>OZ024722.1:20406654-22806654 GCA_964016875.1 Fallopia convolvulus
GTTGGCGGCAAGGAAGGAGGCATTGGAAAGACTAGACTATACTTAAAGAGACATTCGGGAAGCGACTAGTCGCTTCTGGCGAAGCTTCTAGAAGGTCGACCACTACATCAAAAAATGCATATATATATAATACAAGTCATGAGCTACCGTCCATGCCTAGAAAGGCGAAAGAAGTAGCTTCTAGGACAAAGCCGAAGCCAATACAATAGGCGGGCGAAGGGATCGCGAGACCAAGCCGAGCCAAGAGTGGCGAAGGAAGCCTACTATACGTATACTAGATTAGTAACCGGTGAAATACCAAAAAAACGAAAAAAAAGATTTCAGTGAACTATTGAAGCCATCAGTGTGATTGATCAGACAAGTACCAAGGGCTTTCGGTAGACTTCTTTCATTTCCGAATTTTCTTACGACAAGTCCTAGCATTAGTATGAGTTCGTTGACCGCGTAAGGGCAGTCCATCTTGATGACGAATTCCACGATAATGAGAAATAGAAATGAATCGTTCGATGTCTGCTCGTTCTCTCCTCTTCAATTCCCAATGAACAAGATGATCTTGACCTATCATTTCTTCCATTTGGTCGATCTGATATTTAGTTAACTCTTTTAACTTAATGTTCTCACTGATACCTAATCGATAACGAACCTGAATGGCTTTTTTAGGTCCAATTCCATCCATTTTTGTCGAGGCAATTTTGACTTGTTTATCGGCAACTAATCTAGCTCCTGAAATATATGACATTCTTGATCCTTCCTTTTACTAGTCTTCTCGGCTGGAATCATAAATGGCATGTCTCCTCTCTGATGATCTTTTCTATAAGTGTAACTAGTATTCGCGGTCTAAACTTCGACCCTGATTTATTCCAATTATGTTCTCGTACCCAAGCCCTGAAAAAACATCAAGACTCTTGTGGAAGATAATTGAACACTTATCTCACTAAATCAATGAGAAAGTGCTCCGCGATGGAATGGGTCGCGGTCTCAAAATGGAAGTTTTTCGCCTTTCTGCTTTAAGATAGCGCATAAAGTATTTTAGGGCCGCTATGTTCGCATCCCCTGACTCAACATCGAAGTGGTATCGTGCGATCTGATGCGCGACCATCATTAAGTCGGGTCTGGGGTGATAAGGTCATGTATCAATTCTCGAAGAAGACGCAGAACAGTCAACTGCGGTATACTCCTCGGCCTGCAGTTCTGTTTGCTCCCCTTTTTTTATCTTTGGGCTTTTCGTTAGTGGGAGCACCACTGGTGCTTGCAAGCACCTCTTGTCTGCGACCTTGTTTGCTCTCTCAGTACCTTGCATTTCCGAAATGACTCTTCCTATTTTAAAATGAAATCTTTTTTAGGATAAGTGGTAGAATTATTCCAAGTATTTCAGCTGGAACGGCAACTGCTATTGACATATTTTTCATTTTCTATTCATTCATGATCTAGCCTGGTTGACCCAATCATGATATTGAGGGATGGGACCTTTTCTCGAAAAAACTCTGGATCCTGTGTCAAGAAGTCCAGAAAGTGCATCTCTTTCTCTGCCATTCCTACTTTCTGTTATTATTAAGAATGTCAGTTTAGTCCAGGAGGCTAGTTTAAAACTAACCCGGACTCCCTGAGGTTCGCACACTTTTGTTTCTTTATGAAATTACACAGCAAGCTTCCAAATCAGGCGCTTGCACTTGGTACTAATAGCAGAGTATAGAGGGGCTATGGAAAGGCACGCAACTGTGCTTTCTCGCTTCGCCAAGAAAAGCACTTCTTACTGGATTTTTGGCCGTATCTTGCTCTTTTCTTTCGCCTCAGTAGTGAGCGCTGCTAGATTTGATTCAACTGAATATGGGACTTGGATATGCTCCTGCTCCCGGCAAATATGCTGGGTGAGATAGCGACAAAGGTCTCCTTAATGCAGCCTATAAACGTAAGGGCAACCACTGCTACCTGTGCTGGTTTGTTCGTTTGGATATGATGGATTTCCTACCTCGGTTGGAACTTGCCTCTGCTATTTGCATTTTTTGAAACTTTAGGGTCCGGATCTAGGCGAGGTGATAGCGGGGAACTCCAACTTGTTTTGACTTTATACTTTGCCCGGACAATCACGCGACGAATCTTAAGGCGCGCTGCCCGACACACAAAAAGAATTGCAATTTACTGAAGGTAGACGCTTAATTGCTTATCTTATACGGGGGTAGACGACGTGGGTTAACTACTTATTTGATTGTTATTGAATTTGAAAGACTCATTGATGGCTATTCTGCTCGCTCTCAAGAGCTTGAGTAGACCGTACGTTCAACTCGCCTGAAGGAGACTATACTTCCTTAGATAGAAAACCCTGCTTCGCTCCCTTCGCACTCGTTTACCGGTTGCTCTTCTTATTCATGATTATGCCATTCGTAGACATTTCTGGTCAAACTGACAAGCTTGGGGTCTAGGGGTTGGGCGGGCTTGACCCGGTTGAAGAGAGGGTTGTAGTTCCGGGTGTATCATACATTGGTTGGACTGAGATCATTGAGAGTATATCCAAACTTCAGCAGCATCTTCAAAGGTATGATGTTTATCGCAGACCCGCAGTCTAACATGATTTTGGATACAGGTATGTCTTAAAGACTTCCAGCCATCAACAAAGGCCGGTTGTGCAACTTAGTCCCCAGCAACAAGTCTTCATCTGAGAATTCTATAGAAGAGCATTGAGCCGTCGATGTGTCGATTTTTGCAACCCCTGCATGACTTTATTCAGGAAAGGTTTGACGTAGTTAAATCAGCGCCTTTCTAAGATCTTCAGATAGACACAATGTGTCGTACACGCTTAGCAAGAAAGAAGGGTCTTTTCTTCAGAAGGGCCATGACATTGTATTTGATCTTCTCAGGAGAAGCTGTTTGGTTAGGTGGAGCTTGGGATGCCCCCATTGAAGGTGCTGGAGGCTGTACGTCAGGTAATTGAGTACCCGACCTTAGAGTTATCTTGTTGACATAAACTGGATCCTCCGGGAAGTGGAGTGGCCATCATCTTCATCGAATCCATCGATCGTGAGGAAGGAGCCATCTTAGATGCAGCCACCTTCAGACCCTTCTTTCTAGTCTTCAAGAGTTCGGCGTCTATGGTTCCTTCATTTATCTTGATTTTGTTTTGTGCTTCAGTTCAGGACAAAGCAATCTTGGATCTTATGTCCCAAAACCCTGTGGTAAGGGCAAAAGAGAAGATCCCCTACACGATCTGCTTCATGTGGACGCTTATAGTCTGGCAACTCGATGAGATTGATTCTATCAATCCTTTGGATACGCTTTTGTTTACTTCCCAATCCATCTCTTTCTTGTAGCTTGATTGATGTTTTTTCCATGCCTTGCCTTTCCCAGCTCCAAACAGTCTAATTAGTGGCTTTTAGCTTCGTAGACGCAGCTCTCTCTTACTCCTTGGTCAAGTCTCTTCTCCTGAGTTGGAGAGTGACTTTCCCCCCTCTCTCCTCTTCCTTACTAACAGAGTGTTTGGAACCTTCATTCACTTGAGACACTTCTGTTAGGTCACTTCTTCCTCTCAAAGTAAGTGGAGTATCTGAAAACTGTCTTTGTCAGCTGAGCAAATTCTACAACTACACAGCTACCCTTTTTCCTATCCCTATTAGCCAAACTTTTGTAAGACTTTACACGAGAGCTTGAGAGTCTCTTCTTGATGCTTAACGTACTCTATCGTTCCACCCTTTCCTCTCAAAAAAGTAAACTCTACTTTGACAAAAGAAAGATGTAAAAAAAAAAGCTTTTGGGATTGAATGACAAGGTTCAAAGTAAGTCATCTAGAAAGATAAGCTATCTAGCCTCACTTTGGGAGGAAGAGTTTTGACAAGCTAGCTTAGAGGTTGTTTTCTTTTCCTTCTCAAACATGGAACTTTCTATCCATATCTGCCATCAATGTTTCACACCTTAGCTGCTATAGCTTTCTGATCCCCAAGCTTATAAGTCATACTGGACTCGGAACTCTGTTTGTTGTCAATCAGCACTATTGTTAGCGAACCATGGCATTGTTAAAGTAAGCATTCCAGACCAAAGCTTTCATTCCATACTAGGTTCTCTCTCTGGTACTTCTTCACTAGGAAGACTTTAAGTTGTACCATTCCGGAGCGGAAAAGGAAAGGAGACACTTTGAAACCTAATACAGTAAAGAGAGCAGCTGAAAAAGCCCTTTCTAGGACAATGCCTTGGGTAGGAAACTGTGCTTGCGAAGCTTTCTTGATTGACCGGAAAGAAGGACTACTCAAAAAAGAGTGTAAAAGTGGGTTCCAATCTATCTCACCTAGCAGCATAGGTAAGGGCGGGAGTTGCGGCTTCGAATCCAAATGCGCTATACATGCAAACAACTCATTGAATGGTCAGTTGTAGTTAATCATGTATATAGAGAATGCTATTTTGCAGCTGACTCTTGCCAATAATGCATATACCCTTCCCTTAGGGTTGAATGTGTTTGATTGATAGTTATAGTAGGACTATTCGATTTTGTTCTTCTTATTTATATAGGTCTTTCTTTTCCAATATAATTAGATAACGCGAGAAAGCAACTACTTGTACTTGAAAAAGGAAGTCAAGCACGGAGGAAAGGAAGACTTTCATTAGCAATTAGCTTTCTTCGATGTAACAGTCGTAAGTAAGGAAGGTGATTGTTCATTGCACGAGCTTCGAGTAGATGCGAGAGAGATCTAATATAGAACAAAACATAGATTATTAAAATAATACAATCAGTTTTTCGTATACATACTAAACTAATATGTACATCCAAAACACATCATATAGTTATATAAACTAGCATATCAAATTCCAAACCAACTCTCAATTCCACAATAACTCATAACCACGGAGCTAATCAATAAAATGCTCATGCAATACAACCAGCAACAAATCCTCCATAATCCAAATCATAATCATTCTCCAATTCATGCAACCCACACCTGCCTTTGAAACATGGTACACGGCTAGCGCGCACGCTAAACTCGTGCCCATTATCTTTCCCATCACCCTTCTTTCCCTGGCTAAGACTCTACTAGAGCACTTGCCAAAACAATCAATTTTTGAAGGTGATCTCCACACGCCGCATGACTATGTCCGGGGTCTCTTCTCCACCGACTTGTCCGTGTCCATAATCACACCCGCAGAGATCAAGTTGCACAAAATAAAAATTATTGAAACTATTCCAATAGCTTTCAAATATGAAAATATACTGTGGAGTAATATTCCAAAATAGAGGTCCACACATTCAATTTACTAGTTTAACACATATCATGATCGCAAGCTAAGTAAGTCTAGACGACTTACCTCGAAACTGGAATTCCAATAGCACAAGTGAAACATGAACTTGACAAATGATTTCCTAAACAGCAATATAAGACTTTATAAATGGAAAGATAACTTAGGCTTAGAAAACACAATAAAGGTTTAGACTCGGAATCACTCAATCCCTCAAAGTAACAAAACCCGACAACACGAAAGCCCACACCTCTTATCCATGGACCAACCCACCAACCATGTTATTTTGCCTCCAAAAACAGCCCCATGACAACCCATCCATGCCACCACCAACCACCCACATGCTTACCCACACAACATCAATTTTCAACACCCTTATCTCCCAAAATCCGCCAAAACGCCATCTAAGATTTCCCAAGCAACCCGCCATAAATCAATCACTAAAGCAAGTCTCACTTACCCAAAACCTCACACAACTCAACAAGAAAAACAAGGAAAGAAAAACTCGCCAAAAGTGAGGAGAAGGACGAGCCTTGTCTTCCGGTGGAAGGGGCGACCAACAACAAGCAAGAAGGCGGTGACAAAGTTGTTTAATGGTGGAAAGAACAAAGAAATGAGAGGAAGGGAGAGAGGCACGAAAATGGGAGGAAACCAAGGCTTTCTCAAGGCACCTTTAAGCCTTTATAAAGAAGAAATGGAAGAAGACAAATTCAGTTTGGCTTATATAAGAGATAAAGATCATGCACACAAATCTAGAAGATATGACACGAATATTGAGGAAGAAGGATAAGCATGCACACAAATCTAGAAGATAAGATAACATGATACGAATATTGAGGAAGAAAGATAAGCATGACACAAAGATTGAGAAGATAGAGCGCATGGTATGAATATCTAAGAAAACGGATAAGATCAAAGCTTTTACAAGTCTATCTTCATTCTATTAATAGACGAGATTACTTAACGATTAAGAAACGAACTAATGAATATCTTTGATACTAAAATTTTTTGAATATATTAAATCTTGGTAAAAACGAGGTTATCCGAGATTAATTAATAACTAAGCAATCCCGACACAAATTTCGAGAAACATTAAATATTAAAATATTCCCGAATATTACAAGTGACTCATTGATAGAGCTAAGCTCTAACTCTACACACTAAGCTTATCTCCTAATCTTGCTCTTATATTGATGACTAAGAAATGAACTAATGAATATCTTTGACACTAAATTTTTTTGAATATATAAAATTTGGTAAAAACGAGGTTATCCGAAATTACTTTATAACTAAGCAATCCCGACACAAATTTCGAGAAACATTAAAATATCAAAATATTTCCGAATATTACATTCTACCCTCCTTCAGTGTTCTAAAAAACGCTAGGCGGTGGGCTGGGGCCTAGCGCCTAGACGGCTAGACGGGGGCCTAGGCGGAATCTGGGCGGATTAGGCGGATTGGTATGATTTTTTTATATAAGATTATTATTTTTGATTGGTAAGAATATATAAATAAAGAATAATCCTATTATAATGTCTATGTATAAATTCAAGCCTAGAGGCTTCTTAGAGTCCACCCAAGCTACCAAGAAGGCTGCCTAGTCCGCCTAGAAGGCCGCCCAGCCCGCCTAGAAGGCCGCCCAGCCCACCCAGCCCGCCTAGCTCCCACAACTTGCCTAGCCCGCCCAACCCGCCTAGGCGCCCGCCCAGCCCGCCTAGGCGCCCGCCCAGCCCGCCTAAGCGCCTGCCTAGCCGCCCAGCCCACCGCCCAGGGCAAAATCGGGACGGTGGACCACCGCCCAGCGCCTAGGCGGCGCCTAGGCAGCCGCCCAGGCCGTTTTTTAGAACAGTGCCCTCCTTAAAGAGAGTTTCGTCCTGAAACTTCCTCAGATATACGTAAACCTATAACGAATCCTAAAGTTTCACAACCTCTTCCCCTTAAAGGGATCTAATTGCAAAACGGCTAGCTAATTGCAAGAAAACAATTCACATTCTATACTAGCATAACCACTAACAAACAATCAACCAAGTCAACACAAATAAGTAGATCACATAGAGCACATATTAGTTTAGGCTTTGTAAGAGTTAAAAGGGAAGGTTATTACAATAATTACTTTCTAAAATAGTTTACTAAAAACCTAGTGTCGAACTCTAGCAATTATTTAATAAAGGTAGTTTTTAACTACTATAGGATATTAACTAGGTTTCGAAACTTTGTCCGAAAAGATTATTTGGGTATTACGTATACCCCTCCTTAAAATAAAGTTTCGTCCTCGAAACTTATATTAGCACATTGATAACCATCATATGCATACTAACAACCATTGCAAAAATTTCATCAACCTCACATAATTCAGAGGTAAAAGATCATTCTAAAGTCAAGCACAGAGGGCTACCTATTCAATCATATCAACTTTTTTTTCATCATAAAATCTAGCAATCACGTTGGTATGACCAAACACTTCAAGAAATTCATCGAGTTTGAATAATCTATAAGCAAGGCTAAGTCATGAACAGTAATTGGCCTGCTAAACCTCCAATTCATCCCTGCTATCAAGCTAGGGTAAAGAGTAGGATAACTTTGTTGTATACTAGCCTCAATCTCCCAAGTGGCTTCCTCGACTCCTCGTCGAGACCATTGGATCAACACTAACGGAATCTCTTTGTTCCGCAAATTCTTCATACGACGATCCAAAATTGCTATTGGCTGCTCTACCTACAAAGGTATGGTCAAGGCTCAATCTTCAGTTCTTCATAACTGAGCTTATGATTAGGATCTGGTATATACTGTCTCAGTTGAGACACATGAAACACTGGATGGACCCCTTCTAGAGACGGAGGTAAAGCTAATCGATATGCTCGTTCTCCTACTTTTTCTAGGATTTCAAATGGACCAATGTATCGAGGACTTAATTTCCCTTTGATACCAAATCTCCTTACTCCTCGGGTAGGAGATATCTTTAACCATACATGCTTGGAACCATCATTTGTAATCATTGTTACAATCTCACTATGAATATCCAACACTGCTCGGTACCGCTTCATTCAATCCATTCCCAAGATTACGTCATCATTTGGTAGAGCCATCACGATAAAATCAGTTAACCAATCTCGATCCCCTATACGAATTGGACATTGAAGGATTTCTTTCTCCCCACTCACTCTACTACCATCCGGTAAACCAACCACAAAAGGAATACCAATAGAACAAATCAAATGTAACCTATCTACACATGCAATAGTAATAAAAGAGTGGGTAGCACTAGGGCTGGGCAAAAAAAACTGTAACCGAAAAACCGAACCGTATAACCGACAAACCGATCACTTTTTACGGTTAACTGAACCGAAAAAAAATTTAATCGGTTACGGTTAACCAACCGATACTTTTAACGGTTCGGATACGGTTATTAACATTTTCACGAACGGTTAACCGTATAACCGATAATATTTTTACTATATTATATGTTTTTAAAAAGAGAATTATATCTCTAATTAGTTTTAGTTAAAAATAAATGTAATTTAATAAACTATAATTGTCCAGCCTCTCGACGACCATATTACACTATCCAGGAGAGACAGGTTCTTCGTAAATACCAATAATTGCATCTTTGGGTAGGATAAGAAATACGTTAGGTGATAGCCGATGCCATGTAACTTTGATGCAGTAGCAACAATTTAGTTATTTTGAAGATGCCAAATAAATAAGCTTCATTCATATTGTAAAGTAATTATCATTTAGTTTAAACTTTATATCCTATTATTTATACAGAAAGGTAATAGTTAGCAATGTAGTAGAAATATGTTTTATATCTACAGACTACAGATCATTGACAAGTTTCTGGGCAAAACACAAAGCTAGAAGTTACTTTAGAAGAAAAGCGTATCTAGCTTAATAATATGCTTACATATGATGCTAATAAATCTCAGATCATCTATCACCTTTTTGTTTTTATTTTATTGAAAAATAAGGTAATTTTTTAATTAAATATTTGATTTTTTATTAAAATTTTAATTAAAAAAAACAAGCTGGTTAACCGAAAAACCGTACCGAGTTTTACGGTTAACCGTTAACGGTTAACCGATAACGAACGGTACGGTTATGGTTATGGAAATTTACTAACGAAGTTCCGGTTAACCGAAACTCCGGTTAACCAACCGTGCCCACCCCTAGGTAGCACCAGTATCAAATAGAATCTTAACAGGCTCAAATTGGATCCAGATCGTACCTGTAGCAGTCGGCGCATTTGGTTCTTTAGCCTTTCTTATTTTAAATGCTCGAGGTGGATTAGTCCTTGAACTCCCAACTGCACTACCACGTCCTCTACCTTGACCATATCCTACTGAACTATAAGTTTGAGGAGGTGGTATTAGTTGAGATCCTTCAGTTGGCCTAAAAGTAGGTGACGAACCTTGAGAAGGAGCAACCCCTTTGTTTTAACAAAAAGTCTTAAGATGGCCTTTATGTCCACAATTAAAGCAAGTTATTGGTGGCTTGTTACAAGTATTTCTCAGATGGTCAGTACTCCCACAATTGTAACATTTTCTTAGCTCGGCTGAAGTTCCAGACTTTTGAAATTGACTTTGTTGACCTTGTTGGCCATATGGTTGTCCTTGCCTTACACCAAAGTCATTACCTCCTTGAGGTGTAAAACTTGGCTTCCTATCATCCCTGAATCCTATTGGGGTCTTCTGTCTCTTACCACTTCCCTGGATGACCTCAGAACATTTAAAATCCAAATTTCCATCTCATATGCCATAACAACATTCTGATATTCCCTTAAAGTAGGACATTGGAATCCGGCCACGTATTGTCGAATCTTAGGTTTCATTCTTTTAGAGAAAGCTTGAATACGTTGCTTCTCAGTGGTCACCGTATCTTCTACATAAGTCAGATCTCTTTGAAACTTCTTAGCAGCTTCTGCAACAAAGATATTTTCAGGCTTTGCCTCGATGAACTCTTGAGCTCGAGCATTTCTAACAGCAGCTGGACAAAACTCGTCTCTTAATATTTGAGAAAATTCCTCAAAACTCGTCTCATGATCGAGAATCTACAAAGACCACCAGTCAAAAGCATTATCCCTAAGCAAGCTCTAAGCTAGAGATACTTGTCTATCATTACGTGCCTTAATCGTATTGAGAGCAGAATTAACTTGTCTCAACCACAAATCCACATCTTCCCCGTGAGCTCCCGTGAAAAAGGGAAGTTTCATATAGCTGAACTCACAAAGCCACTTGTCAGGCCCTGAATCTTGGTGACCCCTCTCAGCTTGTATTGATCCTTCAGATGCTTCTTTAACTACTTGTGGTGGTCTTGGAATATCTGGCACCCTATTAGGGGGTGGTGGTGACATTCTAGCAGCAGATCTTTGGGGATTTGGCGCCATTAAACCAGATGGTTGAGAAACAGCAGCATCAGAATTCAGTGATTGATCACTCCTAAAAAGATTTTGCAAGAAGGACATAACCCTTTCTTCAACCAAGGTCCGTATCTCATGTAATCCAGCAGGCACTGGAGCGGGAGGTTGCCCTAAGCTTCATTATTACCAAGAGACCTTGATCTAGCTACACCTTGACCTACTGATCTAATGCTTCCAACATTAAACCGAGTTTCATTTTGTCCTAAAGGAACACCTCCAACTGGTCCATGGTTTTCAGCAGTTTCCTCAACTAGAGGCTCGATAACAATTCCCCTTCCTCTGCCTCTAGGTCTTCCTCTACCTCTTCCTCTTACCATGATTGAAGCACATCAAAATTTAATACAACACTTAAGTTACTATAAATATCTATTCTAACTAAACAAGCAAAATGTTTAGGGAGATATTCCGGTATGGTGATGACGTCTCGACGTGTCTTTTTATCCCAAATGCATAATGCCCCAAAAATCAAGTTTTTGTTTAAAAGGAACTTAAAGTTGGATCTCGTGTGCGCTTTGTTAGGACCTTGTGCCCTTGTTGTCAACCTGGCTCTGATACCAATTTGTAGCATCTCGTCCGGTGAACCAGGTTGCTACTTAGTTGTAGACTACACCTGGGTCTACCAGAACTAGCCTAACAACAAATTCACCGGTATTGGACCTTGCAACAAAGGCACAGCAAGAAAAGCCAAGAAAATATCCAACTTATATTTATAATCGGTTTAAGAAAGCATTATGCATGCGACTAATAAGAAAACTAAAACCACATACTAAATTGACTATACTACCGAGTTTCTATACAACACTACCTTCGACTATCTTACAACCAAAACTGACTAGCTTAAAATCAAAAAGACTTAAACCATCATCCTTTCCCTATGACACGTTACATCGAGGACGAGCATCGCCATCTAGAAATTGATCTCCTGGAATATCTCCCATACCAGAATCTTTACCTAAAAAAACATGGAACATGAACACATTAGCTAACAATCCTGGTATGGGACAAACAGGCAAATCAAATATATAGAACAAAACATAGATTATTAAAATAATAAAATCAGTCATTCATATACATACTAAACTAATATGTACATCCAAAACACATCATACAGTTATATAAACTAGCATATCAAATTCCAAACCAACTTTCAATTCCACAATAACTCATCAGCACGGAGCTAATCAATAAAATGCTCATGCAGTACAACCAACAACAAATCCTCCCTAATCCAAATCATAATTATTCTCCAATTTAGGCAACCCGGACCTGCCTTTGAAACATGGTACACGGCTAGCGCGCACGCTAAACTCGTGCCCATTTTCTTTCCCATCACCCTTCTTTCCCCGGCTAAGCCTCTACTAGAGCACTTGCCAAAACAATCAATTTTTGAAGGTGATCTCCACACGCCGCATGACTATGTCCGGGGTCTCTTCTCCACCGACATGTCCGTGTCCATAATCACACCCGCAGAGATCAAGTTGCACAGAATAAAAATTATTGAAACTATTCCAATAGCTTTCAAGTATGAAAATATACTATGGAGTAATATTCCAAAATAGAGGTCCACACATTCAATTTACTAGTTTAACACATATCATGATCGCAAGCTAAGTAAGTCTAGACGACTTACCTCGAAACTGGAATTCCAATAGCACAAGTGAAACATGAACTTGACAAATGATTTCCTAAACAACAATATAAGACCTTATAAATCGAAAGACAACTTAGGCCTAGAAAACACAATAAAGGTTTAGACTCGGAATCACTTCATCCCTCAAAGTAACCAAACCCGACAACACGAAAGCCCACACCTCTTAACCATGGACCAACCCACCAACCATGTTATTTTGCCTCCAAAAACAGCCCCATGACAACCCATCCATGCCACCACCAACCACCCACATGCTTACCCACACAACATCAATTTTCAACACCCTTCTCGCCTAAAATCCGCCAAAATGCCATCTAAGATTTCCCAAGCAACCCGCCATAAATCAATCACTAAAGCAAGTATCCTTTACCCAAAACCTCACACAACTCAACAAGAAAAATAAGGAAAGAAAAACTCACCAAAAGTGAGGAGAAGGACGAGCCTTGTCTTCCGGTGGAAGGGGCGACCAACAACAAGCAAGGAGGTGGTGACAAAGTGGTTTAATGGTGGAAAGAACAAAGAAATGAGAGGAAGGGAGAGAGGCACGAAAATGGGAGGAAACCAAGGCTTTCTCAAGGCACCTTTAAGCCTTTATATAGAAGAAATGGAAGAAGACAAATTCAGTTTGGCTTGTATAAGAGATAAAGATCATGCACACAAATCTAGAAGATATGACACGAATATTGAGGAAGAAGGATAAGCGTGCACACAAATCTAGAAGATAAGATAACATGACACGAATATCGAGGAAGAAAGATAAGCATGACACAAAGATTGAGAAGATAGAGCGCATGGTACGAATATATAAGAAGACAGATAAGATCAAAACTCTTACAAGTCTATCTTCATTCTATTAATAGACGAGATTACTTAACGACTAAGAAACGAACTAATGAATATCTTTGACACTAAAAATTTTTGAATATATAAAATCTTGGTAAAAACGAGGTTATCCGAGATTACTTAATAACTAAGCAATCCCGGCACAAATTTCGAGAAACATTAAAATATCAAAATATTCCTGAATATTACTAGAGACTCATTGATAGAGCTAAGCTCTAACTCTACACACTAAGCTTATCTCCTAATCTTGCTCTTATATTGACTTCTTTTGTGCAGTTGCTACTCATTAATTGTGGATTGCATTTGGATTTTAAGCAGCCAAATTTTTTGGGAACTTAGTTGACATTGGTGTGAACGAATATTGTTCCTTTTCTTGCGATTCACCTTGAAACTAGCTTTTCCCTTTTGACATTGTTCCTTGTAGTGTCCATGGTTCCCACAAGTCCAAAAACTCTTGTAGTGTTCCCCTAGGTAGTATTTAGGGTGATGTCTTTGGATTATGTTCCTCTCAACGGTTTCTTTGCAAGGCACTCTAGAACCATTTCCCTTGGCAATTTTGACATAGATTTTGTGAGAGTTTTTTCCAGTGTAATAATCAATTTTCTCTTGGGTTCCACTCTCTAAAACTCGAATTCTTTCCTCGAGATGGGAGTTTTTGATTTTTTCAATTTGAAGTTCCAAAGCTCTACTCTCACTTATCTCATTTAGGGTCAGAAGTTCTTGATTGTCCCCAAAGTTGTTCTCAGAATATCCAATTCCATGTCTAGAAGGAACAAAGGTGGTTTTAAGAATATTAATTGCCCTTTTTCCTCACTCTTCTCAACCCTCTTCATGAGATTATCCTTTTCTAGGGTAAGATCTACAAGGTTTGTCTTAAGATCAATGTTGACAATCTTTAGGAAATCAAGCTCTTTTATCAGTTCATCACACAAGGAACAATCATCAGATTTAGCATTTTAAGATTAAAGCATAGTTCACAGATTTATTCAGTTCCTTCTGAAGTTTCATGTTATCTTTAACCAGTTTAGTAAAGTGAATTAAGACTAAGCTTATCACACATGTCAAAGCAATTAGATAATGTTTGAGCGCTTACCTCCTCTTGTGGTTCTTGTGAACCATCTTTGATTGCCATAGCACACATGTTTGGTGTTGCCCATGCCTCTCGGTCCTCGTCATTGGAGTCGTGCTAGGTTGCAATGTAGGCCTTGTTTCTAGCCTTCTTCTCTTCATTTCCCAATGGGCATGCTTTGGCAAAGTGCCCTTTCTTGAAGCACTTCAACCATGTGATATCCTTTGCATCCTTTTCTCGTGTCGTATTGTAGTCCTTTGAGGAATTGTTTCCTCCATAATTCCTTTTGAATTTTCCTTTCTTGTACAAGTTTCAAAGGACTTTTGTGATGAGAACTATGTCATCTTCTTCTTCTTCCTCATAATCATCACACTATTCTTGAACAAATTTGAGCACTTTCTCCAATTTTGTAATAATCGCAATTTCTAATAAAAAGAAATGGTTATTTTTTATTAGTTTAATTATCTCTTTAAAATAACAAGATATTCTTTATTATGATATTTAATAATAATAATAATAATAATAATAATAATAATAATAATAATAATAATAATAATAATAATAATGTGGAGGCTTGCCACCTTACTCTTTGCATTTAGAGGCCTTGGGGTTTATTCTGCTGGCAATGTCTTGCATTATGCTTTTCTTGCGTCGCGGTTGCAGTCTGCTGAATTGCAGACTAAGCTTCTTCGACAAGCTAGTGTCGTTACATCTGGAGTAACTTTTGATGATGCGGTGGAAATTTTTAGTAAGGCTGTGGAGACTGACATTTTGAGTAATCCGAGTGAGATCGCTGCCCCCAAACTCATGAAGAAACTGGCAGATATATATTTCATAAAGGTTACCAAAGCGGCAGAATCTACATTTTCATTATCTCCATGACAAATAACATTATGGAAATCTCAGCAGGGGGAACACACCTCTGATTGGCTTAGGGCGATCCCGATTTCGGGTTTGGGTCAGACCATGAACGGTAAGACTTATCGATGTGTGTTATGCTACTGTTTGGGTGTTCCCTTGTTTTCTGATTCGAAGTCATGCTCTGCTTGCTCCCGGGTTTTTGTCGGAGATATCTATGGAGACCGTGTTGTGTCGTGTGCTGGTATTATGGTATTAAACATCGACATAATGTTGTTCGTGATGCCCTTGTAGATATTTGCTATCGGTTTGGTATTTTAGTGGGTAAGGAAGTGAATATTGGGTTGTGTGGCGGGCAGAACCAACTCCTCCGTCCTGCGGACATGTTACTCTACTCTTGGGATGGAGGGCTTGATGTATGTGTTGACTTGACTGGCTCTTCTCCCTTGACATCATCTGGGATGTCTGACTTCGCGCCTGGACGTGTAGTGGTTGATGCAGCTCGTCGTCAAACTGTGACAAGTATCAAGCTAAGTGTGCGGCTATTGGGCATGGTTTTCTACCTTTCTCCTTTTCTTCATTGGGAGAATTGGATAAGGATGCTATCTCATTGCTTAAGCGGATACAGAAGTTCTCTAAGACTCAAGATATTGGGGCGTCTGCTGCTGCACACATTTTCACTAGGATCAATTTTGCTATAACTAGAGGAGTGGGGGCCCAGATTGTATCTCGACTTCCCACTAATTTTATGTAATTTGATTGACTTTGTAAGTTATTATTTTTTATAATAATAATAATAATAATAAAAACTTGGTCAAAAAATAATTAACTTGGTAGCAAAAAAAATATAAATAATTAATTATAAAGAATATTTTGATTTAATTCCGTTAAATTAAGTTTTAAATTAAAAGCCAAGGGAATTTGGGCAAAAGAAAAAAAATGCGAGAGGTGGGACTCAAACCCATGACATCTTGCACTTTCCAAACACCCAACACTCTATCATTCCGCTATGCTAGCATAATGGAATGTGTTTTAGCGAGAAAAAATTTCCTCGCTAAAAGTGAAGATTTTGTCGCTGAAAGTGTTTGGCGAGGAAAATAATTTCCTCGCCAGTTCGTCGTAGAAAGCTCGTCAAGGAAGGATTTTCACGAGGAAAAAATATTTTCTCGAAGAAACCTTTTCGCGATGACAATAAAAATTTTTCGGTATTATAATTTCGCGACCATTATTTTTCTCGCAAAAGGCATACAGTTTCGTTGCCAAATAAGATGAAGGATTAGACAATTGTCGTTGAATATTATTGTCGACCAAATAAATTTTCTCGCTAATTCTTTTATTTCCTCGTTAAAATGGCTTCTAAAAAAATAAATAAAAATAAAAACTATTTAAAATAATATTCGCGACGATTTTTTTTTCTCGAGATATTTACTTTTAGCGAGAAAATCTCCTTTTTTTAGCGACGATTTTTTCCTCGTTATTTATACCCTTTCAGCGAGAAAATATTGTCTCGGAACTTTCTCGTTATTGCCCGACCTTTCATTATTGAACTAGTTTTATTGTTAAATGTATCCTTTTAGTGAGAAAATGTATTATGGTCGATATAAGGAGATATTTTAGCAAGAAAACTTGATAAAATATTATAAAACCTACAAAATATAAAGAAAATAAATACTATAAATTTTAATATAAATAATTATGATTCAATAATATATTAAAAACCTAATAAAAAATAACTTAATAGAATATATTATACATATTTCTAGCATAACTAGTAATTGCACTAATAAGTGCAAACTAAATTCCAAATTAGAAATGAGCTAAAAGTCTTTAACTGTCAGGACGACTTTCGGGGTTAAAAGATCCCATTCCATCGAATTGGGATGCCCCGGCTGGTTGGTTGTTGAAATTTCCATAAACTCTTCAAATTTCTTCGTCTTCTCTTCCAATGCATTATTGATTGAGAATGCTTAGCTGGTGTAGGTCGACGTCCAAAACCACAACCTTTGATGTAGCCTGATTTTGCTCCAGGAACTTTTTTTAGACTTCGTCATCAGTCATTGTGCGAGTTCCATCGTCACTAGTTATCTCTATTCACATCAGTATCATATGATCTGTAAATCGAGTAAAGTGTAACATTACATTATGGGAGCAATAACTATAATTCGTAAGGGAAAAAAGGAAAATAGATAAACAAGGAAAATGCTGATATGGTAATCATCAATCAGAGAATTGCAAATCCTTGACTTCAGAACACTTAATTTACAACACAACAATACGAACAGGGAAAATCCTATATATTAGCTTTTAATTTATAACAAAATAGCATAAACAAGGAAAATCCTATATGTTAGTTCCAACAAAACACATAAATCTGCATAAAAAGGGTAAATGATATAAACAAAGGAATAAGAACTTGATTTCACATGAGGCTAAATGAACACTCAAATTTAAGGTTTCATAACCAAGATAGCAATCCTTATTCCAAATATGAAGCGAAGGCAATTTTGTTGACAAGTGACAACACAAAATCATATTTCTAACAAGCAGAAATAACAAAATATTGATGAATAGGATCAGGATTCTGAAACTGAAGGTATACTAGCTGAATTTTAAAATTGAAAAGTGAAACAAAAGTCCCACATATTATGGTTAAAGAATAGTAAAAACACCACCACAAAAGTTGGCTTCATATTATAGTTAAAAGAATATTCAGCTCGTCCAAAAAACCTAACACCAATCCCAAATCTGGACTCAGCAAAATCAGATGTCAAACGCCCAATCCTCTACCTAATTCACAAGTTAATTATAGACCATAACCAGCATAGATTCATTGCAAATTAGTCGCATCAGAATTCTGAAATTCAAGGAATAGTAGCTGAATTTTTGAAACTGAAAAGAGAGAAAAAAAAATGAACAATCTAATTCATATGAATCATATTTCTAACTGAACAGGGCAACCTATGAGTTTCTTTTCATGATTTGTTACTCCTAAGCCCATCAAGTCACAAACTAGAGTGATTCTGTCAGGGCCCCAAACTCATTTTCTTACACCAAATTAAAAGGATTTAAGAAAGAACAAAAGTGCTAATATCCTTTTTAACCAAAAATCAAAACCTAGACCAAACAATTGCTAATGCCCTTGTTTGGATCTACAGATTATAATCACATCATGGTTGCTAATGCCCTCTCTAAACAAAAGTCTTCAAACAAAAGTCTTTTTTAGACCAGTAAGACCACACAAATTCAAACTCGGAACACCACACAATTTCCAAAGTATTAAAACTACTTTTCACCATAAAGCCACATTATAACTAGACATATTATTATAGAATGCTCTGCCAAACAAAGCTTAACAATAAAGCCATAGCAAATACCTCAATCTCTGCCCAGTGCTCATAAGCAGAGTTGCGAGTCCACAGCTTGGTTTGAGTCAAATATCTATAGTGAAAGAACTCATCTGTTATATGCTTTCTCAGGCAAGCATCCATTGTAGGAAGATACATAATGACGCCAACCTAATAACCAATCATGGTGAAATAGTCCACATTATAATAGCAATAAGGAACTTCTGCTTTATCATCTTTGGTCGAGGAGGTATTTAAGACCGGAATTTCAGGTTTACAGGTTGAAAATGAATATCTCATCATTCAAAAGAGTTGTATATTCTACATTGAAACTTATAACCAATCAAAACAAATTAAAAAGAGGGATAAGAACATTACCCAAGAGAATATTTCTAACTGAACAATTCAGTTCCAATAATTCAATTCCAACAATTCAGTTCCAACAGATTGAACAAAACAAATGAACAATCTGATTCATATTTCAAATTTGATTAATATTTCTAACTGAACAATTTTTGTCAGATTCCTTTTCTTGGCTAAATGAACAATTCAGTTCCAACCGATTGAACAAAAAAATGGGACAACACGAACAGGCGACACAAGTATACATAAGGATTTCAGACAAACAAATCGAAAATATGGTTTTCATTCGGATTGAACAACACCAACAGATTGAACAATTCAGTTCCTTTTCTTGGTTTAATATGGTTTTCATTAGGATTTCACACAAACAAATCGGAAATCACAAGTTAAGGTGGGGAGATGGTTTCCTTAACCCTAAATTTCTAGAAAAAAAAAATCAAACGATCAACTTCAGATATTAAATCTTACCGGTGGGCGTAAAATTGAGGCCCAAGGTCAGTCGAACGACCAGCGACGACTTGAGGAATGACCAGCGAAAATCAAAGCGAAGATGACAGCGACGGGGCACAAATCAATCGGAAGAGACCACAAGGCCGGAGGGGGTACGGATGGGAGTATAAGCTGTATTTGGGGCGAGTATCTTTTACGAGTTTTATCCAAATCCTTTGTAAAGAGATGGAAATAACCTAATTGAGCGCTTTTTTACCGCTAAGTAATTAGAGTCAATTTTAAAGGATAATTTAACCGCCTAATTTCTTACTTTTAGAAAATTTTCATTAATATATGCATTTTTTAAATTCATTAACTTTCTTCATTTTTAACTATTTTTGATAAATAAATTATCCTTATCTTTTAGTTTAAATTATATCTTTTTAAATAAGTTAATGATTATTAGTACTATATACTAAAATGGAGGTTAAAATAATATTCAAAACAATCTCACATTAAATCACATAAATCAATTTGATGGGTAGAAATTTAATTGGATTGTTTTGAATTAGTTATATTTATATATTAAAAAAATAATAAATTAGTTTTATTTTTAGATATGATAGTTTTTTTAGATAACATACGTATAATTTTTTGAAAATATCCTTACTTATATCAATTGTTAATAATTATTTTAAAAATTGATAGTTTTTTGTAAATAAGATAGGTATCATATTTTAAAAATATCATTGCCTATATTAATTTAATCAAATTTTAAAAAATATAAATAAATAATAAAATAATTCTAAAAAAAACATTACGCCACATCACCCCTTTATTAAATTAATAATTTTAAATAATTAATTAATCACGTATATATCATTGAACTAAAAATACTACATTTTATGATCAATGATAAAAATATAGATCACGTATGTTTATTATTTATATCATATGATCAATGATAAGAAGATAGGCAAATAATACTATACTAGCAAGACCCGGTCATGCCATGCACGACTAACTATGACTTGAGATTTTTTTATGTAGGAACTCTACTCGTCGATCGAATTTTACATAAAATTATTCGATAAAAATAAAATATTTTTCTCAATAAAACTTTCAAGCAAAAATTATTATAATACGTAGGAAATGTAAAAAAGAAGTAAATAATAGTATTTATTTATTTATAATATCATAGGTGTGATTTAATTTTTGAATTAGATATTATTATTATAATATACAGGAAAATAAATACTGAAAAGACTAAATAATATTTTCATACTCAATAGTTGAATATGGTAAGTAATAGTAATAAATGATGTAATTTATTATAATAGGCATGAAATACTTATCAATAACATATCTTATTATTTTTTTATTTAATATGGTAATTACTAATGATAAATGAGATACTATTATTATAAGAAAAAGAGTCACGTGCGAATGGTCGCCTGGGTGGGAAATAAGAATAAATCTCGATCGTTCATTCCAAAAAATCAACGTCCCTAATAAAACATTCATTAAAAAAAATAAAATACGGCACGGGCGAATTCTTCCCGTATTATTCGCGTATTTTTCAATAAAATACGACACGAGCGAATTTTTCCCGAATTATTCACGATTTTTTCGAAAAATACGTTTTTATGAGACGCGCAAAGTTTGTTCATCAGAAATAGCGATTTGTTCATCAATATTCACCAATTGTTCATCAATACGAACTCATTGTGCATTGAGTTTTTGATAACATTGTTCATTGATTTCGAACTTTTTTAATTTTATTTTTTAACCTTATTTATGTGTAGGAATACAATATTATGTAGTTTTTTATGCACATATAATTAGTTTTGGTATACTCATATTTGTTCATTGATATACTCGTATTTGTTCATTGATATACCCATATTTGTTCATTGATATACCCATGGTATACCATTATTTGTTCATTAGTATACTTCTTTTTTGTTAATTGGTATACCATTATTTGTTCATTGATATACCCTATTTGTTCATGGATATACCCTTATTTGTTCATTGATATAACCTTATTTGTTCATTATTATACCCTTATTTGTGAATTGAAATAAACTTATGTTTTATGTGTCAAGGCTATCAACTTTTACATTTAGAACTATTAATACCATCAACTTGTCATTTAGGACTAACTATTTGTGCATTTTTGCATTTATTTTGTGCTTTAAGGCTATCTTGAATTCAAAGTATAATACGAATGAAGTGCTTTAAGGCTAACTTGTCAATACGAATGAAGTGCTCAATATATATAGTACCAAATTAAGATAAGTTTGATGTAGAAACTTGAATGCAAAAGATAATAGATAAAGAATTTGACTTTGCAATCAATGGTGTATGCTAAGAGAATGAGATAGCAATAAATCGAAGAGGAGTGCTTGTGCCTTATTTAGCTATGAACAAATTGATGTTATTAATGAACAAATATGAATATAGCAATGAACAAATTGAGGTTACTAGTGAACAAATATGCATCTAGTAATGAACAATTATGTGAAAAAGGCAATGAACAAATATGCATAAACCAGTGAACAAATTGATGTTACTAATGAACAAATATGCACAAACCGATGAACAAATATGCCAAAACCAATGAATAAATATTTTCGTTTTTTATGAACAAAATCACAATGTTGATGAACATATTGCATGTAATTTTGATACACATTTGTTCATTTTTTATGTACAAACAACAGATTTTTGATGTACAAGCAATAGTTTATTTATGCACAAAATCACAGTTTTGATGAACAAAATCACAGTTTTGATGAACAAATCCACATTATTGATGAACAAATATACAGTACTAATGAACAATCTGGGCGCGTGTCCTATTTCCGTTTTTTTCAAAAATACGCGAATAATTCGCCAATAATTCGCCTGTGCCGTTTCTTTTCCCTTTTTAAGTGAAATGATCAGCGCCTTTGATTTTTCTTGATCTAACGGCTCTTGTTCTTTCTTATTTCGCACATGAGCGCCCATTCGCACGTGAACCGGACCCTTATTATAATATAATATGTAGGGAACGAATGTAAATTCTAAATAAAACTAAGGATAAAGAGGTAAATGAACATTTAAAAATGTATATGTGGCATAGTTAGATAGGTGACACATAAGCGAGAAGGATTCGACTTTAGTAATAGTATAATAGTATATATTCCCGTACCTTGTACGGGTTTTTCTGAAATAAAATATTAATAATAAAATATTTTCAAATATATTTATTATCCGAGAAAAATAATCATGTAAATGCTTAAATATAAATTTTGCATAAATATTTAAAATCAATGTACTATAAAAGTTGTTTATTTGAAACAATAATATTTTATTAGTATTATGAATTTAATTAATATCCAAAACATGATAATTTATTTAATTTTAAAAATAGATAAGTAATAAGATAAAAACTTATCAGTTTATTATATACATGGGGACTGTTCAAATAAACTTAATTATAGTGATATAAGATTGTACGTACATTACACTATCTTTATATTAAACGTAATTATCTAAACCTCGCATATACATTCTATCTAAAAATAAAATAAATATCATAATATTTGTATAATATATAGCATAAAAATATCTTAATAATCTTCCTATTTATCATATCCAAAAATAAAAAATTAAAATTTTAAAATTAAGAATGAGATTTTCTATCCATTGATTATAGTGATATAAGATTGTACGTACATTACGCTATCTTTATATTAAACTTAATTATTTTGCCAAAGATTAATTTTAATAAAAAAAGGTGGTGTGGTCCAATCTAGAAGCAACATGTGTCATTTAATAATTTTTTTAACCTCCGCTTTAGTATATAGTTATGATTGATTCCTTGTAATCAAAACTAAACTTACTAAAAATATATCATTGAAATAAAAATAATATATCTTATGATCAATGATAAAAGTATAGATCACATATGTTTATTATATCATATGATCAATGATAAAAAAGAAGATAGGTAAATAATATTAAATGTTGAGTACAATTATTTCTTACAAATTTATATGATGAAATACACCAAATATGGATTATATTTGCAACAAGAGTAGTATATGTTACTATTAGAGGTGTCAAACGGGTCGGGTTCGGTTATTTCGGGTTCGGGTTGAGTCGGGTTTGGGTCGTAACGGGTCACCGGTCAAATCAGGTCGGGTCATTGCGGGTTGTCGGGCGGGTCGGGTCGACCTAACAAGTCAAGAAAATTGATTTTTGTACAATTATTAAAATATTTTTTATTTAAAAAATGACATTTAATAATAAATCTATTATTTTTATATATTTTAATAATAAAATATATTATTATTTTTCAAAATATATTATATATTCTTAAAATATAACAAATTGGGTCAACCCAACGGTTTTTTCGGGTTTGAACCCAACGGGTTTCGAGTTTATCGGGTTCGGTTTATTTTGGATTTCGGGTTCAAATTTTTGGGTCTTGACCCTAAATTTTTCGGGCAGTTCGGTTCGATTTTTCGGGTCGGGTCAGCTTTTGATAGCTTTAGTTACTATATATCGAAATCACATACAATACAATAAATTGTAAAATATCAACCCTACGCAAGACACGGGACCTTAAAATGGACTCCTGTGTTTCTTCTAGGGTGGATGAACTAATCCGCTAATCTGTAACTTGGTCTGGTCCGACCCGTGTCTTGCAATTTATTGTATTGCAATAAATTGTAAAATATCTTTTTAATTAGTATGAACCATATTTTTAATTATGTATTTTTATATTAATTTCAGATTTTTATATTAATTTTTTATTTATAAGTATCTCAACGTTTTTAATTGATATTGACCATATTTTTCATATTAATTTAGAATTTTTCAATATTACTTTTCTATGCTTAAGAATGATAACTTTTTAAATTTCCATCCATAAATATGTTGAGTTTTATATATTAATTTTCTGTCTATAAATATGATAATTAAATGCAATATTGTTATAAAATTTAATGTCAATTACCATATTTTTAGTTCCGAATTTGTTTATATAAATATGGTATCCATAACTATGCCCATTTTTTTAATTAATATGGATCATGTTTTTAATAGTAGAATTTATATTAACTTTTATATTTCCTTATATTAATTTTTCATTCACAAGTATGACAACTTTAAAAAAAAATTATCCATAAGCATGTGGACTTTTCATACTATTTTTCTATTAATAAGGATGACAATATTTTTAAATTAATGTCGGTACAAATATGTTGTGTTCACAATATATTAATTTTTTATTAATAAGTATGTTGATTTTTTATATTACGGATCCCTTAATAAATAATAAATAATAAAAAAAATTATTGATCCCTTAATCGGTTTAGTCGGGTTTAGGTTTATTCATTTCAGGTTGGTTGAGTACGGGTTTTTGTGGTTAAAATTTGTAGGTTTATTGAGTCAATTCATAGCGGTTTTTGTGCGTGCTCGTGTCAACCTAACGAGTTAAGAACGTCAACTTTTTAATGATTATTACATAAATATTACAAATAACATTTTAAAAATAAGATAATATTTATATAAAATTTACCAATAAAATATATTATTATAATAAATTTAATTATTTATAATATTATTTTGATTATATAAATTATAATACATATATCATATTTAAAAAATATATTACAATTTTTATTTAAAAGTCCCCGGAAAAGGCCCGAGTCATTAACTAGTATCTTCCAAACTTGAAGCATTTAAGGGCAGTTTTACAAATAATATACATATAATTTTTTTTATCATTTCATATTTCATCTTAATCAAATTCAAAAAATACAAATAAACAATATAATAATTTCATAAAACTCCGTACAAGGTACGGGAACTAAAACTAGTATTAGAGTAAAATAGATAACTTTTTTTATCCATAAATGTGATAAATATAAAAAAAAATTATAATTTTTCTATCTATAGGTGTATTTTTTATTACAGATTATTAATATTAAGTTTCTACCCATAATTATGACAAATATAAATAATACTTTAATATCTCAACTATCCTTTTTTGATTTCATATCCCATAATAATTAATTGTGATATCTCTAAATAAAATTGATAACTTTTATAAAATAGATAACATATTTATATAATTCTTTATGTATACAATTTTCTATCTATATGTTAATATTTTCTAATATAATAAATTATTTTTAGAATATATGATATATTTTAGTATATTTTTTATATTTTTATATACAAACCCACGTTCCATATCCAATTATTTCAATAAATTAATTTTAATTTTTTTTAATAAAAATTGTAATGACTTTATATATATGATATTTTCTATATTAATTTTTATGCATATTGATTTTACCTTTAGCAAGATTTCGGCTCCAAGTATAATTTATTATCTATATATTGATATTTCCTAATATTATAAATAATTTTCAGAATATATGATTTGCTTCAATAAATTAATTTTAATTATTTTTAATAAATAATGTAATAACTTATTTTATTCTTACAAAGATCCAATAAATTTTATAAAATAGATAACATATTTATATAATTTTCTATTTATAGGTTGATATTTTCTACATGAGTAAAAAACTTTTATATAAAACGACAATATCATATAAAATTTTATATAAAACGAAAATATCATATCCTAAAATATTAGGATAAATTGTTATGATTTTTTGAGCATTAGAATTTTATTCAAAGTAAAAATGAACTAGTTGAAGTCTAGTGATACCGATATTACCTTAAACCATAACCCTAAACCCTCACTGTAATTCATGACCATAGACCTTAAACATTTAGTTATTTTGAGAAGTTGTTTTTAATCAAAGAGATAAAAATAAAAAAAGATATATTCTCTATATTAAAGATACAATATAAAGGAAAATAATAATTGATTTAATACATAAGATTTAATTTAATATGAAATTTAAAAATAATTTGTTGATTGAAAATTAAACTATATTTGATTTATTGTGAACTGGGGCAAGAATCGAATAGATGGGTCGAAAAAGAAAATTTTAATATATATGGTTTTTCATACTTAAAAAGGCAATGATTTTTAAAGTAATCTTTTAATTTTACACAAACAAAATAGAACGACAATTTGAAAAAGAATATGTAATTTTTTTTTATCAAAATTCAATTGAGACAAGTAATCTTGAATCTTTAATGAGATAAGATAAGTTTTTCTTATTATTTTTATCAAAACTCGATTTTTAAAAAATCTTTTAAAAAAATGAATAAAAAGATAAAGATAATATAACTTTTATCATTTTCTAATTAAAATTTGAATTCTAACATAATTTTCTAATCAAAAGCCGCTTTTTTTACATTTTCATATAAATAGATTTATTTATGGAAAAACATTAATAAAAATTATTTTAAGTAAAATCATTCAATTTTAAATTTTTTTTATAAAAAAGGATAAAAAAGATACATATAATATAAATTCTTATATTTTTAATCAAATTTGATTCTTTAAAAAACTTTTCAATAAATAGTTAAAAAATAATTAATAAGAAATGATAAAAAAAAACATGAATAAATTTAAAAGTTTAAAATGTGAGGTTGGGCTAGAGCAAAAATTCTTCAATATTTAGTTATTTACACAATTAAACTAAATAGGAAATTGAGACAAAGATACAAAGATAAAGATAAAGATAATGTAATTTACATAGTTAATTTTTTTTATTGAAATTCAATTTAGGCAAGTAATCATCAAGATATTATGATTTGTTAATTTTTTTTATCATAATTTAATTTAGCAAAAATCTTTTAAGAAATGGATAAATAGATAAAGATAATGTAAATTTTATTATTTTAAGACCCGTGCAGGGTACGAGTACATTAACTAGTCTATTACTAATAAACCAAAACTGTAGCAATTTCTGCCCCAACGTTGGGCCACATCATCCCTTATTTAAATAATAATTTTAAACGATTCTTATTAAATTAAATTATGATAAAAATTATAGATAATATAATATTTTGATAAAAATTATAAAAAATTATAAAAAATTTAAAACTATTTTAATAAATAATATATAATTTAACATGAAAGAAAAAGATAATTTACTTATGAAAAATAGTTAGAATATAATAAATTTAATTTATGTGGTGCCTATTCTAGTGGCTAAATAAACTAAATATTGGATATGATTAAATATTATATTATCTATAATTTTTATTACTTTCCTTGTACATAAACTTCTAGACTATTAAATATTTCAATTTAATAAAAATCTTTTTATTTAATAAAACACTTTTAATTTAATAAAAAAATTTAAAATTTTTAATTTAATAAAGGGGTGATGTGGCACAACGTGATAGCAGAAATTGCTATCACTTTAGTTATTAGTAATAGATAGATTTAAAACTATGAGTTTTCAATACTAAAATTTTAGATTCTTTTATATTAACTTTCTATACAAATGCATAACAAATTTTTTAATTAGTATGAACCATATCTTTAATCATGTATTTTTCTATAAAATTTTAGATTTTTTATATTAATTTTTTATTTCTAAGTATGACAACGTTTTAAATTAATATTGACCATATTTTTCATATTAATTTTGGATTTTTAATATTAATTTTCTATACATAAGAATGACAACTTTTTTAAAATTTTCATCCATAAATATGTTGGGTTTTATATATAAATGTTCTATTTATAAATATGACAATTAAATGTAGTTTTTAATTAATATGAACCATGTTTTTAATTGTAGAATTAGTATTAATTTTCTATTCATAAGTATGTTAACTTTTTAAATTTTCAATCCATAAGCATGTTGAATTTTGTATACTAATTTTCTATTAATAAGTATGACAAATTTTTAATTAATATCGGTATAGATATATATGTTGTTGACCTTGTACTTTACCAGATCAAATTATGGATACAAATAGTGATGAATCAAAATATTTGTCGTAGCATGTGGTGTTTAACAAGGAATATAAGTTTCTCGCTAAAAGTGAAGTCACATTTAACGAGAAATCATTGAATTCCTCGCAAAAAGCCACATTTAGCGAGGAAAATAAAATTTTCGCTAAAAGTGAAATCACATTTAACGAGGAAGCATTAAATTCCTCGCCAAAAGCAACATTTAGCGAGGAAAATAAATTTCTCGCTAAAAGTGAAGTCACATTTAACGAGGAATCATTAAATTTCTCGCCAAAAGCAACGTTTAGTGAGGAAAACAAATTTCTCGCTAAAAGTGAAGTTACATTTAAAGAGGAATCATTAAATTCCTCGCCAAAAGCAACATTTAGCGAGGAAAATAATTTTCTCGCTAAAACTGAAGTCACATTTAAAGAGAAATTATTAAATTCCTTGCTAAAAGCCACATTTAGCGAGGAAAATAAATTTCTCGCTAAAAAATTGGTCGCAAAAAAGCATTTTTGTTGTAGTGGCTATCAACTATCAAGACTTTCTTATTATTAAGGGAAATTAAAATCCTTTATTTCTTTCTTTCCTTCCTTCTTGCAAGAAACTCCTATGGTGGGAAATTTGATTTGATGCTTAACCAATCAAGCTCTTTCCACCTCTCTTCTTCCCCAATTACTCCTCATCTCCACCTCTCTTCTCCTCCAATCCAATCCTTCCACCCATGGCAAAGAAGCACACCCTACACCATTCAAGTTTGATCTACCCTTCCATGAGAGGTCCAAACCTTGAAGGTGTGGATTGTGGTCTTCTTCCTCCCACTACAAATAGGGATGGGTTCTAGTGAGAAAGACACACCAATTTCCTCTACTTCTCCATCAGAATTCGTTCTAGTTCAAGCCAAAACTCCAAAGTTATTCAAATTTCCCAATTTTGATTTTTTTTCTAAAAAAAAAAATTCAAGAAACCCCTAGTTGTGCATTATTTTCAAAGAGTGATTCCAAGCTCGTTTCTCCACCAAATTTTGTGATTCAAGTCCCTAAATGTAGATGAAGGAATTGCCTACAAAACCCCTCAATCAATTGGGCACAAACACCACAAAAATCGAGCCAAAAATGCATCCAAACCAGTTGATTATGTGCAGTTTCGGGCTTTCCGGGATGGTGACGAGCGATTTTCTCCAAGCTCGTAAGCCTTCGTTCCACATCCATTTTCTCCACCATTGCCGACAGTAGAAATAGGGAGATGAGAGCTCCCAACTGTCGCAACTCCCCGACCCAATCCATTAGTGGTGTTGCCTCTAGGACCGTGTGAACATCACTCGACAACCAACATGCACCGACTATAGGAGAACGGGCTAGCCGCGAACAGTTTTCCAGACCACCGTACGCCGTCGTTAGGTCACCATAGCCAGAGCCATTGCCGACAGTTGGTAGAGGGGGTGTCCAGCTATCGACTGTCGCTTGAATCACCACCAGTGGCCACCCCTCGACGACACAATTCACCGACGAAGATGGCTTATTGTGCTGTTTTTTCGCTTACAAAGAAAGAAAAGAGGTGTGGGCCGACCCACCTCATTTTGCATGCCCATTTCTATCTCGTTATCGCTCGGTATAATTTCCCGACTCATATTTTAATTAATTTTTTTTATAAAATAATTTTCACATTATATAATATTTATTTAATTAAATTACATAAGTATTTGCATATGGATTTAAAAGACTTTATTTGGACTAAACCACTTTTGCATGTCAATTGAACTTATTATAATCTTGGATTAAATTTAATTAATCTATAGAAATACTATCACCCATGAAAATAACTTTTTATTATAAAAAAAGGGATAAAAGTACATGGGATTTTCTAAGAAGGTTTTATGTGAATTTATTCGCCTTTGCATGTCAACTTAAGACCTTAAGAATAATTTTGGAAAATATCATAAACAACCTTAGATTTAATAAGAATCATGAAAATAATATTTATTTAACCAAATTAAATAATATTTTTAGTAGAGTTTGGGCGCATCCTCATGCTCATTGGCTTTTATACACTGCCTTTGAGATGGATTTAGTCCCTATATTAATTTTGGTGCATTCTAACTAAATTCAATTATTATTGTCACATAGTTAAATTTCAGTTTTTCTTGGGTCTATCGGGCATACCCCTTTCCCTTGGGCAGGGGTATCCCCATCTTGACCTCCCAGAATTCGCTGTAGCGGAGCTCCACTGGGTCAATGATGATGATGATGATTTCTAGTAGAGTAGTGGGTGTTAAAAAGAAATTTCTTGGATTTATTCCAACATTTGCATGAACCTTTAAATAAGTATAAGTATTTTTTAATAAAAGTTATTTTAAAAACATCTAATTGAAAATAATAATAAAGGATTATTATTGTTTAAAACTTCCACCTAAATTATTAAATAAAACAATTTAGATTATAATATCTTTCTCTAAGTGAAAGGAAAAATAAGAGAAAAGGTTTGTACAATAAATGAGATAAGAATTTAATATAAATTCGCTCGTTACCTCTCGAAATGCTAGGTCAAAGCTTTCGAGCTCACTAAGTCCGTTGAATTTTTTCGAGCCTTGTGAAAAGCCCGAACACGGTTCAAGGCAAGTGGATATTCTCCTGTGTAACCTTTTTATATATATATATATATTTCATTTCCGTTAAGAAAATTCTTCTATGTTGGGAACTACTTGTTTCTTAAAATAAATGAACTTAGATTTATTCATTTGCTTAGAATTAATGACATATTGTTATTATGATTCGTACTACGCTAGTACTGAACTTTAGGACCGATGAGTTGTGGCCTTGTTGTTTCAATCTCTTTTCGAGATTTGTTATGGATAAGCATATGCGATATTGTGCACTAGTTAGATGCCTATAGGATTATAGGGTGAAAGAGACCTATATACTCGGGATGAAAGATACTCGATATCCTCAGGATGAAAGAGGCATGAACACTTAGGATGGAAGAGGCCTGAACACTCAGGATGAAAGAGACCTGTATACTCGGGATGAAAGAGACTTGGAATTCCTTCGTTTCCTTTATGTGGATTGGCCTTTGTAGCCACCACATATAGAAATCGTCAACTAAATGCAACGTTTTATGACTTAATAAAGATAAGTGCTAGTGCACATTAAAATAAATTAAAACCGGGCCGGTTTAGCACACCGTGGAAGATCGACTTGGCTCTCGATCCGATAAGGGCGCGAGAGGTTTTATAAAACTTGTTGTAAATTAAAATGTTCTCAACATTATTGTACTCTAAGAAGTTTTACAATCTCTTAGTTCTTTCTTTGCAGATTAAAGTTATCTCATTTCAAAATCAACTCATTCCGTCCTTAAGCTCCACATAAAGTTCATAAATCGCAAACATATCTCTCCCATATCTCTTTGATGAAATATGAAATTACCAACTTACCCTTGAGAATTTCCATTCTCACTTGCTTAGTCTCCTTGGACTAATTTCGCTATTTCCGCATTTTTGCCTGGTATTTCTCGCCCTTCGCAACAAATGTTGGACTCTAGGAAGTTCTCACCGAAGTTTGAAGACAAAGGCTAGAAGATTTGAGAATAGTTATGCAAGGATAGAAGGTCAAGGCAAGACGACGTTGAAGGAAGGAAGGAATTTTCGTAGAGCAAAACATTTCGAAGATGGTGCACCAACACTTCCATTTTAAGCCAAACAAATCATCATCATATGAGTTGTCTTGGGAAAATATACTTGTATTTTCAATACGTCTTTTCAACCCTTTTATAATATGGGCTTTATTTTCCGCTGCTACATTCTTTGTAAAACAACTACCATTGTAATGAAAACATGTTCTTATTAATGAATAAAATTTCCGCTTTTAGTTCATTGTCCTTTAATTATGTCTAATTAAATTATTTAAAGCCTTGAGTGACTTTGGACGGTAAAATCCGAGGTCACTGTCGGTAATACCCATCGTTGCAAAATAGGGGTGTTACAAATTTTAGTATTATTCCTTTTCCAGGTTTGTACAGGTCCCTATCAACATTTCTCCTAGCCTTATAGGATTTCGGTTTCCCAAAGATTTCGTGAAGTAGAAGACTCTTGTTAGCTGGGTTCTCACTGAATGTTTTTTGGTCATGGATCCATTCCCTTGAGAGTCCATCAATCACTTGCTTGACTTTCATCTTGTCAGTGATTTCTACCTTTGAGATTCCCATGTCAGACAACATCCTGAAGTTGAAGAACTCGCGTCGAACTTCCATCTTATGGTTCTCCTTGAGATCAAAGCTTCCAATGTGCATCTGTTCTATGGTTGCCCACATTTCCTTTGTAGTCTCAAGGTTTCCTGCCTTTGCAGCATCCATCTCGCTCATTGAATTGTTGAGATACATTTTGGCTTTGTAGTTGGCCTCCATGCGATTCCACTCTTCGGCCCCCATTTGGACACATCATCCTTAATGGCGTCATTGATGGTGAAGTTACCGTTCTAGATTACTATCCATGACTAGTAATCATGACTTCGTATCTAATCATTCATCAATCCTTTTCATCGATTGAAGCGACCTTTGACCAATCTTGGTAATTTGTTGCTCTCATGTCCAATTGTATTGAGTTCTATTGACATAATAAGTCCTTTCCATTTATTATACACCTGTTGAATAAAATATACAAATAAAAATCCAAATTTATTATGAAAATATAAATATTTTTTATGCTTCGTCTTCCAACTTGGGCCTTGTTCTATTCCCAAAAACTGCTTTCTGTCCAAAAACTACTTTTTAATCGTCTTAAAATTTGTGTTTTTTTAATGGGCAGAATACATAAACGGCCCCCTGTACTTGGGCCAATTGGTCACTTGGCCCCTTGTACTTTAGCCCTAACCGTTTGGCCCCATATAGTTGTACATTGCGACCTATTGAACCCCTATTGAGCCACTTATCCCAGCTTTTTTAGGAGTGTAGTGCACGCGCGATGATGTGTTATATTATGTTGCCACAATGGCGATGACATGGATGCCATTGTGGCAACAAATTATAACACATCATGTCATCGCCATGTCATCCATGGCATCCATGTCATCGCCATTGTGGCAACACAATATAACACATCATCGCGCGTGCACCACACTCCTAAAAAAAGCTGGGATAAGTGACTCAATAAGGGTTCAATAGGTCGCAATGTGCAACTATATGGGGCCAAACGGTTAGGGCTAAAGTACAGGGAGCCAAGTGACCAATTGGCCCAAATATAGGGGCCGTTTATGTATTCTGCCCTTTTTTAATGGTCTTAAAATTCGTACAAAAAAATAACTTTCACTCAAAAATAATTTCCCATGAACTAGTGAAACAACAAACAAGGCCTTGAGAAGGTCCGTACTCAGTTCAGTAATAAGTCTTCTTTTCCCTGCGCTCAAAAAAAAAAAAGTCTTCTTTTCCCAGTCGTCGCCTTCACAAAACTCTCCCCAAAACCCCTGCGCAGATCTTCCCCTCTTCATCTCCGAACTCTATCTAGCCATCAATGGCGGTCTCAGAGACCGCTAAAGAATCGTCTCTAAGGCACGCGTTTGGGAATGTTTTCGCCTTCTTTATCCTCATCTTGATTGGAGTTCTCGCATTCTCGATCCGGCTCTTTTCTGTGAGTCTTCTCACTCCAAGATTTTTCCCTCGTTTTACTAGATCTGATCTTCTTTTAGGTTTTCTAGATCAGTGTTGACCCCGCACTTGTTCGATTCATAAATTACAGCTAAATATCTTGTTGTCGTGATTTTTGCTGGTAGTTATATTTTTTCCCACAGGCTGCTGAATTTTGGATTTCTAACTTTTTTGAATTATATGTTGGCAGGTTATCAAATACGAGAGTGTCATCCATGAATTTGATCCTTACTTTAATTATCGAGTCACGCAGGTCACAATCTCACTCTTTAAATTGCTTCGCGTTTAATGCGATTTTTTTCCTGGTATCTTGTTTGAGCACACGGTTATACTAGTAATGAATTTGTGGGGGAAAGAGGCGTATTTACTTAGTAATGTGCATGATCTGAACTTTGAAGCTAACCAAGCAGCGTGAGCTCATGAGGAGACTCTCTCTCTTGCTTGAGGATTGCCAGAGGAGATTTCTTTGGGTGAAGAGTTATCAGCTATTTTGATGTTCTTTATGACTTTGGAGAATCCAAGTTAATTTTATTTGATCATTATTCAGCTGTATTGTGAAATGAAAACACCTGGTTACATCTTGATTGTTTTGTTGTACTTGCCTCTTAAGGTTAAAGACAACCTGAGATGAAAATTCAGAGCCTGAATAGTGGATAGGGTATCTAAGTATTGCATATTGAATCTCAGGGAATTATTAGTAGTAATCATGGGACCATATATAGCTGAATGCATATATGAAAATGGCCCTCCAGACCTTGCCCAAGGCAGGTTTCCTCTGGGTTGATGTTTGCATCATCATCATCATCATTGACCCAGTACAGCGGACTCTGGGTTGATGTTTGCAAGTTTGAAAATGGCATTACAAGTTTTTGTAGAAGGAAACTGTTTCCAGTTAGGCTGTTACAACATCTCTTTATTTCCCTGCCTATGTATCTGGTATCATAATTGGTTATAAGTTGGTTTTAAGTTTTAAATGATAGTTGTCTGGCGGTCGGCTAAATTTTGGTCAGAAGATAGTCTTGCATATGCATTGATCTATGGTTCATGCTCCAATTTCTAGTTTATCATATATTCATTAATTTACCAGCTCTGTATGAAAATTATAGCTTAGTAGCATTTTCCTGTTAGGTTTTCACTTTGTCTTAAAGTGAAATTGGTCACCAGTTGTAACTTTGGTGAAGTATGCTACATGCTAATTCTATTCAATGGCCAGTTCTAGCACTTTGAAACTTGATACAACCAAATACAATTATTTTTAGTTTGATCCTTTCCTTCTGCAAAACTTTGTTTCATTATCATAAACTACAAATAGGACTTATCATCATTATTTTTTTTATTTCAGTTCTTGACGAAGAAAGGAATATATGAATTTTGGAATTGGTTTGACGACAGGACCTGGTAATTTTGTCATTTGTGGAATGTATTAGCATATAGATCCTTATAATTAAAATTGGTTCTTCATTTTGATTTTGTACTGATTGGTGCTCTTGCATTCGTCAAGGTATCCACTAGGTCGTGTGATTGGTGGAACTGTGTATCCTGGATTAACATTGACAGCAGGGACAATTTGGAGGTAGGTTAATACATGCAGTGTATTTGTGATGCTTCTCAATATGCTGAGGGTGTTGAAGCTACTTGATTACTTTTAATTTCTTAGATATTATGGATCCTACAAGTTTGATTTGTTTAATTTTATAAAATGTATTCTGGTTACAGGGTTCTCCATTCTCTGAACATTCCTTTGTCTGTGGAAACTGTTTGCGTGTTTACTGCTCCAATATTTTCTGCTAATGCTGCTTGGGCTACCTACCTTCTTACAAAGGTTGTGTTCTGCATCCATTCATTGGTTTCGCAAAATAATAGAAGTATATTTTGCGAATTTATTTATATTGGACTGCCTTTTTATTGTAGGAAGTGAAGGGTACAGGTGCAGGCCTAACTGCAGCAGCTCTTTTAGCTATGGTAAATATGCAATTTTTGATGTGCAACATGTCTTTGGGTTTTCATAGCAAATTTTAAGTGTATAGGCTAATCCTTTCAGTTATTGCTTTTCAAGTACAAAGTATCTGTCATTTAGGTGCAGAAATATTTTAAGAGAGCAGACTTGTGATTTTTAATCATAACATAATGCATAAATGAAAAGGATGTATGTTAATAAGAGAATAATAAAGCTTATCATTTAGGGTGTGTTTCACTTGTTGATGAAAAAGAGTTTTTGGGTGAAAAGTTAATTTTTGTGTCTCGAAAAATGTAAAAAGTAGAGAGAGCTGCACGAATTTCAAGGAGGTTAAAAGTAGTTTTTGGGTGGAAAGGACTTTTAGGAGACAAGTGAAACAAGGCCTTAGTTCCTAGATGGTTGATGAGATTTCTCTCTTTGCTCTTTTTATGTGATGTACAAGTTTACAATTGACATTAGGTTTTTGAATGTTCAGGGTTAAAAATGTAATCATCTTAACTTTTTGTCAATAGAATCATACATTGCTCAATCTAGAACATTGCATCTCATTGTTTATTGCTGACAGCCAATTTTCATTTCTCTACTTAAAACAAAAGAAACTAGTTTGACAAGCTATTCTATTTGCAGGTCCCATCATATATATCTAGATCTGTGGCTGGAAGCTATGATAATGAAGCTGTTGCAATATTTGCATTGATCTTTACATTTTATCTCTATGTAAAGGTGCGTTGAATTAGATCTTTGAGTGTATCTTGATTCACGCATTAAGTAGTTGATGTATGGTCAAATGAGTTTCCTTATATTTCTCTGCTTTTTGTTTTATACCTGTGGAATTGACTATTAGACACAAGGGACGGGATCTTGTCTTTCTAGGATTTTTAGATGTGATGGAGAGGGTCTGTCTTCCTAAATGTGCCTTTTGTAATCAAGTACTGAGGTTTCTCATGTGTGTAGCTTGGGTAACCACCTTTTTTGGGTCATTCACTTGCATTTCTAAAATATGAATCCATTTTCCACTTTATATTATGAATTTTTAAAGTAAATCCTCTATAAGAGCTTCCTTCTACTATATAGTTGTCCTCTAGTTGGTTATTCTTCTTTCTGTCGCATATTCCAGGATTCCTTGTTGGAGAAATTTTGTCCTTGTTGTCCAAGCAGCTAATTCCTTTATTTTTTTTACATGTCTATCCTTGTATTTTAACGCTTTTTACCAAGTGCAGACGTTAAACACGGGATCTCTATTTTATGCCACTTTAAATGCTGTAGCGTACTTCTACATGGTAAGTTTGTATAATGTTTCTCCTTGTTTGTTTTCATTCTAGCCAACTAAAATGTAATTCTTTTTTTTTATTATGTGTTAGTAAATAATTTATTTTAATATTATTATAGGTTTGCTCTTGGGGAGGGTATACCTTCATAATTAATCTTATACCCATGCATGTGCTTCTCTGCATCGTAACTGGTCGGTATTCATCTCGGCTATATATCGCATATGCTCCATTTGTGAGTATCACTAACCTCCTTGTGTTTGTAAATTCGATGCCATTATATCTAACACTGGATGATGCAAGCACTCATGCATTTATAGGGCTGTTATTCTTTCATTCAAAAACATTTACAATTTGTTTTTCGATTACCCAGCCTAAAGCATTTTGTTGGATGGCCAGGTTCTTCAAACTTCTAATCTGTGCAAATGATTAGAACTTATATCTTTTGTAAACATTTCATACAGAATATATATTTCTTCTACTGATTGATTCAGGTCTATATATGATTTTCTTGCTTTCAAAAGCTGTTGTTTTTCCATAAAATTTAAAGTTCATGACATTTGCATATCTCAAGGACTTTGCAGCTAGAACAAGAGAAAACCTAGGCTGTTTCTGTAAAGCATTTGTATGATTCCAAATTAAATGCAAGTGATTTATCCTTAAATTTATTGGTTCATTTCTAATCTTTCACATGCTAAAATATCTAGAATTCTTGAACAGCTGTCTTGGTTCTTCTTTCTGCGGAAATCTACAATGCTACATTATATCACTGTGCCCTTTTCCCTCTGGTGTCTGAAATCATCGAGACCAACTGTTTCCAAACTCTATGCACATAGGTTACCTCTTTATAGAAACCTTCCTGGCATGTTACTTGGAAAGAAATCTGGCTGCCTTAAATAATGAAATGCAACTCACCCTAAAAGTTCAACTGTAAGATGAGGGGATGAGTACAAGTCACTAGTTAATAGCATGTGGCCGAACATCCTTTATGTATTTCTTCTTGTGTTTGTGGAGTAACTTTGCAATTTTACCTATTTTTCTGGTTTTTTGTTAATCTGTTATCTGAAATTAGCTTGAACATTGTAGGTTGTCCTTGGTACGCTATTAGCAGCGTTGGTTCCAGTTGTTGGATTTAATGCAGTAATGACATCTGAACACTTTGGATCATTTTTGGTAAGTTGTAAATACAGTAAGTCGTCTCTAGCTATAGGTATCAAACTATCTGTTAGTTTTATTCATGTCACTCCTATCATAGCTCTTTTTTTCATCTTGTTATATTAAGAAAATATGCTTCTTGGTGGCATCTCCTACACTGTTACACTTGTAATTTTTTGTACTGTCTTTCATGTGTCAAATTAGTAGTCCCTTGTGATTGTGAAGTTTTGAAATTAAGGCAACCTATATGCTTCACAGAGTATTATAATATACCTCCCACGTGCAGGTGAGGTATGGCTTCATGGATCATTTTTATACCTCCTACTCCAGCATCTATATCTTTCTAGTAAAGGCAGCAGATTCTACCTTTTTTTCAGAAATTTTGTTGTAATAGTTGGGGGAGATTGTATGGTCTATCTTTCAACACTTTGGTTGTATATTACAAAATACAGAATTTATTTCTATTTCCTAACTGCCAATGGAAGCAAGCCATAACATTGAATTTCAGTTTAACATAGGGTAAGAGTAAATGAGTTCATTAAAAAGCCACTACCTGTTTGGTTATAATTGCATTTTCTTTTTGTGTCAGCTTTCGTTCCCTGCAGTTAACAGATTTATATATTAATTGGAATAACATCAATTTTGTATGCAGGTGTTTATTATTCTCCATGTGTTTGCTCTTGTGTATTACATTAAGGGTATTCTTTCTCCAAAAATGTTCAAAGTTGCTGTTAGCATTGTGCTTTCTGTTGGCCTGTAAGATGTCATTGCCTTTTTCTTACAGCTATCACTTTGTTTTATTAATTCCAGCTGCTGAGTTATGAGCACCTCCATCCTGTATATATAATATGTTGATTTAACTGGAAAGGTTTAGCTCTTTACTAAATGTATTCCTGATGTGGGCTATACAGGGTTTTGTGTGCAGCTGTGGTGGTTGCACTTGCAATGTTAGTGGCTTCTAGCCCGACTATGGGCTGGAGTGGAAGAAGTCTAAGTCTTCTTGACCCGTATGTTGCTTCTTTGCTGCTTTTCTGTATTACTTTCTACTCTACTTGTGATCGTTATGAAGGTGGGGGAGTAGATTATTGTGTGCTTATAGTTTCACAATTTCAATTACATCTTTAACTATTAAAGTCACATTTTTGGTTGGAGTTGATCTTTTCTGTTATTTTTTCAAGAGGGACATGTGAACTTTAAAAAAAATTATATATAGATTTGCAACTGAACTATATGTCAGCAAAATGTAATAACAAAACTGAAGCAACTCTTTGGCATTATGGAAAGAAGATTATCTTCAATATCCGATAGGCCCTTAATACACTGAGTGGGTCATCTACTTGAATCCACTTTGGACCAATTTTTCCCAGACAATGAAGTGTCGTCTCTCCCTCCCTCCTTCCTTCTCACAACAGTTTTGTTTGACTTCATAATCGTTGAACTTTTAGGTGTCTGAGGCATGTATATCACCCCCTCTGCCTTCTCTCTTCTACTCTCCCATTATTCCTTTTAAGGATTTTTGGGTCCTTCATCTGTTTCATATCTCCCTTGATCTTTCAAGTTGAATCGATTTATATGTGTTGGTGTCCATCACCCACATTTTTTTGTTGGCCCATGAGACAATGCCATGGAAATATTCCAAATTTTATTTGTAAACTTTATATATGTTGACAAGTATTTGGTTGTATAGGAAACTACTTTTGCTTTTGGCAACCTGGTCTAAACCATCTTATTTGGATGCTTTCAAAAGTTTCTAGTATTATTATCAAAACAAAGACCAGGCTCTTTGTTACCCACTTGTCTTGTTGCATACAGCCGCCTTCTACTGGGTTTATTGAATCCTCTAACTTGATTCTCAAGCTTATTCTCATCCAAATCTTACGAGGTCGTAGTATCAACACAACTATGCATTAGGGTTGGGTGGGGATATACCTAGTTCTTGTAGGGAAAGTTCTCTTCAAATATGACCAACATATAGCTGTAGGGATCACGGCCTTTTCTATATCATCTTCTTTCAACCTACTCTTCTTTCACTTCATATAGCTCATTTTTCATAATTTTTGTCCTAGCCTAATTGGGTTTATGAATATCAGTATGATTGGCTTCTTTTTTGTTGTTTGTCTTGAACTCTTGAAAAGATTTCTATGTTTATTCTCATTAGTGAGGATATTCCAATTTCTATTTAACAATTTTTCTTTGGTTTCATGCAATAGAACGTATGCAAGCAAGTATATACCTATCATTGCTAGTGTTAGTGAACATCAACCACCTACTTGGCCATCATACTTTATGGACATCAATGTGTTGGCATTCTTGGTTCCTGCTGGAATAATTGTAAGTTATCAATTGCTATTTTATCTCTGTGGATTCCATCTTTTCTCTAAATACTCTTGGGATTTTGTGACTGAGAATATCTTTGTTTTGGTTACTGTCTCTTGTAGGCCTGTTTTTTTCCACTGACTGATGCAAGCACGTTTGTGCTCCTCTACATTGCCACATCAGTGTATTTTTCAGGGGTTATGGTGAGGAGATCATATCAGAACACTGCTACTACTTTTTTCCTTTTTACAATAATCACTTCTCATAGCTCTTTGTGGATGCACACACAGGTTAGGCTCATGCTTGTATTTGCACCGGCAGCATGCATTATGTCTGGAATAGCACTTTCTGAAGCTTTTGATGTTCTTACACGATCATTCAAGTTTCAGCTGCTTGGAACATCTGAAACTTCGCATAATGATGTGAGATAGTTTTCTTTTTTCTTTTTTCTTTTTCCTTCAGTATTTCTGTAAGGATATGTCTACAAATTATTAACGAGTAAAGATATCATATCTTGACTAAATGTCATCTGTTTTTAATTGCCAAGGCTGGGGAGGCTAGTTCAGGCAGCAATCAGACACCAAATGATGCACCTAAGACTGATTCTAATGAAGACATGGTAAAGGAGCGGCCTTCAAAGAAGAACAAGAAAAAGGATAAAGAGAAGGATTCTGTGGAGAAACCTAAGTTGAGGTCCGGGATGGCGAAAAGACTTCTTGTTTTACCATTGGAGGCGTCTATTCTTGCTCTAGTTTTCCTACTTACATTATGTGGTTTCTATGTGGTATGTACTGATCTGATGGATGTCTATTGCAATCAGACAAATGTTATCTTAGCAGTGGAATGTAGTTAGTGGGTAGTAAAAGCTAATGGATTACTCACATATATATATTTTTTTTTGGGGGGGGGGGGGGAGTGGGAAATATTTATAAACTCACGCTTTCTTTTTTTATCGTCATCACGGATTTGATTCGGTTTATGTGCAGGTTCACTGCGTCTGGGCAGCAGCTGAAGCTTACTCTGCCCCTTCAATTGTTTTAACCTCTCATTCTCACGATGGAATGCATGTTTTTGATGACTTTCGAGAGGCCTATGCTTGGTTAAGTCATAACACTGATGTTGATGATAAGGTCAGTCAGTTGCCTACCACCCCACACCTTCAATAAAGTCCATTAAAAGTGTGTTGCAGCACTGTTGTTTAAATATCTCTCTGGTCCATGCTAATGGATCCTTGAATTTCTGGAGAATGACACGGGGGCCATTTGGGCCACTCCATTCCAGTGCTAATAGTTGTATACTTCTTGAATGAAGTGTTCTATGGACCATAGATTTAACTCTGTAGGTTCTGTTTCACCAATTCGGGCGCATCCTCATGCTCATTGGCTTTTACACACTGCTTTGAGATGGATTTAGTCCCTATATCAATTTTGGTGCATTCTAACTAAATTCAGTTATTATTGTCACATAGCTGAATTTCAGTTTTTCTTGGATCTATCCAGCGTACCCACTTTCCCTTGGGCAGGGGTACTCCCATCTTGACACCTCAGATTCCGCTGTAGCGGAGCCTCACTGTGTCAATGATGATGATGATGTTCTGTTTCACCTATGGCCTTTTTCTTGTAGGGATTAAGAGTATATATCCGTAGAAACTTACAGCAGTTTATTTACTTTACTGCAAACACTTCTTAACATGAATGCTTATCTGCAGGTGGCATCTTGGTGGGATTACGGTTACCAGACAACTGCCATGGCTAATCGTACAGTCATTGTTGATAACAATACCTGGAATAATACTCACATTGCTACGGTTGGGACTGCCATGTCATCTCCAGAGAAGGCAGCTTGGGAAATTTTTAACTCTTTGGACGTAAAATATGTCCTTGTTGTATTTGGAGGTTAGTTTCTCAGCACATGATAACGCGAGAGTGCCAGTCTCTCATTCTGACCTAAAAGAAACAGTTTCTCAGTAGGTGATATTAGTATTTACGAAGATGTTGGTTATCTCTTGGCATGTTTTCTTCAGGGCTTGTTGGTTACCCAAGTGATGACATCAATAAATTCCTCTGGATGGTTCGTATAGGAGGCGGCGTATTTCCTCATATCAAAGAGCCTGATTATTTGGTAAGGGCCAAGGACCGAATTGTGATATTGATAGTGTCTTTTTAAATACAAGAACAATCTCTCTTTTAGCAGCCCTTATTCATCGTTTCATTTCCACTCCCCTGGGAGCAGCTGTAAGAAGATACTGCTATAATAGTGGTCATTATTCCTGTATTGTTTCTCAATTCAAGTCAGACATCTTCAGTTCTTTTGACCTCCAACCCTCATAAAAGATAGTTTCAATCCTCCAGTCTTCACCATAATTAATTCTCCTTATGCTAGGTGATTTCACATTAGTTTGCAACAAGTTTTTGCACATCCTGATGAGATTTTCTTGGACCAATTATTTAAAAAATGTTCATCTTCTGCTCTACTGAAATTCTTTTTTCCTTTGGGTGGCATAGGTATTTTTAGCAAGGTCGATCATTTCAACTCAATGATTCTTTACCTGCCTCATTTATTGAAATTCTTCCTGTTTGGAAATGACACTGCATGTTCTTTTGGTTAGCAAAATACGTTTATATAATCAATTGCCATTATCTTCTGCAGAAAATAACTGCTTCTCATTATCACACTCAAAACTGCTTGTCAATATGATTTATGACAGTAGATCAAACTTTAGATTAGCTGCTATAATTATGCCTATGCTGGCTACCTTGATTTATTTATAAATGATAAGTTTGGTCAATGTATCTTTATCTTTGGCATTCAAAAGAGGGATGGACAGTACCGGATTGACTCTCAGGCAACTCCAACCATGTTAAACTCCCTAATGTACAAGCTCTCATATTACAGGTATGATGGAGTGACTTAGATTTGTTTACAATAATTCAAATTTTCTGTTGTGCCATATGCAATGATTATAATGAGCAAACATAATTATTAGCCCTCTATTTCAACGTACTCACATGGAATTGCTGGGTGTAGATTTGTGGAGACAGATGGTAAAGGCTTTGACAGAGTGAGGCGGACTGAGATTGGGAAGAAACATTTCAAGCTCACACATTTTGAAGAGGTCAGTTGTCCTAAAAGCTTGTCAATATTTATCATCTTGATTTGTGAAATCTTGCCTAAGATTAAATCTGCAGAGTTTTTGGATTATCTTAAAAGCCCAATCCATGTATTGTCTACAAAGAAAATAACCCAGGCTGTTAATCCTGGAGGATCAAGTGGATCCAATTTTGATACCCCAAGGCATGCTTTCACCTGAAGAATTCAGTAGGGGCTAACATGGCATAAAGCCAGTTTATTCAATATTTTTAGTGATAAAAGTGAAATACATCAATCACAAACTGGGAGTATTTGATAAATATGGTTGGCATATGAATGAAGAAGCCTAAAGTTGAGAGGATGACACTGAGCTGCAGTTTTTTTTTTTTTTGCTAAATGGTAAAAATTTGTATTAGAAGAAAGAGGGGGATACAAAGCACAGCTGTCAAACCGACAAGTGTGAACAAAATACAAGAGCACACAGCAAACCTAAAACACTTCCAAAACCCCAGCCGAATTCTTTAAACCGAATTCTTTAAACCATATCATATTCTAATGCCAAGGCACTAATGAAATGGCAGAATTTCAAAGCAATAACAAAGGGTCTTACATACACCATGATTCATTGCATGCTTACATCAGTAAACGCTACTCATCAAGGGTGTGTAAGGGAGTGTTAACAAACAAATCTACCCAAAACCTACCCAAAAGAAAACCAGAAGAAAAGAGAGCACACCAAAGCAGCTAGGACCAACCTAGACATCTCATTCTAATGCAAAAACAACACTGAGCTGCAGTTTGCTAAAACTGATTTGCTTTGATTAATGGCTTTCCATTTTCGACTATAATTGTGTTTTCTTTTTGGCAATACATGTAGGTATTCACTTCTCACCATTGGATGGTCCGGCTCTACAAACTAAAGCCTCAAAAGAACAGGATCCGGGGGAAAGTAAAGAAATTAAAACAAGTAAGCTACATTTATGAGATGCCCTTTTATCATAATTCATAAAGTCATCTATAAAAGCTCTCAGTTGTTTCTAATTTGAATTACTTTTTTCCTTGTACATTGACAGAAGTCAAGCTCAAAACGAAGTGGAACAAAGAAACAGAATCCTTGGCATTAGCTTCTTCGCCTTGCTTTTTATACTGTCTTAGCTTTGAAGCCCCAGTAGACATTTTTGTATCCACAACTATATTGTAGATTTTGACGATAGCTTTCTTTTCTGAATGCAAAACAAAAATATTTGGCCCTTCAACATTCTTAGACAAAAACCTAGGATATTTCGGTATACATTGGTCTCAAATTAGTGAAATTTGTATTCCTTTATCAAATACTGAGGATAAGTTGATTTGGATGCCATACAGTAATGTTGCTATCTCTAGTTGGATTTGGAGGAAAATTTTCTTTGTAAAATAGAAAATTCGTGAATGGGTGATCAGTGCTCACTTAAGAAATGGGAATGGATTTCATCGGTTCCTTCAAAAAAGGACGATTTTGATAATTAGCCTATGTATTAGATAGGGGTGGGCACGGTCGGTTAACCGTACTTTCGGTTTAGCCGGACATCGGTTAAGCGGAACTTCGGTTAGTAAATTTCAATAACCATAATCGTACCGTTCGTTATCGGTTAACCGTTAACGGTTAACCGTGAAACTCGGTACGGTTTATCGGTTAACCGACTTGTTTTAATTTTTTTTTTAATAAAAAATCAGCCAAAATAAAAGTTAATCGATGCCTAATTATTAATTAACAATAATTACCCGCCCGATTCTACTGAAATGTAAAACGCTCTCCGTACAAGGAAAACATGCCTCCTTTTCCATCCGCCCCCAAAATCAAACCCTAAATCTATTTTTTCTCCTCCTCTTTAGATTGTTTATCTGGCTATCCACACCATCTAAACCCCCAAGTCTCAAAAAATCCTGTGATATTGTCTCAATTCTTCAAAAAACCCATCGATGGTTTCAATCAAGAACATCGATGGCGGAGTTGACGGAGTCGGTGGCGGCTCTTCAAACAAATGGTGGGAGTTCTGGCACATGGGGTTCCGGTGAATCTTGTTTACCTGAGTCTCATAACTCCACTCTTCCTCCTCTTATCTTTGTTTGATTACATATTCTCTTGAAAATGGATTTTTACCCAATTTGAATTTGTTTTGAAGAAAAATCAAAACTTGGCTGAGGAAGCCACAATATGGGAAACCCCAGAAACAGTCTATGCCGAGAAGGCAGAAATTTTTCCTCCCCTTTGGAGATTAAGCCCACCTTTGGATATTAAGCCCACTTTAATTAAATTTTTTGGATCTGTAAAGTTGATGAGGCATCCTTATAGGTTACCAATTCCTACTGTTTTTTCATCAATTTTTTGACGGTAATTTGGAATCCTCATCACTGTTTGTCATAATAGTAAAACAAGGAAGAAAATTAAAGGAAAATTTTGTGCTTGGGGTACAAGGCGGATAAAAGGTGACCCCAAATCTGAGAAAAGATATGTTAAAAGCAATAAAGAATATTTTTTTGGGTTAAAATACAAGAAATACGTAAGAGTTTTTTAAATGTGTTAGGCTTATGTTTTAAAGCTTGTCTTGCTAGGTAAGGGATAAGTGGAAAAAAAGGAAAAAAATGAAAATAATTTTGAATATTAAGTCCTTGCTTAGCAAGGAATTTTAATAACTTACTTGCGAGTCAAGTTTTATACTTGCGGAGCAAGTTTTGTGTCTATTTGTGTTGCAAGTAAAACGTGTTGTTTTACTTGTGAGGCAAGTTTGGCTTATTTTTTTGCAGGTTAGCTCGATGCTTATCTAATGTACTATTCTTCCGAGGAGTTAGAGTTGAGTTTGACATTGGATCGAGTTGTATTAGGCTAGGTCGCTTGATGCTTTGAGGCTTCTGAAGATCCTTCATCTCGGTGGAGGGAACGTCAGTAGTCCGTTTTGCACGCCCAAGAGGGGTCGACCTATTGCTTGGGGCGCTATTCTTATAGCGCTTTACTCATCCTGATCTCAAACTCGTCTTAGTTCTTATTTTTCGGAGTTGTGTACCGTTCATAGCTATTCCTGCTTGTTTTTTATTCTCTTAGCCGTTTCTCGGCTGTCGTTTTTATTACGGCCTCTCGGATTACGAAGCCTGTTTGGTATTCCGAATCCTTACCTTATCAAAAAAAAAATAATTTAATTAACTATAATTTTTGTATCAAAAAAATTAATAAGCCAATCATGTACCCCGCTGAAAACCAAAGCCAATCGTTACCTAATTAACATCAACATAACTTGATAGTTGATACAATAAGCCAAAACGAAAGCCATAACAGAATGTAATAACTAATAAGCCAATCATGTCCAAAATACAAACTGTATTGAAAACAAAATACAAAGTACAAACTACAAAATACAAAATACAAAATACAAAATACAAAATACAAAATACAAACTACTGTATTGAAAGCAAACTACTGTAGCCGCTGAAACGATCTTCCAAGTGTAGCAAAATACAAAATGCATATTAGATAGTTTATTATAATAGATATTAAAAGCAAAATACAAATGTCATGATTCATGAACATTGTAGTAAAAGTTGGGTAAATGCTGTAATAAAGAGAAAGTGGGGGTTAAGGGTGAATTTCTCAAGTTCTTGTAAATAGGGAGAACTTGGTTGTTACAGACTTACAGGTATCGAACATATGAGCTATGCACCACCCCATTGTTTTTTTTTCATAATGGTAAAGATTAAGAGATCCCCCTACGGGGGACGCCCTAGAGCATCCTTGCGGATGAGAGCTACAAGCTCTGGATGATTCAAAATGGCGCCTAACGGCAAGCTGTGGCCCATCTTGGCAATTTTGTCGGCCACAACGTTATAGTTCCTGCTGATATGATTGATACGAACAGTATCAAAGTATTGGAGAGAGATCGAGATATCTGAAACAATGATATCAGTATCCCAAGGGCATTGACCTTGTTTCCTGACCGCATTAATAATCGTCAGATTGTCACCCTCAATTTCTATGTTCTTGATTCCCATGTTTTGTGTATGTAATACACCACCCCATTGTTTTAGTTTGCAACATCCTATTTTCTGTTTATTACAAAATAAGTCGACATTAAAGTTCCGTTTCAAGGAAGCTTAGGCTTTCACGATTCCTCCTCTCTTCACTCAAAATCCTTTGAATATCCCTTCAAAATTTTCTTTTCACGTTCAAACAACTCCTCGCATACTCGCTCGTTGATTTAGACCTTCGCGGACGTTTATGCGGTTCATCTTGCAACGTTCGGACAGAGCATAAAAATCTTCAGCGTGCTTACAGATTTTGCACGCAACAATTTGATGTGCATTTCTTTTCTGCACACAATCTTTCTGCGTGCACTGCTTCTTTGCACACAAACTTCTTGTGTGCACTGTTTTTATGCACATAATCTTCCTGCGTGCACTACTATTATGCACACTTGAAAATTGTGTGCGCAATTGTTTTGCACGCAATCCGCGCACGTGCATGTATAATTGCGAAAATCGTAAAACCGCATATACGAATGGTGAACATACCATGTAATCTCGACTATGTAGCTCGTCTTCGGAGCTATTTTCATTGTCACTCGACATTCTTTAAGCAATAAGAGTATAAAAATATTTAGATTTGAATTAGGGTTGCAGACAATAGAGAATGAGAAAATAAGGAGTAAAAGTAAATTTGGACTATTTTTGTAATTTAAAAAAAAGTTTACAAACTAATTTTAAGAATGCTGCATAACATGAGCCGTATCAAAATATCAATAAAGATTATTTATCTGAAACTCTCTATTCTTCCCTGATCCTTTTCTCAATCTTCTTCTTTCACTTAATCAAACTCTAATTGAGCTGTAATTGATTCAATTTAGCTCAATCCTATCAAAGCACTCACAACAAACTACTTACTACTGTATTGAAAATAAATTAAAAACAAAATAAAAATTAGATAGTTTATTGGTTGTTAAATATATTTATTTTTAACTAAAACTTACTAGATATATAATTCCCTTTTTAAAAATATATAATATATTAAAAATATTATCGGTTCATCGGTTAACCGACCGCGGAATATTAATAACCGTATCTGAACCGTTAAAAGTATCAGTTGGTTAACCATAACCGATTAAAAAAAGTTTCGATTCGGTTAACCGTAAAAAGTGATCGGTTTTTCAGTTCAGTTTTTCGGTTCGGTTTTTTTTTGCCCAGCCCTAATATTAGAGGAGAATATAACAGATTTGTTGACAAAAACGTTTTTATTGGGCGTGATAGCCTCCTCCTACAATAACCAATTGCCTCCTACAAGCTAGCATTGTTATTCAAACGCGTGATTTTCGCATGGCAAAATCTGTTAATGAAAGTTCTCAAATGCATGACAATTGACAATCCAGGCCATCGCCTATTATAATCAACACTTGAAATTCTAAACAGTCAACAAAAATCTGAATCAGGTTAGTAGTGTTTTGATACTAACGTGCACTATCATCAACATCTAAGTTTTTTACGAGATTTGATTAAAATTTGATGACAAGCGACCTACTTTTTACTTGATTTGTCATCATCACCTTCTGTTACACATGAAAACACTAGCAAATTTATATTCTTACATTAGTTTTGGATCGGAGGAGATTTGATGAAAGACAAAGCAATTTGTTGACAGTGTTTTACGACTGACTATGTAAAAAATTCTGCTTTCACTAGACCACTTGTTGACAATTGTTGAATTTTCATTGAAGTTGAAAAAATGAGTTGCTTCCATTTAATTAAATTTGATTATAAGTGAAATACGAGTTGATGACAAATTGACAATTGTTGACAAACGTTGAAGCTTTTTGATTTATTGTCATCAATGTTGGCCTCTTTTGCTTTATTGTCAACAACCATTGTCATCAATTCAATCACGATGATCACAATTGTTGATGTATGATATAATTTGAAGAAACCAATTTGATGACAATTAGTGATAGTTGTTGACAGTGAGACAACCAACTAAAGCAAGTTAATGACAATAAATGACAAAATCAATACAATATATTATTGTCATCAATGTTGTCTTCTCTTGCTTTATTGTCATCAACCATTGTCAACAATTAAAACAAGTTGAAGACAATTGTTGATGATAGTTGTTGACGATTAATATAATTTGAAAAAATAATTTGATGACAATTAGTGACAATTGTTGACATTGAACAAAACTATTGACTAAAGTTGTTGATGATGGCTGATGATGGTTGATGACAGTGGTTGACTGTCATCAAATACTAGTGTTTTGTCATCAAAATATAATGTCACCAACTAAGCATGAAAATTAGTTTACAACCGATTTGACATTGAATGTTTGTTATGTTGAACAAATGGAGTTTAATGTACTAACAATGTGCTGGAGACTGGAAGATTGGAAGTGGAGATTGTACATATGTTGGTGATGTAAAATTAAAGGCAATTGTTCTAGAGGGCAACGCCGGTCTAGAGTTTTTAAGGAAAATGGTTATAGAAAGGTTCAATTCAACGCATCACCAACAAATGTCTACCTGTCCCACTTGCATCCATCAAAAATAATTTAAAAATCACAAAATGCATGTTCTCCAACAACTTCATGGGCCATCCCTCAGAAACATAAAGTGCTTTCACTACCGGGGAATGAAATATTGGCTTTTTTGCATCTTTGTAGATGTAGACTTTCAATGTGCGTTCCATCAATTCATAACTCCTGAAATTCCATGGCAAAGAAAGTTCAAAATTTCCAAGGGTGTAATACTGCATAAGAGCAAGCAAAATCTTATATGCTGGCAGATGAGAAACCAAGCTTATGACATAGCTACAAATGGGCAAGGTTTCATTTGGCCATGGACTCGATGTGCCTTTTTTTCTTAAAAAATTCACTTTCTTATATGTTGGCACTTCACAATTACATTATGATAGGGAGGGTTGTATTAAAAATATAAAAACCTTACCCATCCCAAATATACACTATGCCAGGTCCTTCAAACTTTCTATTATGAGTGACGGACTTACCTCATGAACGTAGAAAATTTTCCAGAATATAGAGGTAGAGAGTTCACTCTTTTTTGGAATATGAACACTCATGATCTTCTCCTTTGCATCAAGAATCTCCATGTCCGGCGGTGAGGTTGCCCATTGATGCTTCTATTTAGATCACATGTAATAATCATCAAATAAAGAAGCCCCTTTTGAAATAAATGTGACAACCTAAATAATACAACATTTTAAACTCTTCCAAAGAAAGGCATTCTTACTATTGAACATGGATATTTAAAATGTCGTGCCAGTATTTGATTCATTCTATCTATATTCACAATTGATCTTGGTGGTATTTCATTTGGCTTCTTCTTCCTTGCACGGAGCTCCTTTGCATTGCTTTCAAAATCAATAACGTTATGTAGAAACTCTCTTTCATCCTCAAAACTTTCTACTTCCCTATCCCTCACCAAAGATTTGTTATTTTCACTGAGGAGGGTGCCTATATTGAACTTGTTTTGAGTTGTATTTTAATCAGCAAATCTTCTTATTTCAATGTAGATGCCCGTGATTCTAAATGAATCTCATGGGTTTCAATCTTATAAGAGACAAGATCTTTGCTCAACTCTGAAGGATTTCGATTATTTGTCTCTACAATTTGCTGTAATGATGAACTCTGACCATCCTCTTCCCATAACGGAACATTTTCTGGATTTGTGTCAATGTCCATTGTAACACTGATATTCATATCTGTTAGATTGTCCTTTGAACTATTTTGTCCGTCAAATGATTTTTCACCATGACCTATGTCTTCTAATACTATACTCTCCTCTATGATTTCATCTACTCTGCTCATTTTTAGCTCAAGATGACCAAAGAGCCCTTAAGGCATTTTTAGAGATTGGAAAAATAGGTGAGTTACAACTATGAAGCATACAACAAAAATAAATTGATTGGCCTCAAGACGACATAGCTTTCTAAACTGAACTGAGAAATCCATTATCTAGATAGCCTTTTCACAAGGCAGAAACACTCTAGTGCAACCATCTACCAGAATAGTAACTCATTAATATGCAATTGCCGTTAGGGTTCCAGAACATCATTGCAGATGTAGAAGACGTTGATAATTACAACTTCCAAAATTTGCAATACATCAAACAAAGTAATAGTTAGGAAGGAGAATCATGATAAAAACAGAAGGAATCCACAATTTGTATGAACACTTAATTTGTAAGATTTTCATATCTCTATATTTTCTTAATGTTTCATTAGGGTTTCATGAAGCAATGCCCAATATATTTCAATATAAATTTAGAATTGGAAAGTAGATATAGATCTAAATCTCACAACTAAGGCCATCATAAAAAAGAGTGAAAAAAGGATCAACAAAAGAAGGGTTAACACTAAGAACGTTTGTAAGTTAACATATCAAGTATCATAGAGAAGCATAATTAAGCAAGCACAGTAAGAAACGCCACAAGAAATCAAGTTGCAAATAAGACGTGTGATACAGGCTAAAATGCATGTTCAGCTTACAGAAAAACTTGCAAATTGAGAGTGACTTGTATTGGTCAATAGGTCAAAGTCTGTAATAGAGTATAAATACTCTTTTCTATGCAATAACAGAACAAGGGAGCGAGTTTCTTCTTTTGCAAACCATCTTCCAACTTCCTCTCTCAATCCAAATTCCACAGTGGTAAATTCCGATTGTCAGTAAAGTGCAAGAACCAGGTAAACCGACTTACACCGACCGACTTGACCTAGTGGTAGGAAGAATGGTGAAACTTGATATTTTTACCTAAATGAAGGGACGGTGACAAAAATCAAACCTAGACCTCCTAACATCTCTCTGCCTCTTACCACTAGGCCACCCACGTGGGGCTATAAGTTGGAGTAAATGCTTGTGCGTGCGGAAAGGGGCAGTACTTTGTCTATGAATTAAAATCACAGGTCCAAATTTTAAAAAAAATCTAGATTCCTTTGTTATTAGCATAAGTTTCAAATTGAAATGCAAAAAACATTTTCGTTCATCAATAAACTCATAAAAAATTGAATTAATAAATTTTAAAAGGCGTAAAACATATTTATGCAATAAGATTTTGGGTTAACCTTATCAAAAACAAAAGATTTTGGGCTAAAAATTATGATGATGAAATCACATTTTATGTTCTATTTTGAGTTGCATACTTGCACCCTTTTCAAGTACACATTATTACTTGATTAAAGTAAGTTTATGCTCGAGTTACATGAGAAATTCATTATATAGTATTCAATTTAAAGATTTAGATGATATAGCTCATAGTTTTGGAGGGTGTGTAATATTTTAGTTCATTTGCTTTTAATGTATGATTTATGCATTACCCTCATCAAGTTAAAGAAACCCGTGGAAGGTTCTAAAAAAAACAGTCGTTTGTCCATACATAGAATTGAAGGAATATGAAAGCAAGAGAGGACTTAGATGGTGACAATTGGGCCAAATTTAAAAAATGCACCATGTGTTCTCAACCCATAGAAAGAAATGTATTTATCAGCATCAGACTTGAGTACTCTTTTGAGCCTAGACAATATTGAGTTCTCTCCTCTGCTAATTGTTATGTAACCCCTCCTAAACATTTGTTAACTCTTCGTCAAAATAGCATGAGCACGTTCAAGTCCAAGCCACCTTTAAGGCTCAACGTCGACATCTCCTTCCCACAAATCAAGCATGTGTCCTTAGTCAAAACATTGTTCTCGAACAATGTTTTGTGTAGCCTAGGTGTTTAGGCTCTTAAACTTTTATGACTTGGATGGCCATATGCTATGGCTTTATTTTGGATTTCGGATGGTTCAAATTATGTGCCTTAATGGTGTTTATATGGGCAGATGTTTTTCTAGTGTGTTTATACTATATTGTGTGTGATCTTTGTCTTTGTTTGTATTTGTTTCGCAGATATTCCAAGTGTCGCATGAGCGATCTTTGGATGGACCGATATATCATGTTAGGTGTAACGTATTCCTAGGTTAGCAGTGCTTTTGTATAGAATGCTAAGGAGACATGTATGTAATGTGTTAACTAAAAGATGCAAAGAATGTAATGCGGTTCTATTAATGGAATGAAATATTCTTTGGTGTTCATTTTTTGTGTTATTATTGATACTTAAGATCTCCTATTGCTCTGGAGTATCTTAGGTAGTCTCAACTTTAGCATCTTTGACTAGTCTTGTGCGCATGTCGACCTAAAGGCATGGCCTTTGTTTAGGTTGTAACGTCACAAGGCGTCCCTTGTTAGTTTTAGAGATCGAGTATCTAGGGCCAACATATAGTATGTAATGGAGTATACTTAATGTTATAAAATAAACGAGTTAGCTGATGAGGTGTTTTCGTAGTCGTTATACCTATCAAAGAATCCTGACTTAACCAAACTTAGTAGAATTATAAGTAAGGGTCGATCCCACAGAGACTCGTGTAAATGTGCTTTTACTTGCGTGCTAAGTAAAGGAAATATGAGGGTTTTGTGACGAGTTTCTAATCTAAACAAACAAGGAATGTAAAATAGATTAACTAAAATTGATTTCTATATATATATATATATATGGAAGAAATATGTTCAACTAATTAACTTCCATTATGATATTGCTTTGCTTATCATTGATTATCTCGATTTCCTTTTCACCTTAACTAATCTATCGTGGAGTTATTCCAAACTTCAGCTTTAGTTCATAGTCCGACCAGATCTAAGAACCCTAATCATCAAATAACCTAGGAGACCTCCTAAATTCAACTTGACAACAACTTTATGATTCAAGTATCAATAGAAACAATTATCCAAAGCAACCAGACATCTAGATAAATTGTGATTGACTTCTCTTCTTTAACCAATTAGTCCAACATGTCCTAAGTTGATTAAAGTTGTACTCTTGATCAAATTAACACACCAGCCAGTAATCAACAAGATTCAATTGTAACTTAACCTAGAAATTCAATTAGGTGATCAATCTAACAAAATCCTAGATAAACTTTGATTCAATTAAGCATAGAGAAATCAAACTAGTCAAGGTTATTGGGAATCAATCAAACCTCACAACTCATGCAAATTACAACTTCAATTAACTAGTCAAATGGGAGAGATTTAGCAAGACATAATTAAATTAATACAAACTTACAAATTTGGTTCAAAGATCTTCTCTGGAGAAAACTCTGTAGAAAAACCCTAGTCTCCAAATTGTAATTAGAACTTTTTTCAAAGAAAGATAAAACTCAAAGGTTAAAATATCCCAAGACATAATGAGATAAAATATCTCAAAGTTATACAAAAGCTCATAAGAAAATACGTAAAATGAGCCCAACACAAAGCCCATTAATCGGCCCAAGTCTCTCGCGGAGAACATCACGGCGCGGTTTGGTACACAATAACGCGACCGCAGTTTCCTTCCCAGCCCGCGTCCTCTAGCAATCTTCAGCTTCAATCATCACTCAGATCCTTTCGGTCTTGGTCCTTCTAATCTTCACTTGCACCACTTCTTGTCTCCACCAAACTCCAGCTTTATCATCTAAGATCCATCCCATCCATGCTTGTTTACCTGAAGATCTGCAAAATAGAACACAACAAGTGCAAAACCCGAATTTCTTAGAAAACCTAAAAACCTAAGAAGTAAACTTAACTAAGCTAAAATCATGCAATATAAACATGAATATGCATCATAAACACTACATAAATACAAGCGGCAGAATACATATACGGCCCCCTGACCTTTGACCAATTGGTCACTTTGACACCCCACCTTTGAAAATGTTCAATTGAGTACCTAAACTTGCATATTGGGACATATTGAACACCTCTTTGCTGATGTGGCCAATTGCGTGAAATGCACTCTCCTATGAGCGAGTATGGAACTTAAAATGGACTAAAATAACATTGATATGGTAATTCTTTTTTTTCTTTTAATATTGAACACCTCTTTTTTGCTAATCTCAGATTGAGCACCAATTCTTTTTTTTCTTTTTTTTTTCTATTTTCTTTTTTATTCTTGCTTTCTTTCTCCCAATGAAGATTTGTACAGTATAGTATGATTCTTAATCATAACCAACCAGCAAAATAATCCCATTGCAAACCAAATTAAAAGGCTGAATTTTAACAAATCGGTAAACAACATACTAAATGGTGAGGATCTCCCAAATCCAACCTAAACTTCTTAATTATGAGTCAGATCTTGGAAAATTGATTACAAGCAAAGATCTTTTCAGCCAGATCTTCGAAATCGAATTGGAACAAGAAGTCTATCAACGAGGAGAAACGAATTACAACCAAAACGGAGAAACGAATCGGAACCTTTATCAACGAGGCAAAGCAGAACGAAACAAGAGATGTCGGCCCGATCTAGGACGCGACAAATAGAACAGGGCAAACCAACGTCAACGTTTTAGGCACAACGATGAAGTTTGGCTCGACCAAATCTGATCAATCGGTGATGAATCTCAACCAGAGGCGAGAAGATCTGTTCTCGAGACAAACGAAGGATGGATACGAAGGAGGAACGAAGAAGAGATAGGGCGGCGGAAATTACCGGCGGGCGGTGCGACGGTGAGGCAAGATCCTCCTGACTTCTCTTCTAGTGCGGCTCTTTTATGAATCTCCTGATGTGCGACGCTAGGGGGGAAGAAGGAGATGTATCAAGTTTCCTTTGGTTCAGATCTGTTCATCGACGGTGAAACTTTCTCCAGAAATTGGATTTAGATCCAGATCTCAGATCTAGATTGAGATCCCAAATTGTTTCTCTCTCCCAAAATTATACAGTAAATGTGATAAAAAAATAAAGGGAAAATCCAAAATTATTTATTAAAACATAAATGGAAAAAAGAAAAAGTATTTAAAAAAAATTAAAGCTTAGGTGGCATTTAAATGGTAGTGATGTGGCATTCTATTTTGCCATGTAAGCGCGAGTGTAAAACACTCCAACAAATCTGAATCGCATGAGTATTCAATAGGTCTCAATTTGATAGCAGAGGTGTTCAATAGGTCCCAATATGCAAGTTTAAGTACTCAATCGAACATTTTTAAAGGTGGGGTGTCAAAGTGACCAATTGGTCAAAGGTCAGGGGGCCGTATATGTGTTCTGCCAAATACAAGCTATCATTAATTGGCAGAATACATAAATGGCCCCCTGACCTTTGACCAATTGGTCACTTTGACACCCCACCTTTGAAAATGTTCGATTGAATACCTAAACTTGCGCATTGTGACCTATTGAACACCTCTTTGTTTATGTGGCAATTTGTGTGAGATACACTCTCTTATGGGCGAGTGGGGAATTGGGATTACAGTGATGTGGCACTTATATTAGTCCAATCTAACTTTTTTTTTCTTTTTTATTTTTTATTTTTTTCGTCTCTGTATCTTCTTCCTCTTTTCTATCGAACTCGTCGTCGGCCTCCGACCACTCTCTGCCTCTTCTTCCTCTTTTGAAGACAACTTCTTCAATAACTTGTAGGTAGTGACCATTGCAGCAGAGGACATGGACATGGAAGCCCATCTGGGCCCTTGCCCTCTATAGTAGGCCCAAATCCCAACTTCCCTCACCAATCCCACCACCGTTTGCGCCACCGTCCTCCTCTCCCCACCGCCACCTGCAACCTCGTCTTCACCGTGTGCAGTGGCGTCGTCATCAGCGCCGACATCCCACTCGCCACCGCCGTGCTTGCGGATCTAGATCTGTAATCAAACCAGCTCTCCGTCTCGATGAACAAGCCTTGACAACAAAGGGGAAACTGTGCTTATCCAGCGGAACTCTCCCTTCTACAATCATCCTTGGGGGTAGTCGGCGAGATCGGGGTGTGGCCGGTGCGGTCAGGGACAGGCTAGGTCGGCAAGGTCGGGGCTAGGGTTTGAAACTGGGTAAAGACAACAGCTAGGGTTATGGCAGATTGGGGTTTCACAAAGTTTGAAATTCACGAAGCAGGCGAGAAGTTGAATCTGATGAAGGTCTTCTCGTCGGCGTAAGAGATTGTGATACTGGTGATTTGATTAAACTCAGGTTCAAGTGGTGGTATTCAAGCAAGAGCTATATATTTAATGAAGGCTGGAAATCAGAGTTCGTTGATCGGAGGGGGCTGAAACCGGATGATGAGATCGGACTCTTCTGAATCAAGCCGTCTGTGAATCGGATTGAGAGATTTTGTTTGGTATTGGGTTTCTGAGTGGCGTTTGATTAGCACTAATCACTAATTAGTTTGAACGGAAGCTTGATTTTGATTGTTATGGCTCTGCTGATTTGTTTTGTCTTGGTTTGAATGTGATTATTTGTATATAAAAGGCGTTTTGGTAGAGAAACATCGATTTAATAGGATTATATTATAATAAAAATTGTATTATAATTTTTTCAAACAAGACTTGGTGATGTGGCATAAATAGATGATATGAAAATCTGACATGGCACGCGTGTATAACACGATTTTTTTTTTTGACAAAACAGGTGTTCAATAGGTCACAATGTGCAAGTTTAGGTACTCAATCGAACATTTTCAAAGGTGGGGTGTCAAAGTGACCAATTGGTCAAAGGTCAGGGGCCCGTTTATGTATTCTGCCATCATTAATTACCTCATCCATGACTTGTTGTGGATCCCAACATGTTTTATGACAACTAAAAAATGATAGAGCTTTAAGTGTGTCGTGTTCCGACTTCTTGGAACTAGTTTCCCATCCACTGATACTAATTCATAACAACCTTCCCTGTCGACTTTAGTGATCATGTACGAGCCTTCCCAGTTTGCACCCAATTTCCTAGCGTTTAGTTCTTGAGTATTTTGAAAAGTCTTTCGTAATACCCAATCCCCTACTCGGAAAGACTTTAACCTTACATTTTTGTTGTAACTTTGAACTACCCCTTGACTACATTGAGGTATGAGGTTTTTTTATTGTTTCAATGGGAGTTTTGATTTTGCCTATTTTTCGGACTTCAAAAGTCTAACCATCATTCTTTTTTACATATACTTGTACAAAATCAGTTTCTTATATCAGGCCTTAATGAAGATACCACCATGCGTAACCGTTTCATGGAAGCGTTATATAGACAAATACTGAGAGCATATCGGGAGAAGAAATATTTTAGAGTTATTGTTGTCAAACAACTTATACCTGGTTTTCAAGTACTATTGTCATTGCCTATTTATAGGAATGTGATCAAAATAATTACAAACTCTAATTTGTTCGTTTGATATGCAATAAAACAGGGTGGTCCAGATGATAGTGGTGTTGCTATTGTGAGAGCTCTGATGCATTGGCGAAGTTTAAAAAGCTTCTCTGACTAATCAGATTCCATCTAACCTCATCAGATTTGAAGTCCAAATAAGCATTCGGGTTGGAATGACAATCTTTCAAACGCCAGGAGAAAGTTGTACTGACTCCTCCTAGTTCATTAATTATTGTGCACCAGACACTTTTCTTTCTTAAGTCAAAAGAAATTGTACTTCAAGTGAAGATTTTTAAAGTTGGCGGCTCCAAGGAGACTGACCAAAGGAATTGGCTGCTCCAAAGAGATTGGAAAATGAAATTGGTGGCTCCAAAGAGACCATCCAACAAAATAAAAGAACAAGTGTCCTAAACACTTAGCTAGAGTGTTATCACCACTTAATGCGGTAAAGTTTCAGTCCAAATGGCATAACCTTATAAAAATAAAGTCCTTGGTTAGTCATGAATGCCCTTTTTTCTTGCTTGTTGGGATGTATTAGTATTTGATGATATATATTAAATGCATCCATAAAAGTTAATATTTCGTGCCCAACCGTCGCATCCACTATTGCATCAATATGAGGCAAAGGGAATGGGTCTTTAGGGCAAACCATATTTATGTTGGTAAAGTCAACGTACACACGCCACTTCCCATACTTTTTCTTTACGAGGATTACATTGGCTAACCACAATCTTTTGAGCCGGATTCTTTGGATCCAATTCTACTTCTTCCAGCTCCAAAATTTTAGGTTTAGCATAATGCGTTGGCGTCTTACAATCCTTTAATTACTATGTTGACGACTTCTTTTCTTAGGCTTGTTTGGTGTGGCTTAAGGTAGTGGCTCACGTGGTTACAGAGTAGCACTCTCTAGTCACTATTTGTTCACCTTTGATCTTTAGAACCCCCCTAAGCCGAGGAGAATTTGACACATTGATGGTATGTTGAAGGTGTGGCTCTCATGCCATGTATTGAGGGTCTGTCCAGAATTACATTGAAAGGTGATGGACAATCTAGGACCAATTTACCTGATAATATACTCTGTGGGCAATGGTAGGAAGAGTAATTTCTCCTATCGTGTTTCATACTTCCCCGCTAAACCCAACTAGAGTGATTGATTTCTTTAAGACATCATTGACTCCCAACCCTAACATGTATAAAGCATCCAACATCAAGAAGTTAGTTGAACTTCTGTTATCAATTAATATGTGTTTCACTAAGTAATTTTCAATATTTAAAGAGATAATCAAATAGTCATGGTGTATCTTGTCATCTTCCACATCGTCAAAGGTGATGGGCAAGACGTCGTGGTCCCTTCGTATTGTAACCCGTGGTTCTTCAGTATGCTCTCTCGGGCATGCCTTTTTGGCACTGAGTAAGTAACTCTACATACTTTGGATCCTCCTAAAGTCAATTTAATAACGCCTGTATGCTTTGGATCGGAGGAGGGGGGATGGGCTTGTTTTACCTTTATTCTGATCAAGTTGTTCACGCGCTCTTTCGAAAAAAGGTCTTTTAGATACCCCTTTTAGAGTAACTGGTTGACATCCTTCCTCAAAGTTATACATTCATATGTCCTATGCCCATAATCAAAGTGGAAGTCGCACCATTTTGAAGTATTCTTTCCGTGTTGCGGGACATCGCTTTTCCAAGGCCGCCTTACAACATCTCCCATCTAACTCAAAGTATTGACTACTGCGGTCGCATTGACATTAAAGTTGTAGTGCGACAACTATGGTGGGAGCCTCGGTTTGTTGTTCTAATTGTACGGGCGCAATGTCACGATATTTACGGTTCGGTTTAGAACGGGTGCATGAGGGTACAAATTGTATCTTGTCTCGCTTTTCCCATGTTGTCGCTCTGGTCTAGACGATCCCGACGACTTAGCAACAAAAAGGTCATCTTCTTCCAAGTGAACATGTGCCAACGCCCTTGCCTGCACCTTCTCAAAGTTCGAACAAGGGTACTTAGTCAATTCACGGTATAGTTTATGGCTACTTGATGATATCCCTCTCCGAAATGCTTCTACTAAAGGCCTTGGCTAGCAAAAATCCATTTGTCGAGGTTGGATGACCTATACCATATCTTGGTCCTCGGCCCTAGTTGACGCTATGAGCCCCCTTGAAGGCCCAATGTCGCGTTCCACCACTTTCTATTTCTTATTGTCATCAATTGGTGTAGGGGTGATAGTCTCCACTTCAAGCCACAGGTCACGGTGCTTGAGACGGTGAATTTGGAAGTTGAAAGACTAAACATTAGATATCTGGTTTACCTTTGATGTTTGAGCTCCATCAAAATAATGTTGTTGAAACTTGAAAGACTAAACAAAACTCACAACTTTAGTTAAGTACCCGAATGAGTAGCATTTCTGCGCTTAATTCCAAACCTTATACTCCCTTCGTTTCGCAATTTAGGGTTTTTTATAACTTTGCACATATATTAAGACAAGTTTAAAGCGAAATTGATAAGATTTTGTTTTTTTTTTACAAAATTAATATGAGATTAAATCATATAATATCACACAATGAGTGACATTTTTTAGTATTTATAAGTACACTGAAACTAGAAATACATTAACTAAATGTTATTTTGGCAAATTTAGTATTAATTAATTAAAAAGAGACTTACATTGTGAGACAAGATTTTAAGCTAAAAAGGACCTATATTGCGAAACGGAGGTAATAAAACACATTTTACGTGGTTTTAATGGTAGAATTGCAAATGCAACAATAAGATTCACATCATCCAATAATATAGCAAGAATCGTATTCATTGCCGAAACCACAATTAACCCCAACAAAACACAAAGCTACATTATTAAACATCCAACTCAATCAAATCCTTTTGCTAGCAATCTAAATTAACCTATGGTTCAGGCTTGGCACCGGTGTACGCCTTAACATCTTCCTCCTTCACATACCGCTTCCAGAACCAATGCTTTCTGAACAACAGAATCACTTCCTCAATCGGGACCTGCTTTGTCTCCGGCAAGAGGAAGTAGATGAAGCTACTCATGACAAATATCAGCCCACCAAACACCAAGAAGATCCCAAACTTGAGGTAGCACAAAGCTGAAAGGAATGTCTGTGCAATCAGAGCTGTGAAAATCATGTTAACACAAACCACAATACTCTGCCCAGCAGATCTCGTCTCTAAGGGAAAGAGCTCGCTCGGTACCAGCCACCCGAGTGGGCCCCATGACCGCCCATAAGCCAACACAAACAAGAATATGCAGAGCACTAGAAAATATCCAATCCCCTTTGGCAGCTCCTTTCCATCTCCAAAGTAGAAACGCAAGCATATGCCAACCGCTATCTGCACGCAACAACACAAAAACCAAAAGGGTTATGAACTATAGTAGTCAAAATGTTGTTTTGGGAACATGATTAGAATCATCCAGATAGGAAACTAATAACCTAAATTAGAAAAGATAAACCCTGTTATTTTTATTAGAAAAAAAAAAGACCAGATCAGTAAATCTTGAAAATCTTTCAAGAAATGGATTCGTACAATTTCGATGAACATCTCAACACCGGCTTCAAGGAAGAAGCTCCTTCTACCGAACCTGTCCACCAAACACATGGAGATTACCGAAGCAAATAGAAGCGCTCCATTGGTAATAGTTGATGACCACAAGGAAACATTCGAGCTGAATCCCAATGTCTGAAAAAACACAGGTGCATAGAAAAGGATCGAGTTATTCCCAGTAAGCTGCTGAAATGCAGGGATGCAAAGGGCTCCAATAACCAGCTGAGGTCGGTTCCTCCTCTTAAGAAGGTTCCGGAATGGGTTCTTAACAGAACGTGCCACCTCACTCGCGTCAATGAGGTCAGCGAATTCAGCATCCACATTCGGTGTACCTCTGATTCTCTCCAGAACCCTTCTCCCTTCCTCCAACTTACCCCGCTCCACTAGACTATTCGGAGTCTCTGGCAAAATTAGGCCTCCACAAAACATCAATGCAGCTGGTAATGCAGCTAAACCAACAGAAAGCCTCCACCCCCATGGATGAATCTTTGCAGTTCCATAGTTTATGAAGTTCGCTACCAAGATTCCTGCACAGGTTGTAAACTGAAACAGCTGATTAACTGCTCCACGTACTTTTGCAGGTGCCATTTCTGAGAGGTAAAGTGGGACCGCTTGGTTCCCGAAACCAATGCCAAACCCGAGAAAGATTCTGCCAATGATTAGCATTAAGACGTTTAAGGCAGCAGCGTTTACCAAACCGCCAATAAAGAAGCTTGTGGCTCCAACTAGAATGCTGATTCTTCTGCCATGGTTTCGGGTTACATAGGAGGCAGCAAATGTGGACACCAAGGCGGCGTAGTAGAGTGATGAGGTGAATAATGTGAGGATTTGGTCGTTGTATTTGCAGTAGTCGGTTTCGTGAAGATGGGCGTGTTTCCTCTCGTAGACTTTTGGGAAGAATTTTATCAAGAAGTCGTCCATAGAAGTAACTCCACCTGAGTTTATGGTAGAACAATTTATGAGCCAATAATTACAAAAAATAAGTGCAAACAAGGTGGAAAAAACAATTTATGAATCAAGGAAGAACAAGGTGGAAAGGATTTTCTCAATAAATCGTCCACATGAATCCCAAGGCAGAAGACTTTATGAACCAATTAGCAAGAACATTACCTCTCAATTTGTGATTGAGGTTAGATCGGTATATAATACTCCATATAGGCCTCTTTAGGTAGTTATTATCTATGATCAGAGCCTAGTAGAGAGAAAATAAAGTTTTGAAGTGGGGAAGGGACGAATTGTATAACTAGAAGTATGTTTGTAGGTTTGTTCTACCAAATCATAGTGATTTCAAATTTTTCATAAGTAAAATGAAATTTAAATTCAGACTGAACTACTTGAGATGGGGGTATTCTGAGTATCTACAATTGTTCTTATTCGAATATCGTGTTGTTCTTATCCAGAACAAATATTACCTTTTTGGCAAGAGAACCAACAAAATTAAGACCATAAAATAGCAGATAAGAGAATAATTATCGAAAATCCTTGATCAATTGCAGATTTATTGCAAAACAAAATTAGAGAGCTACGAAGGAACTAACCAGAAACACCAAGATCATAGCCAAAGAGTGAGCCTCCAAGACCAGCAATAATACAGGTGAAGACGAAGTAACTTGTGATCTTGTACTCATAGTAGGCTGCTCTTCCAGACGGCCCTTTATTCACAAATCCACCTCCTGCCATTTGAAATGTAAACCCTAATTCACACGAAACGGAAAATCCTCTTTGTACACCCCAATGGAAAACCCAGCAACAAAAAATCGGATGAGGGACAAACTAGATGTTCAAGTAATTGACATTTAAAGAGGCCCCTCTCAGTGGACGATGATACAGCTAATGATTTGACAAAAATGTAGAAATTGGACTTATTATATAGTCTAACGCTCTTTCCGTTTGACGTTTTTCCCTTCAGTTGCAGAGTTGGATGTATGATGGGCAGCGGGCGTGTTTGATTTATTTTACACTCTTGTTAGCAAGACGACAGCTAATATATACTGAAGAAATAAAGAATTATGAGGAAATGAATTTTTTGCAATAGTTATAGTTGGGATTTGGGCTAAGAATCCTAAGATATGTACGTTTTGTAGATAATGATGCTCAGCAAACCTCTTCATAGGAGGTTTTTTTTTTCCAAAGGAGAAAATTATTAAAAAAAAAAGTGTTATTATTTGGATTATTCATCTGTTTTTAGGTAACTTTATGGGAGAAAATTAAGCTTTTCTTTTGATGGAAAAAAGAAAGAAAAATAATATTTCTGGTGAAAGTTTTAGTTTGACTGATTATAAAATATGGAGGACTTTTGACCTAAAGAGAGATAAGTGGACTTATCCATTAATAAGAATGTGACGTTTATCAACATTTTTTTTCCTTTTTTTTTGGCAGAAGACATTTACATTTAGACATTATCTCGTTGTTGACTAAAAATAGGCATAAAAATAGTATCCAAGTAATCAAAATCTAGTTAGGTTTACCGCAAATGAACAAAGTCTTTGTGAGAGCTTCAATGTTTAGCTCGGTCAAATTTTATTATTGTTAGGCTTATTTGTTAAATGAACTCAACTTATCACAATTTTTAAGATTTTAAAAATAAATGAATTGAGCTTGAAAACAAAATAACTCGGCTCGTTTTTTTATGAACAAACTTGATTATATGCTTATGAGGCAACTTAGTTATACACTCATAAAAACTAGATTATACGTTCATTAATAAGCTCTATCAGGGGCATAGCCAGGAATCCCAGTCAATGGGGGCTAAATATATAAAATACGATCGGGATCAGATCCAACCTCAACATCAACAGTAGACAGATTTGCCATTCTTGGGCGGATCAACACTAGACAAAGTCAGACCATTTAATTGATCGGGATTAGAACTAGTACCTATATTTTGTGAACCCCCAATAGTTGGAAAAAAACTCTTTATTTCCTGAACAATTAAAGAACATGAACATCAAATTATCAATACATAAACCATAACGGAATTCACAACGGTTGCAATGTATCACTGAAATGAATGCACAATTCACAACAGGGATTCGAGGATGAGCAACCGAGCAGGGATTCGAGGAGACGACCATGATGTAGTGCCCAGTGGATCGGAGAGTTATGGTGGGGAGGGCGCAAGGCTTCGGGCACTCTCAAGGGGCGGAGTTTCAGACTTTCAATCGTGCGCGTCTAAAGGCTCTAAACCTTAGATGGGAGTGACAAAGCTTGCGTCTAAACCTAAAAAAATTGGTTTTTTCGTATATTTTTTTTAAAAAATTAGTTTTTTTTTTAATTCTTAGTGGAGGCTACAACCCCCACTGAGCACTACATAAATACGCCCCTGAGCTCTACTATAATACGATCCAGTTCCTTCACCACATCAAACCCTTGTTAGATTTACACTTTTCCAAAGTTCAACTACCTATTACATATATATTATATAAAATATATAAGTTGTTGGGACGGTGTTGGAAACTCAGGTTCTACAACACTGGAAGAACGATCGAACTCTCTAATTTTGATAATAACAAACACCATTAGAGAACTAATGTGTTATGTCCAAGTATTTCAAGGGAACTACAAGTCAAACAGAAATCACAAAGCTGAATGAAGATGTTCTCATCAAGGGAAATCAGGAGTCACAAGTTCCCTACTCAAGGGAACTCACATATGAGGACAAAGACAACACATGCAAAATGCAAATGCCCATTCCAAACAAAACATAGGCGTAGTTTGTTCCTTACATTGAGCTGATTGATCCAATGGCACGATGAGCTTCAAGAGTTGACAGAATTCAAATTGAATCACATGTGAAGAAAGTACACATAATTGGAGAGCAAGACAAGAGTATTTCGAATAAATGCACAAAGAGATAAGATTGAGCCCCAAGCATCACACGCCTATATAAGCTCATGAACTGTCTTCTTGCAACTTACTTCTCACAAATCCTCAAGCAAAGCCTAAAGGAGCCAAGCAAGAAAGAAGAAGAAATCTAGAGAAGTCCCCGACGACGAGTGTGTGATCTCGGCGATGGTAAAGAGTGAGTTCCCAAGAACTAGGGAACTGAGTAGTGATAAAGCGAATGACTTAAGGTTTGCGTTTCTTGTTTTAGTTGAGTTATTTTCTTAGTACTTAGGTTAAAAAAGTTTATTAGTGTTTCTAGAGTTCGGATATTGCTAGGAACATAGAAGTTTGAACTTTGCCTATTGTAACTAATGGAACAATCAATAAAAGAAGAAGGTCATTCAAAATCCTCCAAGTGGAGGTAGAGATTTTTACCCATATAATCAGTTGATTATAGTGGGGTTCCTCTATAAGGAACTATGTCCCATCTTTTCTGTTCTATTTACTTGTGTTTTACTTGTTTCCACTGCCTTAGGAACAATCCAACTACTATTCCCAACTGTTAAATAACGCATACGATCCAACAATGGTTACCTTCGTGGTTCCATTGACAAAACTCTTTTCTCAAGAAAGAATCCAAAGACATTTTGATTGTTCAAGTATATGTTGATGATATTATTTTTGGAGTCACTAACCCTTCACTTGTTGATAATTAAGTTGAAGAACCTGATGAGTAGTGAATTGGAGATGACCTTAATAAGGGAATGAACGTTCTTCTTGGGACTTCAAATATCCCAAACAAAGGAAGGAACTAAGATCCACCAACAGAAGTACATCAGGGAAATGCTTGTCAAGTATGGGATGGAGACTTCAAAGCCCATTGATACTCCCATTTCACCTAACACACTGTTGGCACTAATGAGACATGTATTAGTGTGAATCAACGAAGATATAGAGGTATGAGCGGTTCCCTTCTCTACTTAGCTGCTAGTAGACAAGACACCATGTTCTTTGTGTGCCTATGTGCACGTTTTCATGCTAACCCTAAAGAATCACACCTAAAAGAGGTAAGGAAAATTTTCAAGTACCTTAAGGGAAATGATAGTTTATGCCTATCGTACCCAAGGAATAGTTCCCTTAATCTAGTAGCATACTCAGATGCAGACTTTGTTGGACATCTACTAGATAGGAAAAGCACTTTAGGAATGGACCAGTTCCTCGGTTCATGCCTTGTATCATGGGGATCCAAAAAGGAAAATTTAGTGGCACTATCAAACGCTGAAGCAAATTACGTAGCAACAACCTCATGTTGTTCCCAAGTCCTATGGCTCAAGTACTAGCTCAAGGATTACGGTATGTCTTTTGGCCATGTTTCCATATGATGTGATAATACAAGTGCCATCAACATATCAAAAACTCATGCGCATTATTCTCGTATTAAGCATAAAGACATTGTGCATCATTTATTGCGTGATAATGTTGAGCATGTAAACATCTCTATGGAACACTATAGAACTGATGAGCAAATCGCGAACATTCTCACTAAAGCGTTAGATAGACGTCCCTATGAGCACCTCCGAATTCTCTTAGGGATGATAACTCTAAATTAAACAAGTTCCGATTTATTATTCTTCCTCTTTGCGGATTACAATTTCCCGATTCCCTTTTTGTTCCCAACCCTAACATAAAAGTTAGGATATAAGTTTCCTTAACCACTCTACCCATACCAGGTCTCTTACGATATCATGGGAACTGTCTTAGAGTTTGGGTAAACTTCTTGGGAAATTTGTGTTGGGATTTGAAGCGATAAAGAGAGAGAAATATGTTTCTCGGGAAACAAGATTTGTGTCAAAAGCCTTAACAAGGAACGAATGCTGTGAGCCAAGAACTTTTTCCTCTGATTGGAGTGCCATGGGAGAAAGCGACATGTGTCCCAACCATGCAATGGAAGCCGACGAAGTAAAAGGACGCCATTGGTCCATTTCAAAATGGGAACAAAGGCTTTTACCCTTTTTCCCCTCTAAAATCTTTTCAAACCCTTCCTTTTCCATTTTTGGCTCTTTTTCTTCCTTCGCCTACCTCAAACCCAATCTCTGCAAACTCTCTCTTTCATTCCTCTTCAAGAAAAAAGCCAAATTCTCATTCCTCAAAATGATTCCCACATACCTTGATCTATGGATTCATGAATGGATCGAGAAAACCCTCGTTCTCTTTATTGGACAATGCTCCAAGAGGCCGATAACCACCCAGACCCAACTGAACATGACTAGGTACACTCTTATCTCCACCGGCCCAAAGACCCTCTGGCCGGTCTTGCCTTCATCGAACACGATGTTCGTATCCTATTATACGTGTAACACCCCGATAATTTATAAGGAGTTGAGGTGCTCTCCATGTCAACAAGAGCTCTTCCTTTTCTGAGTTCGAGTGAGGACAAAGAACACAGAAGTTAAGCGTGCAGGGGCGAGAGTAGTACCAGGATGAGTGACCTCCTAGGAAGTCCTCGGGTTGGCATGGGATAGCGCTTCTATGGCCTCGGGCCTTACAAATGGTATCAGAGCGGACTCTAGGTTACGATTGCACTTGGTTCGGAGGGCGGTGGCTCGACCTAGAGGGCGGTGCTTGGGCCTTGACGAGGACGTCAAGTGTTTAAGGGGGGGGGGGGGAGATTGTAACACCCCGATAATTTATAAGGAGTTGAGGTGCTCCCCATGTCAACAAGAGCTCTTTCTTTTCTGAGTTCGAGTGAGGACAAAGAACTCAGAAGTTAAGCGTGCAGGGGCGAGAGTAGTACCAGGATGGGTGACCTCCTAGGAAGTCCTCGGGTTGGCATGGGATAGCGCTTCTATGGCCTCGGGCCTTACAACATTTGAGACACTAGTGCATTATTTGGTACAAGGACTTTAGCTTGAGTACCTTTAAGATAGGATAAACATGATAAATTGCGGTCAATTGTGCTTGTCGAGGGGTGGGCATGATTGAATTGGCTTAACAACTAGGTAGGCTAAATTTGGTCTAATGTTCCCTACAAAATTGCATCCATATGATACATGAGAGGAAATGCTAAGAATTGTCTTTCACTTAGTAAAAGCTTAACCCTTAAGTTCAAAGTACTAGCTATTAGTTGTAAATTGTCAAAGGAAAACTAATGAAGCATTTCAAAGATAGACTTCCTTTGACTCTTCAGTAATTCGTGTTTTGTTGGAATAAAATCAATTCCCAAAGGCAAATGCATATTCCCCATACCTTTAATTCTAAATTCAACATATAAAACACCTTTAAAGCAAACAATTCAACCAAACCATGACTAGTGTGCAAAATATGATTGATATAAATTTCAATAAAGACCAGAAAAGAATCAACCTTCTTGTAAAAATATATAAAAATTATTAAGAGATTGGATATAACCATGAGACCTAGGTGATGAAGAGAGTTTAATTAGCATACCATTGTTTGCTTGCTTAGCTTCAATTCATATAGGGACTTCTTTAATTTGCAAACTGAAGTTGGATTAGCAACAACCATACCTAGAGACACCTTCACATATACATTTCATCCAATTTTACCACTGTCTAATCAAAGCAACAATACACATTAAAGCACAAACAATTTTCATTTTGATGATTGGAAAAAAGACTAATTGTATGTAGTCTAGTGTCTACTCCTTGTTGTGTAAACCCTCAAACTACTAGCCTTTTCTTTGTATCTTTTTATGCTCCTATCTGCTTACCTCTTCACTTTCTAAACCCATTTGCGACTAATGACTTTATTTCCCTTATGTAGCTCAACAATATCACGTGTTTTTTATGGTCTAATTCAGAAAATTTCATCTCTCATGTCTTTTGCCAAACTTCAAGTTGACAAGCTTCATCATAGGTAAATGGGTCAATCATAGGTTGAGTAAAAGAAGAAGGGGAAAGGCTAGGAAAGTTTATGGTTGAGGTAAGTGTGTCCACTCAGAAACAATATACATTAATGACTATGGAGCACATAAAATCTAACAAATGTGAGGGTGCAATGTGTTTTAGAAGCCCTCTTAAGAATAGTTATAAGAGGAGGATTCGGCTTTGCTACACTTGTTATTAGAAAGCACTTTTTGGTAAAAAACACTACTTTTTATACCTATCAAGACAAAAGCATTATTTATCACCAAAAAACGATTTTTTTTCTACTAAGTGTAGCAAGACCTAGGGACTAAAGATGAAGATTCAATCCTAGGAGGAGAATATAGTGTTTCATTTGAAACACAAAAAGGAGGAAAAAGCAAAGAAGTACTAGCTATTGGGTGTAAATTTTCAAAGTAAAACTAATGAAGCATTTCAAAGATAGACTTTCTTTGACTCATCAGTAATTCGTGTTTTGTTGGAATAAAATCAATTCCCAAAGACAAATGCATATTCCCCATACCTTTAATTCTAAATTCAACATATAAAACACCTTTAAAGCAAACAACTCAACCAAACCATGACTAGTGTGCAAAATATGATTGATATAAATTTTAATAAAGACCATAAAAGAATCAACCTTCTTGTAAAAATATATAAAAATTATTAAGAGATTGGATATAACCATGAGACCTAGGGGATAAAGAGAGTTTAATTAGCATACCATTGTTTACTTGCTTAGCTTCAATTCATATAGGGATTTCTTTAATTTGCAAACTGAAGTTGGATTAGCAACAACCATATCTAGAGACACCTTCACATATACATTTCATCCAATTTTACCACTGTCTATTCAAAGCAACAGTACACATTAAAGCACAAACAATTATCATTTTGATGATTGGGAAAAAGACTAATTGTATGTAGTCTAGTGTCTACTCCTTGTTGTGTAAACCCTCAAACTACTAGCCTTTTCTTTGTATCTTTTTATGCTCCTATCTGCTTGCCTCTTCACTTTCTAAACCCATTTGTGACTAATGACTTTATTTTCCTTATGTAGCTCAACAATATCACGTGTTTTTTATGGTCTAATTTAGAAAATTTCATCTCTCATGCCTTTTGCCAAACTTCAAGTTGACAAGCTTCATCATAGGTAAATGGGTCAATCATAGGTTGAGTAAAAGAAGAAGGGGAAAGGCTAGGAAAGTTTATGGTTGAGGTAAGTGTGTCCACTCAAAAACAATATGCATTAGTGACTATGGAGCACATAAAATCTAACAAATGTGAGGGTGTAATGTATTTTAGAAGCCCTCTTAAGAATAGTTATAGGAGGAGGATTCGGCTTTGCTACACTTGTTATTAGAAAGCACTTTTTGGTAAAAACACTACCTTTTTGTCTCAAAATACGTAAAAATAACTACTTTTTGTACCTATCAAGACAAAAGCATTGCTTATCACCAAAGAACGATTTTTTTTCTACTAAGTGTAGCAAGACCTAGGGACTAAAGATGAAGATTCAATCCTAGGAGTAGAATATAATGTTTCATTTGAAACACAAAAAGGAGGAGTAAGCAAAGAAGTACTAGCTATTAGGTGTAAATTGTCAAAGGAAAACTAATGAAGCATTTCAAAGTTAGAGTTCCTTTGACTCATTAGTAATTCGTGTTTTGTTGGAATAAAATTAATTCCCAAAGACAAATGCATATTTGTCATACCTTTAATTCTAAATTCAACATATAAAACACCTTTAAAGTAAACAACTCAACCAAACCATGACTAGTGTGCAAAATATGATTGATATAAATGTCAATAAAGACCATAAAAGAATCAACCTTCTTGTAAAAATATATAAAAATTATTAAGAGATTGGATATAACCATGAGACCTAGGGGATGAAGAGAGTTTAATTAGCATACCATTGTTTGCTTGCTTAGCTTCAATTCATATAGGGACTTCTTTAATTTGCAAACTGAAGTTGGATTAGCAAAAACCATACCTGGAGACACCTTCACCTATACATTTCATCCAATTTTACCACTGTCTACTCAAAGCAACAGTACACATTAAAGCACAAACAATTTTCATTTTGATGATTGGAAAAAAAGACTAATTGTATGTAGTCTAGTGTCTACTCCTTGTTGTGTAAACCCTCAAACTACTAGCCTTTTCTTTGTATCTTTTTATGCTCCTATTCTTCATTTTCTAAACCCATTTGCGACTAATGACTTTATTTTCCTTATGTAGCTCAACAATATCACGTGTTTTTTATGGTCTAATTCAGAAAATTTCATCTCTCATGCCTTTTGCCAAACTTCAAGTTGACAAGCTTCATCATAGGTAAATGGGTTTAATCATAGGTTGAGTAAAAGAAGAAGGGGAAAGGCTAGGAAAGTTTATGGTTGAGGTAAGTGTGTCCACTCAGAAACAATATGCATTAATGACTATGGAGCACATAAAATCTAACAAATGTGAGGGTGCAATGTGTTTTAGAAGCCCTCTTAAGAATAGTTATAGGAGGAGGATTCGGCTTTGCTACACTTGTTATTAGAAAGCACTTTTTGGTAAAAAAACACTACTTTTTTTTTTGTCTCAAAATACGTAAAAATAACTACTTTTTATACCTATCAAGACAAAAGCATTTCTTATCACCAAAAAAACGCTTTTTTTTTCTACTAAGTGTAGCAAGACCTAGGGACTAAATATGAAGATTCAATCCTACGAGGAGAATAAAGAGTTTCCTTTGAAACAGAAAAAGGAGGAGAAAGCAAAGAAGTAGTAGTGTGTGCTTAAAAAGAATAAAAATGGTTTCATGAAAAACACATCAATAAAAGACAAAATCTGCTTGCTTTCAAGATTGAATACCTTGTAAACCTTTTTTTCCAAAAAGATATCCCAAAAATATGAGGATAAGCCCTTACTTTAAATTTATTAATACCATGTTTTAGAGTAGAAACAAAGCTCAAACAATCAAAGGTTCAGATTGATCATAGGAGGATTTTTATGATAGAGAAACTAGTAAGGAGTTCGGTTGTGTAAGATTTTCTAGGGAAGTCTATTAATAATGTATGCTACAATAATAAGACTCTCTCCCCAAAACTCCATAGGTAGGTTTCACTAAAACATAAAGCCATATCTATTTCTAGAATATGCCTATGTTTTCTCTCAATGACAACACTTTGTTCAACTATTGGAACATAAGAGGTATGGTGCTCAATGCCCTTGACTTGAAAATATTCAAATGTCTCCTTGTTAATACTCAATTTTAATGCATTATTAGACATCACAACCTAAACCTTCCTATTCAACTATCAGTCCACCATAGCTAAAAAGCTTTTGAACAATGAAGTAATTATTTAATTTTCATTGTAAGTCATGGTACAATATGGATCCCAAAGGTCTAAATGAATCAACTGAAATGGAAATATGGAACTAATAGTTTCAATTGGGAGAGACAACCTAATTTTCATTAACTTTACACACACAACACATGGCATAGCAAAAGGTAATACATGTAGCTTTTAATATGGTATGTGATCTAGTCTAGTAAATTGAAGTGTCAACATTATAAGAAAAATGTACATGCATCACTTATTATTTGATAAATATATCTCTCACTTTGATGACCCAATGAAGCCATAAAGTATGTCATATTTATCTTTACCAACCTCCACTTATATCTGCATGAAAGGAGCTTGTAATAGACATTTTTCTAGTGTAACCAACACATGACAATGTAGGTCCTTTAACAAGCTTCTCTATTGATATTAGATTGCAATTGAATCCTTCACAAAAGGACATCTTTTACAACAAATTTGGTAAAACATGCACAATCCTAACAAGACATACAAAGGTTGTTTATTTATTAGGCAAGTGAAATAATGGAAGGTTTTGATTGATCATATTTGGTCTGAAACAATGACAAATCACCACACATTGAAAAATGTTGCACCATTGCAAATTATTTACATTGCCTTATTGAAAACTGTAAGTAAAAATTATACATCCAAAACCATCAAAATCATCATGTATCACTTCTTTTTTCTTTTCCAAAACTAGAATCAAGAATACTTAAAAAACCATGCAACCTGCTCAAAAGTAAGTTTAGATGCAAAGGATTCATCATTAATATTTCTCCCTTAACTTCTTCATTTAACCTACCATTTTATTCTTATCTTTATACTTTGGTGGAAAGTCACTAAGGAAGAAGCATCTATCGACAATGTGATTTGTCTTGTTACAAATTGTGAAATGCAAGGCCTTCTTTTTGACATTTCCTCTTCATTGACTTTGAGAAGAACTTCAAGCCCTTGCATCCATGGAAGAAAATTCTGAGAAATTTTAAGACACAATCTAAATTTCTCTTTGCTTATAGTTTATGCTATGAAAAGGATTCATCATTAATATTTCTCCCTTAACCAAAGTATATGCATTGTTTAGTCCCATCAAAAAGTGAAACAAACATTGTTCTTCCTCGTGTTTCTAAATTGATTTCATAACACCATGACTACAAATTGGATAACTACGGTAGATACTCAACTCATCCTAGAGTGCTTTCATCTTAGTAAGATAGACCAAGATAAAATTTAACATTGTGATAGTGATTTAAATTGTTTATGGGAAATGTAGAGTTAAGCACCATTTATCTAACCAAAACGTGCAACTAATTTATGTAAAACCTTGATTAGTAAACTGTAACGTCACTTGGTTGTAAACCTCACATGGGTCCACTCCGGCTCACTTGGAAACAATTTCACAATGTAGGACCTTCCAACAAAGGCACGAAGGGAAAATTTAGGAAAACAATATAACTTATGTATTATGAAAAGTAACATCAAAACCATATATGCACCAGACATCAACAACACAATCAGAACACCTAGTCCTCTAGAAACCAACTAGTACTTACAAACATATAACTTGCCAAAACAACAGTCACATAGGACCATTAGCCCTGCAAGACATTACTCGACCTTATCCTAAGACGCACTATGTTGATTCAGCTCACCGTCATCCTGGAAAAGATTTCGAGTAGCATTGTTAATCCTAAATTATTACCTAAAAGAACAACAACATCCCAAAGGGTTAGATAGCAATTCCAATATGCACTAAATGAGTAAACACAACATGCAACAACGAAATAAGTTTAATAAATTATAACCATGATATTAATGGTATAGAATTTCATATAAAATATTCATAAAATCAGATAATGCACACAATAACACTTAAACTCATAAAACACATAATAATAGCACATCATTTCATCTCTACATCAGTCAATCACATTACACAACAAATCTTATCTACCATTATAAACTACATAGGAATCAAGGCATCCTCCAAACAGCTCGGGTGTATGATTGGTGACCTCAACTCGATTGTTTATCAGAACCACTAGGTGAACGACGTCATTAACTCTACTGAACATCTAAACAACCCATCACTCATAATATTCCTTCTTACCCCAATCATTCCTCAATTGGAGCACTTTCCAAAACATTTTATTTTAATTTTGAAAGGGCCCACCTTGACATACGACTAAGCTCGGGGATGTCTCCATCTTCCCGACTACCCCGTGGTCAGAGTTTATCGTTTGTGCCAATGTTTAGAAAATCAAATAACATACAGAATTATAATCATCTACTACTATATACACTTTTCAAAATATGGATTTATTTTCAAATAGACGTATTGTAACACCCCGATAATTTATAAGGGATTGATGTGCTCCCCATGTCAACAAGAGCTCTTCCTTTTTTGAGTTTGAGTGAGGACAAAGACTCAGAAGTTAAGCGTGCAAGGGCGAGAGTAGTACCAGGATGGGTGACCTCCTAGGAAGTTCTCGGGTTGACATGGGATAGCATTTCTTAAGGCCTCGGGCCTTACAAATGGTATCAGAGCCGACTCTGAATTACGAGTTGGCTTGGCTTTGAGGGTAGTCACTCGACCCAGAGGGCGGTCCTTGGGCCTTGACGAGGACGTCAAGTGTGGGGGAGATTGTAACACCCCGATAATTTATAAGGGATTGAGGTGCTCCCCATGTCAACAAGAGCTCTTCCTTTTTTGAGTTTGAGTGAGGACAAAGACTCAGAAGTTAAGCGTGCAAGGGCGAGAGTAGTATCAGGATGGGTGACCTCCTGGGAAGTTCTCGGGTTGACATGGTCGGTTGGTGTTCATCGCATTTCTCGTCGCGACACATCAGGAGTGAAGTTCTACGTCGAGGACCACGAGGAGCAAGCTTGAGGAGCAGCTAGAGTGAAGATGGTTAGCTTGGAATGAGTTAGAATAATTTTAAGGGTTGAGGTTCCGACTTGTGGGACCCTTTCCATTTCAACTTTGTATCCGTTCAAGTTTATTCAACTTTTGTATTCGACTTCCGCATTTGTTATAATATATCTTCCGCATTTTAAAGTTTTTGGTTAAGTTCTGTAATTACTATAAGTCTTGGGTGACTTCGAGAGTTTAATCTCGGGGTCACTGGCGGTAATATCCCTATATAAAAAGGGGGTGTTACAAATGCAAGCTTATTGTGATGCACACATGGCTACACACATGTCCTTCTTCTTGCAAATACATTAGTGGCTTTGTTGTTTCTTATGAAGAAGATCTCATTCCATGGAAGTCGAAGAAGTAAACACATGCTTTTCCTTCTTCTACTGAGGCATGTAGAATGAAGATCACTTCGTCATGTGTGTAGATGGACTTGGTTGAGTAGGTTGTCACTAATTTTGGTGTTGATGAGATTTCCATTGTGCTAGTGAAATGTGACAATTAAGTAACCGTTTGTATAACATGTAATCCAATATTTCATGAAAGAACCAACACATCGAGTTACATTCTATTTTGTATGAGAGAAGCTTTAGACTCATTTCTTTGACACGTTTCTACTCATACACAATTGGCAGAATTTCTCCTAAATCCTTGCCCCTCATATTTATTTGCATTTTGTTTTCCCAAAATAGCTATGATTGATCATCCTCTCCATCTTTGAGGAGGTGTTATGCTATACTTTTAAGTTTTTACTATATACTTTCATTGTATTAGACTTTAGCTAAGATTATGTGTAAGCATATATGGAAATCTTATATAGCTCACAAATACCTGGTTTTCAAACTTAAGTTCAATACATCTCTCTCTCTCTCTCTCGTGCCTTCTTCCTCAAATCTATTAGGGTTTGTTTGGTTTTCAACTACGAAAACGTAAACAGAATGAAAACGAATCTAGTCTACATTGGTATCGTAATATATCAAGAAAAAAAATTAATCTTAACTTGAGCCACCTCATTTTTCATACAAAAAAGGATTTGCGGTCCATTTTCCCAATATAAGAGTGTATAATAAAATTGTGAAAGCATTTCATTCCTACCCTTCTCTACCCACACAAATATTAGAATTCAAGTCAAAATAATTTTTTTTATTAATATATTATGGCACCAATGTGGTCTAGGTTATTCCTTTTTATTTGCATTTTTCGTAGTCTGAAATCAAACATCCTCTTAATATTTTTAGGAGGCTTGACTTTTTAATTAAAATTAGAAATGTCTAATAATCTATATAATAATAATATGAGATTGAAGGAGTATATCTATTTGACCGTAGCTTCACCAAAACACAAAAGATAAAGTTCAATTCCTAGCTTATATTAGCTGTCGAGTTTGTCATTCGAAGTTCATGCACATGAAAACATTGACTACTGCGAACTCATGAAACTAGAATATTTGATTGTGATGCATCATGCAACTATATAATTAATGTTGATTAAAATTAGCTTACATTGAAGGGTTTTGCAAGTTGCAAGTTAAATATATAAGTTTGGCGTTATCGACCAACTTGCACTGACGTGGGTCCTTACTCCTTAGGCTGTGAGCCTGTGACAAATTAAACACAGAAAACTTGTCCTGATCCACATATCTAGCATTTTTTTTATATGTAATATTCAAAATATTTTTCTATCCTATGCATTAATAGCATAGGATAAAAAACCTTATTTAGAGGCCTTCAGATATTTTGTTCGACATTTAAGACATCAAGATAGTATCCCAAATTTTCTGTTTTGAACCTCGCACAAGGTGGTGTCCTGTTTCTCAATCCTAGAGCTGTGAAAGAGCTATCCTAAATCTTATCTGATAAAAAAATTCTTCTTCTAGAAATATTTTTATAGTTTTATTTATTTAGAAATTTTAAATATACATATATATTTAATTTATACATTTTTTAGATGTTTAGTTTTTAAAACTTGATTTTTTTTTTTATCATATGACTTAAGCACATAAGATTAAAAGACCATTAAAAATGAAGAAAAACTTCATTATAAACAATACAAAAATGACAAAGCCTTTGTTAACATTATTTTTTTATGTTTGGTCAAACTTGAAGTTAGAATTGAATTGGCCGGAGAAATAGAATAAAATTAGTAGTAACTAGTTGAATTTCTGTGATATTCACGGGGTAATTTTACTAAATATTATTTAATAATATGATATTGATATGAAATTTAAAATACTTCTATATAATATTTTAATAAAATTATGTAATTTATAAAAAAAACTTTAAGATCGTGCCACATATTTTAATTGAATATATTTAAAAATTATTTTTATTATTTTTTGAGATCTTGATTAAAATTTTTAAAATTTTAATTTCACTTGAATTGAATATTTTAAAATAATTTTTTAGTTTTTTGTTAAAATACTAATATGCATAAAATAATTAGTTTTTGTAAAATATTTATTAAGGTTATGTATATGAATTCTTATCTTTTACTTTGTAATGAATATAATAATATTTTTTAATATGGAAAACATTAATATAAAGATTCGTATAGAAGATAACATAGAGAAAAAAATAAAAATAATAAAATGCTATAACTTAAAGATAATTACAGTACGATATCTAGCAAGGGTAATATAACTTATTAAAATATTTATCAATATAGTTTTTTAACGTTAATTTATTAAAATTTAGGTAGATATATCAAAGTATACTAAAATATATCATATATTCTATAAATAATTTATTATATTGCAAAATATAAATATATAGATAAAAAAAATTATATGCTTAGAGTGCAAGATTTGTTCAAAGAAAAAAAATTATTATGTATAAAATTAATATAAAAAATATTAGCATATAGATCAAGTTTTGTTAAAAGATATGAATAAAATTAATATAGAAAATATCAACATATAGATAGATCAAGTTATTATAATATAAAAAATTGGATGTATTGAAAGAATAATACAAGTTATTATTAAAAAGCTTGACATTATTTTAGTATACATTGATATATCTACTTGAATAATACAAGTTATTCTTTCAATACTTCCAATTTTATTCTCTCAATACATCCAATTAATATAAAAAATCCTCCTAAATTTTTTTATATAATTAACTATTTAAAATTATTATTTTAATAAAGGGGTGATGTGCGCAATGTGCTGGCAGAAATTGTTCCGACTTTAGTTATTAGTAATAGATATAGATTAGGTAGATTTTCGAGATTTTATAGGAAAAAATATAGATGAAGATGATATATTTAAAAAAAACTAATATATTAATTATTTTATATAATATATTAATTTAAAAAGTTTGGTGATGTGGCTGAATATGGGAGTGTTTTATGTATTATTTAACTCCTACTTTGTTATATAAAAATGATAAAAGGAGTGAAATTAGGGTTTACAAGTGTCAAACTCAAGTCGATTGAGTAGTGGGAAGTGAATTATTTTGCAAAATTTTACGTCTTAGGCTCCGTTCGGTAAATAGGTATTTATCGGTGTTGATGCTGATGTTGATGTTGATACTGGTACTTATGGTTGTTGATGTTGATCGTGTATGCTGATATGTGATACTGATATGAGTTGTTTATTTTCCAAATAATCCGGAATGTGTTCGGTAAACTGAATTGCTGATATTTTAAGAAAGAGGTGTACAATTACCAAAAATGGCTTAATAAAGGGTAAAAAATTAAAAAAATTAATTTAATTAGGAAATCACGTGGGTCCCGCTTACTTATATTTTGGTAGAAAAGTTAGTTTATTTGACATAAGGTTGGGGGCGCTGATTATTTTTTCAGCAGATAAGTATCGAATATAAGTAACTTATTTCAAATAAGCAAATTTTGCCGAACACATAAAACGAAACTTATTTTTTCCATATAAATAACTGGGTACTTATAAGTATCCAGATAAGCGTTGCCGAACGGAGCCAACATCGAATTTTTTTTTTGAAAGGTCCTACAATCGAATTAGATAATTTAGGAATTGTTTTTTTTGAAAGGCTTAAAAAATTATTATATATGCTATGTGAAAATATAAAAAGAGTGACGCGAAATTTAGGAATTATTTCGCGTCTCACTTTTTATATTAATATGCTCTATGAAAATATTGTTAGTTCTTTTAGTTTTTTTAATGTTGTTAATTTTAGACACGTATATAGAATTGATAATTTTATAACCCATCTTACAATTAGACTTTGATTGCTTGATAAAAAAAGGTTTGTTTTTGTCACAAATCACCGTTTAAAAGAGGTGTTTTTTAACAAATCACCTTTTATAATAATTTTTAAGAAAAATCACCTTTTATAATGTAATTTATTCAAATAAACCACCTATTTCTATTTTTAGTAAAATTTTATATTTTATTGAACAATACGCCTTCATCCATAATTTTAGGAAAAAAAAAAATCAGAAAACCACTCCTAATTTTGTAATATTGTTTCAAAAACCACATCATGGTATATTAAAAAAAACTTTTTATTCTTTTAAAAAAATCACCAAAAATTACTTGAAAAGTTGAGATATTTATATTTTATTTTTTAAATACTATTCTCTTCTTACTTACTATATTAAATCAGTTAATATGTATTTTTATCTTTTTAAAATGAAAAAGCGTGATTAAACCTTTTTTTGTTTTCCATTTGATATATATAAATAAATATTAGACGATAAAGAGTAATTAGGAATCATTTTGTAAATGAATAAAATCGTGCGTGTGGTTTGAAGACATTTTGCTCCATATTTTATTATATGTGGTTCAACTTAACAAACTATATGGGTGAGGAGTCCAGTCGGACCGGTTGGGCCTTGGGGAAAGAACCCCGAGGTCACAGGTTCGACACCCACCGGTGACGAAACCAAAAAACTTTAATTTCTCTAGAACTGTATCAGTTCTCACCCGTTCAAGGGTGTTCTAGGCTAGTCAAGTAGTACTTGGGCTATCCTAAATCTTACCGGATCAAAAAAAAAAAAAAAAAAAAACTTAACAAACTATATTATTGGTTTGGTTCAAATCTATAACTATATATTAAAATTATACCTTTCCGAGCCACAAGAACGATTCTGGCCCCACCTCATATTTAAAAAATTAATTTTTATTCTTATTATTATAACTACTTTCTATTAATTTTTTCTAAACTATTTAAATCTATCTCTATTCTCTAACATCAAACAAATATCTATTTAGTATAAAAATACCTTTTGAAAGCTTCCTTATACAAGTATTTAAAATTAAAGATAAAATATTTAAAATATTTTAAAATAAATATAAATCTTTTAGCATATAACTTTTGACGAATTTATTTATAGATATATATTGATTTTTTTTATAATAAAAAATTAATGATACATATTTATAATGTTTAAAATTAATAAAAATTAATAATTTGAGTCAGGTTCACGTGCGAATGGGCGCTCATGTGCGAAATAAGAAAGAACAAGAGCCGTTGGATCAAGAAAAATCAAAGGCGCTGATCATTTCACTTAAAAAGGGGAAAAACAGCACGAGCGAATTATTGATGAATTATTCGCGTATTTTTGAAAAAAAACGGAAATAGGACACGCGCCCAGATTGTTCATCAGTATTGTGGATTTGTTCATCAATAATGTGGATTTGTTCATCAAAACTGTGATTTTGTTCATCAAAATTGTGATTTTGTGCATAAATAAACTATTGCTTGTGCATCAAAAATCTATTGTTTGTACATAAAAAATGAACAAATGTGTATCAAAATTACATGCAATATGTTCATCAACATTGTGATTTTGTTCATAAAAAATGAAAATATTTATTCATTGGTTTTGGCATATTTGTTCATCGGTTTGTGCATATTTGTTCATTAGTAACATCAATTTGTTCACTGGTTTATGCATATTTGTTCATTTCCTTTTTCATATAATTGTTCATTACTAGATGCATATTTGTTCACTAGTAACCTCAATTTGTTCATTGCTATATGTATATTTGTTCATTAATAACATCAATTTGTTCATAACTAAATAAGGCACAAGCACTCATCTTCTATTTGTTGCTATCTCGTTCTCTTAGCATACACCATATTATTGCAAAGTCAAAATTCTTTATCTATTATCTTTTGCATTCAAGTTTCTACATCAAACTTATCTTAATTTGGTACTATATTGAGCACTTCATTCGTATTGACACATTAGCCTTAAAGCACTTCATTCGTATTATACTTTGAATTCAAGATAGCCTTAAAGCACAAAATAAATGCAAAAATGCATAAATAGATAGTCCTAAATGTACAAGTTGATGGTATTAATAGTCCTAAATGTACAAGTTGATAGCCTTGACACATAAAACATAAGTTTATTTCAATTCACAAATAAGGTTATAATAATGAACAAATAAGGTTATATCAATGAACAAATAAGGGTATATCCATGAACAAATAGGGTATATCAATGAACAAATAATGGTATACCAATGAACAAAAAAGAAGTATACTAATGAACAAATAATGGTATACCATGGGTATATCAATGAACAAATAGGGGTATATCAATGAACAAATACGAGTATATCAATGAACAAATATGGGTATATCAAAACTAATTATATGTGCATAAAAAACTACATAATATTGTATTCCTACACATAAATAAGTTTAAAAATTAAATTTAAAAATAAAAAAAGTTCGAAATCAATGAACAATATTATAAAAAACTCAATGCACAATTAGTTAGTATTGATGAACAATTGGTGAATATTGATGAACAAATCGCTATTTCTGATGAACAAACTGGGGGCGTCTCATAAGAACGTATTTTTTGAAAAATTCGGGAAAAATTCGTCCGTGTCGTATTTTATTGAAAAATACGCGAAAAATACGGGAAAAATTCGTCCGTGCCGTATTTTATTTTTTTAATGAATGTTTTATTAGGGACGTTGATTTTTTGGAATGAACGATCGAGATTTGTTCTTATTTCCCACACAAGCGACCATTCGCACGTGACTCTTTTTCTAATAATTTAATAGATATATTAAAATATTTGAAGGTCTCTAAATTTACATACATGGAAAGTAATAAAATATAAATAATATAATATTTAATCTTATCTAATTTTTACTTTATCGAACCACAAAATGTGTTTGGTTCCATCTTAAATTAAATTAATTAAATTTTAAGTATTTACTATATATATAAAAGCAATAAGGTTTAGAGCCACCACATTGCGCCACATCATCTTTTGCCACATGTCATTCCTAAAATGCGCCACATCAGATTTTGACACGTGTCATCTCCTCATTAATTCATAGAAATTATACAAATAAATTGGTAGTTTTGGAAACAAATCTTATAATATCATTCAATATTTTGGAAAGAATCAAAATTGTAATTTTGAAAGTTTCTAACATATCTACTATATATATTAATTATTCTTTCCACTTCATATTCCATATGGCAAATTTTTTCCACTTAATTAAAATTTATTTTTATTTCCCAAATTTAGATAATATCTTAATTTTTGGTAGGAGATAATATCTTAACTAAAAGATTTTAACTAATGGTTGGATTTTTTCCTTATAAGACAATAAAATATATATGCTCAATCTCATCTCTTCCATATTTTCAAAATATATCTTTTTTGCTTTATTTTCTTCATATTTTATCTCCTTTTAAATTAAACCTATTTATCAAATATTGTCAAGGAAAATGAAAAATGTAGATTATTTTATGTTAATAATGTTTATTTTTAATTTTAAAATTAATAATCTATATTTATTTTATTTTATTTTATTTAGAAAAATAATTTTTATACATATCACGGGCAATAAATTACTTAAATTAAATTTTATATTATATTTATTTATAAATATATTTTTTTATAGTATATCTAAAAAATATCGATTCATAGTCGTGCAGGGCACAACGGGGACAACTAGTTTTATATAATTAAATTATCTTTATCTTTCATGTTTTATCATATCTTATTTATTAAGTTAACTATTATTTTTAAATTCTTATCTCTTCCATATTTAAATATATAATTTTTTTTATTTATATCATATCTTCTTTTTTTAATTACATATCTATGAAATATCATCAAGGAAAAAGAGAAATGTAATTATTTTATCTTAACAATATATCTTCATTCTCAACATTAAATTTAACCATTTATATTGATTAAAAAAATTATACATTCTATGAGCAATACAATTTCTTATATTAAAGTTTATATTATATTTTTATTTATTAATATCCTATTTATAATGTCTATAAAATACTGAATCGTAGTCGTACATGGTACGACGGGTACAACTAGTAAAATTATAAAAGGTGCTTTACTAAAAATTACCCTTTTTAAAATATGATTTTTGACAAATAACTTTAAAAAACTTTTATATAATTCTCTCAGCTCTCACAAGACATCCTTATTTTTATGAAAATTTAATTTCCATTAATAAATTGTCCGTTTGGTTGTTTAAAAAAAGGTGGATATATGCCAATAGATAATCTTCTCGGTCTCTTTGGATAAGAATTAAGAAGTCGATCATAGCGTATTTCTCCGACCCACACGAATCTTATGTATGCTTCAAATGATTTTCTTAATTAATGTTTATCCTTGAATCACGTTATCTACTTCCTAAGATAGAGAAAGATTATTAATCTGCGTGATCTTTATTCAACCGTTCCAATCGTCATCTACTCCCTATTTATTTTCTAGGATAATAAATCAATAATATATTTTATAGTGCACTTGTGCATGATTACCAACTATAGTATAATATAATTTTTAGATAGTAGGCTGAATTTAATTAGTTCTCAAATTTAATTTAAATTATTAACATAAATCAGACACAAAAGAACTCATTCCTTCAAATACATACGTACTCTCTACTGCAAAATTAACAATACTACGGGAGGCTCATGGATTCCTTGTGACCCATTAATCAATACGTATTATTTCATGGCGATCATGCAGTAGTTCTCACCCAAAAGAAAAGAGGCGTATTAGTTCAATCATTACAATGAAAAGGGATAGAATTCTTGATTTCAAACTATTTTCTAATACTAATTCTCTTTTACCAATACGACATTTTTTTTAAGATTCTCTCATAAATAACGAAGTTATCTGGAAAGTTTTACACGTCGAGTCTTTGGTAATAAGAAAAGAACTAGAGATGTTTTTCGACCACTGCAACATTTACCTTCTTTTGCTATTTATAGATGTTGGGGGATGCAAAAAGTTGGAATTTCTGAATGTGGGAGAACCTTATTGATCTTTAAGGTGTTGATTGTTGATTGGTCGATTGTGGGGTGTGCGACGTGTCACCTCATCATTGGTGGAAGATTCAGTTTCAGTTATAGTTTCGGAATCTTCCGATGTGGGAGAGATTTGTTGGATCTTTGATGTATCGATTGTTGATTGGTGGGGTGTGAGGTGTGAGATATGTTGCCTAGTCGTTGGAGGAAGATTCGGTTTCAGTTGGAGTTTCGGTATCATCCAATGTGGGAGAGATATGTTGGATCTTCGAGGTGTCAATTGTTGATTGGTGGAGTGTGAAGTGTGCGACGTGTTTACTCTTCATTGGTGGAAGGTGCAATTCCAGTTGAAGTTTTGGTATCTTCCGACGTGGGAGAGATTTGTTGGATCTTCGAGGTGTTGACTGTTGATTAGCAGAGTGTGAGGGGTACGATATTATCGATCGTCATCACTTATTAGGGTCCCCGTGGACTACGACCTCACCCGCCGTTAATTCAGCGCGTTGTACTGGAAGTGTAGGCGAATGCTATGTAGGATGAATGTGCTATTTGTACTTGGGTTTTGTGGGAGATATTCACTTGCCTTGGGGTCCTTAAGCTTTTAGTTGATTCTACGCGCTATTTATACACCGGTGAAGCCGCCTTGTCTACCCGAGTGTACGCATGGGTAGGGAGCATCCGATATTTGTAAGTTTTTGTAGGGTGTGTGGTTTTTCAAGAGTATCATCATCCTATAAACTCAAATTCTGAGCTTACACACGTCATGCTCCCTTGTTAACTCCCTCTGATTTGATCACTCTTCTTTTCGTTTAGCGCTCGTATTATTCACGCTCCATCACATTCCCATGACACGACGTTTTCTCTTGAAGAAAATTTGAGGCAAACCTTCAATGTCTCATCAATCTCGAGGTGCAATTTTATTCCTTCTAGAGCTCTCATGACTTAGTGATACACTATAGTTTGTACAGTGTAACTAGGACTTTTTAGCATTATTTATGTGTGTCTTAGGTAAGTTTCATGAGGATACTTTGTACTTAGATATATTAAGAACAAATGATGAAAATCAAGTTTTAAAGAAGAAGTCTAGTTTTAGAAGCTGTTGAAGGGGCATCTGTTGAAGAGTTGCGACCCGCGGGGCACTATGTTGCGATCGCGGTTGACGTTCCTGAGAAGATAGAAGTTATGAAGTGAAGGTCGTGACCGCGGGTGCCAAACCGCGATCGCGGTAAAAAAACCTTGGAAAAATCAAGATAGTCAAACCATGATCGTTGTGACTTGTGCCGCGACCATGGTTGTTCCGACTTCCGCGAGAGAAGACTTTCCAAGTTTATTATATTTACTTCCTTTTTTCTCATCTTTAGTATTTTTGTTTTATTCGTGTTTTTTAAGTTTTATAAGATCCTTGTTTAGAGCTTTATCTATCATCATATTTTCATTCTAGTTTGGAAAAGAAACCCTAGAGAGATTTGTAATGCCTACAGAGAACTAAACTCCATTGTTTCATTCATAGGTTGAAGCTTTTGCGATATGTAAGTTGTGAGATTTTTTCTAAAGTATTATTTCTTTGATTATACCAATTTCTCTTGTGCGTAATTGTCAATGAATGCTATTGATTTCTCCTTGTTTGGCCAACTAGCTGAAATTGATTATGTTCTATTGCTAGGATTTTGAGTTTGTCGTTGAAAAGTTCCATCTTTGGTAGCAAATTCATTGTCTTAGGACTAATTGGACGAAGTCTATTGAGAAAGGGAATTGATTGCATGTGAATACTTAACTCGTTGTTTTGCATGTATCCTAAATTATCCTTGTACTTAATGCTAATATTGAATTGATTTATGATCTTTTCATGATTTTTTGATATTAAGATTTTTCAAGGCTTGTTAACTTTAATTATATAAGATCAAGATTGGAATAATCAAAGGATACAAAATATTTGATGAACTAGTGTTGCAAAATAACCAGGATATGTCTTGAAGGCTTTAGAGGGTCCAAGAGCTAGTGTTGCAATGTTAGGATCTGAAATGGTCAGACTGTCAGCCTACATACGGAGAAATTAAAAGTAATTACTTCATTATACATTGTAATTGATACGGATCACTTCATTATATAAAGTAATTAATCTTACATTGGCGAAAGTGATTTCCATTATGACTTGTTCTTCAGTTTCGCTTATTGTTAGATTTGACCAGTGCACAAAGTTTTACTTCCTCCATGCGATTTATGTGTATGCCCTGTTAAGTCATAGACTCTTGAGCTCAGCTATCAGCAACTACAAGTAGACATCCAATTTTTGCGTCTGCCTTTTTAGTCTAGGCATGATAACCATCAAAAACATAATCTCGCCTCGCATACACATTGATGAAAGAAGGTTGTAGGGTGTTAGAATCACAGGCCACAAAGAATACTATCGCCCTAACAGATTAATGATAGTTGGAAACCCTATTTCGGACTATCCAGTTTGACAATGAAATATAAGGAAATAAAATCCCACTAGAAGAGTATTAGTCCTAAAATAGATAGGGGTACTCTCTAGGATAAAGAGAGAGCATAGAATTTTTGAAATATAACATATTTATAATTTGAGATATTAATATGCTAGAAGATAGCATATTTATGAGAAAGGATAAGATATCTTTAAAATTTAACAAATTAAACGAAGAGGATAAGAAGATCTCAGACCCTAATTTTTTACGCAAGCTAGCCTAATCCCTCGCTCTCTTTTGAATAAAGTATGTTTCCATCTAGTTTTTCTTTGAATTCTCATCGGTACAAATACTGATTTGAGCATCGGAGGTGGATAAGGGAGACAAATCCCTCTATTCCACTGTCTTGTAGATTCAATCAGAGAGGCATGCGATCATCTTGAGTCAAATTCCATTAGACATAAATTTGTGCTCGCTCTCTACACTCATTCTGCCAAGCATTGTTTTGCTCACTGATAGAGCATATAGATATAGGTTTTAGAGCATGTTTTTATTCCCTTTTCATGCATTTCTAGCTATAGTTTTGCTTTATCTTGTAGTTTAGTTTTGTTTCGGTTTAGTTTGGAATCTACATTCATTTGTGCTTTATTGCAGGTTGGAAGGTGAAGCGTGGTGGATATGAAGCTAAGGACCAGAGCTAGGAACGAGTGGAGAACATTGAAGTGAAGAAGCAAGAGGGAGAGCACAACAAAAGAAGAAAGGCAAAACCGCGCTCTGGAGACTTGTGCAAGCGCCGAGAGAAAGAAGCAACTGAGGCTGGGGCGCGGGCACGATGGGGTGGAGGGCGACCGCGCTCCGGTGTGCTTTGACCACGCTGCGTGATGTCCGCCTTTTTAGTCGTGTTTTTAGGGTGTGTTTTGTGTGTTTGAGTCTTTTTCTTTAGTTTTGTGTTTTGTTTTGAGTCGTTTGTGTAGGTTTTTGTATTTTCTTAAGATATGGAGTCTACATAAGCTTTGGTGGTGTTTTTATAGGTTTTAGAAGCTATTTGGGGCACTTTTGAGGAAAAGAGCAAAACCGAGGAGAGACACTTAAGAAAAAGCTCAAGGAATGAAGTTGATCAAGACATTGAAGATCAAGTTTAAGCTTGGAAAAAAGTAGAGAAATTCATTACAAAGACATAGAAAAAAGAATCGAGTCAAATCGAGTTGTAACGAACCCGCTACAGAAATTTTACTTTAGGCTGTTTTAAGTGCTGAACAGGGTCGGTACCGAGACACTCAGGTCGATACAGAGGTGTAGCGAGGACCGAGTAGGCGCAATTAAAGATCTTTTATCCTATTTCCTTTTATGATATTAGATAGATTTAAGGGATATATCTTATTAGAAGATTTATTTCCTTATAGATAGCTTTTAGATAGATTAGTTTCTCTATAAATACTCTTGTCTAGCCTTTGTGTTTCACACAATCCAATAATTCAAGCTAGACAGAGTAGAGAGTAGAGAGAAGCGAGAGAGGGGAGGCGTGTGGAGTGGAGAGAGTAGAGAAGATTGCTTGGAGGACAAGTTTCGTTTTGAATTCAGTTTGTAAGCCTTTCTTTCTTAATTCAATTGTTTTGCTTTTAATTATGATGATTAGTGAGTAGTCTTCCTCTCTAAGGTTAGGGTTGAACCCAACAATGGTTATGCATGCTTATTTATGATCATGTCTTGATTGTTTTTATTGCATGATTATATTCTCTTGCTCTTTAATCCTTGAAACGAAAGTTGAATGAAATTTCTCATTCATAGTTGAAGCGAAGCGGAAACCTTGAATCAAAATAGGTAATTTAGGGTTTTGAAGCAAAAGCGGATCTATATTAGTTGAAGTAGAAGAGATTAGATAGTAATTTTATTGATTGAAAAAATTTAGTTAATTTACTTGGTTAGGTTGACGAAAGTTGACGCCTTTTATGTGATGAAAGCATGATCTTTATGTTTTATTAGCGTTTGCATGCATGATTGTTGTTGTGGTGACACCTTGAACCTTAGAATTTCTCTTCCTTGATATAAAAATCTTTGCTTTTCTCTCTTGCGCTCTAAGTAAGAAGAGAACTTGATACTGACTATCTATCGTGGACGAACCTGACTCTCCTGTACTCAGTGGGGTCTTGATTATAAATTTATTTGTTGTCAAGAAACCCTTTCAACACTGCGGCGCGTTGGTGCGACGCTGACATTGAGGCTTCCGTGTTATCTTTAGCCGAATTTATTATTATTTTAAGATGTTTTTGGATATGATATAAATACTCGTTTAGGGTTTTATTTTAGAGGGTTATGCTTTATTTTTTTTGCTATTCAACTTGAGAGAACTTTGGAAGACTAAACCCTAGATTGCAAATTTGAAGAGAAGGCTAACTCTTGTAAGTTGATTTTCTTCTTGAATGTCGTTTTCTAGATAATTTTCCATGTCCAACTAGTTAGTTGAAGTTGTATGCATGATTGCTTGTGAGAATTGAATTATTTCAATTTGCCTTGACTAGATTGAATTACTCCATGCTTAATTGATTAGATTCGCTTAGGATTTTAATAGCCTGATCACCTATTTTGATTTCTAGGTTGAATTACAACTAGTATAACTAAATATACGATGGAATTTGGTTGTTCATTGATGAATCATTTGATTAAATTTATATACGGTGGAATAAGGTTAATCAAAGGAGGGGAATTCAATCACAAAACTTCATGAATAGACGGTGGAATTTATGAACGATGCTTCTATTGAATGCTTTGAACTAATTTGTATGATCAATTTGACATAGAATGTTTTCTAGGTTAATTGGTTAAAAGGTTATTAAAGACGGTGTATATTGATAACCACTTTGAGCTTGAATTTCATGAATTCACAATAGATTAGTCAAGGGAATTGAAATAAGAATAATTGAGGATCAATACTCATGTGTGCAATGAATACGAAACTAGTTGGACACTTTCTTTCTATTTGAAAACTCAATTACTTTACTTGGTTTGCTTTGTTTTCTTAGATTAATAGTTTGAAATCTTAAAATCCCCTTTCATTTCTTTAGTAATATTAATTAAACACATGAAATATGAGTCTTTGTGGGTACAACCCTTTCTCTCACTATAATTAGGTTTGAAAGTTAGGAATTTTCTTTGACAACGCTTTAACTGCGACATAAAAGTGCTCGTCAAATTTGGCGCCGTTGCCGGGACTCATCTATTTCTTTGTGTTTACTTAGTATTACTATTTTTGGTGTTGTGAACCTATCTTACTGTTCATAACACCCGTGCTACTGATCCATGGCTTTTTTCGATTGTAGACAACTGCAGGATGAACACTTCCATGACTATTTTTCAAGATTTCAAGACCATGTGTTTGAAATTGGTACTTGGGGATTACAATACAGTGATGGAGAGGTAAACATGGGAGTTATCCATGGTATGAATTTTGAGACAAGGGGATTGGCCGACTACATGAGCAATGAGAGGCTTTTATATATGGGATCTGAGGAATGCTGGGATTTCTTATGTTTCATGAGCCATCAAAGCTTTTTGGTCGAGTCATCTTCCCAACCACCCCAGCCGGTTGATAAGTCTCTTGAGGATATAATCAGGGATCTCTCCAAAGGGGTGGATGCTATAATCATGGAGCACTGTGATTCATGTTCTTCAAGTTTTCATTCCACAATCTCATGCCCTTTTGAGTTGTGTGAAAGGAGAGGTGGAGTCACATTGGAATCAAACGATCATGAGTCAGACACTCGGATTCAAGTTGAGGAGCCATCTACTACACTTGATGTGAGTTATGAAGATGAATGTGAGTTATCTGTTAAGAACTCCCGCTGTCATGGTGCATCCTATGTTAGGCCTTGACATCCCATGCTTCAATTTCCCCACCTTCTCACATCCAGAGCTGATGGAGTTCCAAGATGAGGAGCCAAGACTACAACACAAGGTGGAAGATGAAGAATATATGGAGTTCATCTTGAATAAAAGCGGTATTGTTGATAAGTGTTTTGATTCATACTGTAAGTATTTTCTAAAGCCACCACTTGTGCTGAATTTATTTGAACAAATGTCATCTCATGAAAATTGGGCACACATGTTTGATAAATTAAAACGGTCTTTGAAAGCTATATTATGCATCTTTGATTTATCATTGTGTTACTTATGTTTTTCTGAGTTGTGTGCACAGGGGTTTGACAGGTTGTTACGGGCATTGACAATGTCTAATCTTGTCAATTCATGCTAAAAGTCAAGCTAATGACGTTAAATAAGCGCTTCTTGGGAGGCAACCCAATACTTAGATAGATTTCTTTTTCAGTTAATCTTTTGCTTTTTAGGTAGTTTTGTGTGTGTTTAGATATCCCATGTCCAAAGATTGATAACCCGAAGAACCATCACCACCGTCGGATTTCCCGCCGCACTACCCGGATAGCTAGATTCTTTGTGAGTTATTCTCTTTCCTTTACTTTTTATTTTACTTTGGGGACAAAGTAAAGTTTAAGCATGGGGGAAGAGAATTCTTGGTTTTGTCATAAGTGCTTAGTTGTAGTTAGTTCATGTAGTTGCATTTGCATGTTTACTTTATTGTTATGCATTGATTAAAAAAGTTTGAAAAAATCCAATAAAAATTCAAAAAATTCAGAAAATTTACAAAGAGTTTTGATTGCATTTTAGGATTGATTTTCCCATTGGAACCGCTTGTCTGTTGAGTTAGCATGATTTCATATCCCATGACTTGTCGGTTATTGATGAAACTTCTAAAAAGAATTGCTTAATATGAAGGAGTATGCATGAAAGTGGAAATTTGAGTTATTTATGAAGTTCTAACCAATTGATGCCCTGTGAGAACTTCTAGGTTGTAATGAAGTGGAAATTTGGGGTTTGTAATGAAGTTGGAAAAAGGTGTAATTGAGGAGAATGTGAGAGGTTGATAAGAAAGTTAAGGATGTTGGGGGAATTGTCATTGAAAATCTCTTGAGAGAAAGTTTGGTAGAATGATTGATTGAGATGAGTTTTGTGTAAAAATTGCAAAATTGTTCTTGTGAGAGAAGAATGAAAAAGAATGAATCTCAAATGGAAGATAGGGAAAGTAAGTTGGTAAGGTGCTCTGAGAGTGAGTGATGTTGTAATTTGGGTTTTAGTTGATTCTAGTTCTCGGATTTAGCACCACATGACCAAATATGATCCCCCACCTACTTGTTTATACCTTGGCCCCATTACAACCTTGAAAAAGACCTCATGATTTATGTTTTTCATTTAAACATCCGTGGTGGAGATTTAGTGCACTAATGCAAGCATGTGGTAGTTGGCTTTCAAAGATGATTTTTGAGCGAAAACAATTACCTTTTAAACACTTGAGCGTTGAGTGCAAACACATTTACCTTGGTGAGGGTTAGAATGGATTAATGACTTGGTTTGAAGCTTTCATTTGATGTATACGATGATTTCATAGTTAAGTTTGAGTTTCTTGAATATGAATGGAAGTAATGGCTTGCATTTTTGTGGTGTGACTTGATTTTATGTCTTACTTGAGGACAAACAAGGTTCAAGCATGAGGGAATTTGATAGAGCATATAGATATAGGTTTTTGAGCATGTTTTTATTCCCTTTTCATGCATTTCTAGCTAGAGTTTTGCGTTATCTTGTAGTTTTGTTTTTGTTTCTGTTTAGTTCGGAATCTACGCTCTTTTTTGCTTTATTGCAGGCTGGAAGGTGAAGCGTGGTGGATATGAAGCTAAGGACTGGAGCTAGGAACAAGTGGAGAACATTGAAGTGAAGAAGCAAGAGGGAGAGCACAGCAAAAGAAGAGAGGCCAAACCGCGCTCTGGAGACTTGTGCAAGCGCCGAGAGAAAGAAGTTTCTGAGGCTGGGGCGCGGACACGATGGAGTGGAGCGCGACCGCGCTCCGGTGTGCTTTGACCGCGCTACGGTGCGTTGATGCGACGCTGACTTTGAGGCTTCCGTGTTATCTTTAGCCGACTTTATTATTATTTTAGGATTATTAAAGACTGAACGATGTTTCTGTTGAATGTTTTGAACTAATTTGCATGATGAATTTGACATAGAAGATTTTCTAGGTTAATTGGTTAAAAGGTTATTAAAGACGGTGTATATTGATAACCACTTTGAGCTTGAATTTCATGAATTCACAATAGATTAGTCAAGGGAATTGAAATAAGAATAATTGAGGATCAATACTTGACGAGCACTTTTATTTCGCTGTAAAAGCACTGTCAAAGAATTATTCCTAACTTCCTAACCTTAGTAAAGTGGAAGCAAGTGTCGAACCCACAAAGACTCGGATTATTTGTATTTAAATAATATTACTAAGTTAAGGAGGAGATTTTATGATTGTAAACTAAAATCTAAGTAATTGAAACAAAGTAACTAAAATGATTAAAGAGTCAAATATGGAGAAAAGCGTCCAACTAGTTTTGTATCCATTGCATACGTGAGTTTTGATCCTTGATTATTCTTATTTCGATTTCCCTTGACTAATCTATTGTGAATTTATGAAATTCAAGCTTAAAGTAGTTATTAATATACACTGTCTTTAACAACCTTCTAATCAATTAACCTAGAAAACCTTCTATGTCAAGTTGATCATGCAATTCAGTTCAAAGCATTCAATAGAAACAATAATTCATGAATTCCACCGTCTATTCATGACGTCTTGTGATTGAATTCTCCGCCTTTGATTAAACTTATTCCACCGTCTATAAGTATAATCAAAGGATTCATCCATGAATAATCAAATTCCACCGCCTATTTAATTATTATAGTTGTAATTCAACCTAGAAGTATAATAGGTGGCCAATCTATTATAATCCTAAGTGAATTTAATCAATCAAGCATGGAGAGATTCAATCTAGTCAAGGCAAATAGAAATAATTCAAATCTCACAAATGATCATGCATACAACTTCAACTAACTAGTTGGACATGAGAAAATTAGCTAGAAATCGACAGTGAAGAAAAAATAAAACTCACAAGAGTCAATTTTCTCTTCAATTGCAAATCTAGGGTTTAGTCTCCCACAAATCTAGGGTTTAGTCTCCCACAAATCTCCAAATTCTTCAATAGCATAAAACTAAAGCAATAGATAGCATAATCTCTAGATAAAACCCTAAGGAAAGTATTTATATTATCTCTAAAAATATCCAAAAACATTAATTAAAGTCGGCCCAAAAGATCTCGCGGAAGCCCGATACAGCGTCGCTGACACGCGCCAACGCGCGGTTTGGCACTTTGCTCTTGTCTTGTAATTCTCGTCCCGGGTCTTCTCTTCAATGCTCCCTATGCGTCCCGAGGTCTGGTCCTAAGCCTCTCATCCACCGTCTTCCACCTTCCGACCTACAATTATGCACAAAGATGCGTAGATTCCGAACTAAAACAAAATAAAACCTAAACTACAACTTAAAGCGAAATCCTATCTAAAAATGCATAAAACTGGAATAAAAACATGCTCTAAGACCTATACCTATATGCTCTATCAAATTCCCCCATCCTTGAACCTTGCTTGTCCTCAAAAAAGACATAAAAAATCAATCTCACCACAAACAAGCAAGCCATGACTTCAATTCATTTTCAAGAAGCTCAAACTTAACTATGAAATCTTTGCATACATTCAACGAAAGTTTCAAACCAAGCTATTAATCCATTCTAACCCTCACCAAGGTATATGTGTTTGCACTCAACACTCAAGTGTTTAAAAGGGTATGTGTTTCCGCTCAAAAATCATCTTTGAATGCCAACTATCATATGCTTGCATCAGTGCACTAAATCTCCACCACGGATGTTCAAATGCACAACATAAATCATGAGGTCTTTTTCAAGGTTGTAATGGGGCCAAGGTGTAGACAAGTAGGTGGGGATCATTATTTGGCCATGTGGTGCTAAATTCGGGAACTAGAATCAACTAAAACTCAAATTACATGAACACTCACTCTCAAACACTTCTTCCCAACTTGTACTTCCCTTTTCCATTACTCACTTTTAAGCACTTCTTTCTTTAGCTCAACTTTTGATTTTTCTTTCCACAAACCCAATTGAGATTCATTCTTTCTTTTTCATCCTTCTCTCACAAGAACAGTTTTGCAATTTATACATAGAACTCATCTCAACCAACCATTCATACCAAACTTTTCCTTAAAGGATTTTCAATAACATACCCAATATCCTTACTCTTTCAACACTTTTCAATTGGCACATTCCCTTCTATTACACCTTTTCATTCTTTCTCACAACCCCAAAGTATAACAAATAACCCACAAAATTCCCCTAGTCAAATCCTAATTCCCGGATAAGGGTCAAGCTTATTCGGCTAGGAACAATTTTTGTGGAGCTAATAAACAAGGCTAAGGCTCAAAAAACAATGGGGCTACAAAAACAAAGGTATAATGTAGGGTGGATAAGGATATAAATGTAATAACCCTCTCTTTTAGGAGGGGTATTATTGTAATTTTCCTTCCCTTTATTATATTTTAATAAAGGATAGTTTTATTTCTTAAAAGGATAAAATAATAATAATAATAATAATAATAATAATAATAATAATAATAATAATAATAATAATAACTTATAATGATTTTTATGTCTTTTAAAAAAATATTATTAAATTCTTTTTTCTAATTATATATGAATCATTAGTGTTTATTTTTTTCTCTCTTGTATAAGAAGAACATGAAATAAATATAACTTATAAGGAAAAATAATTCAATAAAAGATTTGAGCAAAGTAAAATTGACTTAATAATGTATATATTTCAAATAATAAATTTGACATATATACTAAGGAGAATAAACATAATTAAAAACTAACATTATAGTTGAAGAAAGGGCGGAAAATGGATGCAATTAGAAAAGTTGGGAACTTTTCGTAATTACCATTAAATTCTGGGTACCCGAGCGTAATTACCGAAAGTTATACAGCCCATTCCTGTTTTTGGTTCAAATGAAGATTCGATCTTGTAAATCCCGATTCTATCTCGTTTCTTATCCAAATTCGATTCCGAAAGAACCGGGATACTCTCCTAGATGTTATCTACAAAATCCCGCAACAAACTAGCCAAAATTTATAGAAAATCCTATCTAAATCGAAGCTAAAAGATAAGATATTCGGTTAAACGCGTTTTCGGGTAAGATTTATCCGATTTGAGGATCTTTTTAGGCTTCAATTGTGGATAAGTTCTACATATAAGTTGAAGATCTTCCCATTCTTAAGCCCCACGAACAAGAATCCCTATAAATAGTGGCCTAAATTGCTCGAATTTCTCACATATTCAACCGAAAACCTAAAACTCGCCTCTCTCTTTCAAACTCAAATATCTCCATAACCGTGAATACAATCCGAAAATTGAAACAATATTCGGAATCCTCATGAAAAACCCTTCGAAAACACTATACACCCATTAATTTTCTACTGATCTAAGCCTTCCAAAATCCCGATTGAAAGTCCCAGATCTGCCCAGGAAAACAGAGCACAACGTTGCTCGTGAGGCGCTGGTGTCCGCCTCCTTTCGCCGCCGTTGAACCACCTACGCCTCCACCACTGCCAACAGTAGAGAGAGGAGGTTGCAGCCTTCCAACTGTCGCCGGTCCCGTCCCGATCCGTAGCCGGAGACGCCCACACCGAGCCGCCAAATATCCGATTGAAAACGTCGGATCTGTCCATGCTCGTCTTAGTATTTCAGTGATATCTTCCTTGTTTCTCCACCTTTCTACGATCCGTTTAAACCACTATATTCTAGACTTGAGACAGTTCAACAATACCTTATACGCCTCGAACCGATTCATGATGAGGGAGAACGAACCACCTGAATCTCGCTGAACTGCACACATCGTTCTGTCCGAACTGCCTCGTTAATTGGGGTTGTTCTCTCTCCATACACAACAAAAAATTTCCCACTTTATATCGCTATAAAGCTCTCGAAGTCATGGTTCCAACGCCTCCAGCCCTGCTCATTTTGTCGTTTGTAGCATCCTCAACGAGCAGAAAACTGAGGTGTTGTCCATTGTGTGACTATCCTCCCCTTTCCTGGAGGTTCAAGTATGATACAATGAGTCAAGACCGAAATCAATAACTGAAGACATAATATAGGTGCTTGACGTGGTGAAAATGATGACCTTGTTATTCTCGTTTAGATGTTATTATTGCTAGGTTGAGCTAGTTTTGATTAGGTCTTGATGACTGTGATTTTGTGTGTTTATCGTCTCGATTGAGACTTGTTTTGGATTAGCTTAGTACCCAGGGGAGTGAACCATAGTTGCTCTGGACGCCTCTTTATAACATTCACATTAGGATGGTCCTAAACCCTAATGTTGGTCATGACCCTGCCCGTCTCATCCGAATATGAGGGGTGTAGCACCTAGCTAGTGCTCTTTGAAATTCCGGAATAGATCTTTTGGGACATATGAGCCCACTCATCAGGACATAAGAGCCTCGATGGTTTAAAAATCGCAACCCTATGTGTATATGTGTGGTCATTAAAAAGATAAGTGCGAGTAAGCACCATAAAGAACTTATGTGTTGGTTGTTGTGGTTAGTTTAGTCTTTGTTTAGAAATTCATTGAAAGTGTATGATGTTTGCTAGGAAAGATTCGACATAAGGAAAAGTTTATTAGACATTTAAAATGAGCATTCACAATATTAAAAATCTTGATTTAGTTATTTACTTTGACCTAATAAATATTGGAGTCGACCTAGCTGACCCCGTTGATGGCTGACCACCTGTGGTATCAGGTATTAGCAAGCAACTAGAGTCATTCCAAGAGCACTCAAGGTGATGATAATGAAGCCCATGATACTATACAAGAAGGTTTTATCTGTATTTTTTTTTATTTCATTAAAGAAAGTTGATTTTTATGCGGAATAGTTTTGGTCAATCTTCCGCTGAATTTTTCATATTGTTCATGAAATTTTTATTTGTAAGAGAATGTTTGAATACAAAGTGATTTGCTTTCAAAAGTCTTCTGCTATTGTTCATTTATATGATTTCATACACATCTTTACAAAAATTTAAACTGATGCAATGCCTTGGGTGGCTTCGGACATTAAAATACGAGGTCACTAGCGTGTGACATTCCCAAGATAATTTGGGGGTGTTACAATAAATAAGCTAAAGAAAATTTGCCTCAATCACTTTTACTTCATGCATTCAAATAATATAATGTGTGGCCTCGAAAAAGAATCTAAACACAAGTTCTAGAGTTTAAACAATCAAAGAGATACACTCAAGAATTTTCATGCAAAATTAGCATGTAAAGGCTCAAAAGAAATTTCACAAGGCAATTTTTGGTTAGAACTTCATAACTAACTCAAGTTCTTACTTTCATGTATACTCCTTCATAATTAAGCAATTCTTATTTAGAACTTTCATCATTAACTTGACAAGTCATGGGATATAAAATCATGCTCACTCAATAAACAAGTGGTTCCAAGGGGAAAAATGAATCCTAAGATGCAAACAAACCATCTTTTTTCAAATTTTCTGAATTTTTCAAATTTTTATTGGATATTTTCAAACTTTTAATCAATGCATAACAATAAAACAAACATGCACATGCAACTACATGATCTAACTATAATCAAGCACTCATGATAAAATAAATAATCCCCTTCCCCCATGCTTAAACATTACTTTGTCCCCAAAGTAAAAGAAAACATAAGAGAAAAAGAAAACTGACCTCATCACAAGAGCTTGACAAACTCCAAAATCTACTCCTCAGATGGCAGTGGTGGTGGTGGGTATCCCGGATACGGATACTCAGGAGCTGGATAACCTGGATACGGATGATAATCAAAAGGCTGATAACCCTGCTGTGGAGTGTATGTGTCCATCCTCTGATGAAGAAACCGAGTCTGCTCATCAACATAGTCAAAGCGGCTCGTCGTATAACCCCTGAAGTGGTTGAAATCAGCCGCCAAGCCATCCATACGAGTGGACAAACCACTCACCTGAGTAGACAAGCCTCCCATCAACTCCACCAAATGGTTATATTGGTGGGTAGTCATGTAGTTCCCTTGGTCTTGCTGCTCATACTCCTGAATTGGCGGCACCTCAGTGTGCTCATCATCACCTTCCTCTTCATCCTCCTCCTCATCATCAACAGCTGCAATATCCACAGGAGTAGCTTCAAAATCCTCATCTTCCTCTTCCTCATCATCTACATCCATAGAAGCGCTAGCTTCCTCAACCTGCCTCCTTGATTGCCTTCTTCTCTTAGTCCTACCAATAACCTCTTGAATTGATACATCACCATCCTGTGGGTGTATAAGCCAAGTGCTAGCATTTGCCAAACCAGTCTCCAATTTCACTTGGTCTGGATTAGGTAACCTCATAGCAAAGGAACTGTTGCCAAGCACCCAATAGAACTGGTTGTTCTTCACATATAACACTTTCATCTTGTTCAAGAAAGGCAAGTTCATCGGAAGAGCATCAATCCGACCCACACATTGCTCCAAGTCAATACCAAAGTGTTGGGCAAGTCGAGTGATGACACCACCCACAGTGATCTTTCCATTGTTCTTCCTAACCATGCGAGCCATATTATGCATCATGGCTGCACCAATATCAATCTTTTGCCCCTCTAGAATACCCCGAAGGAGAAAGACGTCCTTCTTAGGGCAATTGTTCTCACCCTCTCCTCTGCCTGTAATAGAATGGGCAAAGAACCTCTGAACAATCCGAATCACCGGATGAGAAATCCCCGAAGCCTTCGTTCTAGATGCTAAATACTCATCGCTCCTAGAAAGTCGGGCCCACTGTTCATTATTTATCCAAGTGGCCCTAGATTCCCATCTATCAACATTCTCATGATGCCTGGTAAATCTGAAAAGTTTGTTGATATCAGTCAGAGTCATACACCTTTGAACTCCTCCTAGCTGAAACATGCATCTTCCCTCATTAGCAAACCACCCTTCCAAGATATGAGCCTCCAATGTGCTCAAGAACTCCAACACTAAGCCACGGTATACCGGAAATATCATACTCAACAACCCCAACAAATTGTTATCAAACTCAAATTTCCTCAATTCAGTAGCCAAACCCAAATCCTCCATTAAAGGCCAATCAATATATCTTGGAGGTTGGTTTTCACGCTCCTTCAAGTCATTAAACCGGTCTAGATGCTTCATGTCACTGAACTGAATACCAAAAGATGTCGGTGTGATATTATTGCCCGATGAAGAAGCTCTAGGCGGAGCTTGGGATCTAGATGAAGAGGGCGCAACGGCTTGAGCCCTAGACGATGCCGCTCGGGTTGCTCTTTGTGCACGACTCGGTCCCGATGAAGAAGCATTAGCTGGAGCTTTAGTACGACTCATGATCTAGTTCACCTACACAAGGCACCAAAAACACCACAAACAAACACAATTCGATTGCCCCGACAAGAGCAATCCACCAAACAAGTAATAATAGATAATAATAACACTCAAAACACTCTCTTCCCCCACTAACCTAGATTAATTAGCACATTCTAAACATGAAACTAACTCATAATCATGCCAATATTGAAGAATCTAAACTCAAATTGAAGAAATTCGACCTAAAAAAACCCTTAAATTGTGGTTTTTATGCAAAACCTAATTTTTTGGAATTTAGGTTGAAAGCTTCAAATTTTTGATGGAAATTGAAGAGAAGAGTATGAAATCTTACTTGTTTGATGCTTGGGAGTGCAAATCCGGCCTTGATTTGTGGTTTGGACTTGAATGGATGCTAGAAGGTGGAGGTTTAATGGAGGAAGAGTAGAAAAGGGTTGTCGCGGCTGGTATGAAGAAGAAAGAAAGAATGGAGCAAGTTGATAACTCGGGTTTTAATGCGCCGAGTAAAGCTCAAAACGCGGTTTGGACCGCTGAAAGCGCGGTCGCGGTACGGGGGGTTTGACCGCGTTTCCCCCGCAGAAAATCGGCCCTTCGCGGCGCAGTTTTGAGCTTGTGCCGCGGGGGCGCTCCAACTCAAATGGGTCGCGCTTTGATCGCAGTAATTCGGCCCTAATGTTTCATGGTTCCGGGCCCATGGGTGTGAAGGCGTCTTGGCTTTCTCGAACCACGTGTACTTGTTTTCCAACTTACCCTAAAACTAAGAACAAAAACAAACCGAAAACAAACCGCCTTGTCTTTGTCACCTACCTTAAAACTTTTTCTCCATATTTTCTTGTCATGCCAAGCTTTGGTCTTCCCTTTGTATATGGCCGCATTATCATAAGCTTCCAAACGTAATTCCTCAAGCTCTTGCAATTGAAGCTTCCTCAATTCACCGACCTCATCCATCTTCAGACTACAATTTTTCACAGCCCAATAAGCTCGGTGTTGGATCTCCACCGGAAGGTGACAAGCTTTACCAAACACCAACCGAAAGGGTGACATTCCAATCGGTGTTTTATAAGCCGTTCTGTATGCCCATAGAGCATCGTGTAAGCGAGTACTCCAATCCTTCCGGTTTGGCGACACCATGTTCTCAAGAATGGCTTTGATCTCTCGGTTAGACACCTCCGCTTGTCCATTCGTTTGTGGGTGATAGGTCGTAGAAATCCTGTGTGTGACATGGTATTTCTTCAAGAGCGCACTTACCGTTTTGTTGCAAAAATGGGATCCCTTGTCACTAATTAAAGCTCTAGGAATCCCAAATCTTGAGAATATATGCACCTTCAAAAAATCTGCCACAACTCGGGAATCATCAGTCCGGGTGGCCTTCGCTTCCACCCATTTGGAAACGTAGTCCATCGCTAATAAAATATAAATATTCCCATAAGAGCTAGGAAAGGGTCCCATGAAGTCTATACCCCAGACATCAAATACCTCACAAAAGATAATTGAGGTTTGAGGCATTTCATCCCTTTGGGATATATTCTTGACTCTTTGGCATCGGTCACAGGATTTGCAAAAAGCATACGCATCCCGAAAGATGGTAGGCCAAAAGAATCCTGCATCCAACACTTTCTTAGCAGTCTTTCTAGCACTAAAGTGCCCCCCACAAGCATAAGAGTGACAAAATGACAAAACTGAAGTTACCCCATTATCCGGAAGACAACGCCGGATTACTTGGTCGGAACAATGTTTCCAAAGATATGGATCGTCCCACACATAGTACCATTCTTCACTTTTGAGCTTATCCCTTTGGGCCTTGCTAAAGCTGGGAGGAAACACACTCGAAACAAGAAAATTAACCAAATGAGCATACCAAGGTTGAAGTACACGTACCGAAAATAGAGTATCATCTGGAAATTCTTCTCAAATAGGTGTGACTTAAGCACATCGTTCCTCCTCATGGACCAAGCGACTAAGATGATCAGCTACCATGTTTTCCGCCCTCTTTTTGTCTTTGATCTCAATGTTGAATTCACTCAACAACAAGATCCATCTAACTAACCTGGACTTTGCTTCCTTCTTCGTCAACAAGTAACGAAGGGCAGCATGATCCGTGTAGACAATCACCTTTGTACCTAGCCAATAAGACCGAAACTTTTCCAAAGCAAACAACACCGCCAAGAGTTCCTTCTCGGTGGTGTAATAATTTTTCTGTGCTTCGTTTAGAGTCATAGAAGCATAATGGATAACTTGAGAAGCATTACCAATCTTTTGACCCAAAATTGCTCCCACTGCATAGTCGCTTGCATCACACATTAGCTCAAAAGGTAGGGACCAATCTAGGGGTTGAATTATTGGTGCAATGGTGAGGCGAGCCTTCAACTCATCAAAAGCCCTTTTACAAGCTTCATTAAAGTCAAAGGTAACATCCTTCTTGAGTAACTCACAAAAGGGTGAAGCGATCTTAGAGAAGTCTTTAATGAACCTGCGGTAAAAACCTGCATGACCAAGAAAAGAGCGTACTTCCCGAACATTAGTAGGATAAGGTAAGGATTGAATTTCTTCAACATTTGCCTTATCAACCTCAATCCCTTTAGATGACACTATATGACCTAACACCATGCCCTGTTCTACCATAAAATGACATTTTTCAGAATTAAGACAAAGGTTAGTGTCCTCACAACGTTTCAGCACAAGTGTCAAGTGAGTTAAACAAGAATAAAAGTCATTGCCATGAACGGAGAAATCATCCATGAAAACTTCAATAAAGTTCTCAATATTCTCAGAGAATATACTGACCATACACCTTTGAAAGGTTGCGGGCGCATTACATAGACCAAATGGCATTCTTCGGTAGGCGAAGGTGCCAAAAGGGCAAGTAAATTTTGTCTTCTCTTGATCCTCGGGTGCAATTTCTATCTGAAAATAACCTGAATATCCATCCAAGAAACAATAGAAGGAACGACCCGCAAGTCGCTCAAGCATTTGGTCAATAAAGGTTAAAGGAAAATGATCTTTACGGGTTACCGTGTAGAGGTTTCGGTAATCGATGCATACACGCCACCCGGTTTGAATTCGTGTTGGGATGAGCTCACCATCTTGATTCTCCTTTACCGTGATTCCACCTTTCTTGGGAACGACCTGAGTAGGACTAACCCATTTGCTATCGGATATGGGAAAAATCATACCTGCTTGAAGAAGTTTCAGGACCTCCTTTTTCACCACTTCCATCATAGGCGGGTTCAACCGTCTTTGTGGTTGTCTTGAGGGCTTTGCTTCATCCTCCAATAAGATTCTATGCATACATGTAGAGGGGCTTATTCCTCTAATGTCGGCAATAGTCCATCCTATAGCGGATTTATGCTCCCTTAAAACATCCAACAACCGGTTTTCTTGATCTTGAGTCAGCTTGTTTGAGATTATCACCGGTAAGGTATCTCCATCACCTAGGAAAGCGTAATTGAGGTGGTCCGATAGTTGCTTAAGCTCTACCTTTGGGGCATGCACAATAGAAGGAACAAGCTTCTCGCTTGGCAATGTTAATGGAATGGGCTTTGAGCCCGGTAGCAAGAGTGGTCGCTCATAGTGAACGTTCAACTCGGCTACAATTTCTTGCATATCATCATTCAACATAAATTCCACTTCATCTTTATTAACCACATAATTTTCAAGAGTAGATTGCAATTCATCATGATCATTAATGTCAAAGAAATCTTGCACAAGACTATCTAGCACATCAATAGAGCATAAAGAATTAACATCACAGGGAAATTTCATAGCATCATAAATATTGTATTCAACTTTTTCCCCATCAAACTCCATGGTTAATGAACCACTACAGACATCAATTTTAGTTTTGGCTGTTTTTAGGAATGGTCTACCTAAGAGAATTGGAGTTGCATGCTTGTCATGTTCCATTTCAATTACATAAAAATCAGCAGGGAACATCAACTTATCAACCATAACAAGCACATCTTCTATAATCCCCCTTGGGTAAACGTTAGACCTATCAGCCAATTGCATGACTACACTTGTTGCATGCAATGGACCCAGCCCAAGAGACTCATAAATTCAATAAGGCAAAACATTTATAGAGGCACCTAAGTCTAGCATAGCCTTTTCAAATTTTGTCTCACCTATGATACAAGGGATAGTAAATATACCTGGATCTTCACATTTTTGAGGCAGTCGTCTTTGGAAGACGGCTGAGATTTGTTCACTAACCTTGATCTTTTGCTTCCCTTTTTGCTTTTGATTCCCCTTAACCGTGCATAACTCCTTCAAAAATTTAGCATAGCGAGGAATGCTCTTGATAAGCTTGAGAAGTGGAATATTCACCTCGCACTTTCTAAATGTTTCAAAGATCTCTTTGTCGTTCTCGATCTTACGGGTCTCCTTTAATGCTTCGGGAAAGGGTGGAAGAGGTTTGAGATCCGAGGTCGAAGGAATGGAGGGATCGTCGTTGAGCACCGTCGGCGCGGTTTGGACCGTTGGAAGCGCGGTCACGCTACGGTCACCCTTGGCTGCGCTTTGGCCGCAGAAAGTTGGCCCATCGGTCATCCTGAACATTGACTTCAACTCATTCAGCTCTTCATGTAAAGCCGTAGCATCGATAGAATTAGCAGCCTTCATTGTAGCTCTTTTGCTGAATTGATGAGAGCCTTCAGATAGTTCATGGAAAAGATCGAAAGCTTCATCAGGAGTCTTGTTCAGGATGTTTCCTCCACAAGCGGCATTAACAAGTCGGCGTTCTTCATCCAATAAGCCTTCATGAAGGTACATAACAAGATCCATCTGAGAATAACCATGATAGGGGTAGCTTGAGATTAGCTTCTTGAACCTCTCATAAAGCGATTCATTCGGGATCTGCTCAATATTGCTAATGCTCTTTTTCAGACTCGAGAGCTTTGTGGCTGGAAAATACTTCTCAAGAAAAGCCTTCTTGTTGCTCCCAAGTCTCAATACTGCCAGGAGCCAGATAATAGAGCCAGTCACTCACTTCGTCTTTTAAAGAGAAAGAGAAAGCTCTCAGCTTGATTTGATCATTAGTGACTCCTTTTGGTTTCATGCTAGTGCAGACAACATGAAATTCCGCTAGATGTTTGTTGGGATCTTCACCCGCCTTCCCATAGAATTGAGGAAGGAGGTGAATCAGCCCAGATTTCAGTTCAAATTAGACACCGTCAGGGAGCTCAAGTAGCTTCACCGCCAATGGTTGTTGGGCCAAATCAGGTGCAGTCAACTGTCTCAGTGTCTGAGCCATCTCCATTATTTCAGGATTGCTATCAGAGTCAGAATCAGAAGAAGAAGAAGAAGATGCTAGGTTGAATGGTAATTCTCGAGAAATCGCACGAGCTTGCCTGCGCAACCTAGAGATTGTCTTTTCAATTTCTGAATCAAACACAACAAGAGATGGATTAGTAGTACGGGTCTGAACCATGCAAGTGGTTCACACCCCAAAAGAATAAAAAGTAACACTAGATAAACTAAAATAATTTGCCGAGTCCCCGACAACGGCGCCAAATTTGACGAGCACTTTTATGTCGCCGTAAAAACACTGTCAAAGATTTATTCCTAACTTCCTAACCTTAGTAAAGTGGAAGCAAGGGTCGAACCCACAGAGACTCGGATTATTTGTATTTAAATAATATTACTAAGTTAAGGGGGGGGGGGGATTTTATGATTGTAAACTAAAATCTAATTAATTGAAACAAAGCAAGTAAAACGATTAAAGAGTCAAATATGGAGAAAAGCGTCCAACTAGTTTTGTATCCATTGCATACAGGAGTTTTGATCCTTGATTATTCTTATTTCGATTTCCCTTGACTAATCTATTGTGAATTTATGAAATTCAAGCTTAAAGTGGTTATTAATATACACTGTCTTTAACAACCTTCTAATCAATTAACCTAGAAAACCTTCTATGTCAAGTTGATCATGCAATTCAGTTCAAAGCATTCAATAGAAACAATAATTCATGAATTCCACCGTCTATTCATGACGTCTTGTGATTGAATTCTCCTCCTTTGATTAACCTTATTCCACCGTCTATAAGTTTAATCAAAGGATTCATCCATGAATAATCAAATTCCACCGTCTATTTAATTATTCTAGTTGTAATTCAACCTAGAAGTATAATAGGTGGCCAATCTATTATAATCCTAAGTGAATTTAATCAATCAAGCATGGAGAGATTCAATCTAGTCAAGGCAAATAGAAATAATTCAAATCTCACAAATGATCATGCATACAACTTCAACTAACTAGTTGGACATGAGAAAATTAGCTAGAAATCGACAGTGAAGAAAAAATAAAACTTACAAGAGTCAATTTTCTCTTCAATTGCAAATCTAGGGTTTAGTCTCCCACAAATCTCCAAATTCTTCAATAGCATAAAACTAAAGCAATAGATAGCATAATCTCTAGATAAAACCCTAAGGAAAGTATTTATATTATCTCTAAAAATATCCAAAAACATTAATTAAAGTCGGCCCAAAAGATCTCGCGGAAGCCCGATACAGCGTCGCTGACACGCGCTAACGCGCGGTTTGGCCCTCTCAGAGCGCGACCGCGGCATGGAGGTTTTGGCCGCGCTTTCGCCGCAAAATCTCCACTCCCCCGACGCCGGCAATGCCCTCTAACCGTGGTTTGGCACTTTGCTCTTGTCTTGTAATTCTCGCCCCGGGTCTTCTCTTCAATGATCCCTATGCCCGAGGTCCGGTCCTAAGCCTCTCATCCACCGTCTTCCACCTTCCGACCTACAATTATGCACAAAGATGCGTAGATTCCGAACTAAAAAAAATAAAACCTAAACTACAACTTAAAGCGAAATCCTATCTAAAAATGCATAAAACGGGAATAAAAACATGCTCTAAGACCTATACCTATATGCTCTATCAATACTCATGTGTGGAATGGATACGAAACTAGTTGGACGCTTTCATTCTATTTGAAAACTCAATTACTTTACTTGGTTTGCTTTGTTTTCTTAGATTAATAGTTTGAAATCTTAAAATCCCCTTTTATTACTTTAGTAATATTAATTGAACACAGAAAATCTGAGTCTCTATGGGTACGACCCTTTCTTTCACTATACTTAGGTTTGAAAGTTAGGATTTTTCTTTGACAACGCTTTTACTGCGACATAAAAGTGCTCGTCACTCACTAAAATTAGAAAAGATAAGTATAATAATACTCCCTCCGTCTAAGTCTATTTGGCCTTTTAAATTCAATGAGTTGTCTAATTCTATTTGGTCTTCTAGCTATATTTTCCAAAACTTTTCAATTTTACCCTCAACTAATTAGGTTGTAATAGAAAAGAATATTGATTGTCTTAATATTTGTGTAAAATATTTAAAGGAAAAATAGACTTAGACCAAGAGAGTACTTTTATACTAATTTTAGTCCCCATAAGCAAGGCCTTGATAAATTCTAGTAGGTAGTGATTTTTCTCTTCGGTCTCGATTCGTTTGTTGATCATTGTTACTCATTATTTTGTTGTCACATTATTTTGGGCGGATTTACCACAAAAATGCGTTATCCGCTAAAATGAGGGCACCTTAGTCAAACATCAACTAAAACACGTTATAATAGAAGTTGAATATGAAATATATAAATATGCAAATAAAAAATGGATTCCAAGAACACAACGATGATTACTCCTTCGCTTCCTAATTACAAATAGAATGATATTGCAAACTTTAAAAGGATGAATCAATGAGAGTGGTACTATGCAAGTTTAATCCTCTATGATTCTGGATATCAATGGTAAGTTGTCGATACGTTAGATGATTGAACAATATAATGGACATCGAAAAAGTAGATAAGTAATGCAATAATGGAAATACACTTCACTATGATTCCATTCAGATTTTGAAGGACAATTGAGAGTACCCACCAAAGACAAGTTATTCTCAATGTCTTACCTTCTATTCTAAACACTAAAGTATTTAATCTAGAGGAAGAGAGATCTATTGTGATATCATTTCCCATTCGATTAGGGAAATGGCACACACTCAATCTGTACAAATCTTCCCTAAAATATCATGTAAGCACATATAAAATATCACAAGAGAGTTGTTACATAATCTTCTGATTTTTGCACTCTTTTGTGATGATTTTCTCCATAAATAAACGTCTCAATTGTCTTATAAAAGATCAAACACGATCTGCATATTCCTTCTAAATATAGTTTTCATGCCAGCTAGTCGTGTCAGTGACTTTGCTGAATTGCCAACTCACCATGCAACTTCTAAATCACTGACTTCTTGGAACCATCAAAAATCAAAACTTCTAACAATTCCCCCCCTTTTGATGGTGACAAACAACCTGTCTTGATAAGATCCTTAAAGCATTCAAGAAACATCATAGCATAAAAAGCAAATACAAAAGTCATAAAAAGTTCTCCCTAAGTTTAATATCCACATGTTTTTCAGTTTTTAGATCCTTCCCTTATAAATCTATTCCCTGATTAATTTCCCCTTTTTGGCATCATCAAAAAGATTGCTTAAACAAGAAATAGAAACAAAGGCAAAACATGGAAACTTAAAACATAAAATCAAAACAATCATAATAGTCACCTACCATAGCAAAAAGAGATAGTACGATGCAACCACAAACAATTCAAAATGCACTACAACAAATCGAACTAAAACATATGTCTTTTAACTGAGGAGAAGATGTGGTAAAGATAGAAGAGAGGGATAGAGAGAATCATGGACTAGCAACATTAGACACAGAGACTGTTGAGCCTTTCCCCAAACTCCTTAACCCTTGACAACAGATTGTTGCAAGTGTTGTGAATCTTCTCAATTGTAACCTTTACAACCAGATTTTGAGCCTTCAGTTCCTTTAGATCAGCAACCACTTGTGCAGATTGAGGTCCTTACTCTGGTTGGTCCTTGTCACCGACATCACCACTCTTAGGAATCCACTTTCCATCCACCAGGTTCCAGCCAAACTCCTTGAGCATCTCCTTAGTCACGGTCCTTGTGTTGATGACTTCATCACCATTTTCATGTACTCGATTCAACCATGATAAGGTAGATCAATCCTCCATAAGGAAGAGCATGCTTAGGAATCATAATGACATGGTTCATGTGAAGCATCATAAATCTAGGCATACAAACCTTTTCTCCCTTCAATACCTTGTCCATCACTAACAAATCCTAGATATACACAACATTGCTCTTTTGCTCCCTGGGCAACAAATTGCTAATCACATAGTTAAATAGAACCTTCTTCTCAATTCCCATCTTGTTGACCAAATAAGCTAGGGTTGAGCACGGTTCGGTTAGAACCGAAGTTTTAGACCGAACCGACCAAACCGACCCTAATCGAAATCGAAAATTTTCGGTTCAAAGAATTTCAAATTTTCGGTTTCGGTTCGGTTAAATCGACTTTTATTTTTCAAAAATCTAGTTTAATAATTTTAATGCACGTGTTTTGTTATTTCCATTTTTCCATTCCAATTCCTGAGAGTACTTTGACTTTTCAATTTCTCATTGAACACGTTCAACCCTAGTCTTGTGCGTTGGCAGCCGTAAAAGGCGTAACCGGTGCCTAACCTGTCTTCTGTCGCCGTCCAAGGCCCATCGTCGTCATCTCCAGTCGCTCGCAGGTCCTCGCAGTCGCCAAAGCTCCTTGTTGGAAATCAACCTTCTCCGAGATCCAATCCTATTCGTGGCTACCACCTACTATCCACAATCGTTGCCGACCCAAGCCGTCGTCTTCGGATGCTCATCGGTCCTCGCAATCGCCAACGCCCCGTAAGTGTAGATTTATTGTTGAGATCCGGGTACCAAAGTACATTCAATTTCATGGATGTACCTCGTTAAAGCCCACTCACAAAGATTGTTCTTGTAAACTTGTAGTTTATCCAATATGTTGTATCAATTTGTATAATTTAATTTTTTTTGCTCTTAGCTTTTAATTTTACATTCTATGTATTTTTTTACTTGACTGACGAACACATTTATTTTTTTAATCTCATTTTTTCATTTTTATTTTGTGTATTCGTTATTGAATTCACAAACCCATATGTTTTTTTTAGTTACTAGATCAGTCCTGTTTTTATTTAAAGGTTTCATTGTAACCCATTTGGTTCATTCGGTCTTGTTTAAAACAAAAGGTGTATAGCATGTCTTAGAAAATCGGTTTTGGATGGAACCGAACCGACTAAAACCTAAACCGAATGGAAAAAATTAGGTTCGGTTTTCGGTCCATCATAAATCAAATATCGGTTTTCGGTTTGGTTTTGGTCGATTCGGTTCGGTTTTGAACCGATGCTCAGCCTTGACTTAAGCACTTGAGGAAGGATCATCATTGTTAGTGACAGACTTGATGATCTCCGAGTCATCGACTCCCTCAGGCCATGATCCCTTGTAATACTTAGCAAATCCTTCATGAGGAATTTCCAGGATAGTACTCACATCCTTGAATACTTTTTCTTGTCGACATTGTACGTCCCAATCATTTGACGGTTGTAGTCACTTTCTCCTTGCATCAGATTATCCCATTGTTGTTCTTTCAACCAGTTATTCACCTTTGCTAACTTGTAATCAACAAGTAAATTTTCATCCCGAAGCAATTCCTTAGTAAACTCCCTGGCATACACATCAACCACAGTCACACCCTTTTTATTTTTACTCGCACCTGCACTTGCACTTGCCATAGTAATGGCCTTGGTTGGCGACCTTCCTCTTTTTCTTTTGGTAACCTTCTTAGACACTAAAGAGTCACCGCCTTAAGACCTAGTATCAGGGGTTGCTAAAACCTTAGCCTTCTTGGCCTTTAGAGCCATAGCCTTAGCTCTAGCAAGGGCCGATCTAGTCTTAGGGCAATAAGAGGAGGGAGGCACCAAAAGCTCATCTTCTTTTAGCAAATCAGATTCATCTGCAAACAACTCCTTTTGCAGATTTCGGTTAACAGATTCTACTTTGCTTTACACTTACGATCAGAATGAGTACCTTCTTTAGAAGTCTCCATTGGTTGCTTCGAAGGAATCTCCTTTCCAGGGGACTTGTCAGCGACATTGCCAACAAACACTTTGTCGGTGACTATTTGCAAGTCATTGATCTCTTCAGCCTGGTTTCCTTGAGAGAGCTGTTGCTCATCTTCTTCGTTCTCTTGGCTTTGCATGCCCTTAAGAACAGCCTCTGAATCCTTTTCTTCTTCATTTTCTTAACCCACCACTATTTTGGTTTCGTCCAGCTCCATCGTCTTCAGATTTGGAGTTTTCGCTAACTCTTCTTCTTTATCAACTCTCTTGGGGTTGGGTGTAGAGGGCTCACCAGATTCTGGAACATCCACTGGTAGCGACATTTGGAGCTGAGTCCAGTTTCCGGCAAGAGGGTTAGGTTTTCGGTTTCTTTTGGTGGATATGGAGGATTTTTTGGTTTTTCAGAAGAAATAGGGGAGTTTTGGTCTATAGAGGTTGATTTTGGAGGAGTTGGGGCTTTTGAGGGGGTTTCCATGGCACTTTGAAGAGTAATTTGGGGTGACGGCTGTCCAGCCATAATAGATTGGACAAAATTGTCTCCAAAGAGGAGAACAATCTTCCGCCGAGCCGAATCAAGGTTTTCATTAGGAGAACAATCTTTTGATCGCTCTCACGGTGTGCGAGGGTCTAGAGATACAATTTATAACCCGACCCCGTTGTAGCATGTGGTGGGTGTCGAACACTCGGGAAGTCTACTCGATTGATGTGCCTAGACACTAGAAAGCTGGAAAAGAGAGCTTAAAACAAAGGAAAACAAAGAGAACAGTCGGGACCGACACAGAGGTCACGTCGGGCCCGATGTTGGCGACAAGAGGAAGTCGGGACCGACGTAGGGTAAGTCGGGCCCGAGGTAGCTGGGTTTGTCGAACTTCAAAGATTAAAAGAAGATCTTGGGCTTTTGGATTCCTTCTCTAGTAGATTAAGGCTTATCCACCCCAATTCAAGCAATGAGTGATGATCGGACTAGGATCGAGTGCTTTCGCCCTCGTTCCAACCACTTCTACACATCGATCATTGGGGAAATCCCCTTCGAAGCAAGGTCTTGAGATTGACACATGTTCACTTTCGCTACTTTGCCAATCTCAAGCCTTGATTCCCAACTTTCGCAAGGAATTGTAGCTCTATGTAGAGTGGGTTCCTTAGATCAAACACTCAAGGCTATGGAATTGGGGTTTCTAGCCTAAACCTAGCTAGGGTTTTCCCCCATAACCCAAGATCAAGGAGATCTACTCCATGTGACAAGCAAAGAAAGCAATCAAATCAAAAGGGAAAGCAATCATCATAATCAATCTCAAAACAAAGCAAAGTTTCATTCAAGTCCAAAGCAATCCACAAATTCCAATCAAGGGTTTTCAAATCCACAAGAACAAAGCAAATCAAAGCAAATCTACCAACAAAACCTATCAAGACTTCCTCCCTTGGCCGATTCTCTCTCTCTTCCTTCTCCTCTCCTTCCTCCTTGCTCTCCAAGAATCCTCTTGGCTCCCTTGGAACCCCCTTTCTGTGTGTGTGTGAGGGCACCTCCTTTTTGTGAGAGAGAACCCCCCTTTTTGTGTGAGAGAACCCCCCTTTTTGTGTGAGAGAACCCCCCCTTTTTGTGTGAGAGAACCCCCCCTTTTTGTGTGAGAGAACCCCCTTTTTTGATGTCTCTCTATTTGGTGGTGTTTTCATATGTGATTTCCTTTGTAAATATGTTTCTTTTTCCCCTTTTCTTGTGCGTTTTGTTCCTTTTTAGCTTAGTTCCCGTATTTCTATGAGATTCGGAGACTACGCACATTTTATGTGTTTTGTAGGTAATCTGGCATGAATCAAGGATCGATTTGAAGGAGGGTCGAGACATGGAGCGAGGCCCGAGCAAAGGAGGAAAGAGAGGAGCAAGCCATGAAGAAGAACAAGAGGAAAGCCAACAAGAAGAAGGTGGAACGAGGTTCGGACCGAGTTGCAACCAACCTCGGGCCCGACTTGAAGTTTCAACCTCGGACCGACATGCACAGTAACTCGGGCCCGAGGTCCTCCGTGTCGGTCCGAGTCGGTCACTGGACTACTTGGGCTCCAAGGCACGAAATTGTGAACTTCCACTTTTGCCCCTCATCTAATCTATAAAAGGCCCTCTTGTCTTCTAACTTAGGGGGGTTCTCTCACACAAAAAGGGGGGTTCTCTCACACAAAAAGGGGGGTTCTCTCACACAAAAAGGGGGGGTTCTCTCTCACAAAAAGGAGGTGCCCTCACACACACACAAAAAGGGGGGTTCCAAGGGAGCCAAGAGGATTCTTGGAGAGCAAGGAGGAAGGAGAGGAGAAGGAAGAGAGAGAGAATCGGCCAAGGGAGGAAGTCTTGATAGGTTTTGTTGGTAGATTTGCTTTGATTTGCTTTGTTCTTGTGGATTTGAAAACCCTTGATTGGAATTTGTGGATTGCTTTGGACTTGAATGAAACTTTGCTTTGTTTTGAGATTGATTATGATGATTGCTTTCCCTTTTGATTTGATTGCTTTCGTTGCTTGTCACATGGAGTAGATCTCCTTGATCTTGGGTTATGGGGGAAAACCCTAGCTAGGTTTAGGCTAGAAACCCCAATTCCATAGCCTTGAGTGTTTGATCTAAGGAACCCACTCTACATAGAGCTACAATTCCTTGCGAAAGTTGGGAATCAAGGCTTGAGATTGGCAAAGTAGCGAAAGTGAACATGTGTCAATCTCAAGACCTTGCTTCGAAGGGGATTTCCCCAATGATCGATGTGTAGAAGTGGTTGGAACGAGGGTGAAAGCACTCGATCCTAGTCCGATCATCACTCATTGCTTGAATTGGGGTGGATAAGCCTTAATCTACTAGAGAAGGAACCCAAAAGCCCAAGATCTACTTTTAATCCTTGAAGTTCGACAAACCCAGCTACCTCGGGCCCGACTTACCCTACGTCGGTCCCGACTTCCTCTTGTCGCCAACATCGGGCCCGACGTGACCTCTGTGTCGGTCCCGACTGTTCTCTTTGTTTTCCTTTGTTTTAAGCTCTCTTTTCCAGCTTTCTAGTGTCTAGGCACATCAATCGAGTAGACTTCCCGAGTGTTCGACACCCACCACGTGCTACAACGGGGTCGGGTTATAAATTGTATCTCTAGACCCTCGCACACCGTGAGAGCGATCAAAAGATTGGCGCCGTTGCCGGGGAAGTCTAAGTGCATTGAGTGCCAATTTGGTGAGTTTCTTGTGTTTTGGTAGTGATTTGGGTGAGGGAATAGCCCAAACCCTTTGTTTGTTTTTGATTTGTTTTGGTTTGTGTTTTTGTTTCATAGGTGTATGCTAGCTCGTTCCTCCCGAGGAACACTTGAGCTTGAGTTTGTGAGTGATCCAGAAAGTATTCTCAAGGAAGCCCGAAGAAGGAAAAGGATGGTGAATCAAGCTCTCCATGTTGATGAGGAGTTGGCTCAACTTAGGGCCGAAATGGCTAGATTGCAACTTGAGAGGGACAATCAAGAGGAGGTGGCAAGAAGAGAACGGGAGCAACGGATGAGAGCCGAGGCTCAACTCAACGCTCTACCCCGGAATGCACGCCAATACATGCATCCGGAGTTGAGGGTACCCGAGCCGGCTATTGTGCTTCCCGAGGTTGCCAAGAATTTTGAGATCAAGACGCAATTCATCTCCCTCATCAAGCGTGATCAATTCGAGGGCCGTCCACATGAGTGTCCCATAGAGCATGTTAAACGATTTGTGGATATGTGTGAGACGATCTCCACTGACGAGGAGACATTGGAGTATGTGCTTCTAAAGGCGTTCAAATGGTCACTTGGCGGCAAGGCCACACATTGGCTCGAGAGCCAAGCTCCTAGGTCAATCACAACTTGGAAGACACTCTATGACGCTTTCTTGATGAAGTTCTTCCCGCCCTCAAAGACAACCGAGTTAAGAAGGAAGATTGCAAGCTTTCAACAAGGTCCGAATGAGCCCCTCTTCGAAGCATGGGACCGTTTCAAGGAGATGTTGCGCCAATGTCCTACTCATGGCCAACAACCATATGTACTTCAAGACATCTTTTTCCAAGGAATCAATCCGTTAACGAAGGACAAGCTCAATCTCCACACCGATTGTGGGTTCATAGACTTGACACCGGATCAAGCTTGGGAGCTACTTGACAAGCTATCCGATTATGAGGCCATGTATGGAGTGAGTCAAGCTAGCAAGGAGGTGAAAGTTCAAGGTGAAGGTGCAAGGAAGTTATATGATCCAAAGGGAGAAGACATTGATAGGGATGTGAAGCTCCAATTCCTTGAAGGTGAAGTGAGCAAGCTTAAGAGGCAAGTCCACTACTACAAGCAAAATGCTAGAGCTTGTGAGGAGTGTGGATCCTTTGCACATGCTACACAAGTTTGTCCGAATGAGAGCCAAGTACGCTTGGCCGAGCGAATTGAGGAGGCAAACTATGTTCGAGGAAATTTCGGTGGAAGAGGCAATTTCAACAATGGCGGCAATGGCCGGTGGAACAACGGTCAAGCTCAAGGCTACAACAACAACTTCAACCAAAACGAGCCAAGGGCGCCACCACCACCATATAGACCACCGGGATTCAATGAGTTACAAACATTTGCTCAAGAGATGAGAGATGGGTTCAAGGAGATGAGGACCCAATTCAATGAGTTTGGTGCATGGAGGAGGCAAGTCGACAATCAATTTGCTCAAATTGCGACTCAAGCCCCGAGAGAGAATGGGAGACTTCCGGGCCGACCCGAGGAGAATCCTCGAGCTCAAAACAATCAAAATGAAGTCCGGGCAATTGGATTGAGAAGTGGCCGAAACCTACCCGAGCCACACGTGCCTAAGAAGAATGAAGAGAGTCGGACCAACTTACCCAGCAAGTCGGGTCCGACATTCCCCGAAGTCGACCCAGCAAGAAGATCGACTCCTTCACCACGGACCGAGGTCGAGAGCAACTCGGGACCGATGTACACAGACCTCGATCCAACTCCTCTGTCCAGGACCGAGAGTCACAACATCGGGCCCGACATGGTGCCCAAGTCAGTCCAACCAGGAAATGTTGCAAGAGAAGTAGGGAAGTCCAAGGAGGTTGATCCAAGCAAGATTCAAGGTGCAACGATTCTTCCATATCCCTCAAAGAAGCCGAAAGATGTTGTTGAGAACAAGTTCAAGAGGTTTCTCAAACTCTTGCAAGGCTTGAACATCTCTATCCCGTTCACCGATGCATTGAGTGAGATGCCATCTTATGCCAAGTTTTTAAAGGAGATTTTGAGCAAGAAGAGGTCCATAGTTGAAATGCAAGATGAGGTCAAGACCTTGGAGTTACCACAAAAGCTAGGAGATCCCGGTCGCTTTGCTATAACCATTGGTGTTGGGTCCCAAAACTTCCAAGCCTTGTGTGATCTTGGAGCAAGCACGAGCATCATTCCTTACACCATATGGAAATCCACATCCATGGGTCTCATAGCTCCGGTCAACATGAGGTTAACGATAGCGGATGGGTCGTCCATCGAGCCAATTGGTATCGTCGAGGATTATCCCGTTTGCATTGAAGGCCACTATGTCCCAATTGACTTTGTTGTGGTGGACATGATAGAAGTGCCGGGTGAACCGATTATACTAGGGAGACCTTTCCTTGCTACGGTTGGGGCAATCATTGATGTAAAAAAGGGCCACTTGTCTCTTGACATTGGAGGAAGAGAGATTGAGTTTTCCTTTAGGCCAACTTCAAAAGGGACCGTACATAAGGAAGCTAAGATGATCCAAGTTCCTCTTGGATTGCAATGGGAAGCCGTTTCTAAGAAGTCAAGGCCAAGGGAGCTTAGGTTGAAAGCCACCCCACCTCCTAGAGAAATTGAGATAGAGCGCCAAGGTCTAGCCCTCAATATGATTGAGCATGAACAATTGGAGGAAAGGATGTCTTATTTGGAGGTGTTCAAGGCCGAGAAAGAAGAAGTTCAAGCACCACCGGAACCATCTCAAGAACTCAAGGAGCTTCCAAAAGATTTGAGGTACGCATTTCTTGGTCCCAACTCTTCTTTACCCGTAATCATAAATGCAAACTTGAATGATGAGGAGGAGTCTAAGTTGTTAGAGGTTCTAAGAAAACATAGAGGAGCTTTAGAGTATTCACTAGAGGAACTAAAGGGAATCTCTCCCTCAATTTGCATGCATAGGATTTATATGGAGGATAACCATAAACCCACTATTGAACCCCAAAGAAGATTAAATCCTAACATGAAAGAAGTGGTAAAGAGTGAAATACTTAGGATGTTGGATGCAGGAATTATCTTCCCAATTTCCGATAGCAAGTATGTGAGTCCCGTGCATGTAGTTCCTAAGAAAGGAGGTCTCACCGTTGTGCAAAATGAAAAGGGAGAAATGATACCTATGAGAACCACAACAAAATGGCGTATGTGTATTGATTACCGTAAGCTTAATAGTGGCACTCGCAAGGACCATTTTCCTCTTCCTTTCATAGACCAAGTCCTAGAAAGATTAGCACAACATGAATATTTTTGCTACCTGGACGGGTATAGCGGGTTTTGGCAAATCCCTATTCATCCCGATGATCAAGAGAAGACGACATTCACATGTCCTTATGGGACTTTTGCCTATAGACGCATGCCTTTTGGTTTATGTAATGCGCCGGCAACATTTCAAAGATGCATGATGTCCATCTTCTCCGATATGGTTGAGGATATAGTAGAAGTGTTTATGGATGATTTCTCCGTCTATGGTTCCTCATTTGATGTTTGCTTAGCTAACTTAGACAAGGTTTTGACTAGATGCGAGGAGACTAGCTTGGTGCTTAATTGGGAAAAATGCCACTTCATGGTGAAGGAGGGCATAGTACTAGGACACCTAGTTTCTAGTAGGGGGATAGAAGTAGATAAAGCTAAAGTTGAAATAATTGAAAAACTACCTCCTCCCTCTTTTGTTCGTGATGTTAGGAGTTTCTTAGGTCATGCGGGATTTTATAGACGGTTCATCAAGGATTTTTCTAAAATTGCAAAACCATTGTCTAACCTCTTGATGAAGGATGTGCCCTTTGAATTTTTCGAGGATTGCATGAGTTCTTTTTGTAGGTTGAGAGATGCCTTGATTTCGGCTCCAATAATGGCGACACCCGATTGGAATCTTCCATTCGAGGTGATGTGTGATGCTAGTGATTTCGCCGTAGGGGCCGTCCTTGGGCAAAGGAAAGATGGAAAGTTACATGCCATCTACTACGCAAGCAAAACTTTGGATGAAACTCAGTGCAATTACACAACGACGGAGAAGGAGTTTCTTGCGATAGTGTTTGCATTTGAGAAATTCCGTTCATATCTTGTGGGATCAAAGGTGGTAGTCTTCACGGACCATGCGGCAATCAAATACCTCATGAAGAAGAAAGATGCAAAGCCGAGGCTTCTAAGGTGGATGCTCCTTCTCCAAGAGTTTGACCATGAAATCAAGGACAAAACCGGTGCGGAAAATGTGGTAGCTGATCATCTATCCCATTTGCCCATTGAATACATGTTGGAGATGGAGGATGGTCTGACTATAGATGATTCAAGAGCGGATGAAGTTCTCATGAGCGGGAAGGAGGAAAGGAAAGGTGGATCGACGAACCAAGTAAGTCGGGCCCGAGGTCCAGAACATCGGACCGAAGGCAAGGCAAGTACGAGTGAGTCGGGACCGAGGTCTTCAACATCGGGCCCGAGGGACCTGTCTGTCTGCGAAGCTAGACCGGCGTCCAACCATGTCGGGCTCGGTACACTTCAATGTCGATCCGTGGAAGAAAGTAAGTTTCCTAACTCGATTTCCATTCCTTCTCGTTCTCAATTGATTGATTCTTTCTCTCCCACTGGCCTTCTTGCTATTAGTGCCGTAAGACGAGGGGTTTCCCCTTGGTTTGCGGATTTTGCTAACTTTGCCGTAGGGGGAGTGATCCCACCAAATTTGTCTTATCAAGCTAGGAAGAAATTCTTACATGATGCTAGACAATATTTTTGGGATGATCCATATCTCTACAAGGAAGGGCGTGATCAAATCTATAGACGGTGTGTGTCAAGTGAAGAGGTTGAGAGCATAATTCACCATTGCCATTCCTTGCCTACGGGGGGTCACGCTAAGAGTTCCAAAACCACCTCAAAAATTCTTCAATGTGGTTATTATTGGCCAACCATGTTCAAGGATGTGCATGATTATGTGAGGAAGTGTGAGGAGTGCCAAAGAGAGGGGAACCTATCAAGGAGGAATGAGACTCCTCAAACTGGCATTCTAGAAGTTGAATTATTTGATGTATGGGGTATTGATTTCATGGGACCATTTCCCACATCGGGGCCTTACAAGTACATCTTGGTAGCCGTGGACTATGTCTCAAAATGGGTGGAGGCCATACCAACAAGAACCAATGATGCTAGGGTGGTGATGAAGTTCTTAAAAAGCAACATTTTTGCAAGGTTTGGAGTACCTCGGGTTCTCATAAGTGATGGCGGACCTCATTTCATTGAGAGGTGTTTCGAGAATGTGTTGATCAAGTATGGGGTGTCTCATCGAGTTGCTACTCCTTATCATCCTCAAACAAGCGGGCAAGTCGAGGTGTCAAACCGTCAAATCAAGGCTATCTTGGAGAAGACCGTATCTCGATCAAGGAAAGATTGGGCCTCTAAGCTCGATGATGCACTTTGGGCTTATAGAACCGCCTTTAAGACACCTCTGGGAACTACACCCTTCAATCTAGTTTATGGCAAGGCATGTCATCTTCCGGTAGAGCTTGAGCACAAGGCAAAATGGGCACTCAAAGAGATGAATTGGGATATCAACTTGGCCGGTGAGAAAAGGTTTCTAGAACTTCATGAGTTGGGGGAATTGAGGTTGAAAGCCTATGAGAACTCCAAGCTATACAAGGAGAAGACCAAGAAGTGGCATGATAGGAAGTTAATTCCAAAGACCTATCAAACCGGTGACAAGGTTCTCCTTTTCAATTCAAGGCTTAAACTTTTCCCCGGAAAGTTAAGGACTAGGTGGAGCGGACCATTTGTGGTCCACCGTATCTATGCTCATGGTGCGGTGGACTTGGTTGATGAACAAGGACATATTTTCAAAGTGAATGGTCATCGAGTAAAGAAGTTCTATGACAAGGACGGTCCAAACGAAGAAGTTAGAGCCTCATGGGCTCTCGTCCTCGCCGATTGATCCTATACATGCCATTGACGAATAAGAAATTGTGAGCTTTTCATACTCTTCTCTCTTGCTTTTAAGTTTTGGTTTCCTTGTTTGATGGGGACATCAAAATTTTAAGTATGGGGTGGGGGTAAGTGTGTTCATGATTTCACTTGTTTATGTTTGTTTATTATTTTGAGGATATTTAGTTTGTGTTTCTAGTTTGTGTTTGGGATGTTTGCTTCTTGGTTTGTGGTTTGATGAAAAACATGAATGATTAATTTGGTCTTGAATGGATGAGTTTTTGGTTTTAGAGAAATTTTTGCAAAAAAATCCATAAAAATTGAAAAATTGTGTTGAAAATAACAAAAAGATTTTGTGTTTTGTAGGTTTTGGACTAGAAATTCCCATCTTAGATTGCCAAAATAAAAGCTAATGATGATGTGAGCATGTAAATTCCTTTGCATATTTTTGGATGGTTTAGCCTCTTAAATGATGTTGCTTTTGATGTGATCATGATATCTTGCTTGTTTTATTGAACATGTGAGTTCTAGGATGAGTTCTTATGCAACTAAGTATGAGTGACCCTTGTGAGATTGATTTTTGGCCATTTTAGGGATGCTTGTTCATATTTGCATATCCCTCATTTTTCTTGTGTGATTAGCTCATTCATGCTTAGTAAAACTTGCTATTGCGGTGTTTATCTATTTTCCAAGACCGTCATGAGATTTGTCCTAGCATTGTCACATTGATTTTGAACTTTGTTCTTTTAGTCACATAAATGTTCCATATCCTACCATGAAGATAATCCTTTGTTTGTAGCTCCGTTCTAGCCTAAGCCTTTGTTTGAAACTCCTCAAAAATATTATTCCTAGCCTTATATGACTTGACCCTTATGGGATTGGACTTTAGAAGAGAGGTTTGGATTGTATTTGAAGAGTTGAGATTCTCTTGGGTTTAAGGGCAAAAGAATGGTGTTATGAATCATGTGGGTAGTGCATCTTTGTTGTACAAAAACGAAAAAGGAAGAAAAGGAAGAAAGAAAATGTTGGAAATGTAAAGTGGAATAAAGCAAAGAGCTTAAGTGAAGAAAAGGGTCCGACCGAGTTACAAGCAACATCGGGCCCGATGTCATAAGAAAGTCGGTCCAAATGTAGAAAGTGTTGAAAAATCCAACAAAAAGGCATAAGAGCAAAGATGAAGTGGAATGTTAAGTGAAATTTTGGGTTGAAAGGAAAATGTTAAGTCTTTTGGGTGGGTGTGAAAGTAATTGTGGAATTTGGTGAAGTTGGTGAGAGTTTAGGTTGTTCAATCCCCATTGTAAGCAACACAAGACCAAATAATTCCCACCTTGAAAAATACCAAAAGCCCCATTACAACCCGGCCGAATGGAACCTTTTTGAGGACCTCCATTGAGCCAAGTTCGAAATTCTTTGTGTACTTTGCATTAGGCATCTCTAGGTGGAGGAATTGGTGATATTAGCTTCAATAGTAAAGTCCTTACTTGCATGATTTTTGAGCTTGAGTGTTCATTGCTAAACCCAAACACATGATGAGTGATACACATTCACATATCCCTAAAGTGAGGCTTAGTTGCATTGACTTTATTCCTTGGAACACTTAATCATGTGTGATGATGTAATCTTGCTTGAATATCGATCACTTGTGCTTAAAATGTATTTTCATACGAGGCTTTACTTGAAGATTATGTTTCGGTCTTGCTTACATTGTTATTGCTTGAGGACAAGCAAGTTTAAGTATGGGGTATTTTGATGTCTCTCTATTTGGTGGTGTTTTCATATGTGATTTCCTTTGTAAATATGTTTCTTTTTCCCCTTTTCTTGTGCGTTTTGTTCCTTTTTAGCTTAGTTCCCGTATTTCTATGAGATTCGGAGACTACGCACATTTTATGTGTTTTGTAGGTAATCTGGCATGAATCAAGGATCGATTTGAAGGAGGGTCGAGACATGGAGCGAGGCCCGAGCAAAGGAGGAAAGAGAGGAGCAAGCCATGAAGAAGAACAAGAGGAAAGCCAACAAGAAGAAGGTGGAACGAGGTTCGGATCGAGTTGCAACCAACCTCGGGCCCGACTTGAAGTTTCAACCTCGGACCGACATGCACAGTAACTCGGGCCCGAGGTCCTCCGTGTCGGTCCGAGTCGGTCACTGGACTACTTGGGCTCCAAGGCACGAAATTGTGAACTTCCACTTTTGCCCCTCATCTAATCTATAAAAGGCCCTCTTGTCTTCTAACTTAGGGGGGTTCTCTCACACAAAAAGGGTGGTTCTCTCACACAAAAAGGGGGGTTCTCTCACACAAAAAGGGGGGTTCTCTCTCACAAAAAGGAGGTGCCCTCACACACACACAAAAAGGGGGGTTCCAAGGGAGCCAAGAGGATTCTTGGAGAGCAAGGAGGAAGGAGAGGAGAAGGAAGAGAGAGAGAATCGGCCAAGGGAGGAAGTCTTGATAGGTTTTATTGGTAGATTTGCTTTGATTTGCTTTGTTCTTGTGGATTTGAAAACCCTTGATTGGAATTTGTGGATTGCTTTGGACTTGAATGAAACTTTGCTTTGTTTTGAGATTGATTATGATGATTGCTTTCCCTTTTGATTTGATTGCTTTCGTTGCTTGTCACATGGAGTAGATCTCCTTGATCTTGGGTTATGGGGGAAAACCCTAGCCAGGTTTAGGCTAGAAACCCCAATTCCATAGCCTTGAGTGTTTGATCTAAGGAACCCACTCTACATAGAGCTACAATTCCTTGCGAAAGTTGGGAATCAAGGCTTGAGATTGGCAAAGTAGCGAAAGTGAACATGTGTCAATCTCAAGACCTTGCTTCGAAGGGGATTTCCCCAATGATCGATGTGTAGAAGTGGTTGGAACGAGGGCGAAAGCACTCGATCCTAGTCCGATCATCACTCATTGCTTGAATTGGGGTGGATAAGCCTTAATCTACTAGAGAAGGAACCCAAAAGCCCAAGATCTACTTTTAATCCTTGAAGTTCGACAAACCCAGCTACCTCGGGCCCGACTTACCATACGTCGGTCCCGACTTCCTCTTGTCGCCAACATCGGGCCCGACGTGACCTCTGTGTCGGTCCCGACTGTTCTCTTTGTTTTCCTTTGTTTTAAGCTCTCTTTTCCAGCTTTCTAGTGTCTAGGCACATCAATCGAGTAGACTTCCCGAGTGTTCGAAACCCACCACGTGCTACAACGGGGTCGGGTTATAAATTGTATCTCTAGACCCTCGCACACCGTGAGAGCGATCAGACGTGGAGGAGAGAGAGAGAGAGCAGTTGGAGGTGTTGGATGGAGACTTCATTGGAGAAGGATGGGGGTTACGAGGGTTTCTGGTTTGTGAGAGAGAGATCAAGGAGCAAGAGAGAGAGTTCGAAGAAGAAAAGCATACCTTTTTGCTTATGACGGTTGAAGTAATAAAGGAAGTGAACTTCAATCTCAAAGGAAAGTGTCAAAGCACTCAAATCTTCTTGTTCTCTCTTTTTGAAATAACTATGTAATTTTAAAAGATCCTCTTAAGCCATGATCTCATTCATGCGTCATTTTTCACAGTCACTGACCCTGCTCACGTCGGTGACTTTTTGACCAAAAACCTGTTTTCTCACTCATCATATCTGTCCGTGACTTTATCAAAATCCATGAATTTCTCTTCAAAGAACTTACTTGGCGTTGGGTTGCACAGGGAGTGCCAAGTCAAACCAAGTATGAAACATAAAATAAGAGATTTTGTCAATTATGATGATAAGTCTCCATTTCATAGGAAATTCAAAGAAAGGGCTCATAGAGACTCTCAAACATGATAGGTCAGGGACAAGCATTAGAATCGACCATCATTTGGGCTTATAATGAGGGTTAGGATCATCAGGTCAATTCTTTTGGGCTAAAAACAAAGAGCTCAAAAGGTTGTAACACACATCAAATGTTGCAAAAGGCATCAACAAGTCAAATGCATGAGGTTTCCTAAACATGATGTCTATCAAGAATGCTAAGATTTATACCATAAAAAGCATGACTCCAAAACATATGAAAAGAAATCAATTTCAACCAATCATAGAGGGAATTCATGTGGGGCAATAGATCACTCAAGAGAGATCTTACCTAGTTCCAGGCGGAGTTGTTCGAAGGGTTCACGATTTAAGGCATTTGTGAAGATGTCTGCTCTTTGGTCACTTGTTCTACAGAATTCCATTGGGACCAAGCCTTTTTCAACACAATCTCAAAGAAAGTGGTGCCTTATCTCGATATGCTTTGTCTTTTAAATATTGCAACAGGTTCTTTGAGATGTTGATTACACTTGTATTGTCACATAGTTTGGACACTGACCCACACTTCACACCATAGTCACAAAGTTGTTTCTTGATCCATAAAAGTTGAGAATAACACGCTGCAGCCGCAATATACTCAGCCCCTACCGTTCAAACAACCACTAAATTTTGCTTCCTAGACCCCCATGAAACAAGGCAAGGTCCAAGAAACTGAGCCATCTCAAACGAACTCTTTCTATCAACTCACTTTCCACCGAAATCTGCATCAGTGTAGTCGACAAGATCAAAATCGAAGCCTCTAGGATACCATAAGCATAGATTGTCACTCCCTTTGAGGTATCGAATGATCCTTTTCACAACTTTCAAATGAGATTCTCTTGGATCAGCCTGAAATCTAGCACACAAGCATACTCCAAACACTATATCAAGTCTACTTGCTATAAGGTAAAGCAAGGATCCAATCATACCCCTGTACATTGTTGCATCGACTTCGGGATCCTTATCATCTTTTCCAAGTAAAGTAGTCGGCGACATGGCAGTGTCGAAAGGTTGAGAGCTGTCAAGACCAAACTTCTTGATACATTCCCTAAGGTATTTTTGTTGATGAACTCTTGTCCCATCTTCACCTTGAACTACTTAAAGTCCTAAAAAGAACTTGAGTTCTCCAACCATACTTATTTCAAACTCACTGGACATGAGGTCGGCGAACTTTTCCACCAACTTATCATCTGTTGAGCAAAAGATGATGTCGTTGATGAGGTATTTTCAGTGGTCGTTAATACCTATAAAAAACCTTATCTTTACCAACTCAGTAGAGCGGCAAGTAAGGGTCGAACCCACATAGACTCGTGTATTTGTGCTTTTGCTTGAATGCCAAGTAACCAAAGGGGTTTTTAAGAATGATTATCTAAACTACTATGCAAAAGTAAAACTAAATATGAATGCAAATATGAGTTTAAATATATGAGAGACAAACGTGTTCAACTAGTTAAATCCATCATGATATTGTTTTGTTGATCATCGATTCTCTTGATTCTCTTCTCACTTGAATAATCTATTGTGGATAGTGATCCTACTAAGGATTAAAACCCTAACTTCATATTTAGTTGATAGAACTACCAGTCTAACAATCCTAATCATCTAACAACCTAGAAGACCTTCTAGATTCAATTAAATAACAACATGACGATTCAAGTTATCAATAGAAACAAACACTTAGAGCAACAAGACATCTAAGTGACATGTGAATTTATTCTCTTCTTTAACCAACTTGTCCAACCCGTACTAAGATGATTAAAGCATACTCTTGATCAAATTAACTCCGACCGGTAATTAATCAGATTCAGTTTTAACTAGAACTTCAATTAGGTAGCTAATCTAACAAAACCCTAGTTTAGATTCAAATAAGCATAGGGAATAAACTCTATTCAAGTTTGTTGAGAATCAATCAAACCTCACAACAATATACAAATCATGACTTCAATAACTAGCCAAACACAATAAATTTAGCAATGCATAATTGAATTGAAAACAAACTTACAAGAGTTTCAAAGTTGCTCTCTTGAGAGAAAAACCCTAGCCTCCAAAAAATTTGATAAAAGTTATGAGAAAATAAACTAACATAAAGTATATATGTCTCTCAAATAACCCTCAAACAACTATATCTTAAGCATACTCGGATGATATAAGCCCAAAACCAAGAACCAACCCCAAAACTTTGGCCCAAAATGATGTCCGCGTGAAAAACACCGATTGCTCGGTTTGCCCAAAAGCGCGGCCGCGCATTGTGCTATCCAGCGCAATTGTCCTTCAGTTTGGATTGCGCGGCTTTGCATTGCTCGGCTTGATCCCGAGCTTTTCTTCTTGTCTTGGCTCTTCATTTGCACTTCTCCAATCTTCATTCTATCATCTCCTTAGCTCCTTCAAGTCATCTACCACCGCCATGGTCAATCCAAACCTCGCCTCGTTGTTGCTCATAAACCTAAAAACCTGCAAAACCGAGCAAACAAGCGCAAACTACCCGACAACACAAAAACCTAGAAACTACCTAAAAACCAACCTAAAACTAGCTAAAACATATATAAAACATGCATCTAAACTACTCCTATATGCAAGCTATCAGTCGTCGACATAGACCTGAATGACAAGTGTATAGCCTCCTTCCTTTAGCAAAAATAGATTCTTGTCTACTTCTCCTCAAACATAACCATGTTGAATTAAGAACTGGGACAATCGATCATACCAAGCATGCGGTGTTTGCTTCAATCCATAAAGAGCTTTGTACAGTTTGTAGACATGATCCGGGTGGGCGATATCTTCAAAGCCCAAAGGTTGTTCAACATACACTTCTTCCTTCAAAAACCCATTCAAGAATGCAGTCTTGACATCCATTTGCTGAAGTTTGAAAACATGATGAGCAGAATAGGCAAATAGCAATCGAATAGCCTCGAGACGAGCCACTAAGGCAAAAGTCTCATCATAGTAAATGCCCTCCTGTTGATTGTAACCTTTAACTACCAACCTTGCTTTATTTTTTACCACATTTCCTTCATCATCCAACTTATTTCTGAACACCCAACGTGTTCCAATCACGGTTCTTCTCTTCGGCCTAGGGACCAAGTGCCAAACCTTATTCCTTTCGAATTGATGAAGTTCTTCTTGCATGACACTAACCCAGTCTGAATCTTTCAATGCTTGATCAACGTTTTTGGGCTCCAACATAGAAATGAAGGCATTGAAAGCAAAGAAATTGTTTAAGGAAGATCTGGTTTGCACAGCCTTTGAGAAAACAGACAGGATGTTAGTGACAAGATGAACACCTTGTTGTTGATAGTTCCTGACCTGTAGATTTTTCAAGTAGCCGACATGTGTCTGAGGTGTTCTCTTTGTATCATCTTTAGAGTTTTCTGGACTTGAGCTTCTCTTAGGAGACTCTTCTCTTTCATTTTGCTCATTGTCACCATTTTCTTGACCTTGATTACTTTCCCCTGTTCTATCTGAGTTAATGACACCAGCATTGTCAAAGACTACTGGTCCCTTTTCTCTTATTGTAGTTGGAATTAGATCATCTTGAATCAAATGAAACCCTTGATAACCATCATCATGATCTTGAATCATTGAGCCTCCTATCATGCTCTCATCAAACACAACATGAACACTTTCCTCAATCTTCCTTGTCCACTTGTTGAATACTTTATATGCTTTGCTATGTTGAGAGTAGCCTAAAAAAGTATCAACATCACTCCTTGGATCGAATTTTCCCAGACTGTCTTTGCCATTGTGAACATAGCATTTGCACCCAAAAGTGCGTAAGTGGGCGACACTGGGTTTAACTTCTCTTAGCAACTCATAAGGAGTTTTTCCAAGTAGTGGACGAAGCATGGCTCAATTCATTATTAAGAAAGATGCATTTATGGCTTCACCCCAGAAATTTCTTGGATGACCACTTAAAATAAGCAATGTCCGCGACATGGTTTCCAAGGCTCGATTCTTCATTTCAACCACGCCATTTTCCTGAGGAGTTCTTGGCGCTGAGAAATTGTGACTTATGCCATTTTTCTTGTAGAAAACCAGATTCTCAAAGTTTTCCTCAACAACTTTCACCCATGCTTCAAATTCTTCAAAGACTTGATCCTTAGAAGACAGAAAAATTGTCCAAGTATACTGTGAAAAGTCATCGACAATAATAAAGATATAGCTATTTCCTCTCCGACTTTGGACATGCATGAGACCACACAAATCTATATGAAAGAGCTTTAAGGGTCTAGTAGTACTTACCTCCTTCTTGGATTTGAAGGATGACTTTACTTGCTTACCTCTCACACATGTCTCACAAACGTCATATTTGTTTGGATCAATCTTGGGCAGTCCTCTGACTAGCTCTTGATTATGAAGTTTGTGTATGAGTTGAAAGTTCGCATGACCAAACCTTTTGTGCCAGAGGTTGTCGATATCTATAAATATTTTGAGACAATTTTTCCTCGGGTTCAAAACAAGGGTCTACTTTATAAAGATTGTTTTCACACACCCCTTTCAGAAGAATTTTCCTCGAGTCAATTTCCATCACTTGACAACCTTTATTGTCAAAAATAACTTGAATTTTTCCATTAGCACACATTTGAGAAACACTAAGAAGCTTGAAACCAAGATTGTCTACCAAGTTCACATCGTCTATAGTCAGTTTCTCAGAAATGCTTACCATTTCTGTACCTGAAATTCCACCTTTACTATTGTTGCTGGAGGTAATCTTACCTCCTTTGTACTCTTGAAGTGAGACGAAATCCCTGGGGTTCCCACACATATGGGTTGAGCACACACTATTAATAAACTAGGGCTCCTTGTCGCCCATTACAAGCTGCAATGAAAGAATTAGTTCTTACGAACCCAAAGTTGTTTAACTCCTCTAGGTTTGGCAACAAAGTAATTTCTAGGACAACATTTATTGCATCTTGCACAAATAGATATTGGAGGACAATCAGCGATAACAAGTTTGTAATGTCTATCACCTAGATTCTGCGACCTGGCATTTTTCTCATCCATGTCCTTTTTGTGGCAATCATATTTGTAGTGACCAGCCTTGCTGCAGTACCAACATGTCCTATGAGACTTCAAACCTACATACTTGTTGTAGCCTGGATAGATGGGTTTGTTGTTGATGTGAGATTGAAATCAATTTGTGAAAAAGCCAAGTGTTGGACTTGGTTTTGACACATGTACGTTGTGCACCTTTTGATCAGGATACCACTGTTGCTCCCCTTTGTCTGGTTTGGCCGCCACATGTGTAGAGCAACTTGCATTGTTACTACACATATGGGCTTTACCTGCAAACAAGAGGGTAGCACGTTTGGTACCCTGATTGTTGAGTGCACATACATAACCAATTCCAGATCTGTCAACCTCGTTCACAAACTTCTTTTTATAGTCATTTCTGACCTCTTGACCCTTATCAACAACAAACTCATCCAACCATTTCTTTCTTTTAGTCTCATTATCAGTTTTAAGATTTTCTAAGTCACTCGATAGCTTAGCATGACCAAACCTAAGCATAAGCTCTTGTTCTTCTAAGTTAGTGACTTGCTTTTCAATATCATCAACTTGTTTTTGCAAGTCGATGACCTGAGATTTCGAGTCAGAGAAAGACTCACAAGTAACTGACTTAGGAGAATAAACCTTTTCCAATTTAATAGCTTTATTAGACTAGACTTTGTTATCATCGAGAAGGTTGGATATTGTTTCTTCATTTTCTTCCACTTTTTCATTTAACTCAATGACCTAAGTTTCAAGCCTTTCGATGATAGCAACTAATTGTTCTCTAGCTTTTTTAGCTAAAATTGAAGAAAGTTCAGATTCTCTTACATCTTGAGATCACTTGTCTTTAATGGCCATATAGCAGTTTCCTTTTGTTGGTGACACCTCGTCGTCATCATCAGACATGTCCCAAGTCACCATCATCACTTTTCCAGCTTCTCTAGTTTTTCTTCTAGGATTTTGCTTAGCAAAATGCCCCTTTGCCTGACATTGATAGCAAATCACCTCCTTCATGTCCTTCATGTCCTTGCTTGATTGAGGAGCTTTGACAGGAGCCTTGTTGTGATTCCACAACCTCTTCATGGCCTTTTAGGTGAGAGCAACATCCTCATCTAATCCTTCAGCATCATCATGTACCTAAGCTAAGTCGAAAGCTCTTTTGACTTTGAGAGCAACATTCTTGACTTTCTTTGAGTAATGACGATCTTCTCTTCTTTGTTGAATACCTCCATACATGGTGAGTTGTCCAACAAGATCTTCCAAAGTCAGCAACTTTGTTTCCTTCCGAGTAAGTAGAGACGCTGTAATAGTGCCCCAACTTTTGTTCAATCCCGTTATCATCTTGTTGGTTTGCTTCCACTAAGGAAGCTTCTCTCCCAGAAATTTCAGTTGGTTGACAAGAGTCTGGAATCTAGAGTGGTAGTCGCGGATAGACTCACCCTTTCCTTGAAAGATATTCTCATATTCCATTTCGAGACATATTTTCATATTTCTCTTCACATCCTCGTTACCCTGATGAAGTCTTTTCAAAGCCTCCCAGATTTGCTTAGTAGTCTTATATCTAATCACCATTTTGAGGTCACCGTCTATAAGAGCGTGATGGAGAACCTTCTTATCTCTTGCATTCTTTTCAAGTTTCTTGAAATCGACATCATCGTACTCAACCGTGGTCTTTTCCTTCTTCCCATCTTTGTCAAGAAAGGTTTTCGGACCTATTTCAATCACCTTTCATAGTTGACCATCTAGAGAGAAGATGTGGGTCTTCATTTGTTCAACCCACCAGTCATACTCTCCAACCTTGAAGATTGGTGGTTTTTGTGATGGTTTCCCACACACTCGCAAGAATACAAGATCTGTTGTAGTAGTAGATCAGGATCGAATCACGGGGATTATGTCTGCTTTAGCTAATTCTAGAAACTAGTTCCTAAGCCAAAATATAGTGATTTTTGTTGTAATTCTAACTAAACAAAGCAAGTAAAACAAGTAAATTATGAGAATGAAAAGTATATGAGAAAGCAAAGTTCCAAGGCAAGGAATCTGCACAACTTTGATCGACGGAGTTTGAATCTCACTTCTACCTAAACTAAGTTGGATATTTTGTTATGAAGGCTATTGTCTACTGTCATAAATTAAATCTTCTCAAATTTTAACTTAATGTACTTCTATCAAATTAAGAACCCACTCTCGTGACGAAACAAAACCGATAGAAACCCTTTAAGCACTTAGAAATCTAGATGGTAAACCAAACTTGCCCCACTCTCATGATGCATCAAACTTGACTCAAACACCTAGAAGTTCTATGACAATTAACCACATGAGAAACTAATCTCAAGTTCAATTCTAGTTTTTCCAAATAGATGATGTGTTCTTTCTATTTTGTTTACTTACTTAGATTACCACCTCTCGATGCGCAACCTAAACAAGACTCTAACAAGTTTAAACCTATTAGATTAAGCCCCTAGAATCAAATCATATTAGTTTTCAACTAAATTCAAGAAAAAGGTATTGAATCTAATCCGCTTCACATTGTTGGGCCAAACCCTAGAACTATAGAGTTTAGCCTAGCATAATTAAATTCATAATCAAAACAATTAAATCAAACATAGAATAAGAATAATCACAATAATTGAAAGAGAAACTTTCTAGAGATTCAATTGAAGAAACAAAAGTAGATCCAAAAGTGCAAAAATCCCAACTTGAAAGAGCGTAAAACTAAAACCCTAGAAATTGTCTCTTCTCTCTATATTAGAAACTAGAGTTTCTACCAAAAAAAACTAGAGTAATAATAATGCATAATCATGATCTAACTTAAGCTCCCAAGTAGTCTTATAAAATTCCTAAAACTCATGTCAAAAGATATCCAAAAAATAAAACCAACTCGGGCCCAAAAACGAGTAAGAAAGGCCCAAAATCTCGGCGATACTCTGATGGTCACGACCCGTGATGGACCATCTAAGAGCACTTCGTTGCTTTGTTTGCCCTTGTTTTGGCTCGTGATGGCCTCTACGACCCGTGATGTTGCTTCTAACCCCTTCCTTCACTCCTTAGCTTGCATTTTGACTTGTAATAGCTCATCCACAACTCTTGAAAGCTCTTGGAATTCTCAAATCTTGATTTCTTAGTGCTAGTTGTGGTCTTTAAGCTTCATTAAGATCTTGTCCTCATGTCTTCATCTCCTCTTGACTCCAAAACACCATCAAAAGACCTATAAAAGCAAAACAAACTTGTGTAGACCTCCATACTACGAATAATACCAAAATCAACACAAAAAGACCAAAACCTAAGCTAGAAAAGGAGAAAATCTAATCCTAAATGTTTACGCAAACTATGTAAAACTAGATGATATCAGTGGCTTCCAGAAAGAGTGATTGATAGCAGTGTTGGTTGAAGACATTTTCCTGTAAGAAAAGTACTAAAAACACAATCTAGAGCCTTAGCTCTGATACTAATTGTAGGATCGTTAGCACTTAAACGAGTCGACGACTCCTGCGAAGTGGTCAACTTTGAGTAAGAATGCAGCGAAATAATCAAACATGAAGAATGTTACCAAACAGTAAATGAAACGTGATTTATAGTGGAAACTCTTCATAAACCAACTAGTTTACTTAGAGAAAACCACTCCCTTCCAAGCTTCTCACTTGGTCGGATTTCAAGAGTCCTTAGACTCACTCTATTGATTTCTTGAGTGTTACAAAGCTCTCCCATGTGCAAGTTGAATCTCACAGCCCTGAACCACGCTCTACCTTTGTGCCTATAATCTCAATTTCACGCTATGCCTAAGAAGTAAGAACACTCGACCACACCACTTGCACGAGTCCCATGCACAAGTTCTCTCTTTCTTTCTCACAAGAAGCAAGTTATGCTCAACGTCTTACCTTCTAACCTAAACATTGAAGTATTTAAGCTAGAGGAAGAGAGATATCGTGTGGTATCATTTCCCATTCGGTGAGGGAAATGACACACACTCAATCTTTGCAAACCTTTCCTAAAATATCATGTAAGCACATATAAAATATCACAAGAGAATCGTTACATATTCTTTTGATTTTTTCACTCTTTTGTGATGATTTCTCCATAAATAAACGTACCAGCCATATTGTAAACGATCGAACACAATCTGTATATTCCTTCCAAATATAGCCCTCTTGAAAAAAAATTCAAATAAAAAAGTTCAATATCTACCTATGAATTGGTGAATTTTCCTGCCAACTGGTCCTGTTAATGATTTTGCCGAGTTGTTGACTTGCCATGCAACTTCTAAGTCACTGACTTCTTGGAACCATCAAAAATCAAAACTTCTAACACAATGTCTATTTTGGGCATTTACTGCTTTTGTGATTTTTGCCATTTTTTAATGCGTTCCCATGGCTATTTACTACTCCATGATTTTCACGAAGGTGTAAATGCATCTTCAATGGCTAGTGGTTTCTTTAACGCCTTATGATTTCTTCTCATATCACCTTGGCCCAACATCAGAATTTACCCCGATATTTTAGGGCCCAACAATACCCCCAAGCCTACTCAAAATTCCTTTCGTATATTTTGGTGCGGGTTTGAACTTGCATTGGGAACCGTCACCTAAAGTCGTCAAACTGATAATCCCCTCATGTTGCCTTTGTTGGTTTGTGAAGCCTAGTATTAGGCTCTTAAACATTTTGTGATACGCTTTTGGATTGTGCTCATGGGGAATATTTTGAACTTTTTATGGTACCCCGTTGTATGTGCTTCATTCATTTGTTTGTCAAATATAGGCTTTGCATGGCAAGATTCTAGTGGAACAGGATGACGCGTTGGTCAAAACATGTACCCGGGGTTTAGTGTAGAAGCGAGCATTTGTAAGAATGCTAAGGGAGTTTTTTTGGCATATTTATTGTGATGACACAATTGATAAATGTAATGTGTATGTACATTATTTCATGTCATTTGAGCTTAAGGGTTCCCCTTGCTCTAGAGTGCCTTAAGTATCTTCCACCTAGCATCTTTGACTAGTCTTGTGCACATATTGGCCTGATTGAAATGCGAGGCCTAAGTTTAGGCTGTAACGTCACAAGGCATCTCTTGCTAGTTTTTGTTCAGTGTGTACTAGTGACTAAGGCCAATGTCTTAAATGTTGGCGACTAAGGCCAATGTCTCATATGTTGGCGACTAAAGCCGATGTGTAGCATGTAAAAAAATGTATTGACATATGTAAAAAGGAATGGTACAATACCTTTGACTTGAAGTTTATATTGCTAGCTCTTAACGTGTTCATGACGATTTAGAAGTGGTAAAGCTTTAAGTGTGTTACATCCCAATTTTGTTGAAATAAGTGCCTCATATTCCATTTTCATTGTTTTTCACTTTGAAAGCACATCGCATGACTTGGGATACCCCCCTATGGTGACCTCAATGCTACCCCCAATCCAAATCCTCCTTTATTTTAAGCGCCATCGGTATGTAGTAACCACCTTCCTAATTGTAACTTGTCGTCTACTTGCATCGTTTCCTGTAAGGGGTCCTCATGTTGTGTAGGAGTGAAGTTGGTAAAAAAATCCGTCAAAGCTTCCGACTGAACTGATGTCCAAGGCTTGTGGCTGATATCATAGCCACTTAAATGTTTCCGACCATCTAATAAGTCGACTTGATAATTTTGGTTTTTCACATGATACTCTTCATAGGAAGGTTAGTGCTCATTTTTGTGGGATGACTTTTAAAGTAAGGATTTAACTAGATAAAGGCTATGACTAATGGAAGTACTAATGTTTTGATAGAATAATACTTGGTTTCAACATCAAGGAGAGTTTTACTTACATAGTAAGTTGGTAATTGGTTTCCATGTTATTCCCTTATGAGTACAACGCTAGCAGTCACATCAGTCACAACCAAGTACATGAAATGTGTTTCCCTAGGTTTGGGCTTCGAGGGAACTTGGAGACATGATAGGTTTTTTTAGATCTTGAAACGCGTTAATGAGTTCTCGTGTTATTCCGTCTACTCGAACGATATGCTTTTTCTTAAGGGTACAGACTGTACCTTGACTCGCACTTCACATGCCTTTGATCCAATTGCAGCACTTCCGTCGTGTTAGTGACATAGAGGTCATCCTCTTCCATTCGAATGTGCGCTAACGCCTTTGCATGTACTTCATTAAAGTTGGAGCAAGGATACATAGTTAATTCATGATAAAGTTTGGGGTTACCTGCAAAAATCCCACGTTGAAATGCTTCTATCGACGTCACATCATCGCATTCTTCAATGGTGACAACTTCCTCATTGTATCTATTTAGAAACTTCTTCAAAGATTCTCCACAGTTTTATACCAAGCGATATAAGTCGCTGGAATGTTTCTAGGTGCATCGAATACTTGCGAACCTGAGTCTAAACTTGTCAACCAGTTTAGTAAAGGATGAAATGTTGGTTTTCGTAGTCGTCTACTAATAGGGTTTGCATGCAATCATTTTAAAGTGCTTGCTTGTCTTGTTGAAGGAAAGTCGATCCTTGTAGATCCATGAGGATAATCAAGGCATAACGAGTAGATCCATCGAAGGATAGTCTCGTGGGTGTAGGCCATGAAGGCAATCACCATCGACCCCTTATTACTTTTGTAAGTCGACTTGGATAAGATTACGAGCCGAAAGGTTAGACCTATCTTTCCTTCAACGTATATTGCCCCTATTCCATGCCAAGGGTTGTGCAATACCGCTGTGGGATAAAACGTAATTAAACAAACCAATGGAAGAGTTGGCAAGACACAACCATTGAGAACAAGCGTACCTTATTCGAGTCTATCGATTCCTCTTCGATCTTCTCTTCAATGAAGTCGTCTTCCATGGATGATTGGGGTTCGTCCTTGACTTGAACGTACTGCCCACTCCATGCATCTTGAGGTTTCTTTCTTGAAGAAGAACTTCAATCCATGCCGCCACACGACCACTTGAGAACACTCTTGTGTTTACACTCAAATCCGACAAGAAACCCTAGATTCTTGTGCGTTTCTTTCTACCGATTTCTTTGGGATCAAGTCTGATTTTTCTCATGTGAATCATGTCCAAAATGCCGACATTTAGCCCTATTTATAGGCGTGAGAAACTTGCCCAAAATCGGCCATGGTGGCGGTTACAATCGGTTGAAAACTTGTGTGGCCGAGAGTGATTTTAGGGAGTTAGTTACAACTTCCTTCCTCTCTCCTTGTCACCATCAAAGGGGCGTCCAAGTGCATCCCCCCTTGGACTCCAAATGCCTCTCCATTTCAGCAAATAAAAGGCCCATTAGAGAGTCCAAAAATCCAATCCAATAAGCCATGTACACGGCCCAAATGGCAAAGCCAACAGCCCATGCCATGCGCGTGTATATGCGGCCCACCAGCCCATAAGGCGCGCCCCTTGGGCCGGCCCACCAGCCCACCACCTAGCTAGCATAGCTAGGTGCCAAGCTAGGTCACCTAGGAGTGTCACTACCCCTTAGCTCCATGAGCTAGCTTATAGTGAGTTGAGCTGGCTTGAGCTAGTGTGAGCTAGGTTAAGCTGAATTTCTAGCTAGTTGAGCTAATTTGAGCTAGTGTGAGCTACATTGAGCTTCCATGAGCTAGTTCCTAGCTACATGAGCTTCTTATAAAGCATGTACAATGAGTCTTGAGCTTGTCTAAGCTCCTAGAGTTCACTCTAAGCTAGTATGAAGCTTGTAAACTTCTTTCTAGCATATTTAACTATGTGCCAAGCTAAACTCAAGCTTTGGTTCTTGCTTAAAGCATCTACCAAGCTTAGAGAAGCTTCCTAATTCACTTAAGAATATGCACAAAGTTATAAGACTCAATGGTCAAGCTCAAAACCATACCTTAGCCTCACAATTCAAGCTCGACGCCTTGGACAAGTGCCCTAGGCGCGCCGAGAGCTCCACCGCAGCCTCGCAACCGCGTCCCTAGCCCCACCGTGCCATCGCACCACCTAGGCGCGCCCTTGCAACCTTGAGATGAACCTCAAGTTCGCTCCTAGGCGCGCCACACCCAATACCGAGCCTTGAACCTCAACACCGAGGTCCAAGCCGAGCCCCGCGCTTACACCGCGTCATTGCACCGAGCGTTTCCACGCACAAGGCGCGCCCTTGCATGCAACGGTGCACACGAGGTTCCTTCGTCTTGGTGGTGGTGTGCGACTAAACTATTGGATCTTATGATAACAATTAAACCATGGAAAGTCATATATGTCAATATACCCATCGACATTCCCAATATGACTCTAAAACCTCAACATGCTCTAATAGGGAGTTGATGACTTGACACAAATCACCAACATTCCTCCCCCATTTGAGCCATGTCATCAAGACTCGAAGTTTAATAACCAAACTCTATGTATAGATGTAAATGTCCGTAGACTTGAATTTACACCCTGTGATCATCACATTCATGCACTAAAATTTCGTGGTGCTCCTAAGGTTTGAACCACATCAACTTGTCTAAGTACATGTAGTAACTTTCACACATGAGTCTCTTACGCTTATCCTTTTCCTTTGACGCTTTTTATAAACAAGGCTCTTTCGTCCCATATCCTCTCACATATTCTTTAGTCGAGTCATCCTTAATTACTCTAATTTGGAAGAAGCCTTATACTTCCACATATGCATAGTTGAATTTCCTATCATGCTCCACATAAGCAACCAAAACTCATTAATGAAATCTTTGTTTCAAGACTAGGTTTCATGTGGCCTAGAGCATAAGCCTTGATGGGCAATAATAATATCTAAAATATTATGAATGCTCTCCAACTCTATAACTTGGCCTTCCACATTGAATTCAGCCCACACCTTTCGATGTAGGGGAATTGGGTATCCAAATCTAAGAGTTGTAAGGATTGTTACCCCCATCCCTCGATTGAAATTAACACAAACACTTATGTCAATCTTCTCGGAGAGAAATCAACAACCTCGATGTGCTTAACAAAATCAAACGAGTTGACACTAAGTTATGGCATGTGCCTCATTACAAGGTTCCCTCATACTTAGATGTCACTTTCCAACTTTAGAAGTTGGAGTATCGCATATTGCCTCTTGGAAACTCCAAGAACGCTGGCCCATCACTCAAGATTGGAATTTATGACCAATTGTGCACTTAAAGGTCTTCCAAAGTTTAGTGATCCAATTTGCTTTCAAACTTTCCAACCTAGGAAGTTTCTATACACATCTAATGCCTTAAGCATTAACCATATCATTGACAAACGGCCTATGTCAAGATATCCACATCTTATTATCCACTTGAGCGTCCCCAAGTCATGACACATCCAACTTATAACCGTGTGTTCATAAAACCAAAGATGTTACTCAACCATGTGTATAATCATGGAATTCTCATTTCCATCTCAATGTATTTCTACCAAGACGAAGATTTAGAACAATCTAATCCACCTTCACCTCTATACATTGACATCTTCATAACTTATCATATGAAGAACAAGTTCTTATCCATTTCGCCTTACAACTTGGTTTCTACCAAGTAGATCATGTCATTCTAATATAGATTCATTAGACACTAACCAAACACAAGTGACTAAACTTTCTATATCTCATCATGCAAAGCATATAAAATCTTTTAAAAGACTTCCTACTGACATTACTTTTCTTTTGGCCATTCAAACACAAAGTAGTCCACTTTATGTTCCTTTCATCCTAACTACCAAATCATTGGAAGTTCCCATAGGATCATCATCTATACATTTAAATGATTCAATTCTTCTTTCTTAAATCTATCATTAAAGAAAACTTAGAAGAATCATGCTCATATGACAATCATCTTTTCCACAAGTGTTTTTACACATGCTAAGACTTGTCTTTTATCTATCATGTCATTATTACCATTAATCTCTCCAATGGTTTCTCAACCATAAGACTAATCAACCAAAGTTGTCAATTTCAAGCCTTAGTGACTCTTGACACTTTCCTTGGATCCGAGGATTCAATATATTCCTCATAGTCTTTTCTAGACCATAACTTGTCCATTTGAAAGTCATAAAACCAGCCTTTCAATTTCCACACAAGTTCTATCCATCCAAGCAATGACATAAAACATGAGCAATATCAAACAATCATATGGAACATGTGATAGACCAAGTTCTCCCTACTTCAATCACAAATTAAATTAAACCCTAAAATAGGAAAGCAAAATATGACTTCAAACACGGTTTCATTGATTTAAACAAATCAAACAATTGCCTTGTGGTAGGCGCGCCTATTGTGCCTATCGTGGGCACACCGACGCCATGCGTCGAGCGCTTCGTCGAAGCCAAGGCTCGGTTTCAACCAGCCTCGGCGCGCCTTGCACACCCGGTTGTGCCATGGTAGCGGCATCACCCAGCCGTGGCGCGCCCTTTCGCAGCCAGCCGTGCCAAGGTTCAAAACCTCTCACCGTGTCGCTGCGTGCCGAGCGCTTCGCACTTGGCTTGGGACACATCGGGTCTGTGCGATCCGCGCCTTGCCTCGCATCCTCGGCCTTGCCATGCGTCGAGTTCTAAGACTCGGCGCGCCTAGGCACGTTCGATCCGGCGATCGTGCCAAGGCTTAGGCCCATGTGTTGCGATTGAAGCAACACCTCCCCCATGTGACGATCCTCGTCTAGTGCCACGCACCAAGGGAGTTCTAGGCAGCGGCCCCTCCTAGGGCGTGCCTCGGATGCTCCATGGGATCCAATCACGAGCGCTTAGCGCTTTGAGGATCGATGTCGAGTCACGACACCGCTCGGCGCGCCTATGGCTTAGCCTAGGCATGTCCAGGTTCTAACCCTAGCCACCTTATGCGCCGATCCCAAACTTCTTTGCAAAGCAATTTCTTTTGACATTTCCATGTCTTTCTTAAGGCAAACTAACATGCTAACATTCATATTTATCAACATCAAACCACAATTATAATTTAGACAAGTCATATTTATTTAGGATTCAACCATATGATAAAATGGTCTAGTCATGAACTTTATTCATCATGTCTAAGTATCAAACTTGCATTTGACACTTTTCATGCCTTGTCAAACTTATTTGACTTAGCCATGAGAGATCTCACTCTCATACAACCATTGCTCTCTTTTGATTATACTACAAGTCTCAATCTAATCCAATCAAGACTTCCTTGTTTCACTTTTCCATAAGAAGCATGAATTTCATGAAATCACTTAGTGAATTCCACATGCAACTTATCAAGAGACTCTTTCCATCTCTTCTATGTGTTTTTAGTGCATACATGGCCAACATGTGCATGCCCTCTCACGTGGGGGGCAATCCAGTAGACCCTTACATTAGTAGACCCGAAGGTAGTCTAATTACTCTAGTAGACCCGAAGGTAGTCTAGAGCATGAGTCGTCCCAATCAAAGAATGGTCGACTCAAGGGTAGTCTGGTCCAGTAGACCCTATTAGTAGACCCGAAGGTAATCTAATTACTCTAGTAGACCCGAAGGTAGTCTAGAACATGAGTCGTTCCAATCAAAGAATGGTCGACTCAAGGGTGACTGGTTTGGATCATTCTTAGTGAATGAAACCAACAATCAAACTTTCAAAGTTGATTCCAAGAATTAGACTTAAGTCCTTTTCTTGCACACATGTCGTTAAGATTAACATTGAATCAAACCATAGTTTATTTCATAACATAAACAATCACATGATCTTTTAACATGATCAATACACACACTAATAGCCCTTTAGTCAAGGCAAACATAACACACATAGTCCATAGCACACGTCTAATGCTACATACATACACACACGTACACAAAGGAAACAAATACAAGTAAAATTCAGCCTTGGCGTATCACGCCACAAAGAGAACAATAAACGAGGTTCTTTGGCCTTTGGTTCCCATAAACCACTTGCCAATACTTTCCTCCTACCGACGCCCCACCATCTCCCAAGGCCACGCCCCTAGGGACGTTTCTTCTCGGTTTAGCACGCAAGTGCTTCACCCTAGACTTGCCATGGCGCTTGAATGACGAGTACATATGCCTTGCCTCATGATCTCGTCTTGGACCATGATTCTCCAACACCGTGGAGGGCTGAGGCCTTAAAACCTCACCTTGTAGAGCATCATTGAAATCAAGTTCACACCTTACGTTAGCAAGGACCCAATCCCAATAGAGATTACGCTTGTTGTACTCCTCTAGCCATTCATCAAAGTCCATGAGTCCGCCTTGCACTTCGATGGGTCGAATGGGACTCGGAGGCTTTATCTTGACTTCCCTCAATTGTGAGGTAATGTCATGCACCGTCTTATCCCCTCGTTTAGTCTTATCCTCGAACTTAACAATCATAAACCAACAAAGCAAACAAGGACATAAACAAAACGAAGCAAAACTACAATTAAATACAAATATACGTTGAAGATTGTTGGTTTTCGTAGTCGTCTACTAATAGGGTTTGCATGCAATCATTTTAAAGTGTTTGCTTGTCTTGTTGAAGGAAAGTCGATCCTTGTAGATCCATGAGGATAATCAAGGCATAACGAGTAGATCCATCGAAGGATAGTCTCGTGGGTGTAGGCCATGAAGGCAATCACCATCGACCCCTTATTACTTTTGTAAGTCGACTTGGATAAGATTACGAGTCGAAAGGTTAGACCTATCTTTCCTTCAACATATATTGCCCCTATTCCATGCCAAGGGTTGTGCAATACCGTTGTGGGATAAAACGTAATTAAACAAACCAATGGAAGAGTTGGCAAGACACAACCATTGAGAACAAGCGTACCTTATTCGAGTCTATCGATTCCTCTTCGATCTTCACTTCAATGAAGTCGTCTTCCATGGATGATTGGGGTTCGTCCTTGACTTGAACGTACCGCCCACTCCATGCATCTTGAGGTTTCTTTCTTGAAGAAGAACTTCGATCCATGCCGCCACACGACCACTTGAGAACACTCTTGTGTTTACACTCAAACCCGACAAGAAACCCTAGATTCTTGTGCGTTTCTTTCTACCGATTTCTTTGGGATCAAGTCTGATTTTTCTCATGTGAATCATGTCCAAAATGCCGACATTTAGCCCTATTTATAGGCGTGAGAAACTTGCCCAAAACCGGCCATGGTGGCGGTTACAATCGGTTGAAAACTTGTGTGGCCGAGAGTGATTTTAGGGAGTTAGTTACAACTTCCTTCCTCTCTCCTTGTCACCATCAAAGGGGCGTCCAAGTGCATCCCCCCTTGGACTCCAAATGCCTCTCCATTTCAGCAAATAAAAGGCCCATTAGAGAGTCCAAAAATCCAATCCAATAAGCCATGTACACGGCCCAAATGGCAAAGCCAACAGCCCATGCCATGCGCGTGTATGTGCGGCCCACCAGCCCATAAGGCGCGCCCCTTGGGCCGGCCCACCAGCCCCACCACCTAGCTAGCATAGCTAGGTGCCAAGCTAGGTCACCTAGGAGTGTCACTACCCCTTAGCTCCATGAGCTAGCTTATAGTGAGTTGAGCTGGCTTGAGCTAGTGTGAGCTAGGTTAAGCTGAATTTCTAGCTAGTTGAGCTAACTTGAGCTAGTGTGAGCTACATTGAGCTTCCATGAGCTAGTTCCTAGCTACATGAGCTTCTTATAAAGCATGTACAATGAGTCTTGAGCTTGTCTAAGCTCCTAGAGTTCAATCTAAGCTAGTATGAAGCTTGTAAACTTCTTTCTAGCATATTTAACTATGTGCCAAGCTAAACTCAAGCTTTGGTTCTTGCTTAAAGCATCTACCAAGCTTAGAGAAGCTTCCTAATTCACTTAAGAATATGCACAAAGTTATAAGACTCAATGATCAAGCTCAAAACCATACCTTAGCCTCACAATTCATGCTCGACGCCTTGGACAAGTGCCCTAGGCACGCCGAGAGCTCCACCGCAGCCTCGCAACCGCGTCCCTAGCCCCACCGTGCCATCGCACCACCTAGGCGCGCCCTTGCAACCTTGATATGAACCTCAAGTTCGCTCCTAGGCGCGCCACACCCAATACCGAGCCTTGAAACTCAACACCGAGGTCCAAGCCGAGCCCCGCGCTTGCACCGCGTCATTGCACCGAGCGTTTCCACGCATAAGGCGCGCCCTTGCATGCAACGGTGCACACGAGGTTCCTTCGTCTTGGTGGTGGTGTGCGACTAAACTATTGGATCTTATGATAACAATTAAACCATGGAAAGTCATATATGTCAATATACCCATCGACATTCCCAATATGACTCTAAAACCTCAACATGCTCTAATAGGGAGTTGATGACTTGACACAAATCACCAACATGAAATGCTTCCAAGTGGTAAGTGTGAATGCCAATTTAAAGCTGGACCAAATAAGGTGTTTCTAAACCAATGACACATTACCACTTCCTTCATTTCGAACGTGACGGTGCTAATGCTCATTGCTTGTTTAAAAGCCGCAACATATTGGTCTGGGTCAGTCGTTCCTTTGTACTTTGGTACGTCAGGAACGTGATACTTTCTCGAAATATCAACTCTCACAATAGCCGGGACAAAGGGGGGGGGGTCGGTATAACCATATAACCATCCCACCATTCCGCGGCTATTAGTTGAGGTGCCCTTGGAACCTGATTGAACCGATCCTCAAGGAATTTAAGCCACTATCTTAGAGCCACGGCATTAGTGTCCTCTTGGACAGCGCGAAGCGTGTTACCATTTACCCGATAACCTGTTACATGTATTCCATCAATTGGTGTGATGTGATTAGGGTCATTAAGATCCAATTGTCGCGCAACACCATCCATCGCTCCCGAAACCCGTGGTCGACTTGGACCTGATTACACTTGTGATCGAACCTGAGTGAAGCAAATTTCGTTCACAAGTTAGAGATTCAATTTGTCTTTCATAAACTTTTGTAAATCAGTTATTGGCCTCCTTTTGCTTTTCCAAATCCTTTTGTAAGGCAAACATAGAGGCCTTGAGTTCAGCTATGACAACCGAGTCGGATACGACCCCCAGTTCCTGTATCGCATTATGGTCATTTGGCTTGAGAGTTTGGTTGGTGGATGTGCCGGTTTGAATATCGGTGGGAATAATAGGAGGTATGACAAGGTTAGCTTCTTTGTATTTATGTTCACCAAAGGGACTGGTGTTGGAAGTCTGGTTGTTGATCATTTTGGTAGCAAGGTGTTGGTAACGTGTTTAATTGGATTTTTGTCTAAAGGCCACACAGTGGGTGCCAATTGTGTTGGGCGGATTTACCACGTAAACGTGTTATTCGCTAAAATGAGGGCATCTTAGTCAAACACCAACTAAAACACGTTAACACCTTAACACGTTATAATACGAGAATATAATATGTAAAATAGCAATGAATAATAGAATTTGAATATGAAATATATCAATATGCAAATAAATAATGGATTCCAAGAACACAACGATTATTACTCCTTCACTTCCTGATTACAAATAGAATAAGATTGTGAACTTTAAAAGGATGAATAAATGAGAGCGGTAATATGCAAGTTTATTCCTCTATGATTCTATATACCAATCGTAAGTTGTCGACACGTTAGATGATTGAACAATATAATAGATATCAAAAAATAGACAAAGTAATGCAATAATGGAAATAAACTTTAATATGATTCCATTCAGATTTTGAAGGATAATTGAGAGGTACACCAAAGAGAAGATGAAAAGCAATATAACTCTTGAGGACTCGAATGAATAATCGAAGAAATAATAAAAACAAAATTGTATGTAGATTAATTTTCTCGTAGAGAGACCCCTATCGTTGATGTTCTTTTCCCCTTTTTATAGACTTCCCTCCTTGTCATTTATGAGTGTCAATCCCGAGAATCTCGTCATGTTATTAATGCTTTCCAACGGCTATTTTGGGCATTTACTACTTTCATGATTTTCGCTAAGTCGTTGACGCATTGGGCATTTATTGCTTCCGTGATTTTCGCCATGATGTTAATGTGTTCCAACGGCTATATCTTATTTGCCTCGTCAAAGTACAATGTGGTCTCCAAAATTGATCGGTTAAAACTTTCTATTCTCAATTGAATTTTGTTTCCTAATGTCTTTATGTCAATCGTGGTTTACATTTCTCAGATGAGAAAGATCCAAAATTTCACTTGTTTTTTTTTCGATGGTGCCTGGCTGAGAATTACACATATGCCTCCGCCACTGTCAACCAATGTCTTTACCAATTAATGAACCAGAACCTCTAATTTCCCTCTATTGGTATCGAAAACTTAAGTTGCATATTTAGAATTAGCTCATTAATTAGTCATCCTTGAAGAAGTTGAGGGCTGAGGTTGGCAAGCAGTCGTTTTTTCCCTTTATGTTTGTTTTGAACTTTTTTTTTATTTGTGTTAGTATGTAGAATCCAAATTTCAGCCTATTGATTTGTATTTCACAGAGGTGTATCTCTTTTTGCTACAAAATTTTTCTTATGCATATACTTCAATTATGCTCCAAGTTGTTCCATTAATCACTTAACATATTAATTTTTTCTCTTTCAATTTTTCCTACAAGATATTTTGAACTAGGAGCTTTAATGGCAAGTATTCTGAAAGATAGGATTTCAATTTCCAAGTTCTAACTTATCCTAAAAAGTGATATATTATATATTAATGGTGGATAGTCACTAGGCTGTACTTAAGCTTCTCTCATCATTCATATATTGATTATGGATATATATTGATATTGGCCTATGACAATTTAAATTATGTTCATATGTTGATGATTAATAGTAACCATGCCATGCTGTATGAAAACCATGCAGATCAATGATGCTGATCAAGAACGACAAAATAATGCAATTCAGATAATGTTGCTTATGAGCGACGACAAACCCATGGTTTGATTGGCACAAAACTCGGATATCCAATTTTCTGAGACCTAGCATCCATGTCTTGATGGAGTGCTTGGATAGGGAGGAAGTATTTTAACACCCCTTGGCTCTTTCTAGCGGAAGTGGTTCTCCAAGTCTGAGTAAGTCAACTTCATCTTTTATGCCCATAAGCAGTCTTTCTTTGTTATTTCTTTAACTAGATCCATGGTCTCAAAAAATCACCAAAGGAACAGAACACCTGAATGTTTATCGCACAAAACTCGAATCGAGTTTAAATGGCATTTGTTTTTCAATTGAAATTAGGTTGAAACTGGTTTGTGAAAATATTGAAATCAAGACAAATTGAAAGATTTTTAGTTGTAGGCAGGGGCGGAGGGAGAGGGGTGCTAATGGGGACTATAGGCCCATTCAATTTTTTTTTGAAAAATATATATAAAAAATATACTAGATTATTGATAAAAAATTAGTTTATTTGGCTAAAAGAACTAGGTTAATTTTATATTTTTATGAAAAATACAAAATAAGGGTTTTTTAAATACAATATTTTTTAATACAGAAAAATACAAAATTTTCTATAATGTTCTAGAAATCCACGCTTAGTTTCGTCTAGGTCCTGCCTAGGCGCTGAAAATTCCTATCTCACTTAGTCTTCTAGCCCATTTAAAAGACCACCAAGTTCATCTAGGCGCTTGTTTAGGCTGCCTAGGCGGCCCCTCTCCGCCTAGGGACGGCTAAGTACTTTTTAGAACACTATGTGTTTTAAAAAAAACTAAACAAAAATAAATTTATATTTAATTTAAAATTTTTTTGATGTAGCCAAGAATTTGACCTAGAAAAATTTAGCCCCCACTGGGTCACATTCCTGGCTACACCACTGGCTGTAGGTGACCTTTCTTGTAAGATCCTTTATTTCAAAGTTGAAATTTGAGTTTTAATATCACTAGCAAGACTTTCATGGCAATTTAGAAATCGAGAAAAAAAAATCAGTCAAAGTATTCTGGCATGTATAATGTCTTCTACCTTTGGTGGTTGGATATGGGTTCTTGCAATTTTAGTCAGAGTATTTAGGCTCCGTTCGGAAACACTTATTTGGTTGCTTACAAGTACCCATTTGCTTGTCTTAAAAAATAAGCATCGTTGTATGTGTTCGGCAACACTTGCTTATTTGAAATAAGTTACTTATTTCCGATACTTATCTGCTGAAAACATAATCAGCACCCCTACCTTATTTCAAATAAGCTAACTTATCTACCAAAATACAAGCAAGTGGGGTCCACACAAAATTACTTTTCACCCTTTTTACACCCCTTGCTTATAATATCAGCACTTCAGTTTACTGAACACATCCTAGATTATTTGAAAAACAAGCAACTGATATCAGCATCTCAAATTAGTTGTAACACCCCTATTTTACAACACTGGGTATTACCGCCAGTGACCTCGGACTTTACCGTCCAAAGCCACCCAGGGCTTTTAGAATGATATAGAAAAATAATAATGCGGAAATAAACATAATTCATTAAAATAGGAAAGGTGCTCCCGAAGGAGACTTGGTTCGTACAAAACATCTTACATTGCTTTCAAACTTAAAGTTACTCGGAATCGAAAAGCAAAACCAGCTTGTTCTTGAAACATAACGAAACTAAAACCAAAACGAAATGAGAAGTACATCATGAAAGTCCTCGTTCTTCCTTCGTCTTCACTTCACGCCTTGTTGGGATTCCTAGATTCTGACATAATTCGCGAGGGGCGAGAGAATGCCAAGCAAACATGCGGAAAAGAAGAATTAGTCTAAGAGACTAAGCAAGCGGGAATGGACTTCCCGAGGGTATTTTGGTAATTTCAAGTATTATCGAAGGAGATATTCGGGTTGTGTTTAAGATGAGGCTTATTTATGTGGGGCTTTAATGGTACGAAGAAGAGCGTATCTCAAGCAGAGATAGCTCGATAATCGAGAGACGAGCTACTAGATTGTAGACTTCTTTTAAAATCGAAAGTATGTTGGGAACATTATTACTTCATACAAGTTAAAAACCTCTCGCGCCCTGAGCGGACCGAGAGCCGGATCGATCATTTGAGATCGGTCCGGTTTTGGTATCTTTTAAATGTGCATTGGGCACTTATCTTATATAGTGACGAAAATATTCGATTTCGTTAATGATTTTTAAAGGGGGTTGGGGGCTTAGATGGCCCGATCCACCAAGGGGAAACCTAGTTTCCCGGCACTTAGCTAGAGTGCGAACGTCCCTCCTTGCAATCGGACTGGACCATGATCCTGAAAGTCGTACTTCAAACACGTAGGCATTACGACTTAGTAAGATTATATAGAGGCGTCGGCTAGACCGCGCCCCTCACTAGTTCGTTCAACACCGTTCTCTTAACGAGAGCGTAAACAATCAAGGCCACAACAAAGCTAGCGTAATATTCCTATCGAATAATAAAGAGCGAACTATGCTAATAGTGGGGTCGTTATATCTAACAATCGATATTTCCTAGGTTCATTTATTGTTTAGCACGCAAGTGGTTCCCAACATTGAGAATTTCACGGAAACGAAATATAAAAGGTCACAAGGGGAAATTCCACTTGCCCTAGCTTTCGCGAGTCTAACTATCGAGCTTGACAGAAATATTTGATTCACGACTTTGAGCGAGAATCCCGACCTATCGACACGAAATTTACGAGCGAACTTTAAATACGAATTCCTCCTAACGCTTGGATTCTCTCTTATATACTTTATATAAGAGAAATGGAATTCTAGATTATTATGATAATAATTTAGGTGGTCATTTAAAATAATAATATTCCTTCATTATTATTTTAGTTTTGTAATATCCTTTTTATTCCATAAAAATCCTTATTCAATGTTATTAAAATAATCCCCTTTTACCTCACTTGCTAATTTCTTAATATAATTAAGCTAGTATAATTTCATAAAATATTTGATAACATACTTGACCTAAAGACATTTTAGGTATACATACTTCCTTCAATTTATAAAGAATTTCTTTTAATCCAATTTACAAAACTTATTTTAATTACATTATTACCTTTTTAATTTCATAGGGTTCATTAAGGGACTTAAAGTATTATTTTCCCACCAAGAATATTTTATTAATAATATTCTCTCAATAAGATCTTATTTAGTTACATAAACCATAATAATAAGAATAAAAATAATTATAATCCTTTTTCTTGGAAATTTCCATAATTAGGATTTTCTACTACTTTATAAAGTAACTTTCCTAAAATCAATATATTTTAAAATAATCTCATTTGTTTTATTCCCATATTTCTTTTCATATCATGTGGTTTATAAAGAAAACGTGATCATGGCTTATAAATATCTCACTTTATGCTTATAGTCTATTATTATAATATCTTGGGTTACAAAAGAATATTTTCTTCCATATTTAAATTGTTTCTTTCCATGCAAGTAAACCACATAACTATATAATATCATAAGATCAATATAAGATCATAATTTTAATATTCACTTTAGAACTTATGTCTTGTAAGAAATCTCTACACTTAGAGATATATTAAACTAATATTTTCTTAAATAATAACTTTAGTAATATAACTATTATTAACATTATCCTTTTATAAAAACAATATTTAATATCAAACTATAGTCCATGACTACAACTTTTGTAACAATATTTTTATAAGAGTTCTCTACAAATTATTTAGAATAATTATCATTATAATATGTCATAAGTATTTTATCACCACTACCATATATTATAAATAAAACCATATCTATGGCAATTTAAATAATAATTTTATTATTATTTTTATTATAGTATTTGATTTCATATATCTTCAACTTCTCTATAACTAGAAATAGGTAATATCATTATCTTATACAAACTTTATTTCTTTATAAAGGTGATAGTTTTAATATTAAAAACTACACCTCATATGCTATACTTTTATAAGAACCCTTTAATATTATGTAAATAACATGCCTTGCATAATATTAAAATACAATAATAGTTTAAGTATTTTGGTAGGGTTAAATTTACCATAGTAAATTAATTTGTTTCTCTTCTACAACTAACAAGATCTCCAGCATAATATTTTTATTAAATTAAATCCTTCTTTGATTTCTATAAAATACATAAATTAAATAAAGAGGGGAATTAGTATTTACTCGTTCCTGTATTACAGAACACAAGAAGAGAGGCAGGGGAGAGGATCGGCGGCAGGAGGGGCGCAACCAGGGCTCGGCGAGGGAGGCGGCGGCGCGAGCAGGGCTCGGCGAGGCAGGCGGCGGTCTCCAAAGGGAGGAAGAGGGGATTTTTGGTAGTGTTTTTGAATGGAGAATTTAGCTTGAATAGGCTGATTTTTCGGGCACTAGAGAGCACTTAGCAAGAAGGAGAAGAAGGTGTTTGAAGTGTGAGTTGCTAAGGTTGATTGAAGCCCCTTTATATAGGCAATTTGGAGGAGGCCATGGATCCATGTCTTTGGCTATGGAGCAATGGAGGAGGAGGAAGAGCCTCACAATTGGGCAATGGTGTGCTTCATCATGGGTGATGCAAGGTGAGGTAAGAGGATGTGTCTTGCAAGGAAGAGGAAGGTAGGAGAAGCTTCCATGGACATGCATTGGAAGAGAGGTCAAATCAACGTAACTCACATCAAACATAGTCTGATGTCTTTTTTTTTTTTGAAGAAGAGGATTATTGGGTATAAGATAATAAGGATGGTGTGATTGAATAAGAAAGTGCAACTGGTCTAGCGGGTTTGAGGGAGGGGGCGTGTGAAGTGAGTTGCAAGAGGTCTCGGGTTCGAGTCCCGGCTCTTGCATTCTTTTTACTAGACTTTTAATGGGATTTTAATGTCTTAATGTAATTCATTTTATTTAATAAAATTCAAGCTTCATAAAGCATTATTTTTATTTAAATGCCTTTTTATTTATTCATAACCCTTATAATATATTATTAGATTTTATTTATTAAGATTTACTTGATAATCTCTTTTTAAAGAGAAAATAAGGGTTATTGTATATATTATAAGTTCTCTTTCTATTTAGAGAAAAGAATTTATAAAAATAAATATTATATTATATTTGGTTTTAAATCCTTGGAATATCGCAATAATATTACAATAGTACCCCCTTAAATTAGTTTCGTCCCCGAAACTAGAGAAAAGTAGGGCGGTACCGAGATGGGAAGGGAAGATAACTACAAAACTTCACAACTTGTGAGGACAATACGGGGTATAGTACCCCCTTTAAAGATAAAACTACTGGTTCTCAGGAGGTCAGTAATTGAGGAAAACGTCTCTGCATATCTTGCTCGGTTTCCCAAGTTGTACCTTCCTTGCCATCTTTAGACCAGAGTACCCGAACTAGAGGTACTTCTTTGTTGTGTAGTTGCTTCACACGATGCTCCATTATCTTAAGTGGTCTCTCCTCATAGGTGCCATCCGACTGGATTTTGACGCCATCGAAATTGATTACATGTGATTCGTAGGGCACATACTTCCTTAGGAGTGACACATGGAACACATTATGAATGGGATGAGCTGAATCTGGTAAGGCAACACGATAAGCTAGCTTGCCAACCCTTTCTAGGATTTCAAAAGGTCCTACATAACGAGGGTTAAGCTTGCCCCGTTTTCCGAAAAGGAAAACGCCTTTCGAGGGAGATACTTTGACGAAAACCTTATCTCCAACTACGAACTCGATGTCTCGCCTCTTCAGGTCGGCGTAAGATTTCTGTCGACTCTGAGCAGTCAACATTCTTTGGCGAATAAGGGCAACCTCGGAGGCAATCTTTTCTATCAAGTCAGGACCTAGAAGAATCTTGTCTACATTGTCGTCCCAACAGAGCGGAGAACGACATTTCCGGCCGTACCAAGCTTCAAAGGGAGCCATCTTGATGGTGGCATGCCAACTATTGTTGTAGGTGAATTCTACGAGGCTTAAGTTGTCATCCCAACTTGTTGTGTTGTCTAGCGCACATGCCCGTAGCATGTCCTCAAGAGTTTGGATGGTCCTTTCTGATTGACCATTGGTTTGAGGATGAAAAGTTGTGCTAAACATCAGTTCGGTGCCCATGGCCTTATGTAATTCTTTCCAGAAGTAGGCCATGAAACGACCGTCTCGATCGGAGATAATCGTCTTAGGGGTCCCATGGAGGCAGACTATTTCCTTAATGAAGACTGCTGCCAGCTTTGGAGCTTTCCATGTCTTCTGAATAGCGATGAAATGAGCGCTCTTGGTGAGCCGATCTACGATAACCCAAATTGAGTCCTTTTGCTTTTGGGTCTTGGGTAGGTCGGTCACGAAGTCCATTGCTATATCCTCCCATTTCCATTCCGGAACAGGAAGGGATTGCAATTTTCCTCCAGGTCTTCGGTGTTCGATTTCCACTTTCTGACAAACTAAGCACTTGGATATGAACTCTACGACTTCTTGTTTCAAGTTTGGCCACCAGAAGTTTCTTCGTACGTCTTTGTACATTTTACTCGCTCCTAGGTGTACAGAATAGGCAGATGCGTGGGCTTCTTTCAGGATGATCTTTCGAAGCTTGTCCACTGCTGGCACACAAATCCGATTTCGAAACCAAAGGGAACCGTCATCTTGAATGACGAACCCAGGTACCTTGCCTTCTTGTACTTCGCCGCTTATTCTGATCAGCATGATGTCGTCAGTTTGCTTCTCCTTGATTTCAGCTAGCAAGTCGGATTGGATCTCCAAGGTGTTTAGACAACCTTGTTGTCTTCCAAACCAGACCTCGATGCCTTCTCTGATCAGTTCTTGCTGCAGCTTTGGCTGAACCATTAGCATTGCGATCAAGCCCTCTTGTTGTGTCTTACGGCTGAGAGCGTCTGCTACGACGTTAGCTTTGCTCGGATGGTAGAGTAGCTCGATGTCGTAGTCTTTCAGTAGTTCCAGCCATCTTCTCTGTCTCTTGTTCAGTTCCTTTTGGGTGAACACATACTTCAAACTCTTGTGGTCGGTGTAGATCTGACACTTGACCCCGTACAAGTAGTGTCGCCAAATTTTTAAGGCGAACATCACTACTGCCAGCTCGAGGTCGTGCGTCAAATAGTTCACTTCATAGACCTTGAGTTGTCGGGATGCATAGGCAATTACTTTCCCATTCTGCATGAGCACGCATCCCAAGCCTTGCTTTGAGGCATCACTATAGACCACATAACCATCGTGTCCATCTGGCAGTGTCAGTACCGGTGCACTTGTGAGACTCTTCTTGAGTTCTTGAAAACTTTCTTCACACTTTTTGTCCCACACAAACTTCTTATGAGTCTTTCGGAGTAGCTTCGTCATGGGAAGGGCAATCTTTGAGAACCCTTCGACGAACCTTCGGTAGTACCCCGCAAGTCCTAGGAAGCTGCGAATTTCCTTTACATTATTTGCTTGCTTCCATTCTGAGACTGCTTCAATTTTCTTTGGGTCCACCGAGACTCCATCTTGGTTGATAACGTGGCCAAGGAAAGCCACTTCTTTAAGCCATAAGTCACACTTGGACAATTTGGCGTAAAGCTGGTTGTGCCTTAGAATCTGTAGCACGATCCGGAGGTGTTCCTCATGTTCAACTTGATTTCCAAAGTATATTAGGATGTCGTCGATGAAGACGATGACAAACTTGTCGAGGTATTCATGGAAGCATCGATGCATCAGGTCCATGAACACCGCAGGTGCATTAGTCAGTCCGAATGGCATCACCACAAACTCTTAGTGGCTGTAGCGGGTGCGAAAAGCGGTCTTCGGAATGTCTTCCTCGCGGATCCGAAGTTGATGATAACTTGATCTCAGGTCGATCTTGGAGAAAACTTTTGCACCTCGAAGTTGATCTAAGAGGTTGTCTATCCTTGGAAGAGGATATTTGTCCTTGATGGTAACTTTGTTCAGCTCTCTGTAGTCGATGCACAAGCGGAAGGTTCCGTCCTTCTTCTTTACAAATAGTACAGGCGCTCCCCAAGGCGAAGCGCTCGGTCGGATGTAACCCTTCTCAAGCAGTTCTTCGAGCTGACTCTTGAGTTCTTTCATCTCTAGCGGGGCCATCCTGTAGGGTGCCTTAGAGATTGGGGCAAGTCCAGGCTCGAGGCTTATGCAAAACTCGACTTCTCATCGGGGAGGTAACCCGGGGAGTTCTTCTGGGAAGACATCGGGAAATTCTCTGGCTACAGGGATCTCTTGAATATCCACGACCTTTTTCTCCGTCGTCTCGAGGTAGCAAAGATACCCAACGCAGCCTTGTCGGAGCAGCTTCCCGGCTTTCATGGCGTTGATCACTTTTCCATTTTCTTCTTCTCGTTTTCCCCTGAATTTGCAAACGTACTTTCCTCCAGAGTTAATGGTTACATTTCGGATGTAGAAATCCATTATTGCTCCATGTTGCGACAACCAATCTGTTCCGAGAATGATATCGTAGGGGTCCATCGGAATGCATATCAAGTTGGAGTGGAAGATTCCTCCTTGAATGCATAAAGGGAAACTAGCTAACTGTTTTGCTCCTATTATCTTTTCTCCGTTTGGAAGGCTCACAACAAACGGTTCACACTCTTCGAGGTTATCTAATTCTAAAAGTTCTACACACTTTTCGGATATGAAAGAATGCGAAGCACCGGAATCGAAGAGTATAAGCACATCTTTAGAGAGGATATGGAGGGTACCTTGGCAGATAGGCTCCTTCGGCTTGTCGGTGGTGCGCATCTCGTACAATCGCTGCCCTTGACCCTGAGGATGCATAGGCCCTTTTTCTTTCTGATGAGTTGTAGACTGGACCGATGTAGTTCCTGCTGTCTTATTCGAAGCTTGCGGGCGCTGAGACACGGTGTTTGAGCGGGTTTGGCCTGCTGAGTTTGTTAGTTTCCTGCAGAATTGCCGAAGATGACCGTCCTTGTTACAGTTGAAGCATTTCCTGGGGGGTTTGGGACAGTTCCGATTGAGGTGTCCGGGCTCTGCACAGTTGTGACAAACAATCGGGCTCTTCTTTGATTCGGAGCCAGGGGCAGGTCTTGATCTTGCTGACGAGGCCTTAATCTTGCTCTTTTTGGATCACTGAGATCCTTGCGGAGATGTTGGCCTCTTAAACCCACTGTGACTAGAGTGGTGAGGCTTTCCTCCACCGAACTTCCTGCGCTCGGGGACCTTAAGAGTTGTCTTCATTCTGTGTGCATGGTCCACATACTCCTCCAGAGTTTTGAAGGAGCGATTTTCCATCCAGGGTTTGATGTGATCACTCATCCAGCGATGGAAGCGTTTGATCTTCTGTTGCTCCGTAGTAATCTCGTCCTCAACGTATTGCAGAAGGTGGTTGAACTTCTTCGCTCGTTCCAACACACTTAACCCATGTAACTTTGGGGAGTGAAGTTCGTGCAGCTTCTCCTCTCTCATGGATTCAAAAGAATCAGTGCATCATCTTGTCCTTGAACATGGCCCAGCTTAAATCAGGGCGTTTGGACAGACTGAAGCTCTCCCACCACTCACCAGCTTCGTCTTTCAGTTTTAGTGCAGCCATGTGTACCTTGTCGGCTTCCGAACAGGGTATATTCCTTAGAAGTCTTTCTATGTGAGAGAACGAATATTGCACCCCCGACAGATCACCCGTCCCATCGTACGAGTCAGGCTTCATGGAGTTGAAGGCCTTGATCCCCTCAGTGAAGCTAATTCTTGTTTGTTTTTCGGGGGTGACTTCTGCCACTGGGGTTGCTTCCTCATGAACTTCCTCTGGCACCTCCTCTAGTGCTTCGAGGTTTGCGAGTTTAGGTACCGCAGCAGGGATTTCCTCTCGTATCAATTGTTGCACTAGAGTGCGTAGTGCAGCCACTGTCTCCGCATTAAATGCTAAAGGAGCTGCTGGTGCAGGGGGTGGGTTAACTCGAGGTCCGCCTCTAACCTCAGATTCGCTCTCGTCATGGCCTTCTCCAGGGACGTTGGGGCTACGATTGGTGGCTCTTGTGTTGACCATCTGAATGTTTTAGGTTGGTTTCATTTGTTAATTCAGTAATATACGCAAGAATTAACGCGCAAGCTTTAATAGCGAAAAGGGAAAATTTTATTATAATAGGGTAATATGAGAGTACAAGGCTTTTTATAACTTAAGCCGTTTCAAACATGAGAATAAAAGAAAAGCTATGCCGATTCGACTTCCTAGGGACAAAAATGAAGTCGAAAGAAGTGGTCTATGCTCACTTCTTGGAAAGAATGGTACAATGCTAAGGAAAACTAGACACGGTCGGTGTAGGTATCGAGGAATCCTTCCTCGAAAAGATTCTCATCTATGATCCCCGTGTCATTGTTGAGGAGTAAGTTGGCCTGCTCGATCCTTCGTCGGCGACGCTTTTCGCGGGCCTGTAGCTCCACGATGCAGATCCTATGCTGGAGCCTTTCCGCTTACGCCCTTTCCGTCTCAGTGACCCACTCTTCTCGGTGGCTCTGCAGCAGGCCACGGTTAACCCTACGTCCTCCGGTGGGTACAACGCTGGGAGGTGGGGGAAAGTTGACCAAAGGCTGACGAGCTCGGCGATTAGAGGATTCTCCCTCAATCCATGTGACGAACCCCTCCATTTGTGCTTCCATAGGTGCCTGTCTTGCCCGCTCGTACAGTGAGGGTGGGACAAGGAATCTCTCCTCCGAGCGGTCAATGTTGTTGGACTCAAGTTGAAGCCGTCAAAGAAGTGCATCGTCCTCGTGACACCAGAAGTGTGTCATTGGTGGCACTGGCCCTTCGGGCTCGGGTGCTCGTGGAGGTGAGACAACCTCCACTCTCGGGATCTGGATCATGGGTGGCATAGGTGTTGGGGGAACATATTCCATCCTTGGAATCACGTGTGGTGGTGGTGGTGGCGTTTCTGGGTTGATGACCACCCTGTCAGAGTCCTCCTCCTCGGACTCGTCGAACTCTTGATCTTCTTGGTTCATGGCATCCCATTCAGCCTGAGCTTGCCATAGTAGCTCGAGTTCGACATCACCCACTTCCTCTTCTTCCCCGAGCTCGAAGTTGAGCTCGGGCACAATCCCTTCCGGTACCAACTCCTCATCTTCCTCGTCGGAGTAATCTTCGGGTTCATAACCCGGTGCCATCTCTTCGTCCCCCGAGGGATAGTCCTCGGGTTCGTACACCGGGGATGGGGGTAACTCGATCGGTGTGGGGTCGTCCTCAGTTAGCTCAATGGGGAGGTCGGGGTCCTCCTCGGGATCCTCCTCGGATTCTTCCCGTGGATCCACCTCTTGATCAATCTCCATGTTTTCCCCAGGTTGTTCTTCCTCGGGCTCATGGAAGGGGTCATTCTGAGCATCATCGTAGGGAAAGTATGGATTTGGAGCCTGCATTCCATAAAGGGCTTCGTCGGCTTGGTTTATTAGTTGGTTGGTTCTCCTTGTGTTAACCATGGTGTTTGAGGAAGGAAAAAAAAAAGAAAAAGGCGTTAATATAGAACCTCCTTATTTTCTATAGTGCGAAGCCAATTTGAAGGAAGTAAAGGCTTTGAAAATTACTAAAACAATGATTTATTTTATACTTTTCATTTTCTTGGCCCTATTAAAGGTCTAAGATTTTTCTCCTTGGACATGTGATTTTAAGAAGTAAGTTCTGGATTACTAACAAGTTCCCTAGAGTGAAGGTATGAATTTTTAACTACAAGTTTCTATTGAAGTGTTTTAAATTTCTAAGCAAAATTGGAAAGTTTATACGACTTAAGTTTTCGAAAGATGGAAAGGAAATTTTGTAAAAATGGTTGTTCTAGAACTAAGTATTTGGTATCTAAAGTTTCCAACATTTTTAAGAGATTTTTCTTAGCTAAGAAGTTTTAAATTGGAAAGTTAATATTCCTAATTTTTTTCTTTTAAAGGGTATGGAAGAGAATTTTTCTAAAAGGAAAGTCTTTAGATAGCGGAAGTAAAAGTTAGGGTTTAAGAATTCTTGATTTTTTGAAAAATTTTCGGTTTTGAAAACAAAACGTTTAGCTCTGATACCACAATTGTAACACCCCTATTTTACAGCACTGGGTATTACCGCCAGTGACCTCGGACTTTACCGTCCAAAGTCACCCAAGGCTTTTAGAATGATATAGAACAATAATAATGCGGAAATAAACATAAATCATTAAAATAGAAAAGGTGCTCCCGAAGGAGACTTGGTTCGTACAAAACATCTTACATTGCTTTCAAACTTAAAGTTACTCGGAATCGAAAAGCAAAACCAGCTTGTTCTTGAAACATAACGAAACTAAAACCAAAACGAAATGAGAAGTACATCTTGAAAGTCCTCGTTCTTCCTACGTCTTCACTTCACGCCTTGTTGGGATTCCTAGATTCTGACATAATTCGCGAGGGGCGAGAGAATGTCAAGCAAACATGCGGAAAAGAAGAATTAGTCTAAGAGACTAAGCAAGCGGGAATGGAACTTTCCGAGGGTATTTTGGTAATTTCAAGTATTATCGAAGGAGATATTCGGGTTGTGTTTAAGATGAGGCTTATTTATGTGGGGCTTTAATGGTACGAAGAAGAGCGTATCTCAAGCAGAGTTAGCTCGATAATCGAGAGAAGAGCAACTAGATTGTAGACTTCTTTTAGAATCGAAAGTATGTTGGGAACATTATTAATTCATACAAGTTAAAAATCTCTCGCGCCCTTAGCGGATCGAGAGCCGGATCAATCATTTGAGATCGGTCCAGTTTTGGTATCTTTTAAATGTGCATTGGGCACCTATCTTATATAGTGACGAAAATATTCGATTTGGTTAATGATTTTTAAAGGGGGGTGGAAGCTTAGATGGCCCGATCCACCAAGGGGAAACCCAGTTTCCTGGCACTTAGCTAGAGTGCGCACGTCCCTCCTTACAATCGGAGCAGACTGGACCATGATCCTGAAAGTCGTACTTCAAACATGTAGGCATTACGAGTTAGTAAGATTATATAGAGGCGTTGGCTAGACCACGCCCCTCACTAGTTCGTTCAACACCGTTCTCTTAACGAGAGCGTAAACAATCAAGGCCACAACAAAGCTAGCATAATATTCCTATCGAATAATAAAGAGCGAACTATGCTAACAGTGGGGTCGTTATATCTAACAATCGATATTTTCTAGGTTCATTTATTGTTTAGCACGCAAGTGGTTCCCAACATTGAGAATTTCACGGAAACGAAATATAAAAGGTCACAAGGGGAAATTCCACTTGCCTTAGCTTTCGCGAGTCTAACTATCGAGCTTGACAGAAATATTTGATTCACGACTTCGAGCAAGAATCCCGACCTATCGACACGGAATTTACGAGCTAACTTTAAATACGAATTCCTCCTAACGCTTGGATTATCTCTTATATACTTTATATAAGAGAAATGGAATTCTAGATTATTATGATAATAATTTAGGTGGTCATTTAAAATAATAATATTCCTTCATTATTATTTTAATTTTGAAATATCCTTTTTATTCCATAAAAATCCTTATTCAATGTTATTCAAATAATCCCCTTTTATCTCACTTGCTAATTTCTTAATATAATTAAGCAAGTATAATTTCATAAAATATTTGATAACATACTTGACCTAAAGACATTTTAGGTATACATACTTCCTTCAATTTATAAAGAATTTCTTTTAATCCAATTTACAAAACTTATTTTAATTATATTATTACCTTTTTAATTTCAAAGGGTTCATTAAGGGACTTAAGTATTATTTTCCCACCAAGAATATTTTATTAATAATATTCTCTCAATAAGATCTTATTTAGTTACATAAACCATAATAAATAAGAATAAAAATAATTATAATCATTTTTCTTGGAAATTTCCATAATTAGGATTTTCTACTACTTTATAAAGTAACTTTCCTAAAATCAATATATTTTAAAATAATCTCATTTGTTTTATTCCCATATTTCTTTTCATATCATGTGGTTTATAAAGAAAACATGATCATGGCTTATAAATATCTCACTTTATGCTTATAGTCTATTATTATAATATCTTGGGTTACAAAAGAATATTTTCTTCCATATTTAAATTGTTTCTTTCCATGCAAGTAAACCACATAACTATATAATATCATAAGATCAATATAAGATCATAATTTTTATATTCACTTTAGAACTTATGTCTTGTAAGAAATCTCTACACTTAGAGATATAGTAAACTAATATTTTTCTTAAATAATAACTTTAGTAATATAACTATTATTAACATTATCCTTTTATAAAAATAATATTTAATATCAAACTATAGTCCATGACTACAACTTTTGTAACAATATTTTTATAAGAGTTCTCTACAAATTATTTAGAATAATTATCATTATAATATGTCATAAGTATTTTATCACCACTACCATATATTATAAATAAAACCATATCTATGGCAATTTAAATAATAATTTTATTATTATTTTTATTATAGTATTTGATTTCATATATCTTCAACTTCTCTATAACTAGAAATAGGTAATATCATTATCTTATACAAACTTTATTTCTTTATAAAGGTGATATTTTTAATATTAAAAAAAACACCTCATATGTAAATAGCATGCCTTGCATAATATTAAAATACAATAATAACTTAAGTATTTTGGTAGGGTTAAATTTACCATAGTAAATTAATTTGTTTCTCTTCTACAACTAACAAGATCTCCAACATAATATTTTTATTAAATTAAATCCTTCTTTGATTTCTTTCTTATTTCAACTAATATATTTAATAAACTTAAAAGGACTAATTTTTTTTATAAAATACATAAATTAAATAAAGAGGGGAATTAGTATTTACTTGTTCCTTTATTACAAAACACAGGAAGAGAGGCAGGGGAGAGGATCGGCGGAAGGGGGCGGCGCAACCAAGGCTCGGCGAGGCAGGCGGCGGCGCGACCAGGGCTCGACGAGGCAGGCGGCGACGCGCTGGTGGTCCGACGAAGGCTGAGAGGCGGCTGGCGGTCTCCAAAGGGAGGAAGAGGGGATTTTTGGTGGTGTTTTTGAATGGAGAATTGAACTTGAATAGGCTGATTTTTGGGGCACTAGAGAGCACTTAGCAAGAAGGAGAAGAAGGTGTTTGAAGTGTGAGTTGCTAAGGTTGATTGAAGCCCCTTTATATAGGCAATTTGGAGGAGGCCATGGATCCATGTCTATGGCTATGGACCAATGGAGGAGGAGGAAGGGCCTCACAATTGGGCAATGGTGTGCTTCTTCATGGGTGATGCAAGGTGAGGTAAGAGGATGTGTCTTGCAAGGAAGAGGAAGGTAGGAGAAGCTTCCATGGACATGCATTGGAAGAGAGGTCAAATCAACGTAACTCACATCAGACATAGTCTGATGTCTATTTTTTTTTTGAAGAAGAAGAGGATTATTGGGTATAAGATAATAAGGATGGTGTGATTGAATAAGAAAGTGCAATTAATTGGTCTAGCGGGTTTGAGGGAGGGGGCGTGTGAAGGGAGTTGCAAGAGGTCTCGGGTTCAAGTCCCGACTCTTGCATTCTTTTTACTAGACTTTTAATGGGATTTTAATGTCTTAATGTAATTCATTTTATTTAATAAAATTCAAGCTTCATAAAGCATTATTTTTATTTAAATGCCTTTTTATTTATTCATAACCCTTATAATATATTATTGGATTTTATTTATTAAGATTTACTTGATAATCTCTTTTTAAAGAGAAAATAAGGGTTATTGTATATATTAGAAGTTCTCTTTCTATTTAGAGAAAAGAATTTATAAAAATAAATATTATATTATATTTGATTTTAAATCCTTGGAATATCGCGGATATTACATTAGTATCCAAGATCAGCATCGGCAACCATAAGTATCAGTATCAGTATCAGCATCAGCATCGCACCGATAAGTACCGAGTTGCCGAACAGAGCCTTAATGTCTGTCTTTTAAAATTCAGTGAATTTGAACTTCTCCATAGTATACATATATATAGGGACCTTTTTATAACATGTTCTTTATGCAATGAAGCTCAAAGATGTGAAGCCTTAACATTTTTTAGAAAAGACTGAATTGGTTATTGCTTGTTTTATAATCAGAGATAGTAAAAGGAAGCTCCAAGAGATAACTATTAAAGTTGTGCTAAAATTTGCATGAAAGATATTGCTCATCATCTTATGCAACTCTCATTCTTCTTTACCACTTTACGAGTAGAATCCTTTTATTCTAATTTTGCATTTTTATAAATGAATCATTCAAGTTCTCAGTGCTACTTGTTTGGTTGATTAATTGGCTGATTATTTATTAATTTAGGTGATTTATATTTTATTTTGTTTATGGTTATGTTTATGAATAGGGAGAGTTGAATCTTCAATTCAACCATAACACTTCTAGGTTTTTTATAACTTAATTTTGTCTTAATTTTGTATGTTCATTAAGGCGAAGATTTGAGAAGTGGCATATCAAAAAAATCATTAGAAAATATAGTGGATGTTGTGAGCTTAATATTTCAAATCTTATTTTCCTTCTTGTTGTACTATCTTTCTAAGCATGTCTTCTTGTCGTATTATACTGCAAACAATAGGGGTGATATTTTCTAAGGACTTGGGGCATGGTAGTGAAGCCAAAAGTTCACTAATATCTGTAATGAAAATACAAAACTTGTCGCCTGAGTGGCTTTTAGATATATTGGATGATGATGTGCTCCCTATAATTTGAATTGAGTGGGAACTGAGCAAGAATTGTACATTTGTAGCATGCTTCTGGCCTAAATTTTAACTACATATTCCTGCTTTTATTTTTGTAAATTATGGACACACGCGGAGGAATGTGCAGAGATTGTCCGAGTCATTTAACCAAATCAAGTATTCGAACAGGCTTTTGGCAACCTCGGCCTCAATGGAGCTGGTGGACAACCCGCTGTAGTCGTTGGGGCATTTGAAGAGGTGGAAGATTCAGTTTGCTACAAAATTCTTCTCGAAGTGATTCAGATTTTTTTTGTTTCTTAATCTAAATAGGGGTGTTTTGTCTTTCTAGAGAGATGCAAACACAACTTAGGTTTATAGAACATTGTTCTATTAAGAGTAATTTGATTAGTGAAACTTTTCTTTTCCTTTTACTTCAAACACAAATAAGCATCCTATTTTGCTCCTGTTAGGGATTTGGATTTTGGGGTTGTTCTGGATGAGCATTCTGGTTGTAATCATAAGGTGAAACTTCTTCATTACTTAGACATTTGCAAATTCTCTTGTATATTCAAGTTGTCTGATGTGGACACGTGATGATTGAATGAATGCTATATTTTTTATTTTCTTGTCGTCAACACTCTTCTCGAAACTATTCCGCAAGCGAGAAAATGAATGCTATATTTTTTTAACAAAAAAAACTCTAATGTCCTGAGTGCGAATTTTTATACCCGAGATATTAGAACATTTTTTTTATAAGAGGAAATGACTCTAATATCTCCGGCGTACGTGTTTGCATATATCAGAGATATTATAGGTTGGTTCTTTCATTAGAGGAAGCGGGTCTTATATCTCTGGCTTGTTTTTTTTTATATCTGGGATATTAGGTCTATTATACCTTCAGCATTTATCTCGTACCTGTCAGGGATATATTTTAAAAACGTCGGGGATATAATTGTATTTGTGTAGTAGTATTTTCGTCAAGCTCTGTTAATGAGTCTTCAATGACTAGTGGTATCTTTAACTCCTTGTGATTTCTTCTCATATTACTGTAGCCCAACATCAGAATTTAGCCCCATATTTTTGGGCCCAACATCCATTAAACTTTTCCTACGGGAATTTCTAGTGACTAATATACGTCTCTTAACCCTAAATAAATAAAAACCTTCGCAATAGTGTAAATCCAAATCCGAGCATATTAATTGAGTGTTCCAAATAAAAAATCACCTGCCAATGTCGGCCAAAAATGCTAGAGAAGCGGACGAATGAAGATGGGATCCAGTTGTTAGCTAGAAAAATAAAGGATGATAAAAGGCGACATACAAGAGTATGTTGGCTTTTTGTGATGTCGACGCGGTGCTAACTGAAGCAGGCCACAAAACATAAACACAAAACGCCGATACCAACGCCTGTTTGATGATGCCACGATTCGTGTTTCAGTTTAAAGAAAAAGAAAGCCAGTTTGCTTCGTAGTTTGCTTCGCAATACACGTAGTTGTTAAGCATATAGATCCTATATATATATGGTTTGGAGAATTTTCCCGCTCACATACGGGTTGTGATTCCTGCTAGCTAGCTAGCTAGCTGTAGGAGTTTTTATTTTTCACACTGACTTACACACATATATCCAATCCATTAATGGAACTCGATCATCACTTGATCCTCTGGGGAATCTGACAGGTAGGAGAACATATCGATTTAATTAACTAGATATTGGTATTTAGCACGGATGGCCGGATGGCCGGGACATGTATAAGGTGTGCATTTACCCAAGGTCCAAAATTACGTAAGGTTCTAAAATTATCAAATATAATATTACTATATAATAAAAATTTAATTTTTTTTGATAAATTAAGGTTGGTTTTTTTGATAAATTAAGTAAGTTTAAGTTTTTTTGATAAATTAAGTAAGGTTTTTTTCCTTCAAAAAAAAGTGAGGTTTTTTTAATTGGTTCCTAAACAAATAATTGACATAGATTTCGTGTTCAACCATACTTATTTTAAACAGCCCAGCAAGTTATTGGACGATATTTAGCATTTTATCATCAACAATGATTAGCAAGAAGATCTTACTCAAACACAGGAAGAATAGTGAAATTCTCATATCTAATAATCTAAATATTAATGAACAAAACACAGGAAGAAAATATATAATACTTTCTCAATGAAATTAATTAATTAAATTGCTCAACAAACTAGGGATTAGTGATATTTTCTTTCTAAAATTCAGTAATAGCAGTTTATTTTTTTCATAACGAATTACAACTTGTACACACTAGCTAGTAGCTAACACACAGGTACAGGTTTCCACCAGAAAAAAAACACACACGCGTACAGGTTCTCCTGCCCTATTATTCATATGCTCTTTTTTCCTCAATAAGCGGAAATTAAGCAGAGTAAGCAGATTTAGCAAAAAAAAAAAAACATCGACTTACACACGGTTACAATAAAGGAGGACAATCGAAGAGCTAAGATTGACATAGAAAAAAATATATAAAATCTTGCTTGCTTCAGGTTTAGGGCTTCAATTATATGTGGAATTAAGAATTAATATATGATATATCAAAGGTGAAGATCCAAGTCTAAGTTGTGATGATGGGAGGATCCTGCATCGGAGCAGCTTAAGGCGTCCCCTCGATGAGGATGAGTAGAAGCGACGAGTGGCATGTTGAGATCAAGATCAGCACGACGATGATGAGCAGTAGTGATCTCCATCATCTGAATGGGTGGCTTGTAATACTGCTTACTCAGCATCGACGTCATCTCCGTTCTCTCCCTCTTGTGCGCGTTCTGGTGGCCGCCCAGAGCTCGGGAGCTGAAGAACTTTCGTGAGCAAAATTTGCAAGAAAACGAACTACTCGTGATTAATGGAGCAGGATTTATTCCATAGCTTGACCCTAGTAACTGCTTCTTTGAAGATGAATCACCTGCCAACCCACTTTTCATGTTGTTAGCTACCTAGATAACGCTACTGCTTACCTTCCACTTTAATTCTTCTTTGAATGGTACGTTCAGTTTCTCACGTTTGTTATATTATATATATATATAGGCTCCATAAATAGGCTCCTAAATAATTGAAGATAAGGTGGCTTCATCGATCGATCTAATGCACAATGCTAGAGGTGGTTAATTTTTTGTGTGTTTTTCTTTTGTTTTATTTTCTAATTTTGGCCTCTCCGACCTCATATGGAACAATTAGTTTGGACCACAAGCATGCAATAACAGCCACTTTGGCCCACTTTTAGTTTGAACCACAAACATGCTAATTATAGCCGTGCGTGATTTTGATTGGCTGCAATTCTTGTACTCTCTCTCCATTCACCAATAGATTTTTATTGGCTTCTTTAAACTCTTATTAAAAAAATAGTTTTCATACAGATATTATATTTTTTGAGCTTTTCGTATGGATATTTTAGACAAGATCCATAATGGTGTCAAAACATCGATCACTGCACCAAACCTGAACCTGTACACATTGAGTTTTGAAACATATTAACGCTAGCTAGTTCCATATTTTTTCCCTTAAAATCTCGATCCGTTAATTGTCGGATATCCGGTATGAATATCCGTTTGGAACAGATATCCGCTACCGGATACACTAATACAATTCAAGTCAATGGCGGCGGGTTGTGGTGGCGGTTGGGCAATTGTACCTCAAAGGCTTCGAGAGTTGAAAAAATTACGCTTTTCCAGGAAAAGTAATTTGTACTATCGATCTTAATGGAGATTGAGGGGAATTGGAGTTGCCCAGACTTGCCATTGTTAAGGAGAATTGTTTTGGTAGAGGTTTCTGACATGGTGAGCATGAAAAAAAAAAACTTTTTGATTGATTTTATTGACTTGAGAATTACATACATATATAGAGATCATGACTTGGTCTCCAATAGAAAGATATACATAATAAGATTTACAAGATACCCATAAACCGTCCAAATCAAGCCACTCTCACAAGACTCTGACTTGTGAATCACATGAAGCAGCGTGTTCAAACTAAATAGGCTAGGGCAGAAGCCATGTTTATCCAAGTAAACACACAACTTAAAAGTAGAATGGATCATTCTCAGCTAGCTTGCTATCTATAACACTGCATCACCAAATCAAACACAAATGGGCACGATTCTGCAGCCTTGTTAAGTATCAAGCAAGCAATCAACAACTAAAAACTCGGACCCACGTCCCTTTCGCCGCAAAACGGATTCAATTAGAGCGCGGACATCATTGATCAGGCGAGTATTTACAGTGATGTGGATGGCGAAATTCTTGCAGTGAGCGGACCAGTGGAAGAAATTCAGAGCCCTTTTGGTCTCTGCCGGTTGCTTTGAATTCGAGGACTTGCTCGACGACTGCAGATATCGTTCAAATTAACGGAACCGAAATTTCTATTCAAATTATTCCAATTAAGGCCTTGGCGTAAAGAGTCGCATAAGGAGGCAGCGATTTTGTGATCTGAGTCTACATTTGATAGGTGATGAATCCGAAGAAAAGGTGGTATAGTGGGGGATTGGATCCGGTTAAACAAGATTGGACAACATTTACGCAAGAGGAAGAATTTTCTTGTGAAATAGGCACGGTACATAAAAAAAATTCTGGAATTAGGCTGCGGAAAAAATATTTTACCAATATAGGCTGGCTGAATGGGTTTGGAATGAAGTCGTTGGGTGTGTGAGAGGCTTTAGAAAGCCAGTGAGCCCTACAGCGACTCATTTGTAATTTCTTTTTTTAACAACTTGAAATGGCTGATGGAGCCTTAATGGGAAATTTTTGTAATTTTTTTTTAAACATGAAGTCGCTGCTGTGGAGACTTTTGTTTAAGGCACAAACTATTTTTTTAAAAAAACTTGGAGTTGCTGGCAGAGCAAATTTTAAAAATAAATTATAAAAAATTCAACGTTTATTCCAATTAGCTGATAAATATAAAAGTAATATTAAAAATGTAAAAAAATATATTTATATTATAAATAACTATATCTATATATGTACAAATTTGTATCTTAAAATTCATATTATAAAATTTTTAAAAATTAAGAGAATAATTTTCTATATAACAATACCCTTTTGATTTTTTTAAAATTGTATAATACGTTTTGAAGCAAAAATTTGCATACATATGTATATAGGTGTTTTAAATAAAAATATAATTTTTTTTTAACATTAAATTTATATTTATAAAATTATTTGAAACACAAAAGTAGAATTTTTCGAAGATTGCGATTGCGGTTTATTTGGGATTTTTTTTTCTAATTTTAATTTTAACATAAGTCGAAAATTGCGAGTGCAGTTTTATCGCGAGTTTAAAAAAATTTAATCATATAAAATTATAAGTTTTATTTTGAATCTCAATATTTTTTTATTTAATTCAGATTTATATGTATTTTATTATTATATTTTACAATGATGTAGTTTTATTTTGAATCTCATTAATATTGTCATTTAATTCAGATTTATATGTATTTTATTATTATATTTTACAATGATGTTGTAGTTGAGTGGATACTAAAGTCGCTGGCCAGTGCAGAGGTTTTGTTACAAAACCTCTTCCCCTTTCGGCGACTTACGTTGAACTTTTAACATGATAAACCTCTGTTTTATTCAGCAACTTCCATCCTAACCTCATTTGCCAGCCTATATCGGGAAAAAAAATTCACCCGAGCATAACTCCGGAATAAATTTTTTTTGGTGCCTATTTCAGAAAAATATTCCAAGAGGAATGCCATTTTGGGATTGGATTTTAGTACGTGTAACAACTGTGAATTTTGGGCTCTCTACTGACGGCGCGAGAGCTTCTCCCTGGTGGTGTGGCCTTGCCTTCTCCCCGTCGTCGTGCCATTGGTTTCGGCCCTTTGGGCCATGACACTCAGAGCATGATTGTGTAGTGGTTAACCAAAATTTTTTCATCATGGAATTATTCTATTAGTTTTTTTAATTTAATTTTTCTCTTTAAAATTATCCTCTCCCCCTCCTCCTTTTACATGGGTCAAAGTGTTAAGTGTATGCCCAAATAAAATCTTGGTCATGGTATAACCAAATTCTCCATCTCTCTTCATTTTTACGGTCTAGATCCTCTGTTTCATATGCTACTCAAATGCTACTACACCAATAATATAGGTCCATGTGTAATAATTTTTGAATTTAATTAAATTATAAAAATTAAATAAAAAAGAGGAGTAAAATTTAATAGTTCAGTTTCTCTACAATAACAGTAGCGTTGAAGACCTTCTACCAAAAAAAACAGCAGCGTTGAAGACCTTCGCCGACCACGTCACAAATCTACTCCTCCCCGACCTCCACCTCTCCGTCTCCAACCTCTCTTCCCTCCACCGCCTCTCCCTTCGCTTCAACCTCATATTTTGCTTGATTCATTGAGTATTTTGCTCTAGCAAAATTCCCGTAATTCATTGAGTATTGAAAACATGGGGCACCAAATGCACCGTAATTTTCGCTCAAGCAAAATACTCAATGAATCACCCGTAATTATATACATATAGATAGATATAGATTTTTAAAAAATATATACATTAAGTTTTATGATAAATAAATATTTATTTCAAATATCATTTGTTTCTAATAAATGGATGTCATCCACTAATAAATATTCATACATGTAGAACTTGATCAAATCTGTTTCAATGTAACAGTAAATAGAAATAGAAGAACATGCTTTCTTTGATGTGAGTAATAAAAGAAGGAATTTTGCCTTAAAGAAGAAAGAGGATAAACAAGACCAAAAAAAAAGAAGAAAGAGGATAAAATAGAAAGGGAGGTGACCACAATATCTCATTCATCAAAATCAGGTTACATGACAACTTTTATACACCAATCCAATCCCTAGGAGGGCAGTTTTGTTCTATTTGCATTTGGTGCCCCATATTTTCAATACTTGATAAAGATACCCTTTTAAGTGCTCTGTTCCAACACCCCTCAAGCTGGAGGGTGAGGTTTGATCATCCCCGCTTGGATAGAAGTTATTGTTGCTGATCAGAGGGCAATATTTTGGTGAGTACATCAACAATCTGAGATGAAGAAGGAATAAAATTGAGTTGTAGTAGGCTATCAATGACTTTGTTTCTTGTGAAGTGAATATTTATTTCAATATGCTTTGTTCTTTTATTGAAGACTGGATTTTGAGCAATTTGGACTGTTGATCTGTTGTGACAACAAAGTTCAACTAGAAATAGAAGAATTTGATCAAACTAAAAAATAATTCACATATTTCAATTTCAATATAAGTCAGGTTGTAATTAAGATTTTGTATCACATATAATATTTAAATTTTTTTATTTTATTTAAAAAATAAAATAATTCACGCACATTGTACATGATACTGATATTAAACTAATAACTATTTAAAATAATGATGTAAACCCACCCCAAATCCCTAATATTTTGTAAGAGTACAAAATAAACGAGTAAGAAAACTGGACAGGTTTTTTGTCCCGGAATTTGGCTTTTTCACAATTTTAAAGTAATTTATTTTGACAAAATTGCGCTTTATATTAAGCACAACGTTCCAGGATTAGCCCTTGACTATTGAGAGCTGACTCTTGAAGCTTTTCCCTTTTGGTTCTTCCGCACTCTAGGGATCGAGCATTCGAACTACAAAATCAATTAATCCAAGGAATTCAGCACCTTACAAGTTTGAGGTAAATTCTTACATCCACTGCCTCGCTTCCTTTCGATCGATTGCTAATTTTCTTGTCAAATGTATTTCAATTATCATTTTCTACCCTTTTAAGGCTTTGAGTTTTCTCTTGCCATGTTCTATATTTCTGGTTACCAAAGCCTCATTGTCCTGATTTTGATAGTTTATATGAAACCCTAGTAAACTCGGTTGCAATTTGATATTCCTCTTGTTGGTAATTCCCACATTAGAGATTGGAGATACCAGTTATCTCGATCCCGAAAATCTGCTCTAATTCAAAGCAAATGCGGCCTTTCCCCATTTGTTGGAGTGTGTACTAACATGGTTTTGCAAGGATTTAGTAGAAATAATTGGTTTTAGTGAATGAAATTGGTGTTCATTGAGCATATCTTCAGCTATATGATAGTACAATTCTTACGAATGGTGAATAAATTTTTCAATTTAAAAGCCATGGCCACTCCAGGGAGTTCCATTCTATTGTCATTCCTCTGTGTTTGCCTGGCTAAATGTAAAACTTAAAATGTGCTTACTCATATCTTCTAAATATCCTTTTTTAATGCAATTCATCCATTGAGGATCTTGACATTTCTTCTGAATTTGGTCATGTGCAGCTTCCTGTTTTCTGCTGCGCTGTTGTACGAGCTCAATAAACTTCTTGTATTAAACATAAGGTATGGTATTTGAAAGCCCTTTTCTTTAATGAGTTATTTCCACTTATTAGTGCTAGAAACGACATTTCAAGTGAAATTTCAAGATGGATTCTCTGCCGAAAGTTTCCTCTAAAAGGCTTTCGGGTTGTCATCAACGTTGACAAATAAATAAGCATCCGCGGTTTGAGTTTAAAGGTTAGCCCATAAAACAACATCCATGGTTTGAGTTTAAAGCTTAGCTAGGGCTAGGGAAAAGGCTGACGTCCCCGAGAACTGTAGGATCATTAGTACTTAAACGAGTCAGCGACTCTTGCGAAGTCGTCGACTTTGAATAACAATAGAAGTCAACGACTTTGGTAAAGTCGGTGACCTTGAAATAAGCAGCGGAATAATCAAACAGGAAAGATATTACCAAACTGTAAATGACAAGCGATGTATAGTGGAAACTCTTCGTAAACCAACTAGTTTACTTAGCGAAAAACCACTCCCTTCCAAGCTTCTCACTTGATTGGATTTCAAGAGTCCTTAGACTCGCTCTATTGATTTCTTGAGTGATACAAAGCTCTCCCGTGAACAAGTTGAATCCCACAACCTTGAACCACGCTCTACCTTTGTCCCAACACTCTCAATCTCACGCTATACCTAAGAACACTCGACTACACCACTTGTACGAATGTCACGCACTAGTCTTCTTCCCTACTCGTACGAATCCCACGCACGAGTCTTCTTCAACCTAGAACTCTCTCTTTTCTTTTTCTCAAGATATACAAATTATGTACGAAAGTCCTTACTTATGACCTAAAACAACTTAGTATTTAAGCTAGAATAAGGTGTGATTTTGTGTAATATTATTTCCTATTCGGTTAAGGAAATAACATCACACGCAATCTTACAAGATCTTTCCTAATATAACATGGACGCACACATAAAATATTCTAGGAGAATCAAATTACCTTCTTCATATTTTAGCACTCTTTTGTGATGATCTTCTCCTAAAATAAATATCCCAGCTGTCTGCAAATACACGCACACGATCTGTACGTTCCTTCCTTAAATAGATTTCCTGCCAGCTGGTCGTGTCAGTGACTTTGCAGTGACTTTGCCGAGTCGCCGACTCGCCTTACAACTTCTAAGTCACTGACTTCCTGGAACCATCAAAACTCTAAATCTTCTAACAAATTCCCCCCTTTTTATGGTGACAAACAACATGTCCCGATAAGTTCCTCAAAGCACACACACAACATCATAGTATAAAGAGTAAACGCAAAAACCATAAAAAGTTCCCCCTAAGCTTAATATCCACATGGTTTCAGTTTTTAGATCCCTCCCTTTAAATCTCTTCCCCCGGTTAATTCCCCCTTTTGGCATCATAAAAAAGATTGCTAAAACAAGAAAAGAAATCAGAGGCAAATATGGAAACTTAAAACATAATATCAAAACAGTCATAGATAGTCATCCACCAAAGCAAGAGATAATGTACGATGCAAAAACAAACAGTCCAGAAATGCAGTACAACCAAATTGAACTAAAAAGAGAAGTCTTTTAAACTAGAGAGAGTCATGGACATGCAGCAGTCAGTGACTCAGAATCGAAACAAGCAAGTCTTTCCTCAAACTCCATAAATTTTAACATTAGGGTTAGAAAGAGTACCTTCTTCATATAGACCTATAGGTTGCTTAGAAGGTGTGACCTCTTCCAAAACTTTGTCATTGACATCACCGGAGTCTTCCTTGTTAGCGACTTTTCGCAAGTCACCGACTTCTTCTTTTTCCTTGGTTACTCTTTGATCACCTTCTTCTTTCTCGTATCCTTCAAGTTCATGCTCTAAAACTAGAGCCCTTGTTTCCTTCTTCTTAGATTTTTCAACTCCATGGCCTCCAAATTTTGAGTTTTAACCAACTCCTTTTCCAAATCATCCTTAGCACTCTCCTCGTCCCTTTTTGGGTGTGTCACTCGATCCCGGAAACGCTATTGGTTGTGCCATTTGGCGCAGCGTTCTAGTTTCAAGTGACACAGTTAGGGTTTCTTAGTTTGTGTTTAGGTTCATGAAGCTTTTGGATGAGGATGGAGGTAGGGTAATAAAGGAACTTGTTTTCTCTTAATTGGAAAGTATCACTTCAATCAAATCAAGCTATGCTAAGAAAAATTTCTTTCCAAAAGCAAACTGATCTTCTTAATATTCTGATGTGATTCACACGCCAATTTTCACAGTCACTGACCTTGATCAAGTCGGCGACCCATATCTCACAACCTGCCCTTCTCATTTGTTCGCAACTTTTGCACAATCAATGACTTTCTCTTAAAGAATTTACTTGGCGTTGGCTTTGCACTAGGAGTGCCAAAGCAAACCAAGTATGAAACATTATATATGAGGATTTGTCGATCATGATGATAAGTCTCCGTTGCATAAGGAAATTCAAAACGAGCTCATAGAAACTCTCAAAACATGATGGTCAGGGACAAGATTTAGAATCAACCATCATTTGGGCTTATAATGAGGGTTAGGATCATTAGGTTGATTCTTTTGGGCTAAAACAAAGAGCTCAATAAGGTTGCACACAAACTGAATGTAGTAAAAGTCATCGACAAGTCAAACGCATGGGGTTTCCTAAACATGATGTCTATCAAGAATGCAACGATTTATACCATAAAAGCATGACTTCAAAACATATGAAAAGCAATAAGTTTTAACCAATAATCGAGGGAATTCATGTAGGGAAATAAATCATTGAAGTGGGATCAAACCTAGTTCGATGCAGAGTTGTTCAAAGGGTTCACGATTTAAGGCTTTTGTGAAGATGTCTGCTCTTTGATCACTTGTTCTACAGAATTCCATAGTGACCATGCCTTTTTCCACACAATCTCGAAGAAAGTTGATGTGATCAAGCCCACCTGAACCCACCTTCCCAGCCTCCCTCCACGTCGGCGTTCTGACCAGTGGGCCAGCCTCCAGCCTGCCTCCACGTCGACGATTTTAAGATTGGTGGTGCTCGATCACAAGCCATGGGCTGCATCCCATGCACCCCAACCTGTAGGAGGTTTCACACCCTTTATCCTGCAGGATGTTGGAGGGGGGATTTGATCCCCTGACCTCCTTTTATCAAGGTGGGATTACCACACTTGATAACCAACTCCACTATGTGATTCCATCTACCGAGTCATGGCCCCACAGTACCGTGCCAATCGGGGCACCGTTGCACACGCTGATTTCCGACCTTGGCGCGCCTTGGCCTTTGATGGATGGTACCACTTCTTCGGGCACTTTTAAAGGAACTATGCTCCATGATTTGAGTGAAGATCTCAGCCCTAATGACAATTTCAATTTGCACGACAAAGGAGGGTCTTCACTTGGACAAAGATACAAGGCCGGTGTCCGAGGCGCTAAGAAGCCAAGTCAAGGTACTACGCCCTATTTTAAACGCATCACGCGAGCCCGAGCTAAAGCAATACTTGACAAGATCAAGGAGGAGATCATGGCTCATAAGTTGGATTTTGGCTAACAATGGAGAAGGGTGGAGTATTATTGTGACTTTTGGTGAAACTAGTGCACAAACTTGACTTATGTTTCGTTAAGGGCTTTAAGTTAGTTTATTTAAACTTTTGGGTTGTTTTATGTACTAACGAGAGGAGTTATGGCTGAAATGAGAGAGAGAGAGAGAGAGAGAGGCGTGTCCTAGGGTATTAAGTCTCATTTGTGGCCTCCTTTGAGGTCAGACTTGAACGATGAAAATGTTTTCTCTTTACTTGTTTTCAATCTAAAGTTCCTTTGATTGTTTTTCGTTCAATCTCTTGTTAGAACATTGGTGAGTCATATCCGACGCTCTTGCAATCTAGTTTGTTGTTCTTGGTGAGTCATATCCAAGGGCAACATCCATATCCATCACTCCACCATTCCATTTTCAATCGTTCCATTTCCATCTCGGTGGTTTCTGCACCACTTCAGTATAATCGACATATCATTCAATATACATATCATCTGGCTCTCAAAATGTGAGGGATTAAACTAGACTCAAGGATCTAACTCTGGGATTTGGAATCACCCAATTCCGAGTCCGGGCGAGGGAGATCTACCCTTTTAATCCCAGACAAAATTCAGCCACCGAGCTCCATCATCTTCGAACCAAGTGACCATTTCCTACCATTCTTCGGCGATCTCTTTGCACCACCATCTACACCATCGATCCTCTCATCAAGTGGTATCAGAGCCACGTGAAGGTATCGCCATATACTCCTTGTTCCGACCTTGAATTTCCACTAGTTGCAAGTTCTCTTGGTCGAATTTCCGGTTGTGTCTCTGCGTGAGCCTTATTGTTGATTGTGTCTTGTGTTGTGAGGGACGTGTTGTCCTTGGTTGTTGTTGCTTTGGACGAATTTTGTGAGATTCCATGGCAGAAATTCTGCACGAAAACCTCCATGGAAGGGAACCCCTAAGGGTGTCGTTGTTTGAGTAGTGAAAGGGTTGTTTACTTGCTTGTTTAATGCCTTCAATTAGTAGTTGTTTTGAATGAACTATTTCTGATTTGTGAGAGCTGAAAAACGTGGATTTGTGTCAAAAAACCAGCCATAATCCTTTTCGTTACATGCTTGTTGAAAGGTTCGGTGCTATGATACGGGAACGACACCATGACGGAACATCTTGTGTTGTTTCTTAAAGTTCTCTTTGGAACCTTTTACTAAATCATAAAAACCTTGCCGGCGGCGTAAAGCTAATAAGGAGCCAGGCACATAAAAAGTAGTCAACTAATAGAGCCTAGCAAGGGCTTATTCGATAAAAAAAATTAATTAATTTTACTTGATGCTTTCTGTTCTTGGTGGTTTAGTAGCTTCCTAGCATTGTTATCTTAGACAAGTGTGTAGTGAAACTCTTCTTTGTTTGTCCTCTGCATACTTGCAACTTGTCGGATTTTCATCTCGAGCAAGTATTGGTGATTATTTCGTGTGCATTCTATACCCTTGCTTGTTACTTGGTTTGTTGAGATGGAAAGTGTAGGTGATGAAAAAGACAAAGAAAAGGTCGATGCGGAGTCTTCCAACTCGGTGAAGGCCATGGTTAGGTCCCTACTACAATCTTTTCAAACCATGGAGGCAAGTTTTGATGCTATGGAGAGACGAATCCTAGGACTGGACGAGAGGACAAAAGTGCCTCAAGAGGGGGAGCTCAAGAAGACACGAGAGGATGGAGAGTGCTTGGTGGTCCCACAAACACTATTCATGACAGAGAATACCACCAGCCCTAGTCAACGGGAAGTTATCTTTCACACTCCATGTAAGATCGTGGATAAGGTATGTAGTGTGATTATTGATAGCAGTTCATGTTGCAATATTATTAGTCAAGAGATGGTGGATAGGTTTTCTTTGAGTACTACTCCTTAACCTTTACCTTACCCTTTGTGTTGGTTGAACTCTAACGCCCCTATCCAAGTCAAGGAGAGGGCTCGTGCTTCTTTTTCTATAGGGCCATACAAGAATGAGGTGGAGTGTGACATTGTCCCGATGACCACTTGTCAATTTCACAAGAAAGCGATCCATGATGGAATATCCAACGAATACCACTTCCGAATGGAGGGAAAGAATGTGATTTTGCACCTGATATCTTCCCATGAGATAATGTCGGATTACGCAGCGGAGCAAAGGAAGAAGCTTGCTCGTCGAGAGGAAAATAAGGACAAGAATCTAGCCAAAGAGGGCCCCTCTACGCCCTATTTTTGCCCAACCCGAAAGAGGAAAGTGAAACTTCTTTCTCGGATAAATTTGCATTACCTTGAAAAAAATGGTGTAACTTACAACTCAGTGGTCGAATGATGCTCAAATTTGGAGGAAATGAAGTAGACTCCTTTTAGTTCAATCTGAAACTTAGAATCACTCAATTTGGAGTTCGGAGCTAAGAGAACGACCTTGAACAGGTCGGAGCTGAAAACTGTCCCAAGCTACGATGTTCATGCCATTCGGGGAAGTAACACTTCTTCCTTACTTTTATCTCAAAACTTGACATCTTGGCTGAATTATTCTCATATTTTGGATAGCTTTGTCATGTACCATACCAATAGGATTGCAAAGAAAAGTGGCATAGCTTGTGCCTATATTTTGTCATATCATGTTGGGCTTGGAAAGGAGGTTTGTGTGTTGACTTGTTTTGTAGGTCAACTGAGTTCGTGGGCGCACCCTTTTGAAGGGGAGTCGACTTCATTCCAACAAAGATTGATGAGTGACATAGAACAACCAAAAAGAGAGACTCTTTTCCATGAATTAGAACAACTCGTCACCATCAAGTGTCCAATAAAACTGATGTACATATTGCAAGAAGAGGAGGAAGTTGTGGAATCATCTCCTAAAATCAAGTGTCATCCTACCATCACTCCTAACTCCATGAACTCGTTGGCTACACCATAGATGGATGCATTTCCTATGATTCCTTCAAGTTTTCCCTTCTTGCTCCATGAGAAGGACGAGGCTGTTTTAGTCACTCCAAGCAGTGATTACATTCCTTTTCTTGTGGAGGCCAAGAAAGATGTCTTTGTCATGGAGAATGCCACACCAAGGGAGCTAGAAGCCCTACCTCCATTGTTGAGCTCACATGGTGATACGAGTGCACCTCTCAGGGAAGTTTCTTGCACTCCTCTATTCTATATTTATGACTATGTGTTGGTTGTGTCACATGCATTTGATCAAATAATTTCACTTTTCTTTCATGCATTTGTGACATCTAGGACTAAGTACTCTTGCTTCCATTTTAGTTCTCTTGCCCAATACATGTCATCTAGGATGCATATAGGTCATAGAATTCCATTGATGCCTACTTACACTCAATCTCTTCATTGCTTTATTATGAGATGTACCCGTAAGAATAGGAAGAGAAGTGGTGTAGTTAGTGCATACTTTTTGGCCTATCATATTGAGATTGGAAATGTTATTCGTAACTTGACTTCTATAGATTGTACTTGCTTGTGCTTCCCTCGATGTGTCCTTTATTTTACAGGCTTGATAGATTCGAGGACGAATTCTTTTAAAGGGGAGGCGGATGATATGATTCCATCTCTAACACCCTGTCTTATAATCCGGGTTGTTGCCTGGTTGTGGACCACACTTGGGTCCACTAGAACTAGCCTGACAACAAATTCACGATTATTGGACCTTGCAACAAAGGCACAGCAAGAAAAGCCAAGAAACTATCCAACCTATATTTATAATCGGTTTAATAAAACATTATGCATGCAACTAGTAAGAAAACTAAAACCACATACTAAACTGACTATACTACCGAGTTTCTATACAACACTACCTTCGACAGTCTTATAACCAAAACTGACTAGCTTAACAACAACAAAAACTTAAACCAACATCTTTTCCCTATGACACGTTACGTCGAGGACGAGCATCACCATCCAGAAATTGATCTCCTGGCACATCTCCCAAACCAAAATCTTTACCTAAAAGCATGGAACATGAACACATTAGCTAACAATCCTAGTATGGACCAAACAGGCAAATCAAACATATAGAACAAAACATAGATTATTAAAATAATACAATCAGTCATTCATATACATACCAAACTAATATGTACATCCAAAACACATCATATAGTTATATAAACTAGCATATCAAATTCCAAACCAACTCTCAATTCCACAATAACTCATAAGCACGAAGCTAATCAATAAAATGCTCATGCAATACAACAACCAGCAACAAATCCTCCATAATCCAAATCATTATCATTCTCCAGTTCAGGCAACCCAGACCTGCCTTCGAAACATGGTACACGGCGAGCGCGCACGCTAAACTCATGCCCATTTTCTTTCCCATCACCCTTCTTTCCCCGGCTAAGCCTCTACTAGAGTACTTGCCAAAACAATCAATTTTTGAAGGTGATCTCCACACGCCGCATGACTATGTCCGGGGTCTCTTCTCCACCGACTTGTCTGTGTCCATAATCACACCCACAGAGATCAAGTTGCACACAATAAAAATTATTGAAATTATTCCAATAACTTTCGAGCATGAAAATATACTAGGGAATAATATTCCAAAATAGAGGTCCACACATTCAATTTACTAGTTTAACACATAACAAGATTGCAAACTAAGTAAGTCTAGACGACTTACATGAAATCAAGAGTTTCCAAATATAACGGAACGAACTCGATCAAGCTAGTTATCAACAACAACAATCGGTAGTAATAGAACAGATGTGGGAGGTGTATGGTGCAGTGGTGGGTGTGTGGAGACGGTGGCTTGTGAAAAGAAAATACAAAAGGTGAGGAGGAAATGGCTATATATAATGGATTGATTATGTAGAAAAGTCAACCTAAAGATCAATTTGAAAGTGAATTGAGTTGGTGACTAATCATCACATTGTCTCATGTGTACATATATAAGTAAAGGTGGGTGATTTAGTTTCCTAACATGTATGCACATAACATATATTTATTATTTATATATGTCGACTAAATGCACATATACATATGGGATCAACTTTGATTTCCTAATCATCATCATCATATATAGCCAATATAGGTCTCGTTTATCACCTTGGATTGGTCAAATATAATGGCTCTTATATATGAAGATGTAACAATACATAAATAAGCAAGAGGTCGGCTAGAAGATAATCGAAATTAAAAAAAAAAAACAAAGAAAGGGAATGAATATATGAATGAACATGAAAGTCGAATTGACAAGCCTAATAAGCCAAAATATGGTGGCTTATCCTACAACAAACACGTACGCATGTACTTCAGTATAAAACCAAGTTGACAAATCCAACTTTATCAACAAATTAACAAAAGTCGGCAAAACATATATATTAAAAAAATTTGGTGGTTTTAATTATATAGAAAATTATTAATATATCTATATGTATATATATATATAGTATAAGATTAATCTTGTGATCCCGTAATTATTTTTCAAGCAATATTTTCCAAAAGCCTAAGTTCCAACCCTAGCAATGATTTAATAAAAGTCGTCTTTAATTAATATAGAAAATTAACTGCGTGATGGATCTCTAACTGAAAATGGTATCCGGGTATTACATATACCCCTCCTTAAAAGAAAGTTTCGTCCTCGAAACTTATATAGAACACTTATAACCATCATATGCATACTAACAACCATAGCAAAAATTTCAACCATAGCAAAAAGATCACTCTAAGTCATAGACAAAATACTACCCATTCAATCATATCAACTTTTTCTCATCCTAGAATTCAGCAATCACGTTGGTATGACTAAGCATTTCAAGAAATTTATCGCGATTGAATACTCTCTAAGCAAGGCTAAGTCATGATCACTAACTAACCTGCTAAACCTCTAATTCATCCCCGTTATCAACTAGGGTAAAGATAAGGATAATTTTGCTGTATACTAGCTTCAGTCTCCCATGTGGCTTCCTCGACTCCTCGTCGAGACCACTGGATCAATACTAATGGAATCTCTTTATTTCGTAACTTCTTCATACGGCGATCTAAAATTGCTATTGGCTTCTCTACAATGGTGTGATCAGGCTCAATCCTCAACTCTTCATAACTGAGTTTATGATTAGGATCTGGTATATATTGTCTCAATTGATACACATGAAACACTAGATGAACCCCTTCTAGAGATGGAGGTAAAGCAAAACGATATGCTCGTTCTCCTACTTTTTCTAGGATTTCAAATGGACACCTGTATCGAGGACTTAATTTCCCTTTGATACCAAATCTCCTTACTCCTCGGGTAAGATATATCTTTAACCATACATGCTTGGAATCATCATCTGTAGTTACTATTACAGTCTCACTATGAATATCCAACATTGTTCGGTACTTCTTTATCCAATCCATTCCCAAGATTACGTCATCATTTGGTAGAGCCATCACGATAAAATCAATTAACCAGTCTCGATCCCCTATGCGAATTGGACATTGAAGGATTTCTTTCTCCCCACTTACTCTACTACTATACGGTAAACCAACCACAAAAGAATACCAATAGAACAAATCAAATGTAACCTATCTACACATGCAGTAGCAATAAAATAGTGGGTAGCACTAGTATCAAATAGAATCTTAACAAGCTCGGACTGAATCCAGATCGTACCTGTAGCAGTTGGCTCATTTGGTTCTTCAGCCTTTCTCATTTCAAATGCTCGAGGTGGATTAGTCCTTGAACTCCCAACTGCACTACCACGTCCTCTACCTAGACCATAACCTACTAAACTATAAGTGTGAGGAGGCGGTATTAGTTGAGATCCTCCAGTTGGCTTAAAAGTTGGTGACGAACCTTGAGAAGGAGCAACCCCTTTGTTTTGACAAAAAGTCTTAAGATGGCCTTTCTGTCCACAATTAAAGCAAGTTATTGGTGGCTTATTACAAGTATTTCTCAGATGGTCGGTACTCCCACAATTATAACATTTTCTTGGCCCGGCTGAAGCTCCAGACTTTTGACATTGACTTTGTTGACCTTGTTGGTCATATGGTTCTCCTTGCCTTACACAAAAGTCATTATCTCCTTGAGGTGTAAAACTTGGCTTCCTATCAGCCCTGAATCCTATTGGGGTCTTTTGTCTCTTACCACTCCCCTGGGTGACCTCAGAACATTTAAAAGTCGGATTTGCCATCTCATATGCCATAGCAACATTCTGATATTCCCTCAAAGTAGGACATTGGAATCCGGCCACATACTGTCGAATCTCAGGTTTCATTCTTTTAGAGAAAGCTTGAATACATTGCTTCTCAGTGGTCACCGTATCTTCTACATAAGTCAGATCTCTTTAAAACTTCTGAGCAGCTTCCACAACGGAGATATTTTCAGGCTTTGCCTCGATGAACTCTTGAGCTCGAGCATTTCTAACAGCAGCTGGACAAAACTCGTCTCTTAACATTTGAGAAAAATCCTCAAAACTCGGCTCATGATCGAGAATCTGCAGAGACCACCAGTCAAAAGCATTATCCCTAAGCAAGCTCTGAGCTAGAGATACCTTTCTATCATTAGGTGCCTTAATCGTGTTGAGAGCAGAAGTAACTTGTCTCAACCACAAATCCACATCTTCCCCATGAGCTCCCGTGAAAAAGGCAAGTTTCATGTAGCTGAACTCACGAAGCCATTTGTCAGGTCTAGAATCTTGGTGACCCCTCTCAGCTTGTACAGATCCTTCAGATGCTTCTTTAATAACTTGTGGCGGTCTTATAACATCTGGCACCCTATTAGGGGGTGGTGGTGACATTCTAGCAGCGGATCTTTGGGGATTTGGTGCCCTTAAACCAGATGGTTGAGAAATAGTAGCAGCGAAATTTGGTGCTTGATCACTCATAAGAAGGTTTTGTAAGAACGACATAACCCTTTCATCAACCAAGTTGCGTATCTCAGATAATCCAGCGGGCACTGGAGCGGAAGGTTGTCCTTGAGCTTCATTATTACGTAGAGACCTTGATCTAGCTACATCTTTACCTACTGATCTAATGCTTCCAACATTAGACCGATTTTCATTTTGTCCAAAAGGAACACCTCCAACTGGTCCATGGCTTTCAACAGTTTCCTCAACTAGAGGCTCGATAGCAATTCCCCTACCTCTACCTCTAGGTGTTCCTCTACCCCTTCCTCTTACCATGACTAAAGCATATCTAAATTTAATATATCAATTAAGTTACTATAAATATTTATATTAACTAAAAAAGCAAAATGTTTACGGAGATTTTCCTGTATGGTGATGACGTCTCGACGTGTCTTTCTATCCCAAATGCATAATGCCAAAAAAAAAATTAAGTTTTTGTTTAAAATGAACTCTAAGTTGGACCTCACGTGCTCTATTGTTAAGACCTTATGCCCTTGTTGTCAACCTGGCTCTGATACCAATCTGTAACACCCCGTCTTATAATCTGGGTTGTTACCTGGTTGTGGACCACACTTGGGTCCACCGGAACTAGCCTAAAAACAAATTCACGAATATTGGACCTTGCAACAAAGGCACAACAAGAAAAGCCAAGAAACTATCCAACCTATATTTATAATCGGTTTAAGAAAACATTATCAAGAAAACTAAAAACCACATACTAAACTGACTATACTACCGAGTTTCTATACAACACTACCTTCGACAGTCTTATAACCAAAACTGACTGACTTAACAACAACAAAAGCTTAAACCAACATCTTTTCCCTATGACACGTTACGTCAAGGACGAGCATCGCCATCCAGAAATTGATCTCCCGGCACATCTCCTATACCAAAATCTTTACCTAAAAGCATGGAACATGAACACATTAGCTAACAATCCTAGTATGGACCAAACATGCAAATCAAACATATAGAACAAAACATAGATTATTAAAATAAAAATCAATCATTCATATACATACCAAACTAATATGTACATCCAAAACACATCATATAGTTATATAAACTAGCATATCAAATTCCAAACCAACTCTCAATTCCACAATAACTCATAAGCACGAAGCTAATCAATAAAATGCTCATGCAATACAACAACCAGCAACAAATCCTCCATAATCCAAATCATTATCATTCTCCAATTCAGGCAACCCGGACCTGCCTTCGAAACATGGTACACGGCTAGCGCGCACGCTAAACTCGTGCCCATTTTCTTTCCCATCACCCTTCTTTCTACTAGAGCACTTGCCAAAACATTCAATTTTTGAAGGTGATCTCCACACGCCGCATGACTATGTCCGGGGTCTCTTCTCCACCGACTTGTCCGTGTCCATAATCACACCCGCAGAGATCAAGTTGCACACAATAAAAATTATTGAAACTATTCTAATAACTTTCGAGCATGAAAATATACTAGGGAATAATATTCCAAAATAGAGGTCCACACATTCAATTTACTAGTTTAACACATAACAAGATTGCAAACTAAGTAAGTCTAGACGACTTACATGAAATCAAGAGTTTCCAAATATAACGGAACGAACTCGATCAAGCTAGTTATCAACAACAACAATCGGTAGTAATAGAACAGATGTGGGAGGTGTATGGTGCAGTGGTGGGTGTGTGGAGACGGTGGCTTGTGAAAAGAAAATACAGAAGGTGAGGAGGAAATGGCTATATATAATGGATTGATTATGTTGAAAAGTCAACCTAAAGATCAATTTGAAAGTGAATTGAGTTGGTGACTAATCATCACCTTGTCTCATGCGTACATATATAAGTAAAGGTGGGTGATTTAGTTTCCTAACACGTATGCACATAACATATATTTATAATTTATATATGTCGACTAAATGCACATATACATATGGGATCAACTTGATTTCCTAAGCATCATCATCATATATAGCCAATATAGGTCTCGTTTATCACCTTGGATTGGTCAAATATAATGGTTCTTATATATGAACATGTTACAATATATAAATAAGCAAGAGGTCGATAAGAAGATAATCGAAATTAAAAAAAACAAAGAAAGGAAATGAATATATGAATGAACATGAAAGTCGAATTGACAAGCCTAATAAGCCAAATATGGTGGCTTATCCTACAACAAACACGTACGCATGTACTTTAGTATAAAACCAAGTTGACAAATCCAACTTTATCAACAAATTAACAAAAGTCGGCAAAACATATATATTAAAAAAAATTGGTGGTTTTAATTATATAGAAAATTATTAATATATGTATATGTATGTTTTTGAAAGAATGCTATGTTTTTGAAAGAATTGTGCACCATAAAGAGAACTCAAAAGCTTAAAGGGAAATAGAAAATCTCTGTAAGTGAGCATTTGTCAGCTGTGTTTCAAAGGCGTATGCCTCAGAAATGTGGTGACCCTGGCATGTTCACTATTCCCTGCATTATTGGTGAAACAAAAATTGATAAAGCTATGCTAGATCTAGGTGCTTCAATAAATGTTTTGCCTTACTTTGTGTATAAAATGCTTGAATTGGGTCCTCTGTAAGAAACTGGCGTTGTTATACAACTAGTTGATAGATCAAATGCTTACCCTAGAGAAATAGTTGAAGATATGCTTGTGATGGTTGATAATCTGATATTTCCTGCTGATTTCTATGTTTTAGATATGGACCATGATAAGCATGTTGCACCTATTTTGCTAGGTAGACCTTTTCTGAAAACAGCTAAAACTAAAATTGATGTTTGTAATGGTTCTCTGACCATGGAATTCGACGGGGAAAGGGTAGAGTATAATATTTATGATGCAATGAAATACCCTCCCGAAGATTCCTCTTTGTGCTTAATAGATGTTGTAGAGCCACTTGCTCAAGAATTTTTCAATATGCATGAATCTGAAGCTTTGAGATCCACCTTGGAAAATGCTATTATGAATGATACTTCAGATTTGGATTTAAAGACTTACCTGTAGGAAGTGGTGGCAGAGTTGAATGCTCACTTTGAGCATCCACTTATGCCATCGGGATCAAAGCCCATACCACTAACCTTGCCAAGCGAGAAGCTTTTGCCATATATTGTGCAGGCACCGGTGGTAGATTTGAAGCAACTTCCAAACCATCTCAAGTATGCTTTCTTAGGTGATGGGGATACTTTGCCGGTAATTATATCCAACAAGATCACCAAGGAGCAAGAAGGAAGATTGGTGGCAGTTCTGAGGGAGCATAAGACGGCCATAGGATGGACCATTGTAGACATTAAAGGAATTAGTCCCTCAACATGTATGCATCGGATTCTATTGGAAGATGAAGCTACACCGTCTAGACAGCCCCAAAGAAGACTGAATCCCCCGATGATGGAGGTGGTAAAGAAGGAGGTGCTGAAGCTCCTTCAAGCAGGTATGATCTTTCAAATTTCTGATAGTAAATGGGTCAGCTCAACTCAGGTTATCCCTAAAAACAGTGGCATCACAGTGGTTGAGAATCACAAGGGTGATCTCATTCCCACCAGAGTTCAGACCGGGTGGCGAGTTTTTATTGACTATCGCAAGCTTAATGTCGTAACCTAGAAGGACCATTTCCCATTACCTTTCATTGACCAAATGCTGGAACGACTTGCCGGTCGTTCATTCTATTGTTTCTTGGATGGGTATTCTGGATATTTTCAAGTAGCCATAGCACCGGAGGATCAGGAGAAGACGACATTCACTTATCCTTTTGGCACGTTTGCATACCGAAGGATGCCTTTTGGACTGTGTAACTCCCCAGCTACATTCCAACGGTGTATGGTTAGTATCTTTTCCGAGTACATAGAGAAATTTATTGAGGTATTTATGGATGATTTTACAGTCCATGGGAATGACTTTGATTCATTCTTAACTTATTTGACACTGGTGCTTAAACGATGTGAAGATACTAATCTTGTTTTCAATTCTGAAAAATGTCATTTTATGGTAGAACAAGGTATAGTATTAGGACATGTTGTGTCTTCTAGGGGTATTGAGGTCGATAAGGCTAAGGTTGAAGTAATTCAATCTTTGTCTTATCCTACTAATGTGCATGAAGTGTGTTCTTTTTTAGGCCATACAGGGTTTTACCGCAGGTTTATTAGAGACTTCTCAAAAATTGCCTCCCCCTTATGTGAGTTGTTGAAGAAGGAAGCAGAGTTTGAATTTGGTGATTCTTGCAAGACGGCATTTGATAAGTTAAAACTCCGCCTCACCACAGCTCCCATTATTCAAGCCCCAGATTGGTCTCTCCCCTCTGAGATCATATGTGATGCTAGTGACTATGCAGTAGGGGCTGTTTTAGGACAAAAGAAGGGTAGGGCGTCTCATATGATCCACTACGCCTCTATGACATTGAATGAGGCTCAAAGGAACTACTACACCACAAAGAAGGAGCTCCTGATAGTTGTGTTTGCATTGGAGAAATTTCGCTCTTACTTGCTGGGAACAAAAGTGATTATTTATACAAATCATGCAGCACTCCACTATTTTCTGACGAAAAAAGAGGCCAAGCCCAGGTTAATCAGGTGGATCTTATTGTTGAGTGAGTTTAACATTGAGATCAAAGACAAAAAGGGTGTTGAGAATGTGGTTGTTGATCATTTGAGTCGTCTGGTGATGGAAGAACAAAATAGGCCAAATCGTTCACCCATTCAGGAGGAATTTCCTGACAATACCCTATTTGTTGTTAAGGTTGTAAAACCTTGGTATGCACACTTGGTCAATTTCCTGGTTATGGGTGAGTTCCCACCAACGTTCACAAAACCTCAAAAGGACAAGTTAAGAAGTGAAGCAAGATACTACATCTGGGATGATCCATATCTGTGGAAACACTGCGCTGATCAAGTAATCCGACGATGTATCCCTAATAATGAGGTAACTTCTATCTTAACCTTTTGTCATAATTATGCATGTGGGGGCCATTTTAGTTCTAATAAAACAGCTAGGAAGGTATTGGATGCAGGATTTTATTGGCCAAGCATTTTTAGGGATGCTCATGGTTTTTGCAAATCCTGTGACCGATGTCAAAGGGTTGGGAATATGTCCCAAAGGAATGAGATGCCTCAATCTCCTATTATTTTCTGTGAAAGTTTTGATGTATGGGGCATTGACTTTATGGGTCCATTTTGCTTGCGGTGGACTACATTTCCAATTGGGTGGAAGTGAAGGCCACCAGGACTGACGATTCTAAAGTGGTAACAGATTTCTTGAATAACAACATTTTTACTAGATTTGGAGTCCCTAGAGCTCTAGTTAGTGACAAGGGATCCCACTTTTGTAATAGGATGGTGAGTGCATTATTGAAAAAATATCATGTCACACACAGAGTCTCTACAGCATACCATCCTCAGACGAATGGCCAGGCAGAGGTGACCAAAAGGGAAATCAAGTCCATTCTAGAAAAGATGGTTGCACCAAACAGAAAAGACTGGAGTGTTAGGTTGGATGGTGCACTATGGGCATACAGGACTGCTTTTAAAACACCAATTGGAATGTCACCATTTCGATTAGTGTTTGGTAAAGCATGTCTTCTACCGGTGGAAATTCAACACAAAGCATACTGGACAGTCAAGAAGTGCAACATGCAAGCAAACGAGGTGGGAGATTTCAGGAAACTTCAACTCCAAGAATTAGAAGAAATCAGGCTTGAGTCTTATGACAATGCAGTAATATACAAAGAAAAGACAAAGGTCTGGCATGACAAGCATATATGGAGGAAGAATTTCAAGGTTGGGGACTAAATACTTTTGTTCCAATCTCGCCTCAAGTTGTTTCCTGGAAAATTAAGCTCAAGATGGAGAGGCCCTTTTGTGGTAACACGTGTATATCCACATGGCGTTGTTGATGTCTATGAAGGGGCCACTCATTCCTTCTTCAAAGTGAATGGTCAGAGGCTGAAGCCATACTGTGAAGGATTCAACAATGCCACTTTAGAACAAACGGCTCTACAAGGGTCGGAGCAAGAGCCTTAATATCCTTTTTACGTCAAGCTAATGACGTTAAACGAGCGCTTCTTGGGAGGCAACCCAAGGTTTAGTTTAGTTTTGCTTTGCTTATTGTTTTAAGTTTTAAGTTTTTGCTTCTGTTGTTTTTAATTGTTTAGTTTTGGTAGAAATAATCCTCAGACCTACAAATAGCTCGGGCAAGCATTGGAAAACGCGCCCAAGTACTTGTATCAGTAGCTAAAAACTCGGATTAGAGACTAAAAGCGTGGCCAAGCAAGTAGACCCCTAACCCGAGCAACCTAAGCTGAAAACCAATTGCGCGGGATGCAGGTTAAAAGCGTGACCGCGCAATTCTGGAGCTATCCCGCGCAATCTCGACTGAGGGACACTTACACGGGATTGCAAATTGTGCGGCCGCGTAATAGGAGTTCACCCCGCGCAATTAACCGATTCAGCGAGCGTTAAAATTAAAACCCGAGCTTTATCTCTTCTTCCTTCCTCATTCTACCACGCCTCCTTCTACCTCTCTCAAACCCCCATTAGAGTCGTTCAACCATCAAAGCTCCATTCAAGCTCTTTCAAGTTGGATTTTCAACCCAAATCAACCAAGGAACTCAAAATCAAGCGAGATTCAAGTAAGTTTGCTCAAAATTTCTCTTAAATTTCGGTTTTAGTAATTAAACCTAGATCTAGGTTTGGCTAGAAAGACCCGAAATTTCTCCCTTTAGGCTCGGATTTAGGCTTAGCTCCTTCACAAAAGTTCGTTTATTGCATGATTCTAGCCTAGATTTGTGTTTTATTTGAGCTTTTATAAAAAATCCGAGTTTAACCTAGATTAAGGATTAAATTTTGATTAAATTGTTCTAGGTAGTGGGGGAAGAGAGTGATTGAGGGAATTATTTGCTTAATTTCTATATATATTGATGTGGTTGTCCTTGCCGGGACAACAGAATTGTGTTTGCTTGGTTTGTTGGTGGTGCTTGCGCAGGTATTTGTGAAATTATGAAATTATGGGTAGAAAAAGGGATAGAACAGATGGCACATCTTCATCCCATGGTGCTAGCTATGGTGTTCATCTGGTTCCTCCTACTGTGGAGGGAGAGAGCACTCCAGAGACCTTTGGGTTTAGTCTGACTAAGCTCACTCACATTGCCAGATTTTATATGTTGAAAGACAAGGAGTGGAAAGCGACTAGGTTTATAGATTGGAATTTGATGAACGAGCTCGGTCTAGCTCATCTTTTGAGGGAGATGGCGGCATATCTGCATATGGGGCAGTTCTTACAGCTGTGTGAACCCACTTTCAAGGGGTTAACACTTGAGTTTTTGAGCTCTTTGTCGACAGATTTTAGAGGTGAAGGGGAGTTTAAATTTTTGTTGGGAGGTATAAGGAGGAAGATGACCTTGAAGGAGGTCAACAATGTGTTTGGATTCTGCAATCTTCCAAGCAATGATGTTTTGCTGAATGAGAATGGTGCCACATAGGCTGATAAGCATTTCTGGAGGTCCATCACCGGGAGACCCACTTATGAGCCTACTAAAGAAAAGGCTTCTCCCATTACTCACCCAACCATTAGAGTCTTCCTGAGATTTATAGCTTGTACTCTGAATGGGCGGGGTGATGGTGGAAACAACTGCCCTAAGAAAGATGTTGTTGTGTTGGGCACTTGTTTGAAAAGGAAGAAGCTGAATTTGGGTGCTATGCTGATGCACCATCTGGCTCATGTTGGAAACAAGGGAGGTGGAGCCATCTGTATTGGTGGGATTGTGATCCATCTACCAGGCATTTTGGAGTTGATCTTGACAAGCTACATGTTGATATTCCGCCTTTGGCCATGGATTTCACCATGTTTAAAAAGATGGGTGCTCTTTACAAGTACAGAAACTCTTATTTCTAGGCAATTGGGGATTCAAAGAGAGTGATTAAGCTTCCTGATGGAGCCAGAGTGAGGATTGGAAACAGCCCGGGCAACTAGTTCATTAAAGTCCAAGCTGATGACTTAGAGTTGAGTGATGTCAAGGGCCCTGCTAGGGGTAAAAAGCAGGCTCTAGTTGCTATTCAGGAGGAGTTTGATGAAGAGGAGGGGAATGATGAGGACTTTGTTATGGCTGAAGGGGAAGAAGAGTCTGATGAAAATGAAGAATCTTAGGAGGAGTATGAGTCTGAGGAACAAGACCAGCAACGACAGTTTGATCCGTCTTTACCTGCTGGGGGTGGTCCCTACTATTCTGATGCTCAGTTCAGTCAAATGATGGATATGATGAGACAGATGCAGCTGGACAACACACAGTGTTACAATGATATGACGTCTCACATTAATCAGAGCTATCAGAACATGAGGGGCTATGTGGATGAGAGGTTCACCTCTTACCAGACTCACCAAGATCAACAGATTGCTGCTTTTCAAGCCCGCCAGGATGAGCAGTCCGGGCTGCTCAACACTAGACTTGATGGATGGAGTTCGGTGGGCTATCCACCCCACATGTCTTACCCTCAATATGCTTTCCCCGACCCGCCATATCCTTAGTTCTCGCCGTACATGCCACCTCCTTCTGAGTACCCGCCGCCACCACAGGATCACCCGCCAAACAACTAGAGTTTTGTGAGTTTTTCTCTTTCTCTTTACTTTTTACTATATTTTGGGGACAAAGTATGTTTTAAGCATGGGGGAAGGGAATTACTTGTTTGCATTGCATGTAGTTGCATTAGATTAGGCATATTTAAATTTTTGCATGCATTGATTAAAAAATGAAAAAAAATCAGAAAAATTTGAAGAAAATACAAAAATATTGCATTTAGGTTCTTATTTCCCCATTGTTTAATACCACTTGTTTTCCTATGCTAACTATGAGTCCTAACCCATGATTTGCATGATATGCTGAAGTTTATATGATATGAGCATGATCATTGATTAATTACTTTGACTATAGGATGGAGCATGTATTTAGCTTGAGTATTTGATTCATTCTTAAGTTCTAGACAAAAATTAGCCTTGTGAGATATTTTTGGCCTTTCATGACTATATTTGTTCTCTACATTCTTGAGTGTATCACCACAATTATCTAGCTCTAGAACTTGCGTTAATACTCTTTGTCAAGGCTGCTTTATATGATTGAATGCATGACATTAAAATGATTGAGGCAATGTTTCTTTATAGCCTATTATTTCCCTTCCTACCTTACAAGATCCATGTTCTTGATACCCCATTTCTTTTAAGCTTTAAGCCTATTTTTTTATAGCTCCACAAAATTTTCCTAGCCTAATAAGCTTGACCCATCCGGGATTTAGGACTTTAGGTTGTGTTTTTGCTTTTGTGTGAGTTATGTATAAGTATGGGGAAGTTGGAGGAAAAGGTGGAAAAGAGGAAATACAACTCTTGGTTGAAAAGTGAAGTGAAAAAAAAATGAAGATTAAAAGTTTGTTGCAAAGCAAAGAAAAAAAATTGAGCTTAATTGTTAGTAGTCTTCATTAGTATTAAAGAAAGAGTTGAAGAAGAGGCAAAGAAAGAAAGAAACAACGTGAAGAAAGAAACAAAGTGTGTAAAAGTGTGTATGGGGTTGAGAAAGAAAAGTTTGGGAGAAGTAAGAAAAGAAAGTGTAAAGTTTGGGTTTAGGATTAGTTCTTTATCCCGGATTTAGCACCACAAGCCAAATATTATCCCTTCCAAATTTCTCTTTACCTTGGCCCCATTACAACCCTTAAAAAAGACCTCTTCATTTTTGTTATGTATTTGATCCCCAGCGGTGGAGATTTAGAACTCTGATGCAAGCTTATGGTAGTCTAGTTTTCATGATTGATTTTTGAGTGAAACACATACCCTTAAACACTTGAGAGTTTGAGTGCAAACACAATTACCTTGGTGAGATCTAGAATGAATGAATGGTCTTTACTTTTTTCTTATCATAATGCATGTTAGGAAGTCTTGGTTGGGGTTTTAATTATATGTGAAATGCTTGTTTGACTTGAGATGGATGTATGATTGCATTTCTGTGGTGTGTTTTGGATTTATGTCTTGCTTGAGGACAAGCAAGGGTTAACCATGGGGGAATTTGATATCTTGCATATAGGAGTAGTTTAGATGCATGTTTTATATATGTTTTAGCTAGTTTTAGGTTGGTTTTTATGTAGTTTTTAGGTTTTTGTGTTGTCGGGTAGTTTGCGCTTGTTTGCTCGGTTTTGCAGGTTTTTAGGTTTATGAGCAACATCGGGGCGAGGTTTGGATTGACCATGGAGGTGGTGGACAAGGTAAAGGAAGCTAGGAGGTGTTACAATGAAGATTGAAGAAGTAGAAGTGAAGACCAAGACAAGAGACAAAAGCTCGGGATGCATGCCGAGCAATCAAGCCGAGCAATCGCAACTGGAGTTGATTACGCGGGGTGGCATATTGCGCGATCGCGCATTAGGACAAGCCGCGCAATCGGGGATTTCACGCGGGCGTAATTGGGCCGACATTTGGGCTTCGATAGATTGTTGAGGGTTATTTTAGGAGAGATATATATATACCTTATGTTAGTATATTTTAGGAGAACTATGATCATAACTTTTGGAGGCTAGGGTTTTTCTCTCTAGAGGCAAACTTGAAACCTTTGTAAGTTTTTCTCAATTTAATTATGCATTGCTAAATTTTTTGTGTTTGGCTAGTTATTGAAGTCATGATTTGTATATTGTTGTGAGGTTTGATTTGATTCTCTACAAACTTGAATAGAGTTTATTCCCCTATGCTTAATTGAATCTAAACTAGGGTTTTGTTAGATTAGCTACCTAATTGAATTTCTAGCTATAACTGAATCTTATTAATTACCGGTCAGAGTTACTTTGATCAAGAGTATACTTTAATCAATTTAGTACCGGTTGGACTATTTGCTTGAAGAAGGGAATAAATTCACAAGTCACTTAGATGTCTGGTTGCTCTAAGTGTTTGTTTCTATTGATAACTTGAATCATTATGTTGTTGTTTAATTGAATCCAGAAGGTCTTCTAGGTTGTTAAATGATTAGGGTTGTTAAACTGGTAGTTCTATCAACTAAATCTGATGTTCGGGTTTTAATCCTTAGTAAGGTCATAATCCACAATAGATTATTCAAGTGAGAAGAGAATCAAGAGAATCGATGATCAACAAATCAATGTCATGATGGATTTAACTAGTTGAACACGCTTGTTTCTTATTGATTTAAATCATCTTTGCATTCGTATTTACTTTTATTTTTGCATATTAGTTTAGATAATTACTCAGAAAACCCCCCTTTGGTTAGTTGGCATCCAAGTAATAGCACAAATACACGAGTCCTTGTGGGATCGACCCTTACTTGCCGCTTTACTGAGTTGATAAAGATAAGGTTTCTTTGATAAGTATTAACGACCACTGAAAATACCTCGTCAACAAGTTCAATTTGCACGAAAAAGGAGGGTCTTCACTTGGACAAATATCCAAGGCCGGTGTCCGAGGCGCTAAGAAGCCAAGTCAAGGTACTACGCCCTATTTTGGACGCATCACACGAGCCCGAGCTAAAGCAATGCTTGACAAGATCAAGGAGGATATCATGGCTCATAAGTTGGATTTTGGCTAACAATGGATAATGGAGGAGTATTATTGTGACTTTTGGTGAAACTAGTGCACAAACTTGACTTATGTTTCGTTAAGGGCTTTAAGTTAGTTTCTTTAAACTTTTGGGTTATTTTATGTAATAACGAGAGGATTTATGGCTGAAATGAGAGAGAGAGAGGGGCGCGACCTAGGGTATTAAGTCTCATTTGTGGCCTCCTTGATCATGTCGGGGACCCATATCTCACAACCTGCCCTTCTCATCTGTCCGCGACTTTTACACAATCCATGACTTTCTCTAAAAGAATTTACTTGGTGTTGGCTTTGCACTGGGAATGCCAAAGCAAACCAAGTATGTAACATTATATATGAGGATTTGTCGATCAGGATGATAAGTCTCCGTTGCATAAGGAAATTCAAAATGGGCTCATAGAGACTCTCAAAACATGATAGGTCAGGGACAAGATTTAGAATCAACCATCATTTGGGCTTATAATGAGGGTTAGGATCATCAGGTTGATTCTTTTGGGCTAAAACAAAGAGCTCAATAAGGTTGCACACAAACTGAATGTAGTAAAAGTCACGGACAAGTCAAATGCATGGGGTTTCCTAAACATGATGTCTATCAAGAATGCAAAGATTTATACCATAAAAGCATGACTTCAAAACATTTGAAAAGCAATCAATTTTAACCAATCATCGAGGGAATTCATGTAGGGAAATAGATCATTGAAGTGAGATCATACCTAGTTTGATGCAGAGTTGTTCAAAGGGTTCATGATTTAAGGCTTTTGTGAAGATGTCTGCTCTTTGATCACTTGTTCTACAGAATTCCATAGTGACCATGCCTTTTTCCACACAATCTCAAAGAAAGTTGATGTGATCAAGCCAACCTGAACCCACCTTCCCGGCCTGCCTCCACGTCGGAGTTTTGGCCAGTGGGCCAACCTCCAGTCTGCCTGCACGTCGGCGATCTGACTGGTGGCGCTCGATCACAAGCCATGGGCTGCAGCCCATGCACCCCAACCTGCAGGAGGATTCACACCTTTTATCCTGCAGGATGTTGGAGGGGGGGGGGGGTTTGATCCTCTGACCTCCCTTTATCAAGGTGGGATTACCACACTTGATAACCAACTCCACTATGTGATTCCATCTACCGAGTCATGGCCCCACAGTAACGGGCCAATCGGGGCGCCGTTGCACACACTGATTTTCGACCTTGGCGCGCCTTGGCCTTTGATGGATGGTACCACTTCTTCGGGCACTTTTAAAGGCACTATGCTCCATGATTTGAGTGAAGATCTCAGCCCTAATGACAAGTTCAATTTGCACGACAAAGGAGGGTCTTCACTTGGACATATATCCAAGACCGGTGTCCGAGGCGCTAAGAAGCCAAGTCAAGGTACTACGCCCTATTTTGGACGCATCACGCATGCCCGAGCTAAAGCAATGCTTGACAAGATCAAGGAGGAGATCATGGATCATAAGTTCGATTTTGGCTAACAATGGAGAATGGTGCAGTATTATTGTGACTTTTGGTGAAACTAGTACACAAACTTGACTTATGATTCGTTAAGGGCTTTAAGTTAGTTTCTTTAAATTTTTAGGTTGTTTTATGTACTAACGAGAGGAGTTATGGCTGAAATGAGAGAGAGAGGCGTGGCCTAGGGTATTAAGTCTCATTTGTGGCCTCCTTTGAGGTCAGACTTGAACGATGAAAATGTTTTCTCTTTACTTGTTTTCAATCTAAAGTTCCTTTGTTTGTTTTTCGTTCAATCTCTTGTTAGAACATTGGTCAGTCATATCCGACGCTCTTGCAATATAGTTTGTTGTTCTTGGTGAGTCATATCCAAGGGCAACATCCATATCCATCACTCCGCCATTCCATTTTCAATCGTTCCATTTCCATCTCGGTGGTTTCTGCACCACTTCAGTATAATCGACATATCTTTCAATCTACATATCATCAGGCTCTCAAAAGTTGAGAGATTAAACTAGACTCAAGGATCTAACTCTGGGATTTAGAATCACCCAATTCTGAGTCCGGAAGAGGGAGATCTATCCTTTTAATCTTAGACGAAATTCAGCCACCGAGCTCCACCATCTTCGAACCAAGTGTCGATTTCCTACCATTCTTCGGCGATATCTTTGCACCACCATCTACACCATCGATCCTCTCATCAAGTGGTATCAGAGCCATGTGAAGGTATCTCCATATAAACCTTGTTCCGACCTTGAATTTCACTATTTGCAAGTTCTCTTGGTCGTATTTCCGGTTGTGTCTATGTGTGAGCCTTGTTGTTGATTGTGTCTTCTGTTGTCAGGGACATGTTGTCCTTGTTTGTTGTTTCGTTGGAAAAATTTTGTGAGATTCCATGGCATAAATTCTGCACGAAAAGCTCCATGGAAGGGAACCCCAAAGGGTGTCGTTGTTTGATTAGTTGAAGGGTTGTTTACTTGCTTGTTTAATGCCTTCAATTAGTAGTTGTTTTGAATGAACTATTTCTGATTTGTGAGAGCTGAAAAACGTGGATTTGTGTCCAAAAAACCAGCCTTAATCCTTTTCGTTACATGCTTGTTGAAAGGTTCGGTGCTAGGATACGGGAACGACACCAAGACGGAACATCTTGTGTTGTTTCTTAAAGTTCTCTTTGGAACCTTTTACTAAATCAGAAAAACCTTGTCGGCGGCGTAAAGCTAATAAGGAGCCAGGCACAGAAAAAGTAGTCAACTAATATAGCCTAGCAAAGGCCTATTCGATAAAAAAAATTAATTGATTTTACTTGATGCTTTCTGTTCTTGGTGGTTTAGTAGCTTCCTAGCATTGTTATCTTAGACAAGTGTGTGGTGAAACTCTTCTTTGTTTGTCCTTTGCATACTTGCCACTTGTCGGATTTTCATCTCGAACAAGTATTGGTGATTATTTCGTGTGCATTCTATACCCTTTGCTTGTTACTTGGTTTGTTGAGATGGCAAGTGTAGGTGATGAAAAAGACCAACAAAACGTCGATGCGGAGTCTTCCAACTCGGTGAAGGCCATGGTTAGGTCCCTACTACAATCTTTTCAAGCCATGGGGGCAAGTTTTGATGCTTTGGAGAGCCAAATCCTAGGGCTGGACGAGAGGACAAAAGTTCCTCAAGAGGGGGAGCTCAAGAAGACACGAGAGCATGGAGAGTGCTTGGTGGTCCCATAAACACTCTTCATGACGGAGAATACCACCAGGCCTAATCAACGGGAAGTTATCTTTCACACTCGATGTAAGATCGTGGATAGGGTATGTACTTTGATTATTGATAGCGGTTCATGTTGCAATATTATTATTCAAGAGGTGGTGGATAGGTTTTCTTTGAGTACTACTCCTCAACCTTTACCTTACCCTTTGTGTTGGTTGAACTCTACCGCCCCTATCCAAGTCAAGGAGAGGGCTCGTGTTTCTTTTTCTATAGGGCCATACAAGGATGAGGTGGAGTGTGACATTGTCCCGATGACCGCTTGTCATCTACTATTGGGACGCCCTTGGCAATTTGACAAGAAAGCGATCCATGATGGAATATCCAACGAATACCACTTCCAAATGGAGGGAAAGAAGGTGATTTTGCACCCGATGTCTTCCCATGAGATAATGTTGGATTACGCAGCCAAGGAGAAAAGGAGGAAGCTTGCTCGTCGAGAGGAAAATAAGGACAAGAGTCTAGCCAAAGAGGGCCCCTCTACGCCCCAATTTTTGGCCAACCCGAAAGAGTAAAGTGAAACTTCCTTCTCGGATAAATCTGCACTACCTTGGAAAAAATGGTGTAACTTACAACTCAGTGGTCGAATGATGCTCAAATTTGGAGCAAATGAAGTAGACTCCTTTAGCTCAATCTTGAACTTAGAGTCTCTCAATTTGGAGTTCGGAGCTAAGAGAACGACCTTGAACAAGTCGGAGCTGAAAACTGTCTCAAGCTACGATGTGCATGCCATTCGGGGAAGTAACACTTCTTCCTTACTTTTATCTCAAAACCTGACATCTTAGCTGAATTATTCTCATATTTTGGATAGCTTTGTCATGTACCATACCAATAGGATTGCAAAGAAAAGTGGCATAGCTTGTGCTTATATTTTGTCATATCATGTTGTGCTTGGAAAGGAGGTTTGTGTGTTGACTTATTTTTTAGGTCAGCTGAGATAGTGGACGCACCCTTTTGAAGGGGAGAAGACTTCCTTCCAACAAAGATTGATGAGTGACATAGAACAACCAAAAAGAGAGACTCTTTTCCATGAATTGGAACAACTCATCACCATCAAGTGTCCAATAAAACTGATGCACATATTGCAAGAAGAGGAGGAAGTTGTGGAATCATCTCCTAAAATCAAGCATCATCCTACCATCACTCCTCGCTCCATGAACTCGTTGGCTACACCATGGATGGATGCATTTCCTATGATTCCTTCAATTTTGCCCTTCTTGCTCCATGAGGAGGACGAGGCTGTTTTAGTCACTCCAAGTGGTGATTACATTCCTTTTCTTGTGGAGGCCAAGAAAGATGTCTTTGTCATGGAGAATGCCACACCAAGGGAGATAGAAGCCCTACCTCCATTGTTGAGCTCACATGGTGATACGAGTGCACCTCTCAGGGAAGTTTCTTGCACTCCTCTATTCTATATTTATTACTATGTGTTGGTTGTGTCACATGCATTTGATCAAATAATTTCACTTTTCTTTCATGCATTTGTGACATCTAGGACTAAGTACTCTTGCTTCCATTTTAGTTCTCTTGCCTAATACATGTCATCTAGGATGCATATAGGTCATAGAATTCCATTGATGCCTACTTACACTCAATCTCTTCATTGCTTTATTATGAGATGTACCCGTAAGAATAGGAAGAGAAGTGGTGTAGCTGGTGCATACTTTTTGGCCTATCATATTGAGATTAGAAATGTTATTCGTAACTTGACTTCTATAGATTGTACTTGCTTGTGCTTCCCTCGATGTGTCCTTTGTTTTACAGGCTTGATAGATTCGAGGACGAATCCTTTTAAAGGGGAGGAGGATGATTTGATTCCATCTACCGAGTCATGGCCCCACGGTACCGTGCCAATCGGGCACCGTTGCACACGCTGATTTCCGAACTTGGCGCGCCTTGGCCTTTGATGGATGGTACCACTTCTTCGGGCACTTTTAAAGGCACTATTCTCCATGATTTCAGTGAAGATCTCATCCCTAATGACAAGTTCAATTTGCACGACAAAGGAGGGTCTTCACTTGGAAAAATATCCAAGGCCGGTATCTGAGGCGCTAAGAAGCCAAGTCAAGGTACTACGCCCTATTTTGGACTCATCACGCGAGCCGGAGCTAAAGCCATGATTGACAAGATCAAGGAGGATATCATGGCTCATAAGTTGGATTTTGGCTAACAATGGAGAATGGTGGAGTATTATTGTGACTTTTGGTGAAACTAGTGCACAAACTTGACTTATGTTTCGTTAAGGGCTTTCAGTTAGTTTCTTTAAACTTTTGGGTTATTTTATGTAATAACGAGAGGATTTATGGCTGAAATGAGAGAGAGAAAGAGAGGCGTGGCCTAGGGTATTATGTCTCATTTGTGGCCTCCTTTGAGGTCAGACTTGAACAATGAAAATGTTTTCTCTTTACTTGTTTTCAATATAAAGTTCCTTTGTTATTTTTTCGTTCAATCTCTTGTTAGAACGTTGGTGAGTCATATAAGACTCTCTTGCAATCTAGTTTGTTGTTCTTGGTGAGTCATATCCAAGGACAACATCCATATCCATCACTCCGCCATTCCATTTTCAATCGTTTCATTTCCATCTCGATGGTTTCTGCACCACTTCAGTATAATCGACATATCTTTCAATCTACATATCATCTGGCTCTCAAAATTTGATGGATTAAACTAGACTATAAAAAGTAACTCTGGAATTTTGAATCACCCAATTACGAGTCCGGACGATGGAGATCTACCCTTTTAATCCCAGACGAAATTCAGCCACCGAGCTCCACCATCTTCGAACCAAGTGACGATTTCCTACCTTTCTCCGGCGATCTCTATGCACCACCATCTACACCATCGACCCTCTCATCAAAAGTGGTGCCTTATCTCGATATGCTTTGTCTTTGAATGTTGCACCGGATTCTTTGAGATATTGATTGCACTAGTGCTGTCACATAGTATGGGTACTGACCCACACTTCACACCATAGTCACTGACTTGTTGCTTGACCACAAGAGTTGAGAACAACACGTCGTAACCGGAATGTACTCTGCTTCCGCTGTTGATAGAGAAACAAAATTTTGCTTTCTAGATCCCCATGACACAAGGCAAGGGCAAATAAATTGAGCCATCCCGGATGTGCTTTTTCTATCAACACGATTTCCCGCAAAATCTGCGTCTGTGTAGCCGACAATATCAAAATCAAATCCTATTGGATACCACAAACATAGATTGTCAGTCCCCTTAAGATATCGAATGATTCTCTTAACAGCTTTCAAGTGGGACTCTCTTGGATGAGCCTGAAATCTAGCACATAAGCATACTCCAAACACAATATCGGGTCTACTCGTAGTAAGATAGAGTAATGATCCAATCATACCCCTGTACATAGTAGCATTGACCTCCGGATCCTTGTCATCTTTTTCCAATGAGGTGGTCGGCGACATGGGAGTGTCAAAAGGTTTAACATTTTTGAGACCAAACTTTTTAACACATTCTCTTAGATACTTCTGTTGATGAACTCTTGTTCCATCTTCACTCTGAATGACTTGAAGTCCTAGAAAGAACTTGAGCTCACCGACCATGCTCATTTCAAACTCACTAGACATGAGGTCAACGAACTTCTTTACCAACTTATCATCTGTTGAACCAAAGATGATGTCATCAACATAGACCTGAACAACTAGTGTATGACCTCCTTCCTTCAATAAGAACAAAGTCTTGTCTACTTCTCCTTGAACATAATCATGTTGAATCAAAAACTGAGACAAACGATCATACCAAGCACGCGGTGCTTGCTTCAATCCATAAAGAGCTATTTCCAATTTGTAGACATGATCCGGGTGGGCGACATCCTCAAAACCCGGAGTCTGTTCAACATACACTTACTCCTTTGGGTATCTATTCAAGAATGCGGTCTTGGCATCCATTTGCTGTAGTTTGAACCCATGATGAGCAGAATATGCAATAAGCAATCGAATAGCCTCAAGACGAGCCACTGGAGCAAACGTCTCATCATAGTCAACGCCCTCCTGCTAATTGTATCCCTTAACTACCATCCTAGCTTTGTTTCTGATCACGTTTCCGTCATCATCCAACTTATTCCTGAACACCCAACGTGTTCCAATCACAGATCTTCCCTTTGGCCTTGGGACCAAGTGTCAAACTTTGTTTCGTTCAAACCAATGAAGCTCTTCTTGCATGGCACTGACCCAATCCGAATCTTTCAACGCTTGTTCAACATTTTTAGGCTCCAACATTGAGCTGAAAGCATTAAAATCAAAGAAGTTGTTCACACAAGATCTGGTTTTCATACCCTTTGAGAAATCAGTGAGGATGTTAGTGACAGGATGAGCACTTTTATGTTGATAGTTCCTGACTTGTAGATCTGTCAAGTTGCCGACTTGTGTATGAGGCGTTCTCTCTGAACTGTCTTCAGAGTCTTCTGGACTTGAGCTTCTCTTAGGTGTTTTGTCATCATCTGTCTCATTGTCACATGCCCTTTGATCTTGATCACTTCCTCCTATTCTGTCTGAGTCGGCGACACCAACATTGTCACTGACTACTGATTCTTTTTCTGTTGCAGCAAATGGAAGTAGATCATCTTCAACAAAATAGTATCCTTGATCACCATCATCATGATCCTCTATCATCGAGCCTCCCATCGTGTTCTCATCAAACACTACATGAACACTCTCTTCAATCTTCCTCGTCCTCTTGTTGAACACTTTGTAGGCTTTGCTATGAGGGGAGTAACCTACAAAAGTTCCAAGATCACTTCTTGGATCGAATTTTCCCAGACTACCCTTGCCATTATTGTGAACATAGCACTTGTATCTAAAAGTGCGTAAGTGGTGCCTTATCTCGATATGCTTTGTCTTTGAATGTTGCACTGGATTCTTTGAGATATTGATTGCACTAGTGTTGTCACATAGTATGGGTACTGACCCACACTTCACACCATAGTCACTGACTTGTTGCTTGATCCACAAGAGTTGAAAACAACAAGTCGCAACCGGAATGTACTCTGCTTCCGTTGTTGATAGAGCAACATAATTTTGCTTTCTAGATCCCCATGACACAAGGAGAGGCCCAAGAAATTGAGCCATCCCGGATGTGCTTTTTCTATCAACACGATTTCCCGCAAAATCTGCATTTGTGTAGCCGACAAGCTCAAAATCAAATCCTCTTGGATGCCACAAGCATAGATTGTCAGTCCCTTTAAGATATCGAATAATTCTCTTAACAGCTTTCAAGTGGGACGCTCTTGGATCAGCCTGAAATCTAGCACATAAGCATACTCCAAACACAATATCGGGTCTACTCAGAGTAAGATAGAGTAATGATCCAATCATACCCCTGTACATAGTAGCATTGACCTCCGGATCCTTGTCATCTTTTCCACATGAGGTGGTCGGCGACATGGGAGTGTCAAAAGGTTTAGCATTTTCGATACCAAACTTTTTAACACATTCTCTTAGATACTTCTGTTGATGAACTCTTGTTCCATCTTCACTCTGAATGACTTGAAGTCCTAGAAAGAACTTGAGCTCACCGACCATGCTCATTTTAAACTCACAAGACATGAGGTCAGCGAACTTCTTTACCAACTTATCATCTGTTGAACCAAAGATGATGTCATCAACATAGACCTGAACAACTAGTGTATGACCTCCTTCATTCAATAAGAAGAAAGTCTTGTCTACTTCTACTTGAACATAATCATGTTGAATCAAAAACTGAGACAAACGATCATACCAAGCACGCGGTGCTTGCTTCAATCTATAAAGAGCTATGTCCAGTTTGTAGACACGATCCGGGTGGGCGACATCTTCAAAACCCGAAGTTTGTTCAACATACACTTACTCCTTTAGGTATATATTCAAGAATGCGGTCTTGACATCCATTTGTAGTAGTTTGAACCCATGATGAGCAAAATAGGCAATAAGCAATCGAATAGCCTCAAGACGAGCCACTGGAGCAAACGTCTCATCATAGTCAATTCCCTCTTGCTAATTGTATCCCTTAACTACCAGCCTAGCTTTGTTTCTGATCACGTTTCTTTCATCATCCAACTTATTCCTGAACACCCAACGTGTTCCAATCACAGATCTTCCCTTTGGCCTTGGAACCAAGTGCCAAACTTTTTTTCGTTCAAACCAATGAAGCTCTTCTTGCATGGCACTGACCCAATCCGAATCTTTCAACGCTTGTTCAACATTTTTAGGCTCCAACAGTGAGATGAAAGCATTAAAATCAAAGAAGTTGTTCAGACAAGATCTGGTTTGCACACCCTTTGAAAAATCAGTGAGGATGTTAGTCACAAGATGAGCACTTTTCTGTTGATAGTTCCTGACCTGTAGATCTGTCAAGTCGCCGACTTGTGTATGAGGCGTTCTCTCTAAATTGTCTTCAGAGTCTTCTGGACTTGAGCTTCTCTCAGGTGTTTTGTCATCATCTGTCTCATTGTCACATGCCCTTTGATCTTGATCACTTCCTCCTGTTGTGTCTGAGTCGGCGACACCAGCATTGTCACTGACTACTGATTCTTTTTCTGTTGCAACAAATGGAAGTAGATCATCTTCAACCAAATAGTATCCTTGATCACCATCATCATGATCCTCAATCATCGAGCCTTCCATCGTGTTCTCATCAAACACTACATGAACACTTTCTTCAATCTTCCTCGTCCTCTTGTTGAACACTTTGTAGGCTTTGCTATGAGGGGAGTAACCTACAAAAGTGCCAACATCACTCCTTGGATCGAATTTTCCCAGACTACCCTTGCCATTATTGTGAACATAGCACTTGCATCTAAAAGTGCGTAAGTGGGCGACACTAGGCTTAACTCCACTAAGCAGTGCATAAGGAGTTTTTCCAAGAAGTGGACGAAGTATGGCTCGATTCATCACATAGCAAGATGCATTAATGGCTTCACCCCAAATGTTTCTTGGAAGACTACTTGAGATAAACATAGTCCATGACATGGTCTCCAATGCACGATTCTTCCTCTCAACCACACCATTTTGTTGAGGAGTTCTTGGCGCTGAGAAGTTGTGACTTATGCCATTTTTCTTGCAGAAAACCAGAAACTCATAGTTGTCGAAATCCGTTCCATGATCTGACCTGACAGACACAAGAGCAACTCCAAGTTTTTTTCTCCACAGCTTTCACCCATGCTTCAAATTCTTCAAAGACCTGATCTTTAGAAGACAAAAAAATAGTCCAAGTATACCATGAAAAGTCATCGACAATGACAAAGATATAGCTATTTCCTCAACGACTTTGGACTCGTATGGGACCACATAAATCAATATGAATAAGCTCTAAGGGTCTAGTGGTACTTACCTCCTTCTTGGCTTTGAAGGATGACTTAACTTGCTTACCTCTTACACATGTCTCACAAACTTCATGCTTGTTTGAATCAATCTTGGGTAGTCCTCTAACCAGCTCTTGCTTATGAAGTTTGTCAAGGAGTTGAAAGCTCGCATGGCCAAATCTTTTGTGCCAGAGGTCGGCGACATCTGTAACTGTTCTATGACAATTTTTCCTCGGGTTCGAAAAAGGGGTTCACTTTATAGAGATTGTTTTCACACACACCTTTTAGAAGAATATTCCCCGAGTCACTTTCTATCACTTGACAACCTTATTTATCAAAAACAACTTGAATTTTTCCATTAGCACAGATCTGAGAAACACTTAATAACTTGAAACCATGATTTTCAACCAAGTACACATTATCTATAGTCAGTTTTTCAGAAAATCTTACCATACCCATACCAGAAATACCACCTTTACTATTGTTGCCGAATGTAATCTTACCTCCCTTGTATTCTTGAAGTGAGACGAAATCCCTGGGGTTCTCGGACATATGAGTTGAGCACGCACTATCAATAAACCAGGGCTCCTTGTCACCCCATTCAAGCTGCATTGAAAGAATTAGTTCTTACGAACCTAGAGTTGTTTAACTCCTCTGGGTTTGGCAACAAAGTAATTTCTAGGACAACAATTATTGCAACTAGCACAAACAGATCCTAGAGGACAGTCAGCAACAACAAGTTTGTCTCGACTATCATCTAAAGTCCTTGACTTGGCATTTTTCTCATCCCTGTCCTTTTTGTGACAATCATATTGGTTATGACCAACCTTGCCGCAGTAGCAACATGTTCTATGAGACTTCAGGGCCATATACTTGCTATAGCTCGGACAGATGGGTTTGTTGTTGATGCGAGATTGAAAATCAATTTGTGACGGAGCCGAGTTCTGGACTTGTTTTTGCCATATGTTGTGCACCTTTTGATCAGGATACCACTATTACTTCCCTTTGTCAGGCTTAGCCACCACATGTGTAGCACAACTTGCATTGTCACTACACATAGGGGTTTTACTTTTAGACACAAGGGGAGCAACCTTGGTACCCTGAGTATTGGGTGCACGAACAAATCCAATTCCAGATATGTCAACCTCCTTCACAAACTTCTTTTTATAGTCATTTCTGACCTCTTGAGCCTTTTCAACAACAAACTCATCCAACCATTTCTTTCTTTTAGTCTCATCATCAACTTTTAGATCAAAATCTTTGGATAGCTTAGCATGTCCTAACCTAAGCATAAGTCTTTCTCCTTCTAGGTTAGTGACTTGTTTTTCCAAATCCTCAACTTGCTTTTGCAAGTCGACGACCTGGGATTTTGAATCAAAACAAGACTCACAAGTCACTGACTTAGGAGAAGAAATCTTTTCTAGTTCAATAGCTTTAGAGGATCAGAGTTTGTTATCATCGAAAAGATTGGAGATAGTTTCCTCATTTTCTTCCACTTTTTCTCTTAACTCAGTTACATGAGTTCCAAGTTTTTCGATGATAGCAACTAACTGTTTTCTAGACTTTTTAGCAAGAAGAGAAGATAGTTCAGATTCATTTCCCTCATGGGATCACTTGTCTTCAATGGCCATACAACAATCTCCTCTTGTCGGTGATATCTCGTCGTCATCATCAGACATATCCCAAGTTGCCATCATTCCTTTGCCAACTTCTCTAGTTCTTCTTCTAGGACATTGCTTAGCAAAATGTCCTTTAGCCTGACATTGATAGCAAATCACTTCCTTGCTGTCCTTACTATCCTTGCTTGATTCAGGAGCTTCGACCGGAGCCTTGTTATGATTCCATAACCTCTTCATGGCCTTTGAGATGAGAGCAATATCCTCATCTACTCCTTCAGTGTCATCGTCTCCTTGAGCTAAGTCGAAAGCCCTTTCGACTTTGAGAGCAATATTCATGACTTTCTCCGAGTCATGACGATCTTCTCTTCTTTGTTAAATGCCTCCATACATGGTGAGTTGCCCAACAAGATCTTCCAAAGTCAGCGACTTGGTTTCCTTCTGAGTAAGAAGAGACGCAGCAATGGTGTCCCAACTTTTGTTCAATCCCGAGATCAGCCAGTTGGTTTGCTTCCACTGAGGAAGCTTCTCTCCCAAAAATTCCAATTGGTTGACAAGAGTCTGGAACCTCGAGTGGTAGTCCCGGAGAGATTCACCTTTTCCTTGAAAAATATTCTCATACTCTCTTTTGAGACTTATGATCCTATCTTTCTTCACATCCTCATTGCCTTGATGAAGTCTTTTTAGAACATCCCAAATGTCCTTTGCAGTCATGTATCTGATCACCTTTTTGAGGTCACCGTCCGTGAGAGCATTGTTGAAACAAAAAAAAAATCATAAAGTTAAGCTTGGTTTGGTTTTCATGAAATTATTAAACCAAACCTATAGTTTCAAGTCTAAAAGAAAAGTAGGCTTAAAGACTATGTCATGATCAAAGTTGGTAAATGTGTATGTTCTTCGAATTTTCTTGGTCCATAAACATAATGGGACAATATAAAATAGAAATACGTACAATACAATAAAAATAATAGCCACTAAAAATTAATGTGCTCATAATCCATTCCATGATTTATGTATGTATTTGCATGCCCATATGCATTTGGATCAAACCAAATAAAAGAAGAAGAAACATGCAATTAAAGAGGGTGAGGTGAGAATCAAATTCAGTGACAAAATCGTCTACATGGAAGTCAAATGGGCTAATTACTTAGCTAATTACTTTCCAATACAATGTGCCGGCCATTACAAATTTACAATGTGCTGCCAATTGCTTTTCCATGATAGCCGTTTTGAGTGGCAATTTGTAACGTCTACCAATTGAAGATGCTGCATTCATTTTCTGCTTAAGGGATAAGGCTGGGCCTTTTTTTCATTCCTTGTGTGAGTCTATAAATTAGACGAGAGGAATACTAAGAGGAGGTCTTCGGGGGGATTAAAATAAAAGCTCAACAAATCAGAAAAAAAAAGATCGAGCTATACCGAAGATTTGGGGTTGATTTCGATCCGTTCGAAGTCACCTCCGAGTAAGACAGTTTCGATCAAGAGATGATAATAATAGTTGGCTTGAACTAGTTTCGCCTCTATTCAACAAGCCGTGGTTGGCTCGAAACTTTTAGTTTCGCCTCCACAACAAGCCGTGACTGGCTAGAAACTTTCAGTTTCGCCTCCACAACAAGACGTGGTAGGCTCGAAACTTTTAGTTTTGCCTCCACAACCGAGTATACTATGCCAGAAAAATCCATCTTTTTGTCCTTGATCGAACGATCGAACCATGTGTATTTTGCCAAGATACGTATACAAAAGAGATCAAGTTTATATGTGAATTTCCTTCGTTATAGTAACGTGGTGAAGCGGTGGCGATCGAGCTTTGATCGGGTCCGAAATTAAAACTTCTAGCCACGAGCCTTATACACGGTGAAACGAGCCTTTTACATATATGTACGATATATATCACAATTCAATGAGACACTGGGGCTGTTTTGGAGGATTATACACTGCCCGAAACGGAGTGTTGTACCACCATAATAAAAAAACGAAGCGTTGTCATGAAACGACTTCAATTGGCCGGTGAAGATTCAAGTCAAAAAGACTATGCAAATACAAATTAAAGTGGCAAAATTAAGTCTAACTTACCAACTGTTATTTACCACAAAGAAAGAATACAGTAGGTTTGCCCATGTGATATATATATGGCCATATAAGAGGTTTTGAACTCTACGTATTTTATGCATGAATACTATTGGTTGTATTAGTGCTAATAAATTAGCATTAATTTAATCAAGCAACAAAAACAAAGAATTATCCCTAATCTTCTTGGATATGGGTCGGTTTGCACAACAAAAGAAATAGACATAGAAAAGATGTCCATAGCTGCAAGGTCAGCCCATCATACAAATCACCATGGATTCATCTTGGATCATGTAGAAATTGAGCCTGCCGTTTATGGAATTCGATCCACACCGAGATTATCTGGATTAATTACCCCGCTTACAAACCCGAGTTTGCCACTAGTTAATTATACAAATTAGTGGTCTAACATATTTTGATCACTAATTATTTATGCAAGTTGGTGATCATACGGAGGTTTACTAGCTAGTAGAGAGGCGGTGGCGCTAGGTGTGGTGGTGGTTCGGCCGAGTTCAAAGTTTGACCGAACGGAAGTGCTGTAAATTCCTATTATATGCAAGGAAAACAACCACACTTAATTAGTCCCTAATATTTTAAGCAAGGGGCAAGTTAAGAGTGCAAAGCAAATGGGTCAAGTTACCTTGAATTTAAGCAGTGGAAGAACTACATAGACTTGATCCCTTCAACGGGTATGTAGGAAATTCGACACTAAATTCAAACGGGTCTCGAATTCAGTCACAATTCCAAATTAAAAAACACAATCCTAAATCAACACTCAAAGTGTTCTTTTGGCCGAACTACGGTGATTTGATCCCATCAAGGGTACGTAGGAAGCTCGACATATAGCGCAAATGCTCGTCGGGTTCAATCACAACCTCAAATTAAAACTTATTCTTTATAGAATCACGTAAGGACTTGACGCCTAAAAAGGCTACGTAGGTAACTCGATGCAAATTTTTATCGAGTATAGTCGCACCTCTAAATCAAACTAAAATTCTCAAATCCAAAATGCACTAAAAAATTTGTGCACTCCAAATGCGAAGAATTAGATCACCCTTCCTAGAAGGTGGGTTTAATCTCATTCGCGTCATGCAAATGATAGTTGGAGTGGTCTAGACAACCCTTCCTAGAAGGTGGGTTTAGATTCATTCCTATGATGCATGAAAAATTACACACACCAAATCAAACACAAAAAAAACAATAACACTCTGAACTACGTAAGGCTTGATTCTCTTTAAAGAGATACGTAGGCAACCCGTTACAACTCGGGTGCAACTCAAATTAAAAATTAAATTCAAAAGTCTCCAACGTGTCTATATTATTAGTAGAATTGTGAAGATGTACAGATAAGGGTCGAACTTAAAAAATCAAATTAGATGTGTTTGTGCATAGTTGTTTTCTTTTAACAATTTTTGCCTAACAAGCATGATGGAGGACCTTTTTTGCTCTAGCATTCTTTTCAAGCTTCTTGAAGTCAACATCATTGTACTCGGCAGTGGTTTTTTCCGTCTTTTCGTCCTTTCCAAGAAAGGTTTCCGGACCTAATTCAATCACCTTCCACAATTGACCATCTAGAGAGCAGATGTGGGCCTTCATTTGTTCAACCCACCAATCGTACTCTCCAACATTGAGGGTTGGAGGCTTCCAAAAAGAGTCACTGACATCAGTGTTGGTTGAAGACATTTTCCTATAAGAAAAATACTAAAAACACAATCTAGAGCCTTGGTCTGATACCAATTGTAGGATCATTAGTACATAAACGAGTCAGAGAGTCCTACGAAGTCATTGACTTTGAATAACAATAGAAGTCACCGACTTTGGTAAAGTCAGTGACCTTGAAATAAGCAGCGGAACAATCAAACAGGAAAGATATTACCAAACTGTAAATGACAAGCGATGTATAGTGGAAACTCTCGTAAACCAACTAGTTTACTTAGAGAAAAACCACTCCCTTCCAAGCTTCTCACTTGGTCGGATTTCAAGAGTCCTTAGACTCGCTCTATTGATTTCTTGAGTTATACAAAGCTCTCCCGTGAACAAGTTGAATCCCACAACCTTGAACCACACTCTACCTTTGTCCCAACACTCTCAATCTCACGCTATGCCTAAGAACACTCGACTACACCACTTGTACGAATCTCACGCACAAGTCTTCTTCCCTACTCGTACGAATCTCACGCACGAATCTTCTTCAACCTAGAACTCTCTCTTTTCTTTTTCTCAAGATATACAAATTATGCATGAAAGTCCTTACTTCTAACTTAAAACAACTCAGTATTTAAGCTAGAATAAGGTATGATTTTGTGTAATATTATTTCCTATTCGGTAAAGGAAATAACATCACACGCAATCTTACAAGATCTTTCCTAATATAACATGGACGCACACATAAAATATTCTAGGAGAATCAAATTATCTTCTTCATACTTTATCACTCTTTTGTGATGATCTTCTCCTAAAATGAACATCCCAGCTGTCTACAAATACACGCACACGATCTGTACGTTCCTTCCTTAAATAGATTTTCTGTCAGCTGGTCGTGTTAGTGACTTTGCAGTGACTTTGTCGAGTCTCCAACTCGCCTTACAACTTCGACGTCACTGACTTCCGGGAACCATCAAAACTCTAAATCTTCTAACACGAGCCATACATCAATTACCTCAAGGAAGGGAAACTCCCAAAAGATAAGAATATGGTTGTTAAACTATTAAGTGGCAATGATCATGCTACGTGCCCTATACCATGACATGTCAAGACTCCAATGTTCCTTCTTTCATTTTTTGAAGTTCGAATATGTACATCGATAGTATGCACAGACAAGTGTCTTTACAGGTTGGGCTTTTTCCTACACAGCTCTATCCATAATGTAGGAGGGGAAGAAGCCGATCAGTGACCTAAAACAAAAGATTTGCCAACTTTTCTTTTGATTTATCCTTCACGATATAAAAACTTCTTGTAGTAAACATAAGGTACGGTATTTGAAAGCCCTTATCTTTAATGAGTTCTTTCCACTTTTTATTTCTACAAACGACATTTCAAGTGAAATTTCAAGATGGATTGCAAAAGTTCCCTCTAAAAGGCTATCGGGTTGTCATCAACATTGACAAAAAACTAGCTTCCACAATTTGAGTTTAAAGCTTAGCTCGGGCTAGGAAAAGAGCCGACATGCCCAAGAACCATACATCAATTACCTCAAGGAAGGGAAACTCCCAAAGGACAAGAATCATGTTGTCAAATTATTGTGGTAATGATCATGCTATGTGCCCTATATTGTGACATCTCAAGACGCCATGGTTCCTTCTTTCATTTTTTGAAGTTTGAATTTGTAAATCCATAGTATGCGCAGAAAAGTGTCTTTATGAGTTGGGCTTTTTCCCACCCACCTCTCTCCATAGTGTAGGAGGGGAAAAAGCCGATCAACGACCTAAAACAAAAGATTAACTAACTTCTCTTTTGATCTCTCCTTCATAATATAAAAACTTCTTGTATTAGACTTAAGGTCTGGTATTTGAATATCCTTCTCTTTAATGAGTTCTTTCCACTTATTAGTTCTACAAACGGCATTTTAAGTGAAATTTCAAGATGGATTGCATGTAGAAGTTCCCTCTAATAGGCTATCGGGTTGTCATCGACGTTGACAAAAAAAATCTTCCACAATTTGAGTTTAAAGCTTAGCTTGGGATAGGAAAAGGGCCCACGTGCCCGAAAACCATACATCAATTACCTCAAGGAAGGGATACTCCCAGAAGACAAAAATTAGGATGTCAAACTACTAAGTGGAAATGATCATGTTATGTGCCCTATATCGTGACATCTCAAGATACTACGAACTCGAAATGTCTTCAAAGATGTCTTAAACAGAGTTGTCTTTAGATCTCCTCTCTTAAGTCATTTGGCATAATCATGGAAAGTGGAATTATGAATTGCAATTAGCCCTAAAATTCAGTAAAAGGGAATTGGAAGTTAATAAAAGTTATTAAGCTTCAGACAATTTGTAACAGGAGAGAACTTTGGTTGGACAATGCCCAAAGAATATTAATTTAGGTTACCTGACCAAGCAAGGTTCATCCTGTCATTGGTTATGTGATAGCTTACATATAGGTAGTATTTAGGATGCATATTTACGTTTCTTTTGCATTGCTTTTAGGTAGTTTTAGTTAGTTTCTTTAATGTCTTAGAGTGTCTAGGAGTTTTGGGTTTTTGCACTTGTTCTATGTTGTTTTACAGGTCTTAAAGTGAACCAAGTGTGAAAGGAATGAAAACGGGAGAAGAACGCTTGAATTCGGGCCATCCGTTGGAGTTGCTGGTTCGACACCTCTGTCTTGTAAGGGTTCGTTCGGAAGCTATAGTGGTCTTATGAAGTTGAGTTTGGTATCATTGGAAATCTAATCCAAAGAGCTACAATTCATGTTTTTACTCCGAGTCCAAATTCCAACTCGAAGTGAGTCAATACAGCCCCCGAAGTGTGACCTGAGTTCTGAACCGAGGTGCTGGCGGCGACCGCCGCCAACCCAGCGGCGCCCGCCGCCTCTGACAGCCGCGTGATTCAAGTGATGACACGTGTTTTGTTTCTATTGGTCCTTTTCTATCATTATTATTCCGAGATATTATATTTTTGGGATATATTTTTAGACCTAGTTTTGATATATTAGGTTTTAGAGAGTTGCATCTCTCATTCATACACTATTATCATATTTTTCTTTCAGAGTTTTTAGCCTTTCATGAAGAACTAAGCCTCTTTGCTTAGTCAGACAATTGAAGCATCGTTTTGATTAAAGTTGTGAGATTTCTAATTCCTTATCTATTGCTTGGGTTTAATCTTATCTCTTGCTTGAATGTTTATGATTTGTTTCAACAGTTTCTAGCCTGATCAACTAGGGTTTGTTGTTATTGAATCTATTGCTAGATCTAGAGTGTTACTGGTTGAGCATCTCTAGATTGAAGTAGCAACTGCATCGTGCTAGTATCTGGCTGTGCTAGTCTTATGCAGAAGAGATTTGATTTACATTCTAGGGTAAAAGCTGGTTGTTTTATTCTAGAATTGTATCCTATTATATTCCTATCCTTACTACTGCTATTAAACTGAATCATTGATGGTTTCATGGTTGTTTAATTAGTTAGAACTAATAGTATCTGGTTGTGCTGTTAGTTAGATTTGAAAAGGAATTGGAAAATTCATTGCATGTGATATTGAGGTGAAATCAATGATCAACTTGTCATACGATTGTGGATATTTGTTTGCCTAAGCTATCTTCCCAATTATTGTTATTCATAATCTTTTATTGTTTTGTTAGTTTTTGCATTCTTAGATTTAGTTTAATTCATAAACCCCTTTTTACTTTAATTGCCATAAAATTCACATAAAAAGATAAATCAACCTCCCTGTGGATTCGACCCGGACTTCCTAAAGACTACGGTTCTTAGTTAGTTTGGATTCTTTTGCATAGCCGTGATTTGCACGACCATTTCACGCCTATCAAAATTGGCGCCGTTGCCGGGGAGGCAATAATTGTCTTTTTGTGTGATTTTTGTGCCAATTTTGGTGTGAAACTATCTTATGGTTCACACCCGTGCTACTAATACTTCAAATCTTTTGTTTGATCCAGAAATTGAACAGACTCTTTTCAGAACTCGTCGAGCTGTGCGTGCACTACTGCAAGGAATCCGAACAATGGGTGATCGAGTTACTCTTGAGAGCTTGACAGCTCCTAATCTGAATCAGCCTACATGTGCAGTGCAATTCCCAGCCCTAGGTGATGGGGTGAAGTTTGAGCTCAAGACAGGAGTAGTCCATCTACTCCCAAAATTCAACGGAACTCCACTTGAAGATCCCATTCAACATCTTGACGAGTTCCTTGATGTCTGCACCAGCATGTGTCCCTCTGATATTACTGAAGAACAGATGAGGCTGAGAGCGTTTTCTTTTTCTCTGAAAGAATCCGCTAAAGACTGGTATCATACTCTACCTCCTGGAAGCGTTACTACTTGGGTAAACTTGAAGAAGTTGTTTCTGGACAAATACTTCCCTCCAATCAAGTCTAATCAACTCAAGAAGCAGATCTGTAACATAGAGCAATTCCCCAACGAGTCGCTTTATGAATATTATGAGCGCTTCAAGAAGCTGGTAAAGAGCTGTCCCTACCATGGTTATGCTAATCATGATCTTATTCTCTATCTCCATGGAGGACTTCGTGAGGATGACAGGCGATTTGTCAATTCCTCTTGTGCTGGAAACATCATGAAAAGAACCTATGACGAGGCTCTAGAAATATTTTCTACGCTGGGTGATGAGTCTAGGCAATATACTGGAAGAGGTTCTAAAAACTTGTCAGCTGCCAACTCTCACTCTACAATTGATCAAGCTGATTTTGATGTACTGAAAGAAGAAGTGAGGCGGTTGAAGTTGAAGGGTACTGCTCAACAGGCTAAGGCGTGTGGAATCTGTAATGACGCCTTTCATCCGACTAATTCATGTCCTACACTACAAGAGGAAGTGAATGCAGTTGGAGGGTACCCAATGAAGCCAAGGAATGATCCCTATTCCAACACCTACAACCCTGGATGGAAAGATCATCAGAACTTCAGGTGGAGAGAGCCTGAGTCAAAGCAGCAACAAGATCAGTTTCAACAAGTTAAGCCATATGTGCCAAGGCCTCAAGGACAGAATCACAATGCCGCTACTTCTTTGGACGACATGATGAAGATGTTGGTGCAAAGTAACCTCACTCTTCAAAATAATATGACTCAACTGACTCAAAGTCAAGTGAAATTCCAGGATTCTACATCAGCAAGCATTCACAACCTGGAACGACAGATGAGTCAAATCTCTAAAGCTGTGAGCAAACTGGAAGCAAGAGATTCGGGTAAACTTCCTTCTCAAACAGAACTCAACCCGAATATTCGTAATGTCAGTGCCATCATGTTAAGGAGTGGGAGACAACTTGAAGACAAAATAGTAGAAGAATCTGGCGAGGAGGAAGGCGGCGACCGCCGCCAGGATAGCGGCGCCCGCCATCAAATTGAGCTTGGCTACGGCAAATTGGAAAATAATGGCGGCGACCAACAATTAATTGGCGGCGACCTCCGCCAAAATAGCGGCGCCCGCCGCCAGTATAGCGGTGACCGCCGCGACGGTGCTCAAAACTTCGAAAAAAACGGCGACCGCCACCTCCTGGCGACGCCCGCCGCCAGCCCGCCACCTGCCCGCCGCCTCTCAAATCTTGATTTTTCCTCTTCTGATGTTGCTCACTACCCATCTGTAGTTGTCTCAGATGTTGAGAAGGCTTCTGGAACTCCTGTTTTTCTTGAATGGAAGCCTACTGCTCCTTTTCCGTCTGCATTGAAGCGTACAGAGCCATTGAAGCAAGACAAGGACATATTTGAGATGTTCAGAAAAGTGGAGGTCAACATGCCCCTACTAGATATGATCAAATCCATTCCTCGTTATGCTAAGTTCTTAAAGCAGATGTGCACTACAAAGAGGATTCAGGATGAGAAAAGCAAGAAAAAGGTGAAGGTGACCGAACATGTCTCAGCAATATTTCAAAAGCACTTACCCAAGAAATGCGGGGATCCAGGTATGTTCACTATCCCTATAACTATTGAAGGTACTAAATTTGACAAGGCTATGTTAGATTTAGGTGCTTCTATTAATGTTATACCTTCCTCTCTCTGTGAGTCTATGAAACTGGGACCTATTCAGCCAACTAATATTTCTATTCAGTTAGCTGATAAGTCCACTGTGCGTCCTATAGGAGTGGTAGAGGATGTTTTGGTTATGGTTGATAATCTTACTTTTCCTGCTGATTTTTATGTGCTTAATATGGAACATGATAATCATGCAATCCCTATTCTGTTAGGGAGACCTTTCTTGAAAACAGCTAATACCAAAATAAATGTGAGTACTAGTTCACTGACAATGGAATTTAATGGCCAGATTATAAATCATAATATCTACGACGCCATTAAATCTTCATCTAATAATCATTTTGTGTATGCTGTTGATGTGCTTGAGCCTGTTGTGAAAGATATTCTTGTTGGAAACCACCTAGATGATATGAAATCTCTTGTTGATTCTAGTTTGGATTTCACTTTATCACCTAATATGCAGGACACTGTTAATAAGTTGGATGCTTACTATAAGCTTCCTCCTGAATTTTTGGGACAAGCTCCTTTACCACTTACCTTGCCTAGCAAGAAGCTTTTGTCTTCTATTGTGCAGACACAGGTAGTTGAATTGAAGAAACCTCCAGAGCGCATAGGGCAACCCCCTCCGCCACCCTTGCAACCTCCGTCACGGCCACCACCATTCCCTGACCCAAATTAGTTGTTGGTTTGTAAGTTTTTCTCTTTCTCTTTAATTTTACTTTACATTGGGGACAATGTAAGATTTAAGCATGGGGGAAGGGGATTACTTGTTTTGCATTCATGTAGTTGCATTAGATTAGGCATGTTAAATTTATGATTTGCATTGATTAAAATTCTTGAAAAAATGAAAAAAAAATCAGAAAATTCATAAAAATACAAAAATATTGCATTTAGGTTCATATTTCTCCATTGTTTGATTCTTCTTGTTTCTCTAAGTTGAGTATGAATTCTAACCCATGATTTGCATGATTTGCTAAAGTTGATATGATATAAGCATGATCATTGATTAATTACCTTGATTATAGGACTGAGCATGTATTTAGCTTGGGTATTTGATTCATTCTGAAGTTCTAGACAAAAATGAGCCTTGTGAGATATTTTTGGCCTTTCATGATTATATTTGTTCTCTACATTCTTGAGTGTATCACCATGACTATCTAGCTCTAGAACTTGCGTTATGACTCTTTTTCAAGGCTTCTTTATATGATTAAATGCATGACATTAAAATGATTGAGGCAATGTTTCTTTATAAGCCTATTATTTCCCTTCCTAACTTACGAGATCCATGTTCTTGATACCCCATTTCTTTTGAGCTTTAAGCCTATTTTTGATAACTCCACAAAATTTTCCTAGCTAAATAAGCTTGACCCATCCGGGATTTAGGACATTAGGTTGTGTTTTTGTTTTGTGTGAGTTATGTATAAGTAGGGGGGAGTTGGAAGAAAAGGTGGAAAAAGAGGAAATATAACTCTTGGTTGCAAAGTGAAAAAAATGATGAAGTTGAAAAGTTTGTGCAAAGCAAACGAAAAAGTTCAGTTTAATTGTTAGTAGTCTTCATAAAGCAAAGAAAGAGTTGAAGAAGAGGCAAAGAAAAAAAAGTGAAGAAAGAAACAAAGTGTATAAAAATGTGTATGGAGTTGAGAAAGAAAAGTTTGGGAGAAGTAAGAAAAGAAAGTGTGTTGAAATTTGGGTTTAGGATTAGTTCTTTATCCCGGATTTAGCACCACATGCCAAATATAATCCCTTCCAATTTCTCTTTACCTTGGCCCCATTACAACCCTTAAAAAGACCTCTTGATTTTTGTTATGTGTTTAATCCCCAGCGGTGGAGATTTAGAACTCTGATGCAAGCTTATGGTAGTCTAGTTTTCATGGTTGATTTTGAGTGAAACACATACCCTTAAACACTTGAGAGTTTGAGTGCAAACACAATTTACCTTGGTGAGGTCTAGAATGAATGAATGGGTTTTACCTTTTGCTTATTATAATGCATGCTAGGAAGTCTTGGTCGGGTTTTTGGTTATATGTGAAATGCTTGTTTGACTTGAGATGGATGTATGATTGCATTTCGGTGGTGTGTTTTGGATTTATGACTTGCTTGAGGACAAGCAAGGGTTAAGCATGGGGGAATTCGATAGCTTACATATAGGTAGTATTTAGGATGCATATTTACGTTTCTTTTGCATTGCTTTTAGGTAGTTTTAGTTAGTTTCTTTAGTGTCTTAGAGTGTCTAGGAGTTTTGGGTTTTTGCACTTGTTCTATGTTGTTTTACAGGTCTTAAAGTGAACCAAGTGTGAAAGGAATGAAAACGGGAGAAGAACGCTTGAATTCGGGCCATCCGTTGGAGTTGTTGGTTCGACACCTCTGTCTTGTAAGGGTTCGTTCGGAAGCTATAGTGGTCTTATGAAGTTGAGTTTGGTATCATTGGAAATCTAATCCAAAGAGCTACAATTCATGTTTTTACTCCGAGTCCAAATTCCAACTCGAAGTGAGTCAATACAGCCCCCGAAGTGTGACCTGAGTTCTGAACCGAGGTGCTGGCGGCGACCGCCGCCAACCCAGCGGCGCCCGCCGCCTCTGACAGCCGCGTGATTCAAGTGATGACACGTGTTTTGTTTCTATTGGTCCTTTTCTATCATTATTATTCCGAGATATTATATTTTTGGGATATATTTTTAGACCTAGTTTTGATATATTAGGTTTTAGAGAGTTGCATCTCTCATTCATACACTATTATCATATTTTTCTTTCAGAGTTTTTAGCCTTTCATGAAGAACTAAGCCTCTTTGCTTAGTCAAACAATTGAAGCATCGTTTTGATTAAAGTTGTGAGATTTCTAATTCCTTATCTATTGCTTGGGTTTAATCTTATCTCTTGCTTGAATGTTTATGATTTGTTTCAACAGTTTCTAGCCTGATCAACTAGGGTTTGTTGTTATTGAATCTATTGCTAGATCTAGAGTGTTACTGGTTGAGCATCTCTAGATTGAAGTAGCAACTGCATCGTGCTAGTATCTGGTTGTGCTAGTCTTATGCAGAAGAGATTTGGTTTACATTCTAGGGTAAAAGCTGGTTGTTTTATTCTAGAATTGTATCCTATTATATTCCTATCCTTACTGCTGCTATTAAACTGAATCATTGATGGTTTCATGGTTGTTTAATTAGTTAGAACTAATAGTATCTGGTTGTGTTGTTAGTTAGATTTGAAAAGGAATTGGAAAATTCATTGCATGTGATATTGAGGTGAAATCAATGATCAACTTGTCATACGATTGTGGATATTTGTTTTCCTAAGCTATCTTCCCAATTATTGTTATTCATAATCTTTTATTGTTTTGTTAGATTTTGCATTCTTAGATTTAGTTTAATTCATAAACCCCTTTTTACTTTAATTGCCATAAAATTCACATAAAAAGATAAATCAACCTCCGTGTGGATTCGACCCGGACTTCCTAAAGACTACGGTTCTTAGTTAGTTTGGATTCTTTTGCATAGCCGTGATTTGCACGACCATTTCACGCCTATCATTATGCCAATCACAACATCGAGATTAATCTCAACAATCTCTAAGGCAGTTGTGGGGTGCATCCTCATGTTCATTGGCTTTTATACACTACTTTTGAGATAAATTTTATCCCTATATTAATTTTGGTGCATTCTAACCATATTCAGTTATTATTGTCACATAAATGAATTTAGTTTTCCTTGGGTTTATCGGGCGCATACTCCTGATATATTCAGGTTATGGGTGCCCCCATCTTGACCCCCACGATCCCGCTTGAGAGGGACTATACTGGATGATGATGTTGATGTTGGAGTCTTTAGGGCTTCCAGATTTTTACTCGTGTTTAGTGTATTTGAGTTAACAAATATTGACTTCAATTTACAAACAATGATTTGTTCAAGCAATTGTCGATCCACCAATCATGGAGATACAATAATGCAATGAAACAGGTTTCAATTAAATCTCACTATAGTGGCTTGAATTATATGTCTAATACAGAAGGTCGGGGTTAATAACAATTGTTGATCTCTTCCAAATCTATTATGACAAAGAATGTATAGTGTTTTGAATTTGATCAATGCCCTACAAAGCGATGCAACATTTTAGAGAAGTGATAATGTTAATAATAGCAAGTTGGAATTAATAGGTTGTAATTAGTAATTTCATAGAACAAACAGAAAGTATGAAAATTTTCTCGAATAAAATATTGACTCAAGAACAGTTTCAACAACTATATTATTGTTGAACCAAAAGTATCTAACCGTAATCACATTAATGATGAGACATTACAACAATGTAATTAAGGGAAGCCTCAAATGTCACACGTTAAGCCTCAAATTTAGTATAGATAACATAGTTTCACCATAGTATCCTAAGGAAGAAAGTTAGGTGTAACTTTCTAATTTCAATGACCCATTGTAGATCCCCATAAACACTTGTTTATCACTACTTCACAATATTATTATAACTAACAAAACGCGGTAGAAATGTAGGTTGCATCGTATTTTTTTATTAGGTAAGAATTCGGTTTACCGGACAGGCCCGGTAAAACCAAGAGGCCGAGTAAACGGCAGTCGGAAAACCGACAAGAATAGACAGACACGAACAAATAAAACAAATAGAACCCAACAAAACACAAAAGTAAGTACAACTAACGAGCAAGCACTAAAACGAAAGGAGTAGTGGGAGATGTGGGGGATAAAGATCAACGTCTTTAGCATTCGGGTCAAAAGTGGACCAATATGATGAAATGGATTGTTGACGTTGCCTCCACCGTGATGAAGGATCTTCATCAACCTCGAGAATGTGCAAGCAACCGCGCTAATCACATACGAACCACACCTAGTTCTAGAACCAAAACTCGGAAGTGTACAAACCGTGCTCGGTTCAACCTGCCAAAACAAAACACGAACCACAATATCCAAACAAACTCAACCCCAAAAGCCAAAGGAAGGCCTAGGGGACGGATTGAGTTTGGGTAAAATAAAAAATGGGCCAAATGAACTAAAAGGTTCACACACCAACAACCCACACAGAGGCAAATAGATGGACTGTAGCAATCATTAGTGAGAACCAAGCCCGAACGGGCCCAAAGGAGGTCTTCACAAAAGACCACATTGGCCATCGTTGTTTTCAAAAGGTCAACAAACAAATCAAACAGGGGCTTATTAAATTCTATGAAGACATTGAATATCTGCAGGTCTAGTGATTAGTAAACAAAACCAAATAAAATAGACTCCTTCTATGTGCCCCGCTAACACAAAAGCACTACCTAAAAGTTATTTCAATTTTGCACTCAATTTAGGTTAAATTACCATATCTATCCAAAAGTTTTAAACTTTTACAAATATATCCAAACTAAAACGGTTTCTAAATTTTACGACTTTTAATGGTACTAACTACCATAAACTATATCATGAATAAACTATTTTCTATGAGCACAAGCCCACATGAGCGTAATATCGTTGGACCTCCGGTGTTCCTCTAGCTTCCGGATTTCTAGGGGTTGCTAATCCTCAACCAGGACTCCCTTAGCTCAAGCACAACACATATCTGTTTTGTTACCTACCTCATATCGTAGTCTTTAACTTAAAATCTCTCAATTTTAGTTGATGGAGGATTTGTAATCAAGAAAGAGGTTTATTCAAGACATAGTTTTCAATTAATTAGCTTTCCCTTACTTAAAAACAAACTTTTATTGAATTTGAAAGGATTAGAAGCATACAAACACACTGAAAACAAACACTCAAACACTCACACTAGAATGATCCATAGAAGGATTTGAACTCTTAGAGTGAGGGAACACCGCTTCACTTTCAAGTTCAAAGCTTTCTCTTTCTCTTTATCTTTCTTTAGATTCAGACTTTGTTTTTCTGATTTTTGGTGCCCTTCCTTATGTTTACAAGGGTCCTATTTATAGAGCCTGAAAGAGCATCTAGCATTGGATGCTCTATCGATGCCCTTTACATTTCACTACGGACAAAGTCTCAGGGAATCCACTCACATGGAAAACAGTGCCATCACTCTGAATAGAAAAAGCACACTGAAGAGTAATAAAAAGACAATACACTAAAGAGATTCCTTCTTGTGGTCCACATGGCTTGGCATCATGATAGTTAATAATTCATGCAAATCGATGTTGTACAAGCCTTCTTCTCCAAGATTATCCTTCCAACCTGCATCAGCCTCTTCATCAAAATCGAGCTCTATTTGCTTCATCAAGTTTTCTGAATATCCTGGATCCCAATCCATCAGCTTATCCCATATAAATTCTTGACCTTTGGACAATAAATATCTCCCAAATTCTATTTGTGATAAGTAATCCTGGATCGAATCAGATGACTCTATTGCTTCCGAAAAATATGGTTGTAGCTCTTTCGGAATTATAACAATGGTGAATCGTAATTTGAATATCAGTATGTTGGTTTTTTGATACTGCTTGATGTATTCATAAATGTAGAAAAGTCCCATAGCTTTGGCTTCAGTGGCATTTTTTAGGACTTGTTGAGGATTAGCAACAAGTCCTAAAAAATTCAAGCCACTGGTCTATAACAATTCAAGCCAATGGTCCTAAAAAATTCAGTGGCAATTTTTAGGACTTGTTGAGGAATTTTTTAGTACTTTGAATATCAACATGTTGGTTTTTAGGATCTGCAGAAAACTGGTCTATCACAAACCTAATCAAGTAGTGAAGTGATCTTGATTTTCCACCTTTTGTCTCCATGTTTACTCCATGCACAAAATAAATTAGCTTATCATCTATCCCAGATTGCTTGACTCTATTTAACACATAATTCTGAAACTTGGTGAAATGCTTCCTGATTGGACTCCATTTATACGGACATTTTCCATATATGTCGCTGCACATTCCATAATCCCATGCCTTTAATATTTCCAAATCTTCAGAAGGATTAGCAGGAAGGTTTATTCCTCAAATCCTAGAATTATCACGAAAGAGAACTAGAGTTCCCAATTCTTCCCAAATATCATAGTATGGGCATCTATCCCTGCTCATCACATGAGAATACCATTCTGGAAAATCATTGTACTTCCATTAACCCTTCAGTTTCTCTTGGAGCTCCCAAGGAAGCTGAAGTATTTTATTGGTTATTTCCAATTCTATAGGATCTTTAGAACTTAAACGAGTTGGCAACTCCTGTGAAGTCGCCGACTTTGAGTAACAGTAGAAGTCACCGACTTTGGTAAAGTCAGTGACCTTGAAATAAGCAGCAGAATTTATGAATTGCAAGAAAACATACTAGAACACAATGATGTATAGTGGAAACTCCTTCTAAACCAACTAGTTTACTCGGAGAAAAACCACTCCCTTCCGAGATTCTCACTCGGTTGGATTTCAAGAGCACGTTCAGCTCGCTCTATTGATTTCATGAGTTGTTACAAAGCTCTTCCGTGTACAAGATTGAATCCCACAATCCGTGAACAATGCTCTACCTTTGTCTCTCACGACACTCAACGTCACGCTATGCCTAAGAACTCTTGACTACACCACTCGATCGAATCCCACGATCGAGTCACTCGAACAACCAAGTTTCTCTCACAAAATACACAACATGCTCTCTTACAAGATATGCAATATGAACCCATGACCTTCTAACCTAAAAACATTGAGTATTTAAGCTAGAAGTATTGATTAAGTGTGATAGTGTTTCCTATTCGGTTAAGGAAATAATATCGCACATAATCTTACAAAATCTTTCCTAAAATAACATGTACGCACATATAAAATATCACAAGAGAATCATCTCATATTCTTCTGATTTTTGCACTTTTTGTGATGATTTTCTCCTTAAATAAACGCCCCAGTTGTCCTGCAAACAATCACACACGATCTGGGCGTTCCTTCCTTAAATAGTTTTCCTGCCAGCTGGTCGTGTCAGTGACTTTGTCGAGTCGCCGACTCGACATGCAACTTCAAAGTCACTAACTTCCTAGAACCATCAAAATACAACTTTTCAACAATAGTTTCTTGCCAGTTGTCCTTTGTCAGCGACCTCTTCTCAAAGTTTGATGTCGTTGACTCCTCATTCAACTTCTTTGTCCCTAACTTCTCTTTGAGTTTGGAACCATCACACACACAACTTTCCCAACAATATTTTCTCACCAATTATGCTTGTCAGTGACTTCTTCATAAGAACTTTATGGCGCTGACTCTCCATTCATCTTTGGTGTCACTAACCTTTTGGAACCATCAAAACCAAATCTTCTAACAAATTCCCCTTTTTTGTTGGTGACAAATACTTCAATCCAGTTATCCTTGTCATTGACTTCTTCATAAGAATTTGATGTCGCTGACTCTCCATGCAACTTCTGTGTCACTGACCTTTGGAACCATCAAAACCAAATCTTCTAACAAATTCTCCCTTTTTGATGGTGACAAATACTTTGACCATGTTATAACTTTGAAGCACACAAGAATCATAGAACAAAAACAAAACTCAAGAAAAGTTCCCCTAAGCTTAATACCCGCATAGCATTCCCTCCCTTATAAATCTATTCCCCCGGTTAATTCCCCATTTTGGCATCATCAAAAAGACTACTTAAATAGAATAATAGAAACAGAGAAAATCATAGAAGCTAAAACATAGAATCAAAATAGCATAATAGTCGTCCCCCACAGCAAAATCAAAATGTAAGATGCAACCACAAACAATTATAGCATTACGAGTACAACCCAATCAAACAAAGCAAAATAGACTTTAAAAGAGTGGGGATAAATGTGGTAAGGATAGAAAAAAGAGGAAAGTGGAAGTCATGAACATGTTTCAGTCAGCGACTCAAAATCGAGAAAACCAAGCCTTTCCTCAAACTTCGTAAATTTCTCTTAGCTTTAAAGACATCTCTAGAAACTGAACCAGGAACTCCAACAATAGGATCAGAATAAGTACCTTCTTCATAGAGATCTATAGGTTGCTTAGAAGGTGTGACCTTTTCCAGAAATTTGTCGTTGACATCACCAGAGTCTTCTTTGTTAGCGACTTTTCGCAAGTCGCCGACTTCTTCTTTTTCCTTGGTTACTCTTTGATCACCTTCTTCTTTCTCTTCTCCTTTCACTTCATTCTCTCTAAAACTAGAGCCCTTGTGTCCTTTCTTCTTAGAATCTTCAACTCCATTGCCTCTAAATTTTGAGTTTTAACCAACTTCTTCTCCAAATCCTCCTTAGCACTCTCCTTGTCCTTTTGAGTGTGTCACTTGATTACGGAAACGCTACCGGTTGCGCCGTTTGGCGCAGCGTTCCAATTTCAAGAGACACGGTTAGAGATTCTAGGTTTGTGTTTGGGTTCATGGGGCTTGTGGATGAGGATGGGGGTAGGGTAATAAAGGAACTAGTTCTATTTTAATTGGAAAGTATCACTTCAATCAAAACAAGCGATGCTCATAAATTTTCTTTCCAAAAACAAACTGATCTTCTTAATATTTTGATGTGATTCATGCGCTAGTTTTACAATGTCGTTGACAAGACCAATGTCGGCGACAAACGATAAAAACTTCTACCACTTCATCTTAACATATTTGTTCGTGACTTTTAGCAATATTCATGACTTACACTAAGAACATGTACTTAGCATTGGAGTTGCACCAAGAAGTGCCAAAGCAAACCAAGTAAGAAACAATTTTGTGGATTTGTTGATCATGATGATAAGTCTCTGTTTCATAAGGGAAGTTCAAAACAAGCTCATAGAGACTCTCAAACATGATAGGTCAGGGACAAGCATTAGAATCAACCGTCATTTGGGCTTATAAAGAGGGTTAGGATCATCAGGTTGATTCTTTTGGGCCAAAAAAAAAGCTCTCAAGGGTTGTAAAGTAAACCAAAAAGTTGAAAAAGTCATCGACAAATCAATATGCATGGAGTTTCCTAGTTATGCTATCTATCAAATATGTAAAGACTTATACCATGAAAGCATGATTCTAAGACACATGAAAAGCAATCAGATTTCAACCAATCATTGAGGGAATTCATGTAGGGAAATAGATCATTCAAGAGAGATCATACCTAGTTCCATGCGGAGTTGTTCGAAGGGTTCACGATTCAAGTCCTTTGTAAAGATGTCATATCTTTGGTCACTTGATCTACAAAACTCCATAAAGACCATGCCTCTTACACCTACACTCTTCCTTTTCTTCATCAGAGACAATCTCAAAATTCTCAAAATTCAGAGGTTGTAGAGGTGAGTCATCGACTTGTTATTGGTCCTGAACTTCGACAACTTTGTCTGCGACAACAAGTAAGTCGGTGACCCCTAAATCTTTTCTCATCTATTCATCACCTTCCTTATCTACTTTAGAAAATGCAGGGTTCTTGTCCTTCTTGCTCAATTTCCCGGTATCATTGAACAAATCCATCACATCTTCAGTTGCATCAAATTCCATTTGGGACCGACTTGTGATTCTTCTTCAATATTCTTAGTGTTTTTTTCACTAGGCCAGAAGTCTCATACTTTCCTTGATTCTCAACATCACCATTTTCCTTTTCTTGATCATGATCATCTAACCCCTTTATGTTGATGACTTCAGCAATGTCATCAACTTCAGTTCCTCTTTTAAACTTCACTTAAGGAACATCATCTTCCTTTTCCATTCATGAAATTTCTTCTTTGCTTCAATTAGCGAAGGTAACATTACCTTCGTGATGTTGTAGAAGCGAGATGAACTTTCCCTCACTACCCTGTCATACGTCTTGAACACACACTGTGAATGAACTAGGGAGAGTTCCCCCTCACTTAGATCTGCAAGGTAAACATTAGTTTTTTCGAACCCAGAGTTGTATAACTCCTCTAGGTTTAGCAACAAAAGAAACATTTGGAGCACATGAATTACAAGTAGCACATTGATTAACCCCTTGGTTTTCACTATTGTTATTTTCAGTCCACGACCTTGCATTTTCTTCATCTCTAGCCATCGTTCTACACTCATATTGGTAATGACCAGCTTTTCCACAATACCAACATGTTCTATGACATTTAAGCCCAACATACTTACTATGACCAAGATAGACATGTTTGTTGTTAATGCGTGCTTGGAAGTCAATTTGTGATGGAGCAGAGTTTTGGACCTAGTTTTGCCACATATTGTGCACCTTTGGATCAGGATACCACTGTTGCTTTCCTTTGCCTTGGTTTACCACCACATGTATAGAACAACTTGCATTGTCACTACACATTGGGGCTTTGTCTTTAGGAAAAAGGAGAGCATGGTTGGTACCCTGAGCATTGGGTGCACGGATATAACCAATTCCAGAACTATCGACCTCCTTCACAAATTTCTTACCATAGTCCTTTTTGACCTCTTGAACTTTATTAACAACAAACTCGTCTAGCCACTTCTTTTTCTTAGTCTCTTCATCAATTTTAGGACTCTCTAACTCACTGGACAGTTTAGCATTTCCAAGCTTAAGCATAAGTCTATCCCTTTCTAAGTCAGTGACCTGAGAATTTAAATCAGTGCATGACCCACAAGTAGCTGAATTAGGAGAAGAAATCTTTTCAAGTTCAATAGCTTTGTTAGACCAAACTTTGTTATCATCAATCAAGTTGGTTATAGTGTTATCTTTATCTTCTAACTTTTCTGTTAACTCAATGACTTGAGTTCCCAGACTTTCAATAATAGCAACCAATTGATCTCTAGTCTTTTTAGCAAGAAGAGAAGAAAGATCATGTTCATTTACCTCTTGAGATGACTTGTCTTCAATGGTCATGCAACAGTTTCCCCTTGTCGGCGACACTTCATCGTCATCATCATACATATCCCAAGTCGCCATCATGCTGGTGGCAACTTCTCCAACATTTTTCTTGGGAAATTGTTTAGCATTGTGTCCCTTTCCTTGACAGTGATAGCACACCTTTTCTTTCATATCTCTACCTGATTTAGAGGGTTTGGGAGAAGCCTTGTTACGAGTCAACAACCTCTTCATGGCGTTGGAGATGAGATCAACGTCGTCATCAACTTCTTCTAAATCTTGATCACCTTGAGCCAAGTCGAATGCCCTCTCAACTTTGAGAGCCATACCCTAGATTTTATCAGTTTCAAGTCGTTCTCTCTCCTTTGTTGAATGCCTCCATACATGGTGAGTTTCCCAACAAGATCTTCTAGAGTCAGTGACTATGTTTCCTTCTGAGTGAGCAAGGAAGCAGCGATGGTGTCCCATTTCTTGTTGAGTCTTGAGATCAACTTGTTGGTTTGCTTCCATTGAGGAAGCTTATCTCCAAGGAATTCCAGTTGATTGACAAGCACTTGGAATCTTGAATGATAGTCACAAAGAGACTCACCCTTTTCCTGAAAGATATTCTCATACTCTCTTTTGAGACTTATGATCCTATCTCTCTTTACATCATCATTCCGTTGATGTAGCCTTTTAAGAGCATCCCAAATCTCCTTTGTCGTCTTGTAGCCAATGACCTTCTTGAGATCACCATCAGTTAGAGCATGGTGGAGAACTTTCTTAGCTCTTGCATTTTTCTCCAATTTCTTGAAGTCAGCATCATCATATTCAGTTGTGGTCTTCTCAGTTTTTCCATCCGTCTTAAGAAAGGTTTGTGGACCAATCTCAACGACTTTCCACAATTTTCCATCCAAAGAGCAAATATGAGTGTTCATTTGCTCGACCCATCAGTCATATTCACCGACTTTGAGGATAGGGGGCTTCCAAAAGGACTCGATAGACATGTTTCCTGCAAAAAAAGTACTAAACAAAATCTAGAGCCTTGGCTTTAATACCAATTGTAGGATCGTTAGTACTTAAACGAGTCGGCAACTCCTGCGAAGTCGTCGACTTTGAGTAACAGTAGAAGTCACCGACTTTGGTAAAGTCAGTGACCTTGAAATAAGCAGCGGAATTTATGAATTGCAAGAAAACATACTAGAACACAATGATGTATAGTGGAAACTTCTTGTAAACCAACTAGTTTACTCGGAGAAAAACCCCTCCCTTCCGAGCTTCTCACTCGTTCGGATTTCAAGAGCACGGTCGGCTCGCTCTATTTATTTCTTGAGTTGTTACAAAGCTCTCCCGTGTATAATATTGAATCCCACAATCCTTGAACCATGCTCTACCTTTGTCTCTCACAACTCTCAACGTCACGCTATGCCTAAGAACTCTTGACTACACCACTCGATCAAATCCCATGATCGAGTCACTCGAACAACCAACTTTCTCTCACAAAATACACAAGATGCTCTCTTACAAGATATGCAATATGAACCCACGACCTTCTAACCTAAAAACACTGAGTATTTAAGCTAGAAGTATTGATTAAGTGTGATAGTGTTTCTTATTCGGTTAAGGAAATAATATCGCACATAATCTTACAAAATCTTTCCTAAAATAACATGTACGCACATATAAAATATCACAAGAGAATCATTTCATATTCTTCTGATTTTTGCACTCTTTTGTGATGATTTTCTCCTTAAATAAACGCCCCAGCTCTCCTGCAAACAATCGCACATGATCTGTGCGTTCCTTCCATAAATAGTTTTCTTGCCAGCTTGTCCTGTTAGTGACTTTGTCGAGTCGATGACTCGACATGCAACTTTAGAGTCACTGAATTCCCGAAACCATCAAAACACAACTTTTCAACAATAGTTTCTTGCCAGTTGTCCTTTGTCAGCGACCTCTTCTAAAAGCTTGATGTTGTTGACTCCTCATTCAACTTCTTTGTCGTTGACTTCTCTTTGAATTTGGAACCATCATGACTGGCTAAAAGTCATCGTGCCAAATCAAAATATAAATCCCTAGTTACACAACTAGTATAGCTGGTAAGTCGGGGTCGAACCCAAGAGACACGTGTAATTCAAAGTAATATTGTTATCAAATTAATAGTAATAAAGGGGGGGGATTTTGATTAATATTCTAAAACTAAGGAATTGAAACAAACAAAGCAAGCAATCAAACAAAGCAAAAGTTGGATTTTTATCAAGTAAGGAAACCAATCCTATTCAAGTATCCACTTCCTTCATCAAGTTATTGATCATTGATTCAAACAAGTTATTTCCTTTTGGTTATTCCTATCCTGATCATATATAATAAACAAGCCAACGGGTCATGTAAATACTTAATATCAAAACAAACATGAAACGATCATGAATAATAATGATATTAGCAATGAGAACAAGGATAAACAGGATACATGCAAATTGAGTTCCAACGAGTCAAACAATAAGCATGCAATCAAATCTCTTTCTCAATGGTTTTAGTCCAACGAGTCCTAAAACATTGAGTTGCTACAAAGACAAGGCTTTACTACGAGAAAACCTAGATCTAGCAATAGAGAGTATTAAACTGCAACAAGTTAGCTAGGCGTGAAGGAATCAATACAATCAATATAAATTATGCACAAGAGAATTGAAAAACCTGTAGAAATAAGGAAGTTTAGTTCTCCATAGGAGAGAAAATACAAAAGTCTGGAATATTGGAAACTAGGTCTAAGAGATCTCTCAAACAAAGGATGAAAAACTAGGTTAATAATGTCTCGAAGCATACGAAATAAAAAGATATAATATAAAAAAATAAAGATAGGAGAAAGCATCTCGTGCGTGTCAACTTCAGCAGGGCCGCGATAGCCATAATGCAGGGCCGCGATCGCGGCCTTCTCCATCCCGCGGTCTCAACAACAATCATGAACCGCGATCGCCACCTGTGTGCACCGCGATCGCGGCCTTCAACCGTCTTCAAGTTCTTCAACTCATTGTAACTTGAAACCTTCGGCCTTCAAACCTATTCTTCAATAATGCTTCTAACAGGCCTAAAACACTATAAAAAGATGTACTAAAATGTCCTAGTTATGATGTATAAAACACAGCATATCAAATTCCCCCATATGTAGACCTTGCTCGTCCTCGAGTAAACTCAAAATCAAATCAAGCAGGACAAATCAAGTAAGGTCCACAGGAAGCAATGGGAGAAAATGATCTAAAACTAAAAAGCACTCAAAAATAAGCTCACAACCCGAACCTAAGTAAGAGAATGAAAGTGCATACAATGAAATCCTAGCACAATCTATCACTCAAGACAAAATACATATATCAAAGCAAAGATAAAAACCCATAAACAATAATCCCCAAGCCCCAGCAAAAATGTTCCTAGGCACTCATATTTTTTTTCTCACTCATTCTGCTTAGGCGCCCTTTTGGGTTTTCACCTAACCGCTCATTTCATTTTTCTATAGATGTTCTCACCAACTCACTTTCACTCTTTTTAGCCTCTTATTACCCCAGCCTAATGCCGGTCTGGGCCCCTGGTTTTTGCCTGAGCCGCCCTTTCGGGTTTTCAACTCAGCACAAGATTTAATATTTTTTTTGTTCTTTTTTTTGTTTTTTTTAATCTGAAATGCAACTATACATATATGCAACAGCAAGTACTCCCTCCCCCATACTTAAATCTTTCATTGCCCTCAATGAAATAAAAGACAAATCAGATAAAAAATAAAGGAAGGGAAAACAGCAGACTCACTGTGGTGGGGCATGTGGATGATATTGTGACCAATTAGGAAAACTTGGCCACATGTGACTGAAAAACTCATGGTACTGCCCCTGCACCTGTTGAATGGACTGAACTGTGGATGCTAGAGCACTCTGCTGAGCTGCTAACTCTCTCTGATGCTCTACAATATCTCTCTAGGTAGCAACTATCTCATTCTGGGACATAGAAAGTCATCCCATCTCCCAAAACATGCGGTTCTGCCAATCTAGATCAGAATGCACACCCCCAAAACCTCTACCCGCAGCATCATCCCAAGCAGAGGTGTCTCCATATCCTCCATAACCACCTCTGTATGTCGCAGATCCACCATCACCATAACCAGCATATCCTCCCGTTGCCCAACTCGATGTACCAGCAGGTACTGTACTAGAACTAGCACCCCATCCAGCAGACGAAGTACCAACATCAGCTAAGGTACCAACACCACCTCCTCTAAAATCAGAACCACCAGCTCTAAGATCTCCTCCGTCATCCCCGTCATCACCATCAAGATCTTCCATCTCAACATATGGAGCAGGCATCTCCTGTTGAGCAGCGCCCTCACCCACAAAATCAGACGGTATATATAAATAAGCCAATGTAGGGCCTATGGGCATATGCCTAGGAAGACGTAAATAATTAGCAACTGGAGAACCCAAAGTCCAGATGTACCCCTGCTCTGTTGATCCTTTCAAACAATGAGCCCTCTTGAGCTAGTTCTCATTGAACACATACTCACCATTGTTAGGTCGTCCAAGCACCTCATCTCTTACAAACACTCTGGCAATCAGAGTGATCATGCCACCTATAGCAATCTTGCCAGTGTCCTTCTTCAGAATCTTCTTAACACTCATCAGAAACAACTCCACCCAATCAGGAATAGCATCCTTCATAGGCATAAGACACCAGATCATACTCATATCAAAACGAGGTGCCTTTTTTACCTCCCCTTGCTCCAGAAAAGTCACAAACAACACCTTGTGACATAATCTAATGCAGGGATGAGTAATGCAATAGTTATATTCACCCTTCTTAGGCAAAAACCCAACACTTGTAATTGCCTCCCAAAAATCATTGAAGCCTGAATCTCTACCAACTATTTGCCAATTAGAAGAAGGGACACCAGTAACACCAAAAACTCCTGCCAAACCCTCCTTGTCTATATAATAAGGCTCATCCCAAATATGAAATTTGAACAAACCATTATCATCATGAAAAGTAGACAAAAACTCCAGCACAATATTCTTATATGTAGGGGTATTCACATCAATAAAACCCCCTAATCCACCCTCCATCAGAAACCTCAAAGTGCAATCATACATTCCTAGAGTCCTCAACATCTCAACGTCAAAAAATTTTGTACTAGTAAATTTCCTATTAGCCAAAGAATCCCACTTCTTCTTTTGTGCAGCAGTTAACTTATTAACAGGATATGCCATTTGTAATGTAACTAATCAGCTCAACAACAAAGAGGCGAAGAAACAACTTACAGAAACCGAAACGGAGCAATCTGGTGTACAGCCGCGATCGTAAAAATATGGGCAGCGATCACTGTTTCTGGGCAAGGCCGCGATCGCGGTTTTCTAGGGCAGCGATCGCGAATTTTTGGCGTTGGCGATTCTTTGGCAGCGACGATCTCCGGTATCGCGACTCCCTTCGTCACTGAGCCATGGTCGCCGATCTCATTCATCTTCAACAACCCAACAACAAACCGAGAGGGATGGAGGTTGTGGAATGGAAGAGATGAGAAAGAAAAATTTTGGGGTTTCTAGATTTGATTTAGTAATAAAAATAGATGAGGAGAGGGAATTTTATGAATGGATTTGGGTTTTGGAGAGGGTGTGGATTCTAGATCCGGATTTTATGAAGGTTTTAGAGAGAATTTTTATGGAGGTTTAATGGAGGTTTGATGGAGTTTGAATGAGAGTTTTAATGGAGGTTTGATGGAGGTTGAAGAAGGGTATGAAAAGATAGAAGAAGAATAAGAGGATGGAGGTAGAGGAGTTGGGCCGGCGGTGGGAGTGGCCCTACTGCCTCGTCAATATATATATATATATATATATTTTAATTTTCTGAATTTTTTTTATTTTATTTTTCAGGGGCCGCGATTGCGGATAATGAGGGCCGTGATCGTGGTTTTCGCAGTCTACCGTCAATTTCTTTGGAAAACGTCCCACGATCGCCCTTTTATTAAGGGGCGGTCGCGATTCGTCCTCATTAATGTTCTTTCGAACCTAGTACCTGCGTGTTAGCCTCAAGAGATTGAAAAGAAACTAAACTAAACAAAACAAAAAAAAGAACAAGAAAACTTACCTCGGGTTGCCTCCCGAGCAGCGCCTTTGTTTAATGTCGTTGGCTTGACATTAATGCCATTTTAATCAGCAGTTGGGGTTGGATCATCAAGACCCACCTCTTCTAGCACCTCTTGGCTGACTCTCTCATGGTATTTCTTCAATCTTTGACCATTTACTTTAAACACCTTTTGGGAGTCCCCATCAAATAATTCCACATCCCCATGTGGAAAAACTCGAGCAACAATATACGGTCCAGCCCATCTAGAACGGAGCTTCCTTGGGAAGAGTGTGAGACGAGACTGAAAAAGAAGGACCTTGTCTCCAGCTTTGAATTCCTTCCTTAGGATGTTCTTGTCATGCCATGCTTTTGTTTGGTTCTTGTAATTCACAGCATTGTCATAAGCATCCAATCTCAACTCTTTCAATTCTTGCAGTTGTAATTTTCTGAACTCTCCATTTTCTTTGATGTTGAAATTGCATTTTTGGACCGCCCAATAAGCTTTGTGCTCAAGCTCAACTTGCAAGTGACAGCCTTTTCCATAAACCAATCTGAAGGGAGACATCCCGATGGGTGTCTTATAAGCAGTACGGTAGGCCCATAGAGCATCGTTGAGTCTCAAACTCCAATCTTTCCTGTTAGGTGCCATCGTCTTCTCCAAAATTGATTTTATCTCCCAGTTGGACACTTCAGCTTGTCCATTGGTCTGGGGGTGATAGGTTGTAGAGATCTTCTGAGTGACATGGTAATTTTTCAATAACGCACTCACAGTCTTGTTGCAAAAATGAGTACCCCAGTGACTTATCAAAGCTTTCGGAATCCCGAATCTGGAGAAAATGTTGTCTTTAAGGAAACCTGCAACTTCTTTTGAGTCATCAATTCTAGTGGCCTTTGCTTCCACCCACTTGGAAACATAGTCTACCGCAAGTAAAATATACAGATTCCCATAAGAAGAGGAGAAGGGTCCCATGAAATCAATGCCCTAAACATCAAAAATTTCACAAAATATCATACGTGATTGAGGCATATCATGTCTCTTAGAAATATTACCCACCCTCTGACAACGATCACATGATTTACAGAAAGCATAAGAATCCCTAAAGATATGAGGCCAATAAAAAGCAGCTTCTAGAACTTTCCTATCCATTTTGTTAGTCCCAAAATGACCCCCACATGCATAGGAATGACAAAAAGAAAGGATAGATTGTACCTCAGAATCCGGGACACAACGTCGGATTACCTGATCTGTGCAGTACTTCCATAAATAAGGATCATCCCAGACATAGAATCGGGATTCATGACGTACCTTGTCCTTCTGAGCCTTGGTAAAATTAGGAGGAAACTCCCCTGAGACGAGGTAGTTGACAAGATTTTCATACCATGGCTTGAAGGAATGGATTCCTAGAATGAATTCCTCGAGTCGCGGCTCATTACCGCAATCGCCTTCCTGTCCGCGATCGCCATTGGAGTGGGCCACGATTGCGGTAGATTCAGCCGCGGTCACCTCTTGTTTTGGCAACAATCACGGTTTTCTGCTAGTTTCTTTCGAGCACTCAGTTAACGAACCACGGTCGCCCCTTGTGGTGGCGGCGATCGCGGTTCCCTGTTCAGTCTCGACTCCGAAAAGCGTGTCATCAGGAAATTGTCCTTGGATGTGCTCTTGACTTTCTGACTTGTCTTCCACATGTACAAGCCAGCTCAGGTGATCAACCACAAGGTTTTCAGCTCCTTTTTTGTCTCTTATCTCAATATCAAACTCACTTAGCAAGAGGATCCATCTTATCAACCTTGGCTTAGCCTCCTTTTTCGTCATCAAATAACGAAGTGTTGCATGGTCTGAATAAACTATTACTTTTATCCCCAGCAAATACTGCCTGAACTTCTCCAAAGCAAACACTACAACAACCATTTCCTTCTCAATGGTGGATTAGTTCCTTTGGGCATCGTTCAAAGTCATGGAAGCATAGTGTATGACATGAGATGCTCTAGCTTCCTTTTGACCCAAAACAGCACCAACAGCATAATCACTTGCATCACACATGATCTCAAAAGGTTGAGACCAATCCGGGGCTTGAATTATTGGTGCACTTGTAAGGCGAGTTTTCAGCACATCGAACGCCTTTTTTCATGCCTCATTGAACTCATAAGACACGTCTTTCTTCAGAAATTCACACAATGGGGCTGAGATCTTTGAAAAGTCTTTAATAAACCTGCGATAGAAACCTGCATGGCCTAGAACATAACGCACTTCACGCACATTAGTAGGATAAGGCAAGGACTGAATGATATCAATCTTTGCCTTATCAACCTCAATACCCCTGGATGACACTATGTGACCTAAAACAATGCCTTGCTCAACCATAAAGTGACACTTCTCAGAGTTTAGAACCAAATTGGTTTCTACACATCTTTGAAGGACTAAAGAGAGATGGTTTAAACAGGCATCAAAGTCATCACCATGTATTGTAAAGTCATCCATAAAAACCTCTATAAAATTCTCAATATACTCAGAAAAGATGCTTACTATACACCTTTGGAACGTACCAGGTGCGTTACATAATCCAAATGGCATTCTGCGGTATGCAAAAGTGCCAAACGAACATGTAAATGTCGTTTTCTCTTGATCCTTCGATGCAATAGCGATTTGAAAATACCCTGAATAGCCATCTAAAAAGCAGTAATAGGAACGACTGGCAAGTCGCTCAAGCATTTGATCAATGAATGGCAAGGGAAAGTGATCTTTTCTGGTTACCATGTTCAGCTTACGGTAATTAATACAGACTCTCCAACCTGTTTGGACTCTTGTGGGGACTAATTCCCCATGCACATTTTCTACCACTGTAATACCGCCCTTCTTGGGCACAACTTGGGTCGAACTAACCCACTGACTATCAAAGATGGGGTATATCATACCTGCTTGTATGAGCTTCAACACCTCCTTCTTGACTACCTCCATCATAGGTGGGTTGAGCCTTCTCTTTAGCTGTCTGGATGGCTTAGCACGATCTTCTAGGAGGATCCTATGCATACATGTTGAGGGACTAATCCCTTTAATGTCAGCAATGGTCCAACCTATGGCTGTCTTGTGCTCTTTCAATACCTGTATCAATTATTCTTCTTGTTCCTTGGAGAGTTTGTTAGAAATAATGACATGCAAAGTGTCACCATCTCCAAGGAAGGCATATTTCAAGTGATTAGGGAGCTGTTTAAGCTCAACTTATGGTGCATGTACTACAGAAGGAAGCAATTTCTCGCTAGGGAGAGTTAGTGGTATGGGCCCAATAGCCAAAGCATCAGCAGGGGATTCACAACAAGCACTTAAATCAGCAAGGATCTCATGATATCTATCAGGTAAATTATAATCCATGCATGAAATTTCAATGTCATTCTCTAAAACAAATTGTAACTCATCACCATAAGTAGCATCAAACACATCTTGCACAATGGGATCAATTACATCAATGGAATAGAGAGAATGATCATCTTGGGGGTATTTTATAGTATTATCCATACTATATTCAAATATCTCCCCCATCAAATTCCATAATTAGGACACCTTTACTCATATCAATTTTTATTTTTGTAGTTTTCATGAAAGGTCCACCTAACAGAATGGGTGCAGCATGCACATCATGATCCATGTCAAGCACAAAGAAATCAGCAGGGAATATCAAGTTATCAACCATGACAAGGACATCTTCAACAACCCCTTTTGGGTAGACTGTAGACCTATCAGCTAATTGAACAATAACACCAGTTTCATGCAAAGGTCCTAAGCCTAGTGAAGTGTAGACAGAATAAGGCATGACTTTAATTGAAGCACCTAAATCAAGCATGGCTTTATCAATTTTAGTGTCTCCAATTATACAGGGAATGCTAAAAATGCCTGGATCACTACACTTCTTAGGCATTCGCCTTTGAAATATAGCAGAGACATGTTCACTAACCTTAACTTTCTGTTTCCCTTTTAATTTTTGGTTCCTTTTGACAGTGCACAACTCTTTCTGAAATTTAGCAAATCTAGGAACGCTTTTAATCAAATTAAGCAAAGGGATGTTTACCTCACACTTGGAAAACGTCTCAAAGATCTCCTTGTCGTTCTCGGGCTTCCTTGTGTCTTTCAGCGCTTCAGGAAAGGGAGGGGGTGGCTTTTCAAAAACCATAGAAGGGAAATCTGGGCGAACATATTGATCGTCGAAATCTGGAGTCTGGCTGCTATCGCCATCAGAAAGCCGCGATCGCGGTTCTTGAATTTTTCGGAAATCATCGCCACCGCGATCGCGCCCCTGAATGGGAGGGATCGCGATTTCACTTTTCTCAAATCTCGAGGCCTCAGTTAAGGGGCCGCGATCGCCATTAGTTCGGGCCGCAATCGCGGTCTCTTGAGACGCGGTTGCGCCTTTATGTGGCAGCGATCGCGGTTCTTCCGAACTCGCGTCAACTTTCGGCAATTCTTTTCCACTTCGTAATATAATCGCACTCACATTCTCCCTTGGATTTATGGGATGAGCTGGTAATTTACCTGAATCTTTGGCCTCCAATTTGCTTACTGCAGTAGCCAGTTGACTGATTTCAGTCTCTATATTCTTGATACTAGCTTGAGTGCTCTGGATACTCGTCTGTGTGTTTTGTCCCAACTGGTCTACCGTGTTAGCTAGCCTTGAAAACATCTCTTCAGCATTGAATGAGTTGTTTTGATTTTGAATTTGAGGTCTAGGAACATAAGGTTGCCTGTTTTGTTGATTTCCTCCTTGCTGATTATATTGAGGCTCATTTTGATTCCCATATCTCAGATTTGGATGAGCTGCCAAGCCTGGGTTGTATGTATTAGAATAAGGATCAAAACGAGGTCTAGGAGCTCCATAGCCTCCTACACCATTAACCTCAGCATGAGGTTCTTGGAGTTGTGGGCAGGCATCAGTAGGGTGAAGTGTGTCAGCACAAATTTCACATGCCTTCAATTGTTGAGAGGTTCCTTGCAGCATGAACCTCTTCATCATATCCTTCAACTCCACCACCTCGGATCTTATAGCAGAAGAGGAGTCCACAACATTGACTCCTTTAGCGCCAGTTCTTTTGTTGAATTGCCTTAAGTTCTCAGATAGCTCAGAAAAGAGCTCAAGGGCATCTGCTGGTGTCTTGTTCATCAGGCTTCCACCACAAGCTGCATTCACCATTCTGAGCTCATCGTCCAATAATCCACCAAAGAAGTAAAGCACCAGGTCTTGATCATAGTACCCATGATATGGACAACTAGCACATAGTCTTTTGAAACGCTCATGATAATCATACAGGCTCTCTCCAGCCTGTTTTTCAATATTGCTCGGGCTCTTCTTCAGACTGTTCTGTTTAGTGGTGGGAAAGTACTTCTCTAAGAATGATGCTTTCATCTTAGTCCACGTATTAATGGAGCCTGGAGAAAGATAGTAGAGCCACTCATTGGTTGAATCCTTCAGAGAGAAAGGAAACACCCTCAGCTTGATCTGGTCTTCAGTTACATCAGCAGGTTTCATACTTGAGCAGACCTGATCAAATTCAGCAAGATGCTTGTTTGGATCTTCTCCACCCAGCCCATGGAATTGGGGCAAGAGGTGGATCAACCCAGACTTCAACTCAAACTTGACACCATTATTCAGCGCAAGGAACTCAATAGCGAGAGGCTATTGTTGAAATTTTGGGGCAGTCAGTTGCCTCAAAGTTTGATCTCCCATTGTCTCAGCTTCAGCAGAATTCAAGTTTAATGGCAATTCACGAAATAGATTCTGAGCTTCACGTCTCAACCTGGAAAGAGTCCTTTCAATCTCTGAATCAAAAGGCAAAATAGAAGAATCAGTAGCACGGGTGTGGACCATGAACTAGGGTCCACACCAGAGTTGGTAACAATAAAAACTTAGAAGAAAACAAAGTGTCCCCGGCAACGGCGCCAAAATTTGACTGGCTGAAAGTCGTCGTGCCAAATCAAAATATAAATCCCTAGTTAAACAACTAGTATAGCTGGTAAGTCGGGGTCGAACCCAAGAGACACTTGTAATTCAAAGTAATATTGTTATCAACTTAGTAGTAATAAAAGGGGGATTTTGATTAATATTCTAAAACTAAGGAATTGAAACAAACAAAGCAAGAAATCAAACAAAGCAAAAGTTGGAATTTTATCAAGTAAGGAAACCAATCCTATTCAAGTATCCACTTCCTTCATCAAGTTATTGATCATTGATTCAAACAAGTTATTTCCTTTTGGTTATTCCTATCCTGATCATATATAATAAACAAGCCAACGGGTCATGTAAATACTTAATATCAAAACAAACATAAAACGATCATGAATAATAATGATATTAGCAATGAGAACAAGGATAAACAGGATACATGAAAATTGAGTTCCAACGAGTCAAACAATAAGCATGCAATCAAATCTCTTTCTCAATGGTTTTAGTCCAACGAGTCCTAAAACATTGAGTTGCTACAAAGATTAAGCTTTACTACGAGAAAACCTAGATCTAGCAATAGAGAGTATTAAACTCCAACAAGTTAGCTAGGCCTAAAGGAATCAATACAATCAATATAAATTATGCACAAGAGAATTGACTTGAATCTGAAAGCTTCAACTTGATAGAATTAAGGAAGTTTCGTTCTCCATAGGAGAGAAAATACAAAAGTCTGGAATATTGGAAACTAGGTCTAAGAGATCTCTCAAACAAAGGCTGAAAAACTAGGTTAATGATGTCTCGAACCATACGAAATAAAAAGATATAGTATAAAACAATAAAGATAGGAGAAAGCATCTCACGCGTGTCAACTTCAACAGGTCCGCGATCTCCATAATGTAGGGCCGCGATCGCGGCCTTCTCCATCCCGCGGTCTCAATAGCAACCACGAAACGCGATCGCCACCTGTGTGCACCGCGATCGCGGCCTTTAGCAGTCTTCAAATTCTTCAACTCGTTGTAACTTCAAACCTTCGGCCTTCAAACCTATTCTTGAATAATGCTTCTAACAGGCCTCAAACACTATAAAAAGATGTACTAAAAAGTCCTAGTTATGTTGTATAAAACACAGCATATCATCACACACAAAACTTTTCCAACAATATTTTTTCTCACCAATTATGCTTGTCAGTGACATCTTCATAAGAACTTTATGTCACTGACTCTCCATTCAACTTTGGTGTCACTAACCTTTGGAACCATCAAAACCAAATCTTCTAACAAATTCCCCCTTTTTGTTGGTGACAAATACTTCAATCCAATTATCATTGTCAGTGACTTTTTCATAAGAACTTGATGTCGCTGACTCTCCATGCAACTTCTGTGTCACTGACCTTTGGAACCATCAAAACCAAATCTTCTAACAAATTCTAATACTCGTAAGGTCATCAAATGGTTCACCAATTGATGTCCATAATGACACCTACTCTTATTGACTTCTTCCGTCATTGAAATCTTATACTGACTAAGAGGTGACAGCCATCCCTTATGGTACTTTTCTTTCTCCTCAATTTCTCGCCTCTCTGCGTTTGATGGACGTAGAGACAGGGAATTGTGGACTAGTTCTTCCATTTCTTCTGGAGAGACATTCTCGAATCCATAATCGTGATACATTCTTAAAATTGGTTGTGGGGGTGGTACTTTGTTTGCCATTCTTCTCAGCTACAATTTCTCATGTCAAGTTGTCTGCTAATGATCGAGTTCTTTGACCCCTGCACATGTTCAATATTAAAGGAAAATTGGTTAAGGGCTAATTACCAACGCAAGAACCTCCCTTGCGCTTTCATATTATCCAAATTATTATGGATAAATCCCAATATTCTTTTACAATCAGTTCTCACTATAAAGGGTTTTGGAGTGAGAAAAATTATGAATTTATTAATTCCTTTTAAGATAGCAAGAATCTCCTTCTCCAATACAGTATAAATACATTCGGCTTTGTTGAAACTTCCACTGTTGTACCTGCAAAGCTTATTATCCATCTTTAATTTCAAAACAGCACCCCAATGATAATGACTAGCATTAGTTTCAAGAATAATTAAGTTCATCATCCTCATTGGGTAGAGTTAATACTGGAAAATTCATGCAACATTTTTTGAGTTCTTGGACTACCTTTGTATCTTGATTAGTCCAGTTCCAAACTTCTTCTTTTTTCAACTTGACTTGTAAGGGCTTTCTTAATTTAGCTAATTTTTTTATAAAATAGAGGCATAAGTAAGACATCCTAAAACTCTTTCTAATTGCTTCCTATCCTTTATTTTATCAGGAATTTTTTCCACCTTTTCTAGGATATGATCTTGTAATACTATTTGTCCAGCTTTAATCTTCAACCCAAGAAATTCAATCTCTGGCACAACAAAAATACATTTTTTCTATCCTAATATGATGCCATGATTAACATACTCCAGTTATAGCTCTAAGGTCGTGTATATGTTGTTCTAATGTCTTTGAAAAGATTAAGATATCATCAAAGTAGACAAGACAACAATGCTTAAGATTTTTAAAAAAATTATCCATTCTCCTTTGAAATATTTGTGGTGCATTTTTTAGACCAAATGGCATAACTACCCATTCATAATGACCTTGTGGTGCACTAAAAGTTGTAAATGGTACTGTCTTCTTCCATTTTAATTTGTCAATATCCACTTTTACAATCCATTTTTGAGAACCATGTGGCTCCTTGTATTCTTTTAAATAGAACTATTTTATTAGGGATATAATATCCATCAAAGACAATATTATCATTTAATTTCTTATAGTTGATAACCATTCTAGCCTTTCCTCTCTTTTCTTTGGCATGATTTCTAACCATAAAAGCAGGACTAGAATGAGGGCTTTTACTTTCTCTAATTAAACCCTTTTTTAGTAAATCATCAATTTGCTCCTTAAATTATTGTTGGTCTTTAATGGTGTAGACCATCTGTTTTACTCTAATAATAGTCTTAGGATCTATTAATTCTATATTAGCAATTGACTTATCTTTATCCCAAAACTTTAAAATGTCTTCAGAATATAACTCCTTACACAAATCTTGTAGAGGAGTGATGAATATTTGGATTCCACACACATTGATGTATTTGTACTTTTTATCTTTGTTGTGTTTTTGAATATTTTTCCAATTAATTAGGTTGATTTTAGTAGCTTGATTTTCATTATTTTTTATTACTATATCTCCTAGCATTTCTTCGCACACAAATTTAGAGAATGCTGGGAAGAAATGTCTCTTGAAGAACTGTTCTTTAGCAATAACCGGGAATTCTAACCCTGATTTTTGCATGCTTTCTATTTGTTCTTCATCTATGGATGATTCTGCTTCTTGGAGTTGAGCTAGAGTGGTCATTTCTCCACCTAAATCGAAAGCTTCTTTGGTGAAATTTGGAGTATCTACTCCTTCTCCTTGCATCATTTTATTGACTTCCTCATAATCTGACTCCTCGCCTTCTTCTTCCTCAACTACTTCAACAACTCCTTTGTTGTTGCTTAAAGCTAATTCAATAGCTTCGTCCTTGATATTTCAATGTAATCCATACTTCCTAGCGCTTCTACTAACTTATTATTCTTCCTATTTTTGCATTCATTAGCATAATGCCTCGTTTCTCCGCATGCCCAACATTTTCAATTTCTTTTCTTTTCAGGGCAATATGATGCTTTCCTAAAAAAAACCTCCTTTTCTTAATAAATGGTTTCTTATAATACTTCTTATCATATTTCTCTCCACTTTACTTATTAAAGCTTTTCTTTCTATAACTCTTTCTTCTTTGATTATCTCTTCTATCATATCCCCATTAATTTGGTAAATCCCAACATGGTAGAAATTGTCTCTTCATTTGTTGTGTTCCTTTTACCTCTCGACATTTCTTTTCTACCCATCATTTTATAAACTTCATTCTATTACCTAGAGTATCTCTAGAATTATACCTATATTTCCATTCATGGTAGCCATCACTAATTTCCTCGTTAATGGTTTTTGGGAGTTTATCAAAGAGTATTTGAAGATTAGTTTGATTTTCTCCTATCTTATAATAGTAATGTTCGAATTCAGAGAGATAGTTGTCCAAATACCCCATATTACAGATTTCAAGAGTGTTTAATTTTCTTTGATACTCGATAATTTTTCTGACAATTTCATCTCTTTCTCCAACAAACTCCTCATCTATAGCTTGACATAATGTGGTAAATATTTCAGTTGGAGATTGTTTTCCTCTTAGACCTTCCTTGTACTCTTCTGGTATTCCTTCATACCAGTCAGCTACTATACCATACAGACTATGTTCTATGTAGTTTAAAAAGTTTAAGGATCTCCATTCTGTAGTCAGGTTTAAGACGCTCATTATACTTTTCTTCCAGAAATCCAATACTTGTTCTCGTCTTCTTATACCATCTAGGTTTAACTTATATTCAGTTTCACTTATTGGACCTAACGTGAGTTCTTTTTTATTGGGTCGATGATTTGGCATAACTCTTACTCCAAATCTAGCCGTTTTTTTCTAAAAACTCCTTAGGTTTAATACTGGCCCTTTGATAGCTACACTATCATTCTTCATATTTTTTATAGTAGGATCTGTTTGCTTCATTTGTCTCTTCAAACATTATAGGTGTTATTTCTTCCTCAATTTCATTACAATCTAACACCTTTTTACCGACAATTTTATCCACTCTTCTTTTGACTTCGTTAATGGGTATTGTTTCCATATCTTTTAATTTTATTAATCCCATTTGTTGATACATTTCTTTTTCTTCAGTACCATATTCAGATTCTTCACCATTCGTAATTTTAATATCCCTCATTTTGGTAAAGGGTAAAAATGTAATTTTCACATTCCCTTTAAAATAATAAGGTTATTATTTTTATAACATTTTAACATGTAAAATTTGTGTAACTTTAAGTTCATATTAATAGGTTTTAATATGAGTCTTATTTATTATTATGTAAACTATAATTAAATTATTATAAGTAATAATGTTTATGTAAGAATATTATAATACATTTCTAAAATGTATAATAAACACTTTTTCGTAAAATTAATTAATTACATTATGTTAACTAGTATTTTTATAAAAAAGGGCAAAATCTAATAAAGATGGGGCTGCTCCTTTTTGGAATCGAATCGACGACCTACTCTTTCACACATGACGCTGCAGTGGACTCATTGATTCAATCTTATCTTCAAGAAGGGGATTGCAACGGGTGGAACTCGGATCGTTTGGCGTGATTGGATTTAATTCCGAATTGAAGGAATGGAATCAATATATATCTTCTAAACCTGAAGCACTTTTGGGCAGATTCGTCATTAAGAATTTATATTCTAGTCACCCTATTTTTAATAATGAATTATATATAAAGTAATTCACTCACCTTATTTTTAATAATAATTTTTTTATCGATTTGGCATAAAATTGGATTAATTTTTATCTCTATCCATTATATATAGCAATATTTAATTATCAATTTGCTATGAGATTAAATAAACTTTTATCTAAATGAAAGAATTTCGAATTTAATAATATGTAATTCACTCATTCATCTTATTTAATAATTTTATATAATCGTACACATTATCAAATAATAAAATTTTCATCAATTTGGCACGAGATTCCATCATACAGATGTTTAATGAATGAATTTCTAAATTTATAATATATAATTCACTAACTCACCTTATTTAATATTTTTTATCAATTTGGTATGAGATTGGATAAATTATCTTCTACCCATATATCAATATGAAATTCATTAAATAATATAGATAAAAATTGCATTTATATAATAGTTATATCTATATGCTCCTACGAGACCTATATAGGGTTAATCAAGGCCACATAATTTTTTTAACAAAATATGAGGTATTTGTATGTTTTTTATTAATGATGTTCTTCATATGCCAAGAAAATCATTCATATATTTTTAATTATGGATTTTTTATGTTAAATTTCTATCCATGAGAATGACAAATACTAAATATAAATTTAATATTCTCGTTAACCTATTTTTTAATTTAATATCTCATAATAAATTAATTAAATATCTCTAAATAAAATAGTAATTTAATATTCATGTTACCAAACTTAATTAATAAATATTCTAAATTTTTATAAATTATTCTTCATCCCACTTTCATCATTTTAAGTTTGGATTGAGTATAAATACGGGTCAAATAGTGTCGACTTATTTTAGATTATTAAAATATTATATAATGCCTAAATTTGTATCTTAAGAAAATTTCAAGTTCATTTTCATTCTAATTTAAAATTTTGTGTTTGTGTGATTAAGCCTCATATTTTTTTATATTCCTAATCAAATTTAAAAATTACTTTATTCAAAAATCGTATATAACATAAAAAAGTCATTATAATGAACTTACAATTTTCTTAATTTCATTTATTTTTTAATTTTATATCTAATGATCTACATATTATTTAAAATAATAGTCCAATATTTATTTAAAAAAGCCCATGCGCAAGGCGCATGTCCTGTTGAGAGGGATCTACTCGACAATAAATAAATTTTTAGTCAAGACCCCGTTGTGTATAGCGAAGTCATGTTCGTCCACGTGAGATAGTCAATGTTAAGTTATGTTACTTGTCACGCAAGCAATCAATTAAATCTAGGGAATTTAACAAGAGAAAGAGGAATTCTAAGGTAAAGGTATCACCACAACAACAATTATGCATGCAAACGCTTATGAAACATAAAGATCGATCGCATAAAGGTGTCAACTTTCGTCTACCTAAGCAAGTAAATCTAATAACTTTCGTTCAATTAATAAACTTACTATCTAATCTCTTCTACTTCAAGTAGGATAGATCTGATTTCGCTTCAAAACCCTAAATTGACTATTTTGATTCAAGGTTTTTGCATTCGCTTCAACTATGAATGACAAATTCCTTTCAACTTTCGTTTCAAGGATTAAGAGCAAGAGAATAGATTCATGCAATAAGAACAATCAAGACATGATCACAAACAAGCATGCACAACCATTGTTGGGTTCAACCCCAACCTTAGAGAGAGAGAGAGACTACTCACAATTCATAATTAACAACATCTGAATTAAAATAAAAGAGAAAGCTTACAACTTTGAATCCAAACAAAACTTGTCTTCCAAGTGACTCCACAAACTCTCCCTCTCCTCTCTCTCACACGCCTCCTCCCTCCAATTGATCGTCTATGTGTGTCGTCTCCCAAAACAAGAGATAGAGAAGGGTATTTATAGAGAAACTAATCTATCTAAAAGCTATCTCTAAGGAAATAAATCTTCTAATAAGATATATCCCTTCTATCTATCTAATAACATAAAAGGAAATAGGATAAAAGCCTTTTAATTGCGCCAACTCGGTCTTTGCTACGACACGGGGTGCCTCAGTACCGACCTGTGCACCTCGGTACCGAGCTGTTACAGCACTTCGAACAACCTAGAGTAAACTTGCGTAGCGGATTCGTTACAACTCCGTTTTACCTGATTCTTTTTCCTATGTTCTTGTAACGAATTTATCTACCTCTTTCCAAACTCAAACATGATCTTCAATATCTTTATGGACTTCGTTCCTTGAGCTTTTCCTTAGGTGTTTCTCCTCGGTTTTGCTCTTTTCCTCAAAAGTGCTCCAAATAGCTTCTAAAAACCTACAAAACACCACCAAAGCTTATGTAGACTCCGTATCTTAAGAAAATACGAAAACCCACACAAACGACTCAAAAAAAAACACAAAACTAAAGAAAAAGTCTCAAACACACTAAAAACACACCCTAAAAACACGACTAAAAAGGCGGACATCAAAATACCCCATACTTAGACTTGCTTGTCCTCAAGCAATCAAAAGACAATAACCAAAACCAACAACACATATATCAAGTCAATGCCCTCATTAAAAAGCAACATCAATGCACAAGTAGAAAATAGATAGACAAGTGAATCTAACGTCATCACACATATATGAGCAATCGAATGCTACTGCAGGTACATGCGAAGAAATGATAAAAGCAAAAGCAACTAAGAATCCAACCTCACAAGGGTAATATGTTTCTCTCAACTCTCATGTGTTTAGGCTTAGAATAACAACTCTCAACTCAATCCAATATACAAGAATCAACATATTCATTGTTACTTATATCACCAAACTCTCCACCAGAGATGTCAAAACACATAAAAATCATCAAGAGAACTTAGGCTCAATGAAAAACTTCATAGAAGTTTCCATTCGGTCGGGTTTTAATGGGTCTTGGTAAAGACAATAAGGTGTGGAAAATATTTTGGCTATGTGGTGCTAATAATATCCAGGAATAAAGACTCCTAAACCTCACACATATCCAAAACTCTCATAAAAGATAACCAAACTCTCTCAACATTATGCACACTCATCTCTTTCAACCCCCTTTAAAATCCCACTAATCTTGCTCAAAATAACAAGCAAATTTGGCTCATGCACTTTATTCACTACTACTCTTTTTCGGATTTTTTTTCCTTTTTCTTTTCTTTCGGAGGGGGCTCAATACCGAACCCTTCTAGTCTCGGTATCGACTTTGCATTTTTTTTCTTTTGTTTTCCCCTTTACTTTCCACTTCTTTTGTAAGTGCATTCAGGGAACCAAACTCCTTTTACATAACAAATTGCAAGATCATTCTCTTACCCAACCCATATTACCCCACACTTGAACCAAACAATCTCACTCCTCAAAATTATTACAACCAATACTAAGTCCTAATCCCCGGATAGAGTCAAGCTTTTATCGGCTAGGGAACAATTTTGTGGAGCTAAAAATAAAAGGCTTTAAGGCTCAAATTGGCTTCAAAAAGAGGATAAAGCAAAGGTAGATAAGGATTAATAGGGCTTAAGAAAAATAAGTTCTCCATCATATGATCTCACATGCAATGAACTAATATCTCATATAGGTCTCAAGAAATAGATAACCATATCAATGACAAGACATAATAGGCATAAGGAGAGTAAATCACACTACGAAAAGAAGAGGGATTTTTGATGTTCTCCCTATAAGGCCAAAAATAACTCACAAGGTAAAATTTTTGTTGGATTTAAGTCACTTCTACCTAAGATCATATGTGCTCAATTTCATCACATGCTAAATATCCACATAAAAACAAATTTTCACATGATTCAGGCAAAGCTATCCAAACATGCTATGGAATTACATGATCAAACAAGTTAAAGCATATCATAGGACATCTAAGTGGAATATTATCAATCCTAAAAACACAAAACACAAAGACACAAAAATTGAGTTACCTTTTCCCCCACCCCCATACTTAAACCAAACAGTGTCCTCATTGTTTAAAACATAAAAATAAAGAAGATAAGAAAAGGGAACTCACAAAATAAAATTGACGCTGTTTGGAACCATTAATCACTTGAGGAGTTTTGAATTTTCTCGGTTCTGTTGGAGGTTGATACCGACCCTGTGAAGGTCGGTAACGAACCTGCTGTACTTGTACACCGATTTTCTTTTGTATAGCACTTCTTCCACACCTTTGTACCTGAGTCACTTTAGAAAAACTTCTATCCCTACTATACTAATCTAATCTAAAAACAAGTCAAAAGAAATCTAGCAAAAAGAACTAAGAAAGCAAAAACAAAAACAAAAACTTAACAGCGGGTTGCCTCCCGTAAGCGCTACTTTTAACGTCGTTAGCCCGACGAACTTACCTTGGCGGATCAGGGCGGCTTCCATCCAGCTATGTTGGGATCATAAGAAACCCCATACTTAGATGGAAAAGCTTCAAAGCTTCTTTCTAAGATATTTGGCCCTCTAGCATCCACAAGAATACTTGGTAATCCTACAACAGGGTTAGTAAAATCCGAAAACCAAGGAGGATTTGACTCCTTGGTTTTCGGATTTCACTTTGAAAGCTTTCTCTTTTAAGATATTTGGCCCTCCTACAACAGGCTTCTTTCTAAGATATTTGGCCCTCTACCAACATGGTTAGTGGAAAAGCTTTAAAGCTTTCTCTTTTATGTTAAAAGAGAAAGCTTACAACTTTGAATCCAAACAAAACTTAACTTCCAAGTAACTCCACAAACTCTCCCTCTCCTCTCTCCCACACGCCTCCTCCCTCCAATCGATCGTCTATGTGTTTTGTCTCCCAAAACAAGAGCTAGAGAAGGGTATTTATAGAGAAACTAATCTATCTAAAAGCTATCTCTAAGGAAATAAATCTTCTAATAAGATATATCCCTTCTATCTATCTAATAACATAAAAGGAAATAGGATAAAAGCCTTTTGGTTGTGTCGACTCGTTCTTCGCTACGACACGGGGTGCCTCGGCACCGACCTGTGCACCTCGGTACCGAGCTGTTACAGCACTTTGAACAGCCTTTAGTAAAACTTGCGTAGCGGATTCGTTACAACTCCGTTTGACTTGATTCTTTTTCTTATGTTCTTGTAACGAATTTCTCTTCCTCTTTCCAAACTCAAACATGATCTTCAATATTTTTATGGGCTTCGTTCCTTGAGCTTTTCCTTAAGTGTTTCTCCTCGGTTTTGCACTTTTCCTCAAAAGTGCTCTAAATAGCTTCTAAAAACCTACAAAACACCACCAAAGCTTATGTAGACTCCATATCTTAAGAAAATAAGAAAACCCACACAAACGAATCAAAACAAAACACAAAACTTAAGAAAAAGACTCAAACACACTAAAAACATACCCTAAAAAAACACGACTAAAAAGGCGGACATCAGGTCCTAAACTAGTTAATGGGTGAAATTGTAACCGGTGCAATCTCTCCATAAAGAGGTTGCGTTCTTTTTCAATCCCTCATCAAATTAGTTTCTTCAATCTCAATTACAGACTAAAAAAAGGGAGTGGTTGAGTGAAAGACATGTCGGAAGTATTCAATTTTGGTCGGTATTTGTTCAACTGTGGTCGGATCTAATCGTCGGAGTTCGGTTTATGTATGCCGTGTCTGTGGGGGCGCCGGACTAGTGTGCGACGATGGAAGCCGACGCCAAGTCCCGTCGTCTGCCAGTTCCTTTCTTTCCATCCCCTTGTTGTTGTTATTGGTTCCTTTCTTCATTTACTGTATAGTATTCTTGCAACTGTTAGTCTCGGTCATTGTTCGTTGTAGTCGAAGAAAAGGGTGCCGCCTCTATTGAAAAATTTAGCAGAACTACTCTAATTGAGAAATATACACGTATATATAAATTGTACATGTGTGATAATAACATGTATTTTTCAGATTGAACATTTCCTCCAAATCATGTTCAGTTTTAGATTTTCAACTAAGAGAATATGGCTTGTACAAGTCTTTAATGGAAAGTATTTTTGTTTAATTTAATAATATATATATATATGTATCTTTCTAGATCCGCTTGTTTAAGAAAAATGATTCCGTTCTGATGATGTTAGGGGCCGAGCTATCCCCCGTTTGTTGACTACTTAGCTCATTTCTTTTATTAATAAAATACCCCCTTGAGGGGCTGGAGAGTATTGTCTCTCCTTCCACAAAAAAAAATGATTCTGGTTCTTTAAAAAACGGGGTTACGCTTGGTCAAAAATATATATACATAATTGTATAATAAGAAAATGCTACTAATGATGGGTGATCATGGGCATTTAGCCTAATTAGTTTGTTTTAGTAAAAGATATTTTATGAACAAATCTTTTCTAGGAAGTTTTTTTTAAAAAAAGACTTTGTTAAATAATTAAAAAAAATAAAGAATGTGTTTATTGAGATTTGCAATACATATCTATATTACAATAATTTTATATTTAGATATAAAGCTTTTAAAATGAAAAATGGTTTATATACTTTTTAAATAAAATAAAATAAGAACCTTATTTTGTGTATACTTAGTAGTTATATTAATAAAAAGGATAATATTAATATAATACGTAAGTTTATAATCTTTTATATACTTAGTAGTTATATTCAACCTTTTCGGATTAGCAAAATAAATTGACGATAATTTATTTTGTGGTTGTTCTCTACATGAACAAGTCCGAATTAGAAACGCGAGTGATCATTTCCGTAACCAGTTATCATCAGATATCGAGGCAAGTGAACTTGGTTCTGTTTTCGCATTCGTTTCCTAAGCATGATTCATATCATGATGTTATTAAATATATATTGGGAATTTCTGTGTGAATAAAATTGAACTTAGGATTGTTTTAAATTCCTAGATTTAATGATTGTTATTCCTAGTCATATTTTAGGTTGCATTAGTTATGGATGTAGGCCTTATTGTTGTGTGATGTTGTGTGTAAATTTATTTAAGCTCCATTAATTTTAAGGAGCCGAACGTAAAGTCTTATGACTTATATTATATAATAATTTATTCTCGCTAGGTCGTTTTTTTTCAAAAACCCTAGCTAAGGTCATAACTCATATCCCTCAACCGCTGAGGGGTGTTTGCACTTTTTAAGTGCCATGGGACGTAGGTGCCCGTATATCGTAAAGTAGTAATCCGAGAGTTTGTCTCTCGTAATTAAAGTACCTATTAATCCAAGTGGAATTATTTTTAAACGCTTAAAAGTAACTCAAATAAGTGTACTCGTACACAAATGAATATGGATAGTGTAATATCCGATGAATTCTAAATAAAATAAAATGGGTAAATATCCCAATAATTTTTTTCTCTAAAATAGAGAAATTTAATAATCCTTATAATCTCATATTATATTATGAAGAAGAGTCTCGTGCGAACGCCCGCTTGTGTGAGAAATGAGAAAGCTCCCGGGCCGTTCGATCGTATCACATGGACGGTTGAGATTGCTCTTATCTTTAAAAAAAATTGTAAAAAAAGGACACGCGCCACGCGGGGCGTTCAAGATACGCGCTTTTTATAAAGTCCATCATCTTCTCTTCTCTCGCCATTTCTCTCTCACTCACTTTTACAGTTTCCAAAGCGGTTTCAAGCAGTTCAAGCGTGAAATTGTTCAATCGAAGCTATTTCGGAGTGATTTCGAGCCGGATTCTTACCATTAAAGCCATTAGAAAGCTCAATCTAGTTCCAGATGGAGAATCAAAGTTCATCTCAAGAGAATCAAGTTTTTTATATCTCGTTTTAAATTTACTGAAATCCTAGGTTTTTCGTTCGTTATTTGTGTTTGTCGAGTGCATATATACTAAATGTTTGATCGATTGTGTGTATTTTAGTGTTTATTTGAGTAGTTTGAAGTTTATATTGCCGATTTTGGTGTTTTGTGCTTTTGTGAATAAAAAAAAATGCATGAATCGTCACTTTCTTTTACTCGATTTTTGGTCCTACCACTTGAATAAAATACAATTTTGTGTGTGCATGTGCGTATTTGATGTTTTTATCCAGTTTTTTGATGTTGAGTTTTGCAATATGTGATTGTGGCTTTGTTAGTTGCATGAAATGATTTTGGTATATGTGCGTGGAAAAGTGTTGGTGATCTTGTGTTGATTTTTGTTCATCCATTTGTGCATATTTGTTCATTCAAACTGGCATAGCATTTGTTCATCAGAAAATGGCATTTGTTCATCAGAAAATGGCATTTGTTCATCAGAAAATGGCATTTGTTCATCAGAAACTTGCATTTGTTCATCAGAAACTTGCATTTGTTCATCAATAAAATCAAACATTATGGTGGGTACATGTGTGAATTTGTGCTTTGTATTTCTTTTTTATTTAGGGAATAAACATTCAAGATCTATTAAACAACGTTCTGCAAATTATAAACAAGTAAAACATCTAAGGTTTGGTACAATGACAATCGGAGAAGATGAAATATGTGCTATTCGAAGAGGGTTTCCATTTTTTATTTTTGTATTGTTGTTTTGATATGTTTTTTTTTTGCTTTTAAAATATGTGTTTATACTGTCTTTTTATCCCTTTTTTGTAATAGAAATCAGGAGCAAATCCGGAAGTGATGCGTCTTCCACCAACGAAAAGAATGTGAGAAGAAAATCAATTGCTAAAAAGCCAGTTTCAAAAGCAATTGCTACTGAAGTGCCTGTATTGAGGCAAAGGCCGGCCGTGCAGTCGTCTCCATCAAATAAAAGACCTCGGCTGGACAAGGGCAAAAAGGTTGCGTCTGATGAATTCCCCGATGATGTGTTGCTTACTGATATGATCCCTAGAAAGGGAGTGATGATAAACGAACCATCTGAGAGGAAAACGGATACTGTTGTTGGTGAATTACAAGTTCTTGGGCAGAAGAGGAAAGTTGATATTGTTGTCGGTAAAGGACAAGGTGTTGGGAAAAAGTCAAAAGCAAAGGTGCCATTGAGAGCTTTGAAGCGTGAGCATTTGTCGTTGAATCACAGGAACTCTCCCAAGCTGATTTGTGAAGTTATTGCTGGTTTTGAGGGGGGAAGCAAGTTTACTACTCTTAAAGAGATGGGGTTTGAGCACCTCATACAATGGAATGTGACTGATCTACCTAGTAAGATGTGCTACTATGTTACTAACTATTTCGACCCTACATCATGCACATTGAAGATTGGTGATGGACCAAGTGTTAGGATAACACCTGAACTTGTGCAATTTTACCTTGGTCTACCTCGTGGTCCAAGGACAATTTCTATCTCGAAGACTGTCAAGCATTCAGATATGTACAATAGTTTTAGAGAACAGTTTGTGTTGGCTGAAATTGATGAGGTGACAAGGAAGAACAAATTGATGGAGTTTGAGAAGATAAAAATAGGGCTTTTGAGTATAGTGATCAAGAAGGATGATAACGATGGTGCTTGGTTTAGGAGAAACTTTATTATATTGTTCTACACCCTCTATATAGAGAGCATTCAAAATGGTGGTGTAAACTTAAAGTTCTTGGATCATTTGGTAGACTTGAACAAGATCAATGGGTATGATTGGTGTGCTCATCTTGTTGAGAATGCTGATTCATGGAGGAAAACAAATAATGGGTTCTTCAGAGGACCTATTATATTGTTGCTGGTATGATTTCTAATTTGTTCATTACTACCATCAATTTGTTCATTGGTTTATGCATATTTGTTCATTAATAAGATTAATTTGTTCATTAATTTGTTCATGAAAGATTGTCTATTGCGATTGTATGCTCATCTACCATCGTCTTGAAACTCCAAGATCCTTCCCCGTGAGCAAGCATTTCAGTCATGATTACTTGGTTGAGAGAGAGAGTTTCGAGGTTTCAAAGGGTGGTTTTGGAAAAGGCTATTTTAGAGGGTTGCCTGAGTTTGTTTATCCTGGTAGTGATGCTGAGAAGAATGAAGGGAAAGCCCCTGCTTCTGAACATTTTGATGAAGGAATTAATCTTGGCGATGGCGGTGACGCATGTTTATTTGATTTTTGCATGTTTTTGTCTTTATTTTTTGCATGATGGTGATGTATGTTTATTTGTTCATTAAAACTGGCATATTATTTGTTCATAAGAAACTAGCATTTGTTCATAAGAAACTAGCATTTGTTCATCAGAACTTAGCATTTGTTCATCACAAACTAGCATTTGTTCATCACAAACTAACATTTGTTCATCACAAACTAGTATTTGTTCATATCATGTAGTGTATTTTTTTTTTTGTACTTATATAGATTACTTCTTGTGCAGTCATTTCTGAAAGAACATCTTGAGATGTCAATGGAGCTTGCATCAACTTTGAAGAGATATCTCGATCATGTGCAAAGAGCTCCAACTGAAATTGAAAGCCACGGATTTTTCACGAAGATCAATGAAGCTTTTGAGAAGCTATTGGGGTTGAAGGGTGTTTCATCATCATCCCAATCTGGCCCCTAAGAAGATTTTGAATCGCCAAGCCAAAATTCATTCTGGGAGGAAGCTACAAAGGTTTTGGATGAAATTGAGGCCGCAATGAAGGCAAAGAAGCGGTTTGAATTACCTTCTTTTGACCTGGGCGTGTCTCCATTGAGGGATGATTGGGTTGGGGTTGCAGATATCGGTAGGGAAAGTGTTATTATGCAAGAAGATGGGTTCAGGAAGGTTGATGCGACAAGGAAGAAAGAACTAAAGATTTCTTTTGTTTGCAAGGGATTAACTGATGAACAAATTAGAAAAAAGGTTGAGGAGGAGGAAGCTTCAAGGGAAAAGGATGAGAAAGACAAGAGAAGGATTGAAGAAGAAGAGAAGTTGAAAAGGGATGAGGAGGACAAGAGAATAAGAGAAGAAGAAGAAAAGAGGAAGCAGGAAGAGGAAGAGGAAGAGTTGGAAACCATAAGGTGGGAGGATGCATTAATACAAGAGGAGGAAAAGATAAAGAAAGAGGAGGAACAGAAGAGGAAAACAGAAGAGGAAGAGAAGAAGAAGTGGGAAGAGGAGGCAGAGAAAAAGAGAAAAGCAACTGAGGAGGAAGAGAAGAGACAAAGAGAAGACGAAGAGAAGAAAAAGCGGGAAGAGGAGGAAGAGAAGAGGAGGAAGAGAAGAGGAGACAACTAGATGAGGAGGAAGAGAAGAGACAAAGAGAAGAGGAAGAAAAGAGAAAGCGGGAAGAGGAGGAAGAGAAAAGGAGACAACTAGCTGAGAAAGAGAAGATGCGTCTAGAAGAGGTTAAGAGGTTGGAAGATGAGGAAGAGAAGAAGAGGAATAAGGAAGAGGAAGAGAAGAAGAGAGAAGCAGAGGAGAAAGAGAAGAAGAGGATTGAGGAGTTTGAACAACAGAGAAAGCAAGAGGAAAGGAAGAAGAGGAAAGAAGAAGAGGAAGAGAAGAGGAAGAAGGAATATGCTGAGGCGAAAAAGAAGATTGATGAAGAGAAGAGAAAGGAAGAGGAGAAAAAGAAGAAGAAACAAGAAAGGGATGCAAAATTGATGAGAATTGGAATGGAGTTGAAGAAGAAACAAGAGGAGTTAAATAAGATGAAGGAGGATGAAGCAAATAAGAAACTTGAAGAGGAGCTGAACATGATTCAAGATGAGGTTTGTTCATTGATATTTCTGATTTGTTCATTAATTTTTGCTTATTTGTTTATTGATTTTGTATGTAGTTTGTTCATGAATAATATGTGTTTTTACATTTGTAGATCAAGAATGAGGCATAGGAGGTTGGTTCTAGTTCGATTGACACTCCCGTTGGTGTTAAACTCACTGGTGATGATGTACTTGATAAAAGAATATCTAAGCCTTCTGATTATATGAAGTCACCTTACATGGTAAGGAGTGTTGTTTTGACAGAAAAAGTATCTCCTACGGCCAAGAAATTGTTTGATTGGCTTATTGAAGACATTTCTGATCAAAGAGGGTAACAATGCATAGAATATTTTTTTTTTTACATATTGCTCCTTTTATATCTTCAAGTTTATTTTATTATTAAAATTGATCATTTATTATTTTTATGTTTCTGATTTATGTAGTATTGAAATCTTTAAGATGATGCATGTTTTCGCCATGAAAAAGGATTTTGTTTCAATGGTGGTAAAATCTGAAGTGGAATCAAATATAATGGGGCTTTGGAGCTGTTATCTCAATATACAAGAGCAGTAGAAAAGCGACTCAAAACCCTTGAGGTTTTTTATGGATCCTGAGGATTTGGTAAGAAAAAGGTTTTTTTATATTCACATTGTCTTATTTAATGACTTTCTGATTTTTTCAATCTAATTTATACTTATATGTATTTTGCAGGCCTTTCCACTGAAAAAGGATTTTAGTGATGAGGATTCGAAAGTGTTTTTCACTAATGTCGTTCATGGAAGTCTTGAAAAATTCAAGTGGATTAATGTGCACAAGATTGGCCTGGTATAACATTTTTTGTTCATTGATATTCTTTTATTTGTTCATCAGTACTACTTATTTGTTCAGAGGCATCAGCTATTTGTTCATTAGAAAGATTGACTCTTCACTATGTTGTTTTTAATCAATATAAGGTTTTTTCATGTTTGTTTTCCTCTGCATTTTTACAGTTTGTGTTTCCTATCTGTACCGCATCGCATTACTATTGTATTGCATTGAATGTGAGAGTGTCACGTTTCCACATAATTGATAACTCAATGTTGGATGTGTCCTTGGAAGCAAAGTATGAGCACGTACCTGCTAAATTGGTGAGTTTTATGTTGTTTTTTGTAATAGTTTGTTTTTCATCATTGACACATGTGTTTAATATTGAATGAGTTGTGTTTGTTTATTGTTGTTATTTTTTTAGAGAATGCTCTTTGTCGAGCTTATGAAGACGCTCAAGATGGATGTGAGGGCTACTTTGTTTGAGGATTTGGATAGGGTTCCATATGAACGTCTTGAGATGAAATGAAGAGATAACAGAAACAAGACTGATTGTGGAATTTTTATGATGTGGCACATGGAAACGTACTTCGGCAGCGGCTTGTCTGGTTGGGCATGTGGACTCAATAAACACGACCAGCATCAACTTGATGACTTGAGGATAAGGTACTGTAATGAGTTGTTGTTGAGTCCATTGAATGAACACAAGGCAACAGCTGAAAAGTTTGTTCAAGAATTTGTCTCGCGTAAACCGACAGTTGCATCTCGTGCTCCTCTTACAAGGAAGGCAAAGAATAAGAAGTGATGTACAATGATATGTGTTTGTTGAAAACAGTTTGGAATGTGTTAGAATACAGTTTATGGTGGTGTATGGCTTGAATGTTGCAGACATTTGGTTCTTCTTTTTGTATAGTGGAATGTGGATGATGGTTATTGAACAGGTTCTTTGTGTTAGAGTGACATTTGATTCATAAAACATGATTTATCGTAATTTGTTCATCAACACCTTAGATTTGTTCATCGATACCTTCGATTTGTTCATCGATACCTTCGATTTGTTCATCGACACCTTAGATTTGTTCATCGACACCTTCGATTTGTTCATCAATTGAGAATGTGTGTTCATAAATTTGTTCTTCAAAACCTTATATTTGTTCATCCATAACTTAGATTTGTTCATCAACACCTTAGGTTTTGTTCATCCAATGGTGTCATTAGGTTTTGTTCATACATTTTATTGAAGAATGAAAGTGTTTTGTTCATTAGATAGTAAATTTATTCATTGCTAACTGCTAATTGTTCATCCAAAACCAGAAATTTGTTCATTGATAATGCAACAATTAAGAATACTATGCATTTCACCCTAATGCAACAATTATGTATAAGAAATCAATGAATAATGAGAGATCTAATTGGGAACATAGGTGCATGTCCTGCTGTTGTGTCCAAGCTCCTTGCATTTTGCACAATCCCTTTGCTCCTTGTTTGCTTTCTTCATTGCCTTCTCTTTACCTCCCATAATACGCCCTTCTTTCTTCCTGCCCTTTGTCACTGCTCATTCAGGAGAGTGTACCTCAATAACACTCGGTATGTTTCCCAAGAATGTTTGGATTGAACTTTGCCTTGTTGATGTAGATGATTCTCCTCCCAATAAGCTCAGATATGTTTCTTTTTTTCCTTCAAGAAACATATCAGCTCTTTGAGGTGTTCTATGTTGTCTTGTATGGCATTAATGCAAGAATATACCTCGCCCAATAAATCAGCAATCAACAACTTCTTCTCATTCATCACATCACATTGTTCAATTGTTGAACCTTCTATATCAAAAGTAGGAGTCAGATTTGATGTCTTCGTCCATCTATTCTTGATGTATTTAGTTGGCACCTTCCTCAACCCAATGTTTTTGAATACGAAAAACATATGGCAGCATGGAATCCCGATATTGATGAACTTATTGCGATCAAATGAACTCTTCGTTTTGTAGCTCATGTTTCACAACATGTACATTCCCAAACTGCCCATTGATGTGATACTCGTGGATGTTGTCTTCCTTAACCAAATTGCTTAGACCACATTCAAATACAGAAGCAACAATTTCTGTCTGGACGTCATAGAAGACGTTTATGGTGTAAACAGATGCACAATGTTTCTCTAGATCCAATGGTGTCATTAGAGTGGGGGAGCTTGTTGAAGATTCAAAGTCTAACATCTACTTATTGTGCCTTTGTGAATCAATTGCACTCTCAAACTGCATCATGAAGATAACTAGAGAAGATGTGGATCCAATGAAATGCGAGAAGAAGAAGTTCTGGCTCTCAGGCCTTGAAGTTGTTCTAAGAAGTCCACCCATGTTTACATCATTAAAGTACGCAGGGATCCATAAGTGATGTAGCTCAAACATCAGTGGCAACCAAGTGTTTGACTCAAGTCCAAATTCAGCAATAATGGAATGCTAAGTCTCCTCAAACTCTTCCCGGCTAATTTCATTGCTCCAAACAAGCTTGTTGAACTTGCTTCTGAATTGATCATTGTTATACACATCATTTGTAACCTTTGACGGTACCTTGAACATGATATGCCACATGCAGAAACGATGCACAACCTTGTCAAAAACTTTTTCAATTGCAACTCTTACTGCAGGATCTTGATCAGTGAGAATGATAAATGGTTCATGCCCCCTCATTGCATCTTTGAAGTTTTGGAATAGCCAAACATAAGATTCGATATCTTCTTTTAGAAGCAACCCAAAGGCAAAAGTAATGCTCTTCTTGTTGTTGTCAACCCCTGTGAATGGTACAAACACCATTTCATACCTGAAGCCAAAGAATTTAATTTGTTCATCAATATATACGATTTGTTCATCAATAGAATTAATTTGTACATTGTAAATTCCTGAAGACAAGTATTAATTTTGTTCATCAATACATACGATTAGTTCATTAAAAGAATCAATGTTGTTCATCGAAATTAAGCCTTTTTCATACCTGTTTGATTTGTATGTTACATCAGCTGAGACAACATTTCCAAAATATGAGAAGTTCTTCCTTGCAATAGAATCACACCAGAATAATTTGGTTAACTGATGTTGTTCATCAACATTATATTCAAAGAAAAATGCATCACATCTTTCTTTTTTCTTGAACAAGTTGTCAATGACCATTTGAGCATCACACCCAATCATGAAGGAGTTTAGATCTCTTTTAAAATTCTTGAAATCAATTATAGTTGCACCAATTTTTGCATATGAACCAACAAATTCCGTGTAGACCTTATATGACTTGCTTGTACCAATGTTTGCTCGGATGCAATTCATGATGAAATCTTCATGGAAGGAGGTCAGTTTCCTATTGCTTTTTGCAAAGTGTTTTTGCCCATCTTCAAACATAACATGGGTGTGACGCTCTTTAAATTTCTTAACAATATATTCGTTTCTTCCAAAAAGTCTCATAGCTAGTTTAGCAATGCAACCACACCTTTTGGTTACTCTTTTTCGCTTTTTCACTTTTCCTTGTTGACCTTCTTCTTCATGATTCTCTTCATCATCATCTTCGTCATCTTCTTTTTCTTCTTCTTTACTAGATGCAGTATGTTCAGGTTTTCGAGTTGAGTTTTTAAATCCTACCCGATTACACAACATGTATTTCCAAACTATAGTGTTAGTTCCATCCGAAGACTTTGTAATGGTGCCAACACGTGCTTGGAAACCACATGCATCTGTGTATGCTTTGTAGAAATTTACTCCTTGTTCCCATGTTCTGAACACCATCCCCTCTTTAGGTCTTAAGTTGTCATCAGAAAATGGTATGTAGTAATGTGTGTTGCCAGGTGAGATCACGATCTTTAATTCGTTTTTATCTTCTATTTTTCCTTCATTATAGGGAAAAGAAACTTGTAAATACGCATCAGTATCCACTACACATACAATTTGTTATTTTTCATTTTTTCAACAATAGGTAATACCAAAGAACAAATGTGTAATATGTATGAACAAATGAACAAATATTGGATGAACAAATGTGCAATATGTATGAACAAATGCGAGATATCTATGAACAAATGTGCGTTACCTATGAACAAATTTGGAATATTACACATTTGTTCATACTAATGGTTGTCTTCCCAAATAAATCATAGCAATGTCCCTCAAAACCATAAAATGGAGTTTCATATTGCTAATGCGTTAATATAAACAAATTTTCACGATATATGTGATGAAAACTTTCAAAATCGAGTTGTATTAGCTTTAATCAAGGAAAAAATAGTTTATTACCTGGTTCCATTAATCGTAATGAGTCAGATCTTCGTTGTAACTTTGAGGAAATCGTAAATCTGAACAAAGCTCCTTCAAAAAGGTATAGTTTTCTCTCTGAAAAGAGAAAATCCAGTTAAATCGAAGCTTTTAAATGATGAATGTGCACTCATATAGAAAGATTAGAGTAGAAAATTAGAACGTATATACCAAATCGTAAATCGTTGTGTTTCAATCCAATTAAGAAGCTTTATTTTTGCAGAGGAAAAAAAGAGGAAAATTAGAGTTTTTTGGTTTTGATTTGAAAAGAGGATCAAAAATTGCTTTTTTTCGAGGTTTGCTTGGGCGACAAGTACCTTTCTGGTAGCGTTGGACGTACACGCGCGCTCGTTTTTTTCTAAATAATTCAAACTAGATTGACGGCGGAGATTCGTTCTCTTTTTGCAACCAGGCGCCCGTTCGCACGTGAACCGCCCTCAAAAAAGGTTATAAAAGTTACTACAATGGAAATTAAGAATTTAATTAAAAAAATTAAGCAAGTCGGGTATTCATTTAAAGAATCATTTTTCTCTTAAATAGAGAGTTTTAATATTTTTAATAAAATTATAAACATATTATAAAGGATTATTAAAGTGGTAAAAATTTCAAATAAAATAATATTAATATAAATTTCGGATTTTATTAATAATGAAGTATTACAAGGCTAAAAATAATACAATGTAAAACAAATAAAAAGGAGTTAAGAGCCGGGACTCGAACCCGAGACCTCTCGCTCCTCTCACACAAATACACACTCCTCAAACCGCTATACTAATGTAACTTATCTGCCCAATTTACAACTCTTTTAATTATAAACCCACTTTCTTCTTCTTCTTCAAAGAGTCAAGATATGTCTGATTGAATTGACGTTCAACAAATGAATGGCAAAATTCTTCTCCAATGGCGATGGTTGCTTCCCCTACTCACCAAAGACCTTATCACCCCTTGTCATCACCAAACAAACACAACAACACCCAATCCCCTTCAATCCCCCTTCCTTCCATAGGTTAAATTCATTCATGGTGGATCAAGGGAGGGTCTCAATTTGGCTTTTTAAAGGGCTAAAATCCCATTGACATACTCACACATTACTTCCCCTCTCTTTCTCCAGTGATTCTACACCCTTTTCATCAAAAAAATCAGCCAAAAGAAGCTTTTATTATTTGCTGAATTTTTCTTCAAACACCATTAAAACACTAGTATTCTTCCACCGGACCACCACCGAGCCACCATCGGACACACGTGCGTCGCCCAGACCCTCGACGGACCACCACCGGTCTGCTGGCTACCCTACTGGTGGTGCCGCCCCTCTCCCCTGGTGCCTTCCTTTGTTTCAATCAGGCGTATACCTGTATATCAGAAAAGGGTAAAATTCTTTATTTAATTTTGTTTTAATCCTTTTAAATTTATAACAAAATAAATAATATTTTGGCATATCTAAATATCCTAAAAGATTCTAGTTGTTAGACAAAAAAATCAGATTTTTATGATTATTATTATTTACTAGTAAATAAATGGTTTTATTAACATGCATGTGTTTTATATAAAGAAATAAAATATGGATAGACATGGGAAAATTTTAAATAAATCATGAGTTTATTATATGAGTTTATAAACATAAAAAGTGTGATTTAATAATATTTTTACCTTACTTGGAATTTAATTGAATGAATAAAAGAGATAGGACAAGATGAAGGGATTTATTAATTTAAGACTTTATTAATAGAAAAATACTTACATGTCTTTCCAAATCATATTATAAACTTATATATAATATGGATAAGTTATTCTTATCATAAGATAATTTTATATGATTAAGTTGAAGACTAAAAAGATATACTAAATAATTTTATATGTGTTTTTTTAAAGAAATACATTATAAAAGACATAAGTTGATAAGAAAAGATGTACTAAAGATATTATTAATAAATATATATATAATAAATAGTCGCATGCTCCTATTTTATAAAATAATATTATAAGACATGAGAAACCATTTAAATAAAATAATAAAATTTTATTGTTACCTTTCATATATGGAAAGTATGATATATTGATTAATTGGAATTTTACTATACAAGGGAAGTACTAGAAATAAGTATAATACAATATGATATATTAATATCTTTTATATCATAAGGTAGTTACATGTCTTAAAAAGATATTATATGATTAAGTTGGATAAAAGATAATCATAAGGGAAAATAAAGAATATATGAGGAGTTGGATAAATAAATATTATGACAAGGGCATTTGGACTTTTCACATGACAAGAATAGTTTTTATAATCAATATTTCGTATAAATATGGAAACTATATTTTAATGGACTTTATATAGTTATCACCTTGCTTGAATTATAATAAAAGAATAATAAATTAATCTAAAAAGGGATGTTAAACTTTAAGTTAATAAGTATTTTAATAATGTGAATAATATTAAACCTTGACTTTGAAAGGATTATAATAACTAAATTGAAATAAAGAATTTATAAGAAATACAAGGATATTACAATTATGAAATAATAATAAGGAATATTATTATTTTATTCACCTCCACCTAAATTATTGTTATAATAATTTAGTAATTAATTCTCTTATAATAAGGATATAAGAGATACTCAAAACTTTAGAAGAATGAAAGAAATTCTTATTAAAGTTCGTTCGTATCCCTCGTGTCGATAGGTCACGCCTCCGTCCCGTTTAAAGACACGTTTCCGTTTATTCGTTCGTAAACACTCGTGAAAGCTAAGGCAAGTGGAATTTCTCCTTGTAGCCTTGATAATTAATTCCGTGAAATTTCTCGATGTTGGGAACAACTTGTTTGCTTATAATAAACGAATCTAGGAATATCGATTGTTAGAAATAATGACCTCATTGTTATCGTTATTACGCTACTTATTATTCGCTAGGACTATTACGCTAGTCTTGTTTAATTTGTGACCTTGTTTGTTTACGATCTCGTTTAGAGATGGATTGGATGAAATAGTGAGGGGTACGGGACTAACCCGACACCTCTATATAACCAACAAAGTTGTATTGCCACCATGCCTAAATTACGACTTTTCGATCATGATCCATGTGCGCTCCTACGCAACGGAGGGATGCATGCACTCTAGCTAAGTGCCGGAACTTTGTTCCTGTCAGTGGTTCGGGCCTATGCAGGGCCCCCACACTCTTAAAAGAAGTTAACGTAAGTGAAAGTTTTCATCACGATATAAGATAAGTGCCAAGCACAATTAAAAGAAACCAAAACCGGGTCGGAGTAGTAAAACGTGGAAAGACCACCCGGCTCCCGGTTCTTGAAAAGATCGTATTTCCAATCTGAATGCTTATTCGGGCTTGTCTAAGGTGGGCGGGTACTTAAGCGTCATCGGGCCACCTCCCCTATCTAGAGCACCGAATAAGATGAGGTTGGTTGAGGTCCGACAAGGGCGCGGGAGGTTTTCAAAATTTGTATGAATTAATAAACGTTCCCAACATACTTTCTATTCTAAGAAGTCTACAATCTCGTAGTTCTTCTCTCGATTAACGAGTTATCTCCTCTCGATATACACTCTTCTCCATCCCGATAAACCCCACATAAAGTTCTATACCTCAAACACATCCCGATAATATTTCTCGAATATTATAAAATTACCATAATACCCATGAGAATTTCCATTCTCACTAGCTTAGTCTCCTTAGACTAATTCCCCTATTTCTGCATTTTTGCCTGGTATTTCTCGCCCTTCGCGACAAATGCCAGACTGTAGAAATGTACACTGAAGTGCTGAAGACGAAGTCTAGAAGGTGCGAGAAGCGTTAGACAAGAATCGAAGGTCAAGGCAAGACGACGTTGAAGGAATGAAGGAATTCTAATAAGAGCGAGGCATTTCGAAGATAGTGCACCAACTCTTCCCTTTTTAAAACCAAGCAAATCATCATCACATGAGTTGTCTTGGGAAAACATACTTATATTTTTAATTACGTCTTTTCAACCCTTTCTAAATGGGATTTACTTTCCGTTGCTACATCATTTGTAAAACGACTCTCAATGTAATGAACGAAAGTTCTTATCAATAAATAAAATTCCGCTTTTAGTCAATTTCATCCTCAATTAAAGAACCAAGTCTCATTCGTGAGCATCCGTTTATTTATGTAACGTTTATGTAAATTTCCGCATTTCTATAAGTTTTAATATCATTATAAAGCCTAGGGTGACTTTGGACGGTAAAATCTGAGGTCACTGGCAGTAATACCCAATGTTGCAAAAATAGGGGTGTTACAGATAGGATGATCGGTACAAAATGGGAAACCGTCCTCGCTCTCAGATTCCATTGTCATCTGGTTCCAATCTGAATTCGCACAACACGTATGCGGCGAGGTTGGTTGAGGTGCGCGGGGTCAATGAGTGTTTAATGAACCAACTATAACGATATGTGTGTAACAATATTCCCAACATATCTGCATTAAAAGCCGAGGCGTTACCCTTGGTGACGGTCTCATCTTAACTCTTTCAAAAGTTCATAATGTTTTCCTGGAAGGAGGTAGCTATTACGTTTCGACCGGCTTTAATTCGGATTATGATACCAGTATCTACACTCCTTTCCTAAATAAGAACCACTTTAGAAAACTCACTTGCTTGGTCTGTCACAAGACTAACCCGGATTGAAATGTGTTCTTAAACATTGCTCCAACTGCAAAATTGCAAGCAAATAAAAGAGTCAGATTACCAATTCTCTTATGCTACCGTCATGATTCAGCACATGTGAAAAAACAATACATAAGATAATGGATGTTGCATAGAAGAACCAAATCCACAATGAATTGCAGTACATACACAGTGGATGATTCATGACTGACTAAAGCTTAGAATTTAGAAGCTGAAAAATTAATGAAAAAGATCAAACAGGAGTATAACTTGATTTCGCAAAAACAAATCAATACAAATCACACAAATTCCTAACATTAATTAAACATTTCTAATCTCATCAATAACAATAGCTCGGGTTTCTTAAACTGCTTTAACACCATTGGAGCTTGAATCCCTATCTAACCTAAAAATTCAAGCAGCAAAACAAATATCAACTGCCCTCAAAATCCACCAACCACGTTATATTAATCCTACAGTATAACCAAATCTAAACTTTTCCATTCAATCCGCAAACACACAAAACACCCCAATAACAAATAGCTCCTAACACATACCTAATCAGAGCACCCAATTGTCACCTTTCACGAGTTTGTGGTTGGCGGGGTCCGTGCTATTGCGTTTTTTGAGTGATTGGAATTTCCCAATTTCTAAAATTGAATGCAAATTTACGTATTAGCAACAACAACCCAGGTCAGTTTCGCAACAACGGCTCGAATGAAGACATAGGAGATTGGATGGCTTGCGTTTGTTCAAAACCTTCAAAAGATAAAAAAGCTCAGGTCGGGCTTTGTCGGGACTAGTAGGGATTGGGGTCAATGTTGTTAAATTTTAGGTAATTTAAGTAAAGAGGAATTAGTGCCCTATGTCGTTTCCAATTAGTGCCCTATGTTTGCAATTTGGTACATTAGGTGGTATTTTTGCAAAAAAAAATTGGGTGAGGTAACCTACAAATCCGCCTTAAATAAATGGAAAAATTGCTTTAAATACCCCAACCTTTGAGGTGGTTGCGCTCTCTACCCTAACCTTTTTGAATTTCATAAAATATCCTATATTTTGTAGTTCGTTGCGCACTCTACCCTCAAAATATCCACCCTTTGGATAAAATTACAAACGACCCATCATCTTTTCATTTTGGGACAAAAATGCCCAATTTGTGTACATACAAGTTTTTGAAATTTATAAATTTTGTTCTTAAAGGATTAAAACATTCAAAAGTAATAATGTTTTTATCTTCTTTAGGTTCTAAAACATTCTTTCCGAAAGTCAATTTCTTATGCATAAAAATATATTGGTAAGATTAATAATCTTTTGAGTAAGGTTCAAAGTAATAACATAATCTTATATGTTTCATCTACTCATGTATAATAAATAATATCATTACCTTTATTATTTGTCAAATATAAACTCTCAAATTCATAATTAACCAAATTAATCATTACGTTATAATTGTACAAGTAATTTATTTTCATAATTTTGCATATTGTTATTTTTTAAATAATTTTAGACAAAAGTAAATAAAAAATTTCATATCCCTATTTATAAAAGTTCAAAAAAATTCATGTTATTATCAAGGAAACTGCATCAACACTATAAAATGGGATATAAAAATTCTTATTAGTTTTTGTCTAAAATTATTTTAAAAATCACAATAATAGAGAAAAGTATTAAGACAGAATAATTTGTAAAGTCGAAGTTATGACTTATAAAATTTATTTGGTTAATTGCGAGGTTCAAATTTTATATTGGCCAAATAAGAAAGTTAGTGGCATTATTTCAATATAAATGAGAAAATTAAACATATAAGGTTATGTTATTACTTTGAACATTAACCAAAAGATTATCATTATTACACATACATGTATAAAAAAATTACTTTTTTGAATTAGTATTCATTAAGAGTGTTTAAGAGCTAAAAGCAGATAAAAAATTATCACTTTTAAATGTTTTAATCCTTTAAGTACAAAATTTATAAATTTTTAACATTTTGTTCATACACAAATTGGACATTTTTGTCCCAAAATGAAAAGACGATAGGTCTATTTGCAATTTTACCATATGTGTAGATATTTTGTGGGTAGAGTGCGCAACGAACCTCAAAGTATAAGGTATTATATGAAATTCGAAAAGGTCGGGATAGAGAGCGCAACCACCTCAAAGGTTAGGGTATTTAGAGCATTTTTTCCTAAATAAATAGTCTAGGAATAGAGTGTTAATTGTCCTTATGTTTAATAAAATGTTTAATTGCAATGGATAGCCCCTCACCTCTCCCTCTACCTATTGTGATCGAGTTGACTAAAAGGATCTTTGATGACAAATAAGTGTCGTCAAATAGCCTTGATGATAAATAAATGTGCCATCAAAAGCCTTAATGACAAATAATTTGTCATAACAAGGTTTTGATGACAAACAAATGTGTCATCAAAGAGCCAAATCTTTCATCAAAGGCCTTGATGACAAATAAATGTGTCATCAAAAAACCTTGATGACAAACAAATGTGTCATCAAAGGGTCAAATGTGTCATCAAAGAGAATTGATGACAAACAAATGGGTCATCAAAAGGCATTGATGACAAGTGTCATCAAACCCGATGACAAACAAGTGTCATCGAACCTGATGACAAACAAGTCTCATCAAAGGGCCTTGACAACAAAATAATGTGTCATCAAAGGGTCTTAATGACATTTATTTATTTTTCATCAAAGAGCCTCGATGAATTTCAATTGCTTGTCCTCAAAGGGCTTGAGACATTCATTTATTTATCGTCAAATGGCCTTGATGACAAACAGCCGTCATCAAGTATGATCAAAGGCTTTCAAAGATTCTTGATGTCATTCAACTGCCATTGTCATCAAGCGTCAAAAAAGGTTTGATGAAATTAAATGTCATCAAATATTTAATGATGTTTGTTTGTCATCACCACATAAAAATAGTTGTCTTCACCATATATAAAAACAAATGTCATCACCACATTAAAACAACTATCATCACTACAAAAAAACAAAGTTGTCATCAAATATTATCACTTTTCATCACCACATAAAAAATTTCATTAAAAGTGTCATCATAGATCATTAATGAGCCTATGTGGCCAATATTTGAACTCACATCATTATTTGTTAAGCAAAATGCTCTACAATTTAAGTTAATAGGCTAAACACATCTTATAGTGAAAGCAGATCAAGTACATGTAATTTGCGAAGCATTAATAAGTTGAAATATCATTTCGACATTAAATTCAATCGTCATCAATGTCATCAAAGCCTTGATGACATATCATTTCGACAAGAGACTCAACCACTTGAGGCGTATATATTATGAGCAACTAAAGATATGGGAAAAAATTTCACTCATGGCTCCATTAAGAGGAAAACCTTTTAAACCATTCAAAGACAACCCAAAATCCATAGTGCAAAACATGATTTGAAGATAACAATCATTAACCTTCAACAAGAAATTGAAGAAGTTTTTAAAATAAAACACAACTATGTAGTCTACAGAATATGATTGCTCAATAGTCAAACCACAAAATTTTCATATTTAGATCACTTTGGAAAAAAAACTAGTCATCAAATGTATCATAAACCAAATCCATAACTACTAATATCACTCTAAACATCAATATTTCACAAAAGCCTACCTAGACTAGAGTACAAACCATCTACATACCACCACCCCACCCAAATCAAACCAGTTATTCCACATAATCTAGACCCCAAAATTTCACAAATACACAACAAAATACCCAAATTAGCATCACAAGGGAAAAATCGATCAAAATGATACCTACTTTGAGAGACACCATAAATCTGACTCTTGATCGCAATAAGCAAGGACTTTTTATGATCAGAATCATCATACTGCTTGAGCTCTTCCTTTGAGATCTCCCCAACCTGAACAGGTGGCGAAAGAGGCTCCATGGGTCAAAGATGTCGATAGGCGAGAGAGGTTGGGAGAGAGAAAAGAAAAGAAAAGAGTTTGTAGGGTAAATGGGTTATATACACAAATAAAAACTTGGCATGAACAAACAGGCTATTACTCCCTTCCATTTAAGTTAATTCACAGAAATCCCTCTCAAATTTTTCGATTCCACCCATTGTTTATATTAGGATTTTTACTACTATAAATTTTGAAATTCAATAAGATTTGGTAATATTGGGCAAACTCTAGTCTGTGAAGTTTTAGCATAAGGGAATCACCCAATTCACTAGGCTATAAAGGAAAAAAAATATATCGTTACAAATCAAGCATATAAATGACCAAATTCAAAAAGCTACAAAAATTAGTGAAGAAACAAAGTAAAAAAGCAAAACAAGGGAAAAACACTCTAGTAAAACAAGGGATTTTTTTTCAACTTCCTGAGTATGGATTCTTCAACTTAATAACTAATGTGAAAACTTGTGGACCATTAAGCACTCCAGGATCTTTCTTCTCTATCTCTGTTATGCTAGATGTGTGCAAAAATTTGATTGCTTTGTCTGTTCTGCTGCAACTTCTATCATTTGATATTTCAGGTGAGGTATCAGGTATCGAGTTTGCTAAATCTCATCATTCTCTGTTCTTGTTGAGTTTGTTGTCCCACTATTTCTTTATAACAAGTTCTTGTTTTTGGTATCTTCCTATGGTCAGGTATCTTTGTGATTGTTATTCCTTATTATTACTGCATAGATCTACCCTTGGTTCCCCCTCCTTTTGGAACTGGCAGCAAGTGCTCCCTCTCTTTATCTGCTGCTTTAAGCTCTTCTTGGTTGAGGTGTTGTTGCCTTCTTTTTGGGGGTTGTGTTTGAACCATGGGTTGATCTATCTTTTGATCATGTTTGGTGTTTGGTGGCATAGGCTCCTTTTCCTGCTTGGAAGAGTTGTAGCTTTACCCCATCTCCTTTCATGGATTAAAATCAAGTTCTATGAGGATAATTGGGTGCTCTATCTTTGGGATAGACTCCCTCTGAGATATGATTTTGAAACTGCTAACTTATGCCTGATTTCTCCTTGTGATGATTCATATGTTAAAACTGTTACTCATTATGTGATTACTTCAGTTCTCTTTTTAAATATGATTTCATGGCTTTGCACTTCAGAGGTTGATTCTTGTTTACTTTTTAACTTCTGTAGTATTTCCTATTCTAGGCATGTGAGCTTTTGTGTTATGCCCCTTCTCGTTGTAATATCTGAGTTTTATGGGTCATACTATCTGTTAAGCTTTGCTTTTTATCAACACTATATTCATAAAATCACTCTAAAGTCAACGTCTAATGGCTTATCTTTTGATTTTTATTTTTTAACTGCTTATCCCTTTAAAACTTACTAGTTTATTCATTGTGCAGTGCTCTTATACAGGTTGTTTGGCCCGTGCTTCTCTGGCAATTTCACCAGCAACTTTACTTATTTTTTGATCAATCTCTTCCTTTTGCTTCATCCTAGGCTTCTTGTAAACCTTTGTATTTGTTGGTTCTTATCTTTTCATAGTTGGATTTTATTGTGTATCAAATTTAGTTGGCTTCTTAATCTTTGTAGCAGCTTCGGTTGTAATTCTTTTTGTTCTTTAGCTACTCCCTTGTGTGTGTGGTATTATGCAAGGACTTTAACTTTTTTGATTATCTTATCTCTTTTGATGAACTATGATATGATTCATACTTGCTTGATCTTTGTTCTGTTTTATAAACAAGGTTTTTTATGAATATAGGTTATTGGAACATAAGAGGTATTCGTAGGCCTAACTTCTGGGAGGAAGTTGGGTTCATAAGAAAGTTTAAAATAACTTAATTTTCTTTGCCTAGCGGAAACTAAAACTGACTCTGACCCTGTCGTTTTGATTATTCGAAAAGCTGGATTCCATAAAGTTATTTCATCTCCTTCTATTGGTACTAAAGGTGGGATTTGGTTACTTATTTCTGAAAATATTGAAACTCGAAAATGTGTATTACTTCATCAATCTAATAATCTTATAATTATTCAATATAATTACCACCACCAGACTTTCCTAATGATATTTGTTTATGCCCCCTCTCGAGAAGACCAAAAATTCATATTCTGGAACTTAATCTCTGAAACCATTAATCGTTTCCAATTACCTTTTCTTTTAATTGGTGATCTAAATGAAATTTCCTCTCCTAATGATAAACTTGGAGGTTCTACTCCGTTATTAAGTCTCTTTAATAGACTTTTAAACTTTACGAATGAGTTTGGACTTGTTGATTTAAAAACTACTGGCTTCCCTTTCACTTGGAGAAAACGGTCTGTTCCTTTGGATAATATTTTCGAGAAATTAGATCGTGTGTTATGTCATCAAACCTTAACTACTTTATTTCCTTCTCTTGTAGTTCATCACCATCCTTTCACTACTTCTGATCATTGTCTTATTACCTTCTCCCTTGGATCTACAAATTCATTTCGGAAAATACCTTTTCGGTTTGAAAATGCTTGGATGTCTGATTCTTCATTCATCCCGTTAGTTTCTAAAGTATGGAGTTATCATATGTCAGGTTCATTTATGTTTCGCCTGTCTATGAAGTTAAATCTTTTAAAGAAATATTCAAAGGTATGGGCTAAACATCATACAAATAATAATTTTGAACAATTAAAAATCTCAGAAAATCAGCTCCAAAACCTCCAGTCAGATTTATTACTTGATCCCCTTAATCCTACCGTTATTTTGCGGCTTCAATCACATTTAAATAAATATAATGCTCTGCTAGATTTCCAACGTAACTTTTGGAAGCAACGTGCCAAGGTGACTCATTTACAAAATGTAGATAGAAATACCAAATATTTTCAATCAATCACTAAAATTTGTTCTTATAAACAGAGAATTATTTCTTTCCAAACACATGAGGGTGTTGTTATTTTTTATCATTGTTTGATTTCGCAGAACATCACTGAAGAACTTAGTCATAGATTTTTTATTAACCCTTCTTGTTCTATCCTTCCGGCTGATCTTGATATCATTCCAAATTTAATATCTACAGCTGATAATCTTATGCTTATTAAAACTCCTTCAGTTGCAGAAATAAAGTTTGCAACTTTTGATCTTGCTCCGAATAAAACTCCGGGCCCGAATGGCTTTCCAACAGATTTTTTCCAAAAATTTTAGAATATTGTGGGTAATTCTATTATTTTAGCGGTACAGGCTTTCTTCCATTCTGGACATATGCCTCGTTCTGTTAATAAATCATTTGTTACTCTTATTCCTAAAATAGATGCTCCTTTAACTATTAACCATTTTCGTCCTATTAGCCTTTGTAACACCATTTATAAAATTATTACTAAAGTTTTACCATCCGTTTGGGAACGCTTCTCCCTTCTCTTATCCATCCGCTTCAGGGGGCGTTTGTGAAAGGAAGACTTATCCAGGATAACATCCTTATAGCACATGAAATTTTTCACTCTTTTCATAGAAAGAAAAAAAGGGAAAAAAGGCTGGATGGCTATTAAATTAGATATGGAAAAAGCTTATGACAAACTTGATTGGAACTTTATTAAATTAATTCTTTTAAAACTTGGGTTCCATTCTAAATGGGTTAGTCTCATTATGACTTGCATTTCCACTTCCTCTTCTTCTGTCCTTGTTAATAATGAACCTGGGGTTGAGTTCTCGCCTCAGTGCAGTATTAGACAGGGGGATCCAATTGCACCTTTTATTTTTATCATTGCTATGGAATATCTGGCACGTACACTGCAATTTCAGTCTACTCTCGACTCTAAGTTTGTTGGTATACAATTAGTTAAGAATGGTACGTGTTTACCCTTTCTTAGTTTTGCTGATGATACTCTAATTTTTGCAAATGCTTCTCATGCAAACATCAATTATATTAAAAGCTTTTTAGATAATTTTTCGAGAATTTCGGGCCTTTCGATTAATTACCATAAGAGCAGCTTTCAGGTTTCGGAAAACATCCCTAGAACTTCGGCTCTTTCTCTTGCTTCTGTGTTAAATATTCAGATTACTACATCTATGGAAAAATATCTGGGAATTCCGATCCTTAAAGGGAGGGTACAAAATTCTGTCTTTTTAGAATCTATTACTAAACTTAAAAGACAATTATCTCAATGGAAAGCGAATTCTATTTCTCAAGCTGGAAGGACTGTCCTTATTCAGTCTAATCTGCTCGGCCAAGTTAACTATTTAATGCAAAGCTTCCTTCTTCCTAAGCGAATCTTGAGTGATATTGATAAAGTAAATAAATCATTTTTTTGGAACAAATTTCAACCAAAACACCATCCTCTTATTAGATGGGATAAGGTGTGTTCTCCTAAAGAGTCTGGGGGAATGGGCCTTCGTTCTGTTGAGAATAATAATTTGTCTCTTCAAATGAAACTTCTTTGGAAAATTTTGTCCTCTCCCCATAATTATTGGGTTCGAATCATTTCGGAAAAATATCTCGGAACTGCTTCGCTTTTTCAATATCAGAAGAAAAATTGCTCTTGGCAATTTGGAAGACTAATGAATCTCAGGGATAAATTTTCGAAAGGTATTCTGTAGAGTATTGGAAATGGCCATTTTGTTAATTTCTGGACAGACCCTTGGATTCCAAATATTGATTTATTTCCTTACTTTGATAATATTAATATTAAGTTAAAAGTCTCTTCTTTTATAACATCTTATCATTCCTGGGATTATGATAAATTACATTTAATTTTCCGGATTTTTTAGTTGATTTAATTTCAAATATTAGAATTCTCATTTCTCCTTCTTTGGATAGATTAGTCTGGCTTCCTTCTTCTGATGGAGATTTTTTTGTCCTCTCAGCGTCTTCTATGCTTAACTCTTCCCATCCTGAGTTTGCTTTTGACTTTTCTTGGATTTTGAAATCTTCTTTTCCACCTAAAATAAAAAATTTCTTTCGGAAAGCTTGTGCAGATTGTCTCCCAACTACAGATCGTCTGAATAGGCATTTCAATTGTGTTTTTAGTACTTGCTCCTTATGTGACTCTGAAGATGAGAGTCTGAATCATTTATTTTTTAATTGTCCTTTTAGCCTTAAAATGATTTCGAAATTAAAGGCTTTGCTTAATGTCACCTTCTATATTTCAAATTCTGATAATTTCTCTGACAATTTGTTGTCTACTTTAAAATCAAACAAAAATAGTAATGTGCTTTGTTTCTTATGGTGGTTTATTTGGGGTCATAGAAATTTAAAAAAAATTAATCTGATCAAGCTTATGACCATGCTTCCTCCTTGTGATTTGGCTTTTTCACAACATCTCCAATGGGTTTCTTCACAGGTTCCTCCCGCTCGTAAAGACAAATCTCGTCCTAAAAGGATCAATAATAGTGTTTGGAAGAAACCCCCTTTTAACTCTTTAAAACTAAATTTTGATGCTTCTAAACGTTTGAATAATTCCACTTATACAAGTTTCTTAATTCGTGATCATAATAGCAAAATCTTGTCCTTTGACAGAAAACACATTTGCTCTGTTTCTGTTCTGCAGGCTGAGGCCCTTGCCTTGCTTGATGCTCTTAAAAGTGTGGTCCTGTTAAAACCGTCTCGTCTGATTATTGAGGGCGATAACTTGATGCTTATTAATTCTTTGAAAAACATTTGGAAAATTCCTTGGGAAATACAAACTATTGTAAATGACATCCGTAATTTTGCTGCTTTTATTCCCTGTGTGGTGTTTTTTCATTATTTCAGGGAGTGTAATTCGGCGGCGGATTTCATCGCCAGAAGGTGTTTAGTTTTTTCGGAGCTTAGTTTTGCTATTTCTCATTTTTTTCCGGGATCGTTGTTTGATCCTTTGGATTTTTCTAGTTTCAATGTTTGGGTCCAGACTCATCCTCTGTTATTTGACTTTCTAAAGATCATCCGTTGTGATGATTTAGGGTGGCCTTGTAATGTACGGGCATCCTAGTGTTGGCTTTGTAATGAGCTAGTAGCTTATTTCTTCAAAAAAAAAAAGAATACAAAAAAGCTTCAAGTAAAGCTTTATACCAGCAAACTGCAACCATAGTAATTCCAAGCTCATGCTCCCATATCTCACTTTTTTCTCTAGAAGCATTAGAGTCAAGCCCAAAGAAAATGTTTTCCAAACTTTCCCAAGGCAACTCAATAGTGAAAGAGATGCCTAATTTCGGGTTGCAAACAAGCTTATAAATCCTTTCTCAAATGATCCAAAACATTGAGATCTCACACAAGCTAGAGAGAAACTCAATCATAACAAAAAACACAATATTCCACATAATGAATAAAGTATTGTCAATACAAAAGAAGTTCGAGCCTAGGTAACTCTAGCCCATTAAGCACTAGTAAAGAGACAACATGTCCCCAGTACAAAATATTTTCCAAAAGGTATTCGGGATCGAGATAGGATAAAATCACAAGAGACCCTACGGCATCCTAGGATCGGATCACTGAGGACTATGTGAATTAGATCATAACATTGGAACGTGAAGTCATAAGATCCTTTTAAACAAATAAAAATAATTTTTAATAATATTTTAGAAAGATGTATGGCAAATATAGATAAAAAGATGTTTAGATTTTAACACTATAAAAAGTTAAAAGCATTGATCCATAAGGCCATTGATTCACACACAATTTTGTTGAGCTAAAACTTGAGTCATTTATTCTAACTTTGCAAAATAAATGTTGGGTTTAAGACATCGACAAAGGAGACTTAAAGTTTCTAACAATCGCTATTAGAGGTGCTTTTGTTTTGAACAAGTTAAGAGTCATTTGGGATATTGACACGACTACATGAGAGTGAGAAGATGGGAGGAAAGACAGTGAGAGATAGGTGGAAATACAACTATAGTCAGATCACAAATAAGGTGTTAGTATTCGTAAAAGTTTTAATGTTAGGATCTCACACGGATCTTAGAGCACCTACACTGGACATTCCAAAATGAGATCTACATTTCCTTTTTCAGTTTTCTCTCTCTGCCACATCAGCTCGAGAGCTTATCTCAATTTTCCATTCACATCAAAGATCCATTAGTGAGTCTTTATACCTTCCTTTTCATGCTAAAAAAAAAAAGAGAAATACCTTCCCTTTTCACTTTATTTAGGTAAGATTTTGATCTTCCACAAGATCAAATTCACTTTGATCTTCAAGAAAAGTGATGGCATGGCATTTTTAAGGCCCACTTTTTCCAAGATCGGTTTTAAAGACCTATCACTGCGGGTGCTCTTAGGATCGTAAGATCCTATCGATCCTATAAGATCTTGTGAGACCTTGACTAAGACCTTGGCATTAATATATCCCAAGACCGTATCTAGATCAAGCACCCTACCTTGGATTGTAAAATTTAAGATCCGGATCTAGATTCTAATAACCATGCATCAAGGAGCTAATAACCATGCATCAAGGAGCTCTTAGCCAAGATAGTTAAGCAGTTCAAGTGCCTTCATGGCTTTAGTGGTGGCTCGTATGTGGTGTGGTTCCTTGTATCAAGTCCCCTAGCTTCTACCTAGTAGTCTATGTTCTTGAATAAGTGAAAGAAAAACTGCTTAAATTTTGTTACAAACATTTAGTATTAATACACAACAGTTAAAAGTCAGCTCATGGAAACGGTTCAAACTGCCAAACGCTGGAACACAGTTCCCCAGATCTACAAAAATCACTTTGCCATGGAAATGATGAGTAACAGGCTACAGTAAGACTGAAAATTTAACTTATCAAGGGCTTGCTGTACTTCTACATGAAGAATAAAATAAAGTTTTCAGGACCTTCTCTTTCCCTTAAAAAATGTCGAGTTTCTTTTTCCTACTTGTCCAAAATTTGATTTACACAATATCTTATGATCTTCCAAAACTGAGGTTTACCCTACCAAAAAAAAAAAGACACAAAGTGCTCGTTTCAAAAACAATAAACTAAGGGGAATTGCATCATGTGGCTGTTGCTTCAGTCAAACTCTGATCAAACCGTCTGGACAAATATCCAGCAAATGCAAGAACCACAATACTCGTAAACCCAACCTTGATCTTACCCAGTTGTCCAAACCGCTTTCCCTCGGTTTCTTTCGTATCTCGTACATCACAGATCTGAGCTGAATCCCGAGCTCGAAGCGACGCATCCTTTGAATACTTAGCATATGATTCCACCACTTCTGCAGTAAGTTTCGGTTTCAAGGAGCCTTTGGCTATTTGCAAGTGCCGGTCACATACCGTTGTTGCAGAAATGTCCTCTCTCAGAGCCACTATCCCAGCTTCCCTGCAAAGGCCCTCCAACTCCGCCCCTGTGAAAAGCTCGGTTGCTTCTGCTATAGTTTTGAGATTGACGTCATCTCCTAGATTCATGTTTCTTGTGTGAACACGGAGTATCTCATATCGGGCTTCCAAGTCTGGTGGGGGGACGTATAGAGCCTTCATATTTTTTTAAAATCATAGTATTAGGATTTTAACAAATCTAGCTCTAGAATAAAGGAATTTTCTCAACTACCATTCCTTTTTGGAAAAAAGTTTTGGTATACTCCCTCTAATGTCATTATCTATCAAAACCCAAACTCAGAGTTTTCACAGATTCTGATGGTCTAATGGTTGCTTTATCTATTTTGAGTTTGCAGTGGATGTATTGAGTCATATACTCTTATGTATACATCAACTTAGTTATTTATATGGCTATAATGATTAAAAGTGTGATTTTAATAATAATAAAATGAGATTTAAGGTGTTTAAAAGTACTTGTGAGAGAATACCCCAATTTTAGAGGTGATTTTTTTGGAATTAACCGGGTAATTTACCAAAAGAATGACAGAGTGCTTTGAGCATGTTCATTCTTTCACAATTCCAAATGAATTAGAATTCAGAATCCAGACGTGGTTTTACCAGATCAAAGCGCCCGGGGCGCATAAGTGCAGGATCTATTGCATGAGGCCTGTTCGTGGCAGCTAAGACGAGAATCCCCTGCAACATTAAAAAGCGAACAGTCGTACTTATAAGGAAAATGGCATACACACTTCAATTGGTGAAAATTGCAAGAAAAGGCTTGAACAAACTCGTTTCCTTTCACAAGGAAAGAAACGTTTTTATATCAAATCTTGCCTTTTGTTCACTAACAACAGAATTGACAAATATAAGATGTATACCTTAGCCTGCTCTAATCCATCCATCTCAGTGAGCAAAGTTGATAAAAGTCGCTCCCCAGTGAAGTTTCCACTAGAACTCCCACCTCTGCCAGATAATTGTTATAAAAAAAATTGAGTTCCATTAGAACAACTAGAATTCTTATTCCCATCAATCTGTGCAAGATTGCATCAGACCCTAAATAATCAAATATCGAACTGTTGGGAAAAAATAGGAAAAACTTGTGCTTCAAAACAAGAGATTTCAATAAACAAAATAGAAAAGAATAATACAGGCCAAGAAAAAGAGCAAGTTTTTCTTGCACCAATGACAAATGCAATCTCTTGCCACCTGGAGTTGCTTTAAACGAGATAAATAGGAGGATAAAGGAAAGGAATAGTGACCTTCTGCCACCAATGTTATCGGCTTCATCAAAAAACAGTATGCTTGGTGCTGCTAGTCGAGCTCTTCGAAAAGTGTTCCTTAACAAAGCCTCTCCGTCCCCAACATACTTCGAATTAAAATCTGCACCACTTTAGATAGAAGCATAGATATTCACAATGGGGAACATGGGATGTAGATTATGTAAAGCTTCAAATAATAAAAGCAAAAAATAATACGGAGGTGGAAAAATGTCAAATCGTGTAACTGAATCAGTAATTACATCTTCACTTATAAGCTACAGTCAAAACAATATGGTTGCATGAGACATACAGATGAAACCACAATAAGTATACATAAATTGTCAATTCACATCTATTTGCTATTTCTCATTTGCAGCCTTACGTTTGTCTCTTCTGCAGATCTTTGTTTTATAAACACAAGCCAATGGTTACAACTTACAAGCATATATGCCCCAAAGTAAATAAACGGAAAAAAGTAAGGATAGGTAAAAGGGATGACCTTAACGAAAAAAATGAGGCTTGAGCAGCATGAGCTGCAGCTTTAACAAGGGTAGTTTTTGAGCATCCTGGCAGGCCATGCAGAAGAATACCACGTACAGGTGATATCCCTAACCTTGAAAATGCATCAAAATGTTTGATAGGCCACTCAACTGCCTGCTTCAGCTTTTTCTGTCCATCATGGAAGAACCAGAATTTGGTGAGAAACTTGATTTTATTTATAAAAAAAAAACTGAAGTATCAAGCTATGTGTATTAGCCAAAAAAGGTACCGTAACCAGAATTTGGTGAGAAACTTGATTTTATTTTTAAAAAAAACTGAAGTATCAAGCTATGTGTATTAGCCAAAAAAGGTACCGTCAAAATTGCTTCAAATGGGAATAGTACATTGGTTAGTGACTTAAGCCATTGACTCTTCATGTAACCCATCTCATATTCCATTACTGCTCATAATTGTTTGAGTACATCCCACTGTAAATCCTAACCTTAACTATTTTTTCACCAAAAGAAAGGTGTTTTAAAGGCCAAGTCAAAACATCATATCACCTTCTCCGTTAGACACCGACACCCATTTTGTGGGCAAAGTTTCATTCACAATACAAGAGAGTTGCTCATTAATTCAAAATAATAATACATGTCCACTAACCTTCAATTCATGTAGGCCCCCAATGTCTTCCCAAGATACCCTAGGGATTTCCACTGTGACACCTCGTGTTATGCTTGGACCAACCACTAGTTTAGCAGATTCCCAGTCATCCAACATTATGCTCCATAAATCAGCATCTCCAGTTGTTTCCAAAGCTCGTTTAATTGCTGATGTTGCAGCCTCACAGCATAAAGCTTCCAAATCAGCCCCAACATACCCGTTACAAGATGCAGCTATTACTCGCAAATCAACATTTGGGTCAAGTCTTATGTTCCTAGTATACAGCTGCGGATAAAAAAAAGCATAGATGAGAAAAGAACCATATCAGATGCTATCTCCTGAATTTGTTGGCTAATTCACTACAAAAGTATTTATTACAAATGCAAGAACCGGTGTGCAACAGGCATGAAACAATCATCTGGATTGACCTTTAATATCTGAAGGCGTTCATCTTCAGTAGGCGTTGTAACCTCAACCTCGGCATCAAAACGTCCTGATCGTCTGAGTGCTGGATCAATAGCATCAATCCTTCATATAAATATCTTCAAGTTAGTTACATATATCAGAAGCAATAGTTCATCAGACAATTCCATGTTACACAGTAGAAGAGCATCTTATCAAAAATCAAAATTTAATACTACAATAGCATAGAGTGCAACCAACAAATATAACCTTCACTATACAGTAAATAGCAATTTTGGTGCATTCTAACTAAATTCAGTTATTATTGTCACATAGCTGAATTTCAGTTTTTCTTGGGTCTATCAGGCGTACCCCTTTCCAAGGGAAAGGGGTACCCTCAGATTCCGCTGTAGCGGAGACTCACTGGGTCAATGATGATGATGATGATGATGATGACTATACAGTAAATAGCAGATGCTCAACTGAGTTAAGTTTAAATTTAGAGAAAAAAAAACACCAGCAAGTTTATAACCTGTTGGTTGATGCAACCACCACAAATTGAGGAGGGGAGGATGAAGGCTTATTTGAGTCCATCAATGTAAAAAGTTGCGAAGCTAACCGGACATCTTGCTCTCTTCTGAAAAGATATTTAAATGGCTATTAATACACATTCAGAGGGGGAATAGACCACAAATAACTCTTGATCTTCTCAGAGTTAAGCATTACAAAAAAAGAGAAGAAGGTTAGCAGAATTATGAACCTGAATCATTGTTGCTAATTTCTTATTTCGTTTACCTGGAGTTCCTTCGTGGGCAAAGTCCATCTATCTCATCGATGAAAATAACAGAAGGCTTGCCTGATGAAGCATGTGATGATGCCTCCAAGAAAGCCTCCCTTAAAATTCTCTCACTTTCTCCTACATGTGCTCTGTGAACAGTATGTGGACTACACTCCACAAACAAAAACATCCAAGACAACCACAATATCAGTCAGAGAGCACTGACTCATTTCATAATTCATTAAGAAAAGAAAATTAAATAAGCAAGAATGAGGTCTAGGTGGGAACAGTGTACCTAATCACAATTAGCTTTGCATCACATTCACGAACCACTGCACGTACCAAGCTTGTCTATCATAGATACAAAGAACAAAACATCTTAATCTCAATGTAGAGACATAAACCAAAGAATTGCAAAATAAAAAAAACAAATATTAGACAGCAGTAACACTTGAAAATTGTGACAAGTTATCTATCAGATAGCACAAATACACCATCACAACTGCCCAATTGTTGGAATGTGACCATCAACAATCCATCATGAGAAGCAAAATCCACCATAAATCCCAAGCATCCACTACATGTATAATTCAAAACAAAAAAGGGAAACAATTGACAAAATCTAAGTAAGATTGAGTGCTTCCACAGTTTTACCTTTCCAGTTCCCGGAGGACCATAGAGCAGCAATCCACGACGCCACTGGAAACACGAAGCATAATTACTTAGAAAGAATGAGAAAATTAAACCACAAAAGCAAATCGGATTGAAAAGGAAAAGAAGAAGTGCAAGGGAATAACTTTGAGACCAAGCTTTTGAGAAAGGTGAGAATAGGTGTGAGGGAAAACGATGAGTTCCCTGAGAGATTGGAGTGCTTCGGCGTTGCCGGCAATTGCTTCCTCTGCATTCCACTCGCCGTCAGTCCCTTCGTATAAGCAACTACTCTCGCCCTCCATTATCGAGCTGGTGCTCGGCGGGGGTCCGTGGGTGTCGGAGAAGACCGAAGGCGTGAAAGGCGGCTCCGGAGGTGGCGGAGCAGCGGAGAACCAACCCAGACCTCCGTTCTCAAGAGGTGGCAGTAGAGTGCGTGAAGGTGGTGTGGTGGCGGTAGTAGGAGTAGGCGAGTAGCAAGGTCACCGGAAACTCTCCTTTCGCACTTTGTACGGTTTTCTTAAATTAAAAATTAATAATTAAATATTTTTAAATATATTTATTATCCGCGAAAAATAATTATGTAAATGCTTAAATATAAATTTTGAATAAATATTTAAAATCAATAAACTATAAAAGTTGTTTATTTAAAACAATAATATTTTATTAGTATTACTAATTAAATTAATATCCAAAACATGATAATTTGTATAATTATGAGAATATATAATATAAGTAATAAAATAAAAATTTATCAATTGTTTAAAATTTACTATCTATAATACTATAAAAAGGAGGATCCTACATGAACAGTAATCATATAAATCAATGCTAAACAATCGTGATAATTTGAAAATTTGATTTGTTTAGGGGTGGAATTTGATATGTATAAAAGGGAGGATCATGTATGAACAGTAATCATATAAATCAATGCTAAACAATCGTGATAATTTAAAATTTTGATTTGTGATTGGTGGAATTTGATATGTTAATTGAATAAATATGGTTTGCTGCTTGATTTCGTGGTATTTAAAAGTGCGGCCCTTAACTAACTCAATAATTGCATAACTTACTCAATGATTGCATTTATAACTCACTCAATGATTGCATTTATGGTTTTGCTTTTTTGTCCTTGTTAGGTGGCCTAATATGTCAAAAAAACAATGATTTGCAGGCGTTTTCGTTACAGATTTAACAATATATTAGTAATCACTTGTATTAGTTTTGTGTTTGTTTATTCATGTAACCATGTAAATCAATGCTAAATAAGTGTGATAATGTGAGATTTTAGCTTCTCATTGGTTCAATTTCATGTGTTAAATTAATTCTTGTGGTTTTGATTATTTTTAGTACTAAGTAAATGTCTACTTTTGTCCTTGTTAAGTATGTGTTTGTTTAAAGGCTATGTGCTAAACTGTTTAAATAATTAATTGGTGTTCTTAGCATGTAATAAAATATATTTAATAACATTATAATATCTCAAACAAATGAATGAGAGGCGTTTTCTTTGCAGATATAACAATATATTATTAATTATTTGTGATTGGTGCAAGCGTGTATGTTACATGCATGTATTTAGTGTTTTTTTATACGTAACATTAAATAAGTGTATTTGCTTTGTTAGTTGAGTGCATATACAACCACAATTTGTTTCTGTGCAAATATTTGCATTTTTGTTATGCATTCATTTCCATGTACAACCGCCATTTCATTGTGTGCAATCATTTGCATTTTTTGGTGTGCAGTCATTTATTTTCGTGCACTTTTTAATATGCATACACTAACTTTTATGTTACACATGGGAGTAGTCTACAATTGTAATTTCTTATATTATTACTTTTGTTTTCGTTTGTCAATGTCGACGGTTCCCTTTCAGTATACAATTTCAATTCAAATTCCTCACGTTAGTATATATTATCGTGCGCCACACAATTATGGCGGCATACTACTTTAACATTTTCAAATGGCATCTTCTAGAATTGTAGTTTCAATTTATTTGTACGTGAGGCTCAAGTTCATTTCACTATAAATATACAACTCCTTTCTCATTTTTAATTTCCTAGACAAGTCCACCTTCTTTTCTTTGTCTTCGTTAATTCTTATTCTCAGCCTCGTTCGCCTTCATTCGTGACCATCCAAATCGCCGTCTTCCATTATCTACCGTCACCTTCACTCGCCGGCCACCTCTCGCATGGCTAGCCACCTGCCTCGTCGGCCGCCTCGCTTAGCCACCGAGTCGTTTGCCGGTCTGCTGAACCGTGAACTCGTCTTCATTCGTTGCATATCATTTTTTATTTGTATATTGAGCTCATTTGCTTTTGTTGTTGGCTTATGCCAATTTGTTGTGGTACTTTCGTTTAGCTTGGACATGTTTTCATTATGATATTGTTTTCATTGTTATTTGTGATTTGTACCTGTTGAGATGTATGTTCATTTACTAATGTTTTTCTTTTGTTTTGTTTTTTTCCTTTTGATATGTAGGTGTTGATGTACGTTGGTTCGGGAATTTAAATTTCGAGGTATCAATATTTAAAGTTCATCCATGGCACAAGGCAGTTCTTCTGTGTGTGACAAGTTATTGGTATATCAACTTGTGAATATTCGTGTGGATACATCTGATATTTAGCATTTCTATGATTTCATGTTTCCATCTATGAGAAATTTATGAATTTTTTTAATAAATCTAACAAGATATTTCGTGTCTTTACTTATCGAAGTTCGTCTTTGGGACAAGGTAGTTGATTTCGCATACATGGTTTCGCAATGATTGTAGTATATTTTTAATCAAATTTCATGTTAGGTTATAATATATGAATATATGCATATGGTTTAATGATTTTAACGTGTTTTGACTTTGGAATTATGCATTTCATCAATTTCTTCATTAAGCATCGAAGTTCAATACCTAAGCTTATTCAACAATGATTAACAAAAAGGAATTTCAATTTTGGTAGGAAAGGGGCATTATTTAGAAGTGATATATGATGGCAATTTTGGATAACTTTTGTATAAATATGATTTTAGGGTTGTGTAAAATTGGGTTATTATGTAATGAAATCGATGTATCGATGTATATGTTTTGTGTTTTTTTTTCTAATTTTATATTCAATAAAAAAAGTAATGTTTCCACCTTCAGTTTCATTTTATGGCTTATCTATTTTAGTTTGGTTTGAATTTTGAAGTATGTAGTCCATCAAAACTCTTCATTGAGCACCGAAGTTGATTTTTTGAGTTTATTCATTAATGATTAAAAAATACAAATTTTAATGCAGGCAAGAAAGTGTAATAACTCTGGCATTTATTCAATTTTTTTTATTCATACCACAATTTAATTTGTTCCCTATATAGTATGAATAGTAAAACAATCTCCTTAATTTATTTATTTTTTTAAATTAAATTTATGCTTGTGTACAGATGTCATCTAAATTCAGTTTCACTTTCTCTAAGCTTGCTACATGTTACTGTCCTACATCTATGTTCTCTCTTCTACTGAATTCAATTGCAAAATGAATTCCTCTTCTATTTAGCTTTTTAACACACGTGTTCCTTGACAATATATATAATTGTGACCAATTCAATTCCAAATTTATCTTTTTATCTAAAATTACAATTTTTTTTCTTTTTTGCATTTTACCATTTGAGTTTAGTCTTCTTGTAGATGGCATTGCGGTGTGTATAATTTACCATTTTTGTTTTGTCTTTTTTGTCTTTTTCCTAGCATGCGGTGTATATAATTACAACTGCATCATTAATTTGAAAATGCGACAAAAAATATTGGAGTTTGGGCTCTTGCTATGTATTTAAGTGCTCGTGCTCGTGTTGTGCTAAGCTGATTTCCTTATTTTGTTCATGACTTGTTGTTACACTTAGGGTGAGTTCTTATGATTGTAAATTTGTCATAATGCTTTTAGAGTTGTTATTGTTGATATCTTAGGTTGCAATTATGTATTTATTGGAGGCCAATTGTTCTAAATTTAAAAAATATATTATGAGATTATAAATGGTTTCTTAAATGTGTTCTTAAATATTTAATCTACATATTTTCATAATACTTTGTGTTCATTTATATTTTATTGATTATATACAAAATGAACATAATAATTTTTTTTGTATCCAATATTGTTTATATATATGTTATATTAGTTATTTTATAACTACAACTTATTTTCCATGCCCATTTTTCAACTTAGTATCAATTTTTTTTCCTTTGTATCAGTTCAAATAATTTTGTTTTCGTGCAATTTTGGTAATGGTGTATTGTGTACTTGTGGCCATTTTTTTTGTCATATCTGATAATTTTGTTCATACACTAAATAAGTTTAATATTAAAAGCATGAATTTGTAGCTATTTTTTAACCTTTTTATGTCATCTTTTATGATTTCGTTCCCATTAGATATCTATTACACCCTAAACAATTTCAATATTAAAAGCATGAATTTGTAGCCATTTTTGTTGACATTTTATGGACCTATTAATTGAAACTTGTGTAATTTATTCAAACCGGTTAAACCAATCAAGTGTGTAACTAAACAGAGAAAGAAAGGTGCAAATGTGCATCAAACCTTTGCCTCACTTTAACTTGATTTGCCGATTTAGTAATACCTGGAGAAACCAAACAGGGGAACCAAATTAGTGAACTTGTCGCTTCAAGCATGGTAATGAATGTAGTTAACACCCTAAAACAGAAGTATAAAAAAAATTATTTAGGCAAACACTAAGAGAAAGGGAAACAATTCATGAGTAATTAAATTGATTAGGCAAAGTTGTCATACATATTGAACTAGAACCACACTCCAAGCTGACATGGTTAATCCTATCATTTGACAAAGTGACAAATTATTTCTTCCACGCCAAATTCTATTAGTTCACAACAAATTCAATTAGTTGGGTCAATATTAAAATCAAGTTTCTAGCTTTACAAAAGCTTAATTCTTTTCCCCAATACAGGCTCAGCTCATTGCAACAGTTGTACCAACAATGACATCAAAATCCACAATTTCACAGCTTAATTATAGTTCAATTGGTGTGCATGAACTCATAAAAGAAGTTTGTTACCTTGAGGATGGACTGGTTTTTGTATGCTTTTTTTTTTGTCTTGCATGTATTTTCCTGCCCTACACAAGTTCAGTTGGACAACCATATATGATGTAAATTTTCTTATTTATAATTCCAAATCTATTAACTCAATGATGTGTAATTAGGATCACTAGATGTAAGTTTTCACTGTTTTTGTTATATTCTGCAATCCAATAAATGGGTATTGTTGATCACATATACTTGTTGCATCACTAAGACGATATAATTTTTTTATTCCTATGATTAGCTTGTTGTCTTTGTTGCCATTTCCAATAGTGTTTGTCGTCGTGGCTTACTTGTTTTAGTGTTATAGAAAATTAGGGCCTTGGCTAAATGATTTCCGCTTTCCCTGATATTGCATATAATAAGCCAAAGGAAGAAGAACATCCAAAACAAGCAAAGACTGCTCTAACCGAGCTCATTAGTACAACAAGCAATCAGACAAGCTCAATAATAAGCACAAATCTCAAAATAAGATAGATTAATCTCAAGGCATGATTGGCTTGGAAACAACAAAACACGATAAATAACCGCATCTTTGTCACATTAGAATTATTGTCTACCAAGTAAAGCACATGTGATAATTGAAAGTTCAAATACTTATCAAGACAAATGAAGCTTCTGAGATATCATCCAAAAATTCAAATTAGCACAGAATCTTGCAAATCCAGCATCAATTCCAACCATTCAAATAGACCCAATCAAGCACATATTCAGCAAATTAACAATTCTCAATAAGCATGCACTCAAATCGGATTTTCAATTCAGCACAACTTCAAAATCAGATTGCAAGCTTATTTCAAATAATAAACAAAGGCAAGAAGCTATTAGCATGTCTCTGACAATTCAATCAATCCACCTAAATTCAGCAGCACAGGACTCATAACTACTCTCAACTACAAATACAAATTCAGAACAATACCATACCACATCACTATGAACTTCTAAAGACAAACTAATTCAGCAACCGATTAGCCCACACATCAAATTCAAGTTCATCACAATAGCCACTCTGAACTATAAATAATTCAGCAACATACAAATTAGACTTATAGTGAAAACAAATCAGGCTCAATATTCAACCCAAGCACACAATTAATGACAACACAAGGCTCATCCAAACTCTAATTCAACAACATAGTCACTAATTCAGTTTCGATTTCAGCTTAAAAGTGATTAAATTCAATTCATTCTTCCAAGAAAGGAATTCACAACACGAACAACATCCAGTCTCTAATACACTAATTCAGCATAGGAGCGACAACTTTGGGAAAAGATTGAGCAGAGAAAGGAGCATACCTCACTTACCGATCAGCAATTCGGAGCAGATGGGCGGCGAGGTCTGAGTCTGGTGGTGTCACTGGCGAGTGCAGAAGCAGCAGGGGTTTGGGAAGTGCACTCGCGATGGTGTTGTTCAGCGGCGTTGACGGACTCGCGGTGCAGCAGAGGCGACCGGAGAGGAGTAGGCATGAGGGTTGCGCGGTTCCAGTTGATGCGCGGCTGTGCAGGTCGGTTCCAGGCACGGACCGGGCGGCGGGCGGTGCAGCAGGTTGTTTCGAGCGGTGGTGATGGCGATCCGGCTCAGTTTCTGGGTCGGTGAGCCAGAGAGGGCATCGGGCGGAGGTGCCAGTGGTTGGAGTAGACCGCCGGAATTTCGCGGGCTGACTCGTCTCGCGCGATTGGTGTGAAGCAGGCAGGAGAAACAGATAGATGCGGCAGAAATTAGGGCTGGCCATGTTTGTTTATCAGATGAATGAACTTGGGCCTTTTTACACACAAGCCCGTAGAAAAAAAATAATAAAAAAAAGATAAGTAACAATGTCTAAGGTTTAATATTTTCAAATTTAATTTTTTTATAATATGTATTTAGAATATATTATATACACACCAATGTATATAATTGGTGTGTATATCAATTTGTATTTTAGTTATCTTAAATGGTGTATAAGGGTAATAAGGGGAAAAGTTCACTAAGACACAGGACAGATGCACCCAACTATGAAGACATGAACACGCCAACCAAAAAGATGAACGTTGTCGAGGTTATGAACCCAAGACCTGAGAGCAGATACACAGAAGCAATAGTTACATTAATCATGAACCAAAATGCACAAAGAAATTAAGGTTTAAGGAATCTATAATTTTGCAGATCATATGAATAGATATACCACAAAACTCAGCATAAGAAATCAAGGAAAGATAATAGTAAGACATATTGTATCTATAGACATTTTCTTACTAAAAATATCAATTCCAAACTGAGCATAGATTGGTGAAAAGAATCCATCCACAAAGTGTATAAACCACCAAGTAGTGTAGAAAGTGATTGCTTATAGGGAAAAGGATGACACTGCAAAGGCATTAATAGGAATGAGCAAAGAACAGTAATAATAGAATGACAAGCACCAGATGTCAAATATAATGACTATTAAAGCAAAAACATGCAAGTATCTCTAACTAAACATTTATAATAAACTAACTTTATCCATCCATGGTAGCAGTAATCTTTTTTAAACATAAGTACCAATAATTCACATTGTTAATATTGCTTCTTCTATAGTTAAGAGGTATTCAGAATATCAACGAGACTATATCCTGATACAAAATTGAGGGGCCTGCAATCCAAAGCACAAAGCATTCCTTTTCTTGAATTATGTAAATCAATACATGATGGACTAGGTAATAAAAAAAATTGAGAACTAAAATGTTCTCTACTTCTTTCGCCATGAAAAAGCAAGTGGTTAGTATGAATGCTTTTGAGCTTCAGACTAGCTCCTCCAAAAGAACCCTCTTGAGTCTTGATGGATGTAATTACAAAGATAAGTTTAATCTCACTAGGTCATGCAACTTTGTGAACATTAAAAACAATTGGGAAATTCCGGTTGGTACCCTCGAGTTTTTGACTTTTCCGGGTGGTGTCTTGAAAAAAAACTTATTCCGAGTGGTACCCCTAAACTTTTGCAAAAGTCCGATTGGTGCCCTTACTTGTTAATTTTTGTTAGTTTATAACCAAATTAGTATGTTTTCTAATGAAAAAATATGTTTTTTGTATTTAATTAAATTAAAACAAAATTTTAATTTAATAACAATAAAAAAACTCATATAAAAATAAAAAATAAAATTTATATTATATATATTTGTCAAGTAGATTTTATGTTATATAATTCAATGTTTTTTAGTTAAAACCAAAAATATTATAATATTTATATTAAAATAAATATATTGCAAAATTAACATTTTCCATATAGATTTTATATAATAATTTTGGATTTTTTTTTAAAATTGATAGAAATTAAAATTTTAATGTAACTCGAGAGTACCATAATGAAAGTTCTATTAGTTTTTTAAAAAATAAAAAATTTTACATAAAACCTACATGAAATTTTTTATATATTTAATATATTTATTTTAATTTATATATTGTAAAAAAATTTAAACTTACAAATTTAAATTATACAACATACAATCTAATTGAAAAATATATATAAAATATTTTTAATTTAATATTTATATGATTTATTTTAATTTTTATTAAACTAAAAATTTGTTTTAATTTAATCAAATACAAAAATATATTTTTTTCATTAGAAAACATACTAATTTAGTTATAAACTAACGAAAATTTACAAGTAAGGGCATCAGTTGAACTTTTGCAAAAGTTCGGGGGTACCACTCGGAATAAGTTTTTTTTTCAGAACACCACTCGAAAAAGCCAAAAGCTCGAGGGTACCAACCAGAATTTCCCAAAATAATTATTGCTTTGGTTTTTGCAAGGACCAATGGTTAACATCAATGTGAAAAAAGAAAAATAACATTTAGGTTACCTGGAACAAATAAAGATGAAAAAAATACCTACCATCCAGTCATAAACTTCTTGGAAGCCCAGCTCCTGATAACTTTGTAAAAGGTCTACAGAAACAAATCCAATATTCGTTTTTAAGTGATAAAAAAGCCAAGTTGTCAACAGACCAATCACAGAAAGGGGCAGCCACGTGACCATGAATGAAGTTGAAAGACCTACTGGAGGGGATAATATGAGCATCTGGTGCAACTTGCAAGGAATTGAGCTTTAGTAACACTATCTATTGATTATAAATATGAACAAGTAAAAATCTCACACAAAGAGATGTTTTTACCTTACCCAAGTGAAGAATAACTTAACATATGTTCGTTTATGTTTCTCGTTCCCTAAGTAAAGAATAACATCACATGTGTGTGTTAGTTTATGTTTTCAGCTATCGAAAGTGAAGAATAGTTTTACGATTAAGCTTTTCGATTCCCTAAGTGAAGAATATCTTCACATATTTTATATTTTGTACTCAATGTAACCTTATGTTTTTGTAATATATCTCATTTTATGGTCTAAACCCTTAAAATGTGTTTACATACAAGATGCCCCATAATATATTTATTTCGGGACTAAAATGTATAAAACTCACATCTTATGTCATCTAATATATTAATTATATTATTATTTTGCATAATACATAAATTTAATATCCAAAAAATATAAAGATTATTTTTAAATAATCATTTTACTTGTATTTAGAATGTATATAATTTTTTATTTTTTACTAAAACATATAAAAATGGATATTTATGGGTAGATAAAAATAAATAAAATATTAAAAACATGTTTTTTAAAATAAAAAATCGTTTTATGGCTTAAAAAAATTCCTAAACTAATTTTTTGCATTTGCAAATGCTTTTTTACTTGTATTTTTATATATTGTTTTTAACTAAAAGAAATATAAAATGGGTATTTATTGGTTGATAAAAAATAAATTAAAAATTCTAAAAATATTTATTGTAACACTGATATTTTATAATTTCCTTAAAAAAGGTATAAAATCTTTATAAATCAATTGAAATAAAAAAATTCAACTACAATATTTATGTTCTCCGCGTGCAACGCACGCGACAATTACCTATATATATAAAAGCAATAAGGTTTGGAGTCTCCACGTTGCGCCACATCAGCTTTTTTCACATGTCATTCTATTATTAATCCACATAGGATTTTGACACATGTCATTTAATCCTTGCTCCATAAAAATTTTATATTAATTATTCTTTCCACTTCATATTCCACATGACAAATTTTTTCCACTTAATTAAAACTTGTTTATTTCCCAAATTTAGATAATAAATATTAATTTTTGGAAGGAGATAATATCTTAACTAAAAGAATTTAACTAATGGTTGAATTTTTTCCTTATAAGCCAATAAAATATGTAAGCTTAATCTTTTTAACATTTTAGTTGTTTCTTTCTCTCTCTTATATTAAAAGATAAATATACTCAATTACATATATTATTATTAAATTAATTATTATTTTTCAAAATCTCATCTCTTCCATATTTTCAAAATATATCTTTTCTGCTTTATTTTCTTCATATTTTATCTCTTTCTTTAAAATTAAACCTATTTATGAAATATTGTCAAGGAAAATGAGCAATGTAGATTATTTTATCTTAATAATTAATGTTTGTTCTCAATTTTAAACTTAATAATCTAAATTTAATTTGTTTTATTTGATTTTAAAAAACAAAATAATTTTTATACATATTACGTGCAACAAATTACTTACATTAAATTTTATATTATATTTTTATTTATTAATATCTTTTTTATAATATATCTAAAAATATCAAGTCATTGTCGTGCATGGCACGATGGGGACAACTAGTAAACTTAATTACAGTAATATAAGATTGAACGTACATTACACTGTCTTTATATTAAACTTAATTATCTAAACCTAGCATATGCATTCTATCTAAAAATAAAATGGGGGACAAAATTCGCTTTTTCATAATTGAAGTTATAATAGACATAGTTTGTAGGAAGCCAAATGCATAATTAATATAAACTTTACAATACCATATTGCCAAAACCATTTTCCCACAAACATCTCAAATGATAGATCATTTAACAGTAACTTTGAATTCTTTGTTTAATTGTTTTATCTTGTGGCATCTTTGGAAATTGCATAAGGAAATCCATTTAGAAATTTCTTCATTTATAATAACAATAAATCAATTGTACATGCAGCCCTTTCAAGCCTTATGTGATGGAAAAATGCAAAGTTGGAAAATCATAAAAGTAAAGGTCCAAAAAAATTGTATGTTGGAAAACACCACCATATCAATTTCTTATTAAATTTTGATGGTTCCAAAAAAATAGATAACTTGTCATATACATAATTTACAGTTAGAGAAAGCAACATCTTACATATTGATAAAAAGAAAATTACCAATACCTCAATGTTTTGGATTTTTTGGTCTATATTTATTATAACTTTTAATATTAGATTTAAGAAAATTGTTATAGAAGGCGATGATTTAGTTGATACCATAACTTTAAGTAAATTTGGGACACTCCTTGGAGATTAAGGTGATCATCGAAGAGGTTAGGCACTTCCTAGGGTATTTTGATGATTTTAGAATAAAACATTGCTTTAGAGTTCGGAGAAGAAAATAAAGCAACAAGCTTCACAACATCAAGAAACTATGACATGGAACTACTCAAACACAATTGTAATCAAGATTTTCAAACAATGATGGGTATCCAATATCCCTTAGTTATAAGATTCTTAAAAATCATCCGCATAGATGATTGGGGTTGGTTTTACCTATGGGTTACCTAATGTTTTCCTATTGTAAAAGAAAAGAAAAGAAAAGTTTCTTCGGTGAGAAAATTGTTTGTTTTTTTTTCCATTAGAGGTTGAATTGATCCGGTTACCATTTTTTTGAACCTAGTTTAATTAATTGAACAAAAAAAAATTAATTAGTACCCTGTACCCAGTTGCACCCAACTTGGTAGCCCATTGTTTCGTTTTTCTTTCTTCGGTTGTTGTATTTTACCTTACTTGTGGTTTCTTGTTTTGTTTGTTGCTTGCCGAGCTCTCGGCTGCTATCTCTGAATAGCCTTTCGGGCTGCCAGGTTTGCCTGGTACCCCGAATCTTTACCTACTCAGAAAAAAAAAACTTGGTAGCTTGTGCAATGATGAATATCCAGTAAAGATTCGTTCTGGTGGGCTATCTAATGGGCTTAATCACAAACCCAATCATGCCAATGTTATGGGCCTTAATGGACTTTTAGCCCGAAGCTCAAAGGGCCGCTAATTACAGGGACAACGAGCATCTCATTCGGCAGTTTTGCTCTACTTTGTTATGTACTACAAGCATATTGTGATAGGCTTTGGATCCAGTTATTAACTAGTTGTACCCGTCGTGCCATGCATGACTACGACTCATCAATTTTTAGATATATTAAAAATATGATATTAATAAGGTAAATATGTAAAAATAAATAAAAAGACAAAAATAATGTAAATTCTTAAAAAAAAATTAATCAAATTCAATTCTTTAAAATCTTTTCAATAAAAAAGTTACAAAGATAATTAATAAGAAAAGATAAAAAAAAATAAAAAAAAATTTAAATAAAAAAAATTCTATATTTACATATAAATCCAAAAAGGAAAGTATAATATAATTTTTTTTTAATAAAAATTTAATTTAGGCAAGTAATTATATAGATATTTAAAAATTTTACTTTTTTTTATCAAAATTTGAATTAAGATAAATATTTTTTATAAATAGATAAAAAAGATAAAGATAAAATAATTTATGTTATTTTTAATTAAAATTCAAAATAATTAAAATTCGAATTAATAAGGTGGGGCCAGAATTAATGTGGTGGCTAGAAAAGTTATAACTTTAATATATAGTTAGAGATAGATTATAGATAGATATGACTATTTTTATTTCAAAGATATATATGTGATCACGTGTACATATTTTTTCTTATATTTTTTAATTTATCTTTTACAAATATAATAAATATAATGTGCTTTTTTTTATCTATATTGGTCTAATCTACTAATATTATTTTATCTTTATGTTTATTGAAGATAACTTTTTTTGCATAGTTAACTCTTTAAAACTATTATTTAAATAAAGAGGTGATGTGACGCAATGTGGTGACAGAAATTGCTTCGGCTTTAATTATTAGTAATAGATAGATAGATATGGACAGAAAGTTGGGCATGTACCATTTCAATATTTTTAAACAGAAATAAATCAAATAATAATTAAAAACAGGTTATTAATCGTAAATTTGTTTTTTCGACGTCTTACTATCCTAAACATTCCATTTGTGAAAATCTCTTCAACGGGCCACACAGACTTCCTAAAGAAAACTGCAATCGTAGTTTATCAACCACTCACAAGACCACCGAGATCCCTCTAATTCTTTAAGAGGTTTATCTAAAAAATTCGCAATATAACTAGGAAGACGCTTCAAATACCACACGGCCTGTCGAGTTCCCTATCTTTTAAGTAAGTCAAAGCAGTTCAAGCCAAAATGCTAATAGTTATCTTAGTCTCCTACAGTCACATTGTTAACGTTTATTGTGCTTTTCAAGCTGTCTATCAAGCATCAACCCATCACCCTCGTATAACACTCTAATCCCACACGGGCCCCACGAAATTATTGCAGTAAAAAGTTCAATTGCACTCCAATACATTATAAACTGAAATTTGGATGCAAAGTCTTGTTGCTGCCTTATACTGGCAGTTCTGCAACCCCTGGCAGTGGATCAAATACAGAATCCACTTCTTTTGTATCCACTTCCTCTATATTTGCTGGCTTCCATTTGGGGTTCTGCAAGCCAAAAAATTATTACATCCATGTTATAAATCATGGAAACCCATTTTGGCTTTCTCATCAGGACACGAAGTGTGGTAACAAAGTATCATGTGGAACAGAATAAGCAATAAGGACGATTGAAGTAGAAAATGGGTTGCTAGAACTTGGAATATGATTAGGAGGTAACTAAGTCAAGGATAATCACCTGATCCTTGTCTACCAATACTGCACGCACGCCTTCCACAAAATCATCTCTTAGTGAGGACCTCAGAGCAATCCTGTATTCAGCTTTCATAACTCCATTCAGCTGAATCCAATATTTTAAGAGACAATTAGAGTATTGTGGGAATTTACACAAGTGACAATAAAAAGAATGGAGGCTGAGCAAAGAACAATTGCAAGACCCACATTAGATAGTTCATTGTCCTGCCTCGCTTGTGCAGATGCAACTTTAGAGAAATACTTCTGAGTAAGGCACAGTGAAAATGGAGCACCTTTTGCAAGCCCTGCCAGGGCTTCCTTTGCCCACTCAGCCACTGCAGATATGGTACCACAATTAAGATGAAGAAAGTCAAAATCAAGATAGAACTCATTATCATTATAGCGTATATTTGGATGGATGATTTTATCAAGTAGCAGCATATTTTTCAGAAAACGTTGTTAATTTTTTTATTTAAAAAAAAAGGCTTACCTGTGGTATCAGATGACTGCTGGTGTTTTTTCAGATCATCCACTATCTCGGTCAGTGGCTTATTTGGATTGAAGGTCGAAACAATTTGTGGCAAAAGCGCCGTCAGTTGTGCCTCAGACTCAGGTTCACTGCTGTATTTTGACAATAATGCTGTAACATCCTGATGAGCATCTGCAGAGCTGCAGAAAGCCACCAGCGTATATTAGATAATATATGCTTTCTAAAAATCACGAGTTTTTGATAAAGGATACTATGGAAAGGTAATTAGCTTTTGCAGAAATTGGCCCATTTAGTAAAAACTCATGTGTAATTGGCCCAATTTCTGATGCACAAGACAGGTTAATTTCTGCAATGAAGTTGAGCATAGGACAGTATATTAGATAATGACCTTAGCCTATGAACTCATGCGTGCATTACTGATGCACAAGACAGGTTAAAACACAATGAAGTTGAGCATAGGACAGTATAATTAGGGTTGTTCAACGGATCAACCCGATCCGACCCGTAACCCCACGTAACCCATGGGGTTACGGGTCAACACGTGAAAAAAAATTAATCGACCCGTAACCCGGGTTATGGGTTACGGGTTTTATGGGTCGGGTCACGGGTCGACCCGTTGACCCGTTTGACCAGGTCAAATGGGTCAAAATGATCCATTTGACCCGATGACCTGCTTGACCCTTAGGGTATTAATATATTATTATAAAGAATGAATATAATTATATATTATAAAAAATAGTTAAAAAATTAATATTACGGGTTACGGGTGTTACGAGTCGACCCGTAACCCGTAATCTCAAAAATCTTGACCCGTGACCCCACCCGTAATTTATGGGTCGGGTCAGGTCGGATTATGGATTTACGGGTCATCGGGCATTTGGAACAACCCGAGTATAATATATACACTAGATTGATGGTTCATAGGCTAAGGTCATCTTCTAAGCTTCCTACTGATTTCACATGCTAAAAAGTAGGCAATGTGTGGTGATGCAGATGTCAGAAGATACTTGAAGTGATCATGATTAACCAAATCAATTACGTAGCAGAAGATGATGCACATGTCTGAAGAAATGAGGTACATGGCTAATGGGCATACAATGTTGCTGCCAGGAGAGCATCCTTCAAAGACCCAAGGTTTCCTGAAGGAACATAATGTGTTCCAAGACCTACATAAAGGGCATCTGCTGGTGTACTAATTCTCTTTCCAGTCAGACCAAGATAAGCACCTGCATTGAAAAACTTAACTTGTGTTAAGAGGTAGTCAATACATGTAGCACTAGCAACTAGCAAACCAACTAGACACTTTCTCACTACTATGGCTATAGCCTATAGGGTGATACTTAATTGTTTGGAAAAGATGATCGTGAATTTAATAATAATAGTCTTGGATCAAAATCAGGTTTGGTATTCTAGTGGCATAAACAGAAAAGTAGCTCACCTACGGATCCTTCTCCGGGGCACTGTGCAGCTATGTATGAGAACCCAACATCAGGGAACAACCCAATACCATTTTCTGGCATGGCAAGAACAGTCCTCTAATACAAATTTTGTGAAAACATAGCAGTTAGAAAAACACACGTTGTAGTGAGCTATCACACCATAATACAGGTTTTAAATACTGTAATACCTCTGTTATGATACGGTAACGACCATGGCCTGAAAGACCAATTCCAAAGCCCATGGTTATACCATCCATCAAACTTATATAAGGCTTTCTGTAGTCTGATATCTTGCATATCAAAGTATATTCTGCTGTGAAAATCTGCAAAAAAAATGCTAGAGTCGCCAGAATAAAAATTATCATCTTCAACAGAAATTATATCTAATGATGCAAGATCACAAATAGAACGATAAGCAGGGGCGGGAAGGCAGCGAGCTCCGCAACAAAAGCGAAGCGAGCCTCTTCAGGATTAAGCCGCGTGGCCCATACCGAACAAACGACTATTTTATTAAGTTTGTAAGCCAAATTAGGTATTAAACAGATTCAAGTAAAGCAACAAACCACCTCACCAAAATAGAGACAAAAAGCTCTCATATGAATAAAGCTTATCATTCGGAAAATAAGACAGAATGGAATCAATTCAAGAGACTTAGTTTACAAAACATTATAGTAGTAATGCCAACCTAACTATCCATCCAAAAATAACACGCATATCAAAGTATATTCTTCAGCTAAAATCATATAAACATTTCAGAAAAAAAAATTCAGGTTGTGATAAAATAATCTTGGTTAACACCACATTTAACAGCGTCAATCAATAATTTCACAATTAAGGCATTGGGAAAGAGATTTATTTCCCTTTTTCAAATGTGTGTTATCATAGCATGTATGTAGTAGATTTCAGTTTACATATCAAGACTTGAGAAAAATAAAGTTAAAAATAGCGCGAAAATGGAACTGCTTTTCAAGTATGAAATCATGAAATGATTCCCAGGATGACATGAGCTAGTCTAATTAAGCGTGTATTTTTACTAGTGTTTCTTACAACTTGTCACATCACCACCTAAAAATGAACTAGTGCTTCATTTTGCCCATGGAAGTAACCATCATAAATTGCAACAGAGAGAAACATCAAAGATAAAAGTATAGAAAGAATAAAGAGAATGCATCAATGATAGAAAATTAAAATTCAGACAATGACAAAAGGAAAATAAATAGAAGGATGGAAGAAATTGCAGTGCAACCAACATAATATTCCATAAAAGTAATAATAAAGTCACCTTCTGGACAAGAGGAGAGTTCTTGTCTTTTTTAATTTCAGCAACAACCCCCTTAATATCCATTCCTGCATTTGTTGAGATTAAATTAGCCATGAATCCTTACCAGTTAATATCAAACATATGAAGATATTGAAAGGAGAAAGTAACTACATACCGAAATGGAAAATGATCTTTGCAGATAGATAAGTTACGTCAGGAAAATAAATGGAATGTTAATTCATGAAATCTAAATAGCATTTTTCTTCAAATTACCAGCGCAGAAGGCACGAGGTGTACTGCCCTCAACAAGGACGCACTTCACCAATGGATCCTCTTCCCATTGATCAAGAAAGCTTTTGTATTTAATGTCCATGTCTGCACCATGGCCACATGTAATCTCATCAGAGAGCGCATAAGACCAACAAAACCAATAAGATACTCGCAGCTGCTACAAGGAATGGTAATGACAATACCCCACAATTACAACCCAAGAAATCCACTATGAATAGGAATTACAACATAGCCCAACCACGATCACAGGAATCCAGATGTTCAATCAACCGAACTCAAGCAAAAGAGCAAAGGTACATTCACATCGTTACAAACATTTAATGCTTTAAGCCCCCACAGGCCACTACATGTGTAAAACAAACATATAATTTTCCATTCACGAATTGCATACATGGTCTTTCACCATAAAGTAAGCTACACAGGCCTAACTTGCATATGCAACTCTCAAACCAACTACCATAACCTAATTTACGCTCAGAGATTACCCCATCACTCATCAACCATCACAAAGTCTATGGCGGGATCAAATCTATTTCTGCTAAGATGACCATCACAAGTATTCACAGAAAGAAAACTAACCCTAAAAATGATCAATGCCCAATACAAACCCTATATTCGGATTTCCTTTTTCTGATTGTAATTGAGTGAAGATCTGATTGAAGAGATTTAATTCACAATAGCCTCAGGATCAGACCTAAATTCATAGCATTGAGAGCTTTGGTACGATCGAGAGTGATGACGGCGACACCATTAGGGTGGACACTTCCCTTGACGAATTCGTCGGCAGAGGAGGACATGGCGGCGAGAAAGGTCCGGCGATGAGCGGGAGAAGCAGCAAGGAAGCGAAGGCAGGGAGCTGTGGAGAGAGGAACGGAGCCGGAGAGAAAGTAACTGGTAGTGGCAGCAAAAAGGGGAGAAGGAAAAAACCGATTCAGATAACGAGAAGCGTCGAGAAGTTTGAGCATTGCTTTCTGGGGCCAGTGCTGTGTGTTTGTGAGGCGAGAAAATTAGCCAGCCAAAGTAGCGAGTAGCGACGGACCTGATGGGTGATGATACCGATAGTAGGGACAGGGATGTCCATAAAAAACCGAACCAAAAAACCGAAAAACAGGTTATTTTTTAGGTTAATCAAACTAATTTTTTTTTGAAATTTCAGTTTGGTTAACCGAACCGAAAATATTTTCGGTTTGTCGGTTCGGTTTCGGTACACAACTTTACATATAATGGTTAACCAAAAAACCGAAAATATATTAATATTTTATTCAAATATTAGTTATCTTTGCTTTATTTGGTGGTTAAACTCTATAATTTTCAAGATATTTTTTTTTGATAAGGTAAAAATTAGCATAGAGCATCCTTTTGGATGAGAACATTCAGTTCTGGATGCGTCTTCAACTGATCGGAAGATAAAGTATGTCGCAATCGAGCAATACAATCAGTTATTTCATTACACGATCGAGGCACGTGTTTAAATTCAATCCTCGAAAACTCGTGCAATAGCCAGTGAATCCGCAATCATCAAGGTGTTGATCTACTTTGAATCTTTCCTTCTCCAATTTTAACAATTTACATATAACTAGTATTATTCACGTACCTTGTACGAGTTTAAAATAAAAATTATTTTCGACTTGTTCTTAACAAAATTTCCCGAACACATTTTTCACGACTAAATCACTCTTTTTTAGTATTATTCATGTACCTTGTACGAATTTAGTATAAAATTCATTTATAAATATTTTCGACTTGTCCTTATAAAAATTTTACAAACACATTTTCACAAGTTACACTTCTTTTAGTAAAGAATTAAAAAAATATTAATTTGTTAGTTGGTGGTGGTTTTTGGGATAGTGGAAAAAGTTGGTAAGGTGAAAGTGGTTTAAAATTTTTTTATATAATTAAAATTATTTTCTTAGTAAAAATTACAAAATATTAATTTGTTAATGGGTGGTGGTTTTTGAGATAGTGGATAAGTGAAAGTATTTTAGAAAAAAAATAAAAATTATTTCAAATTGCCAAGTGGCTCAAAAATTTTCAAATACTTGGTTTTTACTTTATAATTGTAGTGGGTAGATTTTCCACTTCTCATTGATATAAAACCCGCTTATTAAATTTGATGGGATAAAAAATAATATACACAATGCTTGATTTCACACAATATAGTATATACACTTACATTTGTTTACAACCACCAAAATAATATGGTATAAGTACATCTTTAAAATAAGGCGAAATTAATTCAAATATTACAACCTTTGAGGGGGTGTGTAAACGGTGACACAACCTTTGGGGGTGTGAATTCCATATCACGACCTTAGTTAAAATAGTGAAAACGCTAACATAAGCTCATCGCCGGTGCATAAATCGTATGAGTTGGATATCGGAAAATGACATGGCATGTCTAGGTGGCATTAAAAGTCACATGAGGGGTGTTTATTATATTTTCCCTTTTCTTTGTACTCATTATTATTTATTATTTGTTTTTTGACATGATTTTATTTTATAATGATATTATCCTATTGTCCATTTTTTATATTGTTATTACTCATTTTTACCCAAGTTATACATCTTAATTACTCAGTTTATGAGTAGGTACTAGTTTTTTTTTTGCCCAGGTCATAACTTAAGTTGAAAATTAAAAAAAATCTTGGAATGAGACATAAAAATAGTAGAAAGAGTGTTCAAAATTTTAAATTTATCATGTCAAAAAATAAATAATAAATAATAATGAGTACAAAGAAAAGGGAAAAATATAATAAACACCCCTCACGTGATTTTTAATGCCACCTAGACATGCCATGTCATTTTCCGATATCCAACTCATACGATTTATGCACCGGCGATGAGCTTATGTTAGCGTTTTCACTATTTTAACTAAGGTCGTGATATGGAATTCACACCCCCAAAGGTTGTGTCATCGTTTACACACCCCCTCAAAGGTTGTAATATTTGAATTAATTTCGCCTTAAAATAAAAGTCTTGCGTGATCATTTTTTTTATCCAAATTTTATTATTTTAGTTTTAATTATTTAAGGTAAAATTACATAAACGTTTATCGGTTAATCGAGAAAACCGAACCGAAAAATTGGTTAACTGAACTTCGATTAACCAAGATTCATGGTTTAGTTACGGTTCATGATTTTAACTAACTGAAATCATGGTTACTCGAACTTCAGTTAACCGAAATCTCGGTTAACCGGGTTTGGACACCCCTAACTGATAGGGTACATGATAACTCAGCTACATCTGAGAAACAGAGGAACACTCCTCATTGTTAGTTAGTTACACTAGTTTATATAAATACTAGTGAACTACTCTGTAATAACACATTCTTCAGAAATCAATGAATATAGAAATCTTTTCTCTCTCTCTTTTCGTTCCTATTCTATCATGGTATCAGACTTATTCACGATCCAAAACTGAATTTCTTCCATTTCCAAAAAATTAAGCCGCCATGACAGTCACTGAGCGACAAATACCAGCGATCCAAAACTGAATTTCTGCCATTTCCAAAAAATTAAGCCGCCATGACAGTCACTGAGCGACAAACACCAGATCATAATGAACCTTTGTATCTTCATCCATCTGATCATCCCGGATTGCTTTTGATTACCAAAATTTTTGACGACAACAATTACGGCGAATGGAGACGAGCTATGCGCTTCGCACTCTCAGCTAAGAACAAGCTTTGTTTTGTCAATGGATCGCTTCCAAAACCAGCAACTTCTTCACCGACATATTGCTTGTGGGAGCGTTGTAACGACATGATCGTTTCTTGGCTCTTGAATACTTTAAGCGATGCAATTCGTTCCACCGTCATCTCTAATGATCTTGCTCAAAGGATTTGGGATGATCTAGACGGTCGCTATGGTACTTGCAATGACGCACAATTTATTCACTCAAGAAGGATCTAATCTCGCTTTCTCAAGGATCCAATTCGATTTCGGTTTATTTCACCAAAATGAAATCGATTTGGGATAAATTGGCGAGTTTTCAACAGATTTCTTCATGTACGTGTGGTTCTGCTCAAATGTTTCTCAAAATTGAGGAAGATTAGAAGCTTATTTCCTTTATCATGGGGCTCAATGACGAGTATACCACAATTCAAGGTAATTCGTTGATGTAGAAACCTTTACCTAATATCAACATTGCCTACTCTGTTCTATTGTAAGAAGAAACGCAACGATCGATCCAGGCTTCTTCACAACTTCAAGCAAATTCGATCGCTCCTCATGATAATTCTTCAACAACTTCTCGAGACAAAGTTGATTCTTCTTCTGGTTCAAATTCTGGCAAATCTGGCAAGAGATCGATTCCTTTTTGCAAGAATTGTAAACAGAAAGGCCATACAATCGATAAGTGTTATTTCATCATAGGTTTCCCTCTTGGATACAATTCTAAGAAAGATAAAGATGCCTCTTCTTCATCCAAGTTCATTGTTAGTTAGTTACACTAGTTGATATAAATATTGGTGAACTTCTCTGTAATAACACATTCTTCAGAAATTAATGAATATAGACATCTTTTCTCTCTCTCTTTTCATTCCTATTCTATCAGATATTGGAGAAAACCTAATGGATGAGTTTGTGAAATATGAACAATACCTATATATGTACTAAAGAAGTCACTTTTTTGACACATGTCGGCTTCGCATTCATTTCGCCTATGTGTCGCCTCCATATTCAATTCACCTATGTGGCGCCACATAGGTGAATTGATATTTATAATTATTTTATTTTATTTTTATATAGGTTTGTTACAAACTAATAACTAAATCGTAGATTCATTCTTATCTCATTCTACTTCGATTAGTTATATATTTTATTAATTAATTATATATTCAAATTTCATATTATAACGAAAAAAATTATATAAGTTAGAATAAACTTTTTTTTGATATTATAAATAGATTTTAAATTTAAACATATGTGTACAAATTTAAAAATTAATTGCTAAACTAATTAATTTTCTTTTAGTAAAGGAAAAAAGAATATATTGGGTCTTATATTAAAATAATGCGTAAATTTTATTTATGATGACATAAAAAAATTAAATTTATTTATTTTTAAAATAAATAATTTATATTTGAATAAACCCGTATAAGGTACGAGTACTTATGTTAGTTAGACTCTATTTATAGACAATAAAAAATTATAAAAATTGATTATTTTTTAAATATTAACATTAATTATTATTTTTTTGGAAACTTATTTAATGATCGTAGTCATGGACATATGTGCGGGCCGGCCCGCAAAACTGGGCCGAAAAGACCCGGCCCGGCCAGTCTGCGGGCTAACCGGGCCAAACCCGCCCGGACCAAGGGTCGGGCTCGGGTCGGGGGATAATAGCCCGATCCGGTCAGGCCAACGACTATAAAAAAGAGTTGTTGGCCCAACAACGACTATATTTGTAATTTAAAAAATTAAATAAGCCTAACGACTAGTTAGTATTAAAAAAAATCCACCCCTTTTATTTCTACTTCTAATCTTCTATAAATATCACTCCATTTCATTTTTTTTCTTCACACAATCTTCTTAACTCTCAATCTCTCATATTCTTCTACTTGCTTGCTTATTCTACAATCTACAAAGTGTCTTAATGTCATTCTAAATTACATTCTCTCAAGCCTCAAGTCTTAATCTTTCTTTAGTCTTTCAAAAAAAAGTCTTAATTTTCAAAAACAAGTTTAGCTTATGTATTTACAATTCGGAATTAATTTTTTTCCCCTTTTATAAAAAAATGGAGAGACAAGGTATGGGTTTCACTCAAGAGGAATTTGAGCGTTTGGCGGCGCAGGGAAGGGCTCAAATAGAAGATCAACCCGGTAAGTTCATTTCCCTTTTTAAATTAAATTGTTATTTGGTTTATTATTTGGTTTATAATATAAATAATTTGTTATTAATATAAATAATTAGTATAAACTAAAATATTTGAAAATTTTATTTCGTAGGCTTGATCCCATCTCGAACAAGTGTTACACAAGAGGTGGGAACCTCCTCGAGTAAGAAAAAAGAGACCTCATCATATGTTTGGAAATACTTCGACAAAATCGAAGATCCAAACAACCCCGATCATTTTAATTGTACGTGCCAAATTTGCAAGGCGAGGGGGGGGTAAACCTTTGCCTTACCAATTCACCAAAAATGGCGGAACGGGAACGTTGAGTAGGCACTTGAAGTGACGAATACTTGAAGAGGGAGCATGTTTGGAAATACTTGAAGAGGGAGCATCCCAATAAAGTTAAAGGAAAACAAGCTGGTTGAATGTGACGAAATTCAAACACAAATAGCCAGGTTTGCCTCCTCTCAACCCAGAGGTAACTTTTTCTGTTACAATAGAGATCAAATGATTGATGGCATGGCTGAATATATTACAAAATCTAAAAAAACCATTCACTCACTGGGTCAATGATGATGATGATGATCTTTGCAACCGGCTTATGAACAAGTTGGTCGTAAGACCTTAAAACGTAGATGCGTGCAACAATATGAAAGGGCTAAATCTAAATTGGTACAATTTTTTGAGCAATATAATGGTCGTGTGTGTATTAGAAGTGATATTTGGAGTTCTGGAGTAGGTGATTCATATATTTCTTTAACTACTCATTCGAATGATGATAATTGGATGTTGAAAAACGTGTGATTAGTTTTGAATCTATGTTTCAAAGTCACACCGAAGTTAATATATATGATTATATTGTTACAATTCTTAAAGAATTTAATTTGTTTGATAAAGTGTTTTCACTTTCCTTCGACAATGCCTCTGCTAATATTAGATGTATTGATATATTTAAAATACATGTGCCTCTTTTGTTAAATGAAGATCTTTCTCATATTAGATGTGTTGTGCATATTGTTAACTTATCTGTTCAAGAAGCATGCAAAGATTTTTATGACTTGATTGGACCGATTAGAGAATGCATTAGATGGCTTAGGTTCACTGGTAGCGTTAAACGTCGATACTTGAAATTGTGTAAGGAACAAAATTTATTTCCTAGGAAATGGAATATGGATACACCAACTCGTTGGAACTCCACTTTTGATATGTTACAACCTCCTTGTATTTATAAAAATGTTATAACCCTTTTTATGTTGAGCATTACAGAAGTCCGAATGGTACTCCTGGATTTATTTTCGAGGAGCAATGGGGGATCGCGACACAAGTATGTGAACTTCTAAAAACTTTTAAGGATGCAATAATGGTTTTTTCACACGTTTAAACGTCTAACGTCTATCATGTTATTTTTCAATGTTGCAATATCATATATGTTATGCAATAAATGCAAATAAACCAACCCACATTAAGTCACATAATTGAAAATATGTGAACAAAATGGTTATCTTATTTTAATAAGTTTCCTGTTATATATTGTATTGTTGTGTTATTAGATCCTAATGTGAAGAAGCAAGGTTTGGAAAACTTGTTAGAATTTTATTGTACCTGTTTAAGCATTTCAGAAGTTCAGTATAATTGGCATACTGATATTGAAAGTGCCATTGCAACATTAATTAAGTTATATGATAAATACGCAGAAAAACTAAATATTCCACCTACATTATATATTGTCCGACCCCTTTGATCTTCTACTTCTACTATGATACTTGCATCATTAATCTTCAAAAAACCCCGAACATCTTCTAGTTTTGGTTCTATTGCATCCATACGATCTATTGTTATGGATTTTCTTACCACTGAACATCAATTCTCCGATGAATGTGATGTCCTTCAGTGGTGGAGAAACCATTGCGACCAATATCCCGTACTTGCTCGAATAGCTAAGGATGTATTAGCTATACCTGCGTCTACCATTATGTCGAAGAGTAATTTCGGAGAAGAGATGCCGATTAGATCCACAAACTGTCAAGACATTGATATGCAAGAAGGATTGGGATCGTGCGGAGGAAAGGACGCAAGAAGAGTACAAGATGTGTACAATAAAGTTCGAGACCGAGGATGATGTCGAAGGGATGACCACTTATTACTCTTCCACTGCCGGAAGCTGTGGGAACGATGGAATTGATGAAGAATCGCTCGAACACCTTGAAGAATGAGCAACAAAAAGGTAAGTTAAGGTAAGTAAAGAACTACGTGGGCTTTGATTCTTTCGAGATACGTAGGCATCTTAATTATTCAAACTTTGATAACTATTTATCAAAATTGTAATAATTTCGAGCAAGCCCGCCCCCTCTCCCCCTTTTTTAAGCATAATCACCGGCCCGCTCGGCCCGCCCCAGCCCATAGTTGGATCCAACTCGGGGAAAACCGGATGGGCCGCATGAGAGGAGCCCGACCCAGCCCGCGACCTAGCCCGTTCCAGCCCAGTATCCAAACGGGCCGGTCATGGGTCCGAATTCTCCGGCCCGGCCTAGTTCCATGCCTAGATGAAAGGTTGGAATGAAATTAGTTGAAAATTGGGAATACATGTGTCAAGTTGTGAATGGGTGAAAGCTCCTCTTTGGGCACAAGGGTCAAAGCTTTCATTCTTCTATAGAAGTAGGATGGATTACTCCCATTCCTCTTTGAAAGAGCCCCGTTCAATTTTTATAACAAAGAGGAGCTCCTCTTAGGAGGGAGAGAGAGAGAGAGAGAGAGAGAGAGAGAGAGAGAGAGAGAGAGAGAGAGAGAGAGAGAGAGCAAAGAGGACCTTGATTCCTCTCCGTTGCAAATGCTCTTACCTACCATAATTTATTCCATTGTTTACCTTTATCACACATCCGCCGTGAGTCAAAACACACATTGATAGTCCTCTCCAAAAAATCTCAAATTCTCTCCATGTTCACCATTCTTCAACAATGAACAACAATGATGGTGATTACACACACTTGTAGTGATTAGAGGATCAAGCATTGAATCTCAACCACAATGATTTATGTTTCCTTTGCTAGTTTGTTCTTATCTTTCTTTCATCATTTTTTTCTTACTCTACTATATTTATCTTGATTATAAATTGTTAGTGAGTTTGGAAAAAATAATATCTTTGAACTTGCATGTAATAATTAGGCAAATTAAGTGATTATTAGGAAAAAAAATATGTTAAACATGATGTCTTTTCCAAAAAAAAAATCATAGATTTTGGATTCAATGTTCGAAGTGTTCTAGACAAAAAAGATCTTACCTTTGAACACAAGAAGTGTTATGGCCATTACGGCCAATGTGCTTCTAGCCATAATGGCCATGACACTTCTGGCCGTAACGTCTACATTTCTATAGAACCATATTCTTTTGTGTTGGAAGAGAATGAAGTATACATTGGACTTTATGTATTATCTTTGAACACAATCGTCGTCGGGGCTTCTATGGACTTCTTCTTTGTTCTTGACTCGGCTCTTTTAGGGATTGCTTAAGGCTTTGTGAGAAATAGTTTGCAAGCACACTATTCATGAGCTTATATAGGCGTTTAATGCTTGGGGCTCAATCTTCACTTTGTGCACTTGTCCAAAATGCCCTTGTCTTGTTAGCCAAGTATGTGTACTTTATTCACATGTGATTCCATTTGAATTTTGTCAACTCTTCAAGCTCATCGGGCCATTGAATCAATCAGCCCAGTCTGAGCAACAAACTGTGCCTCTATTTTGTCTAGAACAGGCTTACGCGTTTCGCACTGAGTTGTGTGTCTTCACATGTGGGTTCCCATGTCTTGGGAACTTGTCTCTCACAAGCTCTCTCTTGATGGAAACTGCTTCTTTCATGCAGTTTGTCATAGTTTCTAAATGATGTTTGTCATTATTATTCTGATATTGTAGAACTTGAGTTCTCAACACCATCCTAACAAATTTCACTAATTTTTTTGTAGGATGATATGTTGATTGCGAAATATTTGGACCCGTTCTATGAGTTATAACATTCAAGTGAGTTGTAATCACAGTTGGGCCGCTTAACTTGAGCATTGATCAATTACTTAGACACTGAAAATTAATTGTCACAATTTTATGATCATTTCAGCGATTTTATGATCATTTCAGGACAATTGAGCAAACCATACAGAAAGCAAACAACATCGAGTATGGGCTAGCAGCCATGCTTGTGAGGAAACCATACAGAAAGCAAACAACACCGAGTATGGGCTAGCAGCCATGCTTGTGACGACCGACTTGATTGATCTGGATCAATTGTTACTTTGCACTTAGCCCAGATGTTCCATTTGGGGGATTCAATATGAGTGGAATTGGAAAGGATCTTGGAATGGATGGCCTTAACAAGTACATGCAGCTCAAAACCGTAGTTACCCCCATTTACAACTCTCCTTGGCTCTAGTTTTTTTTGCCCCTTGCTACAGCCCAATAAAGCCAGTAAAGTTGCAGGAATAAAAGCAGCAGAACATGCTCAATTGTTTTATGTATTTTGGTTTCCGAATTCAGTTAATGAGAAATGCAGAGTTCTTATGAATTTTGATCCCAAAAACCAGTTGCACCAGAATATTATTTACGATATATTTAACATTCATATGCTTGACCATCACATTATTTTCACATCTGATTACAGCATCTACGACACCCAACCCATAACATACCACAGAAGTTAATCCAGAAACAAAGAGACGGGAAAAATCAGATCAGACCATCATTTGCATTTTCCCCACAAAATCAAACCAATTACAGACAGTACTGTTGTGTAATTGATTCATTTGTGGGCCTTAATTCCTCTGAGCTTAACGCCAAGAGCTCTTTCCATCTTGGCAAGAATCGCCTGGTTCGGCACCGCCTTCCCGTTCTCGTACTCCTGAACCACCTGCGGACGCTCGTTGATGAGCTTGGCGAGCTCGGCCTGACTCATCTTCTTCTCCAGACGCGCCTTCTGGATCGCCTGCCTCACCTCCGCCGAAACCCTATGCAGAGCGTCCGGCTCCTCCGCCGCGTCAAGCTTCTTGGCGCTCACAACCGTCGACGACGCCGCCGCCTTCTTGTTTGTTCCGCCTTCGGACTTCTTGATCGTCTGGACGGCGCCGCCAGACCTCAGCGCCTGGTTCACCGCCTTCGGATCGCGCAGGTCCTGGGACTTTGGCTTCGATTTGTGGAGTACTACCGGCTCCCATTCCTGCTTGATCGCCCCTGGATATCTGCTCGGCATGATCACCAAATTAAACTGGACAAATCAAAGAGAAAGGCAGAAAGATTGAAACGGAACTGAGAGGACGTAGTAAATTGGTAATAGTTTGAATGAGAGAGATGATAGAGGATATGAGATTTGTTAGGGGCTTTATATACAAGAGAGAGTCTCTGGAATGTTCTTTCTTGAGTCCTTTCTAGAACTTTTTTTTCTTCTTAATTTTGTATTGGATATTTAATGTATTTAATTATTTATCCATGGAAGAATCTGGAGACGAGAGAAACCGTGGCAGAATACATCAACAGACACCCGAACTTGTAACTTTTTTTCAACCAGCCCCTCGTACTATGAAAGTTTCAAAGAAACACCTAAACTTAACTATTTTTGTTCAACCAGACACACCTCATTTTCGTGAGATTGACGCGCGCTTATGTGGCATTAAAATTTGCCATCTAAGCACCACATCATCCAATTTTATTAAATTTTTGCCACATAAGTCAATAATTTTTGGCAAATAAACCCTAAAATGCCTTATTCTTTTTTTTCTTCCTTTTTTTGGAACCAAGAACCAGAAAGATTGATAACGGAACAATGAACCAGACCGCCGGCGTAGGAAGGCACCAGAACCAGACAAAATTCGTTCAACTGCCTCGTCAAAGTCTTCTCTGCCTCATCGAAGACAAAATTCGTTCTATTCGAAATCTTCTCTGCCGGCATATCTTCTCTGCCTCGTCGAAGACAAAATTCGTTCCATTGATAAACAACCCTAGGAAAGAACCAGATCCAGAATCAAGACGGAGTGATGAACCAGATCCAAATTCGTTCAACTGATAAACAACCCTAGGTCTTCTTCCTCGAGGAAGGAATGACGGATCGGGAGTTAGATCTACACAGGAACAGAAAAAATTACCACCCAATTCCAGAAATTGGATGAGGAAGAAGCAAATTTGAAGCACGAAAGCGATGATGTAAACCCTAGAACGTCAGCGACTATAAAATTGACTACGAGAACCCTCTGATTTCGTTACCGAATTCCAAAAGAGAAGTACAAATTTACCTTTTGGGGCCAAATGTGACCTGAGGCAAGGAAACATAGCCACTGAGCAGATTGATGTGCCAACGGTGAATTGTCGATTGGTGGAAGCCGAGTCAAGAGTGGAGTGGCCAACAGTGTAGAGTCGAATTCTTTCTCCGACTTCGTCTTTCGTCCGAACTCTCTGGTTCTGGTTGTGAGTGCCGGCGGTGAAGAAGTGAATTCTTTCTCCAGAAAAAAAATTAAAGGAAGGGGAAAAAGAAAAAAAGATACAAGAAAAAAAGAAAAATTAAAAAAAAATTGCATATCAGCATCCAAACCACTTAAACTTGCCAAATTGGCGTTTGGTGTTCACTCGCCATGCCATGTCAGCATGAAGTGTTTATTTGTGCAAAAAAAGTTAAGTTTAGGTGTTTCTTTGAAATTTTCATAGTACGGGGGGTTGGTTGAAAAAAAGTTACAAGTTCGGGTGTCTATTGATGTATTCTGCCGAGAAACTGTGGGAAGGAACGAAATGGAGTTTGAAAACTAGGGTAAATTACAGAAAATCACCCTTAAATTAAGTGACTTTTCAGAAAACCACTCTTAAAATTATATATTACACAAAATCACTCATATATCTAATCTATTAACAATAAACCACCCACACTCCACATCCGTTAATTGACCGTCAAATTAATCGTCTTTTATCATTTATATCAAAAAACCTATAACGCACGAATATGTTATCTATAGTAACGGCTTGTGAACAGTGCAAATTTTTTTTCCACGACTTCGTTATCAGCTCCGATCGGCGGGCTCATTATACCCAAAAAATTAAGCCTATCTCCCTTGTTCTCGCTATTAGCTTCGTTCGCCTTCCCCATCTGTTGAGCCCTACCTCTCCTCTTCTTTCTTCCTCATCCAACTCTCTCTCGTCCTCTCCACTTTCTCACCCTTTTGCCCATCGCATGAGATATTGCGCATATCCAGCGATAAACCAAAGAACTCCTCACTTGAAGGCTTGTATACCTTCCTCTCCTTCAGGATTGCCTTCACAAACTGTGGATAAGGAAAACCATGTTTCTTTCCTGTACACTTAGCCATTTGCCTCATCACAATCTCAAGAAGACTGATACGTTCCCTCCTTAGGAACTTGTCCAGCAGAATCATGTCATTGATGGTGAATGTAGTCCTTTTCTCCAGCCTAGGAACAACAACCTTGATTAGAAACTGATGCGCAATCCTTGCAGTGTAGCTTAAATCATTTGTTGAATAAGGACCAACATCAGAAGCCTTTCCTATGACTCGCTTAATCAGTTGAGTTTTGTTCCTTGGCCAGTTGCTTGAAGTATGCACCTCACCATAACCTTCACCAGGAACCTTCAGAATCTTGGCAACAGACCCCAGAGAGAATGAAATTTCCGAGCCACCAACAGTAGAGAACCCCATGGGACCAGTCACAAGATCAGCTAGTTTGTAGGTTGAAAAGAATTGGGCAAGAATAGACACATCTACCTTGACACCGGAAGCACAGATCTTCTCCCATCCTTGAAACTTGAGAAGTTCCCAGAACTCCTCCAAGTCATTCCCTTTCAGAAACTCTTCGTCGATCACCAAAGGAGCGACGACCTTCTTTGAAACCTTCTTGGATCTAGCCTCAAGTTCCATCGGTAATTCCCTTTCGCCTTGGCAGACTTGAGGTCTGTCTCAACCTCTTCTTCCAACTCCTCCTCTTCTTCGTCACCATCATCACCAGACTCCTTTTCTTCATCCTCGACCTCTTCAGGCTTAGACCCAACCTCCTCATCGTCTTCTTCAGGATCTTCTTCCTCAGAGGACTCCGGAGCCACCGGTTTCTTTGAAACGGTGGAGCGAAGGATGTACTTAGTTCTCGTGGGAGCAAGTTTCGCCTTTTTGGAGGCAGGGGAAGGGGTTCGTTCCAACTCAAAGATGTGGAAGATCTTAGAGGGGTGGGGAGGAACCTTCTTCCTTGCCTTTCGCTTGCCACGGCTTGTCGACTTTACCCATCCTGGTCGCATATGCACGGGCAAAGATTCCACCTTTTCTTGATCATTGGCGGTTTCCTTCGGAGGCGAATTCACCTCTTCCTTTTCTGATTCGTCCCGACCCTCCTTTCCTTCCCCTATTTCAGCAGGCTTTTCGGAAGGGTTTTCAGAAGGAACCATGGAAGGATCCTTTTCAGACTCCTCAGCCAGAGTCTCCTTCTCACTCGAGACCTTAGCAGCGACCTCTACTCCGATGGTGGCTACAACATCAAACTGGGTTTCGAGCTTGGAGACGGGAGAGGGAGAGGAAAGTTTAGCCTTTTTGAGGGATTCGAGTCGAGCTTGAAGAGCTTCGATCTCGGAGGCGTCAAGGCCTTCAAAGTTAAGGACAGGGGTGTTTGAAGAGGAAGCCATTGAAGCAGTAGAGAGGAAAGTTTGAAGCTTGAAGAAGATTAGGGTTTTAGAAGGTAAAAACAGAGATGCGGCGAAAAAAAATAATGACCGAGAGAAGGGATTATAAAGCACACCTCTTTCCTTGTGGACAAAGATTGTAATCTTCCCAAGATTTTCTATCCAAATCTTAACGGCTAAGAGTTTCCATAATGATGAAATTTCACCGCCATTAATTCTCGACTGCGCCAAACGTCCTATCGTTCCCTACAAAAGTATTGTGCAACGGCTGGATTTTTCAAATGAGCAGTCACAACAGCTATTACTCTATGGCTTTCTCTGAACTGATTGACGTCTGTTCCTTTCCAGAAAAATATTTCCAAACCACTAGTTCCCTACCTCGTTACCATGAGTGGATAAAAGGCTTTGTTTGAACAATCAAGGGACAAGAGACGTTCCATTCAAACTTTTTGTGGGCTTGGAATATTTTTGACATCCAAACAATTATTCCCCGTTTAAGGTAATCAAAGGGGTTTCACAGAGAACGTTTGTTTGGACCAGGCTAAGGGACAACTTATAACCAACCATCATTTCGGCTTGAAGTGAGGGATAGAATAGATCAAGTTGGTTATTTTGGGCCAAAAGGAAATCTTGGATGTGAACAATTCAGTTTCAGTTCCTTTTAGTATGCAACACTTAACAATTTCTAATATATACAACATCAATGCATAGAGGAAAGATATAAGCCATTAGAAAACTTGTCAAATGATACGTAGTTCCCTGAGAAGTTAGCTCTTTAGTCAGGCACTGAGGGAATAGAGGACCGGGACTTGTTTACTCCAAGGAAATCATTCCTAGCAACATCCTCAAATGCTCATAGGGTTTTCTGTTCAAAGCCTTGGTAAGAATATCTGCCACTTGATTTTCAGTCCTACAATGATCCATCTTGATAAAATCTTTTTCAACATTATCTCTTAAGAAATGATGTCGAATATCTATATGTTTGGTTCTAGAATGATGCACAGGATTCTTGGAGATATTGATTGCACTTGTATTATCACATAAGATAGGGATAGTTCCAAGAGACATACCAAAATCCACTAGTTGCTGTTTTAACCACAAAACCTGGGAACAACAGGCTGCTGCTGTGACATACTCTGCTTCAGCCGTTGAAAGAGCAACCGAATTTTGCTTCTTCGATCCCTACGACACCAAGCAAGGGCCAAGAAATTGGGCCATGCCTGATGTGCTCTTCCTATCTACCAAGTGACCCGCAAAGTCCGCATCTAAGAATCTGACAAGATGGAACGAGTTGTGTCTTGGATACCATAAACACAACCCATTGTTTCCTTTCAAGTAGCACAGGATTCTCTTCACTTCTTTCAGATGTGTTTCTTTAGGATTAGCCTGAAATCTAGCACAGAGATACACACTGAACATAATATTTGGCCGACTGGCCGTTAGGTACAATAGGGAACCAATCATGCCTCTGTACATCGTTTGATCAACATCAACACCATTAAGGTCAGCATCAAGACGAGTATTAGGAGAAATAGGAGTATCAAAAGATTTCGTAGAATCCATATCATACTTCTTCAATAGCTCCTTGATGTACTTTTGTTGATGTACCTTCGTTCCCTCATCACTTTGTACCACTTGTAGACCAAGAAAAAAAGTGAGTTCACCGATCATGCTCATCTCAAACTCACTGCTCATTAGATTCTTGAAGCTTTCTACAAGTTTAGGATTAGTAGAACCAAATATAATATCATCAACATAAACTTGAGCTACTAAAACCTCATCGTCTTGTTCCCTTAGGAACAATGTTTTGTCGATCACACCACGTCTATATCCATTGGTTAATAGAAACTGCACGAATCTATCATACCAAGCACGTGGAGCATGTTTAAGACCATAGAGAGGCTTATCTAGTACGTAGACATGGTCATGAGGATCAACATCTTCAAACCCTGGAGGTTGCAGCACATAAACCTTCTCTTGTAGGTACCCATTCAAGAATGCCGTCTTCGCGTCCATTTGATATAATTTGAATCCCTTGTGAGCAGCATAGGCGATTAGAAGACGGATGGCTTCTATTCTTGCAACAGGAGCGTACATTTCATCGTAGTCAATCCCTTCTTGTTGATTGTACCCTTTTGCTACAACCCTCGCCTTGTTCCTTGTGACATCACCGGTGTCATCAAGTTTGTTCCTGAATACCCACTTTGTTCCTATAGCCATTTTGTGCTTTGGCTTGGGAACTAATCTCCATACTTTTTTCCTCTCAAACTGGTGTAGTTCCTCTTGCATAGCAACTATCCAGTCTAGGTCTTTTAATGCTTCCTTCACATTCTTCGGCTCTGCAAGAGAGATGAACGCATTGAAAGCACAAAAATTCTTAATAGAGGAACGAGTAAGCACACCTTTATTGTATGGAGTGATGATGTTTTCAACAAGATGATCCCTCTTTTGATGATAGTTTCTGACTTCGATTTGAGTGGGATCTGTTCTTGACTCCCCTTGTTCCTGTTGATGTGTCGTTCCAGGAGATGTTCCTTCCGTTTGATCTTCCACATGATCTTCATTTTGTGGAGTAACATCTTTAGGAAACAAAGTACCTTCTGTGTCATCTCCATCCAGATTAGGACTGGGAGGGGTGACTTCTTCATCTGGAGCTTGTGTACTTGAATTTGGATCGACTTCATCATCTGAGTCTGTATTTAGAACCTTCAGTACGTCCTCGTTACTTGACAAGTTTCCTCCATTTTTGGACTCGTCAAAGACAACATGAATGCTTTCTTCAAACTTCTTAGTCCTTTTATTGAGCACATTGTAAGCTTTGTTGTTGGATGCATACCCTAGAAAGATGCCTTCGTCACTCCTTGGATCAAACTTGCCTAGCTTGTCTTTTCTGTTGTTGTGAATAAAGCACCCGCATCCAAAGACTTTCAAGTGGGAAATATTTGGCTTTCTTCTCTTGATTAGTTCATCTGGAGTTTTAGAAAATTTGGAACGTATAGTGACTCGGTTAATGATGTAGCAAGCGGTACCGACTGCCTCAGCCCAAAAGGACCGAGGCAAGTTACTTGCCAACATCATAGTACGAGCCATGTTTTGCAGTATTCCATTCTTTCTCTCTGCTACGCCGTTTTGTTGAGGAGTCCTCGGCGCCGAGAAGTTCTGAGACACTCCATGTTCATCACAATAGCTATAAAACATGGAATTCTTGAACTTTGTTCCATTATCCGACCTGATAGGTTTTAATTTTTGTCCTGTTGATGCTTCTACCTTCTTGATCCAGCTTGCCACGAACGTCTCATCTTTGGAACCTAGAAAGAGAGTCCATGTATATCTAGTAAAATCATCAACAATAACAAAAATGTACCTGCTACCTCCATGACTTCTCACCCACATGGGACCACACAAGTCCATGTGTACCATCTCAAGGGGATGAGAGGTGCTAATCGACAACTTTGGCTGAAAAGACGATTTGTGTTGTTTCCCTTGAACATGACCTCATTTACCACAGTGATAGCAAACCCTATAATATTCTCCAAGATAACGTTTAGGATGTGGTTTCTGGAGGGTACGTTCCTTTGCACGTTCCTTGGAAGGAACTCTGTGCTGGTTTCCTTGAGACTGTTTTAGATATATCTTATGGGTCGTTTTTCCGGAATACCATTCTAAGTTATCACTCAAGTTACTCTCAAGAATCTTAACCCTACCCTCTAGATGCGTAACTTTATCTCTAGCAGATTGAAGTTCCCTAGCTTTTCTTTCTTCTTCAAAGCTAAGGTCATCAGGAGGATATTCAGATTTATCTTTACCATAACCAATACCACACCTAGCCGGATTAAACACAATTTGAGTTCGTTTATTAAGCTCATTCTCTAATTCCTCTCCTTTGAGTTTAAAGACAAGCAAATCCGTTCTAAGTTCGTTATTGGTTTCGGTGAGAGTTTTAATGTCTTTCTTTAAATCTTCACAATCAGAACAAGGAATAAACTAGTAACAGTTGATTCTGATAATTTATCTTCATTCAGTTTGTCCCCATTCAGACTTCTTGTTCTTCTTGTCAGCAGGAATGACATAGTCTCCATCCTCAATGACTGTCCAGGCTTGGTAGTCATTGCTTTTGAGCCAAGTAGCGAAGAGGATCCTTTAGTGGTCATACTCTCCAGCAACAAGCAGTGGAGGCTTGTTGTTTCCAATCCTGACGTTGTTAGTGTTGTTTGAATTCATTCTGTATTCTTGCACTAACACACAATCTAGAGCAAACCTGCTCTGATACCAATTGTTGGATCGTGTCGCGTTAGTAAGAAGTCATAGAACTAGTAATGTTCCCTAGGCAACGGAAATAAATAATAAGAACACAGAATTTAGAGAGGAAAACTTTCTGTCCGACCAACAAGTCGTAGAAAAAAACCCTCTACCTTTGAGACTCCTTCTCAAAGGATTTTCAATATAATACTTTTATTAAGTTTCAATGATTACAAGGCAAGTCAAGTTCCCTGGTAACTAAAGCACCAATCGAAGTTCAACCAACTAGACTTCTACAGCCCTAACCATAAACCTAAATAGAAGTAACCTACTGACTTACTTGTGGATTCTTCACCGGAAAAAGCCACACTCGTGCACTTGAAAAGCTCTCTCTCCAAGTTCGTCGTCTACAACTACACTTAAACCCTAGCTATAACCTAGCTATTTATAAGATATGTCAAGTCTGATCTCATACGTAATTCTTGCCTAATTACGTAGATATTCCACTTAACAAATCCCACACAATAAGGAGAAAGTATTGTTTGTGATTTCCGATCCTCAACCATGCCGATTCTTGCCAAAACCGAATGATATCGGATCTCTTTAGATAAGATCATGTGAAGTTGATCTTAGCCTTCCTTTGATCTCCTCAAGCAACCGCCTACAGCTGTCGTATCTTCTCAGAAGATTGCTCGGAGAAGATCTTGTAACTTGCCATTAATAGAAAGCCGCGTTCCATTTGAGACGCGCTTCCTAAATCTGTCACTCGTTCCCTCCATCGTTCCTCACAATGTTCCGTCACTCGTGACTATGTACTTGTTTTCCTGAAACAGTTACATGCAGAAGCAAATTATATCAACTAAGTTTGTTATCATCAAAACTAAGAGAAACCATGGAACAACCATTGGTCCAACATGGCATGAACTTAGCTGGTTAAAGATATGAAATGCTTGCAAGTTTTTTTTTCATAATCTTAGCTGGCTTTAAAAATTTTAGATAATGATTGTGAGGTAAAGAAATTTTAGATATAACTATGATCCAAAATAATTGAAACTTAAACATGGTCAAACTTAAAGCTGAATTAGTAATCATTTATGTCTTATAAAGCTTACCTAGATCATCATTCATTTCTTTCAACGTGTTGTTGTTTTCTTTGTTCTAAATGGTGTTGTTCCTTATTTGATATCTCTCTTGAAAGAAGATGCACAATTGTTGTTTTGCATGATTTTTGAATTTCGTGTTTTCATGATACTGAAGAATTTACACTTTGCCTTTGTTGTCTCTTCTTTGAATAAGAAAGAAAAGGATCCTTTGAACCCAAAGTAACACAGGCCTGCATTTATTATACTCAACAATGAAATTAGCATTGCTTTGCTTGTCTAAGGGAATACTATATTGAGGTTCCTAAGATCATGGGAAAGAAATGGAAAAAAAAGCTAGGATTTAGGCTACAAATTTAGGTTTGTTAATAGCATGTACTTCTATCGGCTGATATCATATACTTGTACTGTAGTTAGAGTATCTACATTTTACGCATACAAAGCTGTTCAATTCAACATGTTGTCCTCAAGGCTTCTGATATTGATAACGAAATGCTAAATCAATATAAAAGGCAAATTAGCACGCTCAAGCAAAGACTAAACACGATAATGATAAGAAAAAACATGAAGCATATTATCATTTTCTTTTGCTTTTTTTAGAGAGTGGAGAAGAATTCTAGAAGATACTACGACATACAAGTAAGTCAAAGTACTGGTGTTTCCCAAGTACTTGGGAATTTCTCCAGACAATCGGTTCATAATAACAGACCTCTTGTAACAAATTACACGCACCTTTCTATCAAGATTAACGACACAAAATTGGTGTGCACTGAATCACAAAGGTGAAAGAGGGTAATTGGCCACTTTTCTAGAAGGTGAAATCTATCCAAGAATGATTTACTAATTAATGAACTTTTGTCTTCTTAGAACAATGTTTTCCTACTCTCCCATACAAGGTTATCAGAATCGGGATTCTATGTTGGATCGTTGAGGGTCTTTTTGGATCGGATGGTAAGATTGGATCGTTGAATCGTAAGATTCTACATTATAGCTAAAAGTATGCAAAAATAACCTAATAGATCGTATATTTTGTTATATGTGAAATAAGAAAATGATTAACATTATTAATTTGATCATTAAAAATATTGTAGGATGAGCTAATCAACTATTTTAATGGAAATGATACGTTAACCATGAAATTATTAATAATATATAGTTAAAACTGTCATTTTATAGGATCGTAAGAATCGTTTGTAGGATCGTTAGAATCGTTCATAGGATCGTTAAAATCGTATGTAAAATCAGGATCAGATTGATATTTTGTATTCTAAATCATTTAAGATCTTACTTCAATAAGATCTTATTTGGGATCGTGGATCGTTTCGCGTATTAAGGATCGCTAGAATCGTAGAATCAGATCGGGATTTTGATAACATTACTCCCATATATTAATCCAATTCTTTGTTGTAGACCCAAGGTCACACTTCATCTATTAAATGATTAATGATGCTTACTAAGGCTACTATAGATTAAATTCTATTTTGGGAGCTTATGTTTCTTTTCAGCGTATGTCATGGTGAATCCATGTTTTAGTGAATCCATGTTTCAACTCCTTCATTTACACAATTTTTCTCATTTCCTTTTTCATTTTAAATTTTGGAATCAATTATGAAGTTTCACCAGTTTCTGATTTAGGAATGTTTGCATGTTAACATTTTTATGTTATGTCGTACTTTTGTTCATTTGAGCTTCTGATTCTTTTTTCCCCACATTTGATTTGGCTATCTTTCTTTTGTGATCTTCAGTAGGTGCTCGATTTAGGTCTGTTTATTACGATTTTTCTTTCTCTGCAATGTCGAGCATGCTTTCGTCAACTGAGAAGGAGACCTTGGTGTCCGCTTTCCTTGAGATCGATGTTGGCCAACCTATCGAAACTGCCCAGCACTTCCTTTCGGTTAATCCTCCAAATTTTACGTGCTTCGCCTAATTTTGTTTTTCGTGCCAGAAGTTGGTAAAGTTTTTTACTATTCTTTCCACCTCGTTTAATGGTTTGCTCCATTACAAATGCTTAGGCAACAAAGTGGAGGATTGAAGATGCACTTGAATTATATTATGTGGGAGCTACTGGGCAGAGTTATGCCTCTTCATCTTACAATTTTATGCCTGATGAAATGTCCTATTTTATTTTGGTTGGTTTTGAATTTGATTCCCTAATTCGCGAGTTCAGCGATGTTGCTTGAGTCTAAATCGGTGATGAGGTATTTTTCAGTCGTTTACCTATCAAAAGGGAGCAATCTACTACACTTGAGGTGGGTTATGAAGATGAATTTGATGTCCAACATGAACTCACACCTATAAGACAAGTTGAGCAGATCATCACAGAGCCAAAGGAAGTTTGTGCAGGCATAGAGATTCTTACAGAGCCTAGGGAGCCTGAGTCATTTTCCCCCATATGGAGTAAATTGCTTGAGGGTTTTGTGGTTTTGGAAGAAGAGTCGTTTGTTGACATTAATGACTTCTTTGCTGATGAATCAGACAACCATGAGGGAGAAAAACAACATGATACATCTGTTAAGGCTCCCGCTGTCATGGTGCACCCTATGTTAGGCCTTGACATCCCTTGCTTTAGTTTCCCCACCTTCTCACATCCAGAGCTTATGGAGGTGCAAGATGAGGAACCAAGTCTACAACACAAGGTGGAAGATGGAGAATATATGGAGTTCATCTCGGATAAAAGAGGTATTGCTGACAATTGCTTTGATTCATACCGTAAGTATTTTCTAAAGCCATCACTTGTGCTGAATTCTTTTGAGCCAATGCCATCTCATGAAAATTGGGCACACATGTTTGATAAATTAAACCGGTCTTTGAAAGTTATATTATGCTTAATTGATTTATCATTGTGTTACTTATGTTTTTCTGAGTTGTGTGCACAAGGATTTGACAGGTTGCTAAGGGCATTGACAATGTCTAATTTTGTCAATTCATGCTAAGGGTCAAGCTAATAACGTTAAACAAGCGCTTCTTGGGAGGCAACCCAAGGCTTAGAGTAGTTTTGTTTTTTAGTTTTAATCTTTTGTTTCTTAAGTAGTTTTTGTGTGTGTTTTAGATGCCCATGTCCGAAGACAGATTACTCACCACTACCACCGTCGGATTTTCCGCGACACTACCCGGATTACTAGATCTTTGTGAGTCTATCTTTTTCCTTTGTTTATACTTTACTTTGGGGACAAAGTATGTTTTAAGCATGGGGGAAGGGATTTACTTTTGCATTGCATGTAGTTGCATTAGATTAGGCATATTTAAATTTTTTTCATGCATTGATTAAAATCTTGAAGAATGAAAAAATCAGAACTTTTTTTTTAAAAAATACAAAAATATTGCACTTAGGTCCTTATTTCCCCATTGTTTGATATCTCTTGTGTTTCTATGCTAAGTATGAATCCTAACCCATGATGTGCATGATATGTTGAAATTTCTATGATATGAGCATGATCATTGATTGATTACTTTGACTATAGGACTGAGCATGTATTTAGTTTGAGTTTGGATTCACTCTGAAGTTCTAGACACAATTTGCCTTGTGAGATTTTTTTGGCCTTTCATTGATTATATTTGTTCTCTATATTCATGAGTATATCATCATGATTTTCTAGCTCTAGAACTTGTGTTTAGACTCTTTTTCAAGGTTGCTTTATATGATTGAATGCATGACATTAAAATGATTGAGGCAATGTTTCTTATTAGCCTATTATTTCCCTCCCTACCTTACAAGATCCATGTTTTGACACCCCATTTCTTTGAGCTTTAAGCCTATTTTTGATAGCTCCACAAAATTTTCCTAGCCTATTAAGCTTGACCCATCCGGGATTTAGAACTTTAGGTTGTGTTTTTGTTTTGTGGGAGTTTGGTATAAGTATGGGGGAGGTTGAACGAAAAGGTGGAAAAGAGGAAATAGAAATCTAGTGTGCAAAGTGAAAAAAAATGAAGGTGAAAAGTATGTTGCAAAGAAAAGAAAAAGTTGAGTTTGAAAGTTTAATAACCTTCAAAAATGACAGAAGAGTTGAATAAAGAGGCAAGAAAAAATGATGAAAAGTAAGAAAGAGGAGAAACAAAAATGAAAGAAGTTGGGAAGCATTATGAAAAGTGAAGTGTGTTGGTTTTGGGTATAGGACTAGTTCTTTATCCCGGATTTAGCACTAAATATGATCGCTTCCAAATTTCTCTTTACCTTGGCCCCATTACAACCTTTGAAAAGACCTCATGATTTTTGTTATGTGTTTGGTCCACAGCGGTGGAGAATTAGGACGCTAATGCAAGCATATGGTAGTCTAGTCTTCATGGTTGATTTTGAGTGAAACACGTCCTTAAACACTTGAGAGTTTGAATGCAAACACATTTACCATGGTGAGTGTGCTTAAACACTTGAGGGTTGATCATTGTTAAGAACTAAACTAAACTAAGCTAAAACCATGCCGAATAAACATAAATATGCATCCTAAACACTACCTATATGCAAGCTATCAATCAATATTACATTTGTTATGGGTTTTGATTAGTTTCAACCTAATTTTCCCAAGGAGGGTTTTTATTATGTAAGATCTGGCTTTTTGATTTCGTTTGACCCTGGTTATTATTTTATGCTCATGATCTTGATAAGAGTTTTGGTGCTTTGCATGTTTCTTCTAATTCAAGTATTTCAAGTACTAGCTGTACCATTACATGCTTGTCCCCACTGCAACCACCACCAGGAATTCTAGCCTATCACTCCGATCTCGAATCCGTTCATTTAAATGTCCTAAATTTCGTTCTTAATATGTTTTCTAGGATTCCTAATTCGTCTGATCAATAAATTGCAGCATATGGAAAGTGTGCTTCATGTGATTTAGTAGTTTAATTACTGGAAACAACCATGGTTTTTAAATATGGGACACAAGGTAAATCCCCTAATTTGCTTTCATTATTAAGCCAAATTATGTTGTCTATGTCTCGTATGGATTCTTCTTTTGCTCTGATGTTTTGGTTAGTTGTTTTTTTGTAGTCTTTTATATTGTTTGAGAGATGAATTTAAGATTTCATGATGCATATGAGGTGTTCGATGAAATGTCTTAATTGAGATTGATTGGTTTTAATTTGAATTTTTTATTTCAGGAGTCAAGGATGTTATTTCAATTTATATGGGTTGATTTATGATTTCTTTTTATGTAGAGCAGCTGATACATTTCAATAATGATATCCAGGTATTTGGGGACTACTTTATGTGCTTCTTGTGACTTTCCTTCTTATCAACCTTTTCATAAGTTTTTTTTCTTCAGTTGTTTACGGGAAAGTTTCCGTGGTTCTGGCTGGGCTTGTTGCTTCACAAAAAGTGACACAAAAATCTCTTGCAAATCACACATATCTACTCCTTAGAGCTGGAGAGGTTTATATTAATTCTTCAATTATTGTCTTGTTTTTTTTCTTAACTTCTTAATTCGTAACTGATTGATGTTTGAAAATATTGAATGTATGTGCTCTTTAATTGAGTTTGTTGTCTGTTGATTGATGCAATCACAAGCTAGAACTGGCATAGCAGAGTTGTTTGCCCTTGAGATATCAAAGTAGGTTAAAATCCTTTTCATTTCTCACCTTACTTCTATATAATACCGATAAATTGTATACTGATAAAATGCGGTTTATGTAGACTAATACCCCTCTCTAAGAGGCCCGAAAGAAGATCTGGCTGGTGGACTCTTAAGGTTTTAGTCTTTTAACTCTACATTTTCTGATTTTGTACACACATGATTTATATCCTATTACTGTTGAACTGGCTCATAACTCCTTTTTTAACGGGGATTAATTGTTAGAGATAAAATTGAATCCCTTCAGCATTTTAAGAAGCCTTAGGCTCATGAACATGGACCAATTACAGGTCTTGTAAATGCCGTGAAGATATGAATCTCCATATTTATCTTCAACTGAATGTGTAAATTTTACTCTTATTGTTACAAGATAACTAAAAAGCTCTCTTATTATCTTTGTTTGTCTTTCTTGTCAATCCATTAAACCGACAATCTTAATTGGATCGTCTCTCAAGCAGTCCAAAGAGGTGATTGAGGCCATGTGCTCCGTGAATGAGATATTTTCATTTCTTAATTCTTTTTAAAAGCTCACGACATATTATGAGATTTTAGTGGTAACTACTAAAGCTTATATTCTAAATGAACTTCCTACAAAGGCCTATCATATATGCTTTATCTAATTTGACCTCATACTCTGAGTATATAGTTGATCATAAAGCTATTGAATTAACAAAAATTAGTTATTCACGTACCATATTCCATATGTTTAATATTTGTGCATTCCTTTTAGTTGCTTGTCATAATGTGGTCCTAGAATTTACCTTTTAGATGATTTGATGGAAAATGTAGAACCTCGGGATAAGTCTAGTAATCTTTTAAGTATTACACATTTACGTCAATTCTGTTCATTCCAAAGTTTCGGGACGAAACTTTGTTTAACGGGGGTAGTATGTAATACCCGGGTTTCCAAAAATACGATAAATTCGATAATAGATTTCCGTTCCGATTCGTTCTACATTATTTTGTAGCCACCTTTTAATTTCCATTTGTGGGTGGAATATTCGGGTTCGTTTTTCCTCCTCGGTCGGAAAACCAAATTTCTTGGAGTACAATCAATTGAGTTTCTTGACTATCATGTAACCTCGTTTGAAGGCAGATCCATAATCTATTTTTTCCTATATAATTGTTATTTGTTTTCTTTCTTAACCCCGTTAAAGCCGATAGCCGGTTACTATTCGAATCTCATGATCATGATTGGAAACCAAATCCCATCTTAAATTTTTATCTTATCAACTTTAACAAAATTCTATCCTAACTCTTCCTTATATAATGGTTCCTGACTTTCTTCATGATCATCCAAAAACCATTCAAAACCGTTCATCCAAACTTTTCTCGTTCGCCGTCTTCGTTCTCATCCACCGGCTGCATTCACCAGCGACCTCGTGTGTTGCCCTGGGATTTGTCACACCGCGAAGCCAGCAAGCGAGCCGCACCACCAATACCCTGACCCGACTGGATAGAACGCCGTGTCAAGCCCGCAAGATCCGTCAAAATTCGCGATCGTCTTTGTTGACCGATTGAAACAACCACCGGTATGTCAAGACTTTTTCCTCTGTTTTTATCTTCTCGGGTCTTCGTCGAGGTGGGATTCGGTTGTCCAGCCATCAGCTTGATCGGTGCCGTTGGTCGGAGATGGACAAAGGGATACTCGATCGCGGTATTGGGACTTGGGAGGGGGAAAGTTGGGTGTCGGTGGTATGGTGGCCTAGTGTGTGGTGTGTTCCATATATATACTGTTGGCTTTAATTATATTCACAAGGTCATTATATATACTAGATCACTGATTTGGGCGTTTTGTTTTCTTATGTAAATAATGGCTTAGGTGTAACGTTATAAGTATTTGGTATAAGATTAGATTAATTGAAAGGGGTAGACTTGTTAATAATTTAGTTGCTCTTGTGATATTGATTTATACTTATACATATATATGTGTGAAAGAGCCAGACTTTTATTCATTGAAATCGGAATCGGTTTTATATGTAGAACTATGTGTAGAGGTTGGTTTATACTGGTATATATGGGATTGGTTTTATACTATAGTTTCCATTCTATTTTGTTATATATATATATATATATATGTTGGAGCGATCAATCGGTTTTGGTAGCTGAATTGTTGGAACCAGTTTGCATGTTGGCATGTTTAGTAGGTTAATTAATTTGTTAGATCTAGGAGTGCTGGTCTTCTGGGGTGGGTTCGAATGGGAATTATAGGCTAGTTCGTTTACTAGCACACTGTTAGCAAAAAGCGGTTGGGTCATTTAATAATTAACTTGTGGGGTAAGTGGTTAATATTAATCTTTTCCTTGAGATCTTAACTAGCGTTGAATTTTGTTAGAATAGTTAGTTTTCGGTTTTGTATTTATGCTTGTTGTTATGTTTAGGAAACCGTTTTTGTCTGGATAGTTGAGCCTTCCGTGTCGTTAGAGACCCTTCTTTCGAGGTAAGTCGTTTTCGACTTGCTCGGTTCTTTTCTATCTTGTTTGATTTTGTGTCGTTATTATAGGATTGGTTTTGAGAACTAGTCCCGAATATCTTGTTGAAATGTTTTGGACTTGCTTGTGCTGTTGTGTGCAACTTGGTTTTAAATGAGCTTTATCGGAAATAAGTTTTTGAACGTTTTCTCTGTTTTGGTACCGTTTTCGGCACAACCATCGTAGCTGGCGGAGAGGAAGGGTTGCCTATGTATGGTCCGTGTGACAAAGAAACCGTGCCCTTCAAAAGAAAATGCTATCTATGTGTTTTGGCAAGTGCTCCAATGGAGGCTTAGCCGGGGTTAGAAGGAAGAAGTAATGTGAGGAGTGGGAGGGCCTGCCTCTGCACTGTGGATTGGAATACGAGATGGAGAATGAGTTATGTTGGTTTAGTTTTTCGATTCTGTGTATGTATGTTTGGCTTATGTGTGACTAACCGTCTAATATAGGTATTGGCCTTTAGAGTTATGATTGCGATTGTGGATTCAGATTTGTGACTATAGAAAACTGTTTTTAAACGTCTTATAATTTCCGCATATTATCTAGCTTGGTAGATTAGAAGTTGACCCTTCGAGGATTATTTTTCCAGATATATGTATGTTACAGGAAACCGTGCAGGAGCCTTGGCCGGATGGTGGAGTGGATCGTTGATGCACATGTCATTAGTTTGGGTTTTTCGGGTGTACTTCGGGAGAATTTATTATTATTATTATTATTAGTTCTGTTGCATTATTTTTAATTGTAATTTTTTAAGTGTTATTTGGAATATTTTGAGAAAAATTCGGAAAGGGTTACTTGGTAGTTTTGTTTATGCATTCGGGCATTCAAAAATGTTTTATATTCAATTTTATAAATCTGAAAGTTGGATGTTTTACTTGTTTTCTCGTCGTGCCTGCGTTGTAAAATCCAAAAGTGTTGTTGTCAACCCACCTAAGTAGTACCTGGTAAGGTCTACTACCACGTAGCGCCCTATAGAAAGACGGGGTGTTACAAATTGGTATCAGAGCCAGGTTGACAACAAGGCACATGGAACTGACCAACGAGTGTACCCGAGGCCTAACTTAAAACTAAAATCGGCCAGTGTTTTGAAAATATTTTAACTGGGGTAGGCATGTTGCATATAGGGGGTAGGTGACACGTCGCAACTCCGCCACCATCAGCCGAAGGACCTCGCGTAGAATAGTAGGTTTTTTTTTTAAAAAGAAAAAAAAATAGGATGGTAAAGTTTAAATATGGGACTCTCTATTATAGATGGCCCCACCAACCAGAGCGAGAGTTGCTGAAGCCAGTGGTAGAGGTCGCGGTAGAGGCCAAGTAAGGGGTAGAGGAGAGGCCCATGTAGTTGCTGAGCCCGAAGTGCAGCATAATGTTCCTCTCCAGGAGGAGATTACCGAGAGTCAAGATGTGGCCGTAGCTCATCATCATGAGGCTAGTGTATCTGTCGTTGGAGGGGGTCTCCAAGCTAATGGGGCACAAGCGAGAGTAGAGGTACCACCAACAGGACTGACACTAGAGGTGAACGCTGCAATTCAGATATTGTTGCAGAATTTATTAGGCGCGGGAGCTGTGCCTAACCTGAACGCGGCTGCTGGACAACAGGGGGCTGAGAGGAGGGCACCAAGCCCAGATTCTGTTTTGGCTGCCCAGTTAGGAGCACTTCCAAAACTGCAGGGACCAGTGGTAGCTGACTGAGTGGTCGAGCCGAGGAGACAGTATCGCGAGCCTCAGCCTGATAAGTAGCTCGCAGAGTTTAGGAAGACCGGGGTGCTGGACTTTACTAGAGACGAGGGTTCTGATGAGGAGCAATGGTTGAGGAGGGTGAAGTCTGCGTTGGACTCCATTCAGGCACCAGAGGGGAGGAGGATATCCTTGGTGCAGAGTTTGCTACAGAAGAGTGCTTTTGACTGGTGGGAGTTATGTAGGGACCACCAGACTGAGGTGACTTTTGAGGAGTTTGAGAGGAGGATCCAAGATTACTATTGCCCTCCGGTGGTAAGGATGGCTCGAGAGGCTGCATTTCGGGATGCTGGACCCGAAAACATCACAGTAGCTAAGACTATTATGAAATTTCAGCAAGAGTTGGCGGCGGTGCCGAATGCTGCCCCTAGTGAGGAATTGAAGATTGCGACCTTTTTGAAGAGGTTCCAGCCACATTTGCGAGCTTACGTGTCTGAACTTAGACTTACGACGTTAGGAGAGGTTCAACAATCTGCTTTGGCGTATGCTATGGCCACTCTGAGGCCGGAATAGGTGGATGCTCAAGTAGGAGGGAGTAAGAGACGAAAAGTGGCAACTCTAGCGAATTCTAGGGGTGACGATCAGTCTGGACAGTACCCGCAGAGTAAACTAGAGTTCCAGTCATCGGGGCGCCAAGAACAGTCATAGCAGAGTCTGGCTGTCGGAAATCAAAGACAGTGCTACAATTGTGGGAGCACTAAGCACTTATGGAGTCAGTGTCCTCGGCCAGTGAAGGACTGCTTCACATGTTGGAAGCTCGGACATCTTCAGAGGTTCTGTATGGTTGGCGCACCTTCACAGGGATCGGTACCGGGGACGGGGAACCGGGGTGTCCGTCATCTCCCACTAGCACGGCAGACACCAAATCAGAATGTGGGTCGGAGCGCGGGAGCCAACAACACGGGGATAGTTCCACCGAGAGTGTTTGGAATGAAAGGAATGGAAGATCATAAGGTTGGCGCTCCTCCTGACGATCTACCTTGAACATTTCAGTCGACAATTGTTAGTTATAGTTTAGTCCCTAGTACCTTAGTTTCTTTTAAAGGACGCGAAGACCTTTAGTTGTTCACTAGGTTTATTGGATTCTTGTGAACCAGGATTTCATTGCTTTGTTGTGACTGTTTGTCTTAGTTGGTTGTTGCTTTGATTGTTGATTTGCTTGGACTTTTTCATGAATATGTGATTGATTATTTCTGTTTAAGTTATAGCCTTAATTTTATGCTTTGGTTCATAAGATGTTCTAGAAGGGCGGTTCGGGGACGAACCGTTTTTTTAGAAGGAGGTAATTTGTAGAACCTCGGGATAAGTCTAGTAATCTTTTAAGTATTACACATTTACTTCAATTCTGTTCATTCCAAAGTTTCGGGACGAAACTTTGTTTAAGCGGGGTAGTATGTAATACCCGGGTTTCCAAAAACCCGATAAATTCGATAACAGATTTTCGTTCCGATTCATTCTACATTATTTTGTAGCCAGCTTTTAATTTCCGTTTGTAGGTGGAATATTCGGGTTCGTTTTTCCTCCTCGGTCGGAAAACCAAATTTCTTGGAGTACAATCAATTGAGTTTCTTGACTATCATGTAACCTCGTTTGAAGGCAAATCCATAATCTATTTTTTTTCCTATATAATTGTTATTTTTTTTCTTGCTTAACCCCGTTAAAGCCGATAGCCGGTTACTATTCGAATCTCACGATCATGATTGGAAACCAAATCCCATCTTAAATTTTTATCTTATCAACTTTAACAAAATTCTATCCTAACTCTTCCTTATATAATGGTTCCTGACTTTCTTCATGATCATCCAAAAACCATTCAAAACCGTTCATCCAAACTTTTCTCGTTTGCCGTCTTCATTCTCATCTACCGGCCGCATTCACCAGCGACCTCGTGTGTTGCCCTGGGATTTGTCACACCGCGAAGCCAGCAAGCGAGCCGCACCACCAATACCCTGACCCGACTGGATAGAACGCCGTGTCAAGCCCGCAAGATCCGTCAAAATTCGCGATCGTCTTTGTTGACCGATTGAAACAACCACCGGTATGTCAAGACTTTTTCCTCTGTTTTTATCTTCTCGGGTCTTCGTCGAGGTGGGATTGAGTTGTCCAGCCATCAGCTTGATCGGTGCCGTTGGTCGGAGATGGACAAAGGGATACTCGATCGCGGTATTGGGACTTGGGAGGGGCAAAGTTGGGTGTCGGTGGTATGGTGGCCTGGTGTGTGGTGTGTTCCATATATATACTGTTGGCTTTAATTATATTCACAAGGTCATTATATATACTAGATCACTGATTTGGGCGTTTTTGTTTTCTTATGTAAATAATGGCTTAGGTGTAACGTTATAAGTATTTGGTATAAGATTAGATTAATTGAAAGGGGTAGACTTGTTAATACCTTAGTTGCTCTTGTGATAGTGATTTATACTTATACATATATATGTGTGAAAGAGCCAGACTTTTATTCATTGAAATCGGAATCGGTTTTATATGTAGAACTATGTGTAGAGGTTGGTTTATACTGGTAAATATGGGATTGGTTTTATACTATAGTTTCCATTCTATTTTGTTATATATATATATATATATATATATGTTGGAGCGATCAATCGGTTTTGGTAGCTAAATTGTTGGAACCAGTTTGCATGTTGGCATGTTTAGTAGGTTAATTAATTTGTTAGATCTAGGAGTGCTGGTCTTCTGGGGTGGGTTCGAATGGGAATTATAGGCTAGTTCGTTTACTAGCACACTATTAGCTAAAAGCGGTTGGGTAATTTAATAATTAACTTGTGGGGTAAGTGGTTAATATTAATCTTTTCCATGAGATCTTAACTAGCGTTGAATTTTGTTAGAATAGTTAGTTTTCGGTTTTGTATTTATGCTTGTTGTTATGTTTAGGAAATCGTCTTTGTCTGGATAGTTGAGCCTTTCGTGTCGTTAGAGACCCTTCTTTCGAGGTAAGTCGTTTTCGACTTGCTCGGTTCTTTTCTATCTTGTTAGATTTTGTGTCGTTATTATAGGATTGGTTTTGGGAACTAGTCCCGAATATCTTGTTGAAATGTTTTGGACTTGCTTGTGCTGTTGTGTGCAACTTGGTTTTAAATGAGTTTTATCGGAAATAAGTTCTTGAACGTTTTTCTCTGTTTTGGTACCGTTTTCGGCACGACCATCGTAGCTGGCGGAGAGGAAGGGTTGCCTATGTATGGTCCGTGTGACAGAGAAACCGTGCCCCTTCAAAAGAAAATGCTATCTATGTGTTTTGGCAAGTGCTCCAGTGGAGGCTTAGCCGGGATTAGATGGAAGAAGTAATGTGAGGAGTGGGAGGGCCTGCCTCTGCACTATGGATTGGAATACGAGATGGAGAATGAGTTATGTTGCTTTAATTGTTCGATTCTATGTATGTATGTTTAGCTTATGTGTGACTAACCGTCTAATATAGGTATTGACCTTTAGAGTTATGATTGCGATTGTGGATTCAGGTTGCTGACTATAGAAAACTGTTTTTAAACGTCTTATAATTTCCGCATATTATCTAGCTTGGTAGATTAGAAGCTGACCCTTCGGGGATTATTTTTCCAGATATATGTATGTTACAGGAAACCGTGCAGGAGCCTTGGCCGGATGGTGGAGTGGATCGTTGACGCACGTGTCATTAGTTTTGGTTTTTCGGGTGTACTTCGGGAGAATTTATTATTATTATTATTATTATTATTATTATTATTAGTTCTGTTGCATTATTTTTAATTGTAATTTTTTAAGTGTTGTTTGGAATATTTTGAGAAAAATTCGAGAAGGGTTACTTGGTAGTTTTGTTTATGCATTCGGGCATTCAAAAATGTTTTATATTCAATTTTATAAATCTGAAAGTTGGATGTTTTACTTGTTTTCTCGTCGTGCCTGCGTTGTAAGATCCTAAAGTGTTGTTGTCAACCCACCTAAGTAGTACCTGGTAAGGTCTACTACCAAGTAGCCCCCTGTGGAAAGACGGGGTGTTACAGGAAACTCTCTGACAAGATCAATACCTGAATTTCAATGGATGCCCAAACTTAAAGATCATGTATGCATTTATGACTTATTTCATAATTCATAAAAGCTTTAACTTCTTACTAACTTACTAACTGATTTCCTTGTCTTGTAGTTACCTTGAAGATGACCAATTGACTGGCAAGGTTCCTTCTTCATTAGCTCAACTATCAAACTTGAGGGAACTGTACAACAACAATAACAAAATTTACCCAGTGAGGCTCCCCTTACGGAGAATCTGGGGGGTCAAGATGGGGCACCCCAGCGTAACATAAGGGGGTGTGACCAAAAGACCCAACAGGACCACAGAGCACAAACAGACAAACTTAAAAGACTCAAAGCAAAGCAAAGAAAAACTTAAAAATCCAAGAACTTAAAAACTTGAAAGAAAACTTAAAAGCTTTAAAACATAGAACCAAAAGGTGTCAGCGCCTCCAAGCCCCATGGACCGGACTGCTCAGATGACTATCTGTCTACCACTCGGATCTTCTCTCTCCAGTTGTCTCTGCAAACTGCCATATCTGTTGAAATCCCCAACTGGCTGACATCTTGCCTTATACTATCCTCCCAACGTTTCTTTGGTCGCCCTCTCCCTCTACGTACGTCTCCAAGGGCTAGCCTCTCAAACCGGTGAACTGACTCCTTGGGTCCCCGCCTCTGCACATGCCTAAACCAGCGTAATCTTGATTCTTGTGATTTATCCCCTATACTGGCCACCCCTACTCTGCTTCTGATCACTTCATTCTTGATTTTATCCAGTAATGTGTGTCCACTCATCCACCTTAACATTCTCATCTTAGCTACCATCAGCCTCTGTTCTTGTGCTTTCGTGGTGGGCCAACACTCTGCCCCATAGAGGATGGCCGGTCTGATCACTGTTCTGTATAACTTACCCTTTAGCTTAAGCGGTGCCTTTTTGTCACACAGAACCCCAGATGCCGCCCTCCACTTCTGCCAACCTCTTTGGATCCGATGTGTGATGTCCTCATCTATGCCACCGTCACTCTGTAAGACCCCAAATACATGAAACTCTCCTTCCTCGTTACAACTTCCCCTCCTAGAAGCATATCCTCAATATGGTCTGCACCTTGCCCGAACCTGAACTCAACATACTCCGTCTTGGTCCTGCTCAGTTTGAAACCCTTACACTCTAGCCTCTCCCTCCAGGATTCGAGCCTATTATTGGCTCCGTCTCTAGTCTCGTCCACCAATACAATATCGTCTGCGAACATAAAGCACCAAGGGATCTCTCCTTGAATCTCCCTCGTAAGAACGTCCATCACCAATGTAAAAAGGAAGGGACTTAAGGCTGAGCCTTGACGTAGACCTGCCTCAACCTTAAAAAACTCAGTGTCCCCACCTGGGGTGCTCACACTGGTCATTGAGCCCTCATACATGTCTCTGACTACCCTGATAAACGTCCCAAATACCTCCTTAGCTTCCAAACATTCCCAAATCAGCTCTCTCGGAACTTTGTCATAGGCTTTCTCCAGGTCGATGAACACCATGTGCAGATTCTTCTTCCTCTCTCTATACACCTCTGTTAGCCTCCTCGACAGGTGAATGGCCTCCATGGAAGACCTTCCAAGCATAAAACCAAATTGATTCTCTGACACTCTGACTAGCCTCCTCAACCTCAACTCAATAGCCTTCTCCCATACTTTCATTGTGTGACTAAGCAATTTGATACCCCTGTAATTGTTGCACAGCTGCACATCTCCCTTGTTCTTGTATATTAGGATCAACTTACTAAGCCTCCACTCATCTGGAATCTTGGATGTCTTGAAAACAACATTGAATAGCGTGGTTAACCACGCTAGACCGCTCACTCCCAAACCTCCATCAGGATTTCATCCAGCCCTATAGCTCACATGTTACTCATTTGGCGGACCACTCTATCTATCTATTCCATGGAGAAACGTCTGTAAAAGCAAATGGGGTGCTCCCGACTTTCTTAGTCCGTCTAATAATGTCGTCTCACCTCCATCTCAGAACTCTCATTCAGAAGACCACTGAAGTATCTCTCCCACCGCTGTCTGATCTGAGTGTCCTCCACTAGCACTCGGCCGTCCTCATCTTTGATACATTTCACCCTATCTATGTCCTTGCTCTTCCTTTCCCTTGCTTTTTCCAACCTGTACAAGACTCGCTCCCCACCCTTTATGTCCAAAGCCTTGTACATGCCCTCGAACGCTTTCTCCTTAGCGACTGCCACTGCTCTCTTGGCTATTTTCTTTGCTGCCTTGAGCTTTGCCCACCTCACTTGTCTGTCTGAATTTGCTCTTCGTAACAAAGCTTTGTATGCTAATTATTTCTCCCTAATCTTCTCCTGAACCTCATAATTCCACCAAACTACCGCTCTTTTGTTGCTAGAAAAGCCTCTTGACATACCTAAAACTCCACACGCCGCTCTACGAATGCACTCCTCCATCCTACCCCCACATCTCGTTGGCGTCACTCTTCTCTTGCCAAGCTCCCTTTGAATTCGCTTCTTCAAAGATTCTTTTTCGCAGACCTTGTATGTTAGCTTCTGACAGGAGCCACCACCTAATCCTCGGTTGAGGTACCGTGTTTGCCTTTTTCTTTTTACACGACCCCCTTAGGTCCAAGACCAACAACCTATGTTGGGTCAACAGGCCCTCGAAATGGATGACTTTGCAGTTCTTACACTTTCCCATGTCTTCCCTTTTAGTCACAAAGAAGTCGATCTGTGTCCTTCCCAAAGGGCTCTGAAAAGTAACCAACTGCTCATCTCTCTTCCTGAACCAAGACTTGACCACCAAACAGTCAAAAGCTGATGCGTAATCCAAGAGTGTTCTACCCCCATTATTTTTGTCGACAATCCCCCAACCTCCGTGTATCTCCTCATACCCAACTCTATCCTTCCCAATATGCCATTGAAGTCCCCTCCAATAACCATCTGCTTTGTCGACGGGATGCTTCTTATCAAAAAATCTAAGTCTTCCTAGAACCGTCTCTTTTCTTCTGAGCTCAAGCTCCCGTGTGGCGCGTAAGCACTAACAACATTCAAGATTTTTCATCCTAAGACAACCTTCAGCAACATCAAATGATCACTTGTCTGTTCCACCTGCACTACCTAATCCCTCAACTTCCTATCCACCAAGATTCCAACCACGTTTTTGCTACTAGAGGCTCTTGAGTACCATAACTTCCATCCATCACTATCCCGAGCTTTCCTTCCTTTCCACTTTGTCTCCTGAAGACAAGCAACCTGTACTCTGTAATGCTGGAGTATCTTGATCAGCTCAATTGATTTACCGGTCAACGTGCCCACATTCCAAGAGCCTATCCTCAAACTGGAAGACTGTCTCTGCTGTATAATACTGTTCGTCAGCTCAGCCATCTCAAAACTAGAACGCTCCTAACAGACCAGAAAGCACAACTTGCAGAAAAATCCAACTTGCAAACACACATAACACGACCAAAACAAGCAACAAGCCGAGCAAAGCCACAAAAAACAAAAGCCGGAAACTACACTATAGCAAGCTAAGACTGAACCACAACTCATGGCAAAGTCAAGACAAAATTCTAACGAGAAACTCAAAAGTAAAGAAAATAGAGAACCAACAGTAAATGGTGAATGCTAAAGAAAATAGTGCAAGGTTGAAAGCAAGTAAGGGTAGGTATCACCAGACAATCGACCACATGACACCGGAGAAGGTCGACAACACAGGGCTCCGGGGTGGGAGGGACCGGGTGCGCCTAAACCTGGGTAGAGACACGCTAAGCTAACTCAACAATCCTTATAGTGAGGCCCGAGCGTTGTCCGAGCTGCTCGCTGAGATGCTTGAGAGTGTTCTCCAGAAGTCATCGGTTGCCCGAGAAAGCCTAACGGCCGCACCTGCGAACGGGAAAGGCTTGCGCAGGGGTAGGGCGTCAAAGTCAGGCCGAGCTCTAGGGCTGGGGCTGGGCGCCCACGTTGCCAAGAAGCGGTGGTCGCCGATCTGGGGGGGACAAGGAGCAGGCGAGCATTGGGGCGCGAGAGGGGGTGAGTGCGGGGGAGGTGGTGGAAGTCTGGGCCTCAAGGCATGGTTCGGACCAAGGAGGGGGCGTAGGGGGCGATGGGAGATCGCCGGGAAATGTGCTGGAGACGGTCGAGCAAGAAAAATTGGTGAGCGAAAAGGGCTTAGAGAGAGAAAGAGTCGGGAAACTTGAGGGAACTGTAAGTTCTCTAAATTATCCCTGCTTGCCTCAAATTCTAGAGAAGTCGTGAAATTTTGCCTTCCTGCTACACTCCCTCCTACTATTAGCCAGTTGCCTTCCTACTACACTCCCTCCTTGTAAGTTTTTGGTTAGTTTCCTTGCTACTATTGTTTAAATATCCTGGTATGTCTCAACATCACGCACACAAAGTTGATTAAGTAAAGTTATGAAAGTGGCATACACAGTCACTTGATAATTAACAATGGTCATTTTTTCAAAGTTGACATTGCTTGATTGTTTATGGATTTGAAAGCTTTTATACACTGCTGAATGATCAGAAGAGTACAATGTCAATACTGAATCGTTGTTGGGTTGCCATTTGGTGTAAAATATGTGCCCACATTATTGATTATTCTTGTTGTCTGGTTGCTTTGCAGGTAGTGAGGCTATCTTTCTTATTGGCCCCTCTTTTTTCCCTCTCATTTTGTGTGCCTGCTAAAGAGGCGCATGCCCATCTTTGAAGACCGGCTGCTAAAGCATACCTTGCCATTGAAGGTAATTGTAATGACTCCAAGCAAACATCGGTGTTGTATATTCATGACAAGTAATTGCTTCTGGCAATGCAAATTAATGCAACTATGTTTTCTTATTTGGCCTTTTTGATCTTGTATATGATGCAATGTTTTTTTCACTTCGTGCCATTATTTTCCTGAATAATACCCGCTTTGGCACAATGTCAATTTAGAAATTACTTTCACTGACATCATATTTGGGTTGTTCTTCTGCTTCTATTTACAATTGGTTTGACTTTGAGAGATTATAGTTCAGTTATATATAGTTAAAAGACAATACTCAATGAGATGTAGCTTAAAATTAAAACAAACATGATCACATCAATGCATTTTCACTTGAGGTTATAACTATGAATGCTTTCATTTCAGATCTGAGGGAGGTTTGTTTTCGACTGACCTATAAACTCCCGCGCGCGTGTCGCTCGCGGCACCTCCCTAATTTTATAAAAATAAAAATAGAAGAGCTTCAACGCAACATCTCCCTCTTCTCTCTCACTATGTTCCTCTCCTCTCACTCTACAAAGCTTTAATCAATTGAAATTGGCATCATTGTCCAACCCCAAAAAATTAATTAACCTCTATCATATCTGTAGGATTAGAATTTTTAATTGTATTGCTTTGGAAAGAGAGAGAAAAGTGGTTGGCAGATGACACATCCACCGACACTGAAGTTTCTAGGGGTGAACAAGCCCGACGATATTTGATTGGTGCGGGCGGTGACTTCAACTAGTGGCAGCGACGATGGAGCAATGTCGTTCTTCTTCGTTAAGCATCAGTAGATCATTTGGATGCTTTAATGGCTTCAAAGCTCCCCTTAATTTCCCATCTTTAAAATCCACAAATCAAGAACACAAAATTCTAAACGAAGCCCCTCCTTCCCCTAGTATTCCAAGTCAAATCCATAATCAAAGATAAAACTAAAATTTGAACATTTGGGTTTGCAGTTGAGATAGAACTTAGGGATTTGAAGAACCTAAAACCAAAACTGCATTGCCCAAATACTTCAGAGATGTGGTGGTGAGGTTGGCTTTCTAATTTAAAGGAGTAGCTTAGTAATCTTGTTTCTTATCTAACAAGACGTTGACGACGGTTAGAAATAACAAATTCTTTTTATGGGTGCTTTTGTGCAATTGTAATTTTTAAGGGTGGTTTGGTGGAAAAGAGTATATTTTTTTATTAGGAAAGGAATTAGAGAGGTCACTAACAAACTAGTGACCGCCCTAAGGCATCCTGACGGATGAGGGTACAGAAACCCAAGTCATCTGCAAGTGGAACGGAAGATACACGTCGGAAGGAGCCAGCGATGAAGTCAGCTACATAATTGCACTCACGGTAGACATGAGTAATACTCCAATCTTGGAAGCCAACAAAATAGTGGATGTCTACACGCAACACTTCAATCTCCCATGGGCAGCGCCAGTCACCAAGAACGGCCTTGACCAGCTGCAAGTTATCGCCTTCAATCTGGATCCGGGGAATGCCATGACGAATGGCCTCAAGAAGTCCCTGGCGTACGGCAATGGTCTCGGAGATCAAAACAGATTGTCAACCGATCAGTCCTCCGTCGAACGAGATGGGAGAGCTGTTGGAGTCCCTAAGTATGAACCCAAAAGTAGCCACGTCATCTGCACACACAACACCATCAAAGTTAAGTTTAATATAGTCGTTCTTGGGTTTTACCCACTTAGTATTTTTCCTTTCAGTTTTTACATGACCCTTGTTAGGTTGTGGGTCAGTGGAGTCTGGTGCCCTAGCTAGTTTCCATTCTCTGATTTGTTTTTGGGTAAATTCATTAAGTTTGCTTGCATCGTCTAGGTTTGTTCCGGTGTTTTTATCAAACACTCTCTTATTCCTGGAGTACCAAATACACCACCAGGTGCTGGTAAGGATTTCCATTTCCTCTTTATTTATTCTTGCCCTGATTTCCTCCAGGACCTCGTGTGGTTTTTTTCCATCGGAGGAGATAAGGTCGATCGTCCTCCGTAATTTGGGTCTTATGGTGTTAAGGGTTTCCTTTGTCAGGGGGCATGAAATCAGAATATGGTTTGTGTCTTCACACTGGTTATTACATGCAGTACAACCTTGTGGTACCGGGATGTGGTTTTCAACAAGTCTCGATTTGGTTGGCAGGCCATTTCTTGCCACCTTCCAAAGGAAATTGTGCATTTTAGGTGGGACATTGAGTTTGTTAATCCATTCTAGGTTGATTTTCGGTTCATTTTTAGCGAGGTTTATCCACTGCAAAGTGGAGTGGGTGGAATACTAGCCGTTTTTGCTTGGTTGCCATTAAAGCCTATCTTGGATTTTGTTAATTGGGTTAATTATTTTGGATATATTATCTAGGTCATCGGGATTAACAACCTTACTTAATTTTTCTATGTTCCATGAGTTGTCCTCTCGTAAGTACGATTCGACTCGTTCCTCCCAGTTAATGTGAGTCTCAGTTCCAGTTTTTGGTTGGATAGGGCCATACCCGATCCAATTATATTTCCAGAAATGAATGGCTTTCCCGTCCCCTACTTGCCAGATGAGTCGAGACAGAAAAAGATCTCTAAGACCCATAAGCTTGGACCATTGCCATGATGTATTACGTTTTTTTCTTATAATTTAGGATGTTATCCGTTTTGAGGTATTTCTCTGTAACTATTTTGATCCAGAGGTTATTTGGTTCTGCTAAGATTTTCCATAGTAATTTCCGGTCGGATATCTGGCAGTAGTCATCAATGATTTCTTTCATGTTTTTGCATGACTGGCAATTAGCTTTAGCAAAGATGATAATGTCATCTACCAAGGCTAAGAATTGTATTTTTGTTCCACTTCTTGAGATTTGGATCCTGATGTCGCTCTTTGGGTTGGTACTTACCAGATGGATCTGTCTAGCCAGAATCTCAGCAGCAATGATGAACAGGTAGGGTGAAAGGGGGTCTCCCTGTCTAAGTCCCCGTTGGGGAAAGAATTGTTCTGTTGGCCCATTGTTCACGAGGACTGAGAAAGATACGGTTTTGACGCATTCACGGATCCACCCCAGAAATTTCTCGTGGAAACCGAATTTTTTTAGAACTGCAACTAGGAATTCCCAGCTTATGCGGTCATAGGCTTTTTCCATATCTAGTTTGATTGTGATCCACACCTCCCGCCCTTGTTTGTTACGGAAGGAGTGGAAAATCTCATGTGCGATTAAGGTATTGTCATGGATACTTCGGTTTTGAATGAACGCACCTTGCATTGGGTGGATTAGTTTCTCTAAAACGTTTTTTAGACGGTTTGTCAGTATTTTTGATATAATTTTATATATGGTGTTACATAAGCTGATTGGTCTGTAATGATTGGTAGAGTTGGGATTTTCACACTTTGGCAGTAGGGTGATGAATGTATGGTTTATTTGTTTTAGGATTTTTCCATTGTGAAAAAAGCTTTTAACAGCTTTAGTTAGATCCGGGCCAACAATATGCCAGTATTTTTTTTGTAAAAACTAGTCGGCATTCCATCCGGGCCGGGGGATTTGTCGTCCCCAATATCGAACAAGGCGTTCTTGACTTTTGTGTTAGAAACCGGTTTGATGAGTTCTAAGTTATCTGCATCAGTTATTCCTTTTTGGACGGTTTTTGTCATGTTTTGGAGTGCATCGTGGTTTATTTCAAGAGCCCGAAATCGGTTTTGGAAATCGCGTTTGATTTCATTCCGGATGTTGTCAACACCAGTGATTTGTGTACCCTCCGTTGTGCGGATTTCTTTTATGTTTGTTCTGTTTCTCCTACCGGAGGCAATGCGGTGGAAATATTTGGTATTTTTGTCATTTGATTTTATGTGTGTGTTCTTTGCCCTTTGTTTCCAATAGGAATTGTGGAAGTTCAGTAGGCATTCCCGTTTCCTTGATAGTCTCTCTTGTTTCTAGATTAGATGCAGATTTGATTGTTCGATGATCTCTTTTTGCAAATTGATGATTACTTCATCAATTTTCTTTATTTGTTCAAATATGTTTCCAAAAGTATGTTTGTTCCATGCCTTCGCTTTTGTTTTGAGCATTTGAGTTTTTTTGGTAAGGTTGTACATATGGGAGCCTCTAGCCTTGAAACGCCAAACTTGTTTAATCACGTTTTGGAAGTCCTTTCTGCATGTCCACATCATCTCAAACTTGAAAGGTTGTGCTTTGAAATGTGTGCCAGTGGGTATTTCGCATGATATAGGACAATGATCTGAAGATGAGAACACATGATTTTTGGTTGCAATGGACGGGTACCATTGGATAATTTGGTTATGGACAAGGGTGCGGTCTATTTTTTCAAAGGTGGTATTCTCCAGGTTCTTTGATTTTCTCCATGTAAATTTATTTCCAAAAGACGGGATGTCACACATGTCACATTCGTCTTTGAATTTTATGAGCCGTTCATATCTAGATTGGGTGGGGTTAGCACCTCCCAGTTTTTCGTCTGGGTGTTGGATTTCGTTTAAGTCCCCCATGAGTAAGCAGGGAAGGTTATGAAGTCCTTCAACTTCATCCAGAACTGGTCTTTTTCTTGCGCCCTCGGGGGAGCATATGCAAATATTAGGATCATTTCCCTATCATTCTCGAGGTCCGCATAGTGGAAACTAATAAAGCGATTATCTTTATGAATGGTTTTGATGGTTTCATTTGTAAGTGATTAGCCTTTCCAGAGGACGCATAATCCACCAGAGTACCCGTTCGCCGGGATGAACTCAATGGAGTCGAATCCAGCTTTTTGCCATTGCTTGCAGTCGGAAGGGTCTTGGGCTTTCGTTTCCATGAGGGTGATAAGGTTGATGTGTTTCAGGCGACAAAACGCATTCACTTCGGGTCAAAATGACTTGCGTTTAGTGCCTCGACAGTTCCAAGTGCAGACTTTCATAAGCAACCGGATGTGTTGTGGCTTTTGGCCTTCGTGGGATGAGTGTTCATCCTATAATTTTATTTAGTTTTAACACATAAACTGTGGTTTATGATCCGTTTAATTTTTGTTAATTTGTTGGTATTTGTTGTGTTGTTACTCCCCGATTTTTGGCAATTGTTTATAATACTGACAGGTGGGCTGAAAACCGAAGTGAACGACCCAAGTGTCGAGCGATTAGCTGGTTTGTTTGCTTTCTTTCTTGCCTTTTGGGCTATGTTTTGTTTCGATTCAAGCTTTTGTATGCTTGTTGATTTCCTTTTTGGTTCGTTGTCTTTTTTTGACATAATGTTGTTGTCAAGTAGTACGAAGGGTGATTTTGTTTAATTTACCCTTTGAACTAATCACAGAAAAAAGTTAGGGGTTATTTCACTTGTGGTTATAAATGGGTTTTTGGGTGAAAAGTGATTTTTAGTGTCTCGAAAAATGTAAAAAGCAGAGAGAATTGCACGTATTTCAAGAGTATTAAAAGTGGATTTTGGGTAGAAAGGGATTTTATGTTGAAAGTGAAACAAGGCCTTAAAAACGCTCACCAAAAAAAAAGAAAAAAAAAGTTGAAAACAGCTCAAATGGGCTTTGTATGGGCTCAATGAGATGGGCCATGTTAGCGACTTCGGCCAGTCATAGGCCCAAAATTACAACACAAGGTAGGTATACGGACTACTCCATTGGCGCACGACGCCGTAAATTTCTCCTGCTCTACATTTTCTCATTTTGGTGGAAAAAACGGTTGAGTTGAGCAGTTGAGGTTGAGCTGTTGTGCCAGTTGTCGCTTACCAAACCAAATTCAAAGCACTTCTTCTACGTTACCACACGACGGGAACATTGAATTTCAATTTATTTTTCTTGATCTGTAAACTCTCCTCTCTTTGTCTCTCTTCACCCTCTTCTTCTGCCTCTCAATCGGGCAGTATTGATTGACCACAAATTTTGGGATCAGAAGCTAACTTCGATTAAATTCATCGTTGGATCAATTACCTTCAGTTCGAATCGCTTGTAACGCACTTTCTCTTGCTACATTTTGTTAGGCTTCATTTTTTAGTATTTTTTGTGCTGTGCTGTGTTTTCATCTAATTTCCCTCGATCCTGATTTCGTTCTGCCAGATTGAGTTGATCAGGTTACACGTTTGATTTGCTGAATTCGGATGCTTTAATGGAATATTTTGCGTTTACAGTGTGTTTGGTTGGGGGGAGATGGAAGGATTTTTATGGAGGGATGGGAAGGAAAATAAGTACGTTGTTTGGATCCTCTCACCCTCATATCCCTCCCCATGTACCAAACATAGTGTTAGTTGCTGTTGTTAGAGCTGATTTGTTTCCTTTCTTCATGGATTGCGATAGTACTGAGGTTAATGCAGATGTAAATAAAGAATAGAAGGATTTGTTTCACATTTAATTATTTTAAGATCTTGGTATAACTCCCTTTCTCTTCATCTCTCCCTCATCTCATTCTACTTCTTCAAAATTCTCCCTATCTTTCCTTTTCTTTCTCATAAACTTTTGGTAAGAATGGTATTTCCTATGGTTGACATTTATTTGCTTTGGTTGCAGTGATTAGTTAAAAGTAATGGGGACTCGGTTGAAGGAAGACAAGAAGAGTGAGAAAATAATCCGTTCTCTTCTTAAACAGCCAGCTAATAGCACATGTGTCAACTGTAGTAGTCGTGTAAGTTGATCGCTTCTTTGATTCTGTACCTCCACATAGATTGTAATGTATTTCAATGCTATTTAGATGTTCTTAATTGGATTTGTCCTTTGCACTCACATTTTTCCTTTTCATGGATTATAACATTATATTCAGTTGTTCTTTTGATTCTCAATTTGCTTGGTATTACTATAACTGTAAACAATTTGTATTGTCATTTGACAATACAAATTCTTGGATTGAGTTTGGTAAATCCCTAGATTTGTATATTAAGTCTTTTGTGTTTAAGCAACAAGCAATTTTCTACTTTCAACTTGGGAGGATTTGCTATTTGGATTTGAAAGTGAAAAGTACCATTCTTACCAAAAGTTTATGAGAAAGAGAAGGAAAGATATGGAGAAGCTGTGAAGTAATGGAATCAGATGAGGGAGAGATGAAGAGCCAGAGTTTTATACCAAGATACATCAGGTTTTTCTTAAACATATTTCAGTTTGCCTATAGTGTCATCCTTCACATTTGATCATGTGTTGGTGGAGATTAGCCTCCAAGCCCCAATTCGTCTCAAAGGGAAGAATCATGTTTTTGCTATATATAAACTGAACTAGTACATAACATGCATCGGGTCAATTTGGTGAAGACTGCATAGACTACACAATTCTTACCAGTGAGTATGTTTGTAATCTGTAGACTGCTCCCCATGTCTACAACTAAAATTCGTTATAGAGAGACATTTTCGAGAAAAATTTAATTGTAAATCTTTTGGTAAACTATTTTTTTTGTCTACATAATTGTTTGAAGATGTAATACTTGATCAAATTTCATGTTATCTGTAGAAGTTGTATCCAAATATTGCTCTGCAAGAACTGATTTTTCTTTTTCAACTAGGGACCACAATACATATGTACTACTTTTTGGACATTTGTTTGTGCAACCTGCAGTGGGATTCAGTAAGTATAGATTTGTCCTCTCATGTGGCTCTGAGGAAGAAGTTTGATATGAGCTCTTGACATAGCTAATTTGATAATACCTTTGTATTTTCAGCCGTGAGTTCACTCACCGAGTAAAGTCAGTATCAATGGCCAAGTTCACTCCAGAAGAAATCAATTACCTCCAGGCTGGAGGAAATGAGGTAAGCTTGCAGTTTATTTTTATGTATGCTCGACATGTTCATTTAGATACTAATTAATATAGTCTGATTTTTACATCTGCAGCGTGCAAAGGAAATCTATTTCAAAGAGGTTGATCTGCATCGTGTGCCAGACAGCAGGTTAGTCATCATGAATGTTGCTTCGATTTTATGTATGTTTATGTAAAAGCTTATAATCATTTTTTTCTCCTACAGCAATGTGGACCGGCTACGGGACTTCATTAAACATGTTTATGTGGATAGAAGATACACTGGTGAAAAGATCACGGGGAGGCCTTCAATAGTCAAAATGGTTAGACTCTCCCTTTGAATTTGCTTAGCTAAATATGCAAGTGTTGGGACATTCTGATTTAAGTGGAAGTTTATGTGTATCAAGTAGGGTAACATGGAGGAACCATATGATAACAGGAGAAGAGATTCCTATCAAGGTAGTCAACAAAACCATGTTAACGGAAGAAGTCCTGTTCCCACTGGGATCATTAACAATTGGAGACGAGAAGATAGATTTGCCAATGGGAAGAGGTCTGAAGAAGATCCTAAAGTTGGGGTTAAGTCATCTGACAGCAAAAAAGATCCTAATAGGTCCAACCCTCCTGCAATTCAGCCAATTACAGATATCTTAGGAGAGAGTTCCATTTCTCTTCATGTCATTGAGCCTCCAAGAACAAGTAGTGAAAAGAAGCCTGATAGCTCCTCTCATATGAAACAGGTTAGGCTGATGAATGCATTTGATTTGTTAAAATCTGATTTGAGTAAATGATTAGAGATCTTGTTGTCTTTTCTGTTTACTGTTGCAGATCTGGTATTCTTTTTCTTATGCTGTTTTCTCTAATTTTGATTATGGTCTATGGGGCGTGCTTTAATAATATTTTCTTGAGGCAAGTTTGTTATTCCGTATATTATTTGTGCATGTTTTTATCCATTCTCAAGTCGTCTACTTGATGTGTAATGGAAAAAAAATCACTATGGTTCTTGCACATCTGTTTCTTACTTCAATGATGGATCAAAATTAGAATTCACAGTGACTATATCCTTCAGAGCAGGAAATTTATTAGTGAAGTGCCAAAGGCTACTTGGACACAACTGTAGAACATTTTGATCTTACTCATTTTATTACCTTTAGTTGAATAGAAATATTTATATAAGAGAAAACTTATTGTTTTGCTCAAGTATTCTGTTTAAAGATGTATTTTTGCCACAGTGGAGTGTTGAAGGTTTCCATATGTAGTACTTGTTTCCATTGATATGCCCATTAATCTTACTGTTGTGAGGTTACATTTTTGGGGGATTTTCCTTTTGGTACTTCTCTGTTTTTGACAAATTACTTACCGTAATCTAAACTCACTTGAATTCCAAATTCCATCCATTTTCATCTTAATTCTGTTAAAAAAATTAAAAATTAATTAATTCCAATATTTTCTTATTCTCATTTAATCCGAATTTCAATTCGTTTCAAATTTAAACAAATGCACTATTCGTTCGTTTCTAGTTGTCCTGGATTTGAATTGCAGTTTCGAACTCTACTATTTTTTTTTGGTCGGAATCGAACTCTACTATTTGTTGTTCAACGATGATTTTCAAAGAAATTCCCCAGTACGCAAAGAAATTCGTCCCTAATTGGTGGTACTGGGCTCAATGTTTTTTTTTTTGAATTTTCTTCTTCTAACAAATTGTCTCCACCCATGGCTACAAGCAGCTTAAAAAGTAAGAAGGTAAGAACAATAGATGTGTTGATTATCTCCACCATGGTACTGTGCTCAATTTTTTTTTTGAATTTTCTTCTTCTAATATAATATGCAAAATTCTTCAAGCTATCGCATCTCTTTGTCGCTCCATTTGACTATTTTCTTAGATTGAAGTGGTGGAGGCGGTAAGAATAATAGATGTGAAGAACTTTTCGCGATCCACACTTGGTGAATCTGTACAATCAGCACCGATGTCTTTGAAAGATGTAATCATCGACCTCACACAGCCTGTAGTCTCTGTCAGATCGATCGATTTGAGTCACTACAATAATATAGCTTCTTCTACTTGCAATCCAAATGCATCTATTGATCCTACAGGCCTCAAATCGGAAACGAAGAAGACAAATACTGGATCAACTTGATTATTAAGTGTTAGATTGAATTATTTTTTTTTATTTTTTTAAACAGAATTAAGATAAAATGGATGGAATTTGGAATTTGAGTGAGTTTAGATTACGGTAAGGAATTTTTCAAAAAACACGAGGACACCAAAAGGAATAAAAAAAAATTTCCGAACACCAAAAGGAAAAGTCAAAAACAGAGGGGCACCAAAAGAAAAATCTTTTTTTTTTTTGTCAGAATGTTGTGAGGTTACATTTGTCAGCTTGTTTTTCGTCTTTTAAATTAAGGTACTTCACTGTTTGATTTTGCTGGTCTTTGAATCTTGGTAATCATTTATTGACAGATATTTGTGTCATCTTAATATTAGCACATCGACTTCTGTCTATTCAGCTCACCTCTGTGGATTTTGTATTGTTTTCACCCTCACTCTTATCACCACTACTGTGGAATTAACAGATTTGAGTAAATTTGATGCTTTTCAGCAAACTTCTTCTACCAAGAGCTTGGCTTCTAGTAATGAGAATCCATTGGAAATTAAGCGAGAGGTTTCTTTGATTGATTTTGATGCTGATCCTCAGCCTCCAGTAGCCGCACCTGTTGCACAACCACAACAATCAATTAAATTAACCACTGCAGATAACTGGGATTTTTTGGATAGTGCTCTTATAAAAGCTCCTCAACCAGCACCGACTTTAAGCCCATTGGATTCTGTTGCACAAGTTTCACAAACAGGTGTTACACCTTCCCAGGCCTCTTCTGAAGTTGCAGTGCAAACTGTAGAAGTTAAATCTAGTGGAAGAAAAGAATTGCCAGCGGTATTGAAAAGTTCACTTTTAAACTAGAAATCCAAGATGTCTGTTTTTTCCATCTAAATTTTGATTTATATCTTCCAGGATTTCTTTACTGCTATGTACGTTCCACAACCTGTCCATGCACATTGGCATACTGGTTTGGCCCCTGGGGTATCATTTTCTGGGCAATATAACACTGCAGTGGTACACCCTTTTTTTTTTACTTTTTTTTTTGTGATAGAACAACAACAGCTTTTAGAATTTTCAGTTTAAATCATGTTTATGTAATTTTAATTTATTTTTTTCGCGCAGGCAATGCCAACGTTTCCGCAGTCAACCAAATCAGCAAATCCATTTGACTTTGGCAGTGACTCTTCTCTTGTTCAAGCACCAGAGGTATGTCCATGATTCATGAACTGAACAACTCATACCTGGTTTTTATAATAAGGTTGAAGACTGCATGGTGATCACGGTGTGACTTACTATTGTTGTTAGAATCATGCATGAAAGTCAATATGGTTCTATGGGCTCTGTTGCCTAACAAACTTATGCACTTATTCCCTTTCCATTGAAGGTGGTAGAGCATAGACATGTGTGTATGTTCTGATACTTCTATACTTGAGAAGTTTGGCCTGCTGCTTGTATCTAGAAAAACTCATTTAACCAGCTAGGAATTTTTGTTTACTTGTCACTAGAAGATCAGAGTGGATATAACTTTGTTGAAACTTTACATTGAGGAATTTGATATTTTTTTTTTTGGTGGTGGTGCAATTGCTAAAACATGTTTCTGGAATTTTTTACTTAAAACCTGCTTTGCAATTTTGTTTTGCAATGAAACACACAAGACTGCGATAATAAATACTGAGAATTGAACATGATGTTTTATTACGTATACTTATTTGAAATAATTTTGCAAGATAAAATGCAACTCATACTTGTTCCAATAAATCTTTACCCTGAAATAGGAGATTGCTTATAACATCCACATTATATTGACTGATCGGATGCAGTTTCTTCCCATGACATCCTTGCAAAATGCTCTGCCAAACATATCAAATCCAACAGACATGATGCATACTTCAAGCCTTGGTGTGGGTACACCATCATGGATGTCATCTCAGCCTCATGCATCACCTTATCCATCAGGAGCCCCTCAATTCCCACCATCTTTTGGAGATAATGTTATGTCAACACTTGCTCCTTCAAACCCTTCAGCAAACCCTTTTGGATAAGTACCATCATACAATGTACTCTTTTAACGAGGCTGAGCATCAGTTTGTTACCCTTTAAAGTCTTCACCATGTCAAAGTTTTCTGCCTTTTCCTTAGACATGGGTAAAATATGATAAAAATGCATAGGCTTGTTGTTGGTGGTCCTCAGGTATGCTTTAAATACAGTTTACACTGCAGCTTGTCCTAAAGAAAGTAAAAGAAGAACGGAGCTACAAGGAACCACATCTGTGTAGATTTGTCATTGATATCAATTGTAATGGTGCACAATTGAGCTCTTGATCCACATTTGGAACTTGTAAGTTGATCCCGTTTGAATTCCATTTTTGTGTGTTTGATTGTGATCTCTCTTTGCAATGTTTTTCCAGTGAACTTTTGGTCTGTTTTGTGAGGAGCTGTGTTGAAAAGAGTATGACTTCTTGAAGAACACAATATCAGTATATATTTTTTCTTCTTATTGTTGATAAGTGTTCCTTTTAATGAACCGAATCATGTGCTAGCTAGCAGCTCAACTAACTGAAATTCATATTCATAATCATAGGACTGTTTATGAAATTTAAGAATGCTCACACTCACGGTGCAACCCAACAGAAGATTTGTTATGCAAAACATGAGGTAGATTGAGTTTTAATCCTGGTTAAATTGATCACTGAATGATACATCATCAGGAACAAGTGTTGTTACTTGGATCTATGTTGCTACTTCAATGGAAACTAATTTCGTATGGTTAATCGACTGATTTTTTATTGTATGATCTGTAGAAACCTTATGCTATACATAAGAATATTGTGACATATGCCGCACTGTACTGCCACTCATTGGGACTGTTCCTTCATCAAAGATAATGGCGTAGCAAGAATCGCAACGCGCAAGTTTATGTTGATTCTTTATCTTTGTCATGGAAATTCACCCACTTGTCTACTCTTAAATATCACCGGAGCCACCAGCATCCATACTGCAACACAAGTGTTCATATTCACTAGTGTATTAGTTTGAAGATAGAAAAAAACAAACCTCAGGTCTTAAAAATCGCAAAAAAAATCTACAAGATACTTACTATACACACAAGCTGCTAGCCATACATTCACTATCTTCACCCAAGTGCTCGTCCATCCTACATCAATGGTCCACCTACAAAAAAAAAAAGGAGCACATTGATGCAATTTGCTTATGAGCATTACTCAGAAATTTCGTGTTTGATTGTGTGATTTGGAAGGTTCTTCACTATTTGAGACTTACTTCTTCATAGAATGGTGAGAGTTCCAACTGACCAGCAGCATTGCAAAGTACATTGCTCCAGCAGAAAAGACTAAATGGAAGAATCCATAGCCATAAGGAACGTCATCCTCGTCCTTTCTCTCGGTCTTTCTAAACTGAACAAGAAGCTGTTAGTTATGTTTGTTAGTTGAGTTTGGCTCGAGTAGTTTAAAGAGGTAAATCATATTTCAGCGGTCGAAGGTTAAAATAGACCTGAAAACACTGCGAATCAATGCCTGTCGAGAAAGTCGCAATCACCATTGCTAACATTGCAACAACAAAACTCTGCATTAAGCACATTTAAAAATGTTATTGACATTTTCATCTTATCAGAGATCAATCAGTTTATTCCTTTGTCATCACCATCATCATCATCATTGACCCAGTGAGCCTCCGCTATAGCGGAATCTGGGGGAGGGGTCAAGATGGGGGTACCCCTGCCCAAGGGAAAGGGGTACGCCCGATAGACCCAAGAAAAACTGAAATTCAGCTATGTGACAATAATAACCGAATTTAGTTAGAATGCACCAAAATTGATATAGGGACTAAATCCATCTCAAAGGCAGTCTATAAAAGCCAATGAGCATGAGGATGCGCCCCATAAAAAAATGTTGAGGAAATGGAATGTATATAAGTATATTACTATGATGGTAAGCCAGTCAGTCCTCCTTGAAGTTTCTGCCTTCCTATTGCAGCTTGTCCCTGGCGGTTCACTGTTAGGGGGAAAACACGCAAAATAAAAATCAATTTATACAGATACTTACTTCATCACCTCAAAGTGTGTTTGGAAGCTTAGTTGATTTATCTTTGAGATTTCAGTATTCATTTTCTTTTTTTGCAAAACTAAAAGAAAGATTTTGAAGACACTTTTTCATTTTTAAGAATTAGAAGGTATACAATATATTAAAACAAATATTACGATGAATATAAGAAAATAAAAATCCTTCAAAAATAAAATCTAGAAACTCAAAACTTGAATCAAACAAAGTCATCCCCTAAAATCCGTCTAAATGCATCTTAAATTGCAACAGAACATAATGTGTAAGAAAAAAAAAACAGAAATAGGAGAAAACAGTAGTATATTTCATACCTTCTGATGGCACACCAGCATATGAAAACCACATAAAGCCCCACTAATCCAGGAGCCAAGAAGCCAGCATTAACCTGTTGCAAGCACAAAACTACCAATGTTGAACAAACTGTGTAATAGTATTAGAGACTAAACACTTGTATTGACGATTATATAACTCACCTTGGGATGGAGAGAAACACTAGTCATCAAGAAGAGAAGAACCAGAGTAGAGGTGATGAAGAAAATATTCATCACACATGATGCTTTGGGGGCGTACCACACGTATAACATCACGATCCCCACAAAACTTATGACATGTGAAGCTGTTGCGAGTGAGATTGCGTGGATTCGGCTTTACAATTGAAAACAACCATGTTAGCTAAAATTACATAATGGAATAGCTGGGATCATGAATTGTTTTAGTCATTCATACCATCTCTCTGCATGCTTTTCTGACAGGGAACAATCATTCAGCCATGTGATGAAACTGATTACACTTACAAGCTGAACCAACAGGAAGACCCTGCAAAAGGTGCAAGTAATGGAGTTATTTACAGCTCAAGAGTTACACTGGCTTATAAGGCCATTAGAATGATCTTACGAAGAATAATTTAAGTCCTACCCTGCGCCAAAATGTGCAACTTTGCCTGCAGAGGTATACACACGTGTTATTTTTCAACTAAAGATAATAAGTTAGTAAAGAATGTGTAGGATGTGTACAGAACCCGAACTTACCATAGAGATTGATAACTTCATTCGGAACCAGGAAAGGCAACATCATGAACAGAATAAACAGAAGAGCTTTAGCTGACCACCATTCGGAATGCCATGTATCTCTTCGGTCGTGCAGTTTTGAGGTGCCAACTGTTGACAGGAACATGGCAAAGAAGAACAGCTAACATGTTCGCTAAGGAAGACGAATAACAAATCAAAAACTAATTCTTCCTGGAGAAGCGATGCATTCATGTAAAATTTTTTTGCCTTTTTTCAACTATTATCTTTTTCTTAAATCTTATTCTTGATCAGCATATGGATACAAGTTCAAGAAGATCACAAAATGGAAGAAGAGACCATCGACATAACGTTTAAGGTTTTTAGGATACGAAACATCCCAAGCTCACTCGTAGCACTCCTTCTGCACCCAAACACTCCAAACTTCCTTCACATCCTTTCAGTTTTAGTCCTGTACCAAAACCAAGACACAATTTTAATCCCATTCCCAACAATCCATGTCCTATCATATTTTTAGCAAGGAGCAACTGAATAAGACTTACTTTGCAACGCCAACGCACTTTGCTCGTAATCACGAACGGCCCATGCTAGAAGATTCGTTATGAGGAATAAGACGCCATACATGTATCTCGCCATCCAAGGGTTGGGTCCATATATAAATTGGCCTAACCAAGAGACTTCCCCGAGCCCGGGGTACTTGACTTTCTCATTGCTCATGTTGGTCTCCATTTCATCCCGAAATTAATTTTCCCTCTCAAGACATCTATCGATTCCCAAACTGCAAAATTAGATCATTCATCTCCTAGATGCCTTGTGCAAATTGAACTTGCTCCCTACCTTATAGGTTAGAAGCTTTCAAATTTTTTTTCCCATGCCACTAAGAAAAGCTGCCTAATATTGTGGCCCAGAGACGGAGTTGAAGGATGCCAAAAAATACATAAAAAACAAACTCATTCTCTTTTCATAGTGATCATAGGCAATAGGTACAAGAATATATTGTCATTTTCCAAAGAACCAGACAGAACATTAAAGAATCAAATATGTGCACTTGTTTTCTCAGAATCCTACCGGCCAACCGAAAAAGATAAGTTAGAAGAGATTTTGACTTCTAATCAGACTGAGACCATACACATTAGTGAACTAGAACCATTTCAGATTTCTGTGTGATGTCAATAGAATTGGATTTCATTTTCTGAATTGTACTCCATGGCTTAAAAATCTCAGATTCGAACCAAGCAATAAGCAGAATAGGTGGTGGGTGCATAAATGCCCACAAAACAAAAGGCGTCTATGCTTATCACAAACGCTGGAAAAGGTATCAGATTCATCAGATTTTTTTAGCCACATTGATTAACTCAAGATATATTAGTACTGAATAACCAGAACCACCAAATACAATAACAAAATGAGAGTAATTATCCAATGCAAGGTCAACATTCCATTTGATATATTACACCAGTTAAAAATTGGTTTGCCACATCTATTTGATAGAATTACATCAATAGCATTAAAAATCAGACCAAACCCAAATGAATTGCAATTATGGAAATGTACAAGCATTAGAGATTTGTAACGAGAAACATTACCGTAAGTTCAAATGGGAGAAATTGAACATTCCCTTTTCCACCACATCATCTCAATTTCATCTTTGGGAGGAGATTAAGACAGACAAGCGTTTGGAAGATGAAAAGAGAGGAAGAGATTGGGATAAGGCCTCACTTTATGCTTTTTGAGTTGCATCATATTTTTTCAGAGAAGTAAAAGCAATCGGTCACTTTTCTTTTGGTTTGAGTAATTAGTTCATCTCTTTTGGTTTCCCGCCATAAACAAGTATACCCAGGATGCCGAAGCTTTGGCTTTGGCTTGAGCTATTGGGAAGATGGCCATGGCTGTTGTGCCTTGGAAGGAATTAAAGGGCGTGGCGTGATCATATGAATTGAACTTCGTTGCGTATTGAATTGTTTAGGCATACAACTGACTTCCTTCAAAGCATTTTCTCCTCACGAATACAAATTCAACATCATATCTTGCAAGTCACAATGGAATCCTCGCGTGCAATTCGATTGTACGGCTTGTATTTTCGGAGGAACTAGTACCATGTTCCACTTTACAAATTAGTTGTTTTTCTTAATTCAAACTTTACAAATTAGTTTGCAAAATGACTTTTTATTTATAAAGTTATATTAATGTCCAAAATAATAGCATATATACCTAAAAATATAGTAAAAATGTCAAAATTATGCCCTTTCTATTTTAGACAAATATTAAAATAATTCAATTTTCTTTATAATTGAAAACCAAATTATTAAATAAAATCATTTTAAATTTATTTTTAGATTTAAATTAAATTGATTTTTACAAATTAAATTTAATCACTTTGGTAATTAACTTACCTAATGAATTGAATTCCCGATAGAAAATAAACCCCTAGATTTACCTTCCTCGTTCATCTCTCAACTCCGTCTCTCACCCCATCACCATTCGTCTCTCTCACCATCAAAAACACCATTGTTGAAGGCGGGTCAAGTTCTTTCTTCATAGTTCTTCTTCGCCGGGCAAACTCCCGAACACAGGTATGCAAAACACATGATTATCTCCCCTTTTCCTCTTGTAAATTATTCTCTTCTTCTATTGTTATTTTGTTCTGAAATTTCGATTCTTCTCTTCCTTGTCTTATTCTTCTTCTTTTTTTGCGATAGGCTTTAACTACCAATGGTGGAGGAAAACGTCAAGAAACCCATCAACGCCGGTCGGGGAGCTTCTGGTATTGTAGTGGACACGATGCCATCTCCATTTTCGACCCCAAGGTTCTTCCTTTATGTCGCTCTTCATCTTAATTGCTTTCACTATTTTGCCCTATTTCGGCTTGCCCCTGTCCTAATTTTTGAAAAATTCTAGGGTTTTTATGTTGATTTTAAGGATAAGATAAATATAAATTGCAATGTTAAAATTGAAGAAATTTGGGCCTTGTATATCCATGGGATAGTCAAGACAAGTTGAGTAGACCCTGAAGGGTAATCTCGTGGGTGTAGACCACTAGGGTAATCACCATTGACTATTTAAAACATAATAAGATGTCTTGGATAATGGCAAACGAGTCACTTGAGGTTCAAGCTTTCCTTCAACGATTATTGCTCATATTCCATGTCGATGGATATATGCGATATCGTTGTCGGATAAAAAGTTCCAACAACTAAACAATGGAAAGGATGGCACATCCAATCCATCAAATATATACATACCTCGTTCGAGTCGTACGAACCGATATCAACAGTTTAATGTCGATCAGAGTAAGAGATTTTCTCTTCTTGCACACATGTTGTAAAGATCAAAGATATAGATCAAACTATAGTTTATATTATTCATAAACAATACATGATCGCATATAGACGATCAAAACACACACTAATATCCTTTTATTAAATTTTACACACTTGCATAAAACAAACACACTTATATGCTACTATTAACACATAACCTAAGCCACAGTAAGGGAAATTTGACTTATTGCCACTATCATCAATGGCGCCTAACGCCACATAGTGAGCAAAGCATCGGCCTTCTTGGCCTTCGGTCCCCATAGACATTTGCCCAATAGGTTCCTCATACAGCTGCTCCACCATCCCCTAAAGGCTCGGCCTTGGGGTTGCAAAGATTGGACTTCGCACTAGTGTGCTTGGCCCGAGACCTTGTGCATCTCGTCACCCTTGAGTACCCTTGCCCTCCCTTGCGCCCATTGTTAGGGCCACAAACCTCCGCATCCTTGGAGGTTTCAGGAGGAAGAACCTCCTTTTCCTTGGAGGACATGAGATCGGTTTCCACTTTAATCCGAGTGTTAATCCAATCCCATTCACTCAAACATTGTAGTTCGGCCTTGTACTCTTCAAGCCAATCCTCAAAGTCTTGGAGCACTTCGTTGTCTGTAATAACTGCTATTTCCGTTAAATGAACTAATTCTATTTTCTTAAATATTTAATTATTAGTAAATAAAATGTATTATAACTTTTTTTCGACCCATATTCTAATCTTAGAATAGTAATACATTATAACATTCTTTTTCCACATACCCATATTCCAGTCTTAGAATAATAATACATTAGAAGTGTTATAATATAGTCATATGGGGGTAATAATGGGGATCATAGAATGGATTTTATGCATAAAATTATATTCTTGCAATCCATCAAATAAATTTGACAATCTCTTCTCCCCAATCCCATGCCATGAGCATATATAGCTCATTATCTCACCTAAAATCCTCCACTAAGTCTCTTGCCTATTTAAAGGGCACTTACTCATCTAAGACTAACATGATCCCACACTTTCTCCATCACTCCAACCCACTTCATCTATTTTTTCAGCCTTAAACTAAGAAGAGTAGTGCTGATTTTTCCTCCAAAAACACAAAAAAATCCTTGTGTGTGTATCTCCCACCTCACCACCATTTCGCCAGCCACCACTGCCGCCACCCCTTCTTGTCGGCACCGCCCAGAACCGTCGGCCACCTCCCTGCTCAGCCCGGAGTGGTTGCTGCTCAGCCCCGCCCTTCGTCGTTCCGTTCCGCTCTCCTTTGTTCGGTTTATTGCAAACTTAGCACAAAGGTGAGGGTTCTTTCCTCCTTTTGATTTTGATTATTTTTCTTGTTGATTTTAGTAATTTGAGTTTTAATTGAATCATATTATATGTTGATTTTTAAGGAGAAGAAGAAGAAGAAAATCATATTATTATAAGTATAACTTTATACATAGCTTTTATTGAAAATGACATGCATGCAAGAAATTCAATGGGGAAATACTTCTATAAGCTATAAGATAAATTTTTAATAAATCTTAAGAGTATAAGAGTGATTTTTAAACTTGAAAATTCTATTTTTTGAAAATATTATGAGCCTAGACTTTCTTTTCCTTTATTATAGAAGAATCCTTTTATTATGAAAGAAATGACTTGAGAATCATATAAAAGAAAATTTTTATGAATAAAACATTCTTTCATGTCTTTTAAATCATGTTATTAGCTTTGGAATAATTTTTGTATGAACTTTTGACTAAAGTAAGTTTAATAAGAACAAAATATGCTTAAAATCCAAATAAGTCTTTGCATGTAACTTAAAAAGACTTTTTATAACTTAAACCTCTATTGCATGTCAACTTAGACTTAAAATGATTTTTAGATAACTTAGTTATGACCTTTTTAAAAGTAGACTTATAAATGTTTTATCTACTTAATTAAGTTAAATAGTTGTTGCATGTAATTTTTGTAAAGTTTTATATATTGAAAAAAATCCATTCTTGCATGTAACTTGGAGCTAGGTAGAATGTTGAAAAAAATGGTTATGACCTTCATGATAAAAAAAAAGGATTTATCACAAACTAAAGTTATTTAACTAACATAATAAGTTATGCATGTAGAATAAAATGAGTTTTTATGAAAGGCGAAATACATAAATAAGTCCCTGAACTTTGAAGATTTTGGCATCCATATCCTTGTACTTTGGGGGTTTCAAATATGTCCTTGTACTATACATATTTTTGTCATTTAAACACAAAGTTCATTATAGTTTAAATGACAAAAATATGTATAGTACAAGGACCTATTTGACATTCATGCATGTCAATTTTAGACCTCATTATAGTTTTATAACAAAATAATTATGACACCTAGATATAGTTTTTGATCATGAGAAGTTCATTATTTAAGTAAAAATGTATAAAAATACGTGTAGTAGAAAAAGGATTTTGGATGGTTTTAAAACTCTCTTGCATGTACAAAATTGCCAAACTGGGCCACAGTCTCCCTGTTGAGTGTATTAAGACTCACCCAGAACTTCTTGTTCTCATCCGAAAGGATGCTCTAGGGCGCTCTCCGTGAAGGGGAGCACCTTAATTCTTACCTAATAAAAAAACTCTCTTGCATGTCAAAGTTATCATTTTTTTACTTAAGCTTTTAGATTAAAATAAAAGTGGTTTTAGAAATAATGAGAGTCATGCAAAATATTTTAGTCTTTTTAAATATATATTGCATGTGGTTTAAAAAGGATTTTCCCTTATGAGTAAATAAATCCTTGCATGTTTTCTTAAGGTAAATATTTTAAAGTTTATAAAAATCTTGCAAGAATATCACCTTGAAAATAATAATAAAGATTATTATTATATATTTCATATCTAAATTATTAAGCCAAATAATTTAGATTAACATTCCTTCTCTTAGAAGAGGAAAATAAGAGAAATGATTAATTAAGATTAAAATAAGGTTTTTAATACATATTCGTTCGTTTTCGGTTAACTAGGTCGAAGCGTACGAACGTCACTAAGACATTCTAATTTCCGAGTTTCGTAGACTTCTTAAGGAAATTCAAGGCAAGTGGATATTCTCCTTGAAGGTTGGATAATTCGTTTCCGTTATATTCTCGATGTTGGGAACAACTTGTTGATAAAATAAAAGAATCTAGGAAATATCGAATGCTAGAAATAATGACCCCCTTGTTATCGTTATTACGATTATTATTATTATTAGTAGTAGAAATATTGCTAGGCTTATTTGTGTGGCCTTTGCTTGTTTAAAATCTCTTTTCGAGATTCGTTATGAAGTTTAAATAGTTTAATAAGGGGTGCGGGCTCGGCCCGAACACCTCTGTATAACATGTCGAGTGGTATGGCAACTCGCCCTATCTTCCCGCGACTTAAGGATCATGATCTAATGTCCGCTCCTACTCGTTGGAGGGATGTCTACACCCTAGCTATGTGTCGGAACTTCGTTCCCCTTAAGTGGACTCGGCTCTTTCATAGCCTCCACACCCTTAAAAGTCATTAATGTTATGCAAGTTTTGACACATAATAAAGATAAGTGCTAGTGCACAATAAAGGACATCAAAACCGGGCAGGTTTTAGAAGATCGACCCGACTCTCGGTCCGACAAGGGCGAGAGAGGTTTTCTAGAAAATTGAGTGTAATTAAAACGTTCCCAACATTAATTCTACTCTAAGAAGTTCTACAATCTCGTAGACCTTTCTTTCCGGTTTAGGGTTATCTCGCCTCAAGATTTAATCATTTCCGTCTTTAAGCTCCACATAAATAAAGTCTATACTTCTCAAATACATTTCGTTTATATCCCTATAATAAATTGTTAAGTACCAAACTACCCTTGAGAATTTTCATTCTCACTTGCTTAGTCTCCTTAGACTAATTCTGCTATTTCCACATTTTGCTTGACATTTCTCGCCCTTCGCGACAAATGTCAGACTCTAGGAAACTGTCCTCTAAGGTTTAAAGACAAAGATCCATCAAGCTGAAGGAAGGAAGGTCGGATTCAATAAAGGATGTTTCTCGTTCATTTTGGGTTACACTACGTCTATGCAAACAATGTTTAATTAAATTCCGCTGCTTAAAACTCTTTCATGTTATATTTTGCTGAACCAAGTCAAGTATGTAATTAATACTTTTAAAAGTCTCATGCTTGAGCACCTTTATTAATATGTAATAACTTTGAATTTCCGCATTTTTTATTTAACTTTAATACCTTATAAAACTTTGGGTGACTTTGGATGCTAAAATCCGAGGTCACTAGCGGTAATACCCATCGTGGCAAAATAGGAGTGTTACATTGTCATTATCATGACTTAGCCTAATTGGGCTTGGGGGGTTCGGCCTGCTATTGGGTGGGCTTATGTAGAAAGTGGGAAGGTCTGGCTTGGTGGGGTCGCACGGGACTGAGAGAGGGGTGTATGAAAGCATATTAAGGAAAAATGGGTCAGAACGTGTGTCAGTCCTTGCCTCCTTGGTGTGACAACATTCTCAAATTCTGATTGTAAAATTCGAGTAAGCCCACACATTTTAATAATCTGGGGTTAGGATTTGATTTTGAGTAGATAGAATGATGGGGTGTAGTGGATAAAGAGACGTGGAGTAGTCAAACCGTGTGGCGTTAGCCCGTTTTATAAGGGTGAAAATAGCTGTTGATGGGAATTATAACGACTCTTTGTGGTGCGCGTCAGTAGAAGTGATCGATTTGAGCCCCACCTGCTGCTGCAGAGGAGCAGCAAAGTGTCTTTTAAAAAATAATAATAAATCATGAGTTGTCTCAACTATGGTTGTCAAAACTTGATCCGACCCGAGAAACCCATCCGAAAATCTAAAGTTACCGACCCAAAACTATCCGAAAATCCAATTATGTTTTTAATTTAAATGTTACATTAAATATTTAGACCCTAGAGTAGTTAAACTACAAAAAATCATCATTCGATATATGGTTTGAATCAAAATCCGGCTTACTCGAAATCAGATTAACCCGAAATTCGGCCAAAATCGAAATTTGATCACCCAAAATCCGAAAAACCCGAAACCCGACTCACACAAAATCCAACTAACTCTGAAATCTAACTAAATCCGACATCGGACTTATCTGAAATCAAGTTGGACCGAAAACCGAATGAACCGACCGAAATTGACCCGAAAACCGACTTTGCCCGATTAATTGAGCACCCAACCCAAAATGATCCAACCCAATTTGACCCGATTTTCAAAATATCCGAATTTGACCCGAATCCGAACTTACCCGAAACTGAATTGACCCGATCCAAACCATACCCGACCTGTCCGAATGACACCCCTAGTCTCAACCGACGTCTAGATGCATCAGTCGAAATAGGACGAAAATTGTTGTGTGCCTCCAAAAACTGACGAGACGCTTCGAATTAGCCTTTAGTGCTCGTTTGGTATCGATATCATATATCGATATCGGATATCGGTATCGGTATCGGATATGGGATATCATTCAGGGCCCGTTTGGTATTGATATCCTGGTATTAGATATCGGTATCGGGCCATATCTTGTGTTTGGTATGGGAGTATATGGATTCAGATATCGGTATCAGGCCATATCTTGTGTTTGGTATGGGAGTATATGGATATCGGGCCATATCTCTGATATCAAAACAAGTCATTTTCCATGATATTTGATATACCCCAAATAAAAGAGGTATGAGGGGTATGAGATATCCCATATCCCATATCCGATACCGATATTCGATACCGATACCCATATCTCATATCTGATATATGTTGAAGCCCGATATAATACGCGCTATAAATGGGATTATAATAAATACTAACTCTCAGGATTCCGTACAACCGAACGGTTTTCGTACGTGGATTATTCCTCCTCCCCACCCTTCAGTTGATTGTTTTTGTACTCTTTACACATAAAGCCTTTAGACTTTATACCGTAAATAGCGCGACCTCACTCGGAGATCAAACACGTCGAGCTTCGGCGAACGAGATAGTTCTTGAGCCATAGGGGTTTTTCGACCCTTTTATTTGTTCACACCTTTTCCTATTTATAACATACAAGAGTTCCTTGCTTATGCATTTTATACCGATATGGGATGGCAAATGGAATTCCTCCATGCTAAGTAATCGTTAGCAGCTTACACATAAGTGCGCATAGTAGAGGCTTGTTGTCAAAGTCCGAATGAACCCTCTTTAAAGCTGCTTTTAACGTTGCATCTCGTGGCCAGTACTCGAGCCAATTTTGTTGACTTTTGCAGACGTTGAATATTCCATGTGAAATGACTAGGAGTGTGTACGTGTTTATGTAGGTATTTGGGCTTGAATTGCACATCAACTCAAGGCGTACGTGGAGATGGTGTAAGAGCTAGCTAGTTTTGTTCTTGGGCCAAACTCAAGGATCTTTTATTGGGCCATAGGTTGACACAAGTTTCCTATGGGCCAACCCATTTATGTTTTGTTTAGACAAACACATGCAATTGTGCGATAGTTTGCATGAACAATGCATATAGTTGTAATCGATTGTATACATATTGTTTAGACGCGTATAAGCAACGTGGCGTGTTATCTCTTTCTTTCTCATATTTGTCCTTGATTATTTAGCGGTTATTTCGCGCACCATCAATGTCGATACCAAACGAGCCCTCATATCCCATACCTCTCATAATATTTTTTGGCTTAAAACATATATAGCCCCCTGTACTTGTGCAAATTTGTCACTTAGACACCTCACCTTTGGTTTGGACCTATTAGACACTTAAACTTAATAATTTGGACCTATTAAACACCTGGTCGATGACAGCCTCGTTGAGTGTGAAAAACGCGCGCTAACATGTCCTAAATATTTGTCCAAATGTATGCCACATAAGATAAAAACTTGCCACATAAGATAAAAAATTTCCACATATATCTAATTTGTGCCACATAAGCCCAAAACTTGCCACATGCATTTAAAAGGTGAATTAATTGTTTTCTACCAAGAAAGGGTGATTTTTTTATTAAAATAAAAAACCCAGATCTGATTTGAGATTTGGGGTTTCTCCCCCAGATCTGAATTACAACCCTAATCTGGTGTTTCTCCCCAGCTGAATCGAATTCAACATAAAAAAAGGCGCTTATAGAGTGTTGGGGAGGACGATCCATCATCGTCCAGATCCCACCAACGACAGTTGCCAGGAGGAGGACGATCCCACCAACGACCCCTCTTTCCACCTCAGATCGAGGCGGCGCTGCCGCAAGACTGGCTCGATCTCATACTCTCAATCGCCGACCAAACCGTCACCGTCCGGATCCGATGCGATAACCGTCACTGTCCTCCTTCTAGGCTCCACCACCACTATGTTGACCCACCACTACCCAGATCCACCCACCCCTGATCGATCAGATCTGACCCCTATCGACGCCTAAGCCACCCGCCTTCTAGCTGCGAACCAGATTTGTATTTGCCCATGGTCTCCCACCTTCACCCATCCCCGCTACTGCCTACGCCCAAGTCCAGTCGTCACTGATTTTTAATGAAGAAGTTTTGCTTTAATTGAGAGATGATTAATCGTCAACGATTTTCATTTCTTACGCCCAAACCAGATTTGTAATTGAAAGATGATTAATTTCACCAAGTTTGCTTTATGTTGTACAGATATGCAACACTATTGATTTTCACCAAAGAAGATGATTGAAGAAAGCAAAAAAAAAATAAAGACAAAAGAAAAAGGAATAAAAAGTAAAGGAATAGAAAACGGAATAAATGAAAAAGAAAAAAAAAGAAAAATCAATTTATTGTGTAACGCGCGTGAAGGAGAGTGAGATGCACATATATTGCCACATCAGCGATCAGGCGTTTAATAGACCCGATTTATTAAGTTTAAGTGTTCAATAGGTCCAAACCAAAGGTGGAGTGTCTATCTGACCAAGTTGCACAAGTACGGGGGGTTGTATATGTTTTGAGCCTTTTTTTTTGGGTATATCAAATATCATGAAAAATGTCTTGTTTTAATATCAAGATATGGCCCGATATCCATATACTCTCATACCAAACACAAGATACGGCCCCATACCGATATCTAAATCCATATACTCCCATAACAAACACAAGATATGACCTGATACTAATATTTGATACCAGAATATCAATACCAAACGGGCCCTTAATCCTTGCCAATTGGCCTTAAAATAATAATCAATATATATCTTCTAAACCTGAAGCACTTTTGGGCAGATTCGTCATTAAGAATTTATATCCCAACCAACCTATTTTTAATAACGCTTTTTTAATAAATTATATATTATGTAATTCAATCACCTTATGGAATTTCCAATTTTATCCACTCACCTGACTTAATAATTTTTTTTATCAAATTTATATGAGATTGGATAAAATTTTTGACTCAACCCATTATTTTTTTTATCTTTATTCATGTTCATTATATTATAATATTTAATTATCTTATATCCATGTAGTATAAATAAAATATAATATACAAGAATTTATATATTTTTTCAATTTACAATGAGATTGGATAACTTTTTATCTCTACCATTCTTTTTATCTTTGTTCATGTTCATTATATTGTAATATTTAATTATCTTCTATCCATATGATATAGATAAAATATACTACACAATTGATCATATGGTTATTTTTTCACGATTACGGTTTGTACGTACAATATTTATAAAAATTATACTATATGGATAACGAAATTTGCAAAAAGTATAGTTAAAATTGATCAATTTTAACGATTACGATTTTTTGTACGGATATTAACTTTATCTTGAAACTTTTTCATTATATAATATTTAATTATCAATTTGGTATGATTATCAATTTAAAAATTTGGTACGAGTTTTCATTATTTTTATCTTTGCACATGTTTTTTATATTGTAAATGATAATTTTTTTAGTTAAAATAGGTATAATTTTATAGAAATATCCTTACATATATCAATTTAATCAAAATTTAAAAAATACAAAGAAATAATACAATAATTTTATCCATATGTATAACACATAAAAACATTAATTTAATATATTAGATAAAAAATAGATAAGCTTTTTATCCATAAATATGATAAATATAAATCAATTTTTATAGCTTTTCTATCTATAAGTATATTTTTAATATTAAGTTTGTATCCATAAATATGAGTATATGACAAATATAAAATAGTAATTTAATATCCCAACTATCCTTTTTTACTTCAAAATCCCATAATAAATTAATTTAATATCTCTAAATGAAATAGATAACTTTTATATATAAGTATAAAATATGAACCATATTTTAATTTACGGGTTTTCAATATTAAATTTTCATATTCTTTTATATTAACTTTTTATTAAAAGTTATATTAAAAGTTTTTAATTAGTATGAAACATTATTTTAATCATGTATTTTTATATTAATTTCGGATTTTTATATTAATTTTTTGTTTATAAGTATCATACTTAAAAGCATATTTTTCATTAAAAACATACTTAAAGTATGTTAATGTTTTTAATGACATACTTAAAGTATGTCAATGTTTTTAATAAATATTGGCCATATTTTTCATATTAATTTCGAATTTTTCAATATTAATTTTTTATGCTTAAGAACGATAACTTTTTAAATTTTCATCCATAAATACGTCGGGTTTTATATATTAATGTTCTATTTATAAATATGATAATTAAATACAATATTATCATTAAATTTTAATTTCAGTCAGCATAGTTTTAGTTACCAAATTGTTTATATTAATATTTCATCCATAACTATGCCCACACTTTTTTAATTAATATGGACCATGTTTTTCATGCAAGAATTTATATTAACTTTTTTATTTTCGTAAATTAATTTTTCATTTACAAATATGACAACTTTTTAAATTTTCTATCCATAAGCATGATGATTTTTATACCATTTTTATATTAATTAGTATGACAATTTTTAATTAATATCGGTATAGATATGTTATGTTTTACAATATATTAATTTTCTATTCATAAGTATGTTGATTTTTTTATATTACGGATACCTTAATAAATAAATAAAAAATTATTGATCCCTTAATGTTAAACTAGTTGATTGGGTTAGTTCAGTCAGGTTTAGGCTCGATCATTTCAGGTTCGATTGAGTACAAGTTCATGTCATTAAAATTTACGGGTTGATTGGGTCAATTCATTGCGGTTTTCGTGCGGATTCGAGTCAACCCAATGAATTAAGAACGTTAACTTTTATAAGTTTATTACATAAATATTATAAATAATATTTTTAAGAATAAACTTATATTTGTATTTATTTTAATAATAAAATATATTATTATAATTAACTTAAATATTTATAATATTATTTTATTATATAAATTATAATACCTATGTCATATTTAAATAATATATTATAATTTTTATTTTAAAAAGTCCACGGCCTTGCCCAGATCATAGTAATAATAATAATCGAGAACATAACCTTTGGACATCTACGGCCACCTAGGGTCATAAGCCCGTGATCCCTTCCCACTTCCTCTCTCCTAGGGTTTTATTTTTCTTTCCTCCAGCTGAAATTCAAAATTCTTTTCCACATCCAATCCGTTCAGGCATTCACTGATCTCGAATCGAATTCTGAACCCTCAAGCTTTTTCTGGCAGATTGCTATCTCCACTCCCACCATGAACTACCGCTCGAGCTTTCCGTCGTCCCAACGCTCTTCTAAAGCCAGGCCTCCTAATCGACGCAATTTTGGAGAAGATGAAGAGGAAGATGACGAGGAAGAATACGAAGACGACTATGTGGAGTTACCCGAATCTGACGATGATGAGAACGATAACGACGAGGATTACACCGGATATCAGCGCGCCGTCGAGGCCAATTACCGGAATCGGAACCCTAAGAAGCGAAGGGTCGAAGACCTGAATCCAACTTACGAGTTTCGCCCCAGAGGGGTTCATTCGATTAGGGCTTCCCAACCGGAGTGGAACGAGCATTCGACCTACGTGCTGCTCGATACCTGGGGAGAGAGGTTCTTGCAATTGGGAAGGAGCAGTTTGAGGAGCGACGATTGGAGCGAGGTAGCCGATAGGGTCTCGGAGGTAACAGGTTCGGAATTCGGAGTCTCCGATTGTAGGACGAGGTTGAATGTACTGAAGAGCAAGTATAAGAAGGAGAAGGCGAAATTGGAGACAGTAGGGGGCGGGAGTAGCAATTGGGTTTACTTTAAGAAGATTGATATGCTTATGACTTTGCCTCCCAGGCTGCAGCAGCAATGTGGGCTGGCCTGTGGGGTCGATTCTGGAGAGTTCGTGTTCATGAATCCGAGAGTGTATTTGGAGCATTCGAATGCGCTTGATGAGATGAGGGATAGCCCAGGGAATTCAGATTCAGAAGGGGAAGAGGATGACGAGGATGATCGGCGTGGGAGACAAAAGGGGGATGAGGCTGAGGATTTGGAGTCTTACAGAATGTTATCAGAATCAATCAAGAGGGTGGGGGAGATATACGAGAAGATTGAGGACAGTAAGAGGCAGCACATGATGGAGCTGGAGGCAATGAGGATGGAGTTTCAAAGGGATATGGAGTTGCAGAAGAAGGAGATGGTTGAGAGGACACGTGCTGAGATTGAGAGAATAAGGCAATCTAAGGAGGAGGAGGGGGTGGAGGGGGAGGAGGATGAAGAGGAGGAGGAAAATGGTGATTGTTCAGCAGATACCACTAGTTAGAATTGTAGGTAAGTTATTTTCTCCATCATGTTTTGTTTTTAATTCTTTTATTTAAGTTTTATCCTATAGATTCTTTATGCCAATGCTATTTGTTTGCTTTCCAAGTTGGTTATGTTTACCTAAAATTCACTCATAGAAACTTATATAGGTCAGTTTGTATACAACTAGATAGATTTCTTCCCTAATGTGCTATATCAGCCATTTAAAGCGAAGTGCACATTTCAATTTCTTCCAAAATGGCTGGTTGTTGTCTAGTTTTCTTAGATTTGAAATGCTTATTGTGATTCTTGATTAAGCTGTTTGTGTTGGGATTACTTATTATTAATCCTTAAGCTTGAAAGTCTATTGTTGTAGCTTTTGTACTCTGCCTTCAGATGATGTCGGGTGTGAAGGTCCTCATGTTTTGCATACATTTCACTTCTGTTTGGTCCTGTTGGGAATGGGGAAGGGATCACCCATGCATAGGTCTTATTTGGTTTGGCTCATTCTTGTTGGATTGGTTCAGATTGAAATTGCGGTGACTGAGATGATTTTGACGATACATAGACTGTTAATTGGTCATGCCAAGGTCCATATATATGTCATTCTATTTTAAAATTTGTTAAGTATGCTACTGCAATTCCGGATTGGGATACATAGAGACTGTAATTTAGTCTGGCAGTCTAAGCAATGTGCTGGGTTGCTCCTTGGCATGATTGAGAGGAGTAAACAATCAACTTAAGCTCTTCTTCTTCTTCTTCTTTTTTCAGATTGGGATCATTACTGGATAAAATGAGAATAATATAGGTTGCTGCCTGTTATTCTGCGAGATGGAGCTAGCAATGTGCTGGACTGCTGGGTAATTTCTGAAGCATTCAGGGGTCATTTTGGATGTAACCATGACCTAAGAGGCGTGGCACCTTGTATTAATATTGCGAGAGTGTTAACATTATGTGTTGGTAAAATACATTATGCTGCTGGGTCTATACAGGATTTTCAGTTGTTTAGTTCTAGTATAAATGTCGTGTTTCAGAGTATTTACCATCTCACCTCGTATTAATTCATGTCATGCTTAGACAAACACTAATTGATTGCCGATGACTCTTAGATGTCTACTTATTTTCGGTAGTCTTGTTTTGTGTTATTCTTGAATTGTTATTTGCGGTGAATTCTTGTTTACTACGGAGTGGAAGAAAAGAGATGCAACTAATGTACTACTGTCGAATGGTATGAAGTGTATGAAACTTTTTTTTTTTCATAGCAAAAGTGTATGAAACTTTTAGATGTCTTTGGTTGGAATGAATTCTTGTCGAAACGCAAACCAAGAAAACTATTATTAGATCAAATTCAATTTTGCGTGCTGAACATGGAATAAAGAACAATTAGAAAAACTAGCACAAAAGGAACGAACTACAAATATACAAGAAAGAACAACTAGAAAAACTAGAATCAAGGGAACGGATATCATCTAAAACACGAACCAAAAGGCGATAAATTACGAGGAGAATTAAACTTAGTAACAAGCCCTCCTAGATCATCACAATAAACTAAAACACCGCTGGACGTCAAGCCTTGGAGAAGGCGAAGATCAAACGCCATTGCCCGAGCTTCTGCAATTGGAACATCCCACCCCGATTCAGGCGTCGAATACCAACCACCAATATAAAACCATATGCATCTCTCACAACCACGCCAAGCCCAACCACTCCTAGCATCAACAAAACTTCATTCGTATTAAGCTTTAACACCCCAACAAAAGGTAAAAATCACTCCATCAACGACCTATATATCGTATCATTACTCGGCTGTGATGGCACTACCAAATAAGATTTTTAATGTGCCACCATCCGTTGAAAACAAACCCTAATCCCTACACAAGACGAAGGTTTCTACACGCCCAAGCAACCCATGCAAGCATCACAAAATGTTCAACGTTATCGGCCCCTAAACCATTCAAAACACCGCCCAAAGTATCCTCAAAAGATATGAAGTTTGCTCCACAAGCCACCAACCCATATTCAAATTAGCCCATAGTTCTTCCACCTTTGAGTATGTAAGAATATCATAGAGAAGAGGGGACCACCCATTGAACCACCAAGTTAGCTATTGCACTCAACATATTAAAACAAGCTCATTATGCAAAAACTCTCGCCTTTGGTAGTAATTTATCCGCCCAATTGCCCTCCAAACTTGTTTAAATACCCCATACCCATTAGCCATAGCCAACACCCATTTGACCAAGCCAATAAGCGGACTTAACTAAGAACAACCATTTCTTGCTAGCCACCAAAAAAACACATCACTTCCCACATCCTACTCAAGTGGCAAACTCAAAATCCAAATAACATTCGTCTGAACAACCATCCTCTCTATCTCCTCTTGCTTCCAAATCCTACCATATAGAGATAAAAGAGAAGCATCTTGTTCTATTGAGACCCGAGCTCCATCACCAAATCTCCATGTCACACCCTCAATCAACAAAGACATCGCAAACCATAAACTACACCATATATGTAGCTCGAATTTCCGCCTCTACAAGGCTCTAGAAAATCAATTTGGCATAAAAAATTTTGTTTTAGGGCCTTGCCAAGAAGACTCTCTTCATCATGAACCAAACACTATCCTTGCTTTGCCTAATTATCCAAATTAAAACACCTCAAGTCTCTAAATCCATTCCCCCTAAATTCTTTAGAAGACACAAATATCCCTATTTCCTTTAATGTATCTTGCTCCTTCGCTCACTCTTCTCCCACCAAAACTTAGCATGCATCCCATTAACCTTTACAACCAACAACTTCAGCAAAAGGGAGACACTCATCACATAAATAGGAATCGACTGTAAAATAGACTTATTTAGAACTTCCCTTCTCGCTTTTGAAAGTAATTGTTTTCTTCCAATGATTCAATTTCTTCCACATTCTATTCGTAATAGGCTAATTGTAATACTCAAGAAAATTTTAATATTTTAATGTTTCTCGAAATTCGTGTTAGGATTGCTTAGCTATTAAGTAATCTCGGGGAGACCTTAAAAAATATATTCTTGAAAACGCGTGCTCGAATTAATTGATATTTGGATGTAAGTTGGTAATTTTGATGCGTCTCGAAAAACGTGTCTAGGTTACTTCGCTTATAAGTAAGCTCGGATAAGTTTCTTTCTTAGTTTTGAAGAAAGTTCGTATACATAACGAGGTTTATCTAGTATCATCAAAAGGCATGAAGCTTATCTAGTACAATCAAAAGGTGTGAAGCTTATCTAGTATCATCAAAAGGTGTTAAGTCTATTTAGCCTCATCTCCTTGGAAAGTGTGATGCTATCTAGTAGCATCAAAAGGCGTTTGAAAAGTCAATATTTGTAGGCAAGAAGCCTCCATCTCGTTCCATTCTCTTCCTCCACCATTCGAACTCCTCTTTCTTCCATTCTTCTTTATTTCTCACATCCCTCTCCATGTTTCCTCCATTTTCATGCTTCAAAAATCCCAATAAAATCACCTTGTTGAACTTTGACCATCCTAGATACTTATTGAGTTGATATATTGCTCCATAGATAGTTAAAAGTTCAAGTTTCAAGCTTGGAGACAACTAAACAACCATCTTGCACTCTTCGTGGTGTAAGTTCCATAAAAGGGTATGAGCTCCATCTTCTTATGTTCTTTCTTCCATTTATGAACTTTATAAGTTGTAATAGGTTAGGTTTGAGAAGAATTTTGATATGGGTAGGTCGAATTTGATGGAGTAAGAAAAGTTTGAAGAGAGATGTGTAGGATGGTGAAAGTGATGTTTTCATGAACTGTTTTTGGTAAAAGTGATTAGATGGCTGTTTAACCTAAGTTAAGTGAGTATTAGGATTGAGTATGGGCTGTTATAGGAGTTGAATAAGGTCTCTTGAGTTTTAGATGAAGATTCATATGTCAATGGATTGAAAGAAGTGAAAGTGTGTGGATTATGGGATTTGTTGTGTATTTGGAATTTCGGTGGCTGAGATGGTGAAGTAAGGTGGCTGAATTAGAATGGTTTTGATGGTTGAGTTTGAAGGTTGTAGTTTTGGAAAGTTTGGAGTTTAGTGGGTTAAGGTTGTGGTTAAGTGAAGGGTAATAGTCGGGTTGAGTTATCAAAAGGTTAAAGGATTCCGAGTCTTAAACCTTTACCGTATTCTTTTAAGTTTTAGACTTCATGTTATTTACAAGACTGACGAGCACTTTTATGTCGCTGTAAAAGAATTGTCAAAGAAATATCCTAACTTCCGAACCTAAGTATAGTGGAAGCAAGGGTCGAACCCACAGAGACTCAGATTACTTGTATTTAAATAATATTACTAAGTGAAAGGGTTTTTTTTTTTATGATTTCAAGCTATCAATCTAATTAAATAAAGAAAAGCAAATAAAATAATTAGAAATTCAAATATAGAGAAAAGCGTCCAACTAGATTCGTATCCATTGCATACATGAGTTTTGATCCTTGATTATTCTTATTTCGATTTCCCTTGACTAATCTATTGTGAATTTATGAAATTCAAGCTTAAGGTGGTTATTAATATACACCGTCTTTAACAACCTTTTAACCAATTAACCTAGAAAACCTTCTATGTCAAATTGATCATGCAAATAAGTTCAAAGCATTCAATAGAAACATAATTCATGAATTCCACCGTCTATTCATGAAGTTTTGTGAATAAATTCTCCTCCTTTGATTAATCTTATTCCACCGTCTATAAGTTTAATCAAAGGATTCATCCATGAATAACCAAATTCCACCGTCTATTTAGTTACTCTAGTTGTAATTCAACCTAGAAATAGAATCGGTGATCAATCTATTATAATCCTAAGCGAATCTAATCAATTACGCATGGAGAAATTCAATCTAGTCAAGGCAAACTGAAATAATTCAAATCTCACAAACAATCATGCATACAATTTCAACTAACTAGTTGGACATAGGGAAATTAGCTAGAATATGACATTAAAGAAGAATTAAACTTACAAGAGTTCGATTTCTCTTCAATATTGCAAACTAGGGTTTTGTCTCCCAAGAGTTCTCTCCAATTCAAATTAACGTAAAATAAAGCATAAGCATAGCATATGTTTAAAAGAGATATGAAATCCAAAAACATCTAAAAACACGAATAAAGTCGGCCCAAAAGATAACACGGAGGCCCAAGTCAGCGTCGGATCAATGCTCTGAAGCGCGGTCAAAGGCACCAGGAGCGTGACCGCGCTCCCCCCGGTATTGCCCGCGCTTCAGCCGCAGAATCTTGTTCCCTTTGGCGCTGGCACAATCCTCCGAGCGCGGTTTGTCTTCCTCTTGAGTTATGTTTTCTTCCTTCAATTCTTCTCCTCAATGCTCTCCATGCGTTCCTAGGTCCGGTCCTTAACCTCACACCAACCATGCTTCACCTTCCATCCTACAATATAGCACACAAACGCGTAGATTCCGAACTAAACCGAAATAAAACTTAAACTACAACTTAAAGTAAAACTCTATCTAAAAATGCATAAAACGGGAATAAAAACATACTCTAAAACCTATATCTATATGCTCTATCAGAGACCTTATATCATGGTTTAGGAAATCGTTCTGACAAGTCCTTGTTCCATTCAAGAGTTGGAATTCCCAGTCAAGAGGTAAGTCGCTTAGACTTACTTAGTTATCAGTTTTGATGTGTGCTGGATGTGCAATATGATGTGTAGAGCCTTATTTGGGGATTCATCCCCTTATCTTATTAAACATCTATGCGTGAGTAAATCGATATTTTGAAAATATACTACTAGATGATTAATATGTCGTATGTTATTATATTTATGAAACTTGGCATCTACTGGTACGACGATGCCTACAGGATGATGGGAAAGGAGGGAGACATCCCTGGCTTAGTCGTATGGCAAGGACAACCCCTTCAAAATTATACTCCCTCTGTCCCGAATTGTTTGTCCATAAAGCAAACTAGCACAGTTATTAAGAAATCTAAAAAGGTGACAGAGAAGAAAGAGAAAAGGGAAGTGAAAAGTAAAGCCAAAAAGGGGGATTCATGTGAATTCATCTCAACCAATAGAAATGCAGTATTTTTTCAAGGGGACCAATAGGATTAAAGCATTCAATGCACATGGATCAGTTCCATAAAGCCAATTTATGGCTTTATAAATGCAACACCAACCCACAAAAGCTTACAACAACAAAGAGAACATTCTCTTACAAAACCCAGCACATTCTCTTACAAGGAGTAAATACAGATCTTTGTTTAAGGAAAAAGAAAGTCAAATTAGAATTTGTTTTTGCATCATTGCTTCGGTTTGATGGCCTCAGTTCTGGACCTAAATGAAGATCCACCTCCACATGTTGAAGTCCCACCAGTACAATCTCAGTATAGCTTCGATCTGAACGAGCCAGCAGGGGAAATGGAGGAAGATGGGGGACTACACACACCAGAGGCGACACAACAACAACCAACGTTCACCTCATCGACCATCAAAAGCAAAGCTCATCAGCGACAAAAGGTTCCAAATTCTGATGAGACTGCATCAAATTCCAACAAAAAGGGGACATCTTACGAGGGGAGCAATGCAGGGAGTTGCAACAGACTTTAATGTCTCAACAAGAACAACATCAAGAATATGGAACATGGCCAAACAACAAGCTCAAGCAAGTCAAAGGCCTAATGTCAGCACAGAATATCACAACGGAGGCAGAAAGAGAATTGAGGTTGATATTTCTAAAATCACATCAGTGAACATGGGAGACAAAACTTGCATAAGGGACTTAGCATCCAAGCTAGAAATGTCAAAGAGCAGCACACACAGATTACTCAAAAGGGGACTCATACGACCACATACAAATGCTCTCAAACTAGGACTCAAGGATGCAAACAAGCTTACGAGGTTAGAATGGATTATAAGCCTTCTAAATGGAGCCACACCAGAAACAAAGACAAAATATTATCCCATGTTTGACTTTGTCCATATAGATGAGAAATGGTTCAATTTAAGCAAAAAACTCAGCGTGTATATCTTGCACAAAATGAGAGAGGAAAATACAGAGCAACTAGTTCAAGCAAGTTCATTCCCAAGGTTATGTTCACAACTGCAGTTGCTAGACCTAGGTTTGATGCAAGGGGACAATGCACATTTGATGGAAAGATTGGTATTTTCCCATTTATATACAAGGAGGCAGCAAAGAGGAACTCAAAAAACAGAGTCAAGGGGACTATGGTGACCAAGCTGGTTGAATCTATCAACAAAAAGGTCACAAGGACCATGTTGATAGAACAAATTGTACCAGCAATCAAGGCAAAGTGGCCACAAGATGGTGCATCTCACAAGGTCATTTTCATACAACAAGACAATGCAAAGGCACACATAAGTCAACAAGATGCAGAATGGCAAAAGGTATACAAGCAAGATGGATTCACTTTCATTTTAGTTCAACAGCCTCCAAACAGTCCTGATTTAAATATATTAGACCTAGGGTTTTTTAGGAGCATTCAATATTTGATGCACAAATAATGCCTAAGGATATTGATGCAATGTTAGAGGTTGTATTTGAAGCATTTAATGAGCTAGACCCTAAGACTCTAAGTAATGTTTGGATGTCTCTTCAATATGTAATAAATGAAGTTCTAAAAGTCAAAGGTGGGAATGATTATGAAATACCACATGTCAACAAGAAGAAACTAGAAGCTCAAGGAAATCTGCCAACAGAAGTGCAAGCACCAATGTGGGCTGTGCAAGAAGCATGGGATGTCATTCATGCAACCAGAAATGGATTGCAAACAGAACAAGTATTTGAAGACAACACTCAAGAAAATGAAAGCAATGAAGAGCATCAAAGTCAAGAGGATCCATTTGAAGAAAATGACACCATGTAGGGAAATTATGGGCTTGGTTTGGTAAATTTTTGTGTAAGTAAATGAACAATGTGTAATTAGACTCCATGTATGGAAATGTAACTATTTTGGGACCTTAATGATGAAGAAGAAAATCAAGTTTAAATCTCAGAAGTCCCCATACATCATTGACACTTGTTCACTCACAATACTCAAGACAACTAGTGGCATGCCAAAGCCATGACCATGGTTGGATTCCACTCAAATGTCAATGGTAGTGAGCCATTAAAGAACAAGAATCTCAGTTTTATAAGAATCTCAGTTTTATAAGACATCATCATTGATTAAAGAAAAAATGGAAAAACAACCTCAGAAAGTCCCCAAACATCATTGACACAAGTTCAATCACAAAACCATATGACACCCAGTGGCATGCCAAAGCCATGAACATGGTTGGCTTCCACTACAATGTCAAAGGTAGTGAGCCATCAAAGAACAAGCATCTCATTTATTTAGGTATCATCATTGATTAAAGGAAAAAATTGGGAACAAACACACACAAACACAGAACATGCTTACACACAAACAATCTCAGTTTTAGGAACAAACAAACACAAACAAACAACATGCATACACACACCACATAATTTGGGATAGAGGGAGTAGAATTCACATCAAGCAGGGGATAAAGCAAGCAACAATCAAGGAAACTGCAACAATAACAACAAAATTCAAAATAAACTAGATAGATCAGGGGACTTAGCTAATGATCCTCTTCGGAATCAGGGGCAAATTCACCATCAAACTCAGCGAAACCATAGCTCTCTTCATTATCTTCTCTATCTTCGTCATTATCTTCATTATCAGGGACCTCTTCAAATACAAGGGACTCATTTAGGCCGTCCACCTCATCATCTGTCTCCACCTCAATTTTTTGAGACTGTAGGAGTGGAGTCCTTTGCAATCAGGCCCCCACTCACAGTTGGGTTCATTAGAGAATGCAAGTTCTGATGAATCCGATGACCGGGGACTTTCATCCCCACCAAATAATGAATCAAGACTCATCTCAGCTAGGGGACTAGCAATCTGCAATACACCATAAATCAAAAACGAGAAAGAGTGAGTACAACATGTGTAGAAGACATTTCGAAACTCAGATTCACTATGGATCGAACACGCACCAAGCAAGAACTCACCGGAGGGGGTAGAAGATGGATCGAACCAAGTAGCCAGCAAGCATGCACAAAACAGAGGGTATAGATGAAGGCCCAATTGAATACAAAACATGCAAAAGTGAGAAAACGATCCAAGAAGATCAATCAAAGAACAAATGAAATGCAAAAGTGAGAAAACTCACCAAAGGAGGTCGAAGATGGCTCGAACGAACCAACAAGCCAACATGCACCAACCTGCACCAACCAAAGGAGACATAAAAAAAGCAAATGGTAAGAAAGGGATCAACACAAGATGAATGGATCGAATAACCAAGCAAGAACACACTCACCACAGGCGAATATGATTAATGGATCGAAGAACCAGCCAAGCATGCACCAAGATGAATCAATCGAAACAACAAGCCAACATGCACCAACCAGAGGTGACAGATGCAAAAGAGCAAAGGGTGAGAAAGGGATCTACACAAGATGAATGGATCGAAGAACCAAGCAAGAACACACTCACCACAACCGGATATGATGAATGGATCGAAGAACCAGCCAAGCATGCACCAAGATGAATCGATCCAACCAACAACAGGGGAGGCCGAACCGATTCAGGAATTCGAGAGAGTTTTGTGTGAGATTGAGAGAGGATTGAATGAGATCCAAAGAGAGGCGCACCAAGATGAATCGATCCGACCAACAACAAGGGAGGTCGAATCAATTCAAGATGGATCGAGAGATTTTTTGTGAGATTGAGAGAGGATTGAATGAGATCCAGAGAGAGGCGTACCAAATGAAGAGAGCTAGGGTTTGTGAGAGAGCAAGAGAAGACTGAAAAAGAAGCGGCGCACCAGATAAATAGAGCTAGGGTTTATGAGAGAGAGAGAGAGAGGAATCTAGAAGAAGCGGCGATCAGAAATGAAGAGAGCTAGGGTTTGTGAGAGAGCACCGAGGGGTATATATCGAAGCTTCATGGATCCGGCCCAAAAATGGAGCTCCCATGTGATCCAACAATGGAGGTCCAAAATAAGCCCGAAAAATTTGGTCCAAAAACCCATCAAAATGGATCTCATTTTGTTCAACAAATAAAAATAAAAATGTTGGTAATGAAAATCATTTGTAAATTTGTGTTTTTTTTGGGTATGGATTGTTTAAGTGTAGTGATTTTATTGTGTTAAAGAGATGGAGAGAGATTATTGGGGAATAAAGAGTTGATAATTATAGGTAAAATAAGTGATTGGGTAGGGATAAGAGTGTAAAAGTGTATAGATAAAAAAGGAAAGGTTTAAAAAGTGGATAAACTTATTGGGACGCTCGAAATGGAAAGGCGGACAAACAAAATGGGACGGAGTGAGTAATAAAATATTTTGGCGAGTGCTCCCGAGGAGGCTTGACCAGGGGTAAGAAGGTGAATGATAAGGGTGTGAGTGGTTCGGATAAATGGTGGAGGCCACCGTCCACTACACCGTGTAAGGCTGGAGGATGCCATGCTTGTTAGATAAATGATATTGCTGAATGAGAATTGATGAGTTGTGTTTGAACTATTATTGAGGTGAAAAGCGATTGAGGTGATACTAAAGTGAAATGATGTACTATTATTATTACGTTTTGTATGACTATAATTATTATTATTACGTGCTTTAGGAATATAAGTTGTTGAGTGTGTTATTTGCTTTCGTGAATATTGTATATTAAATGTTATATTATTATTTATTATCCTGGTTATAAATTATTAAAGTGATTTGCTGCTACATGTGGTGTTTAATATTTAGTGCAGCTTGGAATTGGTAGCTAACCCTTCGGGGACTTGTTTTTTTAGTTTCAGGTAAGAATATGAGACTCATGATGGAACCTTGGCAAAATGATGGTATGAGATGTTGGAGGCCGTGTCATTAGGAATGGGTTCGGGTGGTTACTTATCTTGTATATTATGTATAATTTTTTCTTTTGTGGAGGAAAGGATAGTATGAGGTCAATAAAGTATTCACAAGTAGTGTTGTAGTTTATGTTAATTGGGAATTCATGCATGTTTTCCATACATTGATTTTATAAATATAGGTTGGATGTTTTCTTTGTATTTTCTCGTCGTGCCCGAGTTGTAAGATCCGCGTGAACTCGTTGTCAGGTTAGCTCATGTGGACCCATTTGTGGTCTATTACCGAGTAGTGCCCCGATATAAAGTCGGGGTGTTACACTAATAGCCTCAACAACAATCTTCTTCAATCTCCCAATAACCATTGGGAACCCCAAATATTTCAAATATCTATCAACCTCTTGGATCCCAAAAGACGTAATACTCTACTTGGTCATGTCACCCACATTCTTAAACAAACTTCAATTTTTTTTCATATTTTTTTTCTGTTTAGATGCTCTTTCATTAACGTTGAAGATATTGAACAACATTGAACACTCCCGTAAGTCTACTCTAGCAAAAAATCAACCAATCATTCGCAAACAACAAATGAGAAATACGCATCCCCCTCTACATACTTGTACTCCAAGAAGATGACCCCCAAGCATGGCCTTATAATAAGAGATGATAGTGCTTCTGCAGACAACATAAAAAATAAGGTTATAATGAATCACCTTGATGCAACCCCCTCATCAGCATCACATTCCCTTTCACACAACCATTAAGTTTGAACAAGAATGATACCGAACCCAAGCAACTCATAACCACCCACCATGCTTAAAATCCCATTTTGGTTACAATGGATCACCTTGACGCAACCTCCTCATCAGTATCACATTCGTTTTCACACGACCATTAAGTTTGAACAAGAATGATACCGAACCCAAGCAACTCATAACCACCCGCCATGCTTGAAATCCCATTTTGGACATCAGCACCCTAAAAAAATTCATTCAACTTGATCGTAAAGCCTTCGTCATATCGAACTTGAGGGCATAAAAATCCCTTTCATCTTGCCTCTTATTATTCCTTTACTTGTGGAGACTCAGAGAATAAGGCGAAGAAAAAAAAAATACATTGCCCCATTTAAGTTGAAAACTCAGACAACAAAGTAGCAAGCATCCTCTAGACCTTGAATAGCATTCATGTACAAAATCGTGTCCCATGATACCATATAATTGGTATATAATGTGAAATGACCTTGGGCTCCATTTTTCCTCCAAGCAAAACTCCAACTTGCAACCTCAAATAACACAAAGAGCCAACTACAAGAAGCTTCACGGCTGTCAGTAATCCAAGCTAACCTAACTTAAATAGGAAAAACATCAGCGCAATTAAGTTGATCCCGTATTTTGCCTTCTATCAAGGTTGGTAAGCAGGCACAGAAGAAGCACCAAAGTCATAAGGATTATAAGTGGCCTGAGCTCCATAAACACTGCCTCCCCCCAAATGGGAACCAGCAGCACCCTGATTGTCCACTGGCAGAGAATAGTGAGGAGGTTGTACAGGAAGCACAGAAGAAGACGAAGCAAGAGTCTCACCATAGACTGTGTAAGGATTAGCCACAGTGGCATCATAGGCAGCCTGAGTTGGATAGTTGTAAGATCCATGATAGGTTGTCACAGGGCTCTGATGGAGTTGTGGAGGGGGATTTCTGTGAGCAAAAGAGGGATATGAGTTTGAAATCTTGGGAGCCTTGGTGGGTCTAGAATTTGGTTGGTGGCCAGTTCGAATTCCATGGACCCGCTTATTTGAGGGTTTGCTGGGGGCAGAAGAAATTTTCTTCTTGTCTGCTTTTGTCTTTTCCATATTAGCCAGTTTTTCCCTCAAATCATCAAGGGGGAACTGATCTTCAAGCGTGAGATCTTCTACACATTTTATGATGACTTTGATAGGATTCATTTCCGAGTTGATGGATTCATCCTGAAATGTTTCAAAGGACTAGTTAGCAAAAGAATCTAATTCGTTTTAGAAAAAGATTTAGAAAACACACCATGGAGGCCGAAGTGTTTCCCTTTGTTGGTATGTTGGCTATATTCCTTGTACAGTTATCCAAATAAGTCTTCAGCAGGGAGGCAGGTTGAAACCTCTGGGTCAAGCCAGCCTCAGTAGCAAAATAGATGGCTTCAATCTCCATACCATTCTTCACCAATTCATCTATTATATCTGCAGAGGACATAATGTACCAAACAGTTATCAACAAAAAAATAAACAACATGATTGCACACATCATTTCCCTTTGAAGGAATAATAATACTATAATATTGCAAGTTCTATTGGTTAGAAGCTCACATAAATGAGAAGAAATTTTGTAGGAATTCATTCTTGTTTAGCTTTCTAAATAGTGCAAGAGTATCAAGTAGCATCAAATGCGCTGCACAAGGAAGATGTGATCATTATTAATGGATATCAATTTCCAGTCAAAGTGTCATACTGCCTCTAGTTTATTCTCTTCTTCCTTCACCTCCTCCATCCCTCCATGTTTTATTCCTAAAGCATATTGGTGTCAATAGACTCTATACAAAATTCAATTTCTCAAAAGAATTGCAGCACTTGAACTTTGAATGAAAAAAAACTCCAATAGCCAACCATCTCTGAACGACTTTACCCCATCTAGAGTAAACTACGAACTGCCAAGTATAATTTTTTGGAAGGAGAACATACGATTGATAGTTGTCCATCAGAAATATACCCGGAATATATGTTTTCGTCTTGAAGTTCATCAGAACAGCATAACCAGACTTGCCACCTTCAAGACCAAGCTAAAAAAGAACTACGATAATTCCTATGTCTCCAGCTTCTATGATTAGTTATATCGTAGATTGACAAATGTTTTTTTTTTGTGATTATTCATATGATGAATTACATCTTATAACAGCCAACTGCATTCTCAATCAAGTGATTCCTCTTCTAGATATTGAAGGAAGAAAATTCATCTACTTCACTTTCTTAACCCCTACTGAAATTGTAGCAGCACCAATGATTGCTTTCAACTATAGCTCTATCTGACCAATGGATATATTCGTGACTATAATGCCAATTACACACATGATACTACCCGTAATCAGATATTTCTATGCTCATTTCACTGGGCAAGAATGCATCTGCCTCTGTTAACTTGTTTAGAACACTAGGATTTCCTTTAAATGCACACAGAGTTTTGAAGAAGATATATAGGCCAGAATGTACAATCTAGCTTCTTAAGTGAGCTTATCATACAAGGACTTGAATAACTTGAAAGACAGCTTCGGCTTCACCGTAGGATAGATAGGTTTGTCTAGAGGGAGAAGGGTGATAAGAAGCAAGACATGGATGATAGAATCTTGCAAATGCAAGAAATGTATACAGTATATAACATGTACCTCCAATTTTGTCCTCGAAAATTTGCACGGCTAGCTTGGGCATGTCCCTTCTCAGAGGGGCAAACTTCAAAACCAGCTTCCTCAGAAACTCCTGATCAAACTTCTCCTTCAAGCCAAATCCAATCACCAGCTGCAACAACATGGCGACCTCCGATGGCCCCACCCGATTCAACACGCCGAAGTTATCCTCCATCTCCTCTTTCCACTTTTCAATGACATCCTTCGCCCTCTGCACTATTCGTCCCGCAAAAGCCGGTCTGACGCTCTCCATCTTCTTGGCCGCATCCTTGAGATCGTCCTGAGGAAACAACCCTCCCACCACCACCGAACACGCCCACCGCCAATCCGTCAACCCGCCACCGGCACGGTTGCCGGAGGGCTTTCTCGCCGCCGCCCTCTTAACGAACACCTCCACCACGTCCAACACGAGCCTCGGTGGATCAACGCACTCCCCTATCGCGTTCAACATAATCTCCCTAACTGCCAGGGACTCCCTCCTTTTCAACACAAGAAAATTAAGGAGCCCCGGTGCGTTCATTCGCCGGCACAGAGATCTTAGACTCTCGACGAAGCCGGCGTTCTGCTGCGCAGGATTATCGATTTCGGAGAGCGCGGCCTGTTTCCGGGCCTCGATCTCGGCAGAAAGAGACGCGCCGCGTTCGGGGATGGAGCGCTCGCGCTGGTCGAGGAGAGTGAGGGTTTCATGGGATTCGGATTGAAGGGATAGGATCTTGGAGTCTAGGGTTTGGGATTGTTCGGAGAGGGATCGGTCGAGGGAGGAGAAATGGGAAGTTAGGGTTTTGTAGAGGTCGGTGCAGGTGGAGAGAAGGTTTTTCCGAGCTTCGAGGTGGTCGAAGAGGCTTTGGACTCTTTCTCCGTCAATCACCTCCATTGCCATTTGCCAGGGCGGGACCAGACTGAGAGAAAGATGGAGGAGAAAGGCCCAGATAGGGGGAATCAAACGCTGCGTTTTCGCACGACAGAATTATAGATCTGCTACGTTCCCAAAAAAAATACTACAAAATAAGCCCATATTTCCGAGTTTAGTTCAAACTAACTCGGTTGTGTGCCATACAGGCATACACGACCATTATTTGAATTTTTTATTATTTAGGACTCGAAATAATTTCTTTAATAAAATTTTTAAGTGAGAATTATTTCTTTATTTATAATAAGATATGTGATTTAAATTTTGAATGAGATAATATTATATAATATATATGTAAATAAATACTAAAACTGAATAATATTTTCATACTCGTTAATTGAATATGGTAAGTATTTTCATACTCGTTAATTGAATTTTTTAATTGAATAAGTAATAATGATAAATGAGATAATATTATTATAATATATAAAAAATAACGATACATATTAAAGATGATGATGTACAATTATATAATATTTAAATTTTGTTCATAAAAGTAGTAGATAATTGTATATTAGATATGGATGATTTAATTAAATAGCAAAAAATAAGAGGCTAATTAGGTGGATATTAAGGAAGGTGTGAAAATTAGGTAAATAGCAAAACCCCCCATCACCCACCCCCACCCCCACTCCCACCGAGTTGACTCGGTCGTTGACCGTGTTGACTCGCTCGTTGACCGAGTTGACTCGGTCGTTGACCGGCGTTGACCGGCCGTTGACCACCATCACTATCATCACTGTCATCAACTGTCATCACTACTTGATGACTATCAACACTATCATCTTTATCATCATTGTCATCAATCGTCATCAACTGTTATCAAGTGTCATCACTTGTCATCACGATTTGATTGTCATCAACTATCATCACAAGTTGTCATCACAATTTTTTTCACCGTCATTACAAATTTTTAATGACAAAAAGTGTAATAAAAGGTAATAAGTGTCATCAAAATGTCTGTATGACACTTTTTGATGACAAAAAGTATCATCAACGACATTCAACCACATCAAAACAACCGTCATCACTGTCATCACATTTTTTCCACTGTCATCACAATTTTTTCTCACCGTCATCACAGTTTTTTGATGACAAAAAGTGTAATAAAAGGTAAAAAGTTGTCATCAAATATGTGTCATCACATACGATTTTTTCATAAATTGTCATAACCTTTCATAAACTATCATCACGGTTGGATTGTCATTATATATTATCACAAATGTCATCTCTATTTGATGACGGTTAATCTTTTAGTGACATCAATCATCACATATAATTTTTAGCATCATCAATTATATTTGTCATCAAAAAAGTTTCATCATAAAAAAAGTGTCATCAAAACCTATCATCACTGTCATCAATTTGATGACGGTTTGATTGTCATCAACTATCATCACAAATGTCATCCCTATTTGGTGATGGTTTGACTCTCATTAATTGTCATCACTACTTGATGACGGTTCGATTGTTATCAACTATCATCGCTACTTGATGACGGATTGATTGATTTGTTTGTCATCAAAAGGCCATTGATGACAAACAAGTTTCATAAAAGGACCTTGATGACATTCATTTGTTTGTCATCAAATGACCTTGAAGACAAACAACCGTCATCAAAATTGTCATCACTTAAAGTTTATTCGTTTTATTATCATCACAAAAAAATAGTTATCATCAAATGTCTTCATCATATAAAAAAATAGTTATCATCACCACATAAAAAATAATTGTCATCACTAAAAAAACAAGTTGTCATAAACCGTCATCAAGTGTCATCACACGTTATCAAAGGTTTTTAAAAATTATTGTCATCAAATCTCATCAACACATAAAAGTAGGTATCATCACCGCATAAAAAACAATTATCATCACTAAAAAAATCAAATCAAAGTTTTTTTGAACTTGAAAATCAAAACCGTGCTAGAACTACAATGCTAAATCTCAGTTGACTAAAATCAGCACACACAATTAATAAAAGAACACAAAAAGAAATCAACAATAGGTTCAATCCTGGCAACATTGAAATCTAATGATAAGAATGATTGATTAATCAGAAACCATACATATTTCCATCACTATATAAAATCAATCCAATATGACAGAATAACGTGTGTGTTGTAACTTGTAAGATGTTCCATGAATCAGTAGAAAGCGCACTCCCTTTCATTTGCATAACGTGTGTGTTGTAAGCAATGGTCAAAGCAGAAAAGAGTTTAACTGACCTTTGCATTTGCACTAAATCCCTTCATGAATTTAGCTTAAAGGTATCCTTGTGAGAACATCACTGGTGCAACAACAAGGATCACAAGTGCTAATCCAATTAGCAGTGAAAGATATTACAAGTCCCGCCACACACGTGGCTATGTTCTGTACGATTAGGGCGAGTTAATCTCCCACAAGGCATCGCACATTTGAAGCATCTGTGGATAATCTTGCCCCAATTGCACCACTGGAATAAATTTGAACCAATTTTTTTTAGTTTAAGAAAAAAAAGATAAAATGGATACCAAGTAATTGTGAAGCAATGTTACCTTGAATTTGCAGGGTGATCAAACCAGCTAATTTCCTGGTGGACAAATTTTTCAAATGTGAGGACGCGAATGCGTCTTATGAGCCTACCACCAGCAATTCCAAAGAAGAAATTTTGCCCCGGTATGACCAACAAGCTGGTGGTGGCAAGAGCCAAGTAGATTAATGCCCAAAACCTTGAATCTTTGCCTATGAAATGTGGGGGTTCATAGAAAATCTTGATAGCAGAAGAAAGCAAGAGCCCAAAGACATGGAAGATGACACCATGAATACAAGCAGCAACAGCTCGAAGCAACAACACTGGCAACTTTGGCTATTATCTAGGCAAACGCACATGATGCTCAACAGCAAACGCACACTTCTAGGGATCTCCCATCGGAGTTTCCATGGACAACACCAGGCTTGCCCCAGCCGAGATCGGAAAGCTCATGTTCTCTCAATTTTCGGAGCTCGTGAATGATTTCTACAACAACGGATCGCCGTCGAATCTCTCCAGCGGGAGATCGAAACCCTAGATTGGACTATGGAATTAAAGGAGCGGAAATCGCGATGGCATCTTAGTGCTCAGATTTGCAATTTCTAGCGAATCCGGTAACGAAACACGTCTAGATCGAGCGTGGAGAAGCACAACCAGAAAGTCAATTCCTTGGGCCTGATCTCGTCGTTAAAGACCTCCGAGCGCGGTGGATATTCTCCAGCGCATGTCCTCCACATTCCCGGTGGCTCTGGAGGAGAGATATGTCAGAGAGATAGTGAAAAAAGTAAAAGGGTTTTTATACTTGACAAATACAAAAAATTCTGGGTTCTGCATACAAGCGCCCAAATATGGGTTGGGATTTTGCCCTTTTACCTAATTCTTTCTATTAGATATTATGTATGGATAGTTTCATACTTGCCATTGAAAAACAAATAACGATATCTATTAAAGATGATGATGTACAATTATATAATATTTAAATTTTGTCCATAAAAAATAGTAGATCATTGTATATTAATAGCAATAATAATATTATTATATTATATATTTTTAAGGATGGTAAATACTAAAAAGAAGAAATGGTAAAGAAGTAAATTTAAAAATTAAGATGCTTATGTGACATAATTAGATGTGTGACAAATAGGATAGAGAGATTTGAGTTTAGTAAGAGTATATAGATGAAAAAAAACTCTTATATTGAAAAATAAAAAGTGCACTACAAAGTACGAAAAGTGCATTACAAAATACAAAAAGTGCAATCTGAAAAGCGTACTACAAAAAATACGGAAAGTGCACTACAAAGTACAAAAAGTGCAAATGCGAAAAAGTGCACTCCGAGGTAGAAAAAGTGCACTACGAACTAGAAAAAATGCATTTTTTCATTTTTCAAGATAAGAGTTTTTTTCATTTGAACCAAGCTCTCATATTTCCCCCTCTTAATCTCACTTCCCTCCATCTTATACATGGCACTGGGTCGGCTTGGGACGGGTGGACTACTTCCACCACTTGATCCGACTTTATTAACCGCCCACCTGACATGATAAAAAAACCTACAAGTTCCGCTTGAAATTGAACCACTCGAAATTCATTTGTTTTCGAGGCGGATCGGTGTTTTTCGAGTATAAAATAAGCTGTTGAAATTTTCAAATTCCAATTATATAATTGACCATGAGTTCATAATTTATATTTTATATAGACCAAACTCAACTTAGAATAAAAATAGTTAGACAAAAGTCAAACACATCAATGACATTAAAAAATATGGTCTAAAAATGTCTTGAACTAAGCACAAATAAAATCAAATAAAGAACACAAATACAAAATACAAAAGGGCATGTCTTCAACTTTAATATTCATCCAAGATTGAGATAAGCTCTTCCTCCTTCAAAAAAAATCCTATCATTCAAGTAAAACATTAGCATTTGCATATTATTGATTTAAATTCATAAAATGATAAATATGATATTCGAGTAAACAAAAAATATAGTAAGTTAATTGTATTGACAACTTCACTGCTATTGACTTCTTCTTCATTACCGGTATGAGTACCACAAGCTTGAGAATTGTCGAGTCGTAATCCTTGTAAAAAACTAAACATGAATATATAATAAAAGAATTAATAATAACTTAAGTAATAAGAACTTAACAATAAGACAAAATTACTATTGGGCCTCATTTTTGCAAGCCCAATTAACAGTCCGAAAGAAAGAAAAGCCCATGAAATTTGATCAGCCAAGAGTCATGCGTGCCCACCACCAGGCTTGTGTAGTTGAAGTCGACATCCACAAAGGGCGACTGGGAGGAAAAACGGGGGGAACGTGGATACATTGGCTCGAGGTTAATGGATGCATAACTATCGGTAGAAAGAATTGGGGAAGGGGGGATAAATTGTAATGCCATGAGTTTGAAAGGGAAGGACTTGTAATTAGAGAAAACTGAATCAATCATAGTTTTTTTCGAATTGAACTGAAATTCTTTCCATTCGATCATCATGTTTTGAACCTTTGTTTGAGCATTTAGTTTCCATCTTCATGCATCTTTGAGTGTGAGAAATCAGTTAAAAAAGCTTCCACAAATTAATCAAGACATTGGTATGGGCAAATTTGAGCATCTCACGGCGCGGGTTTCCATGGAGGAAATTTGGAGAGCGATGAAATCCATGCGTCCATTTAAGTCTCCGGGAATTGATGGTTTTCAACCGGTTTTCTTTCAATGGTGTTGGGAGTTGGTCAAGGATTCGGTGGCAAGTTTTGTTCTGGACTTCTTTCGCACCTCCTCGTTGCCGATCGACATGAATGACACGGTGATCGTGTTATTGGCTAAAGTGTGCTGAATTTAGGATAAGTAGATTAGCATTTTTACAATGTCAAGTTGAAGTAAAGTCGACACTTGTACATCCAAAAGGATAGTCAAGGCGGTTTGACAAGACCCCGAAGGGTAGTCTCGTGAGTACACTTTGAAGGGTAGTCTCATTTGGGTGTAGACCATAAAGGTAATTACCACCGACTATTTAAAACATTTTATATAAGAGACTTGGATAATGGCAACGGGTCACTCAAGTATATCGAGCTTTCCATCAACGAATATTGCCCCTATTCCATGCCAAGAGTATTCCACAATATTGTTGCGAGATAAAACGTTCCAATAAACGACAATGGAAACGGTTGGAAAAAGGATTTCCATTAAGAATAAACATACCTTATTCGAGCCTTGTGATTCCTCTTTTATCTTCACATGAGAAAACCGATCCATGCTTGAATTCTGAGGTTCCTCCTTAAGTTTTTACACGAGAAAACCGATCCATGATATCAACCAAAACGTGTTTGATTTCTTTGAGAACACTCACTTAGAACAACCCTAAGACTCCACCGATTTTGAGTCTTGCACACCCCTCATCATGGACGCCCAACAAGCCCATAAATAAGCGAGTCCATGTCTGTCCAAATTCGATTATGGAGTGGTTTCCAAGCGGTTAGGGAAGTTGAGAGAAGATAGGAGAAGTTTGGGAAGTTACTTGGTAGTTATCTCCCAATAACCAACTTCATCCTTATCCACAACTCTCTCCCCTACTCACCATTTATAGGCGTCGAAAGAAGCCCTAGAATGGCCCAAGAAGTCGTCCAAAAATCAGCCAAGAAAACCTAAGGAGTTGGTCCAAAAATTGCTTCTAGAAAGCCCAATGTCAAGCATAAAATCAAGCCTAAGATGGCAACCCCTTTGGCCCAAAATTCAGCCCAAATGTGCGGCCCATGCCCATTGCCACGCCCCATGGGCTGGCCCACCATGGCCCACATGGCCTAGGTGAAGTTAGCATTGCTAGGTACCAAGCTAGGTCACTAAGCTAGTGTAGCTGGCCTTCAGCTAGTTGAGCTGACATCCAGCTAGATGAGCTGACATCCAGCTAGATGAGCTGGCTTGAGCTGAGCTTTAGCTCTTTGAGCTGACTTCTAAGCTATTTGAGCTAACCCTAGCTAGTTTGAGCTTACTTGAGCTAAACCTTATCTAGATGCAATGTTCTAAAAAACGCTAGGTGGACGCTGGGCGGAGAGAGACCGCCTAGTGCCTAGACGGTCTGAACGGTGGCTTAGGCGGTCCTAGACGGGTGCCTAGGCGGTGTGGATGGCTAAGCGGGCTAGGACCTTCCAGCGCCTAGGCGGGGCCTAGACGGGGCCTAGAAAGGATTTTTAGAACAATGGCTAGATGAGCTTCCTACCAAGCTAGTTCTTTGAGTTAAGAGCTAAGTTAAGCTTATAGAGCTAACTTTAAACTAGTTTGAAACTTTCAAACTCCTTTCTAGTATTCATAACTATGTGCCAAGCCATTCTCATGCTTTGGTATTTGTCTAATACATTCACCAAGCTTTTGAGAAGCTACCAATCATTCATATGATAATCCACAAAGCTATAGTACAACGTTTCCTTGCTCAAAACCATAAAACCTAGCTTTGTTGGATATCAAGAAAAGTGCCCGACTCCTCGTGCCAAAACCATAGGCGCGCCGCAACACCTTGCTTTTGCTACCAACCATCCATGCGCACTCGGCGTGCCACAACCAAGGAATAGGCGCGCCCCAGCCATGCACCACGCTCGCGCTGCACACCTTGTACCCCGTTCACGCCGCACACTTTGCACCGGCGCGCCCCTTCTGAGCACCGTGCTCGTGCCATGTCATCGTCAACATAGGCGCGCCCTTTACCAAGTGTCGTGCCCACGTTGCGCCCTTGGCACATGAGGTTCCGTGCCTAGGTATAGGTGCATCTCTCAGACATTTATCTTTTCTACGACCACTTACAATCATATCATGGAAAGTCACAAGGTCGATCTTCTTAATCGATATCCTTATGTGACTCCTTTCTCATCACATGCACACAATGGGATTGATGACTTTTCACAAATCACCAACAAAGTGGCCAAACCGAAGCTTATTAGCCAATTCTGTCCTATAAGTCTATGTAATGTCTTGTATAAGACGATTATGAAGATCCTGGCTAACCGTATTCAGCTACCCATGATGGGTATTATTGGTCCTACGCAGGGAAGTTTTATTATGGGCCTTATGATTACGGACAATATAGTTATTGCCTAAGAAGTGGTCCACTCCTTGAAAAGGAAGAGGGGTGCCAAAGGCTGGATGTTTCTGAAGTTAGACCTTGAGAAGGCCTATGACAAATTAAGTTGGGAGTTTATTGAGTCTTCCTTGCGTGTTGTTGGCTTTCTTGAGCACTTGATTCTGTGGCTGATGGCTTGTGTTTCTTCTCCCAAGTTGCAGGTTCTTTGGAATGGCGAGTTAGCGGATCAATTTTCTGCATCTCAGAGTGTTAGACAACGCGATCATATCTCGCCTTATTTGTTCTTGTTGTGCATTGAACGTCTCAGCCACATTATAGTTGATGTCGTGGAGTCTAAGGGTTGTAAACCGATCAAGCTTACAAGGAATGGCCCTTTACTCTCTCATATCTTCTTTGTTGACAACGTCATGCTCTTCGTTGAGGCTTCTGTTGAGCAGGTCCTTCTGATTAAGAGATGCTTAGATACTTTTTGTGCGGCTTCTGGACAAAAAGTGAGTGCGAGCAAGTCCAAATTTTTTGTCTCTTCTAATGTGGGGCATCGACAGATTCGGTTGCTTCGGGCAGCTAGTGGCTTCTCTGTCACTTCTGACTTAGGGAATTACCTCGGTATGTAGGTTTTACACAAGGCTATTAACAAAGATATGTTCCATGCTCTTCTTGATAAATTCAAGTCGAAGTTGGCAAGATGGAGATAGAGGTCACTTAGTTTCTTCAGGAGAGTTACATTGGTTAAATCGGTCCTTACGTCGCTTCCGATTTATACGTACTATGTCTTCGACTTTGTTGTCGGTGAGTATGTGTAATCAAATTAAAAAGATTAATCGTGATTTCATTTGGGGTAGTACTTCTGAACAAAAGCGGATGCATAAGGTTGCCTGGGAGGAAGTTACTAAACCTCGGATTCATGGAGGTCTCTGCATCCGTTCTATGAGAGATTTGAACGTGGCATTAGTCGGTAAATTGGGATGGAGATTTGTTATGGAGGATGGAGACCTTTGGGTGTCGGAACTCAATAAGAAATATGTGGAGAGTGTGTTGGGTAACTCCGGGGCGGTTTCTCATATTTGGAGAAGCATAAGGATGGGAAATGCTAAGGTGATTATCCACGGAACTAGATGGTTGATTAGAGATGGGGGTTCAATGGGTTTTTGGACTGATGTCTGGCTCATGGATGACCCTCTCTATAATATGGTTGAGATTAATATTGACAACGCCTAAATGAGTTTTCTGGTTAGAGATTATTGGAATGATGTGTCTAGCTGGGACTGGAACTCTTTGTCGACGCTGCTCCCTAACTCAGTTTTATTGAAACTTGCTGATGTTACTTTGCTTCCGGAGAATGTGGGGGAGAACGATGAGTTGTGTTGGAGGTTTGCTGTTGACGGTGCATATTCTGTCGCATCTGGGTACAATTTGATCAAGGGAAACTTTGTGGGGACGGAAGTCGATGGACCATATTTGGAGAGAGTACGCGGGTTCTCTTGGTTGGCTAGCAGAGGTGTTGTCCTCACAAACGTCGAGAGGTGCCAACGTCACATTGCTTCTAGCGGTCGGCGTCCTCATGGTCGCAGCTCAGATGAGTCGTACGACCATATGTTCCGCGATTGTCTGCGGGTTAGGTATATTTAGATTAATTTGGTGTTACTAATTTCTACCCTTCCTTCTTTCAAGATCCGTTTGCCCCACCCATGGATACGACGGAATATCTTGGATGATCGTTTGGTGGAGAATGTTGTTTGGAACACGCTTTTCTTGACGACTCTTTGGTGGTGCTGGAAGTGGAGGAATGCTAATGTTTTTAAAGAAGCGATTGTGATTTCCGACAAGACATCGTTCGTGATCAACCAATCAAGGGAAGCTCGTAATGTAGTGGGTAAGCTTGTCAATTCTAGTAGTGCTAGGTCCAAAACTTTGCAGGTTATCTTGTGGGAGATGCCGGAGGAGGGTTGTATCAAGGTGAACATGGATGGGGCGGTTAGGGATGACGGGCTTGCAACTACAGGAGGAGTGTTGAGAAACGACAAAGGGGATTGGCTTGGCGGTTTTGCTCATCGCATCGGGATTTGTACGGTGCCAATAGCAGAATTATGGGGCGTTTTCAACGGGCTTAAGCTGGCGTGGGAGAAAGGCTATCAGAAAAATTAAGTGCTTTTGGAGTCCGATTCTCAATTAGTTATTAGCCTTTCTAGCCTGATATCTCAATGCCAAGGCTTAATTAGTAGGGATTGGGTTGGGTTATCCAATTCCGTCATGTGTATCGCAAGGTTAACGTTGTTCCGGATCGCATCACGTCCCTCGCGTTTCTTTTTCCTATTGGTTTATATGTATCGTTTGCCCCACCTGAGGGGAACTCTGATGTCAGGGGTTGGGTTGTCCCCCGTGTGCTGACTACTTAGCCATTTTCTCATTATTAATAAAATTCTCCCTTGTGGAGACGTAGAGTGATACCTCTCCTTCAAAAAAAAAAAAATTGAAACTGAAACTTATTTGGTAGCTAAATTTTATAGTTAAAATTTACAACTTGTTTTTATAGATATTTTAATAAATGTTATGTATACAAAGCTAATTAAAGTTGATAGGGGTAGAAATTATGAAAAATGATATTAGATTGTAGTAAATAAAAAAATTTATTCATAATTTAAAGACAATATATGTAAAATTTTTCCATAAGCTTAGCTAAGGGATGCTTAATTTCCACACCTCAAAAATAAATATGAAGCATAAAAGAAAAAAGAGATGATAAAAATAAATTAAATCGAAGAATTAAGCTCAAGTATGTAGGATATGATCTTCAATAGAACTAATTAATTTGAGAGCATACATCGAACCCTTTGATACGGGCTCGGTGTGAACCACGTATCGGGACCCTTGTTGGTCAAGGGGGTGAGACGCGCCCGGTGTGGACGACGGCTCGAAAGCAGAAGCGGAAACAAGGAGAGCCAAAGAGATTAGGACAAAAGGCTAATTTCTCTGATTAAGTTTCTATCAAGACAATTAGAGGGTATTTATACCTCTGCCCTAGACGGTTCAATAAATGCGTCTCAGGAAAGAACCGCCAAGAAAACCTGAGAAGAGAGACTTGCTCTAGTTTTAAAAATTACAATTGGAAGAAAATAAAATACTTAACTAAGATAATTATCAATCTTAATAAAATAAAACATCTAACTAATATAATTATCAATCTTCATATCTCTTCGGCCTACGCCGATCTCTTGCGGGCCGTGTTTTGATGGGTTCGGTTGGTCGTGCCGTATCAATCTCCCCCCGATGACAATCAGCTCGTCCTCGAGCCGCAAATGAGGGAAAGACTGTTGCATAGCTTCGGCGGGCTCCCAGGATGACGCAGCTGGGTCGCCATCGCTCCATTCCACCCGCCACTCGCGCTGAGGTTGGCCATCCACTAGAACCGTGCGTTCAGCGGTGGCGCACACCGGTCGAGAGATCGGGCGATCATACAAGAACTCGGCCGGGAGTGTTGCGGGTTGGGCCGTGCTGCCATCAGGTTTGAAGGGACGCAACAACGAAACGTGGAAAACGTTGTGGATGCGCGCGGTGGGCGGAAGTTCAAGTTGGTACGCCACAGCCCCAACTCGCTCGATCACAGTAAAGGGCCCATAGAATCGGCGCGCCAACTTGGCTGATCCGGGACGCGCGACGGAGTGTTGTCTGTACGGCTGTAGCTTAAGTAACACTCGGTCACCAACTGCAAACTCCACATCTCGTCTATGCTTGTTGGCTTGGGCCGTCATTCGTTGTTGCATCTTACGGAGATTAGCACGAAGTAACTCAAGCACTTGTTCGCGGTCGCGGACCGCCTTGGAAGCTGGCGTCTGTGGCCCAGACGGAATAGTGGCTCGGCTATTCGGCGGTGGTTCTCGGCCATAAAGAGCACGAAACGGAGACATGCGTAAGCCGTCATGAAACATAGAATTCAAAGCCAATTCAGCCCAAGGAAGAAAATCATACCAGCGACGCGGACGACCATGAGTGAAGGCGCGGAGATATTGTTCAAGACCTCGGTTCTGAACCTCCGTTTGGCCATCCGTTTGTGGGTGATAGGCTGTGCTATGCAGGGGCTTCGTCCCACTAAGACGATGCAACTCTTTTCAAAACGTACTCGTGAAGATGGCATCACGGTCGGACACAATCTTCGCCGATATCCCATGGTGACGCACCACAATGTCCACAAACAAAGATGCCACTTTTGGTGCGTCATACCGTTGGCCGAGTGCACCGAAATGTGCGTACTTGGAAAGACGGTCAATCACCACCAAGATAGTGGTATAGCCCCGAGAAGATGGCAAGCCTGTAATAAAATCCATGGCAACTTCGTCCCAAACTTGTTGTGGTACCGGTAACGGTTGTAAGAGCCCTGCAGGTTTCTGTGTGCTATACTTGGTGGATTGACACGCCAAACAGGACGAGACAAAAAGCTTGACATCCCGACGCATGCCTGTCCAATAAAACACCTCGGCGACGCGACGGAAGGTCCTGTCGACCCCGGGGTGGCCTGCGGAAGGAGATGAATGGAACTCCGTAAGGATTTCAGCTTTCAATGGGGATTCCGAACTCACCACCAGCCGATGGTTGTAATATAGGACGCCATCGTGAATCCGGAATGGTGCCGGTAGGGTACCCTCGGCCGCTTGGCCGTGCCACCCTTGTAGGTCACTGAAAGTGGCGTTCTCACGGCGTAAACGCGGGAGAATATCATGCAAGGGCGTGGAGAACGCCAAAAATTGCCGCAACTACGGATCGATCTCACTCAAACTCCGGGATAACGCATCAGCGACTCTATTCCTTGCTCCTGTCTTGTACTCAATCCGGAATTTATACCCCATTAATTTTCTCATAAAGAATTGCTGATTGGGGGTTTGAATAACCTGTGAGAGAAGTTCTTTGAGGCTCTTCTGGTCGCTTTGGATTAGAAACTCACGACCCAACAAATATTGACGCCATTTTTGAACAGCTGAAACGATGGCGAAGAGCTCCCTATGGTAGGCCGAAGAGCCCCGGCGGCGTGGTCCGATTTTCTTGCTGAAAAATGAGATTGGGCGCTCGTCTTGTAAAAGGACGGCACCGACACCATCATCCGAGGCATCAGTTTCAACGGTGAACGACTTCGTAAAATCCGGAAGCTGAAGAATAGGGGGCGACATCATGGTCTCTTTCAACCGTTTGAATGCCTCGTCGGCTGCGTCGGACCATACGGATTTGTCCTTCTGTAATAGAGAGGTGAGCGGAGCAGCAAGTAAAGCATAGTTGCGGATAAATTTACGATAATACCCGGTAAGGCCGAGAAAGCCACGAAGTTGCTTGACCGATTTGGGTGTAGGCCAATCGGACATGGTGGAGAGCTTTGCCGGGTCTGCCAACAACTGCCCGCCTGTAACTATATGCCCCAAATATTCCACTCGAGATGTGCCGAATGAACACTTCGAACCCTTGACAAAGAAGTGATTATCTTGCAATACCTGTAAGGCCACTGCAAGATGGCGAGCATGGTCTTCCAAGGAGGGACTGTAAATCAGGATATCATCGAAGAAAACAATCACAAAGTCCCGTAAATATGGTGCAAAAATCTGATTCATCGCTGCCTGAAAGGTAGACGGGGCGTTTGTCAGGCCAAACGGCATAACAAGAAACTCGAAATGACCGTCATGAGTACGGAACGCCGTCTTGTAAATATCAGCAGAATGCATGCGAATCTGATGATAACCGGACCGCAAGTCCAGTTTAGTGAAGAAAGTCGCTCGACCCAACTCATCAAATAATTCGTCAACTGTTGGGATTGGAAACTTGTCAGCGACTGTAGCGGTGTTCAGAGCTCTGTAATCAGCGCAAAACCTGAAACTGTCGTCCTTCTTCTTGACTAATAAAGCAGGAGAAGAGAAAGGGCTCGTGCTGTGGCGAATAATTCCATGCTGCAACATATCAAGAACCTGCCGTTCAATCTCAGACTTTTGGAAGTATGGGTACCTGTAAGGTCTGACATTGACAGGTTTGGAATTCGGCAGCAGATGGATACGGTGATCCCAGATACGCTGAGGTGGAAGCGATGTGGGTAAATGAAAGACCTGAGCATGCTGCTGTAAGACGTCACACAACAATGGGTGAAGGTCCGCAGGGAATAAATCAGAATCGGTCAGCTCTGTCATAGTGGCGTCGTCCTGAACCTGAACAATCTCAAAGAATTCCGCGACGTGCTCGGCGGCGCACAAAGACTGTAAAGTATGAGCTGAGATCTGCTTAGGAGTATTCCGGTCACCCTGTAATAAAACCTGCCGGCCCTGCCATAAGAACTCCATAGTCAACCTGGCATAGTCATGAGAAACCTTACCCAGAGTCTGTAACCACTGCACGCCAAGAACGACATGCGGCCCATGCACCGCAAGCACAAATAGATCAATAGGAAACTCATGACCTTGTAACTGAACAAGTGTGCATGAGCACTGATGAGTACACTGCAAATACGCACCGTTGCCCACGTAAACACGGAACGGATGCACTGCTGTCAAGGTCAACTGTAACTGCTCAGCAATAGACGGATGAATGAAATTGTGTGTGCTACCGCCGTCGATCAAAACCTGAATAGATAAGCCAGCAATAGAGCCCAAAATTTTCAAGGATTTGGGACTCGATAAGCCCTCCAACGAGTTGATACTGGAAACATCACCCGTAACAACAATATCGTCGTCTTGCCCGACCTCTTCATGGTCCTCCTCGTCGGACTCGTCGTATCCCAGCAACAGGAAACGGGGCTTGCACCGATGCCCACGGGTGTACCTCTCATCACAATTGTAACATAAGCCTTTTTTAGAACGCTCTTCTCTTTCAGCTAAAGTTAAACGCTTAATAGGGAGGGATGAGGGATTACCGTTCAGGGTGGTGGAGCGATTCAGTTGAGCGGGTGGCGCAGTGTTCTGCGCCGGACCTGTGGAAGCGCTCGGCTGGCTAATCGGTCGAGTACCGCTTGGTTGCCAAGGGCGGCGGGGAGCCGCATTCCATTGTGGTGCGGTTTCCAGGAACGTCGCCGCCAACTCCCGAGCCAAGGCAAAGGCTTGGGATAGCGTAGTCGGGTGACGCAGGTTGAGCTCGCGGCGAACTGGTTGTTTCAACCCGGCCTTGAAGAGAGAAATCAAAGTCGGTTGAGTGAGGCCCCGGACATTGTTGAGCAACGCCTCGAACTCAGCTTGATATTCTAGCACTGTTGTTTTCTGCTTCAAGTTAGCTAGAAGGCCGACATAATCCTCGTAATGATGAGGATCAAAGCGCTGTTGCACCGACAACAAGAAAGCAGGCCATGTCTCATCAACATGATTTTCGCGCGGATAGCGAAACCAATCCGACGCGGGGTGATCGAAAAGCATGCCAACTAACCGAAGGCGATCATAGTCCGCGGTATAGAAATAGTCGAAGTAAGCCTGTACTTTGTAAACCCATCCACGCGGATCCGTGCCATTGAAGTGGGGCGGATCAATGCGGATTTTGGGATCGGTCTCGTGTCCAAGTGGAGCCCTAATGACGACAGGCGGATGATTGGGATCAGGCGGCTGTCGTGGAGGCGGGAGTATTTGAGCAAGCGCAAGTCCCGCCGGCAGATTAGGGTTTGCGACCCCCGGTAGCGCGTCCGCTTGATGTAGTGCGGCCGCCCCAGGAGGCTCGTTCGGTGGGTTCGGATTCGCCACTTCTTGCACGTCAACCGCCGGATTAGGGTTTAGCGGACGAGCATGACGCCCCGCCAGAGCAGCGGCCGGAAGGGCTCGATCATTCACAATGTCGAAGACGTTATCGAGTCGACGACGATCGATCTCAGCCTCACGCCGGAGTGTTTGACCGTCGGTCGTGACAATCATAAGCATGTCGCGTATCTCCGCAATCTGAGCCGACAGATCGGTGACGGAGGTCGTCAACGCTGCGAGATCATCAGAAGAGTTACCGTTGGAGGTCATGGTTCACGAGATGGAAGCACCGGTTGATACGGGCTCGGTGTGAACCACGTATCGGGACCCTTGTTGGTCAAGTGGGTGAGACGCGCCCGGTGTGGACGACGACTCGAAAGCAGAAGCGGAAACAAGGAGAGCCAAAGAGATTAGGGCAAAAGGCTAATTTCTCTGATTAAGTTTCTATCAAGACAATTAGAGGGTATTTATACCTCTGCCCTAGACGGTTCAATAAATGCGTCTCAGGAAAGAACCGCCAAGAAAACCTGAGAAGAGAGACTTGTTCTAGTTTTAAAAATTAAAATTGGAATAAAATAAAATACTTAACTAAGATAATTATCAATCTTAATAAAATAAAACATCTGACTAATATAATTATCAATCTTCATATCTCTTCGGCCTACGCCGATCTCTTGTGGGCCGTGTTTTGACGGGTTCGGTTGGTCGTGCCGTATCACCCTTGTCGATCTCTGGGCTTAAGAAAGTGCAGCCTGGATGCATAAGCGAATCTGGTGGAGAAAGATCTAGACAGCTCGTTGTCTTGATTCCCTTGGTCGAAATTCAGCGCGTAAGTGTGCGCATCGTATTCATAGCAACATCGGCGCCCTCCTTGGACTGATGTTCGCTCCCTCACGAGGCTGTTCCACGCCGCTCTCCACCACGACCGCCTCTTGCTCGGACCGCTCTTGGGCTGGCCCAGCTGGATCACGTCCATGTCGCGGGAGCAACTCCAGCTTCGGAAATCCATTGATTTTGTGTTTATGATATGATGTGTGTATTGTATGCAACTTGTTAAGTAAGAGCGTGTATTGTATTTGTAATTTGTTAGTGTGGGGAAATGCGGGGCGTTGGGAGGATGAGTAGTAAGTAGTGACAACTGACGAGTGAGTTGGTTTGGGGCTTTTATTTAGCGCGTTAATGGAGCGGTCCTGCACTTCAATTTGTCTTAAGTTTACTATCTACCCAGTTTATATTCATTTACTAATTCATTTATTAACGGTAACTACTAACTAGTGTACGTTTGAGTTGATTTAGGCATAAGAAATAGACAATTTAGATCATCGTGTCATTGCCAGACCAGTTGGAACAAATCTCTATCCGAGCAGCCAGCCAGTGATTCATTTTATTAAGGTGCCGCATTAGTATCCAAGGCCATTCTCAGCTTTGCAAATTTCTACCACTTTTTTTTTTGGTCGGGAAAGAGGGCTAAAAGCCCTTGCGAAAATTCATTAAGCAGAAGAGGTGTTCACATGCCCAGACTGGGCTACATTATCCTTATTCAAAAGCAAAAGCAAATCATGAGAAAGATTATCTAAAACAGAGAAAGGGGTTGCTGAATCATGTGCCGTCTTTGCAATCGCGTCAGCAAGAGTATTGGCTTCCCTAGGCGTGAACACGATCTTTGGAGCGATAGTAAAAGACCCAAGCAGCTGCACAGGATAATTATATAGTTGCTGTATACAAGTAGCTATATACAAGTAGCTAGCCCAGGAATTTAACTTTTGTTTTAATTCCGAAATTTCAAAATATTTGAAAAAACATTCAAACTAAAGGTAAAAGAATAAAAAATAGAGATTATGATAAGATCCATATGAGAAGAAAAATCTATAACTATATATTAAAGCTATACCTTTTCGAACCACCAGAACGATTTTGGTCCCACCTTATATTTACAAAATTAATCAATATATCTATTACTAATAACTAAAGCCGAAGCAATTTCTGCCACCACGTTGTGCTTCATCACCCCTTTATTAAAATAACAATTTTAAATAGTTAATTATGCAAAAAAAATTATCTCCAACTAAACATAAAGATAAAATAATATTTGTAAAAATTTATCCCCAAATAAACATAAAGATAAAATAATATTAGTAGATTTGACCAAAATAGATAAAAAAAACATTATATTTATTATATTTGTAAAAGATATATTTAAAAAAGATAAGAAAAAATATGTACACGTGATCACATATATATATTTGAAATAAAAACAACTATATCTATCTATAACTATATATTAAAGTTGTAACTTTTCTAGCCACCGCATTAATTCTAGCCCCACCTTATATTAAAAAAATTATTTATATTATTTTTTCCAATTAAATTCCTTTCAATTTGTTCATGTGGAAAAAAATTAATTCGAAATTTTATTAAAAAACGAAAATTATTTATCTTTATATTTTTATCTATTTATAAAAAATATTTATCTTAAATCAAATTTTGATAAAAAGGTAAAAATTTCAAATATCTATATAATTACTTGCCTAAATTAAATTTTTATAATAAAATTATATTATATTTTTCTTAATTTCCTTTTTGGATTTTTATGTAAATATAGAAGATTTTTTATCTTTAAAAAATCTATATTTTTTTCTTTTCTTATCAACTATCTTTTTAAATTTTTATTGAAAAGATTTTTAAAGAATTGAATTTGATTAATTTTTATTTTATCTTTATGTTTATTTGGAGATAAATTTTTACAAATATTATTTTATCTTTATGTTTACTTAGAGATACTTTTTTGCATAATTAACTATAAAAAACTATTATTTTAACAAAGGGGTGATGTGGCGCAATATGGTGGCATAAATTGCTTCAGCTTTAGTTATTAGTAATAGAAGATTGGATAAATTTTTATCTCTACTAATTATTTTTATCTTTATTCATGTTCATTATATTATAATATTAATCTATTACTAATAACTAAAGCCGAAGCAATTTCTGCCACCACGTTGCGCCACATCACCACTTTAATAAAATAATAATTTTAAATAGCTAATTATGTAAAAAAAGTTATCTCCAACTAAACATAAAGATAAAATAATATTTGTAAAAATTTATCCCCAAATAAACATAAAGATAAAATAATATTAGTAGATTTGACCAAAATAGATAAAAAAAAGTACATTATATTTATTATATTTGTAAAATATAGATTAAAAAAAAGATAAGAAAAAATATGTATACGTGATCACATATATTATATATATCTTTGAAATAAAAACAACCATATATATCTATCTATAACTATATATTAAAATTGTAACTTTTCTAGCCAGCACATTAATTCTGGCACCACCTTATATTAAAAAATTATTTATATTATTTTTTTCCAATTAAATTCCTATCTATTTATTAATTTGGAAAAAAATAATTCGAATTTTAATTAAAAATAACGAAAAATATTTTATCTTTATCGTTTTATGTATTTATAAAAAATATTTAATTTAATAATCTAGATTTAATTTGTTTTATTTGATTTCAAAAACATAGTAATATTTATACATATTATAGGCAATAAATTACTTATATTATATTTTTCTTTATTAATATATTTTTTATAATATATCTAAAAAAATATCAAGTCATAGTCGTGCAAGGCACGACGGGTACAACTAGTTATCTTCTATTCATACAGTATAGATAAAATACACTGTATAATAATTTATATATTTATTTCAATTTATTATGAGATTGGATAAATTTTTATCTCTATCCATTATTTTTATCTTTGTTCATGTAATATTTAGTTATCTTCTATCCATACAATATAGATAAAATATACTACATCTATCTATAACTATATATTAAAGTTAAACCTTTTCAAGCCAACACATTAAATTTGGCCCACGATATGTTTAATAAAATTAATTTTTGTTTTCCAATTAAATTCCTTTTTATCTATTTATATGAAAATAAATTTAAATTCGAATTTTTTAAAAAATAATGAAAATTATTTTATCTTTTAAAGTCACCGCATTGAATATGGCCACATATTATATTTAAAAATAATAATTTTTTATTTATATTTTCAATTAAATTCTTTTCTATCTATTTATATTAAAAATATTTAATTCGAAATTTAAAATAAAATAAAAATTATTTTATCTTTATCATTTTATTTATTTATGTAAAAGATTTATCTTAAATCGAATTTTGATAAAAAAAAATAAAAAAATTCATGATCTAGATAATTACTTGCCTAAATTGAATTTGGATAACAAAATTACAATATCTTTTCCTTAATTTTCTTTATTTTTATTCATGTAAATATAAAAGATCTAGTATCTTTAAAAAATTCAAACTTCATTCATATTATTTTATCTTTTCTTATTAATTATTTTCTTAAATAAAATTTTGGTTTTCTATAAATAAGAATGATAACGTTTTAAATTTTCAACCATAAATATGTTGAGTTTTATATATTAGTTTTCTATCTATAAATATGAAAGTTAAATGCAATATTGTCATTAAATTTAAATGGCTTAGTCACCATATTTTTAGTTACGAAATTGTTTATATTAATATTTTATCCATAATTATCACGACCTTTTCAAATAATATGAACCGTAATAAATAAAATTATTGACCTATTAATCTTAAATCGGTTAATCACTATCCATATATATGACACATAAAAAATACTAACTTAATCTATTAGAGTAGAACACATAAGTTTTTTTATCAATAAATGTGATAAATATAAAAAAATTATATATTTTTCCTATTATAAGTATATTTTAATTATAAATTTTTAATATTAACTTCTTATCCATAAGTATGAAAAATATAAAATATTGATTTAATATCCCAAATACCCTTTTTTAATTAAAAATCTCATTTAAATTAATTTTAGTATCTCTAAATGAAATAGATAACTTTTATATCTATGAGGATGATGTATGGAACATATTTTAAATTGTGAATTTTCAATATTAGATTTTATTATTTTTTTATATTAACTTAGAATTCAAAAGTATAATAAATTTTTTAATTAGTATGATACATTTTCAATCATGTATTTTATATTAATTTTTAGGTTTTTATATTAATTTTATTATTTATAAGCATGATAACGACTTTAATTACCATATTTTTCATAGTAATTTTGGATTTTTCAATATTAATTTTCTACAAATAAGAATGATAACTTTTAAAATTTCCATCTATAAATCTGCAATGTTTTATATATTAATTTTTTTTATCTATAAATATAATAGTTAAATGCAACATTGTCATCAAATTTTAATGCCTCAATCACCATATTTTAGTTACTAATTTTTTTTTATAATAATATCTCTATCCATAACTGTGACAATTTTTTAATTAATATGGACCATGTTTGTAATTGTAGATTTTATATTAAATTTTCTATTTTCTTATATTAATTTTTTGTTCAGAAGTATGATGAATTTTTAAATTCTATCCATAAACATGTTGATTTTTTATACTAATTTTCTATTAATAAGTATGACAATTTTTTAATTAATTCAGTATGGATATGTTGTGTCTTACAATGTATTAAATTTCTATTTCTATGCTGATTTTTTATATTACGGATCCGTACATAAATAAATAAAAATTATTGATCTCTTATTGTTAAACCCATTAATCGGGTCAGTTAAATTGATTTTAGGTTTAGAAATTTCGGATTCAAGTTGATTACGGGTTCATTTTGTTAAAATTTATGGATTAATTAAGTCAATTCATTGCGGTTTTTGTGCGTGTTCGAGTAAACCCTACTAGTTAAGAACATCAACTTTTTTATAATTATTACATAAATATTAAAAATAACATTTTTTTAAAAATAAGATAATATTGGTATACATTTTAATAATAAAATATATTATTATAATTAAAATAATTACATGTTTAATATTTTATTTAATTATTTATACTATTATTTATTATTATAATACCTATATCATATTTAAATTAAAATCTTACAATTTTTATTTAGAAAATTTCCCGGGCAAGGCCCGGGTCATCAACTAGTATCTTCTAAACCTGAAGCACTTTTGGGCAGATTCGTCATTAAGAATTTATGTTATAGTCACCCTATTTTTAATAATGATTTTTTAATTAATTATATATTATGTAATTCAACCCCCTTATGTAATTTTCAATTTGATCCACTGCCTTATTTAATAATTTTTTAATCAATTTACTATGTGATTGTATAAATTTTTATCTCTATCCATTATTTTTATCTTTGTTCATGTTCATCATTTAATATGTAATTATCTTTTAATCCATATAGTAATTATCTTATATATTCCCAAGTATTATATACTGCATATATATTAAGATCTTGCACAGGATAATTATATACTGTATATATATTAAGTTACTTTGGAAAGATATTTTGGAAACATGTTTGACCTTATGGAATTTTTAATTTAATCCATTCATCTTATTAATATTTACTTTAATTATTTGTTATATTATTTTTAATATTAATTTCTATCCATATATCTAATTATACAATGTCATAATGACATTTTCATTAAGTTTTTAAAAAATCCGTAATTTATAATATTAATATAAAAAGTTGGCCCATATTTCTATCCATATTGTAACTATGACAACCTTCTTAATTAATATGGGCCATGTTTTTAATTAAAATTTTTATATTTATTTATAATAATTTTCTATTATTATGTTGATTTTTTATATTATGGATCATTTAATAAATAAATAAAAATTATTGACCCCTTAATCTTAAATCGATTAATCACTATCCATATGTATGACACATAAAAAATTCTAATTTAATCAATTAGATTAAAATAGATAAGTTTTTTATCCATAAATATGATGAATATAAAATCATTTTTATTTAACTTTTCTATCCGAAAGTATATTTTTAATTAAAGATTTTTAATATTAAGTTTTTATTCATAAGTATGATAAATATAAAATTGTAATTTAATATCCCAACTGCCTTTTATAACTTGATACCCATAATATATTAATTTTAATATCTCTAAATGAAATATATAACTTTTATATTCATGAGGATCAAATATGGACCATATTTTAAATTACGGATTTTCATTAATAAAACTTCAGATTCATTTATATTAACTCTCTAAAGTATAATAACTTTGTTAATTATTATGAAAACTATTTTTAATCATGTATTTTTATATTAATTTTATTATTTATAAGCATGAAAATAATTTTATTTAATATTGACCATATTTTTCATATTAATTTCGTATTTTTCAAAATTAATTTTCTATATATAAAAATGACAAGTTTTTAAATTTCCATCAATAAATATGTTGGTCTTATATATTAATTTTTTTCTATAATTATTATAGTTAAATGCAATATTTTCATCAAATATTAATGTCTCAATCACCATATTTTTAGTTACGAAATTGTTTATAAAAATATTCTATCCATAGTCATGATAACGTTTTAAATTAATATGGAACAGGTTTCTAATTGTAGATTTTATATTAAATTTTAGATTTTTATATATTAATTTTCTTTTCATAAATATGACAGTTTTTTAAATTTTCTATTCATAAGAATGTTATTTTTTTTATATAATTTTCTATTAATAAGTGTGACAACTTTGTATCCATAAGCATGTTAATATCGGTATAGATATGTTGTGTCTTGCAACATATTAAATTTCTATTCATAAGTATGTTTATTTTTTATATTATTGATCCCTTAATAAATAAATAAAAATTATTGACCCCTTAATGTTAAACCGGTTAATTAGGTTAGTTCAATCGAGTTTAGTTTAGTGATTTCGGGTTCGAGTTGAGTACGGGTTCATGTCGTTAAAATTTACGGTTTGATTGAGCTAATTCATTGCGGTTTGTATACGGGTTCGAGTCAACCCTACGAGTTAAGAGCGAATTGTTTTTTATAATTATTACATAAATATTACAAGTAGCATTTTTAAGAATAAGATAATGTTTGCATACATTTTGATAGTAAAATATATTATTATAATTAAAATAAATTACATATATACAAAATTTAATTTAATTATTTGTAATATTATTTTTATTATATAAATTATAATATGTATATCGTATTTGAATTAATATGGAATATAGTACAATTTTTATTTAAAATAGTTCCCGGGCAAGGCCTGGGTCATCAACTAGTTTTTATTCCTAATACTCTAACTTTTTCCTATTAAATTCTTCTTTAACCATTTAAATTTATCTTTAACATCAAACAAATATCTATTTAGTATAACAATATCTTTTGAAAACTTCCTTATACAAATATTTAAAAGTAAAGATAACAAATTTAAAATATTTTAAAATTAAGTATAAATATCTTTTGTCTTTTAGCATGATATCTTTTCATGAATTTATTTATATATATATATATATATATATTCTTTTATAATAAAAAAATTAATGATAAATATTTATAATGTTTAAAAATAATAAAAATAGGTAATATAATCTTTAATAGATATATTGAAATATTTGATAATCTCTAAATTAAGGTGCATAGAAAGTAGAGCTTGTAACACCCCGACTTCCGTCGAGGCGCTACTAGGGAATAGACCTTACAAGGTACTATTATTTAGGTTGACAACTACACTGTAGGACCTTACAACTCGGGCACGACGAGAAAGCATAATAAAACATCCAACCTTTATTTAATAAAACTTAGAAAAACGTATCATACATGAATCCCCGAAAATTATAAATAATCAAATACGTCACAACGCCTACTGAACTGAACCATCCGAACCAAAAATAATAATAAACGAAACACAATACCAACTCTATCTAACAAATATTAAAATCAACATCCTAACTATTATAAATAACTAGTAAAAACCAATCCCACTATGACACGCGCTCTTTACCGCTCCGGCCCGCCATCTTGCCTCGGTTCCTGCACGGCTCCCTGATTCATACCTGGAACTGAAAAATGTTCCCCGAAGGGTCAGCGTCTAATCTACCAAGCTAGAAAGAATATGGAAACTGTAGAACGGTTTGAAATCAATTATCTATAGTCAGCATACAAATCCACAACCGCAATCATAACTCTAAAGGCCAATACCTAAATTAGTTATATCAGTCACACAAGTCACATACGCATTCACAATCACAATCACACATCAATGAAATTCTTCCTTTGTCCACAATCCGTCTTCCAAGGCGCTCATCACCGCGCCGAGTGCAGAGGCAGGCCCTCCCACTCCACTTCCCAATCTCCCTTCGAACTCTTGGCTAAGCCTCCACTGGAGCGCTTGCCCAAAAACACACAGATAATAATTTTCGTTTGAAGGGGTACGATTTTCCCAGTCACACGGGTCAAAGTAGCCAACTCTTCCTCAACACCAGCTACAATGGGCCGTGTCGGAAACGGTACCAACACAGAGAAAACGTTCCAAAATATTTTCCGATAAATCACATTTAAAATCATTAACGCACACAACACACAAGGAGTTCAAAACAATTTAAAAGGTATTCGGGACTAGTTCCCAAAACCCGTCCTACAATATCGATACGCAGTCTAACAAGGGAGAAAAGAACCGAGCAAGTCGAGAAACGACTTACCTCGAACGAAGGATCCTCGGAAAGACGGAACTACGATCTCCAACGAAACGATCCCCTAAAGAATTATGAAGGAAAAGATTGATTTAAAATACGAGCTGAACTAAACTAACCCGATTAGGGTGCCACCTTTATCTCCCCTTAAACAACGAACTTTTATAACGATTTTTGCTAATTAACCTACTAAATCTTAGCTACTTAAATGTTTTTAACCTATTTATATATTTAAATATTAGCCCAACAACAATTCCCCAAAACTCATTTGTACCAGCCCAATATAAAAATTTGCAACCAAATTCGACCCAATATTTGGGCCAAACTCACCCGAATTTACGTACAATTAATTAGCTACTACCTTGCCACTTTACTATAAGCAATTGCCCAACATACTTGTATGTCAAATATAATGATATATACTTAACGAGCTTTTATGTCTATTGAAATATACGTACCAAGTTAAGGCTTGTCCTTTTCAAACCCATACATATATATAGCTTGAAAACGCTAGATATATATACTAACCCAAACTATTGGTTACACAGTACTACCTTTCACTAATCAAAGCTAATTTATGTTACTAACCCACACCGGTAAACTACCATGTACTTTCTCACGCCCAATTCAAACTATGACCGCCTTAACTTCATCAATTCAGCACCCCCCTTCTTGCCCGATCCCACAAGAACAGCAACCATGGAGGAACATAAAACCCGCCCATACATGCTATCGAAAAGCTGAACCAAAAGAGGTATGACTCACCGAAAACACTTGATCATTGGCTTTAAGCGGAAGAAGGGTGATATTGTGCGTCCACGACAGTATGTCTCGAAGGCGCTTCCCCGGCGATGACCCTAACGATAAAAATAGAGGAAGGTTCGATTGAAGAGGGGAAAACAAGGCGAACGATGGCAGTCGAAAGAAACGAGAGCGCGATGGCTTACCGGTGGTGGATCACGGTCGTTGGCTCACGGAGTCGCGACGACGGCTGAAACGGAACCACCGAGGTTTCTATTTTTTGTCTAAGAAGAAGAAAGAGTTGGTGGATGGTGGAGAGGGTCGATGCCTCACACTTTACCGTCGTAGAAGGAAGCGGCGTGGTCCGATTCTCTAGGGTTGGTTTGAAGAAGGCGTCGAAATTCTGGTGTTTTAACAAGGCATGCGTGGAGTATATATATATATATGGCTATAAGATTATAATGATCGGTAAGGATAAGAATTTTTTTATTGTGTTTTGTTAGGATATGGCTCAACCGAATTCAATTATAATTATACTTGGTTTTGAATAATCGGATTTGGTGGGAGAAATTTTGTCGAAGGTAGGATTAGGCTTATTTGATAGAAATACTTTATATATTATGGGACTTGTCCAAATGGATTAATAAACCGAGTTAATTGCGGGTCAAGAAAATTCGACCTAGAAAGGAAAAACGAAACTCGAATATTACATACTATCCCCCTTAATAAGGTTTCGTCCTGAAACTTTTATAGCAAAGAAAAAGATGTCTCGAGGTTTCACAAATCTCTCCCCCTAAAAAAAAAGGGTTCGTCCTCGAACCAAAATTCGGTGATAGAACAAAACGCAACTAACATTGAACATCCAAAACACACAGCATAACAGTCAACAATCAAGCCAAAAGAAAAATCTTCACACAAGCAATCATAGAATATGAAGACAAGCCGCTAATTACTAACCTTCCCCTCAAACGCCTCTACTAAACCCGGGTAGATCTCTGGGTAACTCTCACTCATCCTGGACTCCGTCTCCCAAGTGGCCTCCTCGACTCCCCGTCGAGACCACTGAATCAACACCAGAGGAATCTCCTTGTTCCGCAGCTTCTTCATTCGTCGGTCTAAAATCTTCAGCGGTTGTTCCCGGAAAGTGTGATCTGGTTCTATCACCAAATCCTCATAATTCAGTCTGTGACTAGGATCCGGAACGTACTGTCTCAGCTGGGAAACATGGAATACAGGGTGCACTCCTTCCAACGCAGGCGGCAACGCTAGCCTGTACGCCACCTCGCCTACTCTCTCCAGAATCTCGAATGGACCGATATATCGGGGACTCAGCTTCCCTTTTACCCCGAATCTTCTTACCCCGCGGGTAGGCGATACTCTCAACCAAACATGGGCTCCGACCTCAAACTCCAACGGTCTACGCCTCTTGTCTGCATAGGACTTCTGGCGACTCTGAGCAGCTAACATTCTCTCTCTGATTAAGGCCACTTTCCCGATCGTCTCCTCAATCATCTGTGGCCTCTCTCCTACTACATCCGAGGGATCATCCCAACATAGCGGTGTCCTACACTTCCGACCATATAAAGCCTCATACGGCGCCATCTGAATCGACGAATGCCAGCTGTTATTATAGGCAAACTCCACCAAAGCCAAATGATCCGACCACTGACCTCCCCAGTCTAATACGCAGGATCTCAGCATATCCTCTAGCGTCTGAATCGTCCTCTCTGTCTGACCGTCTGACTGCGGATGGTAAGCAGTCGTGAACTGTAATCTCGTCCCCAATGCCTCATGCACTTGCTGCCAATATCTGGAAGTGAAACGCCCATCTCGGTCCGACACAATCGTCTTAGGCACTCCGTGCAGCCTAACTATTTGATTAATAAACACCTCCACTAACTTGCTCACTTGCCACGTTTCTCGGATAGGCAAAAAGCGAGCAGTCTTCGTCAATCTATCCACCACTACCCAAATGGCATCATGGCCTCTGCTGAGTCTCAAACCAGTGACAAAATCCATGGAGATGTCCTCCCATTTCCATTCTGGAATAGGAAGCGACTGAAGCATTCCTCCGAGTCTCTGATGCTCTATCTTCACCTGCTGGCAGACCTGACATTTAGCGACGAATCTTGCTACATCCGGCTTCATGCCATCCCACCAATAAAATTGTCGCAAATCCTTGTACATCTTACTCGCCCCGGGGTGGATTGAGTAAGGTGTAGCATGAGCCTCCTGCAAAATCTTCTGCCTCAACTCTGCATCTCGAGGTACACAAATCCGACCGCGTAAACACAAAATACCATCTGCTCTCTCCGCAAAGTCGGGTGCCTCTCCACGGCTCAATCTCTGCCTCAAATCCTGAATCATCGGACAATCTTCCTGCTTCTGCCTTACTTCCTCAAGTAAAGACGGCCGACATTCTAGGGTTTTCAGACTACCCTGATGACGCTGAATCTGCACTTCAATTCCGTACCTCACCAGCTCCCTCTGTAACTCTGGTTGCGCCGTCAGATGAGCCAACATACTCTCTTGAGGCGTCTTTCTGCTAAGGGCATCAGCGACCACATTCGCTTTCCCTGGGTGGTAAAGAATCTCAAGGTCGTAATCCTTCAGTAACTCAAGCCATCTCCTCTGTCGCATATTCAACTCCCTCTGAGTGAAGATGTACTTGAGGCTCTTGTGATCTGTCATCACTTTGCAGGTACTCCCATACAAGTAATGACGCCAAATCTTCAGAGCATGTACCACAACTGCCAACTCCAAATCATGAGTAGGGTAATTCTGTTCGTTCGGCTTCAACTGTCTAGAAGCATAAGCAATCACTCTGTCCCTCTGCATCAGCACACAACCCAGGCCTATCTTGGAGGCGTCACTGTAAATCACAAAATCCTCATTCCCCTGAGGAAGAGCTAATATAGGAGCCGAAGTTAACCTTCTCTTCAGCTCATCAAAACTCCGCTGGCAAGCTTCGTTCCATTCGAAACGAGTAGTCTTCTTAAGCAAGTTGGTAAGTGGTTGGGCTATCCGAGAAAACCCTTCCACAAACCTCGCTCTGATACCAATTTGTAACACCCCGACTTCCGTCGAGGCGCTACTAGGGAATAGACCTTACAAGGTACTATTATTTAGGTTGACAACTACACTGTAGGACCTTACAACTCGGGCACGACGAGAAAGCATAATAAAACATCCAACCTTTATTTAATAAAACTTAGAAAAACGTATCATGCATGAATCCCCGAAAATTATAAATAATCAAATACGTCACAACGCCTACTGAACTGAACCATCCGAACCAAAAATAATAATAAACGAAACACAATACCAACTCTATCTAACAAATATTAAAATCAACATCCTAACTATTATAAATAACTAGTAAAAACCAATCCCACTATGACACGCGCTCTTTACCGCTCCGGCCCGCCATCTTGCCTCGGTTCCTGCACGGCTCCCTGATTCATACCTGGAACTGAAAAATGTTCCCCGAAGGGTCAGCGTCTAATCTACCAAGCTAGAAAGAATATGGAAACTGTAGAACGGTTTGAAATCAATTATCTATAGTCAACATACAAATCCACAACCGCAATCATAACTCTAAAGGCCAATACCTAAATTAGTTATATCAGTCACACAAGTCACATACGCATTCACAATCAGAATCACACATCAATGAAATTCTTCCTTTGTCCACAATCCGTCTTCCAAGGCGCTCATCACCGCGCCGAGTGCAGAGGCAGGCCCTCCCACTCCACTTCCCAATCTCCCTTCGAACTCCTGGCTAAGCCTCCACTGGAGCGCTTGCCCAAAAACACACAGATAATAATTTTCGTTTGAAGGGGTACGATTTTCCCAGTCACACGGGTCAAAGTAGCCAACTCTTCCTCAACACCAGCTACAATGGGCCGTGTCGGAAACGGTACCAACACAGAGAAAACGTTCCAAAATATTTTCCGATAAATCACATTTAAAATCATTAACGCACACAACACACAAGGAGTTCAAAACAATTTAAAAGGTATTCGGGACTAGTTCCCAAAACCCGTCCTACAATATCGATACGCAGTCTAACAAGGGAGAAAAGAACCGAGCAAGTCGAGAAACGACTTACCTCGAACGAAGGATCCTCGGAAAGACGGAACTACGATCTCCAACGAAACGATCCCCTAAAGAATTATGAAGGAAGAGATTGATTTAAAATACGAGCTGAACTAAACTAACCCGATTAGGGTGCCACCTTTATCTCCCCTTAAACAACGAACTTTTATAACGATTTTTGCTAATTAACCTACTAAATCTTAGCTACTTAAATGTTTATAACCTATTTATATATTTAAATATTAGCCCAACAACAATTCCCCAAAACTCATTTGTACCAGCCCAATATAAAAATTTGCAACCAAATTCGACCCAATATTTGGGCCAAACTCACCCGAATTTACGTACAATTAATTAGCTACTACCTTGCCACTTTACTATAAGCAATTGCCCAACATACTTGTATGTCAAATATAATGATATATACTTAACGAGCTTTTATGTCTATTGAAATATACGTACCAAGTTAAGGCTTGTCCTTTTCAAACCCATACATATATATAGCTTGAAAACGCTAGATATATATACTAACCCAAACTATTGGTTACACAGTACTACCTTTCACTAATCAAAGCTAATTTATGTTACTAACCCACACCGGTAAACTACCATGTACTTTCTCACGCCCAATTCAAACTATGACCGCCTTAACTTCATCAATTCAGCACCCCCCTTCTTGCCCGATCCCACAAGAACAACAACCATGGAGGAACATAAAACCCGCCCATACATGCTATCGAAAAGCTGAACCAAAAGAGGTATGACTCACCGAAAACACTTGATCATTGGCTTTAAGCGGAAGAAGGGTGATATTGTGCGTCCACGACAGTATGTCTCGAAGGCGCTTCCCCGGCGATGACCCTAACGATAAAAATAGAGGAAGGTTCGATTGAAGAGGGGAAAACAAGGCGAACGATGGCAGTCGAAAGAAACGAGAGCGCGATGGCTTACCGGTGGTGGATCACGGTCGTTGGCTCACGGAGTCGCGACGACGGCTGAAACGGAACCACCGAGGTTTCTATTTTTTGTCTAAGAAGAAGAAAGAGTTGGTGGATGGTGGAGAGGGTCGATGCCTCACACTTTACCGTCGTAGAAGGAAGCGGCGTGGTCCGATTCTCTAGGGTTGGTTTGAAGAAGGCGTCGAAATTCTGGTGTTTTAACAAGGCATGCGTGGAGTATATATATATATATGGCTATAAGATTATAATGATCGGTAAGGATAAGAATTTTTTTATTGTGTTTTGTTAGGATATGGCTCAACCGAATTCAATTATAATTATACTTGGTTTTGAATAATCGGATTTGGTGGGAGAAATTTTGTCGAAGGTAGGATTAGGCTTATTTGATAGAAATACTTTATATATTATGGGACTTGTCCAAATGGATTAATAAACCGAGTTAATTGCGGGTCAAGAAAATTCGACCTAGAAAGGAAAAACGAAACTCGAATATTACATACTATCCCCCTTAATAAGGTTTCGTCCTGAAACTTTTATAGCAAAGAAAAAGATGTCTCGAGGTTTCACAAATCTCTCCCCCTAAAAAAAAAGGGTTCGTCCTCGAACCAAAATTCGGTGATAGAACAAAACGCAACTAACATTGAACATCCAAAACACACAGCATAACAGTCAACAATCAAGCCAAAAGAAAAATCTTCACACAAGCAATCATAGAATATGAAGACAAGCCGCTAATTACTAACCTTCCCCTCAAACGCCTCTACTAAACCCGGGTAGATCTCTGGGTAACTCTCACTCATCCTGGACTCCGTCTCCCAAGTGGCCTCCTCGACTCCCCGTCGAGACCACTGAATCAACACCAGAGGAATCTCCTTGTTCCGCAGCTTCTTCATTCGTCGGTCTAAAATCTTCAGCGGTTGTTCCCGGAAAGTGTGATCTGGTTCTATCACCAAATCCTCATAATTCAGTCTGTGACTAGGATCCGGAACGTACTGTCTCAGCTGGGAAACATGGAATACAGGGTGCACTCCTTCCAACGCAGGCGGCAACGCTAGCCTGTACGCCACCTCGCCTACTCTCTCCAGAATCTCGAATGGACCGATATATCGGGGACTCAGCTTCCCTTTTACCCCGAATCTTCTTACCCCGCGGGTAGGCGATACTCTCAACCAAACATGGGCTCCGACCTCAAACTCCAACGGTCTACGCCTCTTGTCTGCATAGGACTTCTGGCGACTCTGAGCAGCTAACATTCTCTCTCTGATTAAGGCCACTTTCCCGATCGTCTCCTCAATCATCTGTGGCCTCTCTCCTACTACATCCGAGGGATCATCCCAACATAGCGGTGTCCTACACTTCCGACCATATAAAGCCTCATACGGCGCCATCTGAATCGACGAATGCCAGCTGTTATTATAGGCAAACTCCACCAAAGCCAAATGATCCGACCACTGACCTCCCCAGTCTAATACGCAGGATCTCAGCATATCCTCTAGCGTCTGAATCGTCCTCTCTGTCTGACCGTCTGACTGCGGATGGTAAGCAGTCGTGAACTGTAATCTCGTCCCCAATGCCTCATGCACTTGCTGCCAATATCTGGAAGTGAAACGCCCATCTCGGTCCGACACAATCGTCTTAGGCACTCCGTGCAGCCTAACTATCTGATTAATAAACACCTCCACTAACTTGCTCACTTGCCACGTTTCTCGGATAGGCAAAAAGCGAGCAGTCTTCGTCAATCTATCCACCACTACCCAAATGGCATCATGGCCTCTGCTGAGTCTCAAACCAGTGACAAAATCCATGGAGATGTCCTCCCATTTCCATTCTGGAATAGGAAGCGACTGAAGCATTCCTCCGGGTCTCTGATGCTCTATCTTCACCTGCTGGCAGACCTGACATTTAGCGACGAATCTTGCTACATCCGGCTTCATGCCATCCCACCAATAAAATTGTCGCAAATCCTTGTACATCTTACTCGCCCCGGGGTGGATTGAGTAAGGTGTAGCATGAGCCTCCTGCAAAATCTTCTGCCTCAACTCTGCATCTCGAGGTACACAAATCCGACCGCGTAAACACAAAATACCATCTGCTCTCTCCGCAAAGTCGGGTGCCTCTCCACGGCTCAATCTCTGCCTCAAATCCTGAATCATCGGACAATCTTCCTGCTTCTGCCTTACTTCCTCAAGTAAAGACGGCCGACATTCTAGGGTTTTCAGACTACCCTGATGACGCTGAATCTGCACTTCAATTCCGTACCTCACCAGCTCCCTCTGTAACTCTGGTTGCGCCGTCAGATGAGCCAACATACTCTCTTGAGGCGTCTTTCTGCTAAGGGCATCAGCGACCACATTCGCTTTCCCTGGGTGGTAAAGAATCTCAAGGTCGTAATCCTTCAGTAACTCAAGCCATCTCCTCTGTCGCATATTCAACTCCCTCTGAGTGAAGATGTACTTGAGGCTCTTGTGATCTGTCATCACTTTGCAGGTACTCCCATACAAGTAATGACGCCAAATCTTCAGAGCATGTACCACAACTGCCAACTCCAAATCATGAGTAGGGTAATTCTGTTCGTTCGGCTTCAACTGTCTAGAAGCATAAGCAATCACTCTGTCCCTCTGCATCAGCACACAACCCAGGCCTATCTTGGAGGCGTCACTGTAAATCACAAAATCCTCATTCCCCTGAGGAAGAGCTAATATAGGAGCCGAAGTTAACCTTCTCTTCAGCTCATCAAAACTCCGCTGGCAAGCTTCGTTCCATTCGAAACGAGTAGTCTTCTTAAGCAAGTTGGTAAGTGGTTGGGCTATCCGAGAAAACCCTTCCACAAACCTCGCTCTGATACCAATTTGTAACACCCCGACTTCCGTCGAGGCGCTACTAGGGAATAGACCTTACAAGGTACTATTATTTAGGTTGACAACTACACTGTAGGACCTTACAACTCGGGCACGACGAGAAAGCATAATAAAACATCCAACCTTTATTTAATAAAACTTAGAAAAACGTATCATGCATGAATCCCCGAAAATTATAAATAATCAAATACGTCACAACGCCTACTGAACTGAACCATCCGAACCAAAAATAATAATAAACGAAACACAATACCAACTCTATCTAACAAATATTAAAATCAACATCCTAACTATTATAAATAACTAGTAAAAACCAATCCCACTATGACACGCGCTCTTTACCGCTCCGGCCCGCCATCTTGCCTCGGTTCCTGCACGGCTCCCTGATTCATACCTGGAACTGAAAAATGTTCCCCGAAGGGTCAGCGTCTAATCTACCAAGCTAGAAAGAATATGGAAACTGTAGAACGGTTTGAAATCAATTATCTATAGTCAGCATACAAATCCACAACCGCAATCATAACTCTAAAGGCCAATACCTAAATTAGTTATATCAGTCACACAAGTCACATACGCATTCACAATCACAATCACACATCAATGAAATTCTTCCTTTGTCCACAATCCGTCTTCCAAGGCGCTCATCACCGCGCCGAGTGCAGAGGCAGACCCTCCCACTCCACTTCCCAATCTCCCTTCGAACTCCTGGCTAAGCCTCCACTGGAGCGCTTGCCCAAAAACACACAGATAATAATTTTCGTTTGAAGGGGTACGATTTTCCCAGTCACACGGGTCAAAGTAGCCAACTCTTCCTCAACACCAGCTACAATGGGCCGTGTCGGAAACGGTACCAACACAGAGAAAACGTTCCAAAATATTTTCCGATAAATCACATTTAAAATCATTAACGCACACAACACACAAGGAGTTCAAAACAATTTAAAAGGTATTCGGGACTAGTTCCCAAAACCCGTCCTACAATATCGATACGCAGTCTAACAAGGGAGAAAAGAACCGAGCAAGTCGAGAAACGACTTACCTCGAACGAAGGATCCTCGGAAAGACGGAACTACGATCTCCAACGAAACGATCCCCTAAAGAATTATGAAGGAAAAGATTGATTTAAAATACGAGCTGAACTAAACTAACCCGATTAGGGTGCCACCTTTATCTCCCCTTAAACAACGAACTTTTATAACGATTTTTGCTAATTAACCTACTAAATCTTAGCTACTTAAATGTTTTTAACCTATTTATATATTTAAATATTAGCCCAACAACAATTCCCCAAAACTCATTTGTACCAGCCCAATATAAAAATTTGCAACCAAATTCGACCCAATATTTGGGCCAAACTCACCCGAATTTACGTACAATTAATTAGCTACTACCTTGCCACTTTACTATAAGCAATTGCCCAACATACTTGTATGTCAAATATAATGATATATACTTAACGAGCTTTTATATCTATTGAAATATACGTACCAAGTTAAGGCTTGTCCTTTTCAAACCCATACATATATATAGCTTGAAAACGCTAGATATATATACTAACCCAAACTATTGGTTACACAGTACTACCTTTCACTAATCAAAGCTAATTTATGTTACTAACCCACACCGGTAAACTACCATGTACTTTCTCACGCCCAATTCAAACTATGACCGCCTTAACTTCATCAATTCAGCACCCCCCTTCTTGCCCGATCCCACAAGAACAGCAACCATGGAGGAACATAAAACCCGCCCATACATGCTATCGAAAAGCTGAACCAAAAGAGGTATGACTCACCGAAAACACTTGATCATTGGCTTTAAGCGGAAGAAGGGTGATATTGTGCGTCCACGACAGTATGTCTCGAAGGCGCTTCCCCGGCGATGACCCTAACGATAAAAATAGAGGAAGGTTCGATTGAAGAGGGGAAAACAAGGCGAACGATGGCAGTCGAAAGAAACGAGAGCGCGATGGCTTACCGGTGGTGGATCACGGTCGTTGGCTCACGGAGTCGCGACGACGGCTGAAACGGAACCACCGAGGTTTCTATTTTTTGTCTAAGAAGAAGAAAGAGTTGGTGGATGGTGGAGAGGGTCGATGCCTCACACTTTACCGTCGTAGAAGGAAGCGGCGTGGTCCGATTCTCTAGGGTTGGTTTGAAGAAGGCGTCGAAATTCTGGTGTTTTAACAAGGCATGCGTGGAGTATATATATATATATATATATGGCTATAAGATTATAATGATCGGTAAGGATAAGAATTTTTTTATTGTGTTTTGTTAGGATATGGCTCAACCGAATTCAATTATAATTATACTTGGTTTTGAATAATCGGATTTGGTGGGAGAAATTTTGTCGAAGGTAGGATTAGGCTTATTTGATAGAAATACTTTATATATTATGGGACTTGTCCAAATGGATTAATAAACCGAGTTAATTGCGGGTCAAGAAAATTCGACCTAGAAAGGAAAAACGAAACTCGAATATTACATACTATCCCCCTTAATAAGGTTTCGTCCCGAAACTTTTATAGCAAAGAAAAAGATGTCTCGAGGTTTCACAAATCTCTCCCCCTAAAAAAAAGGGTTCGTCCTCGAACCAAAATTCGGTGATAGAACAAAACGCAACTAACATTGAACATCCAAAACACACAGCATAACAGTCAACAATCAAGCCAAAAGAAAAATCTTCACACAAGCAATCATAGAATATGAAGACAAGCCGCTAATTACTAACCTTCCCCTCAAACGCCTCTACTAAACCCGGGTAGATCTCTGGGTAACTCTCACTCATCCTGGACTCCGTCTCCCAAGTGGCCTCCTCGACTCCCCGTCGAGACCACTGAATCAACACCAGAGGAATCTCCTTGTTCCGCAGCTTCTTCATTCGTCGGTCTAAAATCTTCAGCGGTTGTTCCCGGAAAGTGTGATCTGGTTCTATCACCAAATCCTCATAATTCAGTCTGTGACTAGGATCCGAAACGTACTGTCTCAGCTGGGAAACATGGAATACAGGGTGCACTCCTTCCAACGCAGGCGGCAACGCTAGCCTGTACGCCACCTCGCCTACTCTCTCCAGAATCTCGAATGGACCGATATATCGGGGACTCAGCTTCCCTTTTACCCCGAATCTTCTTACCCCGCGGGTAGGCGATACTCTCAACCAAACATGGGCTCCGACCTCAAACTCCAACGGTCTACGCCTCTTGTCTGCATAGGACTTCTGGCGACTCTGAGCAACTAACATTCTCTCTCTGATTAAGGCCACTTTCCCGATCGTCTCCTCAATCATCTGTGGCCTCTCTCCTACTACATCCGAGGGATCATCCCAACATAGCGGTGTCCTACACTTCCGACCATATAAAGCCTCATACGGCGCCATCTGAATCGACGAATGCCAGCTGTTATTATAGGCAAACTCCACCAAAGCCAAATGATCCGACCACTGACCTCCCCAGTCTAATACGCAGGATCTCAGCATATCCTCTAGCGTCTGAATCGTCCTCTCTGTCTGACCGTCTGACTGCGGATGGTAAGCAGTCGTGAACTGTAATCTCGTCCCCAATGCCTCATGCCTCAAACCCGAGACTCAAACCCGAGACCTCTTGTACCTCTTGTTATTATAAGGCTAACAAAAATAATAAGGAAGGCAAATAAAAAGGGGCAAGAGCCGGGACTCAAACCCGAGACCTCTTGTACCTCTTCTATAATAACAAACACTCTAATCCGCTAGACCATTGTAACTTGACTACTCATATTACAATTCTTTTAATTATAAACTCTCCTAATTCTTCTTCTTCCACAAGTGAGTCAAATTGTCTGATTGATTTTGACGTATATCCAATTCCCTTCATTCTTCCACCTTCTCTTCCACCAATCTCCATTATAGCTTGCAAGAACACCCAAACCACATCACCACCCCCATGTCATCATCTAAGAAGCACAACTTTCACCTATCATCATCAATCCCCCTCTTCACCATTGGTCCATCCATGAAGGTATTGATCCATGGAGGGGTCCAATTTTGCTATAAAAAAGGGTGAAAACCCATAGGGTTTTCACACATTCATTCAATCTTCTTCCTCTTGCTAAAATCCATTCTTCCAAGTCCAAATTTCAGCCTAATTTATTCAATTTAAATGCTGAAATTTTTCCACAAAAAAAATCCCCAAACCCTTATTTCTCCTCTTTAGACCACCGGACCGCCGCCATCCTCCTGCCTGAACGCCGGCCACCACCACGCGCACGACCGGCCGCCTCCCCGGAGTCAGCCGTCGCCGCCTTGCTGTCGACCTGGTGGCGCACATCCATGGGCGTTCCATCCTTGCTCTGAGTTAACGTAAAAACAAAGAAGAAGAGGATGAAAGGAGTGATGGACTTGTCTTTGGGGTATTTTTGGGCTGAATTTTTAGGCCCATAAATCACAAGTTAATCCATCAGATTTTTAATAAGGGTAAAAGAGAAACAAGAAGCCCAAACTCGCTCATCTCAATTTCCGTGTCCATTCCGCTCTCGTTTTCACTCGGTATAATTCCCGACTCATAATGTATCTACTATTTTCTTAAAATTATTTTTACATATAAATAATATTTATTTAAAATGATTTGAATAAATATTACCATGGGCTATTAAAAAGGAATTTATGGAATAAATTCTATTTGCATGTCCATCTAGGAGTAATATAATTTTAATAAATAATATATGAATTTCCTAGAATATCAATGTTCATAAGAATGTTTTTAAGGATATTGGATTAAATATTGGAAAAGTATTAACTAAGGCATATTTCCCTTTATTATAAAAGAAATAATGTAAGATAAGGAATTTTATTAAATTAAAAAGGAAAATAGACTTGCATGTCTCTTAAATCCTTTTATAAGCTTGAAAATAATATTAATAAGATATTTTATCATAAGATAATTTAAAAAAAATAAGTTGAAGACTAAAAAGATATATTAGTTAATTTACATGTATTTCTATATAAAGAAATACAATATAATAGACATGGGAAGATTGTTAAATAAAATCATGGGATTTAAAATATGAGTTTATATACTTGAAAGTACAATATATATAATAGGTTTACTTTACTTGGAGCATAATTTAATAAATAATAGGATTTGAGCAAGATGATAAAAATTATCATCTTAATACTTTTTATATAATATATAGAGTGATTGCATGTGTTTTAAAAGAGCATATTATAAACTCAAATATATTTTGATAAGATATTCATATGGAAAAGTATGAGATAATTTGTTTAACATAATACTTGGGAATTTATTAAAGAAACAAAGTACTAGAATAAGTATAATTTAATATGATATATTAATACCTTTTATATCATAAGGTGGTTACATGTCTTTAAAAAGATTTGGTGATAAGAGGAAAATATAATAATAAGAACTCATGTAAAAGTATTTTATATAAAGTTACTAGTTTAAAGTTTGTAGCTTTCTATTATTAAAATGCCTAGTTAGAAGATTATAAGATAAAGGGCTATTATTTTATAATATATCTCTAAGTGTAGAGAATTTAAAGACTTATGAACTACTTTATAATGATGATGGATATGTTAATAAACTTATTATATAATAAAATATTAGTATGACATATCTCTAGGTGTAGAGATTCTAAAGATATAAACTTTATTAAATAACTATGGAAGTTGTGATAATAAGTTAATATATAATATAATGTTAATAGTGCTAAGTTATAATAGTTGCCTTGTATAAAAAGATAATTAAAAATAGAAAAGATAATATATCTTGTTCTAGTGATCCTAATTATATACTTATTGTTTATAAGATAAGTTTTTAAGACATGATCATATTTTTATATAAACTATAGATATGGGAAGATACATGTGAATAAAGTAAGTAAGATTATTCTAATATTATGCTAAGTTATGGAAAGCTTACCTTATAAAGTATATAGAAAGTTCTATTTATGGAAATACTAAGAAGGAATGCCTATTAATATTCTATCTCTATTTAATATGGTTTATATATCTAAATAAGGCTTTACTAAGATAATGTTACTAATAAAATATTCTTTGATGAGAAAATAATATTTTATGTATCATTATGGATATTAATGATAAAAAGGTGATATTATAATAACACTAAGGAGTCACGCTCAGGTGGCACTAATTGATAGGGTAAAAAATGCGGGCATTTTTAGACCGTTAGATTACATGTATGAACGGTCCTGATTAAAACAAAATGATTTAACAAAAAATACATATGAGAGACGCGCGTTAGTAATGGCACGGAGCGTAATAATGATAAAATTTGTGTTGCCAAGACAAAAATACCCCTTACCTAAAAATCCCATCTCACATCATCTTCAACCTTCTTCTCTGAATAAAACGCCGCAAAGCATGATCGCCTCAAGAAACTAAACACATTTGTGGGGGAAATCTACCATCAACTTGAGAGATCTCTTTCACTCTAGCTCAATCCAAAGTGTCGATTTCGGTTCATCAAAAGCATGAATAAGGAAACAAAGAAAGGTATGCATGAATTGGATTTTAATTTTCTAGGGTTTGTTTTTGGGGGTTCAAATAGAAATTTGCTTGCAATCTAAAAGTGCTCCCTGTTTATGATAGCAAGTTTGTTTAATTTTATAGTTTAAAATTCTAAGTTGGAAATAAACAACTCAATCGTATAATCGTTTTTTAGTAAAATCAATTAGCCCCAAATTCCCAATTTTTAGCCATTTGTTGTTAGTAAGTAAAATAAGTATTCACTGATTTTCACATGTATTGGTGGGTGAAAAGAAGATTGTTAGTTCATTGTTGAAGTTGTCTACTAAGTCCTCTTAGGAGAAATCTCAATGTAAGTTTCTATGGATCTTGTTATATAAGTGACAAATGAGAAATGTGCATTTGACACTTGAGAAATTATGTATTTGGTAGCCTATTAGCTCAAATGGTAGAGCAATGTGCATGTGCACATAGATGTGGGTTCAAATCCCACATAGGCTAATTCTTGATACGGTCATGCCTTTTTGTTCGTATCGGTTGTTCTTTTGGTTCATGATTTTTTAAGTAATGTTCATAATATTTCTTCTTATGGTTCATAAATGTTGTTACATACTTTTTTGTTTATAACAATTGTTCTTTTGGTTCATGTTTAAATAACCTTAGGTTCATCAAAGTTCATCTTATGTTTCATGTCTTTTAGTTCATGCTAGTTATTATTTTCTTTGTGATTTTTGGTTCATAGTACTTGTTCTTTTAGTTCATGTTTTTGTAAGCTATGTTCATTATAATTCATATGGTTCATTTCTTTTAGTTCATACTAGTTATTATTTTGTTTCGTATCTTTTGGTTCATGATAATTGTTCTTTTGGTTCATGTTTTTGCAAGGTAGGTTCATAATAATTCTTATGGTTCATTTCTTTTAGTTCATGCTAGTTATTATTTGTTTCGTATCTTTTGGTTCATGATAATTGTTCTTTCGGTTCATGTTTTTGTAAGTTAGGTTCATAATAATTCTTATTGTTCATGTCTTTCAATTCTTATTGTTTCTTGCCTTTTTGTTTATAATTAATTGTTCTTTTGGTTCATGTTTATCTAACTTTAGGTTCATCAAAAGTTCATCTAATGGTTCATGTCTTTTAGTTCATGATAGTTACTATTTTGTTTGGTGTCTTTTGGTTCATGATAATTGTTCTTTCGGTTCATGTTTTTGTAAGCTAGGTTCATAATAATTTTTATGGTTCATGACTTTTAATTCTTAATAGTTTATCTTATAGCTCATGTTTTTTAAGTCATACTAGTTGTTTTGGTTCATGACTTTTGTTCTTTTAGTTCATGTTTTTTATAAGTATAAGTTTACAATATTTCATCTTACGATTTTTAGATCATAAAAGTTGGACTAGTGGTTCATGGCTTTAGACGGTCAAGTTCATAACAATTGTCAATAAGGTTCATGAAAATTTAATTCATAATACTTTTTATTTGTGTCATGTTTTCGTAAATGATATTATGTTGGTTCAAGTCATTATATGGTTAAGTTCATAACAATTGTCATTAAGATTCATGAAATTTAATTCATAATACTTGTTATTTTTGACATGTAATCTAGTACATAAATCGTATTTTGTGGGTTCATGTCTTTATATGATTAGGTTCATAACATTTATCAATATGGTTCATGAAATTAAATTCACAAAACTTGTTACGTGTGTCATGCATTCTAGTTAATAAATGGTATGACTTAATGATTTGGTATGCTAGGTTCATTATTTATGAACAATTGGTAAAAAAAAAAGTGCTCTAAACATTAAGTTGATCATTTGGGCATTTTGTCGAACACATGGTGGACGGTTAGATGAGCATTGGCCATTAGTCTTTGTTTTCAATCAAAAACTTGAAAATGTAAAGCAAAACATACACAATCTTCAGAGGTTTAATTATAATCAACAAAAATCGGTCCAAAATACACAAAAACGTGCAACCGAAGTACCAATCTCCAAATTTTGAAAAAAAAACCCCAATTGTGAACTTGGAACCATAGAAAATAGATCTATAAAAAAATCTATGAAGAGAGAATATAAATTGGGGTCGGAATCAACAAAAGAAGCCAAACAAATCAGAAGAAGCAAGATGCAACAAGCATGGAGAGGAATCGATCGAAATAGGCGAATGAAAACCCACGATGCTAGGTTGAAGAAGACCCCTGCAACATATGTTCTAATTTAATGGGGGAAAGGACGAAAATAACCCTTCGTGTCTTCATTTTATAAAAAATCACTTAAACACGTGTAAGCAATCTTAGCCATTAAAACAAGAGATCGAACGGCTCATAAATGCCCGTATAAAACACTGTAGCAATATCTCCCATCTGATCGCAATTCTAATACTAAGTTGAGATATTTTAATAAGAATATAATGGACTTTTATAATCCTAAGAATAATATAAATTTCAATATACCTTTTTAGGTTGAATATTATATTATATGCTTTTATAAGGTTGCCCTTGCTTATTTATATTAAGAAATTAGCAAGTGAAATTAAAAGAATATTTTAATAAATTAAATAAGGAAATTATTGGTTTCCAAGAATGAAAACGTTTAAATATTAAGAATAAGAATTTATAAGAAATTCAAGGATATTACCAATATAAAATAATAATAAGGAATATTATTATTTTATTCATCTCCACCTAAATTATTATTATAATAATTTAGTAATTAATTCTCTTATAAAAAGAATATAAGAGATATTTAAAACTTTAGAAGAATTAAAGAAATTCTTATTAAAGTTCGTTCGTACCCCTCGTGTCGAAAGGTCGAGTCTCCGTTCCGAGTAAAGTCAACGACTTCCGTTCGTTCGTTCGTACACAATCGTAAAAGCTAAGGCAAGTGGAATCTCCCCTTGTGACCTTATATATTTCGTTTCCGTGAAATTCTCGATGTTGGGAACAACTTGTGTGCTAAGTAACAAAAGGAACCTAGGACATATCGATTGTTAGATATAACGACCCCATTGTTAGTATAGTTCGCTCTTTATTATTGATAGAATTATTCATGCTAGTTTGGTTGTGGCCTTGATTGTTTACGACCTCGTTAAGAGGTCAATGTCAAACAAACTAGTGAGGGGCGCGGAAGTAGCCGACACCTCTATAAAACTTTCTAAGTCGTAATGCCTACATGTTTGAAGTACGACTTTCAGGATCTTGATCCAGTCTGCTCCGATTGCAAGGAGGGACGAGCGCACTCTAGCTAAGTGTCGGGAAACTGGGTTTCTCTTGGTCAATCGGGCCATACGAGCCCCCACCCCCTTTTTAAAAATCATTAAAAATAATAAATGAGTTTTCATCACGATATAAGATAAGTGCCCAATGCACATTTAAAAGACATCAAAACCGGACCGATCTCAAATGATCGTTCCGGCTCTCGGTCCGCTCAGCGCGCGAGAGGTTTTCAACTTATATGAATTAATAACATTCCCAACATACTTTCGATTCTAAAAGAAGTCTACAATCTAGTAACTCTTCTCTCGATTATCGATCTATCTCCGCTTGAGATACGCTCTCCTTCGTACCGTTAAACCTCACCTAAATAAACCTTATCCTTAAACACAACCCGATAATATCTTCCTCGATATTACTCAAATTACCGAATTACCCTTGGGAAGTTCCGTTCCCGCTTGCTTAGTCTCCTTAGACTAATTCCCCTCTTCTTCATTTTTGCCTGGTATTTCTCGCCCTTCGCGACAAATGCCAGACTGTAGGAATGTACACCGAAGTTTTGAAGATAAAGTCAAGAAGGTTCAAGAAATGTTAGCCGAGGATTGAAGGTCAAGGCAAGACGACATCGAAGGAAGGAAGGAATTCTCATAAGAGCAAGGCATTCCGAAGATAGTGCACTAGCTCTTCCCTTTTTAAAAACCAAGCAAATCATCATCACATGAGTTGCCTTGGGAAGACATTCTTGTAATTTTAGATTACGTATTTTAAACCCTTTTTAAACGGCTTTACTTTCCGCTGCTACATCTTTTGTAAAACGACCCTCCATGTAATGAACGAAAGTTCTTATCAATAAATAAAATTCCTTTTTTGGTCAATTTCATCTTCAATTAAAGAATCAAGTCTCATTCATGAGCATTCGTTTATTTATGTAACGTTTATGTTAATTTTCCGCATTTGTATGATTTCAATATCATTCTAAAAGCCTTGGGTGACTTTGGACGGGAAAGTCCGAGGTCACTGGCGGTAATACCCAATGTTGTAAAATAGGGGTGTTACAATTATGGTATCAGAGCCGAACGTTTTGTTTTCAAAACCAAAAACCTTTAAAACCGAAATTTTTTGAAAACCGAGAACTTTTAAAGCCTAAGTTTTCCTTCCGCTACCCAAAACTTCCTAATATAGAAAGTTTCCTTCTATATTCCTTCAAGAAACTCAAAGAATAGTAACTTTCTAACATAAACTTCTAAGCTAAGAATCTTTCTCTAAATTGAAAACCTTAGTACTAAGTATTTAATTCTAGAACTACGATCGTTATAAACTTCCTTTCTATCTTTAAAAAAAACCTAAGTAGCATAAGGATGTCAACTTTTAAACTCAATCAATTTTGTTAAACCTTTCTTGTAAACTTAATTCTTATCTTAGAAAACTTGTTAGTAAAAGTATAACCTCCTTTCTAAGTAACATGTTCGAAAAGCCTAGACGCCTTAATAGGGCCAAGAAAATAAAAAGTCTTAAAATAAACGTTTATATGTAATCTTTGTAAATAATGCCTTAAAACTTCCTTCCAATATCTTCGTCGCATAGAATCAAAGGATATTCTATACAAACGCCTTTCTCTTCTCTACAAAAAAATGGTACTCACTAGAAGTCCAACCTGAATCAGGGATGAAGCTAGAAAAGCCGCTTAAGAGCTTGATGAGGCTTTTCTCGATTGCCACTTTTTCCATATGGAAACCCCGAGGATAACCCGAGCTAGTACTACGAGAAGAAATCCATGAAAATGCACCAAAGCTGAATCTCGAGGAGGAGAAATCCGAAGAAGAATACCTCGAGAAAGGAGTTGATAATTCACTTTATGACCAATCCAGACAAAACTCCAATGGTCTATCAAATGGATGAATGGGCTAATTGGACTCAAGGGGTGTCATCCCATCGCCAAGCATTTGATCATATAAGAAACCCATCTACAATTAGTGGTTCCAAACCCAAAGAGGGTTCACTAGCCAATAACGTTTTATTTTCAAAATTGAACATTTTCAAAACCGAAATTTTTCGAAATCAAAAGTTTTAAACCGAAAGTTTTGTTTTCAAACCGACCAATTTTTGTTAAAACTTTTCCCTAAAAAGATTAAATCTAGGATTCAAATTCTTTTCCTGAAAGGAAATTTCAACTTGAAATATCTGAATAAATACTCCAAAATTCGAGTAACAAGTACTTTTAAGGAAATTTCTAAGTTAGATATTTACACTGAAAGTTTAAAACCTAAACTCATATAAGAGCAACTTATAAGTAGAAATCCTAAGGCGATAAGTTCCTAGAGTCGAAATCATTTTATTTACAAAGTCTTATTCTAGAGTTTTAAAAACCAAGTTCTAGTAAAGTGTTAACATACCAACTTCTTATCTATAAAATTTATTTTAAAAAAATAAGTTCACCAAATTTTTTTTCCTATAATCAAAGGATTAAAATTTAAAGGATTTTCTTTAACGATAGTACGATGAATTTATCTCCTCGAAACCCGAGATATAAATTGTACAATTAAAAATCTTTAAACCCTCCTTCCATGGTTTAGAATTATGATATAGTGGTTATGAAAGAAATTTTTTAACTTTAAAAGTTTCGCTTGAAATTTAAAGTCATTTACAAAATGAACTTTTAATATTTACTCTAAAACCATCTTAATTCTTTAAGAATATAAATGTGCTTAAAATGAGAACTTTATTTTTAAATTTCAAAACTTCCTTTAAACTATATCCTCCTTCAAATATAGAATTACGGATATTCTATGTGGACGTCGATCGTTAGCCATATACATAGAATGGTTTTAACAGAAAATAAGTTCATGCTCATTATATTGGAATTAGAAGAAATTATGCCAGCTAAAGGTGATTCTTATGTTCCATAGAGCCAAACTTAGCCAATGACTCATGGGAAGATAGAAATTTCTAAAGAGGACACCAAGGTAGGCTTAGTCAACTATGGATCTAACCTGTCTCCATCTATTCCGATCTCAAAGCAGATTATCGAGAGGTATGTGTGGGGACAAACAATGGCCTGGTGATAAAGGAGTGGTCAAGAAGTCTGACCAATGACTATTATAGTCATCTGCAAATACCTACAAGTAAAAGTGACTTTCTCAGTCAACATATGGAATCTTGATATGATATCTAATGCTTGTCAGCCGAATAAACCAACCATAATAAGACTATCACGAATGAGAAAGCCACATCATGAAATTTCTTCTCCACCATTTTAATAAGTCGACCCGATGATAAGATAAAGTTAGAAAGGAAGTCGTCAAGACCAAGATTTTTGGACATGATAGTAAGTTCTCTAAGTTGCCCCAGTAGGCCTAATAGGTCATAAGGTTGCTTCATTACTAAGACGGTTTGTGGACACGTGTCCCGATTCGTCGCATTTGAAGTAGTTACCTAGGCCATCTTCGATGTTATTTCCAACCGTTAACTCCGTTATTAGGTTGCCTAGTTCGTTGCAGTTTACTATACCGTCTTCCCTTCCCTAAATGAGCGTATACTTTGGAACCAACCTTTTGAAGGTATTACAACAAAGCATTAACTTTTGCTTCAATGACCCGAGTGCCTACTCTATCCATGAATGAATGACAATTGTTGGGAACAATTTGTCGATTCTTATTTCAAATGGTCAAACCGAAAGGAACCAACAATAGAATTCCCCTGAATAGCATTCAAGTTTAGGCACGAATGATGGTTCAAAAATTTCCAAAGAAAGAGAAAGGAAATCACCGCGGGAAGGACCATTGTACGTCGATACTGTTGGATGATGTGGCACGCGTTGCATTAAGAAGTCCAACAATATAAGTGATGCCAAAAGAAATCTCTTTTTTGTTCCACCGAAAGAAGCAAGCATAATTAGGGCTAACCAAGCTGCAAATAGAATTGCAAATGACGCCATAGTCCGCCTCAAGTAAATGGTCTAGCTGTGCTAGGACACTAAAGACATTCACATCAAAGAAGATGATGTCAATGAAGGAACAAAAAGTTGACCACAACTACTACTAGTCCTCCTATGGAAAAATTTTAAGAAGTATTCTTTGCACCGAAGAAAGAGGGTGCATATTTGTCGCTCTACAAATTGGAAAGGAGTTAGCCAATGGCAAGAGAATTATAATCAAGCAAAACATGTCATGCTGAGTTGGGAAAAAGTTTAAGACTAAATGATGAATCATTCCTTTATTATTCTGTGAGAGATGAGATAGTTGATGATCTCTTAGACCCTAAAGGTTAAAGGACTAAGTATGTCGAGAAGAACGCCATGCAGTTTAACCAATTATTGCATTATGCACGATATGAAGTTTCCCCTTAAGCCCAAAAGTATCCCGTCATAAGTGGATAAGTTCAACCCCTAAACCATGGAGAAGTTCAACGATAGACGCAAGGAGCGAACAAAATAGCTTATCCTTCCTCGTGTAATCTAAATATGTCCAAACAAGGGTACTTGTGACATATATCGTAGGGTTGTTATTAGAATTTCAACCTCGGTTATAATCGAAGCATAGTTGAATAATTCCAATATTATTGTCAACTATCTCCTTTCGCAAAGTGTTATACATTGAACTCTGCTATGCTATCATAGCCATCCCGAAGATGTTCGTTGGTACTTTCTCTACGAAAGCACTGTTTCAAATGCTAGTTTCGATTAATAAGATTACGTAAGTCAGTCCATCTTTTCTTATGCGATTTACTCCTATCTCTGCAAGAAATATTTTCATTTTGCGTTGCGTTGTCAAACTACAATAGTTAATATCATAAGTTTAAATAACTAAACATTTTAAGTATATGGTTCACAGTGGCGAATAAGGATGAATTTCTATCTCCCATCTTGATCACATGGTTGAGGTAGAATTTCAATTCTTGTTCTTGTGAAGGCATATGTTAAAGGATTATTTTGGAGGTAGTTTCCCCGATACTGATCACATTGGTGAAATGAAACCACTTAGTTCTTCGGATTCAATCTTGTTTACGAAAAAATACTTTCTTATCAGAATTAAAACGTACAATATAGAAGGACGCTCATCCTACTTCTCGATAGTATAATATATTCGAACACGACATCGTAAATATGGTTACTCCCTCTTGCGAGATAACACTCACCTATCCAAATAGTAACTTCATTAGAAGTTCAAAATCGAAATTCTTCTTCTAAGGCATGGCCCTTACATATTCAAACATCGATTCCGTCTCGAAAGTTTACTTAATATCCATCTTAAAAGAATTCTTCCGCAATGACTCTATTTTAGAAGAATAGAATGGATTAGTCATTTTCGTACTCTCTTCCTAGAAGCACTTAAGTGCTCATTCCAATTAGGATTCTTATTCTATAAGCAATCCCACTTTTATGTTAGGAAGGTCAAACCAGAACTTCGGTAAGTATGACTCAAGTTAAGGGATAAAACCGCTTGACCCCCGCCTACTTCTCTAGCAAGACCAATTGGATTTCCATTCCTATCCCTTAATTTCGTTAAACCACATAAGTTCAAACGTAGGAATCTTTTTAAGGAATACTAATTTAGCGATTCCTTAAGAAAAAGGTACAATAGTAATTCTTCTACTTGTACAACCCTCTTAACTAAAGAACGAAATGTTCTTTAAGGGGGTACTAGACCCTTTGTTGTTTCCTCACAAGTTGTGAGTGTTAGTAGCTACTTTCCGTGTTAACCTTGTACCGCCCTAAGCCTTTCCTAGTTTCGGGGACGAAACTAATTTTTTAAGGGGGTACTATTGTAATATCCGCTAAATTCTAAATGAAATAAAATGGGTAATTATCCCAATAAATTTTTTTCTCTAAAATAGAGAATTTAATAAAATTTATAATTTCATATTATATTATGAAAGGTTACTTCAATGGAAATTAACAATTTATTTAAATATATTAACCAAGTCAAGTATTTATTTAAATATTTTTTCTTGAAAAGAGAGTTCAATTATTTTTATAATTTTCTTAATAAATTATAAAAATATTTAAAAAGGATTACTAAAGTGGAAAATAAAATTTCCAACAAATATAAATCATGTGAATTTCGATTTTATAAATAATTTGCTATTACAAGGCTAGCAAAAATAATAAGGAAGGCAATAAAAAGGGGCAAGAGCCGGGTCTCGAACCCGAGACCTCTTGTACCTCTTCTACAATAACAAACACTCCAATCCGATAGACCATTGTAACTTGACTACTCATATTACAATTCTTTTAATTATAAACTCCTAATTCTTCTTCTTCCACAAGTGAGTCAAATTGTCTGATTGATTTTGACGTATATCCAATTCCCTTCATTCTTCCACCTTCTCTTCTGATAGCTTGCATTTAGGTAGTGTTTAGGATGCATATTTATGTTTATTTTGCATGGTTTTAGCTTAGTTTAGTCTAGTTCTCAGGTTTTTAGGTTATCTAGGAAATTCGGGTTTTGCGCTTGTTTTGTTCGGTTTTGCGGATCTTTAGGTAAACAAGCATGGATGGGATGGAGTTTAGCGGACTATGGTGGACATGGATGAATATTGAAGAAGTTCAAGTGAAGATTACAAGAGCCAAGGCCCACGAGTTTGTGGGAAATGAACGCTTAAACTCGGGTTATGCATTTGAGTTCTTGTTTTGACACCTCTATCTTTCAATGCTTGGTTTGGGAGCTATAGTGATCGGATGAATCTGAATTTGGTATCACTGGAAAGCTAATTCAAAGAGCTACAATTCATATTTTTACTCCGAGTCCAAATTCCAACTCGAACGGGGTCAAAACAGCATCTGAAGTGTCGCCTGAATGCTGAACCGAGGCTAATTGCGCGGGATGGTATAATTGCGCGGCCGCGCATTGTGTAAGACCGAGCAAACGGGCTTTCTACGCGGAGATGTCTTGGGCCGAGAATTAGGCTCGACCTTTTTGGGCTTATATTATATCTTGTCCGACTTTTAAGCTTAATTGTAGGGTTTTGAAGGATTATTTTGGGAGGCATATTTAAAACTCTTGTTAGTCTATCTTTTATCATAACTTTTGATCAACTTTTGGAGGCCAGGGTTTTTCTCTCTTGAGGAAGACTTTGAAACCTTTGTAAGTTTGATTTTAATTTCAATTATGCATTGCTAATTTCTTTGTGTTTGACTAGTTATTGAAATCATAGATTGCATAATATTGTGAGGTTTGATTGATTCTCATCAACTTGAATAGGTTTTATTCCTTGTGCTTAATTGAATCAGAATTTATCTAGGGTTTTGTTAGATTGATCACCTAATAGAATTTCTAGGTTAATTTACAACTAATCTGATTGATACCCGTTCGGGGTTGATTAGATAAAGTAGCATCTATAATTGTTTGGACCCGTTCGGGCTATTCAATTATAGAAGGGAATAAATCCACAAATAACTTAGATGTCTGTTTGCTCTAAGTGTTTGTTTCTATTGATAACTTGATTCGTAAAGCTGTCGTTTAATTGAATCTAGACGTTGTTTTAGGTTATTAAATGATTATGGTTGTTTAGACTGTTAGTTCTTTCAACTATTTATGAAGTTTGAATCATAATCCTTAGTAGGAGTATAATTCACAATAGATTATTCAAGGGAATTGAGAATCGAAAGAATCAATGATCAATAAGCATACCTATGATGGATTTAACTAGTTGAACATATTTCTCTCATATATATTTACAATCAAACTTTGCATTCATAGTTAGTTTTATTCTGCATCTTAGATTAGATTTCCAATCATTAAAACCCCCCTTTATTTAGTTACTTGGCACGTAAGTAATAACATTAATACACGAGTCTCTGTGGGATCGACCCTTGCTTACCATTCTACTCAGATTGGTAAAGTTAGGATTCTTTGATAGGTAAACGACTGAAAAATACCTCATCAAATTTGGCGCCATTGCCGGGGACTCGTCGCTATTTGTGTTTTTACTTTTGTGCTATTCTTGGTGTTGTGAACCTATCTTACGGTTCATAACACCCGTGCTACTAATCTATGGTTTTGTTCGATTGTAGACAGCTGCAGGATGAACACTTCCATGACTATTTTTCAAGATTTCAAGACCATGTGTTTGAACTTGGTGCTTGGGGATTACGATACAGTGATAGAGAGGTGAACATGGGAGTTATCCATGGTATGAATTTTGAGACAAGAGGGTTGGCCGACTACATGAGCAATGAGAGGCTTTTATTTATGGGACCTGAGGAATGTTGGGATTTCTTTTGTTTTATGAGCCATCAAAGCTTTCTGATTGAGTCATCTTCCCAACCACCCCAGCCGGTTGATACGTCTCTTAAGGATATAATCAGGGATCTCTCCATACGGGCGGATACTATAATCATGGAGCATTGTGAGTCATGTTCTTCATATTTTCATTCCACAATCTCATGCCCTTTTGAGTTGTGTGAAAGGAGTGGTGGAATCACATTGGAGTCAAACAATCATGAGTCAAACACTCAGATTCAAGTTGATGAGCAATCTACTACACTTGATGTGAGTTATGAAGATGAATTTGATGCCCAACATGATTTCACACATATAAGGCAAGTTGAGCAGATTATCACATAGCCAAGAGAAGTTTGTGCAGGCATAGAGATTCTTACAGAGCCTAGGGAGCCTGAGTCATCTTCACTCATGTGGAGTAAATTGCTTGAGGGTTTTACGGTTTTAGAAGAAGACTCTTTTGTCGACCATGATGACTTCTTTGTTGATGAAGTAGACAACCATGAGGGAGAAAATCAACACGATGCATCTATTAAGTCTCCCGCTGTCATGGTGTCCCCTATGTTAGGCCTTGACATTCCTTGCTTCAATTTCCCCACCTTCTCACATCAGGAGCTTATGGAGTTCCAAGATGAGGAACCAAGTCGACAACACATGGTGGAAGATGAAGAATATATGGAGTTCATCTTGGATAAAAGTGGTATTGCTGACAAGTGTTTTGATTCATACTGTAAGTATTTTCTAAAGCCACCACTTGTGCTGAATTCTTTTGAGCAATTGCCATCTCATGCTAACTGGGCACACGTGTTTGATAAATTAAAACGGTCTTTGAAAGTTATATTATGCTTAATTGATTTATCATTGTGTTACTTATGCTTTTCTGAGATGTGTGCACATGGATTTGACAGGTTATTAAGAGCATTGACAATGTCTAATCTTGTCCAATCATGCTAAGAGTCAAGCTAATGACGTTAAACAAGCGCTTCTTGGGAGGCAACCCAAGGTTTAGAGTAGATTTAATTTTCAGTTATAATCTTTTGCTTTTTTGGTAGTCTTTGTGTGTGTTTAGATATCTCATGTCCAAAGACAGATTACCCACCACTACCATCGTCGAATTTTCCACCGCACTACCCGCCAGATAACTAGAGTTTTGTGAGTTTTCTCTTTCCTTTACTTTTTACTATACTTTGGGGACAAAGTATGTTTTAAGCATGGGGGAAGGGAATTACTTTTGCATTGCATGTAGTTGCATTAGTTTAGGTCATATTTAAAAATTTTGCATGCATTGATTAAAATCCTGAAAAATGAAAAAAAATCAGAAAAAATTGAAAAAAATACAAAAATATTGCAATTAGGTTCTTATTTCCCCATTGTTTGATACCTCCTATTTCTCTAAGTTGAGTATAAGTTCTAACCCATGATTTGCATGATTTGCTGAAGTTGATATGATATGAGCATGATCATTGATTGATTATCTTGATTATAAGATAGAGCATGTATTTAGCTTGAGTATTTGATTTATTCTGAAGTTCTAGACAACAATTTGCCTTGTGAGATATTTTTGGCCTTTCATGATTATATTTGTTCTCTACATTCTTGAGTGTATCACCATGATTATCTAGCTCTAGAACTTGCGTTAATACTCTTTTTCAAGGCTGCTTTATATGATTGAATGCATGACATTAAAATGATTGAGGCAATGTTTCTTATAGCTTATTATTTCCCTTCCTACCTTACAAGATCCATGTTCTTGACACCCCATTTCTTTTAAGCTTTAAGCCTATTTTTGATAGCTCCACAAAAATTTTCTAGCCTAATAAGCTTAACCTAGGATCCGGGATTTAGGACTTTAGGTTGACTATGTTTTGTGTGAGTTTGATGTAAGTATGGCGGAGTTTGAGAAAGAGATGGAAAAAGAGGAAATTAAAACTCTTGTGTGAGCAAAGTGAAAAAAAAAATGAAGATGAAAAGTTTGATTTCAAAAGAAAAGCAAAAGAAAAGTTGCTTAAATTGTTAGTGGTCTTCATTAATATGCAAGAAAAGAGTTGAAAAAGAGGCAAAGAAAAGGAAAAAAAAGAAAGAAGCAAAGTGCTTAATTGTAAATGTATGGAGTTGAGAAAGGAAGTTGGGAAGTGAAGTAAGAAGAAAAAGTGTTGAGTTGGGTTTAGGATTAGTTCTTTATCCCGGATTTAGCACCACAGGCCAAATGTTATCCTTTCCAAATCTCTCTTTACCTTGGCCCCATTACAAGCCTTAAAAAGACCTCATGATTTTTGTTATGTGTTTGATCCCCAACGGTGGAGATTTAGAACTCTGATGCAAGCATATGGTAGTCTAGTTTTCATGGTTGATTTTGAGTGAAACACATACCCTTAAACACTTGAGAGTTTGAGTGCAAACACGATTACCTTGGTGAGGTCTAGAATGAATGAATGGTCTTTACTTTTTTCTTATCGTAATGCATGTTAGGAAATCTTGGTTGGGTTTTTAATTATATGTGAAATGCTTGTTTGACTTGAGATGGATGTATGATTGCATTTCTATGGAGTGATTTGGATTTATGTCTTGCTTGAGGACAAGCAAGGGTTAAGCATGGGGGAATTTGATAGCTTGCATTTAGGTAGTGTTTAGGATGCATATTTATGTTTATTTTGCATGGTTTTAGCTTAGTTTAGTCTAGTTCTCAGGTTTTTAGGTTATCTAGGAAATTCGGGTTTTGCGCTTGTTTTGTTCGGTTTTGCAGATCTTTAGGTAAACAAGCATGGATGGGATGGAGTTTAGCGGACTATGGTGGACATGGATGAATATTGAAGAAGTTCAAGTGAAGATTACAAGAACCAAGGCCCACGAGTTTGTGGGAAATGAACGCTTAAACTCGGGTTATGCATTTGAGTTCTTGTTTTGACACCTCTATCTTTCAATGCTTGGTTTGGGAGCTATAGTGATCGGATGAAGCTGAATTTAGTATCACTGGAAAGCTAATTCAAAGAGCTACAATTCATGTTTTTACTCCGAGTCCAAATTCCAACTCGAAGGGGGTCAAAACAGCATCTGAAGTGTCGCCTGAATGCTGAACCGAGGCTAGTTGCGCGGGATGGTATAATTGCGCGGCCGCGCATTGTGTAAGACCGAGCAAACGGGCTTTCTACGTGGAGATGTCTTGGGCCGAGAATTAGGCTCGACCTTTTTGGGCTTATATTATATCTTGTCCGACTTTTAAGCTTAATTGTAGGGTTTTGAAGGATTATTTTGGGAGGCATATTTAAAACTCTTGTTAGTCTATCTTTTATCATAACTTTTGATCAACTTTTGAAGGCCAGGGTTTTTCTCTCTTGAGGCAGACATTGAAACCTTTGTAAGTTTGATTTTAATTTCAATTATGCATTGCTAATTTCTTTGTGTTTGACTAGTTATTGAAATCATAGATTGCATAATATTGTGAGGTTTGATTGATTCTCATCAACTTGAATAGGTTTTATTCCCTATGCTTAATTGAATCAGAATTTATCTAGGGTTTTGTTAGATTGATCACCTAATAGAATTTCTAGGTTAATTTACAACTAATCTGATTGATGCCCGTTCGGGGTTGATTAGATAAAGTAGCATCTATAATTGTTTGGACCCGTTCGGGCTATTCAATTATAGAAGGGAATAAATCCACAAATAACTTAGATGTCTGTTTGCTCTAAGTGTTTGTTACTATTGATAACTTGATTCGTAAAGCTGTCGTTTAATTGAGACGTTGTTTTAGGTTATTAAATAATTAGGGTTGTTTAGACTGTTAGTTCTTTCAACTATTTATGAAGTTTGAATCATAATCCTTAGTAGGAGTATAATTCACAATAGATTATTCAAGGGAATTGAGAATCGAAAGAATCAATGATCAATAAGCATACCTATGATGGATTTAACTAGTTGAACATATTTCTCTCATATATATTTACAATCAAACTTTGCATTCATAGTTAGTTTTATTCTGCATCTTAGATTAGATTTCCAATCATTAAAACCCCCCTTTATTTAGTTACTTGGCACGTAAGTAATAACATTAATACACGAGTCTCTGTGGGATCGACCCTTGCTTACCATTCTACTCAGATTGGTAAAGTTAGGATTCTTTGATAGGTATACGACTGAAAAATACCTCATCATCTTTCACCAATCTCCATTATAGCTTGCAAGAACACCCAAACTACATCACCACCCCCATGTCATCATCTAAGAAGCACAACTTTCACCTATCATCATCAATCCCACTCTTCACCATTGGTCCATCCATGAAGGTATGTGTAACACCCCCAAATTATCTCGGGAATGTCACACGCCAGTGACCTCGGATTTTAATGTCCGAAGCCACCCAAGGTTGTGCATCAGTTTAAATTTTTTAAAGACATGTATTAAATCATATAAATAAACAATAGCGGAAGTCTTTCGAAGGCAAACTCAATTTGTATTCAAACTTTCTTCTACAAATAACAATCTTATTAACAATATAACAAATTCAACGGAAGATTAAATAGAACTTCATTGTATGAAAAATCAAACTTCTCTAATGAAAATGAAACAAAACTGCTTATAAAACCATCTAGTATAGTATCATGGGATCCATTCATCATCACCTCGAGTGCTCTTGGAATGACTCTAGTTGCTTGCTAATACCTGGTACCACAAGTGGTCAGCCCTCAACGGGGTCAGCTAGGTCGACTCCAATATTTATTAGGTCAAAGTAAATAATGGAAACAAGATTATTAACATTGTGAATGCACATTTTAAATGTCTAATGCAATTTACCTTACGATGAAACTTTCCTAGCAAACATCATACAACTCCATGAATTTCTAAACTAGGACTAAAATAAACACAACAACAAATACATAAGTTCTTTATGGTGCTTACTCGCACTTATCTTTTAATGACCACACATATACACACAGGGTTGCGATTTTTAAACCATCGAGGCTCTTATGTCCTGATGAGTGGGATCATACATCCCAAAAGATCAATTCCGGAATTTCAAAGAGCACTAGCTAGGTGCAACTCCGCTCATATTCGGATGAGACGGGCAGGGTCATGACCAGCATTAGGGTTTAGGACCATCCTAATGCGAATGTTATAAAGAGGGGTCCAAAGCAACTATGGCTCACTCCCTTGGGTACTAAACTAATACAAAAGAAGTCTCAATCGAGACGACAAACACACAAAATCATAGTCATCGAGACCTAATCAAAACTAGCGCAACCTAGCAATACTAAAATCTAAACGAGAATAACAAGGTCATCATTTTCACCACGTCAATCACCTATATTATGTCTTCAGTTATTGATTTCGGTCTTGACCCACTGTATCATACTTAGAGCTCCAGGAAAGGGGAGGATAGTCACACAATGGACAACACCATGCCCTCCTTGCCATTTTTACAGGCGCATTTGACAAGCCCAAGTATGACTTCAGATGAGAGCATGACTTACTTAGTCGTAGTAACCTAATAACCCAATATTGACTACTATTATTATCAATATTATTATTAATTCTATTCTTATTAAATAATATAACTAAATGCTTATGCGAGTTCATTCATGATTATGTTTCTAACATACTCAATATATTTATGCATGAATTATATTACACATAATCACATCAATCAAGGAAACACACATGGTTATTAGACTTTTCATACAAATCAAACAAGAGACCTAGCCAAGCAAGTATGGGAACTTGCCTTAGATTTGAATACGACATTCAAGATTCAGAAATTTGCTTATGGACTTCATCATCTCGAAGATTGATATCGCCTTTAATGCCGAAAGATGATGCACTAGAAAATGCGGAAAAGTTTAATTAATTGGACAAATTAATTAAACGGATCGATAATAATTAAAATTATAAACTTCAATAAATACAATCCTTATATTTATTAAATAATTTTAATAATTAAATTATTGAATTGATTGAGTCCAAAAAAAATATACCGAACGGGACGGAATGAAACGGAGGAGTCGTCTTCAACCTTGTGCATGTTACAGTTCACGGCTAATTATACACCACCTCAGTTTTCTGCTCGATGAGGATGCTACAGACGACGAAATGGAGCGGGGCCGGAGGCGTTGGAACCGTGACTTCGAGATCTTTCTAACGATATAAAGTGGGAAATTTTTCGTTGTGTATGGAGAGAGAACAACCCCAATTAACGATGCAGTTCGGACAAAACGATGTGTGCAGTTCAGCGAGATTCAAGTGGCTCATTGTCCCTCTTCATGAATCGGTTCGAGGTGTATAAGGTATGGTTGGCACCGTATCGAAGTCTAGAATATGCTGGTTTAAACGGCTCGTAAGTCATGCTCTGTTTTTCACTGGACAAATTCGACGTTTTCAATCGGGTTTTTGGAGGCTTGGTGAGGGCGGCTCCGGCGACGGATCGGGACGGGACCGGCGACAGTTGGAAGAATGCAACACCCTCTCTCTTCCGTTGGCAGTGGTGGCACTGTAGGTGGTCCGACGGCGGAGAACGGAGGCGGACACCAGCGCCTCGCGAGCACGTTGCGCTCTGTTTTCCTGGGCAGATTCGTCACTTTCAATCGGGATTTTGGAAGGCTTAGGTCACTAGAAAATTAATGGGTGTATAGTGTTTTCGAAGAGTTTTTCATGAGGATTCCGAATATGGCTTCAATTTTTGGATCGGATTAACAGATTTAGAGAATTTCGAGTTTGAATGAGGGAGGCGACATTCTAGGGTTTCAGTCTAAGATGTGAGAATTTCGAGCAAATGGGGCATCGATTTATAGGGCTTTTGATTCGTGGGGGTTAAGGAAATCGATATATTTACTTTCCTAGTTGGATAGACTCGCAATCGTAGCCCAGAATCTTTGATTTTCGGATTTGAATCTATAAGAAAACAACCAAGGAAGGAAGGAGGAAAGTAAAAGTAGTTTCAAAATAATAATTTTTTTTATCTTATAAATCACCCATATCTTTAAAGAATAAAATTCTAATAAAATTATTCCTCATAAGAAAATAAAATCTTAAAGATATAAGACCTTTATAATTTTCAAAATGAATTTATTCACAAGATAAACTATCTTTTTAATTTAATTATTTTAAAGTATGGAAACTTATAAAAATATAAATTTATTCTAGAAGAATACTTTTTAATTCCATTATCATATTATAACGAAAATAAATTGATCATCCATTTATTTGTTTTATAAGACCTATAAATTTTAACTATGGTCATTCGGGTAAGATCCACTTATCCAAATAACTTATATAAGTTATTTGCTAATAAAATAATGAAGTTATAATTTTTAATAAAGCCACATATATTTATTTTAAAACAAAATATAATTAAGAGAAATTACATAAATTCCCTTATAGAAAAATAGGGTTATTACAATAGTACCCACTTAAAAAGAGTTTCGTCCCCGAAACTGGAAGGAGATATGATTTAAAAACGTATTAAAGTACCTTCTTTAAAGCTGAGAGTTATTATAATACTACGCACTTTAAAAAGTGTTTTTTCCTCGAAACTAGAAAGACTCGAGAAAGGAAAAGTACTAATGTACCCTTCTTTAAAAGAGAGGGTTGTTACATTAGTACACACTTAAAAAGAGTTTCGTCCTCGAAACCCGGACGAGGCTACTAGGAGGTTGTGTTACACCACTATCAAGAGGTTACTATATTCGAAGATAAGTGCACCTTTTTAACCTAAGAACATTAAAGTAGGTATAAGTCATGAAAGGTAAGACTACCTTCAAGCCTTATGTTGAGTTTGATTTGGAAAATTTATGCAATCTTATCTCACCATGTGATCAAGATGGGAAGCAAGACCAACACAACCCTTTACTGCATTTCCATGGGAATAAGACATGTAATCTCATCTCAGCCATGTGATCAAGATGGGAGACGAGACACGTCCTTACTCGCCGCCATGAAAACCGTAGATGATTTTAATTTAATTTTTTTTGAATCCTATTTACATGACCGAGATGGTTTGAGATCCCTATTTAAACTTGCGAGAATAATTATTACTTTGGCATGTGAGAAACAATCATACTTATTAGGAATGACTTGAATATGAAATCTTAGTACCAAACCTTCATAAATACTCAATGAGTTAAGAAGGAAACCAAGAAGAAATAGAATGAGGAAAGAGAGACAAGAATAGAAAGAAAATTTACCCCAAGGGATGCGATGGTCAATGATACTATTTAAAACTCATACAACTTTAGACTTTGCTTTTCAAACATTTAAAAAAAAAAATAGCTTCGCAAAGAACTTTCAAAGATAAAACAAGGCGTCTAAACAACAAAAGAATTTTTCTACAAAAGAACAAGTTCATTTAAATAAAAAAAAACAAAACTAAATTATGAATGCTTTAAGAGGCAACAATTTTATTTTTTTATTTTTTTATTTTTTTACAAAAGTCTTATTTACTTTCAAAGAATTATAAAACGACAATTCTCAAACTTAACAATAAGCCAAGAAGCGTAAAGCTCTGATACCATATTTGTAACACCCCCAAATTATCTCGGGAATGTCACACGCCAGTGACCTCGGATTTTAATGTCCGAAGCCACCCAAGGTTGTGCATCAGTTTAATTTTTTTAAAGACATGTATTAAATCATATAAATAAACAATAGCGGAAGTCTTTCGAAGGCAAACTCAATTTGTATTCAAACTTTCTTTTACAAATAACAATCTTATTAAAAATATAACAAATTCAACGGAAGATTAAATAGAACTTCATTGTATGAAATATCAAACTTCTCTAATGAAAATGATACAAAACTGCTTATAAAACCTTCTAGTATAGTATCATGGGATCCATTCATCATCACCTCGAGTGCTCTTGGAATGACTTTAGTTGCTTGCTAATACCTGGTACCACAAGTGGTAAGCCCTCAACGGGGTCAGATAGGTCGACTCCAATATTTATTAGGTCAAAGTAAATAATGGAAACAAGATTATTAACATTGTGAATGCACATTTTAAATGTCTAATGCACTTTACCTTACGACGAAACTTTCCTAGCAAACATCATACAACTCCATGAATTTCTAAACTAAGACTAAAATAAACACAACAACAAATACATAAGTTCTTTATGGTGCTTACTCGCACTTATCTTTTAATGACCACACATATACACACAGGGTTGCGATTTTTAAACCATCGAGGCTCTTATGTCCTGATGAGTGGGATCATACATCCCAAAAGATCAATTCCGGAATTTCAAAGAGCACTAGCTAGGTGCAACTCCGCTCATATTCGGATGAGACGGGCAGGGTCATGACCAGCATTAGGGTTTAGGACCATCCTAATGCGAATGTTATAAAGAGGCATCCAGAGCAACTATGGCTCACTCCCCTGGGTACTAAGCTAATACAAAACAAGTCTCAATCGAGACGACAAACACACAAAATCATAGTCATCGAGACCTAATCAAAACTAGCGCAACCTAGCAATACTAACATCTAAACGAGAATAACAAGGTCATCATTTTCACCACGGCAATCACCTATATTATGTCTTCAGTTATTGATTTCGGTCTTGACCCACTGTATCATACTTGGAGCTCCAGGAAAGGGGAGGATAGTCACACAATGGACAACACCATGCCCTCCTTGCCATTTTTACAGGCGCATTTGACAAGCCCAAGTATGAGTTCAGATGAGAGCATGACTAACTTAGTCGTAGTAACCTAATAACCCAATATTGACTACTATTATTATCAATATTATTATTAATTCTATTCTTATTAAATAATATAACTAAATGCTTATGCGAGTTCATTCATGATTATATTTCTAACATACTCAATATATTTATGCATGAATTATATTACACATAATCACATCAATCAAGGAAACACTCATGGTTATTAGACTTTTCACACAAATCAAACAAGAGACCTAGCCGAGCAAGTATGGGAACTTCCCTTAGATTTGAATACGACATTCAAGATTCGGAAATTTGCTTATGGACTTCATCATCTCGAAGATTGATATCGCCTTTAATGTCGAAAGACGATGCACTAGAAAATGCGGAAAAGTTTAATTAATTGGACAAATTAATTAAACGGATCGATAATAATTAAAATTATAAAATTCAATAAATATAATCCTTATATTTATTAAATAATTTTAATAATTAAATTATTGAATTGATTGAGTCCAAAAAAAAATACCGAACGGGACAGAATGAAACGGAGGAGTCGTCTTCAATCTTGTGCATGTTACTGTTCACGGCTAATTATACACCACCTCAGTTTTCTGCTCGCTGAGGATGCTACAGACGACGAAATGGAGTGGGGCCAGAGGCGTTGGAATCGTGACTTCGAGAGCTTTCTAACGGTATAAAGTGGGAAATTTTTCGTTGTGTATGGAGAGAGAACAACCCCAATTAACGAGGCAGTTCGGACAGAACGATGTGTGCAGTTCAGCGAGATTCAAGTGGCTCATTCTCCCTTTTCATGAATCGGTTCGAGGCGTATAAGGTATGGGTGGCACCGTCTCGAAGTCTAGAATATTCTGGTTTAAACAGCTCGTAAAAAAGTGGAGAAACAAGGAAGATATTACCGAAATACTGAGACGAGTCATGCTCTGTTTTTCACTGGACAGATTCGACGTTTTCAATCGGGTTTTTGGAGGCTTGGTGAGGGCGGCTCCGGCGACGGATCGGGACGGGACCGACGACAGTTGGAAGAGTGCAACACCCTCTCTCTTCTGTTGGCAGTGGTGGAACCGTAGGTAGTCTGACGGCGGAGAACGGAGGCGGACACCAGCGCCTCGCGAGCAACGTTGCGCTCTGTTTTCCTAGGCAGATTCGTCACTTTCAATCGGGATTTTGGAAGGCTTAGGTCACTAGAAAATTAATGGGTGTATAGTGTTTTCGAAGAGTTTTTCATGAGGATTCCAAATATGGCTTCAATTTTTGGATCGGATTAACGGATTGAGAGAATTTCGAGTTTGAATGAGGGAGGCGACATTATAGGGTTTCAGTCTAAGATGTGAGAATTTCGAGCAAATGGGGCATCAATTTATAGGGCTTTTGATTCGTGGGGGTTAAGGAAATCGATATCTTTACTTTCCTAGTTGGATAGACTCGCAATCGTAGCCCACAATCTTTTATTTTCGGATTTGAATCTATAAGAAAACAACCAAGGAAGGAAGGAGGAAAGTAAAAGTAGTTTCAAAATAATAATTTTTTTTATCTTATAAATCACCCATATCTTTAAAGAATAAACTTCTAATAAAATTATTCCTCATAAGAAAATAAAATCTTAAAGATATAAGACCTTTATAATTTCCAAAATGAATTTATTCATAAGATAAGCTATCTTTTTAATTTAATTATTTTAAAGTATGGAAACTTATAAAAATATAAATTTATAGAATACTTTTTAATTCCATTATCATATTATAACAAAAATAAATTGATCATCCATTTATTTGTTTTATTAGACGTATAAATTTTAACTATGGTCATTCGGGTAAGATCCACTTATCCAAATAACTTATATAAGTTATTTGCTAATAAAATAATGAAGTTATAATTTTTAATAAAGCCACATATATTTATTTTAAAACAAAATATAATTAAGAGAAATTACATAAATACCCTTAAAAAAATAGGGTTATTACAATATGGATCCATGGAGGGGTCCAATTTTGCTATAAAAAGGGGTGAAAACCCATAGGGTTTTCACACATTCATTCAATCTTCTTCCTCTTGCTAAAAACCATTCTTCCAAGTCCAAATTTCAGCCTAATTTATTTAATTTAAATGCTGAAATTTTTCCAAAAAAAAATCCCCAAACCCTTATTTCTCCTCTTTGGACCACCGGACCGCCGCCATCCTCCTGCCTGAACGCCGGCCACCACCACGCGCACGACCGACCGCCGCTCCGGAGTCAGCCGTCGCCGCCTTGCTGTCGACCTGGTGGTGCACATCCATGGGCGTTCCATCCTTGCTCTCAGTTAACGTAAAAACAAAGAAGAAGAGGATGAAAGGAGTAATGGGGGGCTGAGTTTTTAGGCCCATAAATCACAAGTTAATCCATCAGATTTTTAATAAGGGTAAAAGAGAAACAAGAAGCCCAAACTTGCTCATCTTGATTTTCCGTGCCCATTCCGCTCTCGTTTTCACTCGGTATAATTCCCGACTCATAATGTATCTACTATTTTTTTTAAATTATTTTTACACATAAATAATATTTATTAAAATGATTTGAATAAATATTACCATGGGCTATTAAAAAGAAATTTATGGAATAAATTCTATTTGCATGCCCATCTAGGAGTAATATAATTTTAATAAATAATATATGAATTTCCTAGAATATCAATGTTCATAAGAATGTTTTTAAGGATATTGGATTAAATATTGGAAAAGTATTAACTAAGGCATATTTCCCTTTATTATAAAAGAAATAATGTAAGATAAGGAATTTTATTAAATTAAAAAGGAAAATAGATTTGCATGTCTCTTAAATCCTTTTATAAGCTTGAAAATAATATTAATAAGATATTTTATCATAAGATAATTTAACAAAAGTAAGTTGAAGACTAAAAAGATATATTAGTTAATTTACATGTATTTCTATATAAAGAAATACAATATAATAGACATGGGAAGATTGTTAAATAAAATCATGGGATTTAAAATATGAGTTTATATACTTGAAAGTACAATATATATAATAGGTTTACTTTACTTGGAGCTTAATTTAATGAATAATAGGATTTGAGCAAGATGATAGAAATTATCATCTTAATACTTTTTATATAATATATAAAGTGATTGCATGTCTTTTAAAAGAGCATATTATAAACTCAAATATATTTTGATAAGATACTCATATGGAAAAGTATGAGATAATTTTTTTAACATAATACTTGGGAACTTATTAAAGAAATAAAGTACTAGAATAAGTATAATATAATATGATATATTAATACCTTTTATATCATGAAAAAGAGTCACGTGCGAATGGCCGCCTGGGTGAGAAATAAGAATAAATCTCGATCGTTCATTCCAAAAAATCAACGTCCCTGATTAAACATTCATTAAAAAAAATAAAATACGGCACGGGCGAATTTTTCCCGTATTATTCGCGTATTTTTCAATAAAATACGACACGGACGAATTTTTCCCGAATTATTCACGAATTTTTCGAAAAATACGTTTTTATGAGACGTGCCCAGTTTGTTCATCAGAAATAGCGATTTGTTCATCAATATTCACCAATTGTTCATCAATACTAACTAATTGTGCAATTAGTTTTTGATAACATTGTTCATCGATTTCGAACTTTTTTATTTTTTATTTTTTATTTTTTAATCTTATTTATGTGTAGGAATACAATATTATGTAGTTTTTTATGCACATATAATTAGTTTTGATATACCCATATTTGTTCATTGATATAGTCGTATTTGTTCATTGATATACCCCTATTTGTCCATTGATATACCATTATTTGTTCATTAGTATACTATTATTTGTTCATTAGTATACTTCTTTTTTGTTCATTGGTATACCATTATTTGTTCATTGATATACCCTATTTGTTCATGGATATACCCTTATTTGTTCATTGATATAACCTTATTTGTTCATTATTATACCCTTATTTGTGAATTGAAATAAACTTATGTTTTATGTGTCAATGCTATCAACTTGTACATTTAGGACTATTAATACCATCAACTTGTACATTTAGGACTATCTATTTGTGCATTTTTTGCATTTATTTTGTGCTTTAAGGCTATCTTGAATTCAAAGTATAATACGAATGAAGTGCTTTAAGGCTAACTTGTCAATACGAATGAAGTGCTCAATATAGTACCAAAATAAGATAAGTTTGATGTAGAAACTTGAATGCAAAAGATAATAGAGATAAAGAATTTGACTTTGCAATAATATGGTGTATGCTAAGAGAACGAGATAGCAACAAATCGAAGAGGTGTGCTTGTGCCTTATTTAGCTATGAACAAATTGATGTTATTAATGAACAAATATGCATATAGTAATGAACAAATTGAGGTTACTAGTGAACAAATATGCATCTAGTAATGAACAATTATATGAAAAAGGCAATGAACAAATATGCATAAACCAGTGATCAAATTGATATTACTATTGAACAAATATGCACAAACCGATGAACAAATATGCACAAACCGATGAACAAATATTTTCGTTTTTTTATGAACAAAATCACAATGTTGATGAACATATTGCATGTAATTTTGATACACATTTGTTCATTTTTTATGTACAAATAATAGATTTTTGATGCACAAGCAATAGTTTATTTATGCACAAAATCACAGTTTTGATGAACAAATCCACATTATTGATGAACAATCTGGGCGCATGTCCTATTTCCGTTTTTTTCAAAAATACGCGAATAATTCGCCAATAATTCGCCCGTGCCGTTTTTTCCCCTTTTTAAGTGAAATGATCAGCGCCTTTGATTTTTCTTGATCCAACGGCTCCTGTTCTTTCTTATTTCGCACCTGGGCGCCCATTCGCACGTGAACCGGACTCTTATATCATAAGGTGGTTACATGTCTTTAAAAAGATTTGGTGATAAGAGGAAAATATAATAATAAGAACTCATGTAAAAGTATTTTATATAAAGTTACTAGTTTAAAGTTTGTAGCTTTCTATTATTAAAATGCCTAGTTAGAAAATTATAAGATAAAGGGCTATTATTTTATAATATATCTCTAGGTGTAGAGATTCTAAAGATATAAACTTTATTAAATAACTATGGAAGTTGTGATAATAAGTTAATATATAATATAATGTTAATAGTGCTAAGTTATAATAGTTGCCTTGTATGAAAAGATAATTAAAAATAGAAAAAATAATATATCTTGTTCTAGTGATCCTAATTATATACTTATTGTTTATAAGATAAGTTTTTAAGACATGATCATATTTTTATATAAACTATAGATATGGGAAGATACATGTGAATAAAGTAAGTAAGATTATTCTAATATTATGCTAAGTTATGGAAAGCTTACCTTATAAAGTATATAGAAAGTTCTATTTATAGAAATACTAAGAAGGAATGCCTATTAATATTCTATATCTATTTAATATGGTTTATATATCTAAATAAGGCTTTACTAAGATAATGTTAATAATAAAATATTCTTTGATGAGAAAATAATATTTTAAGTATCATTATGGATATTATTGATAAAAAGGTGATATTATAATAACACTAAGTTGAGATATTTTAATAAGGATATAATGGACTTTTATAATCCTAAGAATATTATAAATTTTAATATACCTTTTTTGGTTGAATATTATATCATATGCTTTTATAAGGTTGTCCTTGCTTATTTATATTAAGAAGTTAGCAAGTGAAATTAAAAGAATATTTTAATAAATTAAATAAGGAAATTATTGGTTTCCAAGAATGAAAATATTTAAATATTAAGAATAAGAATTTATAAGAAATTCAAGGATATTACCAATATAAAATAATAATAAGGGATATTATTATTTTATTCATCTCCACCTAAATTATTATTATAATAATTTAGTAATTAATTCTCTTATAAAAAGAATATAAGAGATATTTAAAACTTTAGAAGAATTAAAGAAATTCTTATTAAAGTTCGTTCGTACCCCTCGTGTCGATAGCTAGGTCGAGTCTCCGTTCCGAGTAAATTCAACGACTTCCGTTCGTTCGTTCGTACACAATCGTAAAAGCTAAGGCAAGTGGAATCTCCCCTTGTGACCTTATATATTTCGTTTCCGTGAAATTCTCGATGTTGGGAACAACTTGTGTGCTAAGTAGCAAAAGAAACCTAGGACATATCGATTGTTAGATATAACGACCCCATTGTTAGTATAGTTCGCTCTTTATTATTGATAGGATTATTCATGCTAGTTTGGTTGTGGCCTTGATTGTTTACGGCCTCGTTAAGAGGTCAATGTCGAACAAACTAGTGAGGGGCGCGAAAGTAGCCGACGCCTTTATAAAACTTTCTAAGTCGTAATGCCTACGTGTTTGAAGTACGACTTTTAGGATCTTGATCCAGTCCGCTCCGATTGCAAGGAGGGACGAGCGCACTCTAGCTAAGTGCCGGGAAACTGGGTTTCTCTTGGTGGATCGGGCCATACGACCCCCACCCCCTTTTTAAAAATCATTAAAAATAATAAATGACTTTTCATCACGATATAAGATAAGTGCCCAACGCACATTTAAAAGACATCAAAACCGGGCCGATCTCAAATGATCGTTCCGGCTCTCGGTCCGCTCAGGGCGCGAGAGGTTTTCAACTTATATGAATTAATAACGTTCCCAACATACTTTCGATTCTAAAAGAAGTCTACAATCTAGTAGCTCTTCTCTCGATTATCGAGCTATCTCCGCTTGAGATACGCTCTCCTTCGTACCGTTAAACCTCACCTAAATAAACCTTATCCTAAAACACAACCCGATAATATCTTCCTCGATATTTGTAACACCCCGACTTCCGACGGGGCGCTACTAAGAAATAGACCTTACTAGGTACTATTAAATAGGTCGACAACTACACTTTAGGATCTTGCAACGCGGGCACGACGAGAAAACAAAATAAAACATCCAACCTTTCTTTTAATAAAAATATAGAAAACTTAGTCATGCATGAATTCCCGAAAATATAAACATTCCAATACGACACAATGCTTACTAATGCTGAACTAATCAAACAGAATAATAAATAAAACATACTGCTAACTTCATCTTATCAATAACAGAATCAACAACCTAACTATCATAAAAGAACTAGTGTAAAACCAATCCCACTATGACGCGCGCTCTTTACCGCTCCGGCCCGCCATCTGGCCTCGGTTCCTACACAACTACCTGGTTCGAACCTGGAACTGAAAAATATTCCCCGAAGGGTCAGCGTCTAATCTATCAAGCTAGAGAGAATACGGAAATTGCAGACCGTGTAAAAACATTTCTAAAGTCAGCATACAAATCCACAATCGCAACCATAACTCTAAAGGCCAATACCTAAATTAGTTATAATCAGTCACACAGAACCACATATGCATTCACAATCACAATCTCATAACAAAGCAATCCCTCCTTTTCCACAATCCGGCTTCCAAGGCGCTCATCACCGCGCCGAGTGCAGAGGCAGGCCCTCTCACTCCACTTCACAATCTCCCTTCTAAACCCCCGGCTAAGCCTCCACTAGAGCACTTGCCAAAAACACACAGATAATAATTTTCGTTTTGAAGGGGCACGGTTTCCCAGTCACACGGGTCAACGTAGCCAACTCTTCCTCCACGCCAGCTACGATGGGCCGTGTCGGAACGGTACCAACACAGAGAAAACGTTCCAAAAATATCCTTTCAATAAAACATAATCAAACCATTTTACACACACAACAATACGAGAAGTTCAAAACAGTTTATAAAGGCATTCGGGACTAGTTCCCAAAACCCGCCCTACAATATCGATACGCAATCTAACAAGGTAGAGAAGAACCGAGCAAGTCGAAAAACGACTTACCTCCAGGATGAACTACCACTGCTACGAAGGACCAAAACTCGAACATAATGATCTCCTAACAAGGATAAGGAATGGTATTTAAAATTACAAGGTCTTACGAGAAGAGAATTAATGAATCCGAAATCCGACACCTTATTATTCTTAACAACCTTTTAACAAACTATGCTTAGACCAAATTAACTATAACCTAGAGTAAACTATATTAACCCATGTTATATCTATATGTAGCACTAGCTAGCAATAATATAAACCATATTAATTCACCCACATGGCTTAGCAAGCCACGTATACAACTAAGACATTACTACTCTTATTCACGTACACCATCACTAACCCCTGTCCACCAAACACCAAAATTAATTACCTCTAATTCAGATCAATTGAATCCACTCCACTGAATCGAAAACCCAACTCCTATTCAATCCTAAAAACCCCAAAATTAAAAGCTCTATATTAAAAAAAAATAAAAAAATTTTGAAAACACCGGCCGGTTTTGGTTTTAAGTTGGACCTCGGGTACACTCGTTGGTCAGTTCCATACTCAAATTACCGAATTACCCTTGGGAAGTTCCGTTCCCGCTTGCTTAGTCTCCTTAGACTAATTCCCCACTTCTGCATTTTTGCCTGGTATTTCTCGCCCTTCGCGACAAATGCCAGACTATAGGAATGTACACCGAAGTTTTGAAGACAAAGTCAAGAAGGTTCAGGAAACGTTAGCCGAGGATTGAAGGTCAAGGCAAGACGACATCGAAGGAAGGAAGGAATTCTCATAAGAGTAAGGCATTCCGAAGATAGTGCACTAGCTCTTCCCTTTTTAAAAACCAAGCAAATCATCATCACATGAGTTGTCTTGGGAAGACATTCTTGTAATTTTAGATTACGTATTTTAAACCCTTTTTAAACGGCTTTACTTTCCGCTGCTACATCTTTTGTAAAACGACCCTCAATGTAATGAACGAAAGTTCTTATCAATAAATAAAATTCCGCTTTTGGTCAATTTCATCTTCAATTAAAGAATCAAGTCTCATTCGTGAGCATCCGTTTATTTATGTAACGTTTATGTTAATTTTCCGCATTTGTATGAGTTCAATATCATTGTAAATGCCTTGAGTGACTTTGGACGAGAAAGTCCGAGGTCACTGGCGGTAATACCCAATGTTGTAAAATAGGGGTGTTACAGATCCGACCCGGTTTAACCCGTGACCCGTACGACCCGAACCCGACTCAACCCGAACCCGATATGACCTAACCCGAACCCGCACGACCCGACCCGATTGACAGGTCTAATAGAAAGTAATAAAAAAGATATTATAATATTTAATCTTATCTAATCTTTACTTTATAGAGGCACAAAATGAGTTTGGCCCCACCTTAAATGAAAATAAATTATTTTTTAAAATTATTTTCTATAAATAAATTATCTTTATCTTTGATATTTTATTACATAATATTTATTAATTTAATTATTATTTTATGTAAATATTATCTCTTCCATATTGTAATATATAAATATTTTTTGTTCATATGTTATCTTTTTTAGTTAAATATATATATGAAATATCATCAACGAAAAGGAGAAATGTACATTATTTTACTTTGATCATCATTTTTATTCTCAACATTAAGCCTAATAATTGTTTTATTTGATTCTAAAAAAAATTCTACATTGTACAAGCAATAAATTACATACATTAATTTTTATATCATATTTATTAATATATAACTATATATTAAAGCTATACCTTTTTGAGCCACCAAAACGATTCTGGCCCACCTCATATTTATAAAATTAATTTTTATTCCTAATATTTTAAATTTTTGCTATTAATTTCTTCTTTAATTATTTAAATCTATCTTTAACAACAAACAAATATCTATTTAGTATAACAATGTAATATCCGTGATTTTTCGGATAAATTTGAATTTTTTTATAGACATTCTAAAATAAATAAATTATAATATTATTATGAAATATTTATTCGAGTAAATGAATTTATTATAGATAGAATTTAATAAATTCGTAACCAACGGAAATCCTATTCGTAAAACCCGATCGTTCCGGGGTGCGTTTCAAACCGACTTTCGGTCCGTTTGCGAACGCGTTGGATCATTTAAAGAAGGGGATTTAGTGAGGTTTGGGTAGAGATTTCCCACTCACTTGTTTGAATATTTTATTAAAGACAATCTCCTTCCATATCCCACTCACATGATCAAGATTTTGATCATGATTAGGATGATACTCCACTTACTAGTATAGTTGGCTTTTAAAGCCTTCTTGCTCAAAAAGACACACCATTTCTCTACACTCCCTTTCATCCTTCAAACACTCTCTTTTCTACATTTAAACACTCTCTTTTCTTTCCTTAAGAACAAGAGAAAAATCAGCCATATTTTTGTCTTTGAAGGTTGATTTTTCACATGCAAACACATCTAGACTCCCCCCTTGGCACTCCCTAGCCACCACACCACCGGCCCCTGGCTGCGCTGCTGCTCGCCGCCACTGTGCCGCCTCGCTGGAGCCACCAGCAGCCTCCCTGCTGCAGCCCACCCTTCGTCGTTCCGTTCCGCTCTCCTTTGTTCGGTTTATTGCAAACTTAGCACCAAAGTGAGGGTTCTTTCCTTCTTTTTTATTTTGATTATTTTTCTTGTTGATTTTAATAATTTGAGAGTTAGTTGAACATATTATTATGCTGATTTTTTTCTAGAGAAGAGAAAACAAAATCAGATTTTTATAAGTTATAGTTTTGTACATATTTTTAATGGAAACTAGCATGCATGCATGAGTTTTCAATGAAAAATGATCTTATAAATTAGAAAATAAATTTTGTAAATCTTAGGAGTGTAAAAGGGAATTTTTAACATGAATATTCTAATTTTTAAAGATAATATGAATTTTAGACTTCTTTTCCTTTATTATAGAAGTATTCTATTATTATGAAAGAAATGACTTAAGAATTTAATAAAATGAATTTTTTTTATGGAAGAAACCTTCTTGCATGTCTTTTAAATCATGTTATAAGTTTTGGAATAATTTTTGTATGAACTTTTGACTAAAGTAAATTTAACAAGAATAAAATATGCTTAAATAATCCAAATAAGTCTTTGCATCTAGCTTAAAAAGACTTTTTATAACTTAAACCTCCATTGCATGTCAACTTAGACTTAAAATGAATTTTAGATAATTTAGTTGTGACCTTTTTAATTTAAAAGTATACTTATAAAGATTTAATCTCTTTTAGTAAGTTAAATAAGTTGTTGCATGTGCATTTTATAAAGTTTTAAGGATTAATCCATTCTTTCATGTAACTTAGAGCTTATTAAAAAGTTGAAATAAAAGTGTTATAACCTTCTTGATATAAAAAGAGATTTTTCATAAGCACAAGTTAATTAAATAACATAATGAGTTATGCATGGGAACTAAAAAGAGTTTTTATGAAGTAATATATATATATATATATGCATGTTCATTCTAGACTTTACTATAATGTTGTAATAAATTAATCATGATTTTTTAGAAACAATCGTGTCCATGAGAATAATTTTCATTTAAGAAGGAATGTATAAAAATACTTATATTTGGAAAAAGGTTTTATGGTGATAAACTTTTTTGCATGTGGAAATTACCATTTCACATAGGCTTTTGGAATAAAATAAAAATGGACTTTAGAAATTAATGAAATTCATGCAAACCATATTTTTAGCCCATTTAAATATTCATTGCATGTGTTTTGAAAAGGATTTTTTCCATTTGATTAAGTAAATCCTTGCATGTTTCCTTAAAGTAAATATTGTAAATTTTATAAAACTCTTTCAAGAACATCACCTTGAAAATAATAATAAAAGAATTATTATTTCATATTTTCCTATCTAAATTATTAAGCCGAATAATTTAGATTAACATTCCTTCTCGTAGAAGAGGTAAATAAGAGAAAAGTTGACTTAAATTAAAATAAGGATTTTAATATTTATTCGTTCGTTACCTTTTCGAATAAATAGGTCGAAGTGTACAAACTTCACTAAGTCGTCCAAAATTCCAAGTCTCATAAACTTACGAAAGAGATTCAAGGCAAGTGGACATTCTACTTGAACCTTTCGATAAAGTCGATTCCGTTAACTTGTTCAATGTTGGGAACACCTTGCTTGCTAAATAAAAATGAACTTAGGAAATACCGATTGTTAGAGATAATGACCATTGTTAGCATTATTACTATTACTATTGTTAATAGGAATTATTGCTAGACTTGTTGTGTGGTTTTCTTGTTTAAAATCTCTTTTCGAGATTCGTTATGAAATTCGTAGTTAGATTAATAAGGGGTGCGGGCTCGGCCCGAACATCTCTATACAATATGTCGAGTGGTATGGCACCATGCCCTCTCTTCCCTCGATTGTACGGATCATGATCTATGTCTGCTCCTACTCGGAGGAGGGACGTGTGCACCCTAGCTAGGTGCCGGAACTCAGTTCCCGTAAGTGGTACGTCGGCCCATTCATGGCCCCCCACACTCTTAAAAATCGTTAACTAATGTGAAGGTTTTGATCACGAAAGAAAGTAAGTGCTAAAGCACATTAAAAGAAACCAAAACCGGACCGGTCTCAAATTATTGATCCGGCTCTCGGTCCGCAAGGGCGCGAGAGGTTTTCTAAAAACTTATGTGTAATTAACGTTCCCAACATTCATTCTATTCTAAGACGTTCTACAATCTAGTAGTTCGTTTTTTTTCGGTTTAAGAGTTATCTCGTCTTGAGATTCACTCATTTCGTTCTTAATAAACTCCACTTAAAGTATACACTTCTCGAAATACATCCCGAATACCTCGAAATAATTTCGATATTTTACCAAACTACCTTAAGGATGTCCGTTCTCGCTTGCTTAGTCTCTTTAGACTAATTTTGTTTTTCCGCATTTCTGTCTGGCATTTTCCGCCTTTCGCGCCAAATGCCAGAATCCAGGAAACCTCCACTAAAGGCGTAAAGGACGAAGATCAATCAAGTGAAGGAAGGAAGGTCGGTTTTAAACCAAGTATGGTGTTTTGCTCACTTTCGGGTCACTCTACGCTTATGCAAAAAGAATGTTATTTCATTTCCGCTACCAAACAACCCTTAAGGTTTTATGTTTTGCTAAACTAAACCATGGTATGTAATTAGTACTTCTAAAGTCTCATATATGAGCAACACTTTTAATTGTAATAACTTTATAATTCCGCATGTTTTTATTTAACTTAATACCTTATAAAGCCTTGGGTGACTTTGGATGGTAAAATCCGAGGTCACTGGCGGTAACACCTATCGTTGCAAAATAGGGGTGTTACAAATATGGTATCAGAGCCGAACGTTTTGTTTTCAAAATCGAAAACTTTTGAAAGCGAAAATTTTCAAACCCAATGTCTTTATTTTCACGTCAAATTTTTTTTATTATTTAAATTTTCTTTCAAAACATTCAAAACCTAATAATAAGTTTTGAGCTTTCATAGCTAAATTACTTTTATTGAAAAAAAAATACCAAGTTTAAATCTATTATATAAAGGAAAGTGATAAGTTAGAAATTTCTTCTAGGATTCAAGTTTTAAGAAAATTTTAGGAATTTGAAAATTTTCTAAGTAACTCCAAGAAAAAGTAATGTTATCTTAAAACATTTTTCATGTTTAAGACTTTGTTCTAAAAATTCCTTAACTTCCTTCAAGTATCTTCGTCTTATAGAATCCAAGGACATTCTATATTAATTCCTTCTTTCCTAAAAGTGTGCCTTAATACCTACCTTATACAAATGTTAAATAATTAAAGAAAAACATTTTTGTAAAATTTCAGATGGTGGATACAAGAGGTACTAGCCACCGAAACCGAACTCAAGTTGGAGACGAGCACGAGGAAAGTCAATCCGAAGTTAGAGGATTGCCTCGAGTCAATCGTCCTCCTGTGCCTAACCCTCCTGTAGTGCTCAACGAAGGCACTATGGAAACCTTTCGGGCCATGTTTCGGGAAATAGTACGAGAGGCGATTCCGCCAGTCGTGCCCAATCCAGTTAATGAGGAGAATCAAGAAGAAGGACAAGGAGCAGTTGATGCTCGTGGGAAAGAAGTGGAGACAAGCTTTGCAAGCGGCCTTAAGGTCTTCAACACTATGAAACCGGAATCATATGACGGAAGTGGAGATCCTGCCGAAATTCAGTATTGGTTCTCCCATGTAGAAAGATTGTTGAGGAACGTGCACTGCTCCGAGGCTAACAAGGTGCACATGGCTGCCCTAAGGCTTAAGGGTGAAGCCGGAGAATGGTGAATATGTTCAAAGATAAGATGATGAATCGTTTCTTCACCACTGCTATGAAAGACGATAAACTAGATGAGTTACTTTCTCCAAAGGTCCACGGGCTCAGTGTTCTAGAAAGAGCAAAGAAGTTTAATCATTTGTTGCAATACGTTGAAGAGGAAATAACTACTGAGCGGCAGAAGATCCGACGTTTCCATAATTGGATGAGCGACTCCATCAAACCTTGGATGGTAAACCGCCACTTCGCAACACTCGAGGAGTATGTGGATGTAGCCTACCGAATGGAGACCACTCTAGGTGAACCTGAACGCAGAAAGAACGGTGGTGGAAAGCATCATCACTCAAATCAAAGTGGGTTTAAGAGACCAGCATCTCCACAAGGTTCAGGGTGGTCAAACGAGAACAAGAGGCGACATGAGTCAACTATGGAAAGGTCCTTCCAAGGATCTGAATCTAAGAAGGGTCCGATAGTTTGCCACAATTGTGGAGAACAAGGACACATCAACAGGAATTGCTCTAAGGACCGCAAAACTTGCTACAATTGTGGAAAAGTAGGACATCTCCGCCTTTACTGTAGGCAAACGGGAAGCAAATCAGGTCAAGCACGCTCCAACTCGGTATCCCAATACCCTCAGACCTCAAATAGGACTGCCGAAACTGCTTCGGTACAGTCAACTGCTCATAATAAGGAAAAAGGGCCAATGACATCTCAGAGTCAAGGTCAACAACTCCATGAGATGCACCGCAGTGACGAACCTTTTGCGTCAGATGTCCCAGAAGAATAGATGGATAATCCTTCCTATCTAAGTTTAAAATTCGTAATCATGTTAGTTTTGCCTTTAAGGCACTTTTGTATCCCCACAATAGTTGGAAATCTCGAACCATGCTTGTGATACTCTTCCTCATAAGAGTGTCTCATTTTGAATTCTGTAATATGATTTGGGTTATCATATAATATCCTTGCGCGTCAAACCATAAATCATTTTCCATCGTTATCCTAGAATAGAAAAAGTTTCGAGCCAATACATGGTTTAACTTTACGACATATTTATCGTATTACGAAGTTCACCTCAAGATTTTACATTTATATCGGAATAAAGTTGTAGTTTTACAAATCAAATATTTTCAATATAGATTCATTGTGGTGAATAAGAATGGAATTTTACCTCCCATCTTGATCACATGGTTGAGGTAGAAATCCAGGTCTTGTTCCTGTGAGGATATATACATTAAGCGATTATGTTGGAAATAGTTCCCCGATACTGATCACATTGGTGGAATGAAACCACTTAGTCCTTCGGATTCGGACTTGTCTATAAAAAAAAAATACTACTTTCTTATAAGAATTTCAAAGTATAATATAGAGGGACACTCAACCCACTTCTCGGTAGTTATTATGTTCGGATGCAATATCATAAGATGGTTACCTTCTCTTGTGACATAACCATCGCTCGTTCCAATAGTAACTTGTTTAGAAGTTCAAAATCGAAATTCTCCTTCCAAGGCATGGCTCTCACTTTTCAAACATTGATTCCATCTCGGGAATTTGATTAACTTCCATCTTACAAGAATCCATCCGCTTTGATTCTATTCTGGAAATATAGAATGGATTGGTCTTTTTCCTACTCGTTTCCTAAACACAGTCAAGTGCTTGGTTTAATTAAGACGCCTATTTAATAGGCAATCCAACCTTTTTATATATGGGAAGGATAACCCAGATGCCCCACCGTTTAACCCAATCTAATGGATGATACCGCTTGATCAATTGCCTACATCACTAGCAAGACCAATTAATTTTTTCAATCCTTTTCTTTGGATTAGTTTAGACCACATAAGTACACATGTGGGAATCTCTCCAAGGAATACTAAAGTAATGAATCCCTAAGTAAAAGGACACAATAGTAATTCGTTGTTCGTTTCGTTCATCTTTTCCAAACCCTAGTTAAAGTAAAGGATGCTTGCTCCACTAATAACTCCAAAAAGATAAGATTCTTCTAGAATTTAAGTAAGTCATGAAGACCTTGCACTAACCCAATGGAAGGTTGTTGAGTGCTTAGATACGACAAGACCATGGAAACTCAAGTGAAGAGGCTATGTAATAAAGAAGTGCCTAACTCGAGTACTCTAGTCAAAGAATGATGATGAAGGTACGACTTTAGAACATGGGAGGATGAGCAAAAGATGCATAGAAGTCTTCCCGAGTTATTCCATCTTAGTTGAAATCTTTTAAGGGGGTACTACGAGCTTCTTTTGTTCCGCTCGTAGTTTTGTGGATGTGGATTCCACATCTTTCTTCATAACCCTAATTCTCCCTAGTTTCGGGGACGAAACTAATTTTAAGGGGGTACTATTGTAATATCCGTGATTTTTCGGATAAATTTGAATTTTTTTATAGACATTCTAAAATAAATAAATTATAATATTATTATGAAATATTTATTCGAGTAAATGAATTTATTATAGATAGAATTTAATAAATTCGTAACCAACGAAAATCCTATTCGTAAAACCCGATCGTTCCGGTGTGCGTTTCAAACCGACTTTCGGTCCGTTTGCGAACGCGTTGGATCATTTAAAGAAGGGGATTTAGTGAGGTTTGGGTAGAGATTTCCCACTCACTTGTTTGAATATTTTATTAAAGACAATCTCCTTCCATATCCCACTCACATGATCAAGATTTTGATCATGATTAGGATGATACTCCACTTACTAGTATAGTTGGCTTTTAAAGCCTTCTTGCTCAAAAAGACACACCATTTCTCTACACTCCCTTTCATCCTTCAAACACTCTCTTTTCTACATTTAAACACTCTCTTTTCTTTCCTTAAGAACAAGAGAAAAATCAGCCATATTTTTGTCTTTGAAGGTTGATTTTTCACATGCAAACACATCTAGACTCCCCCCTTGGCACTCCCTAGCCACCACACCACCGGCCCCTGGCTGCGCTGCTGCTCGCCGCCACTGTGCCGCCTCGCTGGAGCCACCAGCAGCCTCCCTGCTGCAGCCCACCCTTCGTCATTCCGTTCCGCTCTCCTTTATTCGGTTTATTGCAAACTTAGCACCAAAGTGAGGGTTCTTTCCTTCTTTTTATTTTGATTATTTTTCTTGTTGATTTTAATAATTTGAGAGTTAGTTGAACATATTATTATGCTGATTTTTTTCTAGAGAAGAGAAAACAAAATCAGATTTTTATAAGTTATAGTTTTGTACATATTTTTAATGGAAACTAGCATGCATGCATGAGTTTTCAATGAAAAATGATCTTATAAATTAGAAAATAAATTTTGTAAATCTTAGGAGTGTAAAAGGGAATTTTTAACATGAATATTCTAATTTTTAAAGATAATATGAATTTTAGACTTCTTTTCCTTTATTATAGAAGTATTCTATTATTATGAAAGAAATGACTTAAGAATTTAATAAAATGAATTTTTTTTATGGAAGAAACCTTCTTGCATGTCTTTTAAATCATGTTATAAGTTTTGGAATAATTTTTGTATGAACTTTTGACTAAAGTAAATTTAACAAGAATAAAATATGCTTAAATAATCCAAATAAGTCTTTGCATCTAGCTTAAAAAGACTTTTTATAACTTAAACCTCCATTGCATGTCAACTTAGACTTAAAATGAATTTTAGATAATTTAGTTGTGACCTTTTTAATTTAAAAGTATACTTATAAAGATTTAATCTCTTTTAGTAAGTTAAATAAGTTGTTGCATGTGCATTTTATAAAGTTTTAAGGATTAATCCATTCTTTCATGTAACTTAGAGCTTATTAAAAAGTTGAAATAAAATTGTTATAACCTTCTTGATATAAAAAGAGATTTTTCATAAGCACAAGTTAATTAAATAACATAATGAGTTATGCATGGGAACTAAAAAGAGTTTTTATGAAGTAATATATATATATATATATATATATGCATGTTCATTCTAGACTTTACTATAATGTTTTAATAAATTAATCATGATTTTTTAGAAACAATCGTGTCCATGAGAATAATTTTCATTTAAGAAGGAATGTATAAAAATACTTATATTTGGAAAAAGGTTTTATGGTGATAAACTTTTTTGCATGTGGAAATTACCATTTCACATAGGCTTTTGGAATAAAATAAAAATGGACTTTAGAAATTAATGAAATTCATGCAAACCATATTTTTAGCCCATTTAAATATTCATTGCATGTGTTTTGAAAAGGATTTTTTCCATTTGATTAAGTAAATCCTTGCATGTTTCCTTAAAGTAAATATTGTAAATTTTATAAAACTCTTTCAAGAACATCACCTTGAAAATAATAATAAAAGAATTATTATTTCATATTTTCCTATCTAAATTATTAAGCCGAATAATTTAGATTAACATTCCTTCTCGTAGAAGAGGTAAATAAGAGAAAAGTTGACTTAAATTAAAATAAGGATTTTAATATTTATTCGTTCGTTACCTTTTCGAATAAATAGGTCGAAGTGTACAAACTTCACTAAGTCGTCCAAAATTCCAAGTCTCATAAACTTACGAAAGAGATTCAAGGCAAGTGGACATTCTACTTGAACCTTTCGATAAAGTCGATTCCGTTAACTTGTTCAATGTTGGGAACACCTTGCTTGCTAAATAAAAATGAACTTAGGAAATACCGATTGTTAGAGATAATGACCATTGTTAGCATTATTACTATTACTATTGTTAATAGGAATTATTGCTAGACTTGTTGTGTGGTTTTCTTGTTTAAAATCTCTTTTCGAGATTCGTTATGAAATTCGTAGTTAGATTAATAAGGGGTGCGGGCTCGGTCCGAACATCTCTATACAATATGTCTAGTGGTATGGCACCATGCCCTCTCTTCCCTCGATTGTACGGATCATGATCTATGTCTGCTCCTACTCGGAGGAGGGACGTGTGCACCCTAGCTAGGTGCCGGAACTCAGTTCCCGTAAGTGGTACGTCGGCCCATTCATGGCCCCCCACACTCTTAAAAATCGTTAACTAATGTGAAGGTTTTGATCACGAAAGAAAGTAAGTGCTAAAGCACATTAAAAGAAACCAAAACCGGACCGGTCTCAAATTATTGATCCGGCTCTCGGTCCGCAAGGGCGCGAGAGGTTTTCTAAAAACTTATGTGTAATTAACGTTCCCAACATTCATTCTATTCTAAGACGTTCTACAATCTAGTAGTTCGTTTTTTTCGGTTTAAGAGTTATCTCGTCTTGAGATTCACTCATTTCGTTCTTAATAAACTCCACTTAAAGTATACACTTCTCGAAATACATCCCGAATACCTCGTAATAATTTCGATATTTTACCAAACTACCTTAAGGATGTCCGTTCTCGCTTGCTTAGTCTCTTTAGACTAATTTTGTTTTTCCGCATTTCTGTCTGGCATTTTCCGCCTTTCGCGCCAAATGCCAGAATCCAGGAAACCTCCACTAAAGGCGTAAAGGACAAAGATCAATCAAGTGAAGGAAGGAAGGTCGGTTTTAAACCAAGTATGGTGTTTTGCTCACTTTCGGGTCACTCTACGCTTATGCAAAAAGAATGTTATTTCATTTCCGCTGCCAAACAACCCTTAAGGTTTTATGTTTTGCTAAACTAAACCATGGTATGTAATTAGTACTTCTAAAGTCTCATATATGAGCAACACTTTTAATTGTAATAACTTTATAATTCCGCATGTTTTTATTTAACTTAATACCTTATAAAGCCTTGGGTGACTTTGGATGGTAAAATTCGAGGTCACTGGCGGTAACACCTATCGTTGCAAAATAGGGGTGTTACAAACAATATCTTCTGAAAACTTTCACATACAAATATTTAAAATTAAAGATAACAAATTTAAAATATTTTAAAATAAGTATAAATTTATTTTATCTTTTAGCATAATATATTTTTATGAATTTATTTATAGATATATTTTTTCTTTTATAATAAAAATATAAATGATAATCTATCTATAAATATATATTAAAGTTGTACCTTTTCGAGCCACCAGAACGATTCTGGCCCCACCTCTTATTTAAAAAAATAACATCAATTTATGTTATTATAACTTCTTTCTATTAAATTCTTTTTTACCGATTTAAATTTATCTCTATAATCAAACAAATATCAAATATCTATTTAGTATAACAATATCTTTTGAAAGCTTCCTTATACAAGTATTTAAAATTAAAGATAAAATATTTAAAATATTTTAAAATAAATATCAATCTCTTAGCATATATCTATTGATGAAATTATTATATATATTGATTTTCTTTTATAATAAAAAATTAACGATAAATATTTATAATGTTAAAATTAATAAAAATAGATAATAAAATATTTAATAGATATATTAAAATATTTGATAATCTCAAAATTTACGTACATGGAAAGTAATAAAATATGAATAATATAATATTTAATCTTAACTTTATCAAACTATAAAACGAGTTTGGTCCTATCTTAAATTAAATTAAATATTTTGTATAATTAAATTATCTTTAGATTTCATACTTTATTATATCTTATTTATTAAGTTAACTAATATTTTTTTAATTCTTATCTCTTCCACGTTTGAATATATAAATTTATTTATTCATATTTTATCTTCTTTTTTAATTAAATATATATGAAATATCATCAAGGTAAAAGGTAAATGTAATTATTTTTTATCTTAATAATATATCTTCATTCTCAAAATTAAACTTGATCATTTATATTGATTAAAAAATTATACATTCTACGAGAAATAAATTACTTATATTAAATTTACATAATATTTTTATTAATTAATATCCTATTTATAATGTCTATAAAATAACGAACCGTAGTCGTACATGGTACGACGTGTACAACTAGTCTACCCTAATACATTATAAAGCAGAAACCAAGTTTGTGTAAAAATTTATGCCACGTGGCATAACTTAAATAAAATAATGAAAACCCTTTTTTCAACTTAAAAAACTAAAATAATAATTCTAGAAATACCCATACATATTATACTCTAATAATAATTCTAGAAATCACGATTTATCTTAAATTCTTAACCACTTCATAAAATAGATAATGGATAGATATCATATTATATGCATAGATTGTTTCATATAGTAATTAATTAATATGCAATTATATTTAAAAAAATTGAATTAAGTAATAAACATTACTAAATAAAAAAATGAATTTATAAAGATTGAACGTTTTTTAGGGTAAGATTTAAGATTTTATAAAATAGATTATATATATATAGTTTTCTATGTATGCAAATATTGATTTTATTCTTAAAAATTCATAAATATAAAAAAAAGAAGGCAATTTTAGATTTTATAAAATAATTAATGTATCAAAATAAAATTTTATCTATATAATTTTCTATCTATGTTTATTGATATTGAAAAGCAATATTATATATGCTAGATTATGCTAAAATATTTTTATCGGATTGTTGAAAAAAAGTTATCGATATAAATTTCCATCTATATCTAAATTAATACATAATAAAATAGAAATAAATTATCTATAAAATTTGTGCTACGGGACACTTTAAGAACCAATCATTTTTCATTTTATTTATTTATTGATTTCTTTTTATTTATTATACTTAAAAGTGAATGTAGAAGGTTTGATTTAGAAAAATATTTTTCATGTTTATTTAATTTTATCTTAAAGATTAGAAAACAAAAAAATCACTAAATTTTATATAAATATCATTAATAATTATAATAATAGAATAATTATTAAAATATACATTATCTTTGTTTTTTCTCTTTAATTTATTATAGTATATTATATAGTATAATTTTTAAAACTACCCATAAATTTACAAGAATTACAGTAGTATATATAAAATACCGAATCATAGTCATGGCACGACGGATATAACTAGTTAAATTTAAAACATAAACGGAATGATGGATTATAATTTTTGGCGTCTTCTTAGTTTAATATTTGATGCAAGTCTTGTCAACTATGACTCTATGAGGCATAACCAATAATGTAGATGGCGAATATTTAAAAAAAAATTAAAAGAAATAGAGATAATTAAAAATATGGAGGGATAAGATGTAACATAATAAACAAATTTCATAGGATTAGAGATTGGATGAAAGTATCAGTTTGACGCTTCAAACTTGATATGAGTTATTACTCATATGATCGTAATTTAATATAGTTGATGCCTGATTTTACAAGTTAATTTTAGGAGTTTAAATTCTTAGTTTATTTTTATTAAAAAATATCTAGGTGTTCAGTATACAAAATTGATTGAGACTGTTTTTATAAAAGATGGATTTAAAATTATCAAAAAAAAAAAAATTTATAAATTTATAAAGATAAAATTATTTTTAAAATTTTCCAAAATTGAATTGAATGATACTCCTATATTTGTGAAGTGAGAGAGCAACAGATATTACCTTAGGTTATTGTTCCAGAAAAATAATCAAAGCTAACAAATTTTCAGATTCCATATATGAAGATTCAAATCCGAACCTCTCCCAGAACAGATAATTAAATCTAAACAGCAGGAGAAGGGGATTAAAAAAAAAAAAAAAGCAAAGAAAGAAAGGAAGAAGAAACGAAGGATATGTACATAAAATACGCTTCGATCTCTCCTTGTATAGGTAGGCATGGCATGTATGACAACTTAATTAATGGAAGCCTGCTGCTGGAGTAACCGCAATCGAGAAGGATCCGCAAATCTCATGGAGAAGGATCTGGACAGATTCTCGGGCTCCTCCTCGTCCCACGCCCTCCCTTGGTCGAAATTCTGCGCGTAGGTGCACGCGTCATAGAAACCACGGCGCCGTTTCACTGGCCTTGACCACCACCACCGCCGCCGCTTGCTGATGATGGAAATGGAACTGAAGCAGCGGGTGAAACCCTCCGGAACGACGTCGTCTTCGTAAGCGCCAGGTCGGCCCAGCTGGATCACGTCCTTCCCGGAGCAGCTCCAGCTTCTAATATCCATTTACACATATACTTACTATTGCAGCGTTGAATTGGGAGATTGAAATATATAGCAAGTGAGATGATGAGTTGGGGTTTGCGGCTTTATTATATTAAGACCGTAAATGGAGCGGCCCTCTCATGGGAATATGGGATCAACCGCCGCGTTTGACTATCCCCCGAGTTTGACTTACAATCCCCACCCCCCTAATCCGCTCCCTCCTTTTTTATTTTTATTTTTTATTTTTATAAAAAGCACAGTATAATAGTACTATATCTTTTTGGTTTTATATCTTTCTTTTTTTTTTTATCCAAAGGTGGGTTTTGATGATGTTCAAAATAGTAAAAGTAAGAAGTGGGTCCGGGGTACAAAGAACAAACGGACTCGGCGGGGTTCCCAAGGATGATTTCGGGCCCCACATCCGTATCCCCTAGTTATTTTGAACAAAGTTCCTACCACGCGAGGTCCCCTGAAACCTTGGAACGAGGCCTAGACCTCGTAACCGACTCCACTGACACCCGCCCACACGGACCACTCATGGATGCCGCCTCCCCGAGCCAATCACCAACTGCCTCACCCTCGGACCAATCAGAAGCCCCTAATCTCGGGCGTCCCACATCGGACCTTGGCCAAAACTCGACTCCCCAATTCTCTATAAATAGGGGAGATCCTCGTAAGTAACAGGGGTCGAAAAACATCTTGAACTCAAGAACTATCTTGCTCGTTGAAGATCGACGTGATCGAAACATCGTCAAAATGCCTCGCTATAGACAAGTGAAGTCCACAAAAAGACTTCAAGTCGCTCAGAAATCTCGTTCACATCAAGGACCTCGCTACCCAATCCCGCAAGTCGTCAACATCACTCTCTCGGATCAACCTCGCAATAAGGTCAAGCAAGCGATACTTAGGAGATAGGATCGTCTAGCAACTAAGAGATCTCGAACATTGTTAGATCGAGATCTCGGACAACCGTAGGGGGTCTAGGGTGTAAAACTCAAGTGTTTGTAGGCCTCGTTGGCTTGTAATAAACGGGCTTGTAACCTCGTTATCTTGTAACCTCGTTGTAAAGAAAGTCATAAATAAATAAGCAAGTGTTCGTGCAATCGAATATAATAATCCCGTCTTTTGTCTTTTAACGAACGGTTTATTTCGGGTTTCATCACTGGCGCCGTCTGTGGGAACCTCTTCATCCTAAGCAGTTCCTCGATTCGTGCAAACCCTAGCTTCGATCCCCTCAAAATGGCCTACCCAAACAATTTCTTCCCTCAACACCCCGACAACATGCCCGAAATTACGCAGTGGACGGTCGCGAGGCCTCCAGGCTGCCCGTTCGTGGTCCCTCCGGGATGGACGTACGCCGCCCCGCAAAACCCATTCCCATTCCAAGGCTTTGAGTAGGGCGGCGCACCCCCGAACCCATACCCCTACTCGGCTTATGGGCAATACCAGCAGAGCTTCGCCCCTTCGTACGTCCCCGTTCCCCCCAGGGTGAACCTCACTCCGAGTACATACCTGCGTACGTCCCTGGGCGTGTGCCGGAGCCCGAGTCTTCCACCAACGGCTCGTCAACGGAGAGGCCTCCCCGAGATCCCATGCAGATCTCGCGGTCTCGATTGCGACGATCGAGGCTGCAGGACCCAGAGTTGTCCGAAACAGCGGGGAACGCGGTGCACTACCCCAGATCTCGATCACGCAATTCGCGACCGCCGCACCAAGCCCAGGAGGAGGCCAAGATCACCTCTCCATTCATGGACGAGATCTAGAACGCGTCGATGCCCAAGGGCTTCCTCAGGCCTCAAATGGGGCTTTATGACGGCTCAGCGGACCCCGAGGATCACGTGAAACACTTCGCGGTACAGATGAACGTCAATGCCTACAACGACGTAATATTCTGTCGGGTTTTCCCAACCACCCTGGAAAAGGCCGCATTAACATGGTTCTCCAGTGTTAAGATCGGCTCCGTGACCTCGTTCGCCCAGTTGTGTGAGACCTTCGTCACACATTTCAGCGGTTCTAGGAAGCGCAAGAAGAACATGCGGGATCTCCGCGGAATTGAGCAGGGGGAGAACGAGTCTCTGGGCGCCTTCGTCACGAGGTTCACAACCGCGGTGGCAGAAATCGCGCACGTCGACGAGTCGTCGGTGCGCGACACTCTCATGGGCAACCTGTGTATCGGGACTTTCAAGAATTTCATTTTCTTGAAGAATCCGGCAACGTACGACAACCTGTGCGCCCGTATAATGACCCAAGTTTACGCCGAGGATGCCGCTAACCAGAGCTCGTGACCAAGGACCGACAAAGAAATCGTCGCCGAGGCCAAGGGAAGGCGAAAGTGGTCGCGCCGGCCGCGCGCGATGCGTATATGAAGCAGGCCCATAACCCCAACAACAACAAAAACAATAACAACAACAACAGAAACAACAGTAGCCGGAACAACAACAACAACAACAACAATAACCGGAACAACAACAACCGTGGAGGCGGCGGCGGAGGTTGGAGCTGCTTTGGCGGGAAACCGCGGGGTTATCGGGGCAAGGGAGGTCCTGCGTATAACCCAAATGAAAAGGGCCGCGCCAACCCCGCGTCAGGCGCCAACACCGTGCCGCGAGGCCCAAGTGAAGCTCAGGCCAACAACAACAATAACGTCGAGCAGCAGGCCCCCGCGAAGCAGGCCCGGTCTGGGCAAGCGACGGCGCCCGATGGGTATATCCATACCATCTCGAGCGGACCATCGCCGACTGGATCAAGCCAGGCAGAAAGGAAGAGGTACGCGAGGGAAAGCCATCATGAGCCCTCGGTATTTAGCATCGCCCAAACCTCGCGGTCTCACGTAGGCTTGTCCGTCTCATCCGAAGATGCCGAGGGGCTCCACATGCCCCACTCCGACCCCTTGGTGGTACACGCTCAGATGGGCTCGAAAATGGTAAAGCGAGTGCTGGTAGACACGGGATCCTCCGTGGACATCATGTACTACGGAGCGTTCGAGCAATTGGGCATCTCCGAGACATCCTTGAAGCCCTATGCTGGGAAACTCACCTCCTTCTCAGGAGACGAGGTCGACGTGGCAGGTCTCATAGACCTCTGGATGACGCTAGGCACCGGCTCCACCAAGAGGACCGAGATGGTAGAGTTCACGGTGGTACGCCTGCCTTCGGTATGGAATGCAATCATTGGGAGGGTCTCCCTGATGAAGTTCTAGGCGGTAGTTTCTATCTATCACCTGAAGATGAAGTTCCCCGTCGACGGTGGGGTTGGAGAGGTAAAAGGCTACCAGGAGGAAGGTCGCGTTTGCTACGCGACCTCTGCAAAACAAAAGTGCCCGGTGTTCATGGTGGAATCCCCCGGCGAGGCCGACCTCGAAGTCCGGGACTTCACAGTCCCCACCCCTGAGCTAGAAAGAAGGGTGATAACCCCCTTCGAGAGCGAGTTCGAGAAGATCTACCTCGGAGAGTGCCTCTCGAGGCCGTCAACGACGTCGCTAGAAGCCCTGCTTGCTGGGTCCCGCGACGTGTTCGCTTGGACTGCAAAGGACCTCTGAGGTGTCCCGCGGACCGTGGCCCAGCACTCTTTGAACGTCGATGTCACCACTCGCCCCGTGGTGCAGAGACGAAGAAAAATGAATGAAGAAAGGGCGAACGCCGCAAATGACGAGGTGGCGAAATTGCTGGCCGCGGGGTTCATTTGCGAGGTTCAGTACCCCCGGTGGTTGTCCAACGTCGTGCTTGTCAAGAAAGCCAGCGGGAAGTGGAGAATGTGCGTCGATTTCAAGGATCTCAACAAAGCCTGTCCCAAAGATAGTTACCTCTTGCCCTTGATCGACGAGATCGTTAACTCAACCGCATGTCACGGAGTATTGAGCTTCCTCGACGCGTACTCAGGATACAATCAAGTCCTGATGAATCCACGGGAAGAGGAGGAAACATCCTTCATCACCCAGTGAGGCACTTATTGCTACAAAGTCATTCCGTTCGGTCTAAAGAACGCGGGGGCCACTTTTCAACGCCTCGTCGACCGCGTCTTTAAGAATCATCTAGGAAGGAACGTATCGGCTTATGTCGATGATATTGTTGTCCGAAGCAAGACCCCTGAAGAGCATCTGGTCGACCTCGCTGAAGTCTTCGCCACTCTCAGACACAACCGTCTGAGCCTGAACCCCGAGAAGTGCGTCTTCGGCGTGTCATCGGGAAAATTTTTAGGTTTTATGATCAGCGAGCGCGGGATCGACGTCAACCCCGCCAAGGTCAAGTCGATCCTCTCAATGAGGTCACCATGATCTCGCACTGAGGTGCAACGGCTCAACAGTACCATCAACTATCTAGGGAGATTTTTTTCCCGCTTGGCGGAGAGGTCCCTGCCCTTTTTTACGGCTCTCAAGCAGAACGACAAGTTCGTGTGGGATGAGAGGCTTGAACTCGCTTTCTCTGAGCTAAAGGCCTTCCTGTCGAAGCTCCCCACATTGTCGCCCCCAATGGCGGGCGAGGACTTGCAACTGTACGTGGCAGTCAGCCCCGAGACTGTCAGCGCGGTGCTGACCAGAAAGGCCACATACCCAGTCTACTTCGTGAGTCGCGTGCTCCAGCCCGCGGAGCAGCGCTATTCCCCGGCAGAGAAGATGGCACTGGCAGTTGTGACCGCCGCAAGACGTCTACGCCCTTACTTCCATGCGCACCCCATTCAGATCCTCTCTGATCTCCCACTTCGACAAATCCTCCACCTGCCCGCCCTCTCCGGGCGTATGACGAAGTGGGCAGTCGAGCTCTCCGAGTTCGATATCAGCTACCTCCCGAGGACCGCCATCAAAGGGCAAGCCCTCGCTGACTTCATGGTGGAGGTCACCTTCCCTGAGACAGACGCAAGCTCAGAAGAATGGAAGGTATTCGTTGACGGCTCACGGTGTGATGCAGGTGGTGGGGCTGGCGTATTCCTCGCTGGGCCATCGATCGAGACGGAATATTCCCTTAACTTCGCCTTCGAAGCCACCAATAACGAGGCCGAGTATGAGGCCATGATAGCCAGGATCGAGATGGCGCTCCTCAGTGGGGCCCGGAAAATCAGGGTCTACACCGACTCCGAGCTGGTTGCGCGCCAGCTCAACGGACAGTACGACACCAGAACGGGTTCCTGCCCGCGTACCGAGAAAAGGTCAAAGCCTTGGTGTCGTGCCTAGAAACCTTCGCGGTTGAATCCATCCCGCGAACCTCGAACACCAAAGTAGATGCTCTTGCGAGGTTAGGATCCGCCCTACCCCTGGAAGTAGGGAACCGCGTGATGGTAGAAAGAAAACTCTCGCGGAGTGTGAACAGCGAGGTTTTATCTGTCACTGCGGGGGATTGGAGGATCCCGATAACACGGTATGTGGAGAGCGGGGTCCTCAGGACAGGAAGCTAAAAATGCAGGCGGCACGGTATTGCGTCGTAGGTGGCTACCTTTATCGCCGAGGATATGCTGAGCCCAACCTGTTGTGCATACCAACCGAGGCTACGAAGCACATCCTCTATGAGGCCCATGAGGGGGTCTGTGGCGGCCACCCAGGGTGGCGAACCCTTTCGCATAAGATCGCCCACTTAGGGTACTTTTGGCCCACCCTCCGGCAAGACGCGAGGGCCTATGTCCAGCGATGTGACGGATTTCAGAAGCACGGTGACCTCCTACACGCCCCGACCTCGCAGCGTCGCTCCATACACACCCCATGCCCCTTCGCGATGTAGGGGATGGACATCCTCGACCCCTTCCCCAAGGCTTCTGGCCAGGTGCGGTATATCCTGGTCATTGTCGACTATTTTACAAAGTGGGTTGAGGCACAAGCAATGACAAAGATCACGGGGACTAAGGTCTGCGACTTCCTGTGGAAGAATCTCGTCTGCCGCTTCGGTGTCCCCATGACCATCATGACCGACCATGGCCACTAATTTGATTGCGAAGAGACCCGGACATTCTGCTCAGACCTGGGCATAACCCTCAAGTTCTCCTCCGTGGCCCATCCTCAGTCCAACGGCCAGGTAGAGAACGTCAATGCCCGCATCCTGTCCGATCTAAAGAAACGGCTGGGCATGGCCCAAGGTCGTTGGGCAGAGCTCCTCCCACTCGTCCTGTGGACGTACCGCACCACCGCGCGCCGCGCGACCGGAGAAACGCCTTTCGCTCTAAACTACGGGGCGGAAGCCTTGGTCCCGGTAGAGACCCCGGTTCCGTTGGCGAGGGTGTTTGATTTCGATGAAAAGGAGAACGAGGACAATCTCAGGGTCGAGTTGCTTTTCCGTGACGAGCTGCGCGAGGTAGCCGACCTTCGCTCCAGGGAATACAAGCACCGCGTAGCTGTCTACCATAATAAGAAGGTGAGACCTCGATTCCTGGTCACAGGTAACCTCGTCTTGAGGCGTACCGAAGGTGGCAAACTGGACCCCAACTGGGAGGGGCCATACATCCTCGGCGAGGAGGTCGCGCCCGGAGCTTTCAAACTCAAAGACAACGAGGGGCGTACCCTGAGCAAGACATGGAACATCGACCGACTCAAAAAGTATTTTGTGTAAACTCTCTGAGCTCCGTTACTTTTCGTAAGTTTTATGAATAAAGGGTTGTGGAACTTTCAAAATTTCTCTCAAAAACGAAAACCTCTGTATAAAAAGTCCACCCCTCGCTTCCCGCTTGGGGTTGGAGAATCTCGTTGAATCTACCCCTCGCTTCCCGCTTGGGGTTGGAGAATCTCGTTGAGTCCACCCCTCGCTTCCCGCTTTGGGTTGGAGAATCTCGTTAAGTCCACCCCTCGCCTCCCGCTTAGGGTTGGAGAATCTCGTTGAATCTACCCCTCGCTTCCCGCTTGGGGTTGGAGAATCTCGTTAAGTTCACCCCTCGCCTCCCGCTTGGGGTTGGAGAATCTCGTTGAATCTACCCCTCGCTTCCCGCTTGGGGTTGGAGAATCTCATTGAGTCCACCCCTCGCTTCCCGCTTAGGGTTGGAGAATCTCGTTAAGTTGTTAAGTCCACCCCTTGCTTCCCGCTTGGGGTTGGAGAATCTCGTTGAATCCACCCCTCGCTTCCCGCTTGGGGTTGGAGAATCTCGTTGAGTCCACCCCTCGCTTCCCGCTTGGGGTTGGAGAATCTCGTTAAGTCCACCCCTCGCTTCCCGCTTGAGGTTGGAGAATCTCGTTGAATGTACCCCTCGCTTCCCGTTTGGGGTTGGAGAATCTCGTTGAGTCCAGCCCTCGCTTTCCGATTGGGGTTGGAGAATCTCGTTGAGTCCACCCCTCGCTTCCCGCTTGGGATTGGAGAATCTCGTTAAGTCCACCCCTCGCTTCCCGCTTGAGGTTGGAGAATCTCGTTGAATATACGCCTCGCTTCCCGCTTGGGTTTGGAGAATCTCGTTGAGTCCACCCCTCGCTTCCTGCTTGGGGTTGGAGAATCTCTTTAAGTTGTGAAGTCCAACCCTCGCTTCCCGCTTGGGGTCGGAGAAACTCGAGTAAAACATGCGAGGTCTGAGCAAAGCCCATGACCTCGACGGATTCTTATGACGATACGAGCAAGGCTCGGGACCTCGGCGGATTCTTGTGAAGATCCGAGCAAAGCTCATGATCTCGGTGCAGAATTAAACGCCCGATGTGGTCCAAGTGCCACAATAGTTGTGACACTCGAACCATGGGGTTGGATGGGTACGAATGAATGGACATATACAAGTAATTTAAAGTGAGAAGCACAAACGATCATAAGGTAAGAAAAGTGGCATAAAATAAGGGCCACGAGGGCCAAGATGTTTAGATTACAGACCCCGCAGGGCCACCAAAAAAATTTTTATTACAAAACCAGCAACATCCTTCAGATCTTCGAGGCTTCAACGTCGGGGCCTTTGAGAGTCTCTAGGGCAGGAGGCGGTTTCGTGGGTGGCTGGGACTTCGGCACATCTGCCACAAGCTGAGGCTCCGTAATTGCGGCCTCCAGGTCTCCCCGAGCGAGGCCTGCCGCGGTAGGTGCCTCGCTGGCCACAGTCCCGTCCTCCTTGACAAAGAACTCACATTCTCCCTCGGGCTCTTCTCCGTCAAGTTCCCCCATAGTCTCCTCGTAGTTGGGGATGAAGAAGGTAATACGGGGTTCGATATGCCTATACTTCGCAACCGCCTGTTTGACCCCCATGCGGACAGATTGGTGGAACATCTTCCTTACACTTTCCACCAACTCCGCCTTATAGGCCTCGGAGTCCACGTACCTAGGGCCCACGGCTTCCACCTCCTCGTTAAGCTCAACGACACGCCGTCGAAGACTGGTAATCTCCTCCTCGGCTTTCTGAAGCTCCGCCTCCTTTTCCCTGAAGAAACTTCGCCCTTAAAATCCCCAACCTCTTCCTTTAAGTCCTTAACCTCCTCCTTCGCCTTCCTCAGCTCCTCCCTGACCCTAGCGGTGTCCTTGGCCTCGTCCGCTTCTGCGACCTCCACGGCGTGAACGCACTTCTCGGCCTCTGCGAGGTCTTTTCCTCTCTTCTCAATCTCGGCGTCGCGCTCTTTGAGCCTCACCTCCATCCTATCCATGTTCCTATGGAGGAGGCCGACACGACCGCAATTGTAGTTCGCAAAGAAGTTATTCTGAAATAAAAGAAGAGTACGTTAAGGCAAAAAAGATGGAGCCAATCAAGAAAAAACAACCCCGTAAGAATAAGGCGAACCATCGCTGAGTAGCGGAGGATCTCGTCGTTAAGAGCAGCCCACGCAACCTCCTCTTTCCAATATGACCTATCCTAATCCTGGGACGCGCCCCAGGAAGGACCGGGGCAATGGAACTTGTCGGCAGGAGGCCCGGTAGCCGAGACAACTCGGCTCTTTGAGCCGGGGCGCTCGATCATCTCGCCCCCTAGGGTCCCCCCTTGGCCGTCCCCTTTTTGCTTCTTCCTTTTCTCTCCGCAGGGAGACCCCGCACCCTTTCTCTTGGACCCGGCTTTATCACCGGATCCTCGGGAGGCTTGGGATGACGTTCTTGCGACGTCCCCCTTATCCGCGCCCCCCTCGCTCGTCTTCGCCTCAGGCGCCCTCGACGTCGGGGCTGTGACCTTCGACTGCGAGGAAGGCGGCCTCGCCTGCGGTGTCGGTTCATTGATAGAGATCCCCTTCAGACCTCGGGGAACTGGAGCAGTGGAAGTAGAAGTCGCGGGCCTCTTTCCCTGCGACTTCGAGGTAAGAGCGCTTAAAAGGTCAACCACTGTAAAAAAGAACATAAAAAGTAAGTTAGATATAAAAAAACAGTGCAGGATAACGAGGTTTTTAACCTCGCAGCCAAAAGACGACGTTAAAGAAAAATAAACTAGCAAGGTTTCTCAACCTCGCTACCGAACCACAAAGAATAAGTAAACAAGGGAAAGAAAATGAAACAGTAAGTACCCTCCTTGCCCGCGCCGGGGGGAAGGGCGAGACTCAGGCCGGCCCGCTCAAGCCGGTCCTGTGCCAGGTACCTCTGGTACGGTGCCTGTTCCACCGGGGCATATCGAGCCTTGAGTGCCTTAAGCTCGGCAACTGTATGCGAACCCACGGACCGGACGAAGTCACCCGGCGCCGTGGGAAAAAAATTAGTTATCTCCCAGTAAGGTCTCGAACCAGGAACCACTTCGGCTTCCACGGCCCGACATTCGAAGGAGCCGTAGTGATTTTGATGCCCGACAAGCTGAGGTTGATGAGGCAGGACCGTGGCTCCCTCCTCGCTAGGAACAAAGTTGACATGTTATCGCAACTCGGCCCGTCCCCAAGCTCACGGCTGCGAACCGTGTAGGCACACAACAACCTCCAGGCATTTGGAAACAATTGCGCAAGGCAGACCTGCATGGCCCACAAAAATTCAGCGAGGTGCGAGGCCAGAGGTAACCTAAAACCCGCTTGAAGACTGAAGAGGTGAACGACCACACACCTTTCGTAAGGCGCCAAGGAGCAGCCCCCCTCTTCGGGAAGCGCTAACTCGACCCCCTCGGGCCAAGCGAAGTCCTTAGCAATGGCCATGAGATATTTGGGCTTTAGCTCGGTGGGTACCCCCTAAGACAGAAAAACCTCGCGGCCCCCCGAAGACATAGGGATCCGTTCCTCGAGGACAGGTGGAACGCAAGACACGGCGTCGGTGATGTATGCCGCGACAAAACTCGTGGGCTCGTAGGAGGTGGAAGCCGGGGCCGCTTCAACCCCCGACCTCACCGCAATCTCGGCAACAACCTCATCGGAGACGGAAGACGAGGCCATTTCAACACCAGAATATACGCGAAGTCGAGGAAAGCGTGAGTTGATAGAAACGGTGGAGTCGCTAGAAGAAGGGTCGCTGAAGACTAACGAGGGAGACCTCAGGTTCTGGGAATCGCTCGGCTCAACACTCCCTGCGGACTCGGAGACTTCCTCGTAAAAACCCTCTTGGACTTTGAACGCAAAGCCTGGCGGTGGGCTCACAGAGGCTCTCCTAGGCATGAAAGAACGACGTCCATGCCACGAAAGGCAAGCACCTGTATAAGAAAAGAGGGTTGAGACGTCGGTCAAAATTACAAAGGGAAAGAGAGCACTAGGTCATCACAGCAACAGAAAAAAGGGAACGCGAGGTCATAAGGGATGGAAGGCCACGTGGAAACCCTAAACCTACTCTGACAAGATAGGACGGCTGAGGAGAATGTGAAGCGCCAAAAAGGAGGAAAGAGAAGGAAGAACGCCAACCAACGGTGGAGGCCAGCGGTGGAAACCCAAACGTCCCGTCAGTGAATCATCATGACGTTTGGGCTCCCGAGGGTTTCAGAAATTCAAAATGGTGGAAAAGAGCGAGCATCCAACCATCAATCACCAGGCGAGGGGTGCAGGGGCATGGCGGTCGCCGCCACTGCCCCACCGTCTCCCCACAACGGCACTAACGAAAAACTCCAAGAAGCCACCGTTGCCCATCAAAAAACCAAACCAAGGCAAGAAACAGCAAAAGAAAGGAAAAAAGAAGAGAGGCGGCGAGGGCACCGCGCCAAGATAACGGCCACCCTCACCACCGTCTCGCCACCGCAGCACCGAAGTGAGAAACTAGGCGATACGCCATCGCCTCTCCAAAGCACAGATCAGAAAAAGAAAAATCGAAAGCGAAGGGCACCCAAAAGCAAGAGGAAGAGGGACGAACGCTTACTTGCTTAGAGTCGGCGTAGAAGGAGCGGTGACGCGACTGGAAAGTGGCGGAGGTTTGTCGGAAACCGTCTGAAGAACCGCTAGCGGGAAGCCAAAAAGACAAAGAGAGAAAGGGCGAAAATGTTGAAAGAGAAGATGAAGGGGAAGCGTGTGTGATACGCCCTTATAAAGAGAAGGCTTAGGCCTCCCCCGCTCCAGAAAGGCTTATTGGGCCTATTCCGCCTGAACGGCCCATTAAGCAGGATATGAGGAGCGGGCCCAGAAAGCTTCACCCATGCGAGCAAGAGAAAAGCCTAAGTACGAAGCCTAGCAAGGAGAAAGCCTCGCGAGATGCCCTCCCAACCTCCAAAACCTCGTACCCCGCGGCCTCATGGAGCTTATGCCCTGCGGCCCTCGGGGCGAGGTCCCCAGGCCATGGGGTTGTGATGATGTCCAAAATAGTAAAAGTAAGAAGTGGGCCCGGGGTACAAAGAACAAACGGACCCGGCGGGGTTCCCAAGGATGATTTCGGGCCCCACATCCGTATCCCCCAGTTATTTTGAACAAAGTTCCTACCCCGCGAGGTCCCCTGAAACCTCGGAACGAGGCCTAGACCTCGTAACCGACTCCACTGACACCCGCCCACACGGACCACTCATGGATGCCGCCTCCCCGAGCCAATCACCAACTGCCTCACCCTTGGACTAATCAGAAGCCCCTAATCTCGGGCGTCCCACATCGGACCTTGGCCAAAACTCGACTCCCCAATTCTCTATAAATAGGGGAGATCCTCGTAAGTAACAGGGGTCGAAAAACATCTTGAACTCAAGAACTATCTTGCTCGTTGAAGATCGACGTGATCGAAACATCGTCAAAAGGCCTCGCTATAGACAAGTGAAGTCCACAAAAAGACTTCAAGTCTCTCAGAAATCTCGTTCACATCAAGGACCTCGCTACCCAATCCCGCAATTCGTCAACATCACTCTCTCGGATCAACCTCGCACCAAGGTCAAGCAAGCGATACTTAGGAGATAGGATCGTCTAGCAACTAAGAGATCTCGAACATTGTTAGATCGAGATCTCGGACAACCGTACGAGGTCTAGGGTGTAAAACTCAAGTGTTTGTAGGCCTCGTTGGCTTGTAATAAACGGGCTTGTAACCTCGTTATCTTGTAACCTCGTTGTAAAGAAAGTCATAAATAAAGAAGCAAGTGTTAGCACAATCGAATATAATAATCCCGTCTTTTGTCTTTTAGCAAACGGTTTATTTCGGGTTTCATCAGATTTAACCCGTTTTATTTAATAATAATATCATAATTAGGTTACATATTCTCGCTCATCCAGCTATGAATCTCTAGAAAAGACATTAAGCCATCCGGAGGCTTATTAAACACCACTAACTCCTCAACATCATTATCACTAATCTTTCCCATCCAATCTGCAGCTTGATTGGCTTGGCGAGGCACAAAGCCGACTTTCACGTCCCATGTTCCAGCATTGATCAAGTCCCTGCATCTTGAGACGATATGCCACTCCTTCGTTGGTCTAGCATCAAGTTCAGTCACCGCCTGCACCACCTCTAGCGCATCAAGTTCAGCATCCAATTGTTTAATCCCCATTTGTGCCGCCAACAGAAGCCCCTGCAGCAGTCCATATAACTCAGCAGTAAAAGCGGAATTCCTTGGCATCTTAACAACGATTCCCTTCATGAATTGCCCATCATCGTCACGGATGAGACCCCCAGTGCCAATCCGAGTCTGGCCATCATGGTAAGGCCCATCAGTGTTCAATTTAAACCTTCCAACAGAGGGTCTTTTCTAGCACGACAATGTATTCAGCACCCTAGTATTGCTTCTGTCATTCAGTAGCTTCAGATATTCCATGGCCCGCAGCAGAATATATTAATGTTTCAGGCCTTGAAATCCTATAGGCACTTCGAAAACACGTCCATTCCTCCATTTCCATATCCACCAAACTCCATATGCAAAGGTCGTTGGCCAAGTTCCTCTGGCACTTAAATTCAGTTGAAGCCAAGCCTGAATATTCGCAGTATAGAACTCCCTTTTTCTGCTATCTATGAGGAATTCATCCAAAATTTCCCTCGCCCTTGTGCAGTCGCGAAGTATGTGTAGTGTTGATTCCGCAATTCCATCACACACAGTACAATCCACTTATTGGAAAAGCCCCCGCCTTGCCCTGTTCACGTTGCACATAATCGAGTCATGCCCTGCCAACCAAAGAAAATTTCCGCTGCTTTTGTTCCCCAAATATTCTTCCAAAGCCTATTCCTTTCCTCGCTATTCTCTTCCCTTATGATCTCCATAACTGACCGAATAGAAAAGCGGCCCGATGCAGAGGGACCCCATATGAAATTATCGCCCACCTCCTCGACTGCAATCCTATGGTGACCAATTTCCTCAAGAGCATTAGCAGGGAGCAAATGAGAGAACTCCTCCCATTTCCAATTATCCATCCCCTAATACTCCCCAATTGTCTTACTAAGATTTTCCTCTCCAATCTCTCCAATCGCCAGCTCGATCAGAGGCTGATCCGTAGCCCACACGTGATCCCAAAACAAATTTTTCGAGCCATCTCCTATCGTTGTTCGCACACCTCTAAGAAAAGGTGCCTTCGCTTTCACCACCCCATTCCAGAGATTCGACGCCCCTGTTCTCTTCATGAACATGTCCCGATCTTGTCAACCATTGCAATATTTTCCCCTCACCACTTGAGCCCAAAGGGAATCCGAATTAGTCAATAGTCTCCAGCCCATCGTGGCCATGAAAGCGGAATTAGCTTGTCTCATGCTCCGCATACCTTGGCCACCAACATCTTTCGGTTTCCTCAAAAAGTCTCCCAATTAACCAGATGGATTTTCTGCTTCTCGTCCGTTGATCCCCAAACAAAACCCCACGTTTTCTTCTCAATCTCATCACAAATGTGGAGAGGAAGACTTACTGTTTGCATTGAATAATAGGGGATACTTGCCACAGCCGACTTCGTTAAAGTGACACGGCCGTCCATGGATAGCGTCTTTATCTTCCACCCCACAAGTTTGCTCTTGACGCGATCCACAATGTGTCTATATGTCTCCTTGCTCGGCTTTTCCTTAGACCTTGGCATGCCCAAGTACATGCCAAGATCCTCGGTGATTGGAATAGCTGCCTATCTGCTTATCTCTTCGGCCTCATCCTGTCTTATGCTATTAGAGAAGCATATCTTCGACTTCTGGAAATTGATCTTTGCCCCGGATGCCTCACAAAACTTTTGAAGGCAATAACTAATGACTTGCATATGATCTTTGGATGCTTCCGCAAATAAAATGAGATCATCCACAAAGAAGAGGTGGGATATCTCCGATCCTCCGTTGGATAGTTGAATTGGCTTCCATGCTCCAGCATTAACCGCCTCATCAATAACATGCCCAAGACGCTCCATGCATAAGACAAACAAGTGGTGACACAATTCATTATAACCTTCACCATGTCGCTAGGCATCCTTGTTTCATACAATGTATCATGCAAGAAAGCCCAACGAACTCTATCATAAGCCTTCTCGAGATCCATCTTGATTGCCATGAAAGGTGTCCCTCTAGTGCTTCTCATAGAATGCATAAACTCCCGCGTGATGACAACATTGTCAGTAATTTGTCTCCCAGGAATGAAGCTGGACTGGGACGGAGCCACAAGTTTTCGCATAAGCGGCTTCAACCTCGCCACCAAAGCTTTGGTAACAATCTTCATCGCCATATTACATAAACTTATTGGCCTCAGTTGATTAACTGTTCCCGGGTTCTCCACTTTTGGAATTCGAACTAGGAAGGTCTCATTCCGCTTCGGAGGAATCTCATTCCCTTCCGAGATTGAATTCACTGTGCTTTCGACCTCCTCTCTAATGTGCATCCAATTCCTTTGATAGAAGATTGCGTGGAAACCATCCGGGCTCGGAGCTTAGAGAGGCCCCATGCTATCAATGGACTCCTTAATCTCACGAGCACTGAATCCTCTACTCAACAAATGCATTTCATCTTCAGCAATCTCCGGAAATTGGCCACGCGGCAAATCAAACGGCCCCTCATAGCTGCTTTCCTATTTGTACAGGTTTTGGAGATGCACCGTAACCATTTTATGCAACTTCTCTTGGTCCCAAATCCACTCGCCATTCACATTCACCAACCCATCCACTCGATTCTGTCGCCTACTTAGTACTGTACTAGCATGAAAGAAACGTGTGTTCCGATCACCATCGAGTAGTGCATCGGAGCGCGCCTTTTGAATCCAAAAGGTGTTGATTTGATCCAACACCACACTCAGCTGTCTCCGGAGTTTGCTATCCAACTCAATCAATTTTCTAGTCACTCTATTCCCAAGTGCTTTTTGAATGCCTTCAAGTCTTCTCCAAAGCCTATCACGCTTCCGGAAAAGATTTCCAAAAATGTTTTTGTTCCAATCATCAAGCTGAATGGCTAAGTTCGAAAGCGTCGGGCAAAGCGGAGCTCCTTTCATATGTCTTTTTTTTTTTCATCCCAATATTTACGAGTCTCTTTTTACTGTTAGAAAATTGCATATGTGCATAATGTGTCTACTGTTCATTTGTGTAGCACGAGCGCCAATTTGGTGATTTTTCTATTAGGTAAAATGGAGTATCTTTTGAGGGGGTGGAACTTTGTTAGGAGGTTTTTGAATAAGAGCTATTTTTATTTGAAATCTTTAAAAATCTATATTTTACATTAAAAAGTTTTTGCATTGGCTTTAGCTTTTAAATTATTAAAAATTAATTCAGAAAAAAATAGTGTGTCAAATTTTACAAATATTGAATATGAATATGAGTGATATCTTTAATATACTAATTTTCGGGATATATCAAAATAACACTTTAATATATATTAACTTGATATCACTCCTATATCAATTAATATCAATATCCTCATATACCAAACAATAAATGTTAGTTCGATATCAATAACAGATCGAATATGTCAAACACTAGATATGGGAATCAATAATATTCATACTCATACTTGATATTTTGACATGAATATATATCAAATGGACCCTAAGTAATACCTTACAAAAAAAAAGTAGTACGAGAAGCTAGACATACTAGGCTATTCCGTTTTTCATGTAAATTGTTTTCTTATTTCAATAAAGCTTACGAGTGCATTGTCTTTCGTTCAATCGAAAAAAGATAGTTTAATTAAGTAGAGGTGATGTCATATTTACTAAGGGTCTGTTTGGTTTCCAACCATGGAAATGTAACGAAAACAAATCTAGTTTAAATTAGTGTTATGATATATCGACAATGAATTTTTTCTTGCCTTTGGGCACCTCATTTTCCATACAAAAAATGACCACAAGTGAACTTGCAGTCGTCTATCCATTTCCCTAATGTAAGAGTGGGGTAATAAAATGCTGAAAACATTTCCCTACCCCTTCTCTAAAGATACATATATTGGAGTCTAAGAGTAAGATAAAAATCCCAAACTTAAATATCTCACAAGTGCACAAAGCATCCATAATAAGCCCTAAAAACCCTAGGGCGACTTAAGGACGATTTTTCGGCGACTGTCTTCTGGCTTTGTTTTTGCTTCTCTCCTGCTTTGGCTATGGGAGCTAGGGATCTCTCGCCGTTTCCGTGCGGATTTCACCGGGTTTTGGTTTGTGCTTTTGACGATCGGTCAGGTTAGTTTCTCAATATTCCATGGCAACTAGTGGTGAACGAAGGGATTTACAACTTACATCGGATGAATGTGTAGTGGTTGAAGGTAAGGCTAGGGATGATGGGGCTAGTTGTAGTAAGGGGTCGTTAACCCTAATTGGGACGCTGTTGTCTAACCGTCCTTTCAACTCCTATGCCCTAAAAATAACTATGAGGGGTGCATGGCGGTTGAAGAAAGGGTTTGTGTTCAGGGAATTACGCAATAATTTATTTCTGTTTACGTTCGCTGAGTTCAAAGATAAGGAGAAGGTCTTGAGGGAGGGTCTGTGGTCTTTTGATCGTGCTCTACTTGCGTTAAAGGAACCAGGACTCGAGCAACCATCCCAGGTTGTGATAGATAAGGCTTCCTTTTGGATTCGGGTGTATGATTTGCCTATTGAAGCGATGACAACTGAAACAGTAGAGGCGGTTGGGGTGGCATTCGGTGGTGTGGAGGAGATTGATGAGATGGATTTCATTGGGTGTGCCAAGTTTCTTCGGCTCCGTATCACTCTAGACATCACGAAGTCGCTACGCAGGGGTGTTATGTTGAAGGTGAGTGGGAAGAAGTTTTGGGTTGATATCAAGTATGCGCAACTCCCCAATTTTTGTTACGCTTGTGGTGTGCTAGGGCATATGGAGATGGAGTGTGTGGATGTTCATGCTAAAGATTTACACCATGAATATAGTGATTGGCTACGCGCTTCTCCATTAAGAGTGAGTCAAAGAGATGAGGCTGAAAAGATGGTTGAAAGGTCCATACTAAGGGGTGAACATAGATTGATGGGTGATGATATGGCTAGAGCTCCAAAAGCAAAAGTTGTAACTCGAAAATCTTTGTCAGAGTTGTTGACGGGTGATAGCAGTGAGGAGTCGGGTGAGGAGTCGGGGTCGGAGGCTGAGGTAGGGGAGGAGACGGTGGAAGGGGTTGCAAAGTTATCCTTGAATGGAGAGAATGCTACAATGCTTGATAATTCGGGATTGGGTGGTGAGGTGACTGGAAGTATGGGGGTAATGATTAATGTGGGAGATAAGGCTGGGAATAACAATGGGAAGGGGGTTGTTTTGGAGAAGAATGATGGATCTATAGTTCAACCCGAAAATGTGGGTAGAGTGGGAAATACGTGAGGGGTTGTAAATGAGGAGGGAGTGTCTGTGGAGAAGAATAAGGGTGTGGGTCCAAACGAGGTTGTGGCTAAGCCGGTGGTGGAGGAAAGTAGTGAGGGTGAGAAGGGTAAGGGGGTTTTGGAGAAAAATGGTAAGAAGTGGAAACGGATGGCTAGAAATATGAGGGATGTGGTTGATTTAGTTCAGCAAGGGAAACGGAAGGCAAGTGTTGTAGAGCTGATGGATGTTGATGGTATGGGAGAGGGAAAAAAACAAAAGTGATATCGGCGGGAGAGACGGAGGGTCTCTCTTGCCGAAAGCCATGAATATTTTAAGTTACAATTGTCGGGGATTGGGGAAGGCCCGAGCAATTGCAAGACTTACCAATTTGGTAAGACGAGAGGCCCCAAATTTAGTTTTTCTCATGGAAACAAAGTGCGAAAAAAAGAAGATGGAGGATGTAAGGCAAAAGATTGGTTTTGAAGGGTGTTTTACGGTGGATTGTATCGGTAAAGCTGGTGATCTTTGCTTAATGTGGGAGAAGTCAGTGCAGGTGGATGTGAAAACTTTGACGCATCATCATATTGATGTTGTGATTTCGGATGGGGGATGTGTCTTGGAGGCTTACGTGTTTGTATGGGTGGCCGCGTAAGGAGGATAAGAAATTCACATGGGGGTTGTTGAAGAAGCTTAATGATTTTTTGATCATGATGCATGGGTGTGTATCGATGATTTTAACCATGTATTACGGTCAGAGGATAAGGAGGGGGGTAATGCTTTGGACCATAATGATATGATGGGGTTTAGAGAAGCGATGGATGTGTGTGTTTTGGAGGAGATCCGGTTTTCGGGTCCACGGTTTACGTGGGATAATGGGCAAGTGCGAGATGAGTTTATCCAAGAACGACTTGATATGGGGTTGGCAAATGAGAGTTGGTTGAATATGTTCCCAGGTGGTTATATTAGACACCTTGATAGGGAAAGGTCTGATCATGTTCCAATCATTTTGGAAATGTTTATGGTTGAGGAAGTGTCAGGTGAGCAGGGTCGTGGCAAGAGGCCCTTTCGGTTTGAAGCGATGTGGGTGCAAAACGAGGGGTGTCAGGTGTTGGTGGAGAATGTGTGGAAAAACCCGAGTGTGAGTTCTTGGGAAAATGGTGTGATGAGAAAATTAGCGTTATGTGCCCAAGATTTGAAAGAATGGAACAAGGCTGAATTTGGAAATATTTTGGTCAAGCTCCAACAAGTGCGTGATGAGCTTAGGGGTTTGCAAAAGCGGGGAATGAATGGTGATCTTGTTGGGCGTCGGATTGAGTTGGAAGCTAATGAGCGTTTTAGGATGGAGAAGGAAGAAATTTTGTGGTTTCAGAGAGCGAAGGCTATGAGATGAGGTGTGGGGATAGGAATACAACTTACTTTCATAGTAAAGCTTCGGGAAGAAGGAAAAGAAACTGTGTTAGGAGGCTGGTGGATGATGAGGGGATGGAATGTCGGAGTCGGGAAAATATGTCTAGGGTTGCTGTGGAATATTTTGAGAAACTATTTAAATCCGATCATGAAACAAATTCTAGTCCGGCTCCCCAAGGAATCTCGCCTATTTTGACGGATGTGGACAATCTCGAGCTGTTGCATCCATTTTCGGGTGAGGAGGTACATTCTGCTCTCTTTTCTATGCATCCTACTAAGTCCACGGGCCCTGATGGTATGCCAGCTTTGTTTTTCCAAAAATACTGGCATATTATTGGGAATGATATTGTTTCTTTTGTTCTTGATATTCTAAATGTTTCTCATTTTCCTGAAGATCTTAATCACACTTTTATTTCATTAATCCCAAAAGTTTCTGATCCATTTCGAATGCGTGATTTGAGACACTTTAGTTTGTGCAATGTCATCTATAAAATCATTTCTAAGGTGTTGGCTACTCGACTGAAGCTTGTACTTGACAAGGTCATCTCTTTGAACCAGAGTGCTTTCGTCCCGGGTCGTATGATCACAGATAATGTTCTTTCCGCTTTTGAGATTTTTCAGTATATGAAGAATTTGAGGGTGGGTAAGACAGGTTATCTTACTGTAAAGTTGGATATGGCGAAGGCGTATGACAGGGTTGAATGTGGTTACTTGGAGCAGTGTATGAGACAGTTGGGTTTTGCTGACAGGTAGGTGAGACTGATTATGAGATGTGTTACTAGTGTGTCTTTTTCTATGTTGACGGATGGTTGTCCGTCAAAAGTGTTTTTTCCGTCGAGGGGTATTCGTCAGAGTGATCCTCTTTCACCCTATTTGTTTCTTCTTTGTGCTGAAGGTTTCTGCTCTGATTCGGCAAAGTGAATCGGTCGGGAATTTTAAGGGCATTAGAATTGCTCGCAGTGCTCCGGTTGTTTCTCATTTATTATTTGCGGATGATAGTTTAATTTTTGCAAGAGCTACTTGTCAACATGCCTCAGAAATCGTAAATATTCTCCATTTGTATGGAGCAGCTTCGGGACAACAAGTCAACTTTGCAAAATCTTAGTTATCTTTTAGCAAGAATGTGAGTGTTACTGCTAGAGAGGAGATTCAGGAGATTCTTCAGGTGCAGGAAGTTGAAAAACATGAGCGGTACTTGGGTCTGCCTACTATGGTTGGGCGATCAAAAAAGGTTATTTTTGGCCAAATCAAGGAGCGAGTTTGTAAGAAACTGCATGGTTGGAAAGTGAGTTCATTATCTCGTGCAAGGAAGGAGATTCTTATAAAGTCGGTTCTTCAGTCTATCCCTATGTATGTTATGTCGTGTTTCCTTTTTCCGACCTCCCTTTGTAGAGAAATTGAGCAGTTGATGTGTAATTTTCTTTGGCGAGGTAGTGATTCAAAGCGTTCGGTTAATTGGATGAGTTGGAAACGACTTTGCTTGCTTAAGGGTCAGGGGGGTCTTGGTTTTCGAGATCTTGAGGCTTTTAATATGGCCCTTCTGGCACGGCACGGGTGGAGAATTTTACAGTTCCCTGATTTTCTGTTGGCTAGGCTTTACAAGGCCCGTTATTTTCCTCATTCATCTTTTCTTGAAGCCTCCGTTGGATTCTCTCCTAGTTATGCTTGGAGGAGTTTAATTCGTGCTAGGGAAGTTTTGGAGCAAGGTGTGTATTGGCAGGTTGGGAATGGGTCGTCTATTTCGGTGTGGTATGATAAATGGATTCCTCGACCACTTTCTTTTCCTGTGGCAGGGAATTTTCATGGGGTTGATGATAATCTTCGGTTGTGGATCTTATTGATTGGAGTAACAGGTGTTGGAGAGAGGATGAGGTGCATAATCTTTTTGCCCCATGTGAAATTGATATTGTTTTCGGTATTCATTTGGTTGATGCTGATGTCCCTGATTCGTTGGTTTGGCATTATAACCCGCATGGTGAGTTTACAGTGAAGTCTGCTTACCATGTTTATTTTCAACACTTGTTGTCGGATGTTCAGGGGAGTGGGGAGGGTGGCGTTTCTGATCAGTTTTGGAAACGGTTGTGGAAGCTCAAGATTCTCCCTAGAGCCCGGTCTTTTCTATGGAGGGCTTGTAAGGATATTCTTCCTTGTAAGCTTAATCTTTTGGCTCGGAATATTGTGGTCTCAGCTGCGTGTCCGAGGTGTGGCCGGGAAGAGTCGATATATCATGCTTTGTTGGATTGTATTCTTCCAAGGTTGATTTGGGTGCATTTTCCGGATTTTAAACCACCAAGTCAGATGCAGTCGTTTATGCACTGGTTGGGATTTTTGTTTCAATCGGTTGAGCTTGATAGATTGGGTCTCTGGGTTGAGCTGGTGTGGCGGCTTTGGAGGGCTAGAAATTTGCTGGTGTTTGAGGGTAAGGAAACTGGCCTGGCTGAGTTGATTGAAGGGAGTCTGCGTGGGTGTGCTGAGGTGAGCTGTTATGTGGATATTCATGAGGTACAAATGGTGTTAAGGTGCTGCATGAGGAGGGCTGGAACAAACCTGAGTTTGGGTGGGTGATGGTGAATTGCGACGCCACTATTGTGCAGGGACGGTGTGGTATTGGGTTTATTGCTCGGGATTCGGAGGGCCGGGTTGTGCTGGCGGGTTCTAAGGTCATTCAAGACGGAACTTGGGTGGAGGTGGCTGAGTTGGAAGCTATTAAGTGGGGTTTGGAGTGTGTGATTCAGCATGGTTGTTCTAAGGTTGTTTTGGTGTCGGATTGTCAGGCTGCTATTCAGAAACTTCGGCATAAAATTCTACCTCGAACTGTTGTTGGGGTGTTGGTGGAGCAGATTCTTAGATTGGCTTATGAGGTTGACGATTGCATTTGGAGATTTGTGAGACGGAACTCAAATCAAGCTGCTCATTTGATTAGTAGGCTTTTTACCTAATAGCTCTTTTATTGTGTTGGATGTTTTTGCTTTACCTCCTGTTGTTTTTGATGCTGTTGTGAATGATTTGGCTTTAATTTAAGTTTTTTCTTTGGTGATAAAAAAAAAAAAGAGTAAGATAACAAAATTTGTATCATAAGTGATTGAAACCAAACAGACCCTAATTATGTATCATAAGTGCATTACTATTTAAGAGGTGATATAATATAAGTATGTAGGGCCTGGGTGTCAATCAGCTAATTTGTTTATGAATAATTATAGACTGAAACTTCTTTAGCTTGCACGCCAAACGGATCAAATGGCTATATTTATTTACACATAAGAAATTCATGTTGTATGGTATTCTGGATTAGCTAGCTAGGGACGCCTAAAATAAGTTAAGTTTATGGGGTTTAATATTAGCACCCCGGATTGACATATAGATATGTGTGATCTAGACAATGTGGGTGGGGCGAATGGCTAACGAAATTCCAAAAAAAAATGGTAGGTAAAATCATCAATTATTAAAAACTAAATAAATAAGGTTCAAGATAAGACATTCTCTAATACCATATGAAAGGTAACTAGGAGTTGAGCACATATAAACTTAGTATATAAGTTTGATGAGATTTTTTTATTATAAAATTAATTGAAAATAGAAGAAGCACTCCATCAATTATTCAATGCGAAACGGACAATTTATTAATTCTAACAATATGAATCCCTAAGTTGTTAGATAAGTTAATTTCATCTTTGCTCTAAACTATATAGGTTCACATATATATTGGCTTTCAGGGTGAACATGGAATTCCTCAATTGTAACTACACATATTTCACTCCAACTTAAAGTGAGACGAGTGTTTTGGTCAAATTCCGACCGGTGATGAACACAGATGCTTGACAGAGGGTGTGAGGGCTATACTAACCGATAAACAAAGATTCGATCAAAGTTCAAACGAAAGTAATCAGATTTCGATTGGAAACTATATTAGACCGATTGGAGTTACAACTGATTGCTTTTGCATATCCCCCTTTACATTCGTTTATCCCTTCCCCCTTATATTGTTGCTAGGCGGGCCTCTTCCTCTTCGTGCCCATGATTGTCCTCGAAACCACCCACGTTTGGCACCCATTTCGCGGCGGTTGTCTCAGGCGCAACTGACTGTCCACCATCTTCGAAGCTTTCTGGGCTGGGTTGGATTCTGAAGCTCATTTTCGTCCGATGGGCCTAACAGAAGATGGGCCTGCAAATCTTGGGCCCAACAATAGCTCCAAAAAGATCGCGTGAATGTTTGAATTTACGAGATCATTTATTGTTGGCTTCCGCGATCTTTGTTGTTTCCGGATACGCCACGTGTAGCGCCGAGATTTCGTGGCGTGTTCCAAGATTGCAGTCGAAGGGACGGGCTTCTGCTATATTTATTGCGCTCTCGGGGTTAATCATCATTCACCGTCTCTGATTTGATCTTTCTCGAGGTACGAAAGCGAGAAAACTCTTCCCTCTTCTTCTATCTTTTCTACAATCCCTTTTGTCTTCTTTAATGGCGAGGAACTGAGTGGTTTCTAGGTATGGCTTCCAGCCGTCAGGCGTTCTCCAAGAATGCGATAGGGTTGCCAATACCATGACCCTAAGTGAGATGAACCGACTTCTCACGGAGGGAGGTTTTCCTTGGGGGGGTGTTGTGGCGTTATGTCCGGAGGAGGAGCACTCAGACTGGGTTCGTCCCATCTGGGTTTGCTTTTTCGAATTCCATTTCTCTATATCTTGCAATTTTCCTCCACTAATTCAAGAGTTCTTGGCCCGTTTTAAGCTTTCTCCTGCAGAGCTGCTTCCTTCCACTTGGAAGACCTTATTTTGGGCGAGTCGGATGGTCGAGGTCGCTGGCGTAGAATTTACGGTCCCGGACATGCTCCAGGTCTATCGTTTGACGACGGTCAGGTGAGGACGTTTTATGTTGCAGTCCCGGACTGCGCGCCGATCTCTCGTCATGAACACCAAAGTTAACAGGAAGAATTGGGCCAACCGTTTTTTTTTTTGAAATCGCCTCCCTGAACCCTAAATGCCGCTTGTTTCTAAATGACAAGTGGAGTCCTGCTAGTAAGACTTTCTGTTTTTCTTATGTGCTGACCCACGGAGCGATTTAACGCCTATTCATCCTCTTTCCTTCTGTTCGCAGGTATCCCAAATAATATTGAGCCACGGAGTCATTTGGAGAGGGCACTGTCGAAACTCTTCAAGCTCACCTCAGCGCAAAGAACATTTGGAGCCTCCCTTGCTGAACCCTCAGACGAGCTTTCGGAAAGTAAAGACAGTGCGACCCCTTCAGGTTCGGAAGAAGCTAGTGAGAAAAACGACCTCCCTATTGTCAAGATGTCATCGGTTCCGACTTCGACTGCTGTGTCCGGTCCTTCTGATGGTACGTGTGGCCTTACCGTTGTTTTCGTTGATGATATCTTCGGCTCCTCTAACTTGCCCCGTTTTGTTATATCCAGAAACTCGTGCGCGTAAGTCAGGTTCTGCTTTCTCTGCTTCGGATCTGATTCTCATGAAGACACGCTCCAGTGACTCGAAATCCCCTATTGCTCCAATGATTAAGAAGGAATTGATTGATGCTCCCAAGTCTTCCCGTAATTGCCCGACATCGAGTGATGATGACCCTGCGAAGCTTCAAGATGATGCTTCTTCTAACTAGCAATCTCTCCAGCGGTACCGCGATCCCAACTTCCAGAAGCGTCATGCCTCTGCTTCTGCTTACACTATGGCGACTGAGGTAGGCTCTGGAGCTTGGAAGGTAATAAGTCTCCTGCTCTGACTGGTTAGATTTTGCTCCACCTAACTCTGTAAAGATTCTTATTGACATTTGATGGTTGGGTGCAGCTTTTTCAGGAGGTTGGTTTGTTCATTGATGAGATGGACAAGGAGCTGGCTGAGCAGGAGCGGCGGAAGCAAAAGATTGCTAATTATCGTGAGGACGTGGCAAAAGCTCGGGAACAAGCCACCGCTCGTGCGAAGGCTCTGGTTGCTAAAGAAGAAGCTGCTAAGGCACGAGTCACAGAGCTGGAGCGGGAGATTTCTGTCTTGGAGGTGAAGGTTGAAGAGCTCGAGGCGAGAACTGTTGATCCAGTCCCAATTGGGAAAGCGGAGGCGGAGGATATTGGGGCATTCTACATCATGCTAGCGAGGCTGGAGACCATCCGGGAGTTTGAGGCTGGGGGTCTTTCCATCGGGGACGCTGACAAGTTTAATGCACAATTCCTGAGTTCTTTTCCTGGCGGCGTTCCTCCAGCTCGGGTTGCTGCTTTGATGGGGTCCCCTGCGACTCCAAGGGAGCGGGCAGATCCATATGGTGCTACGGGGATGCTAGATGGCGAGCAGATGGAGGAGAATGTCGCTCCGATTGGCCCTGCATGATTTCTTTTGATGATCCATGATCTTGGTGTCTTCGGCCGTTTGTAAAATAATATAATTTTAGCTTTTGGGGGCAACTTTCTGAAGACAAGCAGTATTTCCTGGTTGTGCTGTTTATCGGGCGGCCTTGAGGCTTTTTATGTGGTGGCGAGGCCACGGATTCTTTGTTTGATTTTGCCCCCGTCACGGGCGGGGGTTTTATTGCTTGCTTTTGTTTATTTCCTTCTTGGTTGTTGCTTTCTTTTTTGTCTTTGCCTTTGTTGGTGTTCTTGCAGGTTTTTCTGTCGCATGCCGGTCGTCGGTTGGGCTGCCCCTGCAGAAGGCTGTCTGTTAGAAAAGATGCATAACTATGGCTCGGAGGGCGAGGAAAAATTCCGTTCTGCGTTATGGGTGACTCAAGGATTACCCCTTAAGCCCCTACCGACTGAGAAGATTACCTACCTTGAAGGCGCGCAAAGGACGGTGTCCGTCGAATTTCTGCAGTTCCTTGACGATGTCTGTCGAAAATCTGGTGCTTGCCGGGAGAGTTGGCGATGTGGGGAGCAGATCCTCGATGCCGGACGGTGAGCTTCAGGGGAATTTCCTCCCGTTTATGCTGGTACTGGCGATTCTGCCGGATAGCGGGCGTCGAGGAGATAGTTTCTTGTGCCCGGTAATCGTTTGTAAAAGACTTTATCTTAGAATAATGTCAATTTTTCCACATGTTACGTTTTGTGATCTCTGGGTGTTCGTACCATCTTTGTTATTTTCTTATTTGGTATGCTGAAGCTCTTCTTTTCTGGCGATGCCTGTCGGGAATAGCTTCTTCGGAGTTTTCTTTCTAAGGAAGTTGTAATTCAAACATTTTTAGCTATTCGAATTTTGAATAGCTAAGCTTGCCCGCATTCACCTCGGAGGTGTTCTGAAATACTTTCCGGAGGACCCAATCGCCGACGACGAAGGCCCGGACTCGTACGTTCTTGTTGTAACTCCGAGCTACTTGTTGTTGGTGTCTGGCTAGACGCAACCTCGCTCTTTCCCTGAGTTCTTCGGTGTCGAGATCGGCTGCCAACTCAGTGGAATTTTGGTCCGGTGTTTGCATCCCATATCGCGCGGTTGGTACAATTATTTCTGTCGAGATTACCGCCTCGTATCCGTACACCAGGGAGAATGGTGACTGTCCGGTGGCGGCTTTCGGGGTGGTCCTATCCTCCCATAAGACATAGGGTAGCTTGTCGGTCCACCACCCCTTAGCCTTGACCAACCGTTTCTTGAGATTGTTAATGATAACTTTGTTGCTTGACTTCGCTTGCCCGTTGGCATGTGGATAGCGAGGAGTAGAGGTCACCAAGTCAATGTTCCATTGTCGGCAATAATCTCTTGTTTTTCTACCGATAAATTGTGACCCGTTATCACAGACGATCTCCAAGGGTATCCCAAAGCGGCAGATGATGTGCTTTTTGATGAACGCGACTACTTGGGATTCCTTGATCTCTTTATATGCTTCTGCTTCAATCCATTTAGAAAAATAGTCGCTGACCGCTAGGAAGAATACCCGTTGTCCAGAAGATGGCAGTAGTTTTCCTACAATATCCATCCCCCACCTCATGAACGACCACGGGGTCAACGTAAGATGTAATGGCTCCGGTGGCTGGTGGGAAGTTGGAGCATGTCTCTGGCAAGCTTCGCACTTCTGAGAATATTCTGTTGCGTCTTGACACATAGTGGGCTAGTAGTATCCCAGATTGAGGGCCTTGTTAGAAAGACTGCGACCCCCAAAATGATTTCCGCACTCGCCTTCGTGCAGCTCTTGGAGTATTCTGGGTACTTCTTCCTTTTTCATGCAGCGAAGTGAGGTTCCTGTGGAAGACTGCTTGAACAAAATCCCATCCTTCACGCTATAGCGGGCAACTCTCATCCTGAGTGCCCTGACTTCAGATTTCTCTGTTGGCAGATGTCCGTGGCCGATCCATTGTAGGTATGGTTGAGTCCAGCACTTTTCCTTTGGGGGAGCACTGGGAATGCTCGCTTCTAGATTCTTGATGTCAAGCATCTCTAAAAGGGTGTGCACTTCTTCACCTTGGGTTGGCGACAATCCGCCTTGTGCTGCTTTCTCTGTGGGATAGGCTTCTCGTGTAATTGCTGGGGACAGTATGTGCACTAGAGGGATTGGAGTAAACTCTTCTGGGCTTAGGGCAGATGCTAGGTTGGCTAGTGCGTCAGCATGTGCATTCTCCTCTCTGGGGATCTGTTGGATGGTGAAGGTCTCAAACTCGCGCATGATTTCCTTAACCTTTTCTGAGTATGCGGCCATTCTGGCGTCTCTAGCGGCGAAAGTTCACAGGATCTGATTTACAACCAGTAGCGAGTCGCATTTCACTTCCAACTCCTTGACGGCCAAATCTCGGGCGACCGTTAGCCCCAGTATTAGCGCCTTGTATTCTGATTCATCGTTGGTGGCTTCGAAAGCACACCGCACTGCCTGCGCTATCATGTCCCCCCTGGGCGATTTCAGCACTACTCCTATCCTAACTCCACGACCGTTGGAATCTCCGTCAATGTGCAAGGTCCAGATTCTGGAACTCTCAGTTTCTGCTACGAGGTCTTCTTGTTGTCTGGCTTCGTCTTCCAGTGTTGGGTTGAAATCGGCCACAAAATCTGCTAACGCCTAGGCTCGGATTGCTGTTTTTGGTTCGTAGCTGATATCAAACCCGCTCAAATGGATGGCCCACTTGGCCATTCGCCCAGTGATCTTCGGCTTCCTCAATATTGCTTTCAGTGGATAATTGGTGCGGACGCTGATCGTATGGGATTCAAAATACAGCCTCAAATTTGTCGAGGCCATGACTAGTGCGAGACCAATTTTTCTAATGGTGAGTACCGCATTTCGGCCGCGAGCAAAGTGCGGCTGATGTAGTACACCGACATTTGGTCCCCTTCATCTTCGCGCACCAGTACGCCACTGATTGCACCTTCGGTCACTGCCAGATATAAGAAAAGATTTTCGCCTTCTTCGGGCTTGGATAGTAGCACTGGGTTGGAAAGATACTGTTTCGAATTTTTTGTTCTTCCGCAACACATCATAGAATAGTCATCATCTGTCGGACGACTTGGAGATGAAGCGATTCAGTGTTACTACACATGATGACTATTCTATGATGTAGCCAACACTGGAGATGTAGCCAACGATCAGATTCCTCTTGGGAGCGAACTTCTGTCTCTTCTGCTTCACTAGTGGATGGCGAGGATCCACGTTCAGTCGGTGCGTGATAACCGCAGGATTGATCCCCACCATGTCTTCATGGGTCCATGCGAAGCTGCTGCTGTGTTTCTTGAGGAAACTGATTAGCTCGGCTTTTCTCTCAGGGGCAAGGTCTTTCCCAACTCTTACTGTCTGCTGAGGTTTTTGGATGTCGAGGGCAATTTTCTCGATTTTCTCGGCCTCGAGGTCCCGCACGGGTGTGGCCCCCTTGGCTCCCTGTAATTGCTATGCCGTATGAGCTGCCTTGAGAGCAGATTTGTGCATTCTCGAGACAGCCGTTGGTCACCTTTGATTTCCCGGATCCCCCAAGGGGTGGGAAACTTGATAGTCTGATGGTAGGACGACGGAACTGCTTTCATGTCGTGGATCCAAGGCCGGCCCATGATGATGTTGTAGCAGGATGGGCAGTCTAGCACGGAGAACCTGACCTGTAGATTGACCCCCTTGGCATAGGTGGGAAGGGTTATCTCTCCGAGGATGTGCGCAATCTCCCCACTGAAGCCTACCAGTGCTACTGATTTCCTGAGAATGTTTTCTTCCTTCAGCCCCATCTCCTTGAGGGCGTCGAGCGTTATCATATTAGTGGAACTCCCAGTGTCGATGAGGATCCTCCTCATCAATACGTTCCCTACTGACAATGATATGACCAATCCGTCATGGTGGGGGCCTACCAATCCAGCCGAGTCTGAATCGTTGAAGGTGGTGCTCCCAAGATATCCTTCTGGATTGCGGATGCTTGCCATCAACTGTTCGCCCGGGTGTCCCCGTGCGTGGCATTTTGCTGCCGAGTAGGTGACACCGCAGATATCTGAGCCGTCACTGATGACATTGACGACCTTGGCATACTCTTGAGATGATGGGATTCTGGCTGGCGGCCATCCCCGAGCTTGCGAAGATCTCGGACAACAGACCTCTCGAATAAAGGTAGGCCAGTTCTTTTCTGAGGGCGAAGTATTCGTCTGTCTCGTGCTCGTAATCTTCATGGAAATCGCACCATTTTGTCTTATCTCTCTTCGGATTAGGATTCTCCGTCTTTTTGGGCCACCTGATTCTGTCTCCGAATTTTTCCAGACCTTTCATTGTCTCGGCGTTCCCCAGACCAAGGTTGTACTCATGGACTTTCGACCGCTGGGCAGCGTCTTTCTTCCCGTTTGACTGCTTGACGCCAGCGGTGTGCACTACAGGCGTCTCCGGCCGGTTCTTCAGATACGGTTCCCCCGACGCTCCTTTCGTTGATCAGAAGAAACCTTTCTCTTGACTCGATCAAAGACCGAAGCAGCCCTTGTGGGAGCTTCATCTTCTTCCAGCCGAATGTGTGCTAGAGCTTTCACCTGGACGTCTTCGAAGCTGTGGCAAGGGTACTTTGTGAGTTCCCGATAGAGCTCGCTGTCCGGGAGCAAGCCTCTTCGGAAAGCTTCTATGGAAGTTGGCACATCACAGGGCGGGATCGCCATTTTCTCTTGGTTGAACCGGTTCAGGAATTCCAGCAAGGACTCCCCAAGTCTTTGTCCACCCGGTACAAATCGTTGGATTGTTTCATTAGCTTCCTGCTGCTGGCGAATTGTACTTTGAAAGCGTCCACCAGGCCTGCGAAGGACCCTATGCTTCCCCGAGGGAGGTTGATAAGCCAGATTAAGGCGGCACCGGACAGCGCGGTTCCAAATCCTTTGCACATGATTGCTTCTCGGGGTCCCCCGTCCCATCGTAGGTTGGAACCGTCGGAACAGTGAACCTTTTTGGGATATCTATGCTGGAGATTGGAGCCGTAAAAGGGGACTCATCATAACCGTCCGGGGCCTCTCTCTCGATCGGAGGGGGCACCCCGGGGATTTGTACGATTTTATCCTCAAACCCCTTGAGCCGATCTTGCATATACTTGTTAAATAATGCTTCCAGAAAAGTGTTTGGGGGAGGTAACTGGCTTTCGGTCCTTCCGTCGTATGCCGGATGGAAGACCCCTGTGCCTACGGTCCTGTTTCTGGACGTCGAGGCGATGGGTACTCCTGGGAGGGTAGCCGCTAGGGTGACCACTTCTACCAACGAAGGCTGGCCCCTGGCTTAGGAGAAGGAATTGAGTGCCTCCCCCAGGTTGAGGCGGGTAGCGACTTCGCTGGCGACCCCGACTGTCCGGGGTCCGTTCTGCGATGTTGATGCCGACTATAACTGCTCGCGGAGGCTGGAGTTTTCTGCAGTGAGCTGCGCGATGTAGTCCATATTGGTTTGGCTATGGTCCTTTTGGCTGGACATGTCCTGCTGAAGGGCTGCTATTTTGGTTGCGAATTCGTCCAGGACATTGCGGAGGTCTTGGACTTCTTCAGCTCCGCCTTCCCTGATGCCTTCCTCCGTGTTAGTGCCTCGGCTCCCCTCGATTCCTCCTTCGACAGGGAGCGGTGGTGCATGTGGATTAGTCATTCTTGACGGACGGTTTTCAACTTTGATCAGAAATGAATGAAACCGGCTAGGGCCCCACGGTGGGCGCCAAATTATTTTGGTCAAATTCCGACCGAGGATGAGCACAGATGCTTGACAGAGGGTGTGAGGGCTATACTAACTGATAAACAAAGATTCGATCAATGTTCGAACGAAAGTAATCAGATTTCGATTGAAAACTATATTAGACCTATTGGAGTTACAACTGATTGTTTTTGCATATCCCCCTTTACATTCGTTTATCCCTTCCCCCTTATACTGCTTCTAGGCGGGCCTCTTCCTCTTCGTGCCAATGATTGTCCTCGAAACCACCCACGTCTGGTACCCATTTCGCAGCTGCTGTCTCAAGCGCAACTGACTGTCCACCATCTCCGAAGCTTTCTGGGCTGGGTTGGATTCTGAAGCTCATTTCCGTCCGATAGGCCTAACAGAAGATGGACCTGCAAATCTTGGGCCCAACAACGAGTCTATAAAATTAAATGAGTCTTTTCACTCTCTTCTCAACTCTTGTGAGCAGACGGATTTTCTCCTTCAATTAAAGGTAGTGAGTTAACAGTAGAGTCATTGAACCTAGCTTTGAAAATACGTTTAAGGTAAATGTGATTTATAGGGTATGTACGTTAGTAATACTAGTTACTTTGTGTTGAAAAACAAATTGTGTTTTATCAAAAAAAAACAAAAAAAAAAACAAATTGTGTACGTACCTAAAACTTGTAGTCAATTAAGTTGGGCGAATTGAACTCGTTACTGGTTTATGCCAGCTATTCAATAGGTCAGGCATGTCAACATGCATATCAGCATATGGAAGCCGACTTTTGATCACCTGTTCGCTTTCATGCCAAATCAAATTGAAATGAAAGTATAGAAAGTCCAATTGAGAGCAAAGATTGTGACGGAGACATGAAACCGAAACAACGAATTAAATGGAAGGTTAATTATAGACAGCTATGAACCGCTGGATGAGTGATACGTGACGAGGTCAACCTATTTTCCTTTTCGGTATTTCAATATATTTTTCTGATTTTTAACTTTATTTTATTTTTAATAGTCTTAAAATTATACAAATATCTTTTTTTTGGTCGAAAAATTATACAAATATCTTTATAAAAGCCTATAAATTACCCTAAATTTCACCCATTTTACTCCCTTTACTATTTTTTTAATCACATTTTTCAATAAGTTTTTCTCACTTTTCTCCCACTTTTTAATACTTTCTTCTACCTTTAAACATTTTCCAACACTTCTCTTAAAAAATTGTACACAATTAGAGGATGTCCAAAAGATGTTCTAAATTCTTAAATATTGTGCTTTTAGAGATTTTGAGCTTATTTTAATCTCTATTTTATAGAAAACCCCCAAAAGTTAAAGACTCTTCTCTATATTTAGAAAATTCTCTAAAGATATTTGGGGAATGCATTAAATGTATATAATAAATTATGATTTCCTCCTATTGGTCAAATTAGATGTGATTAATTATTAAATATGTAATATAGAATATTTTATTGTAATATCCGGGCTATCTCCGGGACATGTTTTTATATTAACCGGTTTTGGTTCTCTTTTTGGTATTAGGAATTCCGTTATTTTAAATTAGTCCATATATGCATTTGTGAACGAGTATATACTTACATGTAACGTATTTATAAAAATAATAATATGTAATTATTTTATAAACCTTTAGTATATATATTATATTATTAAATGTTATAAACCTATCTTTCACTTAGAAAACCTAGGGGCCGCACTATATAAACCGATTTCATCCACCTGTGCCACCACTTCTTCTTCATTAACCTAGAGTGGCCTTCCCAAACCACACCTTCTTCTTGGTTAATCAATTGCGTCGGGTGTCGGCAAGCGCACTGTTTGAGCCAAAATTTATCAAAGGTAAAACTTTGACCTAGATCGGGCCTTGATCGAATAAACTGAGAAGAATATGAACGATAATGTGTTTTTATTGATGTAGAAATCACAAAGAGTTCTCTGAATCAAGCCTGTCCCTCCGTTAAGGATTACAACGATTTATATAGCTCCTTAGGGCATATCTTATCTTTAAATAAAGATATAATCTTATCTCTAACTAACAAATCTTGGCTTATTTATATCTTATAACGGATACAATCCTGGGAGAAATCTATCTTGTAACAAACATATCTCGGATTCTCTTTCCTCCAACCGACTTAATCAACTCCGAAGATCTTCCGTGGCTCCACATGCGTTGGAGATTTTCTGACTATGGGCTGATGCATCTTTGCCTAAAATTTGGGTCCAACAATACCCCTAAATGCAATTTCAAAATTTAAACTTCAAATTTCGAAAATTGCTTTTAAGTTGATAAGACGTTTTTTGGACGCCTTGGAAAACGGGATTCGCCTCTATTGCCTTTTCCTTAATGACCTGAGAGGCTCTCTTTCTTTTGCCATCATTTTGCCTTCATCTTCTTTCCTTCTCAATTTCGCTCTCGGCTTCTCAAGTAACGCTCCCTTCCCCTTCTCTTCTGGTTTTACTCTGCTCGATTTCCATGGCCAAACCTTCTCCCTTCACTTCTTCTTCGGCCCTAGGTTCCCAGGACCTCTATCATTGTGAAATGACGCCGGAGGAGATCGCCGACTGGATCTCTTTCGGTGGCTTTCCTGAGGGGACCCGCTTACACGCCCCGACCGTCGAGCTTATCGACTGGGTTCGGCCGAGATGGATCTGCTTTCTTGATTATCCTTTCACCTTGGGCTTGAAAATTCCCTTTTCTCCCTTTATTCGAGATTTCATCCAAACCCTAAAAGTTTCTCCTTGCCAAATCCTCCCCACCACCTGGCGTACTTTTGCTCGAATTTATGAGCTCGCCGCAGAACGGGGGTTAGAAATGACTATGGGGGAACTCTTACTAGCGTATAAAATCGTTCCTGAAAGGGCAGGCCACATTACCTTGCATGCTAGGGACACCAAAAACCCTCTCATTCCTAAGCTGAAAATGTCTTCCCGATGCTGGCAATCCCGCTTCTTCTTTGTCGAGAAAGCATCTTTAGGCGATCTTGATGATGAAGTGAAAGACGTCTTTCGAGATGAATGGAACACATCTCGTAAGGCGATCTGATCTTCTTTGTTGTTTCTTTTATTCCCTTTGTCTTGTTTTTCATGTTCCCTGTTTGTGCAGTTCCGGTTGGGATCAACTCCAAGTGTACGGATACAGGCGTGTGTCGCGGCTTGCTGAAGATCAAGGCCGAGAAACGAAAACCCAGAAAGATTCGCCCTGACCCAGAGGGTAGTGGTGAGGACGAAGAATCTCCAGAAATCGAAGAAGACAAAACCGAAACGGAAGTCACTCCCCTGTCCTCTGATATGGCGAGCTCTACCAAGAAGAAATCAGGTTGGTTGTTCGTTCTTTTTTCCGCTCCTTATGCGATTAATTCCTCCGGCTTTGCTTTTATGTCCATGTCCCTTTTTCCTTGAACTCTCCAGGTGCTGGTGTGGATACCTCTGTCGCGGCAATGGTTCGCCGGCTGAGGTCTAGCGGTCCCAGACTTCTTACTTCTCCCTCTCCTGGTTCCGAAGCAACTAAGTCCCTCGCGCTGAAACGAAAAAGAGTTGAAGATTCTCCAGCTTCGCCTGTCGTCAAGAAGAAAGAGCCTAAAGACCTCCTCAGCACTTTCGGGGATACATTGCTGCCGAACGTCAAGCTGGACTTCCAGGCTCTAACTCCAGACACCACGTTCAGTCATGTGGGCACGACGCTGAGAATGGTAAGTTTGCTTATTCGAGCCTTTAGATAATCGTCACCGTTTCTTTGGTGTTTCTTCGGCGTTCACTTGTTTTTTGTCTGGTTTATCCTCATCTTTCCCCTTTCCCTTATTGTAGGATTTCCAGGAGCTAATGGCCACTAACGGCCGTTGCCAAGAGGAAATGAGGGCGCTCGAGGAGAAAGAAAAGCAAGCGAGGGACTTGGCCGCTTCGTCAGATAGGAAGGCTCGCAAACTCCAATCGTCGGTGGATTCCCTGAGGGTTTAGGCAGAGGATCTTCAGTCTGAGAAGGCATCGCTCGAGGGAAGGACGGCTGAGGCAGAGAAAGAGATCAAGGGCTTTTCCCAGGTGGTGGTGAACGTCGCAGCGTACTACACGATGAAGTCTCAAGTGGAGCTGCTGCAGGACTTTGCTGACGGCAAGAGCGCCAAGTGGGACTTGAAGACGCAGCTGGAAGTCTTGGAGGAGTATTACCCTGCTGGCAATCCTCCTCCCGGCAAGGAGTATCTGGTGGCTGAAGACCAGGAGGAGGATGTTAGCTCTCCGAACAAGGAGAGGGGTCAAGACGATGATGATGGGGGCCCAACCAGCAAGGAAGGAGATGGCGAGAAGGCCATGGATAAGGAGGAGCCTTTGACCCCAGCCGATGGACAGTAAGCCCTAGACGTGCTTCTCTTCGACTTCTGTTTGATGAACTTTAAGCAGTAATTTGTTTTTGTTTTTGTCGTGTGGTCTGTTTGAAGACTTGGTAACTCTTTGGCCTGGTGGCCTAAACATTTGTGGCGTCCGTTTTGGATAGTTTTGACGCCCCGTGAATGGTGCATTATAATATTTGCTACTTATCTATCTGCATTGAAAAATAGTTTAGCATAATATGTTAGTATGGGTAGATTCCTGGAGAATCTCCCGGAATTTGTTGCCCGTGGATGGGGTACGCGTTAGAGTTTAGCGTTTTAAGAGGGAGTTTTAGTGCTCCTCTCTTTAGCGAGTTATTGTGAATCTCGTGCAGGATCACATTTCGCGTTTTAGGTGTTTTAGTTTTCTGCAAAGGCCCGTACATAGTTAGCTATGATTAGGCTTCCTTTGGCCATTGCCAAGGGTCATTAGGTATTGACGCGTCTTTGGGGCAATGGATCCTTAAGTTTAGAACTCAGGATGTAGGTGTCATCGCGGCGTCCCGCGCATATGGCCATTTTGGGTTATATGCTATAGCTTTCCCCTTCCCGTACTAATCGGATGTTTTGTTGATCGGACTTAGATAGGGGGTAACCATCTTATGGGTTACTTCGTCGACATTGTATTCGTGACGACTTCGCCGTTTTTAGACGGTATAAACATGTGTCTCAACAGTGGTATTTTGTATTCTACGCGTTTCATGTTGTATGCAACTTTGATTAGCGTGTGTTTGCGTTTTTGAGCAATAAGAGAGTGTGCAAGGATGGGAGAATATTTTTCTCGCAAATCTTTATGCAAAAATGTGTGAAACAAACTTCATGAACTAGGAAATTTGAAAACTTTGTTCGACAGTGTGGGCAAGTGCCCTGAGTCGTTTATTCGAAAAAGCCAAAAATTGCCTAAAGATTCTCTAAGCTAGAGCTAAGAAATGTCTAAAGATAAAACATGATAATGAGTCAATTTAGAAGTAATACTTTTTCAGGTGAGTTGCGTTCCAGCTTCGTGGTACCGCTTTTCCATCTCTGGATTCTAGCTGGTAAGCTCCGTTTCCCGCGACTTTGGTGATTTTGTACGGCCCTTCCCAATTGGGTGCTAACTTGCCGGCGTTCGCTTCTGCGGTATTCTGGAAAACCTTTCGCAATACCCAGTCTCCAAGCTGAAAACTTTTCACTCGAACATTTTTATTGTAGCTCCTAGCCACTTGTTGTTGGTACTTCGCGATCCGAGCATGGGAAGCCTCTTTGAGTTCCTGGATTGTATCCAGATTTGCTTCTAGTTCACGCCCGTTGCTATCCGGGGTAGCGAGTCCATATCTTGCGGTTGGGACTAAGACCTCGGCTTGAATAACAGCCTCGCAACCGTGTACCAGTGAGAATGGGGTCTGACCGGTAGCTCCCTTTGGGGTGGTGCGATCGGCCCAGAGTACGTAGGGTAATTCCTCGACCCACTTCCCTTTGGATTTTATCAGCCGCTTCTTTAGGTTATTGATGATGACCTTGTTGCTAGCTTCGGCCAGTCTGTTGGCTTGCGGGTACCTGGGAGTGGACATGACTAAGTCAATGTTCCATTCCTTGCAGAAGTCACGCATCTTCTTGCTTATGAATTGTGACCCATTGTCGCAAGTAATTTCCGCGGGAACCCCAAATCAGCTCAAGATGTTGCGCTTGATGAATGAGATTACTTGCTTGTCTTTGATTTCCCGAAAGGCTTCTGCTTCGATCCATTTAGAAAAGTAGTCTGTCATGGCGAGGAAAAACACCTTTTGCCCCGTGGAAGGGGGTAGCTTGCCGACAATGTCCATCCCCCATCGCATGAATGGCCAGGGAGTGATTGATGGGTGGAGAATCTCCGGCGGTCGATGTGGGACTGGTGCGTGCCGTTGGCATGCTTCGCACGACTGAGCGTACTCGGTGGCATCTTGGAGAATGGTAGGCCAATACCACCCTTGCCTAAGGATCTTGTTATCAAGACTACGACCCCCAGTATGATTACCGCAATCTCCGCTGTGTACATCATGCATGATTTTCTCAGCGTCTGCTTTTTCTACGCACCGCTGTAAGAAGCCTGCGGCAGACTTGTGGAAGAAGATCCCATCTAAGATAGCGAATCGCGTTGCTTTTGACCTTAAGGCTTTGGCTTCGATTTTATCCTTGGGTACTTCGCCGTGTAGGAACCAATCGAGGTATGGCTTGGTCCAGTGGCCGCCCGAACTGACCCCTGGACTGGTGGATGCTTGGAGGATATCTGGGGCGAGTTGCTCTGGTGGCGGTTCAATAGCCTGCATCATCGGTGTTTCTGTTATAGCCGACTGTAATAAGTGGACCAATGGTATGTTATCATACTCCCTGGGGTCTAGGGTTGAGCCTAAACCGGCTAGGGCATCGGCCGGAGCGTTTTGGTCCCGAGGAATTTGCTCAAATTATATTTGCTCGAAATTCTCGGATAGTGTTTTGACCACATTGAGGTAGCTAGCCATCCTATCATCTTTGGTGTCGAAAATGCCCAAAATCTGATTGATGATGAGTAAGGAATCAGCGCATACCTTGATTTTCTTGATGGACAAATCTTTAGCCAACTCCAACCCAAAGACGAGAGCTTCATACTCCGACTCGTTGTTGGTGGCTTCAAAGTGGCATCTGACTGCCTGAGCTATCGTTTCCCCCCTTGCCGACTTTAGCACGACGCCGAGACCTACTCCCCTTGCGTTTGAGGCTCCATCGGTGTTTAATATCCATTCCTCCTGAGGTTCGTCGAGGGACGAGACCAAGACCTCTTCTTTAGCGTTTTCTTCAAGAGTTGGGGTGAAGTCGGCAACGAAGTCGGCCAATACTTGTGACTTGATTGCTCTTGAGGTTCGTATCTGACGTCATATCCGCTTAAGTGGATTGCCCACTTTGCCATTCTTCCTGAGAATTCTGGCTTTTGCATGACCTGTCGGAGTGGGTAATTCGTCAGGACGATGATGGTGTGTGACTCGAAGTAAGGTCGGAGTTTGTTTGAGCACATCACGACCGCCGGGACCAGTTTTTCCGTTGGAGAGTAGCGTGTCTCGACGGACACCATTGTTCTGCTTACGAAGTAAACTGGCACCTGTTGGCCGTCTTCCTCCTTGACAAGGACTCCACTTAGGGCGCTGTCTGATACGGCTAAGTAGAGGTGCAGTATCTCCTCCGGAGTCGGTTTAGCCAGCAGTAGGGGATTGGCGAAGTATCCCTTTATCTCTTCGAAGGCGGCCTCGTGCTTTTCCGTCCACTGGAAACTCTTGTTCTTCTTTAATACCTCGTAAAATAATCGACACTTATCTGAGGACTTGGAGATGAACCGATTAACTGCAGCTATCTTGCCAGTCAGTTTTTGCACGTCCTTCACGCTTCGAGGGGATTTCAGGGAAGCAATCACCCGAACTTGATCTGGGCTAGCCTCAATCCCCCGCTTGGTCACCACGTGCCCCAGGAAAGTCCCAGATTGTACCCCGAAGATGCACTTTTGGGGATTTAGTTTCATGTTGTATTCTTCAAGGATTCTGAACGCTTCTTCCAAGTGCCCCCTATGTAGGGAAGCGCTTCGTCAATATACACCTCCATTGTTTTGCCAATATGATCACAGAACATCCGATTGACTAATCGTTGGTAAGTGGCCCCGACGTTTATTAAGCCGAAGGGCATTACACGGTAGCAATATGTGCCCTGTCCGGTGATGAAGGAGGTCTTCTCTTGATCTCCCAGCTCCATCTGGATCTGGTGATAACCGCTGAATGCATCCATGAAGGTAAGGAGTTCGTGACCTGCGGTTGCATCCACCATTGTATCGATGTGGGGAAGAGGGAAGGAGTCCTTAGGGCAAGCTTTGTTGAGGTCGGTGAAGTCCACACAAACTCTCCACTTCCCGTTTTTCTTGGGCACCACGACTACGTTAGCTAGCCAGTCGGGGTACTTCACCTCTCTGATCTTCCCGGTATCTAGTAACTTCTTGACCTCTTCATCGACCGCTTGTATTCGCTCTGGGGCGAATCTTCGTCTATTTTGCTTAACTGGAGGGTGCGCTAGATCTACGTTGAGTTTGTGTGTGATGATGGAAGGGTCTATTCCAGTCATGTCTTCGTGACTCCAAGCGAAACAGCTCTTGTGATTTTTCAGGAAAATTACCAATTCTTGTCTGATTGAGGGTTCTAGATTTTCTCCGATCTTGACAAACTTTCCCTCCTCTAGGGTCACCTCCTCCGCTTTTTCTCCATTTTCAGTTCGCACCGGTGGAGGAGTGACGTTCTGTAATTGCTATGCTTCAGGTCTCAGAGTGGTTGGCTTGAGGGCTGCCTTGTAACATTCTCTAGCCAACCTCTGATCCCCGTGAATTTCTTCTATTCCCCATGGTGTTGGAAATTTCACCGTTTGATGGTAGGTAGACGCTACGACTTTCATGTCGTGTAACCATGGTCGTCCCAAGATTACGTTGTAACATGAAGGGCAGTCCATCACAAGGAAATTGACTTGCATATTTACACCCTTGGCGAAGGTTGGGATTGCAATATCGCCCACGGTGTGTTTGACCTCGCCGCTGAACCCCACTAAAGGCACCGGGTGTTTATGGATGTCGTTCTCGGACAAACCCATCTCCTTCAAGGTAGTTAGGGTCATGAGATTGGTGGAGCTTCCTGTATCAATCAATACCCTTTTCATCAGCATGTTCCCAATGTGTAGGGATATCACAAGACCGTCATGATGCGGCTCGGAAGTGTTCTCTGCATCGGTGTCGTCAAACACGATGGCTTGTCCCGGAGATTCTCTGGCGCGGTGCCTTGATGATTGAGGTCGGCTAAAACTGCTTTCCCTTGCGTGGCGCTTTGCTGCTGAGTACGATAACCCACAGATGCTTGATCCCCCAGATATCACGTTGACCACCCTGTCAGGTGTTGGAGGATTTCGCCTTTCTCGGTGCTCGGACTGAGGATTCTCTAGCAAATCTTTGGGTACTCGAGCGTCTGGAGCTACGTCTCTTATTCTTCCCTCCGCGACTAAGCGGGCCAGTTCTTCTCGGAGCATCAGGCAATCACGAGTCCAGTGTCTGTGATATTCGTGGTAGTCGCACCACTTGGACGTGCCTCTCCCCGAGCGAGGGGCTTTGTCTTTTCTTGGCCCCCTCACGAGTTCTCCTTGTTTCGCCATGTTCCGGAGCAGCTTTTCCGTGGATATGTTGAGTTTGAAGGAGTCGAATGAGGGTGGCATGTGTTCTCGTTCTTTGTCATCCGTCGACCGTGTCTTGGTCACGTTGACATGCCCTGAAGTAGGCCGTGAGTAAGGATGAGCACGACGGTCCCTCCTTTGGTCTGCTGAGTTTCGACGACTGTCAACGGGACCCCTTCTCTCAGTTCTTTCCGTTTCTAAAGACCTCTTCCTCAGGGACCTATCTTCCTCTAACCGTACGTGCGCCAGAGCCCTAGCTTGCACTTCCTCAAATGTAGCACAAGGGTGTTTAGTTAGTTCCTTGTACAGGCCACCGTCGGGGGTGACCCCTTGTCCGAATGCTTCCACCGCGGTCGTCACGTCACAGGACGGGAGATCTTCTCGCGATTGAAGCGATCCAAGAATTCTCTGGTAGTTTCTTGGTTCCGTTGGCGGATCCGGTAAAGGTCGCTGGATTGCTTCTCAAATTTGCGGTTGCTCGCAAATTGAGACCAGAAAGTGTCCGAGAGATCTGCGAAGGACCTAATGCTCCCACGTGGGAGGTTAATGAACCATGTTAGGGCTGGACCCGTTAAGGTTGTGCCGAACCCCTTGCACATCACTGCCTTTTTTGAGTGGGACGGGACCGCACTTGTCATCATCTTCTGTTTGTATACGGCCACGTGCTCGTTAGGGTCTGTTGTCCCGTTGTACGTGGGCATGCTAGGCATTGAGAACTTTTTTGGAATCTCCACTCGGGCGATTCGACTAGAAAACGGAGATTCGTCAAACCCGTCAGGTGCTTCAGGCTCCAAAGGCTGGAAACCTTGGCTGCCCCTCCGGAGTTGGTCGGCGATGACGCTTATTTGTTCAGTCACTTTTCTTCGGATGGCCGCGTCTAAATCGATTGGCTCGCGCCGTTCTCGATCCTCTCCATCGGTGCCATCATCTTCGATCCAGACTTCCTGAGATGGCGCTCGGCGTTGGTTAGCCGCTGACCGGAGATTAATTGGAGGATTATCGTCGTGGAAGACTTCTTCACGGCGGGCTCGGCCAATGGGCTCCGGAGTTGCGTCTCATCGTGCGGGTGCCTTGTCTCGGGGGTATGTGTCTGCACCTTTTCCGGAAGTTCCTTCTCCAGCGTTGAAGTCTATCCTCCTTACTATTCCGTCAGTGCGTCGGGTGACGCGGAAGGAGCGACGTCCCGTAGCCAAGACCTCATATTGCTGCTTGAGTTGGCTGTTTTCGGCAGTGAGGCGTTCTACATGAGCATCATAAAAGCTTTTTTGGTCGCTCAACACCTTTTGGAGAAATTTCATGCGTTGTCTGAGGCCCGTCATCTCCTCTTCCTGAGACCGCATGCCTTGGTTCTCAAGGTTTTGGTCGTCCTCAGTGATCGGAATTTTAGGGCTTCCTTCCCCGTTTTGAGACATCGTGTTCCTTGATCCGAAAAGAAGTAGACTGGTGATTCTTCTGATGGTTGTATCGATCACGGCCCCACGGTGGACGCCAAATTGTTTGAGCCAAAATTTATCAAAGGTAAAACTTTGACCTAGATCGGGCCTTGATCGAATAAACTGAGAAGAATATGAACGATAATGTGTATTTATTGATGTAGAAATCACAAAGAGTTCTCTGAATCAAGCCTGTCCCTCCTTTAAGGATTACAACGATTTATATAGCTCCTTAGGGCATATCTTATCTTTAAATAAAGATATAATCTTATCTCTAACTAACAAATCTTGGCTTATTTCTATCTTATAACGGATACAATCCTGGGAGAAATCTATCTTGTAACAAACATATCTCGGATTCTCTTTCCTCCAACCGACTTAATCAACTCCGAAGATCTTCCGTGGCTCCACATGCGTTGGAGATTTCCTGACTATGGGCTGATGCATCTTTGCCTAAAATCTGGGTCCAACACGCGCCTCACCCGCATTCGTCGTTGGTCTGTTCATCGGTCTCATCTTGTCCAGCCGTCTGGTATCTAGTCCTGTTTCCCACCAGTGTTGGACGTTCGCTGTGGTCCGAGTTTTTCTGGGAGCTGTTTCTATTGTCGTCCAATCCGATCAACGTCTTTGATCACCACCGGTGAGTAACGTTTTAGAACCATCCTCTTCCTTAGTTAGGCGTTGGTTTTCTCTGTTGTAGGAGTGGGACCTTGTTGATTCAAATGGCATCGAAGGTTGAATTCATATACAAGGTTGGGGTAATTATGGTATTAAATAGTTCGTTGTCAATGGTGTAGTTGAATTAATTAGTTCGGCCGATCACGAGTCAATTTTTTGTGTGGTGGGAATGAGAATTTCTGGCCAAGTTTTTATTACTTAGTTGGTGTTTAAGTGCACATCTAGTTATTTAGCTAGTAGGTTAAGTTGATTAGTTGTTAGATTAGTTTGGGTGTGCAAGCTATTAGTATTCTAGTTAGTAATGATACAGTGGCATGGGTTGTTTGTTTAAGCGTGCATCTCCGCATGAATGTGTTGAATCTAGTTAGAAATATGTTAATTAATTAGTATTACAGTAGTACTTATGAGTTATATATATATTTAAGTTCAAATGAGAAGAGTTCTTAGAGTGTGCACGTGTGCACAGTTTGTATTCATGATTTGGAGTTATATATGCATGATTTTGTATGACTATATTCATGGTTTTAAGTTGCATATTCATTTTGTTGAGTTACTCGCTTTTTATGAATATACAATTTAAAAATATGATTATGTAACTCTATAAACATGATAAAGAGATGGAATATGAAAAAAGCTTTAAAAATAAAATTATATAAAAATATGAATATGCGACTTATAATCATGAATACAGTATAGTATGGAAAGAATGAATATGAATGAATATGCAACTCAAAAATATGAATACAGTCATACAAAATCATGAATATGCAACTCAAAATCATGAATACAAACTATGCACACATGCACACTCTAAAAATGATTTTACTTGAACTCACCTCTATATATATATATATATATATATATATATATATATATATTATAGCATTACTATATATTCAGCTCAATTTTAGTAGATAGATTTGGTGTGTTCATTTAATTAAATTAATTCAGGTCAGAGGTTTGTAGGTGATTCATTGTGATACTTTATGGAAGGATTTTCACAAGTGATGTGACTTCAAATTGTAAAATAATTAGGTAGCTTAATTAATTTAGTATTGTTTACTTGGAAAGCTATATATATATATATTTGGTGATCGGTTAAGCTAAAATATGTATATTTGGTGCTAGATCAGTCTTAAGAGTTGTCGGTTCTGGTTTAGATGAGTTGTAATTAGTTATTTAGTAGGTTTTATCTGCTAGCCGACTAATTAGTAATGATCCTTAATATTTTTAGGTTTCTAGCATTACTCGTGTTCGTTAAATCGCACCAAGGGTCGCCGTTGAGGTAAGTCGTTCTGCGACTTGCTCGGTTTAATTCAGTTCTTGTTAGATTGGGTGCCATGTGTGTAGAATTGGTTTTGAGAATTAGTCTCTTTTGGCATATTACTTTCAATTAGAATTTACTGTGTTTGCAAGAATTGTAATTGCATTTGTTGTTATGATTGTAATTGTTATGATGATTGTGCTTGTGTTTGAACGGGAAATGATGGTGATGGTGATGGTGAACTGTGGTGATTGAAAATGGGCGTTGATGGTTATTGAATTTGTGGGATGATTGTGATTGAATATGGGTGATGATTATGATTGAATATGGGCGTTGATTGTGATTGAATATGGGCGATGATGGTGATGGTGGAGGTGATGGAGGTGAATGTTGTCTTTATGAGTTTGTGTGATTTTGTGTGTGAGTATGTGCGTGTGTAATTATTTAACTTAAATTGTTGAATTGATATGACTGGAAGTTATTTTTTATTTTTTTATTTTTGTGTGAATATTGGATATTAGATGTTGTGTGGTTTTAAAACGTTCTATATGCATCTCGCTCTTTCTACTTTGAATTAGAATTGTAGTTGACCCTTCGGGGAATATTTTTACAGTTTCAAGTACGTCTTAGGAATCGTGATGGGTCCTTTGCGAAGTGGTGAAGCGGATGTTGGTGCACGTGTCATTAGGTCGGATTTGGGATTGAGCGTCTTTGGTTGTTCTTTAGTGTTTAATTTTTATTTTTGATTAATTGGCCGGTCTAAGTTGTGTTCTTGGGAGCTAGGATTGAGAATTTGTTTTGGTTAAAGTTTAGTCGGGATGCTCATGCATGATTTAATACTTTTGTTTATTAAAAGAAAAGTTGGATATTTTATTTTGTTTTCTCGTTGTGCCCGAGTTGCAAGATCCAAGTGAATTTGTTGTCAAGCTAACCTAAGTAGTACCTGGTAAGGTCTTGATGTGAACCCCGTTGAAGGATTCACGGATGGATCGATCCTGGACTCGTAATTGGTCTTCTCACGTGTGTAACCGATAGATTTGAGCCAAATTAACGACTAGACTTGGATGAGAAAGAAGTGAAAGGGTTTAAGAAGGTGGTCTCTTTTGAGGGAAACCGGAAGAATATGGGATGAGATGAGAATTTGGGTGACGCCTTAGAGAAATCGTTCTGGAGCAATCTCGACAGAGTAACGGTATTATTCAATCAAGCGTAAGAAACAATGAGGGGGCGTGCCTCTTTTATAGAGGAAGAGGGCACGCCAAACCCTAAACAAAACCCTAGCGGCGTGGGGAAGTGAAGGGAGGCGCAAGCATGCGGCCCAACCACTTAGCCCAAGCCCAAAACTCATAAAAATAGAAATGACATAAGTAGCAATGTTTCGGAAAGGAAATAGTACTAAAAATAGTAAGAAACATAAATGGTCACGGTGACCTAGTCGCGAGTGTCGCGACAAGGTCGTGACAAGGTGTCGGCGCGCCAAGGGCATGTCCCAACACGGGCGCGACATGGCTTCGGTGTCGACAGGGCTGGTGCGCACCCGAACCTCGATTGTCGAGGCCGAGGCTCACCAGAACCTCAAGTTCCCACGCCGGGGTGGCCCAGCGTGGCATGGTGCTCGGCTTGTGTGGCTGGCACGGCACCGAGAATGAGGTTCTCGGTGCCGCGGTGCGTAGCGTCGGCTTGGAGTGCCTGCGCGCCTTCGATGAAGGAGACGCACCGGGTGAGGGGCGCACCAGTGGCTGCGCCGTGGCTTGCGAGGACGCGCGCGACGAGGGACGAAGTGGCTCGGGCTATGGCACGGGTCCTGGATCGAGTGATGGGTCCGTCGGAGCGCACGGACATGTCTTCCTCTTCTTGGCTCACCGTCAATGTGGGGCTCACATCACCCTCCCCCCCTTGGGTGGGAAACATCCCCGTTTCGTCGTCATGATACTCGGGATCTATATATGGGGAGAGATCCGTGGCATTGAAGGAGGCGGAAACTTTGTACGTACCCGGGAGGTCGATGATGTAAGAGTTGTCGTTAATGCGCCGGAGGACCTTGAAAGGACCGTCCCCTCGTGGGTGTAGCTTCGTCTTCCGAGCAGCGGGAAAACGTTCCTTCCGAAGATGGACCCACACCAAATCTCCGGGCTCAAAGATCAAAGTGCGGCGTCCCTTGTTGCGTTGGGCCGCGTATTGATCCGAGCGTTTCAACAGTTGGGCCTTAGTGCGCTCATGTAGGCATCGGATATGGTCGGCGCGGTTGGCCACGTCGACATGCTCCTCGGGCTTGAAAGGCAAAGGCACCAAGTCCATTGGCGTGTGAGGATTACGCCCATAGACCACCTCGAAGGGGGTCATCTTTGTCGCAGAGTGGTAGGACTTGTTATAAGCAAACTCAACATGGCAAAGTAAGTCCTCCCACCGACGTGGGTTTGCCTTGAGCATCGTCCGAAGAAGAGTGCCCAAGGTCCGATTGGTCACCTCAGTCTGACCATCGGTCTGGGGGTGATGTGCAGTAGAAAATAGGAGTCGTGTTCCTAACTCCCCCAAAGCGTTCTCCAAAAGTGACTGCAGAACTTGGTATCCCTATCACTAACAATAGTTCTAGGAATACCATGTAATTTCACCACATGCTCGAAGAACAAATTAGCGATTTCCACCACGTTATTAGTCCCCTTACATGCGATGAAGTGGGCCATTTTGGAGAACCGGTCCACGACTACAAATATGGAATCCTTTCCACGCCTCGACATTGGGAGTCCCGTGATAAAATCCATCGAAAGATCTTCCTACAGGGCGTCGGGAATAGGTAGGGGCGTGTAAAGGCCATGTGGTTCTGACTTCTGACCGAGACTTGGCTGTATGACACGGCACACAACTTTGACAGTACTTGTTTACATCTCGAGCCATGTGTGGCCAAAAAAAAATGCTCACGAAGTGATGCCAACGTTTTGGCTATGCAAAAGTGGCCTCGGCCATCATGAGCCTCTTGGAGCAACAAGTGTCTCACCGATGAGGCCGGAATGCAAAGCTTCCCAGCACGGTAAAGATACCCATTGTTCAAGAAGAAGGACGCATGGATGCGAGAATGCTCGAGAGCTTTAATGATTGAGGAAAAATACGGATCTGAGGCGTATAATTCCTTGATCATTGTGAATCCGAGCATTTTGGAATGTAACTGGGTTAACAAAATGTACCTTCTTGAGAGAGCGTCGGCGACGACGTTCTCTTTTCCTTTTTTATGCGCAATGACGTATGGAAATGTCTCCATGTACTCAACCCAGCGTGCGTGGCGCCTATTCAGAGTCGTTTGACTCTTGAGATAAGCCAAGGCCGCGTGATCCGTATGAATTACGAACTCGCTTGGCCAGAGATAGTGTTGCCACGTCTTAAGGACCCGAATAAGAGCATAAAGCTCTTTATCATAGGTCGGATAATTTAATGTAGCCCCTGATAGCTTTTCGCTAAAGTAAGCGATCGGCCTTTGCTCTTGAAGGAGTACGCCGCCAATACCATAGTCGGAAGCGTCGCACTCGATCTCGAAGCGCTTTGAAAAGTCCGGCAAATGCAGGACTGGGGCTCAGCACAAAGCATCTTTCAAGGCCTCGAAGGCGGCCTCGTGATGCGGCATCCACTTTATTGTGGCTGCCTTCTTGGTTAAAGAATGGAGTGGCCCGGCGATAGAACTAAAGTCCTTGACAAATCGCCTATAGAAACCAGCTAACCCCAAAAAAGAACGAACCATTGTTGGGGTCGTTGGGGTTGGCCACTCACGGATGGCCCGGATTTTGTCAGAATCCACTCGTAGGCCATCCTTGGATACGACGAAACCAAGAAAATTCGTCGTATCCGAGCAAAACACACACTTGTCCAGATTTACATACAAAGAGTGTTCGCGGAGGCAATCTAACACCTGCCTAAGGTGCCCCGCGTGAGAGTCCAAAGTTCGACTATAAACTAAAATGTCGTCAAAATACACGACGACGAAAAGTCCCAAAAATTTACGCAAAACAAAGTTCATTAATCTCATAAAAGTAGAAGGAGCATTAGTAAGGAAGAAGGGCATCACCAACCACTCATAAAGACCATGTTTGGTCTTAAAAGTCGTCTTCCACTCGTCCCCTTCTTGCATCCAAATTTGATGGTAGCCACTCCTCAAATCAATCTTCGAAAACAGCACGGCACCATGCAACTCGTCTAGCATGTCGTCCAAGCAGGGAATCGGGTAGCGGTATTTGATGGTGATTTGGTTGATGGAACGGCAGTCCATGCACATCCTCCAAGAACCATCCTTCTTCGGCACCAAGATAACCGGGACCGCACACGGGCTAAGGGACTCATGAACATAACCCTTGTCCAAAAGTGATTGGACTTGGCGTTGTAGCTCTTGAGTTTCCTTAGGCGACGCCCTATATGCAGCCTGGTTCGGCAATGAGGCACCGGGAATGAGATCTATGCGATGCTCGATCCCCCGAATAGGTGGTAACCCGTCGGGGAGCTCGGCAGGCATAATATCCGAGAACTCCTGTAACAAGGAAGAAATAGAGGGGGTAATACATGTGTCTTATCAATAGTAATATTAAGCAAAGGACACAATAAAAAGCAAGAAAAACTCCCCTCGATGTGCTTGATCACGTCGCGCCGACGACAAAGGAACAAGCGATCTTGCACCGAGCCGAGGAGTGGGGGCTCGGCGTCCTCGCTCGTCCGAGGCGCGCCATGGGCGCCATGATGCTGGCCAACAGGCCCTTGCCAGTGGGGAAGAGGGGCACCAGGCGCGCCGCTGGAATGTGGCTGGATCGGGCCAGCGCCGCTGTGCAACGCCGCTGGTGCGTTGTGGCGCGCAGTCGAGGACGCACTCGGCGTTCGAGGCTCTTCCTTGATCTTTGCTCGGCGCTTCTGGTTTGATTCTACATGGGAGCCAGAATGTTGGGTATGGGAACCAGAAATGCCGCCAGAATGTTTGCCATGGCCAGAAGCGCCGTTTTTGGTGGCATTCGGCGTAGGCGCGGCCGCAGCTTTGTCCCGAGCGTTTGCTTGTTGCCTCTCGGCTTCATCCTGCAATGCTTCACTCGGAGACATGGGTAAGATGGTCACGCGTTTACCATGGTAATTGAACATGTAAGTGTTCAACCGGCCATCGTAAATCACGTGATGGTCAAACTGCCATGGACGGCCAAGAAGGAGATGGGTGGCGTCTGTTTGAGCCAAAATTTACCAAAGGTAGAACCTTGGCTTAGATCGGGCCTTGATCAAGTAAACCAAGAAGAATACGGACGAAATTATGTGTTTATTGATGTAGAAATCACGAGAAGCAATGTGAATGAATCACCCCCTCCCTTGAAGGATTACATCGATTTATATAGCCTCCTAGGGTATATTCTATCTTAATTAAAGATACAATCTTATCTCTAACTAACAAATCTTCACTTATTTCTATCTTTTAATGAATACAATCTGGAGAAGAATCTATCTTGTAACAAACATATCTCGGGCCCTCTCTCCTCCAACCGACTTAGTTGACCCCGAAAATCTTCCGCAACTCTGTATGCGTTGGAGATTCTCTGTCTATGGCGCAACGCTTCGTCACCTAAAATCTGGGTCTAACAATACCCCTAAATGCAATTTCAAAATTTAAATTCATATTTCGAAAATTGCATTTAAGCTCGATAAGACGTTTCAGAGATTGCCTTGGAAGACGGGATTTGATTCTGCCGTTGCTCTTTAATGACCCGAGAGACTATTTGTGGTTCTCATCATTATCTAACCCAACGCTTCCTTTCCTTTTCACTCCCTGCTTTCGTCTTTCCAGGTAATACTTCTTCTTCCTCATCTCTAGCTTTTTCCTACTTCAGCCTCCATGGCCAAAGCTTCGACTTTCGTTTCTTCTTCATCCCTGGGTCCCCAAGACCTTCACCGCTGTGATATGATGTCGGAGGAGATCGCCGATTGGATCTCCTTCGGTGGCTTCCCGGAGGGGACCCGTTTCCACGTCCCGACTGTCGAATTCATTGATTGGGTTCGGCCAGGGTGGATCTGCTTTCTTGATTACCCCTTCTCTTTAGGTTTAAAATTTCCTTTCTCCCCTTTCATTCGAGAATTCATCCAAACCCTAAAGGTTTCTCCATGCCAAATCCTTCCGACCACTTGGCGCACCCTTGCCCGAATCGATGAGCTTGCTACAGAGAGGGGTTTGGAGATGACCATGGGAGAACTTCTCTTGGCATATAAAATTGTTCCTCAGAGGGAGGGTCGCATCACCTTGCATGTTAGGGACACAAAAAAACCCCTTATTCCCAAACTAAAAATTTCCTCTCGGAGCTGGCAATCCCGATTCTTTTTTGTCGAAAAAGCATCTTTAGGCGATCTTGATGATGGAGTGAAAGACGTCTTTCGAGATGAATGGAACACATCTCGTAAGACGATCTGTTCTTCTTTATTTAAACCTGTTTTTTGCATATTCTGGTCTTCCTGTCCTCATATCTGTCTTTCTTGTGCAGTACCGGTGGGAATCAACTCCAAGAGCACGGATACGGGTGTCTGTCGACGCCTGCTAAAGATCAAGCCTGAGAAGCGAAAGCCCAAGAAGATATGTCCCGACCCAGCGGGTAGTGGTGAAGACGAAGAATCTCCAGGATCCGACGAAGACAAGACTGAAACAGAAGTCACTCCCCTGTCCTCTGACATGATGAGTTCCTCCAAGAAGAAATCAGGTTGGTTGCTCCTTCTTCTACTTTTCATGTGTTTGATTTCTTCAGAAATTATATTTATTATAATTTTTTTTTTTAAATTTGTGTCTTCTTTTCTCAATGCGGCTAAAAAACTTCCCCAGGCGCTATCGTGGACACCTCTGCCGCAGCAATGGTTCGTCGGCTGAGATCTGGCGGGGTCAGGCTCCCCTTGTCTCCTCCTCCCAGCTCTAAGACCAAAAAATCTCTCTCGTTGAAGCGGAAAAGAGTCGATGATTCTCCAACCTCTCATGTTGCCAAGAAAGCGGAGCCAAAAGATCTCCTCAGCACTTTTGGGGACACCTTGCTCCCGAGCGTGAAGATGGACTTCCAAGCCCTCACCCCTGACGACGCGTTTAGCCACGTGGGTGCAACGCTGAGAGTGGTAAACTTGCTTAACCGATCCTTCAGATACTCGCTGTCATTTCTTTGGCATTTCTTGAATGTTTTCCTGCCTTTTTTCCCGATTTATCTCGCTCCTTTTAATCCCGCAGGCCTTCCAGGAACTGATGGCCACTAACGCCCGTTGCCAGGAGGAAATGAAGGAGTTGGAGGAAAAGGAGAAACAGGCGAGGGATCTGGCTGCTTCTTTGGACAAGAAGGTGGGCCAACTTCAATCTTCGGTAGAGGATCTTCAGGCTGAAAAGGCATCACTTGAGGCGAAGGCGTCGGAGGCGGAGAAGGAGATCGAAGGTTTTTCCCGGGTGGTGGTAAACGTGGCAGCATATTACACGATGAAATCTCAAGTGGAGCTGCTGTAGGACTTTGCTGATGGGAAGAGTGCCAAATGGGACTTGAAGACGCAGCTGCAGGTCCTGGAGGAATACTACCCCGCCGACCATCCCCCTCCTGGCAAGGAATACCTGGTGGCTGAAGACCAGGAGGATGGCGTGAACTCCCCGATTAAGGAAAAATGTCAAGATTATGATGATGGGAGCCCATCCAACAAGGAAGGCGATGGTGGGAAGGTCGTGGACAAAGAAGAACCTTCGACCCCAGCTGGCGGACAGTAAGCTCCTGGTGCCTCTCTTGGATCTCTTTTAGAAGTACTTTCTTTTTTGTTTTTGCTGGATGATTTGTAAGGATGTTTTGGTGATGTTGCGGTCTGGGGCCTAAAAACTCATACGGCGTCTAATTTTGAATGGTTTTGACGCCCTCTGAATGGCGCAGCTTCATCTTTATCTGCTTGTTTGTCCGTGTTTGGAAATTTGCGTTAGTGTTTTTTTGCATAGGGAGATTCTTGGAGAATCTCCATAAATGTGCTGCCCGCAAGTGGGGTTTAGGTGTTAGCGTAAGGAGATTCGTAGAGAATCTCCATGAATGTGTTGCCCGCAAGTGGGGTATGCGTTAGTTTTTGGCGTTTAAAGAAGGAGTTTTTAATGCTCCTCTCGTTAGCGACTTATTTGTTCTTCCCGCGTTAGGATCACGTTTTGCGCGTTGAGTGTTTTAATTTTCTACAAAGGGGCCGTGCGTAGTTAGTTACGATTAGGCTTCCTTTGGCCACCGCCAAGGGCGTTCTTGGGCAGTGGATCCTTAAATTAGGATGTAGTGTCATCGCGGTGTCCCGCGCATATGGCCTGGGTTTTATGCTATAGCTTTCCCCTTCCCGTACTAATCGGATGTTTCGTTAATCGGGATTAGATAGGGGGTAACCAACTTATGGGTTACTTCGTCGACGTTGTATGCGTGACGACTTTGCCATTTCTAGACGGTATTACCATGTGTCTTAACAGTGGTATTTGTGTATTTGACGCGTCTCATGTTGTTTGTAACTCTGATTAGCGTAAGGGTAACCATCTCATAGGTTACCTCATTAACGTTGTGACGAATTCGTCGTTTCAGACGGTGTAACCATGTGTTTCAACAGTGGTTTTTTGCGTTTGGCGCGTTTCATGTTGTATACAACATAGATTGGCGCATGTTTTGCGTTTATAAGCAGTAAGAGAAAGTGCAAGAATAGGAGAATATTTTCTCGCAAATTATTATGCAAAGAATGTGTAAAAACATGATTGATGAGATGAGAATTTAGAAACTGCGTCCGACAGTGTGAGCAAGTGCTCAGAGTCGTTGATTTGAAAAATCCAAATATTGCCTAAAGATTCTCTAAGCTAGAGCTAAGAAATAGCTAAGAATAAATCATGATAGTGAAGTAATTAGAAGTAATACTTTTTTAGGTGGGTTGCGTTCCAGCTTCGTGGCACCGCTGTTCCGTCTTTGGATTCCAGCTGGTAAGCTCCATTTCCCGCGACTTTAGTGATCTTGTAAGGTCCTTCCCAAGTGGGTGCTAACTGCCAGCGTTCGCTTCTGCGGTATTCTGGAAAACCTTTCGCAATACCCAGTCTCCGAGCTGAAAACTTTTTACTCGAACATTTTTATTGTAACTCCTAGCCACTTGTTGTTGGTATTTCGTAATCCGAGCATGGGCTGCCTCTCTGAGTTCCTGGATAGTATCCAGATCCGCTTCCAACTCTCTTCCATTGCTCTCTGAGGTGGCGAGTCCATACCTTGCGGTTGGGACTAGTATTTCAGCTGGGATAACGGCCTCGCAGCCATGTACCAGTGAGAATGGAGTTTGTCCGGTGGCCCCCTTCGGGGTGGTGCGATCGGCCCAGAGTACGTAGGGTAATTCCTCGGCCCACTTTCCTTTGGATTTTATCAGCCGCTTCTTTAGGTTATTGATGATTACCTTGTTACTGGCTTCAGCCTGTCCGTTGGCTTGTGGGTATCTGGGAGTAGACATGACTAAATCAATGTTCCACTGCTTACAGAAATCACGCATCTTCTTGCTTATAAATTGTGACCCATTGTCGCAAGTAATCTCCGCGGGGACCCCAAACCTGCTCAAGATGTTGCGCTGGATGAATGAAATTACTTGCTTGTCTTTGATCTCTCGGAAGGCTTCAGCTTCGATCCACTTAGAAAAGTAGTCTGTCATGGCGAGGAAAAACACCTTTTGTCCTGTAGACGGGGGTAACTTGCCAACGATGTCCATCCCCCATCGCATGAATGGCCAGGGGGTGATGGATGGATGGAGAATCTCTGGCGGCTGATGTGGGACTGGTGCATGCCTCTGGCATGCTGCGCATGATTGAGCATACTTGATGGCATCTTGGCGAATGGTGGGCCAATACCACCCTTGCCTTAGGATTTTGTTAGCAAGGCTGCGACCCCTAGTATGATTACCGCAATCTCCACTGTGCACGTCATACATGATTTTCTCGGCCTCTTCTTTCTCCACGCATCGCTGTAAGAAGCCTGCCGCCGATTTGTGGAAGAGGACCCCTTTTAGAATGGCGAACTGCGTTGCTTTGGACCTTAAGGCTTTGGCTTCTATCTTGTCTTCGGGTAATTTGCCGTGAAGGAGCCAATCAAGGTATGGCTTGGTCCAGTGGTTGCCTGAGCTGACCCCTGGACTGGTGGATGCTGGGAGAATATCTGGGGTGAGTTGCTCTGGTGGTGGTTCAGCAGCCTGTGTCACCGATGTTTTTGTTATAGCCGACTGTAATAAGTGGACTAATGGTATATTGTCGTAATCCCTGGGGTCCAGGGTAGAGCCTAGACCAGCTACGGCATCGGCCGGTGCATTTTGATTCCGAGGAACTTGTTCGAATTGTATTTGCTCGAAATTCTCGGATAGTGCTTTAACCACATCAAGGTAACTGGCCATCCTATCATCTTTGGCGTCGAAGATGCCCAGGATCTGATTGATGATGAGTAAAGAGTCGGCGCGTACCTTGATCTTCTTGATGGACAAATCTTTAGCCAATTCCAGCCCAAAAATGAGAGCTTCATATTCCGATTCATTGTTGGTGGCTTCAAAATTGCATCTAACCGCCTGAGCTATTGTTTCCCCCCTTGCCGACTTTAGCACGACACCGAGCCCTGCTTCTCTTGCGTTTGAGGCTCCATCGGTGTTCAGGATCCATTCTTCTTCAGGTTCGTCGAGGGATGACATCAAGACCTCGCCTTTAGCGCTTTCTTCAAGAGTCGGGGTGAAGTCGGCAACGAAGTCGGCCAGTACCTGCGACTTGATTGCTTTTCGAGGTTCATATCTGACGTCGTACCCGCTTAGGTGAATTGCCCACTTTGCCATTCTTCCTAAAAATTCTGGTTTTTTCATGACCTGTCGGAGGGGGTAATTTGTCAAGACGATGATAGTGTGCGACTCGAAGTATGGTCGGAGTTTATTTGAGCACATCACGACCGCCAGGACCAGTTTTTCTGTTGGAGAGTAGCGCGTTTCTGCGGACACCATCGTTTGGCTCACGAAATAAACCGGAACCTGTTGGCCGTCTTCTTCTTTGACCAGGACTCCGCTTAGTGCGCGGTCTGATACAGCTAAGTAGAGGTGTAGCACCTCCCCCGGAGTTGGTTTACCCAGTAATAGGGGATTGGCGAAGTAGCCCTTCAGCTCTTGGAAGGCGGCTTCGTGTATGTCTGTCCACTGGAAGCTTTTGTTCTTCTTTAGTACCTCGTAGAATAGTCGGCACTTATCCGAGGATTTGGAGATAAAACGGTTTAACGCAGCTATCATGTCGGTTAGCTTCTGCACGTCTTTTATGCTTCGTGGGGATTTCAGGGAAGCAATTGCCCGCACTTGATTTGGGCTGGCCTCAATCCCTCGCTTGGTTACCACGTGTCCCAAGAAAATCCCAGATTGTACCCCAAAAATACACTTTTGGGGATTCAGCTTCATGTTGTATTCTTTGAGGAGTTTGAATGCTTCCTCTAAGTGCCCCTTATGTAGGGTGGCGCTTGTGCTTTTTACCACCATATCGTCGATGTACACCTCCATTGTTTTGCCAATGTGGTCGCGAAACATCCGGTTGACTAATCTTTGGTAAGTGGCCCCGGCGTTTCTCAAACGGAAGGGCATTACACGATAGCAGTATGTTCCCTGCCTTGTGATGAAGGAGGTCTTCTCTTGATCTTCCGGCTCCATCTGGATCTGGTGGTAACCGCTGAATGCGTCCATGAAGGTAAGTAGTTCGTGACCCGCGGTTGCGTCCACCATTAAGTCTATGTGGGGAAGAGGGAAATAATCCTTGGGGCAGGCTTTGTTGAGGTCGGTGAAATCCACGCAAACCCTCCACTTTCCGTTATTTTTAGGCACCACGACTAAGTTAGCCAGCCAGTCGGGGTACTTCACTTCTCTGATTTTCCCGGTGTCTAGTAATTTTTTGACCTCTTCATCGACCGCTTGTATTCGTTCCGGGGCAAACTTTCGTCTCTTTTGCCTGACTGGAGGATGTTCAGGGTCTACGTTGAGCTTGTGTGTGATGATGGAAGGGTCTATCCCGGTCATGTCTTCATGACTCCAAGCGAAGCAGCCCTTGTGTTTCTTCAGGAATGGTACCAATTCTTCTCTGACTGATGGCTCCAGATTTTCTCCGATCTTGACGACCTTCCCTTCCTCTAAGGTCACTTCCTCCGCTTTTTCTCCGTCTTCAGTTCGTTCTGGCGGAGGAGTGACGTTCTGTAATTGCTATGCCTCAGGTCTCAGAGTGGTTGGCTTGAGGGCTGCCTTATAGCACTCCCTAGCTAACCTCTGATCCCCGCGAATTTCTTCTATCCCCCATGGTGTTGGAAATTTCACCGTTTGGTGGTAGGTGGAAGCTACGGCTTTCATGTCGTGTAACCAAGGGCGTCCCAAGATTACGTTGTAGCATGAGGGGCAATCCATCACGAGGAAATTGACCTGCATATTTACGCCTTTGGCGAAGGTTGGGATGGCGATGTCGCCCACGGTATGCTTGACCTCGCCGATGAACCCTACCAGAGGCACCGGGTGTTTATGAACGTCATTTTCGGACAAACCCATCTCCTTCAAGGCGGACAGGGTCATGAGATTCTTGGAGCTTCCTGTATCAATCAATACCCTTTTCATCAGCACGTTCCCAATATGCAAGGATATTACAAGACCATCGTGATGCGGCTCGGAAGTGTTCTCTGCATCGGTGTCGTCAAACACGATGGCTGGTCCTGGAGATTCTCTGGCGCGATGCCTCGACGACTGAGGTCGATTGAAGCTGCTTTCCCTTGCGTGGCGTTTTGCTGCTGAGTACGATAGTCCGCAGATGCTTGACCCTCCGGATATCACGTTGACCACTTTGTCAGGCGTTGGAGGATTTTGCCTTTCTTGGTGCTCGGCTTGAGAATTCTCCAGCAAATCTTTGGGTACTCGAGCGTCTGGAGCTACGTCTTTTATTCTTCCCTCCGCGACTAGGCGGGCCAATTCCTTTCGGAGCATAAGGCAGTCCCGAGTCCAGTGTCCGTGGTACTCGTGGTAATCACACCACTTAGTCGTGTCTCCTCCCGGGTGAGGAGTTCTGTCCTTTCTCGGCCACCTCACAAGTTCTCCTTGCTTCGCCATGTTTCGGAGCAGCTTCTCCGTAGATATGTTAAGTCTGAAGGACTCGAGCGAGGGCGACATGGGTTCCCGTTCTTTGTCATTCATCCATCGTGCTTTGGTCACGTTGACCTGCCTTGAGGTAGGCCGTGAGTAAGGATGGGCGCGACGGTCTTTCCTCTGATCTGTTGAACCTCGCCGGTTGTCAATAGGTCCCCTTTTTTCGGTTTTCTCCGTCTCAGACGATCTTTTCCTCAGGGTCCTATCCTCTTCCAACCGGACGTGTGCCAAAGCCCTAGCTTGTACCTCTTCAAATGTGGCGCAAGGGTGCTTAGTTAATTCCTTGTACAGGCCTCCATCGGGGGTGACCCCTTGTCTAAATGCTTCCACTGTGGTCGTCACGTCGCAGGACGGGATGGAGATTTTCTCGCGATTAAAGCGATCCAAGAATTCTCTAGTGGTTTCTTGGTGGCGTTGGCGGATTCGATAGAGGTCGCTGGATTGCTTCTCAAATTTGCGGCTGCTCGCGAATTGGGACCGGAAGGTGTCTGAGAGATCCGCGAAGGACCTAATGCTCCCATGAGGGAGGTTGATGAACCAGGTTAGGGCTGGCCCCGTTAAGGTCGTACCGAATCCTTTGCACATCATTGCCTCTTTTGAGTGGGATGGGACCGCACTCGTCATCATCTTCTGTTTGTATATGGCCACATGCTCGTTCGGATCCGTAGTCCCATTATACGTGGGCATGCTTGGTACGGAGAACTTTTTTGGAATCTCTACTCGGGCGATTCGACGAGAGAACGGAGACTCGTCGAAGCCGTCGGGTGCTTCAGGCTCCAAAGGTTGGAAACCTCGGCTTCCCCTCCGGAGTTGGTCAGCGATGGCGCTTATTTGCTCGGTTACCTTTCTTCGGATGGCTGCGTCTAAATCGATGGGCTCGCGCCGTTCTCGATCCTCCCCATCGGTACCTTCATCTTCAATCCAAACTCCTTGAGATGGCGCTCGGCGTTGGTTAGCAGCTGACCGGAGATTAATTGGAGGATTATCATCGTGGGAGACTTCTCTGTGGCGGACTCGACCAATGGGCTCCGGAGTCGCGTCTCGTTGTACAGGTGTCTTGTCTCGGGGATCCAGGTCTGCACCCTTTCCAGAAGTTCCTTCTCCACCGTCGAAATCTAGCCTTCTTATTATTCCATCAGTGCGTCGGGTGACACGGAGGGAGCGACGCCCCGTAGCCAGGACCTCATATTGTTGCTTGAGTTGGCTATTTTCGGCGGTGAGGCGTTCTACATGAGCGTCGTAAAAGCTTTTTTGTTCGTTCAACGCCTTCTGGAGGAATTCCATGCGTTGTCTAAGGTCCGACATCTCCTCGTCCTGAGATCGAACGCCTTGACTTTCGAGATTGTGGTCGCCCTCGACTACCGGAGTTTTAGGGCTTCCTTGCTCGTTGTCAGACATCGTGTTCCTTGATCCGGAAGAGACTAGAATGGTGATTCTTCTGATGGTTCTATCGATCACGGCCCCACGGTGGACGCCAAATTGTTTGAGCCAAAATTTACCAAAGGTAGAACCTTAGCTTAGATCGGGCCTTGATCAAGTAAACCAAGAAGAATACGGACGAAATTATGTGTTTATTGATGTAGAAATCACGAGAAGCAATGTGAATGAATCACCCCCCTCCCTTGAAGGATTACATCGATTTATATAGCCTCATAGGGTATATTCTATCTTAATTAAAGATACAATCTTATCTCTAACTAACAAATCTTCACTTATTTCTATCTTTTAATGAATACAATCTGGAGAAGAATCTATCTTGTAACAAACATATCTCGGGCCCTCTCTCCTCCAACCGACTTAGTTGACCCCAAAAATCTTCCGCAACTCTGTATGCGTTGGAGATTCTCTGTCTATGGTGCAACGCTTCGTCACCTAAAATCTGGGTCTAACAGCGTCCATGTCAGTGACATCAAATAAAACCGAATCGGAATAAACACCAATGGAAAAAGAAAGGCTAACCTGTTTCGTGATCCAATGGTCACCATCATTCGAAATCCATGCAAGCTTGTACGACTTTGGATGATCCGATTGAGGCAACATGAAGTGGTTGACGACCTTCCTTGACAAAAAATTCCCACAGCTTCCTGAATCAATGATGACGCTAAGGGAGACGTTTTGTACCAAACACCGATTACGGAAAATGTTTTCCCGTTGATCGGTTGGCACGGACTCCCTCAAGCTAAGCGCTCGGCGCGTCACGAGCAACAATTTGTCAACGCCGGCGTCGATGTCCGAGGGTGCGCAGTATGCACCGTCTTCGATTGGCGCGGGGTTGTCCTCGTCCGACTCAGCCTCGTCTACGCTCTCGTAGGCCGCGGTTTGAGCCGAATACAAGACGCGCTTCGTGTTGGGGCAATCCCGTTTCAAGTGCCCTCGGCCACCACATAAATAGCACTCGATGTCTCGAGTCCTTTGCGGGGGAGGGGCTGCCTTGTCACGATTTTGGCCAACCGAAGTTCCCTTGGAGTCCGTTCCGGGGGTACCTACCTTGGGTTTAGAATAAGAAGAGGGAACAAACGGTTTAGTACCCAAAGCGGAAGGACTAGGGTTAGAACCATACCTCGAATATGTGGACGACTTCGGCCTCTTGAATTGCGTGTAGAGCTCCATGGCCGTGTGTATCAATCGTCCCAAATCTTTGATCGGCAAGACAACCAAGCGATCTCGGATCCATTGCTGGAGTCCCGCCACGAAGCGAGACCGCAACGCCCCCGGGGAAGCGCTTATGCCGGCTTTGAAGAATAAATCCTCTAAGTAAGCAAAGAACTCCTCCGGAGTCCGGGATCCTTGACGTGCGTCTTGGATCAAAATCCGAACCTTTTCCTTGTAGTCGGGGGGTATAAATTTCCGCTTCATGATGAATACAAGTTGAGGCCACTCGGTTATGGGGGCTTGACCCTTTCGGGCCCGATCCGATTCGAATCGGTTCCACCACATACGAGTGGCTCCCTTGAAATGAAGGGTCACCACCTCGACTTTCTCGTGCTCCTCGTAATGGCAATGTTTGAGCACATGTTCGGTTCCCTGCAGCCAAGAAATAAATTCATCAGGGTTGTAATTACCAAAAAAATCTTCAAATTTTACCTTCACGTCTCGGCGTGATACATGCGCCGAACGTTCGTTGTCAGCGCGCCGGTTGGCACGCGGAGGCGGTGTGCGTCGGCGTCGGGGACCTCGGCCATGGCCTCAGTGTGGCCCGTCGCCATCATCGCTCGGTTCGTCATCTCCATCGCGCCGAGGGCGCCGGTGATCCTCGCGGTCTCGGTTTTGGCGACGCCGATCCCCATCGCGCCGAGGCCGTTCGCGGTTGTCACGGCGTTCTAGCCGATCATACACCGCGCGGTTCTCGAGCAACTTGGGTCTCGGAATCCAATCCCGATCCGAATCTATCCATTCCTCCGAATCATGGACCGGAGGGTGGTCAAATTCCTCCTTGGAATCCTCCTCGTACTCCGTTATAGAGAACTCGGAATCCGAAATTGGAGTTGTTGGACTTTAATGACCTCGATAATCATCGACCTCGAACTCATCTCGGTCTTTATGGTTCTTTTTCTTAGGCGTCGGAGTGACCACCTTTTTCTTTTTCTTGGCTTATTGACGTCGCCACTCCTCGGAGTCATACTCCTCATCGGAATGAACGTCAACAACCTCCTCTAAATTTTGAGCCTGATTAGTCGGGCGACTTTCCTTCATGGATTCCAACCTTTGGACTCCAATTGGGTTAGTCGCTTCAACCATCGGACCCTTAGCTTTCTCTTGCGCCGTAGCCCGCTGAACCGAGACGCCGTGTGGCATTACGCTCGGCTGTGTGTGGATCGTCATGGCAGGTGGCGCCTGTTGTTGCTCGAAAAACCTGGTGAGCATGCGCTCCATGGTGGTGAAGCGCGCTTCAAGCGCCGCAAGGCCATCGGCTGGCGCGGTACCGGGCAGCGTCGCGTCGGGCGTCCCGAGGAGACCCGGTTGGAGCGCCGACACAAGTTTTTGTGTTGTTGGTTTGTGAGGCCTTGCTGATTGGAATGCTCGTCACCGTCCATGCTTCCGTCTCCTATTTCAACCATAGACATGAACGAGTAAAAAGTTCCAAAAAACAAGCAAACAAAAGAAACGTCAAGATTTTGTAAGACTCACCACGCAAGTACCCTTAGTTTGCACGAAAAGTACTTGAAAGGAATGGGAGGCTAAAGATCTCGACGTTGCACAAGTAAGGCACACAAGAGCAAGAACACGCAATACAAACACACAAGCAAGTAAGAAAAGAAGGAGAGGTGCGTAGGCTTGAAGGAAGCCTTGGCACGAGAGAGAGAAGAGAGAAGATCTCGGCCTAAGGAAGGAGGCGAGATTGTGTCTTATTAAAATAGAAACAAGAAAGATATGCAATCAATCAAAGATATGCAAATCAAATCAAGAGAAGATATTATTTGATTGGAGAGAGAGGGCCAAATATTTGTGAGATACTTGCCTTATTTTGGCTTGTGTATCTCACAATATCTTTTTGATTTTTTTTTAATAACTAATGGATAAAGATTGCCTTATTTTGGCTTTGCTTTTCCAAAAAAAATTTTTTAATTTTCGGCAACTAACAAGATATGGAAGATATGATTTCCCAAGATTCTTGCTCAAAATAAAAGATTGAGATAAGGCCGAATCGGACCAAATCTCGCACCAAGCAATCAATACGCAGACACACACAATCAATCGATTCAAACAAGGCAAGATGAATGCAAGCAATGCTCGAAACTCAATATGATGAACCGAAAAACAAGTGCAAGTCGGCGAGGGATATGGCAATTTTTTTTTTGTGATTTTTTTCTGAATTTTTTCGAAGCAAAAGCGATGGATCTAGTGGATGTTGGTAGAGATGGAGGAAGCTAATGAAAACAAGGATGGAAAAGAAAAAAATTTCGTGCAAAAAACGAGTAAATGAGTGAGAAAGACTTACGCAATCCTTGGCTCTGATGCCAGTTGATGTGAACCCCGTTGAAGGATTCACGGATGGATCGATCTTGGACTCGTAATTGGTCTTCTCACGTGTGTAACCGATAGATTTGAGCCGAATTAACGACTAGAATTGGATGAGAAAGAAGTGAAAGGGTTTAAGAAGGTGGTCTCTTTTGAGGGAAACCGGAAGAATATGGGATGAGATGAGAATTTGGGTGACGCCTTAGAGAAATCGTTCTGGAGCAATCTCGACAGAGTAACGGTATTATTCAATCAAGCGTAAGAAACAATGAGGGGGCGTGCCTCTTTTATAGAGGAAGAGGGCACGCCAAACCCTAAACAAAACCCTAGCGGCGTGGGGAAGTGAAGGGAGGCGCAAGCATGCGGCCCAACCACTTAGCCCAAGCCCAAAACTCATAAAAATAGAAATGACATAAGTAGCAATGTTTCGGAAAGGAAATAGTACTAAAAATAGTAAGAAACATAAATGGTCACGGTGGCCTAGTCGCGAGTGTCGCGACAAGGTCGTGACAAGGCGTCGGCGCGCCAAGGGCATGTCGCGACACGGGCGCGACATGGCTTCGGCGTCGACGGGGCTGGTGCGCACCCGAACCTCGAGTGTCGAGGCCAAGGCGCACCAGCACCTCAAGTTCCCATGCCGAGGTGGCCCGGCGTGGCATGGTGCTCGGCCTGTGTGGCTGGCACGGCACCGAGAATGAGGTTCTCGGTGCCGCGGTGCGTAGCGTCGGCCTGGAGTGCCGACGCGCCTTCGATGAAGGAGACACACCGGGTGAGGGGCGTACCGGTGGCTATGCCGTGGCTTGCGAGGACGCGCGCTACGAGGGACGAAGTGGCTCGGGCTATGGAACGGGTCCTGGCTCGAGTGATGGGTCCGTCGGAGCGCACAGACATGTCTTCCTCTTCTTGGCTCGCCGTCAATGTGGGGCTCACATCAGGTCTACACCCAAGTAGTGCCCTCTGTAAAGACGGGGTGTAACAAATTGTTATTAGAGCCAGTTTACAACAAGGGCAAATGGAACTGAACAACGGAGGTACACGAGGTCTAACTTAAAAAAAATCGGCCGATGCTTTCAAATATATTAAAATGGGGTAGGCATTTTGCATTTAGTGGGTAATTGACACGTCGCGACTCCGACATCACCAGCTGAAGGACCTCTCTTAGTTTAACAGTTTTATGTTTTATTAAGTGAGATTCAAGCACTAATAGTAGGTCACTTTTCTTCGTTTAGATGGCCCCTCAGACTAGAGCCAGAGGAACTGCTGCCCGTGGAAGGGGCCGTGGTAGGGGTCGGGGTAGAGGAGTGGCTTCTATTGTTGAGCCAGTAGAGCCGCAAAATGTTAATCATCAAGAGCAGGTATCCGAAAGTGATGGACATGGTGGGAATAACCATCTAGAAGATGTATTTGTCGTTGGAGGTAGACTCCCAGTAAACGGGGTCAATGCTAGGGTAGATGGGGAAGTTCGTGGGCAAGCTGAGGTGCCACCAGTTGAGTTATCACCTAAGATGAATGCTTCTATTAGAGCCACTTTTGTGGGATTCCTACAAGATCTGTTAGACCCAAGAGTTGTGCCTAACCAAAATGCTTTTGCTTCTGCCCGTTAGGGATTAGGGGATAGGGTACCAAACCTAGTTGATGCACAATCGGTTCAGACAGGGAGACCGCCGTGAGTTCCGAGACCAGAAATTGCTGACTGCGTTGGGTAGCAGAGAAGAGGATGTCGGGAACCACAACCAGATAAATGGCTCGCTTAGTTTAGGAAGACAGGGGTGCCAAATTTCACAGGGGCTCAAGATATGGACATTGAGCAGTGGCTAAGGAGAGTGGCGTCTGCCTTGGATTCTATTCAGGCGTCGGAGGAGAGGAAGATGTCACTGGTGCAGAGTCTACTGCAGGAGGACGCATTCGACTGGTGGGATCTGACCCCTACCTCCAGGAAGATGTCACTTTTGATGAGTTCCGAAAGAAGATTCGGGACCAATATTGTCCCCAAGTCGTGAGGATGGCTCGTGAGGCGGCCTTTCGGGATGCTGGGCCCGAGAACACTACCGTAGCTGAGACTATACAGAAGTTTCGGCGAGAGTTGGCAACGGTCCCTAATGTCGCCCCTACAAAGGACCTGCGGTTTGCAACTTTTCTGAAGCGGTTACAACCACAACCGTGCATACGTGTTTGGACTTCGACTCAAGACTTTGAGGGAGGTTCAAGATTCTGCTTGAGCTTATTCTATGTCTATCTTGGGGCTGGAATAATTGAATGCATATGTCAGTGGAAGTAAAAGGCAGAGGTTGTCAACACCGTCAGATTACAAGAGAGATGGTCGTACCGGGCAATTTCAACAGAGTAGTTCTTGCCATCAGCCTCGGGGAAAATGGGAGCAGTCTCAGCAGAGTCGGGCTGGTAGAGGTTGGGTAGAGTGTTTTAATTGTGGAAGTTTAGAACACTTGAAAGTCAATTATCCGAGACCGTTGAAGAATTGTTTTACATGTGGAAAGCCTGGGCACCTTCAGAAGTATTGTAGGACTGGCACACCCTCGCAAGGGTCGTCACCGGGGACGGTGAACCAGGGAGCCCGTCACCTACCACAGCAGCCACAACAAACACTAGGTCAAAATAGGGGCAGAAGCATGGGAGCTAGCAACTCAAGGGCCGCTCAACCCCGAGTGTTTGAGATGACAGGAGTTGAAGAGCCAAATGCCCCTACTCCACCCGATGTTTTACCATGATTGTTAGTTTAAACTTTTGATAGCTTTGGTTTAGATCGTTAACACCTTAATTTCATTTTCAAGATATTAGAATTTTTATTTGTTTACTTGTTCGGTTGTTTGTTAATTTGACTGAACTAGATTCTTTGCTTGCATTGTTATGTGGATTGACTATTTTCTTTAGATACTAGTTTAATTATGTTTGTTGGATATGATGACCTTGTTTTCGGTTCTGGATAATTTAGTGTGGTTTTTTTTGGTTCCAAGTGGTTTATTTATGCTTTGGATTCTTAGGTATCTAGAAATGACGGTTCGGGGACGAACCGTTTTCTTAGGGGGAGGTATTTGTAGAATATCGAGATAAGTATAGTAATCTCTTAAGTATTCCATTCGTAGTTCAGTTTTCTGTTTTTCATAAATTTCGGGACGAAACTTTTGTTAAGGGGGAGTGTATGTAATATCCGGGCTATCTTCGGGACATGTTTTTATATTAACCGGTTTTGGTTCTCGTTTTGGTATTAGGAATTCCGTTATTTTAAATTAGTCCATATATGCATTTGTGAACGAGTATATACGTACATGTAACGTATTTATAAAAATAATAATCTATAACTATATATTAAAGGTATACCTTTTCGAGCCACCAGAACGATTCTGGCCCCACCTCATATTTAAGAAAATAATATCAATTTCTATTATTATAACTTCTTTCTATTAAATTCTTTTTTAACTATTTAAATTTATCTCTAACATCAAACAAATATCTATTTAGTATAACAATATTTTTTGAAAGCTTCCTTATACAAGTATATAAAATTAAAGATAAAATATTTAAAATATTTTAAAATAAATATAAATCTTTTAGCATATATATCTTTCGACGAATTTATTTATAGATATATATTGATTTTCTTTTATAATAAAGAATTAATGATAAATATTTATAATGTTTAAAATTAATAAAAATAGATAATAAGTATTTAATAGATATATTGAAATATTTTATAATCTCTAAATTTACGTACATGGAAAGTAATAAAGTTACGTACATGAAATATTTATAATGTTCTAAATTTACGTACATGAAATATTTTAGAATTAATGATAAATTTACGTACAAGATGAGTTTGTCTCAGTTTAAATTAAATTAATTAAATTTTACATATTTTATATAATTAAATTATCTTTATCTTTTGTACTTTATTATATCTTATTTATTAAGTTAACTATTATTTTTCAAATTCTTATCTCTTCCATATTTTAATATATAAACTTTTTTATTCATATTTTATCTTCTTTTTTTAATTAAATATCTATGAAACATCATCAAGGAAAAAGATCAGCAAATTTAATGATAAATATTTATAATTTTGAAAATTAATAAAAATAGATAGTAAAATCATAAATCATAAATCATAAATATAACCTAAAGCGGAGGATAAAAAAATTAATAAACGACACATGTCACTTTTAGATTGGACCACATCGCCCTTTTTTTTTCAAAAAACTAATCTTTTATTTTTGGATATGATAAATTCTTATCCTAATTTTTAGAATATGGGACAGAAAATCCCATTATTAAACAATCTTTTATTTTTGGATATGATAGATAAGAAAATCATTAGGATAATTTTGTATTCTATCATACAAATTCTAGAATATTTATTTTATTTTTAGATAGAATCGGTTTTTATCTTATTACTAATCTATTTTCATAAATAAATAAATTATCATGTTTTGGATATTAATATAATTCATAATACTAACAAAATATTATTGTTTTAAATAAACAAATTTTATAGTTTATTGATTTTAAATATTTGTTCAAAATTTATATTTAATCATTTACTTGATTATTTTTCTCGGATAAAAATATATTTGAAAATCTTTTATTATTAATATTTTATTTAAAAAAACCCGTACAAGGTGCGGGAATGCATACTAGTATTTAATAAATATTGAAATATTTGATAAACTCTAAATTTACGTACATGAAAAGTAATAAAATATGAAGAATATAATATTTGATTAAAAAATTATACATTCTACGAGCAATAAATTACTTATACTAGTTTTACCCGTCGTACCATGTACGACTACGATTCGATATTTTATAATCATTATAAATAGGATATTAATAAATAAATATAAATATAATATAAACTTTAATATAAGTAATTTATTGTTCGTAGAATTTATATACTTTTTTAATCAAATATTATATTCTTTTTATTTTATTACTTTTCATGTAAGTAAATTTAGAGTTTATCAAATACTCAATATCTATTAAATATTTTATTATCCATTTTTATTAATTTTTAAAAATTTAAATATTTATCATTAATTTTTTTATAAAATAAAATCAATATATTTCTATAAATAAATTCGTCAAAAGATATATGATAAAATATTTTTATTTATTTTTAAATATTTAAATATTTTATTTTTAATTTTAAATACTTGTATAAGGAAGCTTTCAAAAAATATTGTTATACTAAATAGATATTTTTTTGATGTTAGAGATAAATTTAAATAGTTAAAAAGAATTTAATATAAAGAAGTTATAATAATAGAAATAAAAATTAATTTTTAAATGTAAGGTGGGGCTAGAATCGTTCTAGTGACTCGAAAAGGTACAACTTTAATATATAGTTATAAATATTACCTATTTTTTTATTTTTAAACATTATAAGTATTCATCATTAACTTTTTTATTATAAAAAAATATATCTATAAATAATTTCGTAAAAAGACATCATGCTAAAAGGTAAAAGATATTTATACTTATTTTAAAATATTTTAAATTTGTTATCTTTAATTTTAAATATTTGTATAAGGAAGTTTTTAAAAAATATCGTTATACTAAATAGATATTTGTTTGATGTTAAAGATAGATTTTAATAGTTAAAGAAGAATATAATAGGAAAAAGTTAAAATATTAGAAATAAAAATTAATTTTGTAAATATGAGGTGGGACCAGAATCGTTCTGGTGGCTCGAAAATGGACAGCTTTAATATATAGTTATAGATTAAAGTTTATATTATATTTTTATTTATTAATATTCTATTTATAATGTATATAATCCACCCTAATACATTATAAAGCAGAACCCAAGTCTGTTGTAAAATTTGCGCCACGTAGTATTTTTGAATAAATTAATGTGAAATTATATTTTAGTAAATTTTGTAACAACCTATAGTATTCTTGCTATATATACTAAATAGATAAGATGTTTATATAATTTTTTTTGTATATAATTTTTTATCTATGGACTGTGTATTAGTTTACTACAATAGATAACATATTTATATAATTTTTATATACATAAATTCTTATGAGATGATATTTTTCATATTAATTTAATACTTTTATCATAATGGTTATTTCTTACGATTTAGTGTGGTGTTAATGATTTTTCTTTTTTTTCGTGTTTTATATTCTTAGCTTTGTTCGTGATATTTTTAGAGTAAACAAGCAAAAAGCTCAACGGAAAAAAAAATCAAAAAATGAACAATTATTGTCAAGGCGATTTTTCCAAGCTTACTTTTTCCTTAGCTTTTGTTTTTTTTATTATTATTGAAGCCTAGGCTTTGAATTCTTTGATGGTAACATTTTCCATAATATATTATTACTCCATTTATTGGTTAGTCGATCGTTCATTTGTAAGAGTTAAAAAAAAGAGTTTAAACTTTTTGGTATTTATAACTAAAATAAAAATAAATTATATGTACAAAGTATCATAATTTTTAACCAATTTGGTGAAAACTATCCTAAATCCATCCATACCTAACCTAATCTATAACTATATATTAAAATTGTACCTTTTCGACCCACCAGAACGATTCTAGCCCCACCGCATATTTAAAAAAATAATATCAATTTCTAATATTATAACTTCTTTTTATTAAATTTTTTTAATTATTTAAATTTATCACTAACATCAAACAAATATCTATTTAGTATAACAATATCGTTTGAAAGCTTCCTTATACCAGTATTTAAAATTAAAGATAAAATATTTAAAATAATTTAAAATAAATATAAATCTTTTAGCATATATCTTTTGACGAATTTATTTATTGAAATATGTTGATTTTCTTTTATAGTAATAAATTAATGATAAATATTTATAATGTTTAAAATTAATAAAAATATTTAATAAAATATTTAATAGATATATTAAAATATTAGATAATATCTGAATTTACGTACATGCAAAGTAATAAAATATGAATAAAATAATATTTAATCTTATCTAATATTTATTTTATCGAACCACAAAATGGGTTTTGTCCCATCTTAAATTAAATTAATTAAATTTTAAATATTTTAAATAATTAAATTATCTTTATCTTTCATACTTTATTACATATTATTTATTAAGTTAACTATTATTTTTAAATTCTTATCACTTCCATATTTAAATATATAAATTTTTTATTCATATTTTATCGTATTTTTTAATTAAATATCTATAAAATATCATCAAGGAAAAAAAGAAATGTAATTATTTTATCTTAATAATAAATCTTCATTCTTAACATTAAATTTAATCATTTGTATTAATTAAAAAAATTATACATTCTACGAGCAACAAATTGCTTATATTAAATTTTATATTATATTTTTATTTATTAATATTCTATTTATAATGTCTATAAAATACTGAATCGTAGTCGTACATGGTACGACGGGTACAACTAGTTAAAATATCGAATCGTAATCGTACATGTACGACGGGTAAAATTAGTATTTAGTAATATCCTAATATATCAATGTTAATGATATAATGTTCATCATTGAGTTATCTATAACTATATATTAAAGTTGTACCTTTTCGAGCCACCAGAACGATTCTGGCCCCACATCATATTTACAAAATTAATTTTTATTTCTAATATTTTAACTTTACCCTATTATATTCTTCTTTAACTATTTAAATCTATCTTTAACATCAAACAAATATCTATTTAGTATAACAATATCTTTTGAAAACTTCCTTATACAAATATTTAAAATTAAAGATAACAAATTTAAAATATTTTTAAATAAGTATAAATATCTTTTACTTTTTAGTATGATGTCTTTTCACGAAATTATTTATAGATATATTTTATCTTTTATAATAAAAAAATTAATGATAAATACTTATAATGTTTAAAAATAAAAAATAGGTAATATCTATAACTATATATTAAAGTTTTATCTTTTCGAGTCACCAGAACGATTTTAGCCCCACTTATATTTAAAAAATTAATTTTTATTTCTATTATTATAAATTCTTTCTATTAAATTCTTTATAACTATTTAAATTTATTTCTAACATCAACAAAATATCTATTTAGTATAATAATATTTTTTGAAAGTTTCCTTATACAAGTATTTAAAATTAAAGGTAAAATATTTAAATATTTAAAAATAAATATAAATATTTTATCATATATCTTTTGACGAATTTATTTATAGAAATATAGTGATTTTCTTTTATAAAAAATTATTGAATAAATAGTTAAATTTTTTAAAATTAATAAAAATGGATAATAAAATATTTAATAGATATTGAAATATTTGATAAACTCTAAATTTACGTACATGAAAAGTAATAAAATAGGAAGAATATAAAATAAATTACTTATATTAAAGTTTATATTATATTTTTATTTATTTATTAATATTCTATTTATAATGTTTATAAAATATCGAATCGTAGTCGTACATGGTACGACGGGTAAAACTAGTTTTTTTTACGTACAACCTTTTATTAATAAATCTAAATTTCTATCAAATTTAAATATATAGTAATATCCTAATTTAGATTTTTTGAAAAATCTATCCTTGTATGTATGTTGGTGGCTGAAGTTGAGTCGATTACAAGCATAAATAGCCCTCGCGTACAAGCTACAAGCTACGTTTTACGACGAAGAGTAAAAAAACCCTAATTCCCAAGTGCTCCCTAAACCTAATTCGCCTCAGGTATCTTCTCTCTTTTCACTACTATCTCCTTGTCGATCCATAATCTTGCTTCGATCTGATCTTCGACTTTCAGAAGTTTCTGATTATAATTTTTTTTGGTAGAAGGAGAGGCGGTACTCTCCGTTCCCTCAAGGGGAGTTTTATTAATTAAGAAAAAGGGCTAAGTAGTCAGCAAACGGGGGATAGCCTCCGACGGGGCAATCAATACATGAAAACCAATCGGAAAATTAAAAGCTAAAGAAGCAAGGTGATCCGCTACACGGTTCGCCTCACGATACACATGACGGAATTGAATACTACAATCCCTACTACAAAAGCCTTGGCACTGAAGCACCAGGCTAGATAACGGGTGACACTTATTTAACTTAGAATTTAAAAGTCTAATAACTACCTGCGAGTCCGACTCCACGATAACCTTACGATGCCCTTGATTCCAAGCTAGCTTGATACCATTAAGGACTCCCCAAAGTTCCGCCATAGGTACCGTACAAGCGCCAATGTTATGAACGAACCCACTTATCCAGCGTCCTTCGTCGTCTCTTAGAACTCCTCCCGAAGCAGCCATACCACCATCTCTAACCGCACCATCCGAATTCACCTTTACCCAGCCTTTATCCGGTCTGTTCCAAACAATTTGCTGCACCAATCTATTTGTAATAGAAATAGGACCAAGATTAATACCTGTAGCATCACGCACCTCTTTCACCCTTTGCAATATAAAATCCGTTTTGTTCACTAGTGCTGCCTTTCCATTAAACACTGATTCGTTCCTCCACCGCCACGTCCACCATAAAGCCATTGCAAAGGTCACGCTCCAATTGCCTTGAATAACTTTACCATCCTCTAAAATATTTCTTCTAATCCATATAGCAAAGTTATCCTGAAAAAAACAATTATCACAATTAGAAACCAGCAATTCATCCCACATTGTACGTACCTGGGGGCAGTCTCGAAACAGGTGTTCGAAGGTTTCCACCGCTCCCGTACACCGGCTGCAGGCCGCACTCGCCGAAATGTGTCTCCTCAGCCTCTCGGCATCAGCGAGAACTCCACCCTTGCTAGCCATCCACACAAAGCTACGGACTCTTTCGGGTACACTTAATCTCCAAATTTTGCTATAAAACGCTGCATCCATGTCTTGGAAATTATGACTCCCCTGCAGCAGCATATACCCGGTTTTGACCGAGTAATTACCATCAGAAGTGAGCCCCCAACTGAGCTCATCACCCCCACCATTCCAGTTTTGTGTTACGGCCACAGCAGACAACCGTAACATGACAGAAACCGGTAGCAGCGGCGCAAATTCAGACCAATTCCAACCAGCATTAACATCCCACTAGTCAGCAACAGAGGCCCTCTCTTGCACAGGACTGATCGTGCCATTAACCACGTCCAACAGCGGAGATTCGATCACCCAAGGATCCGTCCAAAAACGAATACTTTTCCCATCACGCAACAGCCACCGTGATCCTTTCGTCACGACCTCGGAAACTCCCGTCTTAATGCCTTTCCAGATGTGGGAGCAACCATTGGACCTACCAAGCGCCGTCTCGACATACTTACACTTAAGCACTGAAGTCCATAACTCCCCGTCTTCCATGACAAAACGCCATCCCAATTTTCCAACAAGGGCTACATTGAGATCTTTCATGGAGCGGATACCCAGTCCGCCCTGAACCTTCGGTTTAATTACCTCGCTCCACGCGACTTTGTGCATCTTCCTCTTCTCACGGTTGCTGCCCCAAAGGAACCCCCTGTTCAGTTTGTCAATCTTTTCACAAATGCTTGCAGGTAAGAGGGTGGTTTGCATAGAGTATACCGGCAGTGAATTAAGGACCGACTTGATCAACGTTGTCCTCCCCGCGAAACTGAGAGTAACAGCCTTCCACCCAGTCAATTTAGCCTTGAATTTATCCAACAACCCCACATAAGTCCCTTTGTTGATCGGCTTATGAATAACAGGAACTCCAAGATAGTTTCCTAACTCATCGGTGACTGAAAAACCACTAATCTCCGTCAACCTATTCCGAAGCGTACGCTTAACATTTTTGGAAACAAAAATTTTTGATTTAGCATTGCTGATTTTTTGACCAGATGCCTTGCAAAAAATGTCCAAACATCTAAGGATCACCCGCATTTGGCTCACCGACGCTTCGGTGAAAAGCACGATGTCATCGGCAAAAAAAAGATGAGACAAGTGAGGACCGTTTCTAGTTAATTTAATCGGCCGCCAATCTTGATTTTCAACTGCTTCATTAATCACATGGCTAAGGCGCTCCACACAAAGAAGGAAAAGATACGGAGAGATTGGATCACCTTGACGGACTCCTCTAGTGGCCATAAATTGAGAGGACACTTCTCCGTTCCAAAGCACTTGCATACGGGGGGGTGAAACACACGCCATGATCCATCTCACACACGCAACCGGAAACCCAGCCTCAACGAGATTGGTCTCAATGAAGTTCCAATTTAGTCGATCGTACGCTTTCTCAAGATCAAGCTTAAGCGTCATCCAACCGGTAGCCCCTTGCTTCCTTCTCATGGAATGCACGACCTCTTGAACCACAACGATGTTATCTATAATCAATCTCCCTGGAAGGAAGCTCCCCTGAGTTGGACCGATGATATCCACCATAATAGGACGGATTCTATTGACCAAAATTTTCGTAACAATCTTGTAAAGAACGTTACATAAGCTAATGGGTCTGAATTGGCCAATATGTTCCGGTTTTCCCACTTTGGCTAATAACACAATAAGGGTGTCGTTAACACCCTCGGGGAGTACCGCCGTACGGAAGAAATCATGGACAAATTTAACCACCGACGAACCAACTGTAGGCCAACACCGCTGGAAGAAACCCGGGTGAAACCCGTCGATTCCGGGCGATTTAAAAGCACCCATACTTTTAACGGCATTCCAAATTTCGTCCAAAGAGACACCATGAACAAGATCTTCAAATCTGGAAGGTTCAACCCAAGGAAAGCCGCAGCTCAGCTCTGTTATACTATCGGCATTCGTCCCTTCATCAGTATACAAATTCCTGAAAAAATCCGTAGCAAGCTTCTCCATCTCTTCTTTGTTATCAATCCACTGACCCTCTTTGTTTCTCAAGCCCTCAACACGATTTTGCTTTCTTCTAATGATCGTCGAGGTGTGAAAGAACGAAGTATTACGATCACCATAATTAAGCCATTGCTCACGAGACTTTTGGAGCCAAAAGACCTCTTCTTGCTCGAGAATGGAATCAACTTCTCTTTGAACCTCAGCTTCCAAATCGACCAACCGGTTAGAGTGACAACGAGCCAGATTTGTTTGGATTATTTCCAACCTCTCAAGAAGCTCTTTCTTACGCTGATGTATGTTGCCGAAAACTTTCCTATTCCAAATCAGTAGATCCTTCTTCAATATATCAAGAGCGCTTGGCGTATCCACATCAAGGCACCAATTAGATTTAATCTTATCGGGGAACGTAGGATGAGAAAACCAAGCAGCTTCAAAACGGAAAGGCCGCCTCTTTTTATTCAACACAATAGGAGGGTCTAGGGAGAGAAGGAGAGGGCAATGATCCGACGAGAACTTCGGGAGATGACGGACCCTAGCTTCTGGCCAGACAATCCTCCCATCTATATTCACAAAAACTCTGTCGAGTCTCTTGTAAACCATCGATTTATCTGGCAACTTCTTACTCCACGTAAAGTCTTGACCTGTGTAGCCCAAATCAAGCAACTGGGTATTATTCCTCCAATTGTCAAAGGTTCCGGAATCAGCATGAAGACCTCCGGAACCTCCCTTCCTCTCTTCTTGAAACAAAATGCAATTGAAGTCCCCTCCCACAAACATCGGACTGAAAATTCTACTGGTCGACTTCTCCAACTCTTGCCAAAAATCAACTCTACGGGAAACAGAAGGTGGGCCGTAAACAACAAAGAAGTGAGCCGATTTACCCTCCACAACAGTCTTAGCATGAATAAAATTTTTGTTCAGTTCCACAATATCAACCTGCACCTTATTATTCTTCCAAAGAAGCCAAATCCCCCCGGCAAAACCGACGGCTTCAACTCTCCGAAAATTAGTGAAATCCGACCTCAACAGCCGATCACAAACTTCTTGAGCTCTATCCCCAGAAATCCTAGTCTCTACAAGTGCTAACATATCCACCTTATGATTTCTACAAAGGTAGCGAATTGAACGACGAAAACCCGGCTTCCCTGCACCAAAACAGTTCCAAAGTAAGACATTCATCATAACAGAAACGAGTAAAAGAGAAGACAGAGAACGAGAGAAGAACTCTAAAAGGCTATTTAAGCCAAATTTCCCTCCGTCATAGCGGAGTCAATATCGCCTTCGGAAGCCGTTGATCCTTGTTGGCACACCAAGACAAGGTTGTTTGCTGCAGTCACTCCCGCCTCTGTTCCATTAGCACCATTCACATCTCTATAATCTTCCTGTATCGTAGTCCTAGGAAATTCTCCAGGCCCCGTAACTCTTCCCGGATCTGGATCAATAGACTGGGCCAAGATATTATCCATAGACAAAGATGAAGGAACATGGCCCAACAAACTAGAGTCCCCATTTCTTTGCCTTTTCTTTGGCCCAGCGTTATTATTACTTCCTAACCCAGTAGTTACTACATTAGTTTTAAGCTTTGGAGTAAAAACCCCTTCCATTCTACCAATTCTTGGTTTTCTTTTTTCAACCTGAGATTTACTAAGATTTATCCCATCACCCTTTCCTGGTTTAAAGCCCACCAATAATCTATTCGAATCCTCCACCATGTCCATTTGGACATTTTGGTTTCCATTGCTATCAGCAAATCTGGGCCCCGTGATTTTTTCCGCTATTTTTTCAAACTTCCTTGCCAGTTGCCACATCAGATTTGGCTTTCCCATTATTTATGTAACTTTCCTTCTCATTGGAGATTCCCACCTTTTCAGTATCCACGATCTTAACGGCCTCACGATTAGTGTTTTCCTTTTCTGATATCTCAAGAGCACCAAAACGATTTGTAGGCACAAATAATTGCCTTGAATCGGGAACTAATTTCCCCTTTCCTTTTACATTAGGAGACAGAATATTCTTTGAATCGGAATTTTGACCATTTTCCGACGTCGGATTCTTTTGATCGCCACCGGCCTTGGCCTTTCCCCTTGTCGGTTTCGGTTTTCTAGCCACCGTCATCCATTCGCCATACGTACCACCACCCTCAATACAGTCCGCCACTTTTTCCGTTACCCTTACACTAGCATTATCTCTGCTGTTCGATTCCCCCTCATTAGCTTGTTGAACCGTAGATGTCGACACCGGCCTGAAAGGACAATTGCTTTTAACGTGACCAAACCTCCCACCACTGAAGCAAATTGTGGGAATTCCCTCATACTCAATTAAGAAACGGTCACCATTGATGCTAATAGCTCCTCTTAGAGGACGCTCAAGATCAACTTCAACGCAAATTCGGGCAAATCTCCCTCTATTTGTGTATAAGGTCTTCGGATCAACTCTAATCGGTCTTCCAATACCAGTAGCAATTTTTAGAAGAATTTTCTCTTCATATAAAGTCATCGGAAGCCCAGAGAGACGTATCCACACCGGAGCCGTTCTGATTGGGTCCGTAGTGCGAAATTGTGGAGTCCAACTACGAACGCATAGGCAACGTCCAAAGACCGTCCATGGTCCGTTCGTTAATGCCGTCATATAATCCTCTTCACTTCCAAATCGGACAAGAAAGCATCCATGCTCCAAATCAAGGATTTGAAAGCGGGTATTAGCCCTCCACAAATCGGACAAGAAAGCATCCAGAGCCGTTCTGATTATAATTGAATTGAATTGATCAGGTATCATCTGTGTCATTAACAATGTCGGCCGGAGAACTCGCTTGCACCTACGCCTGCTTGGCCCTCTATGACGACGGCATCCCAATTACGGTATTCTTATCTATTCATTCATTCGCCTATACATCGCTTCGGTTTAATCTGTTGTTTAATTCATTGATTTGTGTCCGAGATTTCAAAAGTTATTGCCTTTTAACGTTAAATTTTGAGTGGAATTAATTCAAGTTTCTTTCTTTGGGTCGATCATGCTTTGCTGTTTGATTACTAATCAAACTTGCAATCTTGTATGATAAGAAGTAATGTTTTATGATATTACTTAGTTAGAATACTTTATTTGGCTAGAAACCCTTTAAAGAAATATGCGTAGGCCTGAAAAACGGATTCTTGTGAATATTTCATGCAACTAGCTAGGCTTCCTATGATGTCCATATAATTTTTTTTTATATTTATGTGCATGGCTTGATATGCTAATTAGGCCTGCAAAATAATCTTGATGTATTCTACACTACTGTTTGCTTACTAATCAAACTATACTAATGATGTCTGATAAAGAAGCAATGGATTACTTAACTATATAATACTTTTTTATTTGGCATACAAACCCTTGTATAAAAATAGATTCTTTTGATCGAAGTTATCGTTAGGTATCATATACATTCATGTGTTCAAACCATTCTATTAATGCTGTCTGATAAAGAAGCAATGGTTAGGTATTATATATTCATATGATGATGATGATTTGGTTTCTAATCTTACCTTACCATGGCTTGATATATATGCAGGCTGAAAAGATATCCACAATGATCAAAGCTGCCAATGTACAAGTTGAGTCATACTGGCCAGGCTTGTTCGCCAAGCTTTGTGAGAAGAGGAGCGTGGAGGACCTCATCATGAACGTTGGGTGCGGTGGTGGAGGAGCGGCTCCTGTTGCTGCTCCTCCTCCTGCCCGCGAGGAGGAGGAGAAAAAGGAAGACGCCAAGGACGAGAGTGATGACGAAAATATGTTTTCCCTGTTCGATTAGAGGCCGGAGCTGCTTCAAATTTCTGCAACATGTTTAAGTTTCCTGTTTTGTATTTCTATGCTTTGCTTAATAATTACTTTGTATTTTTACTTTGTTTTTTGAAGAGAAGCTTTGGATTCCATTGGCTTTTTATTTTAATTTTCAGGTGAATTCTTGTATGTTATTTTTCAATTCAAATGCGTGTTTTATTGAACAGTTTTGGCTTCCAGTTTTATGTGTTGGTCAATAATACATAGATTTAAGAAACACAAGTTTAAGAAATCATCTTGGTTTACGACAGCTCGAGCCAAGTTTGAAAATTAGTGGCTTCATAATTTCCTAACTAATATGATCCAAAAATGGCATAACAATTGATCATATGATTCCAACATACCTTGACTATCTTTTTTTTTTTTTTTTTTTTTTTTATCAAATACCAACTTCAAGCTCCAAAAGCTAACACCTCAAAGATGGTTTTTGGGCATGCTAACACTTGTGTAATTTCCTTTTGATATATATCCTCTCCACTCTCACATTTTGTCCCAACTACTTTTGATATATCCTTTCCAAAAGCAAAGGGATGACCTTGTAGACTTGTAGCGTTTGCAAAAAAAAAAAAATACGTAGGCGCAACAATATCACGTCCTAAAAAAATTAAACGACATAGTTTATACATTCCGTTAAAAATAGGCACAACCAATGAGCTATAAACCCATTCAATTTTATTAATAACTTTGCGAGTGTTTAATTTTATTTTAAGCCTAAGCAGTAAGCACCGTTGAATACTCTTTCAGTCGCGTTTGTTAATAAATGGCCAATTAGTTATGGGTAATGGGCCATTGCCCATAACTTTACCCATTCAATTATTGGACAACAAGAAGTCGATAACACACGAAAAAAAAATCCCATGTATCTGATGTAAGCATTAAACGAAATCCAATTGATTATATAAATAATTTCTAATATAAACCGGTATTTCATATGTAAAAGTAATCTTAATGTAATTGCTATTAAGTATTAACCAATCTTATTGGAAAAATTATTCTTTAAAACTCGAGTACCAATTTACTTAAAAAGCATCTATAACTATATATTAAGGCTATACTTTTTCGAGTCACCAGGACGATTCTAGCTCCACCTCATATTTAAAAAAATAATTTTTATTTCTATTATTATAACTTCTTTTTATTAAATTCTTTTTTAACTTTTTAAATTTATCTCTAATGTCAAACAAATATCTATTTAGTATAACAATATCTTTTGAAAGCTTTCTTATACAAGTATTTAAAATTAAAGATAAAATATTTTAAAATAAGTATAAATATCTTTTATAGTTTAGCATGATATATTTTCACGAATTTATATATATATATATATATATATATATAGTTTTCTATCCTAAGGGCATAGGATAAGAATATTTTAGGAACTAAAATCCTAAGAGAAAACTAATAAACCCTATTGAAAAAATAATTAAATCTAAATAAATAAAATTTCAAAATATATTACCATTTTTAGGCTATTAACCTATGTGGTTAGAAAAATTGATACATATATTATATATATAAAATATTTTCTATAAAATACTTATAATGTTTAAAAATAAAAAATAGGTAATATAATATTTAATAGATATATTGATATATTTGATAATCTCTAAATTAAGGTACATAGAAAGTAATAAAAAACATAAAAAATATAATATTTAATCTTATCTAATCCTCAATTTATCGGATTACAAAATGAGTTTGGCCCCACCTTAAATGAAAATAAATTATTTTCTATAAGTAAATTATTTTTTATCTTTATCTTCCATATTTTATTATATCTTATTTATTTATTTAATTATTATTTTATGTAAATTTTATCTCTTCCATATTCTAATATATAAATATTTTTTATTCATATGTTATATTTTTTTAAAAATAAATATATATGAAATTTCATCAAGAAAAAAGAGAAATGTACATTATTTTACCTTAATAATTTTTTTTCTCAACATTAAAATTAATAATTTATACTTAATATTTTTTATTTGATTCAAAAAATAAAAAATTGGTATATTGTACAAGCAATAAATTACTTACATTAATTTTTATATTATATTTTTATTTAATATCTATAAAATACTGAATCATAGTCGTGCATGGCACGATAGGTATAACTAGTTATCCATCTACCTTGGGCTGCTCAATTTTTTTTGATCTCATAATTGGGTGGTATTTTCATAGGTTTTTCATTTTCATCTTGCTCGAGCATAGTAACTGAAGATACATAACAATTACCCAATTCATCTCTCTAAATACATGAACAGTCCGGTGTCAAAAAATGTCTAACAATCGCAACAAAACATGTCTTAGAATTTATTAAGCAATTAAGTGCTTATTTTTTTAAAACACGTAAAAATTCGGAGTACGAAAAAAGTTTAATAGTTTGAGAGGCCGTTAAAAAACACCTAATTTGGAGAGACTTTCTACAGTTTTTTCTTTTTTAGTTTGTTTTAGTCGAAAGTGATTTAGATTTAATTATTCTAAAGCAAAAGTAAAAAAATTATTAAACGACACATGTCGCTTTTAGATTGGACCACAACACCACTTTTATTTAAACCAATTTTTGGAAAAATAATTAAGTTTAATATAAAGATAGTATAATGTACATACAATCTTATATCACTATCATCAATGCATAGAAAATCCCATTATTAATTTTTAAAAAACATAATTTTTTATTTTTGGATATGATAAATAGGAAGATTATTAAGATATTTTTTAATTTTCATAATTAAATAAATTATCATTTTTGGATATTAATTTAATTCATAATACTAATAAAATATTATTGTTTCAAATAAACAACTTTTATAGTTTATTGATTTTAAATTTTTATTCAAAAGTTATATTTAATCATTTACATGATTATTTTTCTCGGATAATAAATATATTTGAAAATATTTTATTTAATAAAAACCCGTACAAGGTACGGGAATAAATACTAGTCTATTACTAATAACTAAAGCCGAAGCAATTTCTGTCACCACGTTGCGCCACATCACCCCTTTATTAAAATAATAGTTTTAAATAGTTAATATGCAAAAAAATTTATCTCCAAGTAAACATAAAGATAAAATAATATTTGTAAGAATTTATCCCGAAATAAGCTTAAAGATAAATAATATTAGTAGATTTGACCAACATTATATTTATTATATTTGTAAGAGATATATTAAAAACAATAAGAAAAAAATATGTATACATTATCACATATATATCTTTGAAATAAAAATAGCCATATCTATCTATAACTATATATTAAAGTTGTAACTTTTCTAGCCACCATATTAATTCTAGCCCCACATTATATTTAAAAATTAATTATATAATTTTTTCAATGAAATTTCTTTCTATTATTTATGTGAAAAAAATTAATTCCAATTTTAATTAAATAACGAAAAATATTTTATCTAATTATAAAAAAATTTATCTTAAATAAAATTTTAATAAAAAAGTAAAAATTTAAATTTCTATATTATTACTTGCCTAAATTAAATTTTTATAAAAAATTATATTATCTTTTCCTTAATTTACTTTTTGGATTTTTTTTGTAAATATAAAAGATTTTTTATCTTTAAAAAAGTTCTATATTTTTTATATTTTATATCCTTACTTATTAATTATCTTTTTAACTTTTTATTGAAAAGATTTTTAAAGAATTGAATTTGATTAATTTTTGTAAGAATTTACATTATTTTTTTACTTTTTATTTATTTTTTTATATTTACTTTATTACTATCATATTTATAATATATCTAAAAATTGGTGAGTCGTAGTCGTGCATGGCATGACGGGTACAACTAGTATCTTCTAAACCTGAAGCACTTTTGGGCAGATTCGTCATTAAAAATTTATAATACAGTCACCCTATTTTTAATAATGATTTTTTAAATTAATTATCTATTATATAATTCAATCACCTTATTGAATTTCCAATTTTATACACTCATCTTATTTAATAATTTTTTTATCAAATTTTTAAGAGATTGGATAAATTTTTATCTCTACCTATTATTTCTATCTTTGTTCATTGTTTTTTTTTATCTTTGTTCATCTCTACCTTATATATTTAATAATAATTTTTATTTACGGATAATTAATATTAATTTTCTATCCATATATAAGTACGACACATACAAAATAGTGATCTAATATTTTAGAGTGAAATAGATAACGTTTTACCATATATATGATAAATTTAAATTAGTTTTAATATAAATTTTCTATCCATAAATATATTTTTGTTATAATTTTTATATTAAGTTTTTATCCATAAGTATAAAAAAAATTAAAATAGTAAATTAATATTTCAATTACCTTATTTTTTAGTTGAATATCCCATAATAAATTAAACTAATATCTCAAAATAAAATAGATAAATTTTCTATCTATAAGTATATTATTATTTACATATACTTTTAATTAAAATTTTATCCATAATTATAAGCAATTTTATAAATATTGTACTAAATTTTTATATTAACTAGTTTTACCCGTCGTACCATGTACGACTACGATTCGATATTTATAAACATTATAAATAGAATATTAATAAATAAATAAAAATATAATATAAACTTTAATATAAGTAATTTATTTTATATTCTTCCTATTTTATTACTTTTCATGTACGTAAATTTAGAGTTTATCAAATATTTCAATATCTATTAAATAATTTATTATCCATTTTTATTAATTTTAAAAATTTTAACTATTTATTCAATAATTTTCTATAAAAGAAAATCATTATATTTCTATAAATAAATTCATCAAAAGATATATGATAAAATATTTATATTTATTTTTAAATATTTAAATATTTTATCTTTAATTTTAAATACTTGTATAAGGAAACTTTCAAAAAATATTATTATACTAAATAGATATTTTTTATGTTAGAGATAAATTTAAATAGTTATAAAGAATTTAATAGAAAGAAGTTATAATAATAGAAATAAAAATTAACTTTTTAAATATAGGGTGGGGCTAGAATCGTTCTGGTGACTCGAAAAGATAAAACTTTAATATATAGTATAGATATTACCTATTTGTATAAGGAAGTTTTCAAAAGATATTGTTATACTAATATATATTTGTTTGATGTTAAAGATAGATTTAAATAGTTAAAGAAGAATATAATAGGGTAAAGTTAAAATATTAGAAATAAAAATTAATTTTATAAATATGAGGTGGGGCCAGAATCGTTCTGGTGGTTCGAAAAGGGACAACTTTAATATATAGCTATAGATAGATTAGTTAAATCCCCGTGATATTCAAAGGATAATTTTACTAAAGATTATATAGTATTATGATATTAATATAAAATTTAAAACACTTATATATAATATCATAATAAAATTATTTAATTTATAAAAAATCTTTAAGATTGTGCCCCATATTTTATCAACATATAGATAAGAAAATTATATACTTTAAACCTGAGTCTTGTTAAAAGATAAAAAAATAAATTATTATGCATAAAATTACTATAAAAAATATTAGATCAAGGAAAATTCGTTGTTTTGATCTGAAGGAGGCCAAAGACTAAGCACGTTAATATTGAATGACCATGAAGAGCTTTTATGGTATATATAGAATAAATTACACATAAAATTATATATTTTCTCAAAATAAAAATATATCAACATAATAAAATTTATTATTTAAAATTATATCATTATATAGATATAAATTTTATACTTGGAGCTCAAGCCTTGTTAAAAGATAAAAAAAAATATTAAAACCCTGAATCTTATTAAGAAATAAAAATATTAAATTAATATGGAAAATATCATCTCATAGTAATTTATGTATATAAAAAATATATAAATATGTTATATATTGTAGTAAACTAATACATAATCTATGGATAGAAAATTATATACATAAAAAATTATATAAACATGTTATCTATTTAGTATATATAGCAAGAATACTATAAGTTGTTACAAAATTTATTAAAATATAATTTCACATTAATTTATTCAAAAATGCCACGTGGCGCAAATTTTACAACAGACTTGGGTTCTGCTTTATAATGTATTAGGGTAGATTTTCTGCCCATTACTATATGACAAGTTTGTTTTGTATGATAATTTTCTAATTCATATTTTATAATATTTGGGTAGTTTTGTTATAAAGTTATTATATTCCATTCACCAAGTTTTAATTACGGATTTTTAAATATTAATTTTTTATCCAAAACTATGAAATAGAAGATAGAATTTTCTATCAATAAGTATATTATTATTGAATCTTTAACAAAAAAATAAAAAATAACCTTAATAATATCTTAACAAAAAAATAAAAAATATTTTAAAACATTCAATTCAAGTGAAATTAACATTTAAAATTTTTTAATCAAAATATGGGGCAAGATCTCAACAAATAAATGAAAATAATTTTTAAATATATTCAATTAAAATATGTGGTACGATCTTAAAGTTTTTTTATAAATTAAATAATTTTATTGCTATATTGTATACTACTACAAGTATTTTAAATTTTATATTAATGTTATAAATTTTTATATTTTTTTTAGTAAAATTAATCCGTGAATTTTACGGGACTTCAACTAGTTTATCATAAAATTGAACCAACTTTTTATGTGGCTTTAGGTTGCTTGTTGTGTACACTTCGGTTTCCATAAAAACATACTTTGTAATAGAAATATATGCATATAAACTTATTTAGAGTTGCAAATTTGCAATAGTTCGATTTTAGATTACAGTAAAGAACAAAACAATGAAATACCATGAACATTTGTTCTGAGAATTAATCAACAGAATTTACACACAAATCAACAAGGCACCAAGGACAATGAAAACGACCTTCATACACATTATAGAGTTATGTTCCTCTATCAACGTAGGTACAAAGCTGGTTTCTTCTCGAGTTGCATCCACTTGGAGCAGTTTTAAACCTGTAATAAGTGACACCACAAGGCAAAGAATTAGGCAACAGCCGTAGTCTTTTGCTAATGAAATTAAAGGCCCCAGATTTGTATGATTTCTTATTCCTCTTGAAGAGATGGAAACTTACACCAGAAACATGTTACAGTATCAGACAGAACAACAATAGGAATTTCTCCCGCCTTGCTCATGTGATCCTTGCAGCTTCATTCCACTTGGACGAGAAGGAGCAGTTCTTGCCAATCGCTTCGCTGAAACACATGTTTAATTGTAGCCATATGCCGAAAAAAAAACTTAAAAAGTTTACAATAGACAGACAAGTCAAACAGCATTATTATCCCAGATTACATAGGAAAAAAAAACAATCTGTACCTATTTCAAGGAAAAGCTCATTCACATTGTGTGCCGTTTTAGCAGACGCTTCGAAAAATTGCAAGTTGTTTTCTTTTGCATATTGCTCACCGATCTGCATCACATAACAAAAAAAGAAGAGTGAGTACAACAAGCGGATCATCAAGAATACAGGTGTGTTTTTACAATAGCTCGAATGGCATTACCTCAGTATCAACCTGCCTTTTAGCATTGAGGTCTGCTTTGTTTGCAACCAGCATAGCAAACATGTTCGGATTTCCTAACACAACATAATCAAAAGAAACTATGAACAAAAAAATGTCTAAGCACAAGCATACTATCAGTGCTAGTGTAAGGCTGAAACACAATCTCGATAATAGATGTGTATGGATGACATTGTTATGGGGAAGAGAAAGGAAGAATTCAATGCTCAAGTATATAAAAGGGAATAGCACTTATCAGCATCCATAGTATATATATAATACTTACAAAGACACCAAATAAGTCTCACAAAAACAATGTCAAATCTGAGCCTGTTGTAGAATTCAATGCTCAGTATATAAAAGGTAAACAAGTCTAGATTGCAGGTGTGCGAGGTTATACGATAGCCATATTTAGTTTCTCTGCTAGGTTTCTTCTGTTTACTCCAAAATCAAAAGAATCTTATGAAGCTGGAAATAATTAATGACCAACAACAAACTTTTGCAGAAAACTATTAGGCCAAAAAAAGCAAATTTAATTGGAACTCATACAATGATACAAAGCATCAGACGAAGCGAGTGCTACGATTAAGGAAGCCAAAAGTGGACGATATGCGTTTCCAATAAGGAGAAAAGAATTACCTTGTCTCTGCAATTCCAAGACCCATTTTTTAGCTTTCACAAAAGATTCCTACATCAAACACAACGATATGAAACCGTCAGATTGGCAACAAGATTGAAGTGTTTTTAATGTTGAAGCCATAAAATATACAATCCCTTGCACAATAACTTTGGAAGCTAAAATCAACAAAGTAATGCCAGTATTATGAAACTTAAGTTCATTTGTGCTCATGACTTAATGGGTAACTTCTATCACATAAATTGGCACTTCAAGCAGGAAGGAAGCACTTGACCAATTGCACTTCATGAAAGACAAAATAAGTGCAAAGTTCATATTACTGATGAAAACCTTCATTATCTGATATGCTAATCGTGTTAGACAACCTATTATCTGGATGTACTTCATCAACTGTATGAGAAACATAGAAAGAAATAACATGACCTTAAAATTGACATCAACCGTCAAAAGAGTGTGATAGATGAACTTAGAGGTGAAAGAAGTCATTTTCTGTCTACCACTATTTTCTTTTCCACTCAATCCTAACTATCCAAAGATCAGCCCATATCCATTCTAACAAAACATAATATAGAATGCCAATTGAAATTGACTCCGAAAAAAAAACCTTACAATAGATACAACCTTATTCATCTAAGTATTTATATATTAAGTTTGTTAAATAAAAAGACGAAAAATGTTCAGTAGAGTACCATGCTAGTAATGTCATAGACCACAACAGCTGCAGCTGCGCCACGGTAATACATAGGAGCCAAACTATGGTATCTCTCTTGACCTGCAGTGTCCCATATGTCAAATTTCACCGTGGCTTCATTTAGGGATATGACTTGTGTGAAGAAAGCAGCTCCAATAGTTGATTCCTACAGATTACACTCACATTCAGGATGCCCCAAACCCGGAACATAAAATTGACAGCAGAAGCATATTGCAGGATGGATGTAAGGAAGAAAACCTGATAATCATAGAACTGGCCTTTGACAAATCTCAATACCAAGCTTGTTTTCCCTGTACCCATGTCCCCAAGAAGCACCTGGAAACAATACCCAGAAAGACGGTTAATTGATATCCATGAATTGCCCACATGCCGTAATTTGATAACCAAACAAAAGTTTTATTCGTTTAAATCTTCTGCAAAGATTATGTAGACGGAACTCATCATGGTCAAAGTTGATTTCATGGGTCCAGGAAGTCAATTTAAGATAATCGCACAATACATAGCAATTTAGCAATCGATCAAATTATCTCATTAACCAACAGAAAAAATACCTAATTTGCCATTGGAAATCCACCAATGACAACTTAAATTATCAATTTGATGGGTTTGATCCAAAAGCATCAATTATTACGCAAAATCAGAAAAGAAAATTGAAGACATACCTACCAGTTTGGCTTGTATGTTCTTGCTGCTAGCCGCCATTGGATCAATGAAGCAAAGCCCAGTAAATTCTCGGCTTAAGAAGCTCAAAAAGGAAGACAATGGGTGGATGAAAAAACCGAAAGTTGACGTTTTTAAGGAAATCAATCGAAAATAAAAGCAAGGTAGGGTTAAATTCACAATCAACGAAGAAAGCTTGCGTTGGGGTTCTCGTAGTAGGATAGAGAAAAACGGAGAAAGATGATGATCAACACTTCGACCGAGAGATGGACAAAGCCGACTTGTAGGTTTCTCTCGGTGGTTGACTGTTAAGTTGGGTTATTTTTTTGGGAAAATTGCATTTAACCACCCTTTATTTCACACTTGTTGCAATTAACCACCCTTTATATTTTTTTCTACACTTAACCACCCCTTATTTATAAATATGTGCATTTAACCACCCATTTTGATGAAAAATGTTATTTTCTTCATCAATTAAAGTAAATTACGTTTTTGCCCTTCTTTTTTTAATTTTATTTACAATAAATAAAAGAATTTAGGAATAAATTGAGCTTGGAATGTCATTATCATTGGCTTTCAGCCTACATCTCAACCTTTTGAATCTCTATTCGTTGTCCATAAAGTTAGACATAATCGACTTCAAGGAACGTTCAAAGTCGTCAGAATTAGATCCAAAACTCATGGTCTTTGCATCGGCGAAGTCGTGGTTCTTCGTTGCAATTGGACGGAGGGAATGAATTCTTATATAGGATATTAGGTTAGGGTTATCGGCGTATTGGAACTTGAAAGTGTGAATTATTGTTTTTCCTTTATTTATTTATTGTAATTAAAATTTAAAAAGAAAGGAAACAACGTAATTTACTTTACTTAACGGAGAAAATGACGTTTTTCGTTAAAATGGGTGGTTAAATGCACATAATTACAAATAAGGGGTGTTTAAGTGTAGAAAAAAATATAAAGGGTGGTTAATTGCAACAAGTGCAAAATAAAAGGTGATTAAATGCAATTTTCCCTATCTTTTTTTTGGTAGAAAAAGTTGAGTTATCTATTTGCACTATTTGATTCCTTGATCATTTTCCTGAGCAAGGGATTCCTTGACTTGTGATATAAATAACTCTGTCTAAAAAATGTTGGTCAAAAGATAAAATTACTCCTTATTGATAAAATAAAATATCTATCCTAATATATTATAAAATATAAAATATATCTGTTGTAAAAATTATTATATTACGTAACCGTACTTGAATAAAATAAAATTAATTTTGTAAAAATAAATATCTATAAATGGCAGAATAAGAAGTGGGACCGGGTACGAGGATTAACATACCCGACGGGATTCCCAATGTTAAACTCGGGGCCCGTTGCCGTACGCATCTCTAAAAAACAAACAAACCCCTACCTTTGCGAGTCCTCGAAACCTCGGCAACGAGGTCTGAACCTCGTTGCTCAAAAGCTGACACCCCCGCCCCGTCTAAACCACTCAGCGGCCACCGCTCCTCCGACCAATGAACAACTGCCTCACGCTCGACCAATCAAAAGTCATGACCTCGGGCGTCCCACATCGAGCAAACACCAAAACTCGACTCCTCAAATCTCTATAAATAGAGGAGAACCTCATAGGTAGCAAGGGGTCGAGAACCTCTTGAACCCAAGAACTATCTTGCTTGTTGAAGATCGACGTGTTGAAACATCGTCAAGACCACGCTATAGACAAGTGAAGGTCTACAAAAAGACTTCAAGTCACCCAAAAGAATCCCCGCCCCAATCAAAGATCTCGCTATATCGCATCGCAGGTCACAACACCGCATGCTAAATCAACCCCTCGACCTCGCCACTGGAGCTCGACACTCAGCCTGCGAGTGATAGAACCTCGTTGTAACTAGGAGATCTCGAAACTTGTTAGATCGAGATCTCGAACATTCTAAGAGAGATCTAGGGCATAATAACTGGTTGTAACCTCGTTAATTGTAACCTCGCAACCTGTAATCTCGCATTAAAGGCATAAATAAAAGAGCAAGTATTTGCACAGTCGAATAAAAGTAATCTCATTTCTTGTCTTCTAGCGCTGGTTTGTTTCGGGTTTCATCAAGCGACGAGTGGTGGTGTATCACGACAAGAAGGTTAGGCCCCGGGTTTTGGTCATAGGTTGTCTCGTCTTGAGGCGTACCAAAGGTGGCAAACTGGATCCAAATTGGGAGGGTCCGTACCTCCTCGGAGAGGAGGTCGCGCCCGGGGCTTTCAAACTCAAAGATAGCGAGGGGCGCACTCTAAACAAAACATGGAATATCGCTCGGCTCAAAAGATATTACATGTAAACTCTCATAACTCTCGGCGTTTCCAAAAATTTTGTGAATAAAGGGTTATGCAATGTTTTCCAAATATTGTCTCAAATATGAAAACCTCGTCGCGCGTCGACGGCTTGTTCAATTCCACCACTCGCTTCCCACTTGGGGTTGGAGATTCTCGGTCTTAAGAGTTCAATTCCACCCCTCGCTTCCTGCTTGAGGTTGGAGATTCTCAATTTTAAAAGTTCTATTCCACCCCTCGCTTCCCGCTTGGGGTTGGAGATTCTCGGTTTTAAAAGTTCAATTCCATCCCTCGCTTCCCACTTGGGGTTGGAGATTCTCGATTTTAAGAGTTCAATTCCACCCCTCGCTTCCCGCTTGGGGTTGGAGATTCTCGGTTTTAAGAGTTCAATTCCACCCCTCGCTTCCCGCTTGGGGTTTGAGATTCTCGGTTTTAAAAGTTCAATTCCACCCCTCGCTTCCCGCTTGGGGTTGGAAATTCTCAGGTTTAAGAGTTCAATTCCATCCCTTGCTCCTCGCTTGTGGTTGGAGATTCTCGTTTTAAAAAAAAGTTCAACGCCACCCCTCGCTCCTCGCTTGGGGTTGGAGACAATAAAAAACAATTAAGCGCGATCCGAGCGAGGCTCGTGATCGTGGCATAAAATCTATCGTGCGCGATCCGAGCGAAGCTCGTGCTCGTGGAATAAAAATAATCATGCGCGATCCGAGCGAGGCTCGTGATCGTGGCATAAAAACAATCATGCGCGATCCGAGCGAGGCTCGTGATCGTGGCATAAAATCTATCGTGCGCGATCCGAGCGAGGCTCGTGCTCGTGGCATAAAAACAATCATGTGCGATCCGAGCGAGGCTCGTGATCGTGGCATAAAAACAATCATGCGCGATCCGAGCGAGGCTCGTGATCGTGGCATAAAATCTACCGTGCGCGATCCGAGCGAGGCTCGTGATCGTGGCATATAATCTATCATGCGCGATCCGAGCAAGGCTCGTCATCGCGGTAGAACGAATGCCCGATGTGTCCCGAGCGGACAACAAGTCTTGTGGCGCTCGGACCATGGGGTTCGATCGGGATATGACAAGCTCCTGGAAAACACGCAACACGACCACAAGTAAAAGAAGGAAAGAAAATTGCCACAAGTAAAAGAAGGAAAGAAAATTGCATAAAATAGGGCCGTGAAGGCCGGAGTATCATAATTACAGACCCCAGCGGGGCCACCAAATAAAAAACAAAAAAACACAAAAACTACAAGGGCAGGCACCCTTCACTCCTTCGGGATCTCGGCGGCGGGGTCCATGGGGACTTGGCGGACATGTGAGGCAATGATAACCTCAGGATCGGAGGTCGGCGCATTTGGCGCGGAGTTGAGGTCACCAGCGACGAGGTCTAAATCTCCCTGACCTAGGGCCCCTGCGGTGGGCGCCTCGGTACTCTCATTTGGCGCGGCCCCGTCCTCTTTGTCGAGGCAGAACTCGCATTCTCCTTCGGGCTCTTCCCCGGTTTCCTCACCCATGGTCAACCCATAGTTGGGGATAAAGAAGGCGATGCGAGGGTCGATATGCCCATACTTCGCAACCGCCTGCTTTACCCCAGCACGAATGGCCTGCCGGTAGATCTTGTCGATGCTGCTCAAGAGCTGTTCCTTGTACTCGGGAGACGACACGTACTTAGGCCCCGCACCCTCTACCTCCTCGTTAAGCTCTTTGATGCGCTCGTGGAGGCTGCTGTTCTCCTCCTCAACCTTTCAGAGCTCCGACTCTTTCTCCCTGAAAAAGTTGTGCTTCGCGGAGAGTTTGATCTGGATCTCCTCGACCTCGGCCCTTAGATCCCCAACCAGGCCCTTGGCCTCCTCCTCCTCCTCTTTGGCCTTCTTCTCCTCCTCCCTAGCCCTGGCCTCTCTCGCCTTGGCCTTGGCAACTGCCTTGGCCTCGTCCGCCGCCGCAACTTCCGCGGCCCGAGTCCGCCTCGTGGCCTCCACGAGGTCCTTCTCGTTCTTCACACATTCAGCTGTGCGATCCTCGAGCCTCGCCTCCAAGGTGTCCATGTTTTTCTGGAGGAGGCTGATGCGACTACAACTGTAGTTCTCAAAGAAGTGATGCTAAAAACAAGAAAAATAAAAAGATACATCAGGGAAGAGAAGGCATGAGGCTAGCAAGCGAAGCCTACAAAAACGAAGCAAGACATACCATCACCGAGTAGCGGAGGAACTCTTCAGTAAGGGCTTCCTTGGAGAGATTGTTCGCCCACGCAATCTCCTCCTTCCAATCGTCCCTCTTCCAGTTCCTGAGTGCCCCCTTGGATGGTCCGGGGCAGTGGAACTTCTCGGGGGGGATCGTTGGGAGAGAGAACCCAACTCGCGGGGTCGGAGCTAACAATGATCTCCTTCCCCGATGCACCTCGTTGACTGTCCCCCTTGTGTTTCTTCTTTTTCTCTTGGCGGGGGGCCTCCGCGTCTTTTACTTTTGGATTCGGCCCCATCGTCGGGTCCTCGGGGGGCATGGGAGGGCACTTTTTCGCCTTCGCCAACGGGGTCGGCGGCTTCGCTGAGGAAGCTGGCGCCTTTACAATAGGGCCCTTCGAGGCCTTGGGGACCTGGGCGGTGGAGGTCGCAAGTTTCTTCCCCTGCGCCCTCGAGGCTAGAGCGTTAAAAAGATCCACTGCAAGAGGAAAAAACAAGTTAGATAAAAAGAGCAAAGAACAGAACATTGCTAACAGTCAAGTTGTGTGATCCGAGCGAGGCTCGTGATTGTCACTAAATAAGCAAGGTACTCCCTCGAGGCTATGCGTAGCCCAAGCCATAAACAATAATAAAACGCAGGAATAAAAAGAAAAATAAGTACCCTCTTCGCCCTCGTCGGGTGGAGGGGAAAGACTCAGGCCGGCCCGCTCAAGCCTACCCTGTGCCAGGTACTCCCAATACGGCGCCTGACGCGCCGGAGCATACCGAGCCTTGAGATCGGCGGCTTTCTGCGTGCCCTTGGGTCGGACGAATTTGTCCGAAGCCGTGGGGAAGTTGAGATACCTCACTGTGGGGTCCCGGACCAAGAACCATTTATCCTTCCACTGACCGACGTTTGACGGGGTCGTGGTGATCTTGAGCCCGGGCAAGCTAAGGTTGACAAGGCAGGACTCATGTTCTCTCCTCACCAAAAACAAGCTCGACATAATGTCCAGGTCCGATCCATCCCCGAGCTCGTAGCTTCGGATGGTATAAGCGCACAAAAGCCGCCACGCGTTGGGGAACAGTTGCGCGGGGCAGACGTGCATAGCCCACAAGAAGTTGACTATATGCTGGGCTAGCGGCAACCTGAAGCCGGCCTGGAGACTGGGCAGGTGTACAACCACGCACCTCTCGTACAAAGCCAAGGAGCAGCCCTCCCCTTCGGGAAGCGCCAGCTCAACCTCCTCCGACTAGGGGAAGTCCTTGGCAATCTTCTCGAGGTCATCCCGCTTCAAGACTGTGGGAGCCCCCTCGGGCATATAGATCCCTCTCGAGGGGTTCGGGTAAATAGGTATCCTCTCCTCGAGGACTGGTGGGATAATCGACACGGAGTCGGTGATGTACTCCGCGAAAAAGCTCGCTTGGTCGTTGGAGTCGGACGACCTCGCAGCAGACCCGACAACCTCCTCGTCAGAAATCGAAGACGAGGCCATTTCAACCCCAGAAGATGTGCGCAGTCGAGGAAAGCACGAGCTAACCGAGATGACGGAGTCGCTAGAAGAAGGGTCGCTAAAGACGAGCGAAGGGGACTTCGGATTCTGAGAATCACTGGTCTCGACACTCCCTTCAGCCTTAGAGAGCTCTACGTAAAACCTCTCTTGAGCCTTGAATGCGAAACCTGGTGGGGTCTCGAAGAAGTTCCTCTAGACATGAAAGAGCGACGTCCAGACCACGAAAGGCGAACACCTAGAAAAGAAGAGGTTTTGAGACATCGAACAAATCCACAAAAGAAAGAAAACGCGAGGTGATAACAGGAAGAGAACACGTGGCACCCTAGGGCTACTCTAACAGATAAGACGTCCTAGGGAGAATGTGAAGCGCCAAAAGTCGGAGAAGAAGAGTGGAAGCCAGCGGTTGGAAGGCCAAATGTCCCGTCAGTCAAACATCATGACGTTTGGCTTTCCGAGGAATTCGAAATTCGAAAGTGAGGGTGGCGAAGAAGCTCAATCGCCGGCTAACGCGCGAAAAGCTCGAGAGCATCGCCAAAACCACTAGCGCCACCCTCGCCCCCTCTATTTCGCCGCCGTGACACCGGCGCGAAACGCTAGAGGGAAACCGTGCCCCACTAGGGCACGAAGAGATAAAAGAAAAAAAGAAAACAAACACGCCGAAGAAAGACTCGAAAGAATTCGCCAAAACCACCCTCGCCTCCTCCGTTTCGCCGCCGTGACACCGGCGCGAAACGCCAGAGGGCAACCGTCCCCCGCTAGGGCATGAGACAACGAGAGAAGGAGAGAACGCCAAAAAACGCAAAGAAAAGGGGAGTCGGGGACTTACTTGTTCGAAGATTTGCGCGAAAGAGGCGGTGGCGTTCCTAGAAACCGTCGGGAAATCGTCAAACTGCTCGCCGTAGATCGGAAGAACGAGAGAAAGAGGAAGCGTTCTTGAAGAAGAAGATGAAGATGAGGCATTGGGGGGCGTAGAGAGACGCTCTTGTAGAAAGTGATCTTGGGCCCCTCCCCGCTCCTAAAAAAGGCTTAATGGGCCTAATCCACCCTAGCAGCCCATTAATAAAATGAGGAAGAACCGGCCAAGAGGTCGCCACGCACGTAACGGGGGAAAATACCTAAGTGTTAGCCTCGTGAAAGAGTTCCTTGCCAAAGAAGTACTCGCAAAAGAGTTCGCCTAACCTGTAAACCTCGTTCCTCGCAATCCTAAGGCTAAAAGCCTCACACCCCGGGTTTGGCGAACCAGATACCTCTCTCATGTATGACCTACGGTCCTCGGGATGAGACCCTCAGGCCATGGGGTTGTGATGGTGCTCAAAATGGAAGAATAAGAAGTGGGACCGGGGTACGAGGATTAACATACCCGGCGGGATTCCCAATGTTAAACTCGGGGCCCATTGTCGTACCCATCTCTAAAAAACAAACAAACCCCTACCTTTGCGAGTCCTCGAAACCTCGGCAACGAGGTCTGAACCTCGTTGCTCAAAAGCTGACACCCCCGCCCCGTCTAAACCACTCAGCGGCCACCGCTCCTCCGACCAATGACCAACTGCCTCACGCTCGACCAATCAAAAGTCATGACCTCGGGCGTCCCACATCGAGCAAGCACCAAAACTCGACTCCTCAAATCTCTATAAATAGAGGAGAACCTCGTAGGTAGCAAGGGGTCGAGAACCTCTTGAACTCAAGAACTATCTTGCTCGTTGAAAATCGACGTGTTGAAACATCGTGAAGGACCATGTTATAGACAAGTGAAGGTCTACAAAAAGACTTCAAGTCACCCAAACGAATCCCCGCCCCAATCAAAGATCTCGCTTTGTCGCCTCGCAGGTCACAACACCGCATGCTAAATCAACCCCTCGACCTCACCACTGGAGCTCGACACTCAGCCTACGGGTGATAGAAACTCGTTGTAACTAGGACATCTCGAAACTTGTTAGATCGAGATCTCGAACATTCTAAGAGAGATCTAGGGCATAATCACTGGTTGTAACCTCGTTAATTGTAACCTCGCAACCTTAATCTCGCATTAAATGCATAAATAAAAGAGCAAGTATTTGCACAGTCGAATAAAAGTAATCTCATTTCTTGTCTTCTAGCGCTGGTTTGTTTCGGGTTTCATCACTTATATTTATTAATTAATTTTTACCAAAAGATAAAGTTGCGTGACCTTACATTTATTAAACCCATGTAGTCGTGAATAACACGACGGGTATAACTAGTTATAATAACTTGTATTGTTCTTTCTATACATCCAATCTTGTAACATTTTAATAACTTGATCTATATGTTGATATTTTTATGCATATTTATTTTATCTTATAACAAGATTTGTGCTCTAAGTATACAATTTTTATCCATATGTTGATATTTTATAATATAATAAATTACTTATCGAATATATGATATATTTTAGTATACATTAGAGCTGTCAAAATCAGACCCGAGCCGCTCGAAAATTTTAGGGTCAAGACCCGAAAATTTGAACCCGAAACCCGATAGACCCACAACCCGTTGGGTTGACCAATTTAGTATATTTATAAAATTTATTTTAAATAAATAATATATTTTATTATTATAATACATAAAAAATAATATATTATAATTAAATATTATTATTTAATTAAAAATCTATTTTAATAATCATAAAAAATTCTATGTTTTTGACCCACTGGTCAACCCGACGCGCCAAAAATGTGCATCAACCTGACCCTGTTTAACCCGTGACCCTAAAGACCCGAACCCGACTCAACCCGAACCCGAAATGACCGAACCCGAACCCGCCCGACCCGACCTGATTGACAGGTGTAGTATACATTGATATAATTTTATATGAATTAACATTGAACATTCAAATGCTTGAATAAATTAATTTCAATTTTTAAAAATAAATATTATAATAATTGTAATTTTTAATAAATATTATAATAATTAATTTATAGTATTATTCTTGTAGAGTTTGGTTCAAATATAACAACCTCTTATCCTATAAAATGAGGAGAGTTCAGAACCGTTGGATCTCTTTGATCCAAGGGCTGATGTTCTTTCCATATTTATATAAGCGGGAGCAATTTTGTCTTTTCGTATACTATATCTTTTCATCCTTGTAGGAGGATCGACCTACTTGCTCGAGAGTTTGGTTGCTTGGCGCAATATACGGATCTAGATCTGGCGACGTCCTCTTCAACGACATCGAGGCCGACGACAACAAGAGATCCGTCGACGACCATACCGTCGGTGAGATCTCCAACGCATAAGAGGATCTGCCACGTCATGAGATGAGGAAATAGCGAGTAGGGTGGGGGAGGAGCACGTGCCTCGATAAAAGTGGAATTTGGGAGGATTGTACCAATTTTGTAATGGATTTTTCACTAATTTGTAGTGCACTTTTTGTTCTTTGTAATGCACTTTTTGCACTTTGTAGTGCACTTTTATATATTTGGAATGCACTTTTCCGAATTTGAATTAACATCATTGCACTGCACTCTTCATAGTTTGTAATGCACTTTTATGTCTTTATACTATATACTCCACTTTTCATAGTTTGTAATGCACTTTTATGTTTATGTACTGCACTTTTCCAACTTTACACTAGCACTTTTCACTGATTTGAATTAGCAGTTTTTGTAGTGCACTTTTCATAGATTGTAATGCACTTTTATGTTTTTGTAATGCACTTTTCCTACTTTGTACTACACTTTTATATGTTTGTAATGCACTTTTTATATATTTGTAATGCACTTTTCCTACATTGTACTATGGTTTTATATGTTTGTAATGCATTGTTACTAATTTGATTTAGCATTGTTTGTAATGCACTTTTATATGTTTGTAATGCACTTTTTTTTTTATAATATGTACACCATCAAGAAGTAATGATTTTAACTTGAATATGGAAGGCTATGTGATAGTTATCTAACACTTTTTCTCATAATTTACTTCTATAAATATAGTACAAGTAGCCTCACTCTATAATGGGATCAATACATGATTCCATGACCAAGCAATTTTAGGGTGATTATGGGCCCAAAGGAGGGCGATGAGAGGAGGAACATGTCAAATTTCATTGATTGGTCGACATGAACTTGGAGACAAGAAGAGCTCAAAGAGGCTTTTCATGCTTGTGATGTTGATTTAATTTTAATGATGTGCTTGAATAGTGCAATAAATCAGGGCGAGGTCACTTGGTTTTTTTGCTAAGAATATGATTTTATTGGTTCGTACTATTTATCATATGTTGTTGCATGAGAGCATGGAGAGTAAGAAGCAAAGTTTTTCGGATGGAAGGCCACTCAGTGGCCTTTGGAAGCGAATTTGGAAGATAAATACCATACCTCGTGTTAAATCATTCCTTTTGCATGCTATGCGTGAACTATATTACCAAATAAGGAGATATTATTTGGTAGGTGTGTTGTGCAGGATCCATGTTGTGATTTCTGCGGGATCGGAGGATTGAATAATGCTTTCATGTGTTGTTCGAATGTCATGAGGCATAGCGGGTAAGGAAACTTGAGCCTAATCTCACTCATAGGGGTTACAATTCCATGACTCCCTTACAGTTTTTGGATAAAATCGCGGGAAGGTGAGTGCGAGGGAGGTGGAGACTTGAGGCAACTGTTATTTGGGCAATTTGGCGTGCCAAAAATGGGAGAATTTTTGAAGGTGAGACCATGCTTCCTACTAATGTGGTGTTTGAGGTGAGGGCTCTTCAAAAGGATTTTCATGAGTTTTCAAGCAGACTAGTGCTTGGGGAGCATCAAGTTCGGCAGATTGAATCGACTAGTGGATGGGTTCGCCTAGAAGTTGGGACTTTGAAGGTGAATGTCAATGCAACGGTTAAGTTGGGACGTTGTGGTATTGGCTTTGTTGTGAAGGATGCTGAAGGAAATGTATGTAGCTATGGTGTGCGACGAATTCAAGAGACCGCAGAAGTTAAGTTTGCTAAGGCTGAGGAGATTTGCTGGGCTATGACAGTTTTCTAGGAATAGGGATTTTAAAATGTGTGCATTGAGACAAATATCAGTCCCTTGTTTCAAACCTTAATCAAGTGTGTGCATGGAAGGGGTAGCTAGGAGCAATATTGGTTACGATCAAGGAACTACAATCAAGGTTTTCTCCTTGTTCTTTCTTCCAGGTTTGTAGACTTGGAAATGATGCTACCCATTTTGTGGATGCTTTAGTACCGACGACCCCTTTTGTTTTTCTTTCCCATTTTTGTTCATCCTAGAGTACAAGACATTGAGTCGCATGATTTAGCTATTTAATGGATTCATGTATTTTTGCTCATAAAAAAGATCAGCTACTTTTTGATTTTTTGCTCAATAAAAAGTAAAGTAATCATTACCATATAATCCTTTTAATTACACTTATAACTTGGGGGTCATATGTGTAATGGGCCTAGCATACATTGCGTAATGAGGTTCCAACCCAAAACCATATTGACATGGGTGGAGTAACTTATGAGATTATATATTAGACAATTTATGTCTAAGTTTTCTATGTGGAAAACACTCTCTCAACATGCCTCCTCAAGTGCAACTGCATGTGTCGAATTTTAACCATTTCACATATAAGGTCAGGATGCGGATCCACCTTCTAATGCAAAAACATAAGCCAATGGGTAGGAGTTTCACCCTCTTTATATGCTAGTTGTATTTTGTCCCGTAATGTCGATGTGGAAATTCCTAACATGCCTCCTCAAGGGGTAACTAGCATGATCTAGTTGACACTTGCATCTCAATCTCTTTATAGAGAAGTTGAATTCTTTTTCCTAAAAATGGTATAATAGCATCTCAATCTCTTTTAGACATGTACCCAATTTATTAACCTGGAAAACAAACCCGGACCAGGCTTGCTCTGATACTATGATAAAGTCCAATGGATTGATAACCTAAGGGTCGTACGTGCATTGGGGGGGGGGAATAAATAATATTTTATTAATTTAAAGTAATAAATAACTATAAAAGTGTATGATGATACAAATGTTGAATAATAACTATTCATGGAATCTAAGCTCGGTGTAAATCAGGCATATATAGTCTACCTGTCTACGAGTTTTCATATTTTGAAAGCGCTAAATAATAACTTCATTATCAAGGCTTCTAAAAATATCCTTCTCAACATAGCACATTAAACAATCAGTAAAAAAGTCATCTCCCATTTTTTACACAAATCTGTCTTGATAATATTCATCGCAAAGAAGGCTCTTTCCACATTAGCAATCGCATCTCTAGTGATACTAAGGACAACTCGATAAGACGATATACCAAATGAAGATCAGTATGAATTCTTACCTCAATCATCATCTTAGCAAGATCTCCAATACTATGCAATGTGGAATAATTTTCATTTCCTCTCATTTCAAAAATCCACATCTTTAATTGCTCTTGAAGCGCTATTTGATCACACATTGGGAAGCCTTGCAGATATAAGTCTGCACGACGAAGTAATTTTGACACACTAAAATTGGAGAATCAGTTCTTATGATCAATGTAAGCTATAAATGTGAGTAATTCTGTTCTTGACATATTGAAACGATCATCCATTTCGTGACTAATTCGGCCAATAACCTACAAATGTGGCATGCTAATAGTTCGATTAATAGTTTTAATCATTAAATAGAGAAATAATATAATACTAATACCTTATTAAAAATATCAACTTCAAAGTGATACCGTGTTTGGAAGAACCCTAGAATGAGCGTGACCTGGAGCATTATCGTTCACGTTGAGAATAATAATATCATTCTCTGCACAAACATTGTTAAACATCTCCTAAGAACTCATCCCATCATTTCTTCCTCAAATCTTGCAATTTCCTCTTATTATTTTGAACCAAACTCGTGGCATCAATAATGTTTTGATTCTTCTGTAGCAAGAATTATGACAAACCATTTGCCAATTCTAATTTTACTATCACCAAGTGAGCAATAAAAACAAACCGATAACTCTCTAATTTTTTTAATCAAACTACCAACAAGTCCTTGACCTTTTTAATTAGTTCCATCATGAAATATATTGTCAATCACATCAATAGTTGGGGACCATGAAGAGAGAAGATGGGTTATTGTTGTAAAGTGTGAACCCTAATGTGTAGCTCTTGGCCAAGCTAAAGTTGTCACTTGATTCAATCCTCTAAAAATCTTCAATTTTACCATTTTCTTACTTCTCCACTAAGCATTCATGTTGTTTTGCCTAAACTATCTTTTCATTTACAAGAAGCTCCAAGTATAGTTGTAATCATAGACAAATACTCATAGAATTCACTCGCAAACTAATTTAATTGAGAAAGTGGTTGACAAGGACGATTAACCACATACTCTCTTCTAACATCATCTCAAACCTGAGGATCATAATCATTCATTTGTTTTCTCATTGTTGGATCACTAATAATAACATTATCACATGTATTATAATCATCAAGTAACCTAAGTGGCCTCCTATATTCAACTTGACAACAGCTTTACGATTCAAGTATCAAAGGAAATAGTTATTCAAAGCAACCAAACATCTAGATAAATTGTGATTGACTTCTCCTCTTAAACCAACTAGTCCAATCGGGCCCGAGTAAATTAATGTTTCTACTCTTGATCCAATTAACACTGTTTGAGCCAAAATTTACCAAAGGTAGAACCTTGGCTTAGATCGGGCCTTGATCAAGTAAACCGAGAAGAATACGAACGAAATTATGTGTTTATTGATGTAGAAATCAGAAGAAATAGTGTGAATCAAGCGCCCCTTTCCCCTAAGGGTTACATCGACTTATATAACCCCCTCGAGGCATATCTTATCTTAAATAAAGATATAATCTTATCTCTAACTAACAAATATGCTTATTTCTATCTTATAGCGGATACAATCTGGAGAAAAATCTATCTTGTAACAAACATATCTCGGACCCTCTCTCTTCCAACCGACTTAGCCAATCCCGAAGATCTTCCCTAATTCTGTGCACGCTAGAGATTCTCTGTCTATGGCTCAATGCTTCGTTAGCTAAAATCTGGGTCTAACAATACCCCTAAATGCAATTTCAAAATTTAAATTCAAATTTCGAAAATTGCATTTAAGCTTGATAAGACGTTTTGGAGACTGCCTTGAAAGACGGGATCTGCCTCTGACATTTCCCTTTAATGACCCGAGAGACTTGTTGCTTTTCTTATCATTATCTATCCCACGCCTTCTTTCCTTCTCAATCCCTGCCTTCGTCTTCTCAGGTAACACTTCTTCTTCCTCGTTTTACAGCTTTTTTTCTGCTTTAATCTCCATGGCCAAAACTCCGACTTTCGCTTCTTCTTCATCCCTGGGTCCCCAAGACCTTCACCGCTGTGATATGACGTCGGAGGAGATCGCCGAATGGATCTCCTTCGGTGGCTTTCCAAAAGGGACCTGTTTCCACACCCCGACTGTCGAATTCATTGATTGGGTTCGGCCAGGGTGGATCTGCTTTCTTGATTACCCCTTTTCTTTAGGTTTAAAGTTTCCTTTGTCCCCTTTCATTCGAGAATTCATTCAAACCCTAAAAATTTCCCCATGCCAAATCCTTCCGACCACTTGGCGCACCCTTGCTCGAATCGATGAGCTTGCCACAGAGAGGGCTTTGAAGATGACCATGGGAGAACTTCTCTTGGCATATAAAATCATTCCTTAGAGGGTGGGTCGCATCACTTTGCATGCTAGGGACACGAAAAACCCCCTTATCCCAAAACTGAAAATTTCCTCCCGGAGCTGGCAATCCCGATTCTTCTTTGTCGAAAAAGCATCTTTAGGCGATCTTGATGATGGAGTGAAAGACGTCTTTCGAGATGAATGGAACACATCTCGTAAGACGATCTGATCTTCTTTATTAAACCTCTTTTTTGCATACTCTGGTCTTCTTGTTTTCATATCTGTTTTCTTTGTGCAGTACCGGTAGGAATCAACTCTAAGAGCACGGATACGGGTGTGTGTCAGCGCCTGCTAAAGATCAAGCCTGAAAAACGAAAGCCCAAGAAGATCTGTCCTGACCCAGCGGGTAGTGGTGAAGACGAAGAATCTCCAGGATCTGACGAAGAGAAAACCGATACTGAAGTCACTCCCTTGTCTTCTGATATGATGAGTTCCTCTAAGAAGAAATCAGGTTGGTTGCTCTTTCCTCTACTTTCCATGTGTTTAATCCTCTTAAACTTATTTTTAAATAAGCGTCTCCTTTTCTCAATGTGACTCGAATAAAACTCCCTAGGCGCTGTCGTGGATACCTCTGCCGCAGCAATGGTTCAACGGCTGAGATCAGGTGGGGTCAGACTTCCCTCGTCACCTCCTCCAAGTTGTGGGGCCAAGAAGTCTCTTCCTTTGAAGCGGAAAAAGATTGATGATTCTCCAACCTCGCCTGTTGCCAAGAAGGCAGAGCCAAAAGACCTCCTCAGTACTTTCAGGGACACCTTGCTTCCGAATGTAAAGATGGACTTCCAAACCCTCACCCTTGATGCCGCGTTCAGCCATGTGGGTGCAACGCTAAGAGTGGTAAGTTTGCTCACCCGAACCCTTTGATTTTCGTCGTCGTTTCTTTGGCATTTTCCTGACGCTTACTTGCCCTCTGCTTAACTTGTCCTCATTTGTCTACTTTGCAGGCCTTCCAGGAACTGATGGCCACTAATGGTCGTTGCCAGGAAGAAATGAGAGCGCTGGAGGAAAAAGAGAAGCAATCGAGGGAATGGGACGCTGCATCGGACAAGAAGGCTCGCCAACTTCAGTTGTCGGTAGATTCCTTGAAGGTTCAAATGGAGGATCTTCAGTCTGAAAAAGCATTGCTTGAGGCGAAGGCGTCAGAGGCAGAGAAGGAGATCGAAGGCTTCTCCCAAGTGGTGGTGGACGTGGCAGCGTACTACACGATGAAGTCCCAGGCGGAGCTGCTACAGGATTTCGCCGATGGTAAAAGTGCTAAGTGGGACTTGAAGACACAGCTGCATATTTTGGAAGAGTAGTACCCCGCTGGCCATCCCCCCCCCCGGGGTAAGCATATCTGGTGGCTGTAGACCAGGAGGACGATGCAAGCTCTCCAGAGAAAGGTCAAGACAATGAAGGGTGCCCCATGGACAAGGAAGGAGATGGCGAGAAGGCCATGGGCAAGGAGGAATCTTCGACCCCAGCTGGCGGGCAGTAAGCTCCTGATGTGCCTCTCTTCGATCTCTTTAGAAGTACTCTCTTTTTATTTTTTCTGTTTTTGCTGGATGATTGTCAGGATATTTTGGTAACCCTATGGCCTGGGGCCTAAAACTCATATGGCGTCTGATTTTTGAATGGTTTTGACGCCCCCTGAATGGCGCGATATTATTTTATTTTCTTGTTTGTCTGTATTGGGAAATTTGCGTAGTATATTAGCATAGGGAGATTCTTGGAGAATCTCCATGAATGTGTTGCCCGTAAGTGGGGTACGCGTTTAGGTTTTAGCGTTTTAAGGAGTTTCAGTGCTCCTTTCGTTAGCGACTTACTATGAGTCCTGCGTAGGATCACGTTTTGCGCGTTGAGTGTTTAAATTTTTTGCAAAAGAGTCGTGCATAATTTGTTACAATTAGGCTACCTTTGGCCACTGCCAAGCGCGTTCTTGGGCAGTGGATCCTTAAATTAGGATGTAGTGTCATCGCGGCGTCCAACGCATATGGCCTAGGTTATATGCTATAGCTTTCCCCTTCCCGTACTAATCGGATGTTTCGTTAAATCGGAATTAGATAGGGGGTAACCAACTTATGGGTTACTTCGTCGACGTTGTATTCGTGACGACTTCGCCATTTCTAGACGGTATTACCATGTGTCTTAACAGTGGTATTTAGTGTATGTGATGCGTCTCATGTTGTATGTAACTTTGATTAGCGTATGGGTAACCATCTTATGGGTTACTTCATCAACGTTGATGATTTCGTCGTTTTCAGACGGTATAACCATGTGTTTCAACAGTGGTTTTTCTTTGACGCGTTTCATATCGTGTGATTAGCGTGTGTTTGCGTTTCTAAGCAATAAGAGAATGTGCAAGATTGGGAGAATAATTTTCTCGCAAGTTATTATGCAAAGATGTGTGAAAACAAACTTGATGCACTAGGAATTTTTGAAAACTTTGTCCGACAGTGTGGGCAAGTGCCCCGAGTCGTTTATTGAAAAAGCCAAAAATTTGCCTAAAGATTCTCTAAGCTAGAGCTAAGAAATATCTAGAAATAAATCATGATAAGGAATTAATTCAGAAATAGTACTTTTTCAAATGGGTTGCGTTCCAGCTTCGTGGTACCGCTTGTCCGTCTCTGGATTCTAGCTGGTAAGCTCCATTTCCTGCGATTTTAGTGATTTTGTAAGGTCCTTCCCAAGTGGGTGCCAACTTGCCAGCGTTCGCTTCTGCGGTATTCTGGAAAACCCTTCGCAATACCCAGTCTCCGAGTTGAAAGCTTTTTACTCGAACATTTTTATTGTAACTTCTAGCCACTTGCTGTTGGTATTTCGTGATCCGAGCGTGGGCTGCCTCTCTGAGTTCCTGGATAGTATCTAGATCTGCTTCCAACTCTCGTCCATTGCTCTCTAAGGTGGCGAGTCCATACCTTGCGGTTGGGACTAGTATTTCAGCTGGGATAACGGCCTCGCAACCATGTACCAGTGAGAATGGAGTCTGTCCGGTGGCCCCTTTTGGGGTGGTGCGATCGGCCCAGAGTACGTAGGGTAATTCCTCGGCCCACTTTCCTTTGGATTTTATCAGCCGCTTCTTTAGGTTATTGATGATTACCTTGTTGCTGGCCTCAGCCTGTCTGTTGGCTTGCGGGTATCTGGGAGTAGACATGACTAAGTCAATGTTCCACTGCTTACAGAAATCACGCATCTTCTTGCTTATAAATTGCGACCCATTGTCGCAAGTAATCTATGCGGGGACTCCAAACCTGCTCAAGATGTTGCGCTGGATGAATGAGATTACTTGCTTGTCTTTGATCTCTTGGAAAGCTTCAGCTTCGATCCATTTAGAAAAGTAATCTGTCATGGCGAGGAAAAACACCTTTTGCCCTGTAGACGGGGGTAACTTGCCAACGATGTCCATCCCCCATCGCATGAATGGCCAGGGAGTGATGGATGGATGGAGAATCTCTGGCGGCTGATGCGGGACTGGTGCGTGCCTCTGGCATGCTTCGCATGATTGAGCATACTTGGTGGCATCTTGGCGAACGGTGGGCCAATACCACCCTTGCCTTAGGATTTTGTTAGCAAGACTGCGACCCCCAATATGATTAACGCAATCTCCGCTGTGCACGTCACGCATAATTTTCTCGGCCTCTTCTTTCTCTACGCATCGCTGTAAGAAGCCTGCCGCCGATTTGTGGAAGAGGACCCCTTTTAGAATGGCGAACTGCGTTGCTTTGGATTTTAAGGCTTTGGCTTCTATCTTATCCTCGGGTACTTTGTCGTGAAGGAACCAATCAAGGTATGGCTTGGTCCAGTGGTTGCCTGAGCTGACCCTGGACTGGTGGATGCTTGGAGAATATCTGGGGCGAGTTACCCTGGTGGTGGTTCCGTAGCCTGCGTCACCGACATTTCGGTTATAGCCGACTGTAATAAGTGGACCAATGGTATTTTATCATACTCCCTGGGGTCTAGGGTTGAGCCTAGACCGGCTAGGGCATCGGCCAGTGCATTCTGATCTCGAGGAATTTGTTCGAATTGTATTTGCTCGAAATTCTCGGATAGTGTTTTAACCACGTTGAGGTAGCTAGCCATCCTATCATCCTTGGCATCGAAAATGCCTAGGATCTGGTTGATGATGAGTAAGGAGTCAGCGCATACCTTGATTTTCTTGATGGACAAATCTTTAGCCAATTCCAGCCCAAAGATAAGAGCTTCATACTCCGACTCATTGTTAGTAGCTTCGAAGTTGCATCTGACCGCCTGACCTATTGTTTCCCCCCTTGCCGACTTTAGCACGACGCCGAGCCCTTCTCCTCTTGCATTTGAGGCTCCGTCAGTGTTCAGTATCCACTCCTCCTCAGGTTCGTCGAGGGATGAGGTCAAGACCTCCTCTTTAGCGCTTGCTTCGAGAGTTGGGGTGAAGTCGGCAACAAAGTCGGCCAGTACTTGTGACTTGATCGCTCTTCGAGGTTCATATCTGACGTCGTATCCGCTTAAGTGGATCGCCCATTTCGCCATCCTTTCTGCGAATTCTGGCTTTTGCATGATCTGTTGGAGTGGATAATTCGTCAGGACGATGATAGTGTGTGACTCGAAGTATGGTCGGAGTTTATTTGAGCACATTACGACTGCCAGGACTAATTTTTCCGTTGGAGAGTAGCGCGTCTCGGCGGACACCATTGTTCTGCTTACGAAGTAAACGGGAACCTGTTGGCCTTCCTCTTCTTTGACCAGGACTCCGCTTAGGGCGCGATCTGATACAGCTAAGTAGAGGTGTAGCACTTCCCCCGGAGTTGGTTTGTCTAGTAGTAGGGGATTGGCGAAGTAGCCCTTCAGCTCTTGGAAGGCGGCCTCGTGTTTTTTCGTCCACTGGAAACTTTTGTTCTTCTTTAGTACTTCGTAGAATAGTCGGCACTTATTTGAGGATTTGGAGATGAACCGATTGAGTGCAGCTATCATGCCGGTTAGCTTTTGCACGTCTTTCACGCTTCGAGGGGATTTCAGGGAAGCAATTGCCCATACTTGGTTTGGACTGGCCTCAATCCCTCGCTTGGTTACTACATGCCCCAAAAAAGTCCCAGACTGTACCCCGAAGATGCACTTTTGGGGATTTAGCTTCATGTTGTATTCCTCGAGGACCTTGAACGCTTCTTCTAAGTGCCCCTTATGGAGGGAAGCGCTTGTGCTCTTTACCACCATATCGTCGATATACACCTCCATTATTTTGCCAATGTGGTCGCAAAACATCCGGTTGACTAATCTTTGGTAAGTTGCCCCGGCGTTCCTCAATCCGAAAGGCATTACGCGATAGCAATACGTTCCCTACCCTGTGATGAAGGAGGTTTTCTCTTGGGCTGCGGGCTCCATCTGGATCTGGTGGTAACCGCTGAATGCGTCCATGAAGGTAAGTAGTTCGTGACCCGCGGTTGCGTCCACCATTGAGTCTATGTGGGGAAGAGGGAAAGAGTCCTTGGGGCAGGCTTTGTTGAGGTCGGTGAAATCCACGCAAACCCTCCACTTTTCGTTCTTCTTAGGCACCACGACTACGTTAGCCAGCCAGTCAGGGTAATTCACTTCTCTGATTTTTCCGGTGTCTAGTAATTTCTTGACCTCCTCATCGACGGCTTGTATTCGTTCCGGGGCGAACTTTCGTCTCTTTTGCCTGACTGGAGGATGTTCAGGGTCTACATTGAGCTTGTGTGTGATGATGGAAGGGTCTATTCTAGTCATGTCTTCGTGACTCCAGGCGAAGCAGCTCTTGTGACTTTTCAAGAATGTTACCAATTCTTCTCTGACTAGTGGCTCCAGATTTTCTCCGATCTTGACGACCCTTCCTTCCTCTAAGGTCACTTCCTCCGCTTTTTCTCCGTCTTCAGTTCGTTCCGGCGGAGGAGTGACGTTCTGTAATTGCTATGCCTCAGGTCTCAGAGTGGTTGGCTTGAGGGCTGCCTTATAGCACTCCCTAGCCAACCTCTGATCCCCGCGTATTTCTTCTATCCCCCATGGCGTTGGAAATTTCACCGTTTGGTGGTAGGTGGATGCTACGACTTTCATGTCGTGTAACCATGGTCGTCCCAAGATTACGTTGTAGCATGAAGGGCAGTCCATTACGAGGAACTTGACTTGAATATTTATACCTTTGGCGAAGGTTGGGATAGCGATATCACCCACAGTATGCTTGACCTCGCCGCTGAATCCCACTAAGGGCACCGGGTGTTTATGAATGTCGTTTTCGGACAAACCCATCTCCTTCAGGGCAGTTAAGGTCATGAGATTCGTGGAGCTTCTCGTGTCGATCAGTACCCTTTTCATCAACACGTTCCCAATGTGCAGGGATATTACAAGGCCATCGTGATGCGGTTCAGAGGTGTTTTCTGCATCGGTATCGTCGAACACGATGGCTTGTCCCGGAGATTTTCTAGCGCAGTGCCTTGATGACGTTGGTCGATTGAAACTGCTTTCTCTTGCGTGGCGTTTTGCTGCCGAGTATGATAGTCCGCAGATGCTTGATCCTCCGGATATCACATTGACCACTCTGTCAGGTGTTGGAGGATTCCGCCTTTCATGATGCTCGGGTTGGAGATTCTCCAGCAAACCTTTGGGTACTCGAGCATCTGGAGCTATGTCTTTTATCCTTCCTTCCGCGACTAGGCGGGTCAATTCTTTTCGGAGCATAAGGCAATCTCGTGTCCAGTGTCCGTGATACTCGTGGTAATCGCACCATTTAGACGTGTCCCCCCCCCCCCCCCCCCCGGGTGGGGAGTTCTATCTTTTCTTGGCCACCTCACGAGTTCTCCTTGTTTCGCCATGTTCCGAAGCAGTTTTTCTATAGATATGTTGAGTTTGAAGGAGTCAAGTGAGGGCGGCATGGGTTCTCGTTCCTTATCGTTCGTCCATCGTGCTTTGGCCACGTTGACCTGCCCTGAGGTAGGCCGTGAGTAAGGATGGGCGCGGCGGTCTCTCCTATGATCTGTTGAACCTCGTCGGCTGTCAACGGGTCCCTTTCTCTCGGTTTTCTCCGTCTCTGAAGATCTCTTCCTCAGGGACCTATCTTCTTCCAAACGGACGTGTGCCAAAGCCCTGGCCTGTACTTCTTCGAACGTAGCACAAGGGTGCTTAGTTAGTTCCTTGTATAGGCCGCCATCTGGGGTGACCCCTTGCCTTAATGCTTCCACTGCGGTCGTCACGTCGCAGGATGGGATGGAGATCTTCTCACGATTGAAGCGATCCAGGAATTCTCTGGTAGTTTCTTGGTTCCGTTGGCGGATCCGGTAGAGGTCGCTGGATTGCTTCTCAAATTTGCGGCTGCTGGCGAATTGAGACCGGAAAGTGTCCGAAAGGTCTGCGAAGGACCTAATGCTCCCACGTGGGAGGTTGATAAACCAAGTTAGCGCCAGACCTGTTAAGGTTATGCCGAAACCCTTGCACATTACCACCTCTTTGGAATGGGATGGGATCGCACTCGTCATCATCTTCTGTTTATATATGGCCACGTGCTTGTTAGGGTCCGTAGTCCCGTTGTACGTGGGCATGCTTGGTACAGAGAACTTTTTTGGAATCTCTACTCGGGCGATTCGACGAGAGAACGGAGATTCGTCAAACCCGTCGAGTGCTTCAGGCTCCAGAGGTTGAAAACCTCGGTTTCCCTTCCGGAGTTGGTCAGCGATGAAGCTTATCTGTTCGGTGACCTTTCTTCGGATGGCTACGTCTAAATCGACTGGCCCGCGCCGTTCTCGATCTTCCCCATCGGTGCCATCATCCTCGATCCAGACTTCCTGAGATGGCGCTCGACGTTGATTAGGCGCTGATCGGAGATTGATTGGAGGATCATTGTCGTGGAAGACTTCCTCATGGCGGGCTCGACCCATGGGCTCCGGAGTCGCATCACGTTGTGCGGGTGCCTTGTCTCGGGGGTCTGGATTTGCATCCTTCCCAGAGGCTCCTTCTCCAGCGTTGAAATCTAGCCTTCTCATTATTCCGTCATTGCGTCGGGTGATGCGGAGGGAACGACGCCCCATAGCCAAGACCTCGTATTGTTGCTTGAGTTGGCTGTTTTCGGCGTTGAGGCGTTCTACATGTGCATCATAAAAGTTTTTCTGGTCGCTCGACGCCTTTTGAAGAAATTCCATGCGCTGTCTGAGGTCCGTAATCTCCTCCTCCTGAGACCGAGCGCCTTGGTTTTCGAGATTTTGGTCGTCCCCGACGACCGGAGTCTTAGGACTTCCTTCACCGTTTTCAGACATTGTGTTCCTTGATTCGGAAGGAAGTAGAAGGGTGATTCTTCTGATGGTTGTATCGATCACGACCCCACGGTGGGCGCCAAATTGTTTGAGCCAAAATTTACCAAAGGTAGAACCTTGGCTTAGATCGGGCCTTGATCAAGTAAACCGAGAAGAATACGAACGAAATTATGTGTTTATTGATGTAGAAATTAGAAGAAATAGTGTGAATCAAGCGTCCCTTTCCCCTAAGGGTTACATCGACTTATATAGCCCCCTCGAGGCATATCTTATCTTAAATAAAGATATAATCTTATCTCTAACTAACAAATATGCTTATTTCTATCTTATAGCGGATACAATCTGGAGAAAAATCTATCTTGTAACAAACATATCTCAGACCCTCTCTCTTCCAACCGACTTAGCCAATCCCGAAGATCTTCCGTAATTCTGTGCACGCTAGAGATTCTCTGTCTATGGCTCAATGCTTCGTTAGCTAAAATCTGGGTCTAACAAACACCAACTAGTAATTAATAAGATTCAGTTGTAATTTAACCTAGAAGTTCAATTAGGGGATCAAGCTAATAAAACCCTAGATTAGATTTATTCAATTAAGCATAGAGAAATCAAACTAGTCAAGGTTATTAAGAATCACTTAAACCTCACAACTCATGCAAATCACAACTTCAATTAACTAGTCAAACAAAAGAAGAATTAGCTATGCATAATTAAATTAAGAAAACTTACAATAAGGTTCAAAGTCTTCCTTGGTAGAAACTCTCAAGAACAACACTAGTTCCAAATTGCAATTGTCAATATCAAAAAGATAGAAAACTTCCTGAGACTTAATATCCAAACAATACTAGAAAGGTATTATCCTAAAAAAACATCCAAAAATACATTAAAGTGTCCAAACATGGGGTCCACAAGTCGGTACAACTTCTTCCGTGACATGCTAAATTGCGCGGGCACAGCTTAGAATGCGTGGCTGCGTTTTCTTCTTCAAGCCCGCACATTCTTCAATTCTTGTTCCACGTCTTCACTCTTCTTAGCTCCACCTTGTACCACCTCTTAGATTCAATTTTCCATCAAACACTCCACCAAAGTCAGTTGAGTTCCCGTCGTGTCTATGCTCGTTTACATGTAGATCTGCAAAACATCACAAAACAAGCGCAAAACCCGAATTTCCTAGAGAATCTAAAAGCCTAAGAACTAAGCTAAACTAAGCAAAAACCGATTAAAATAAATGTAAATATGCATCATAAATACTACCTATATGCAAGTTATTAGTCATGAAGGTCGTTGAACCTCTTGCCTCCAACTTGATTTATCTCAGGCACATTCACTTGATTTGGTGTAACTCCGGGCATAGTTTCACGCACCATCTGTTGGATCATGGTCCTAAAAGCTGCTATGGTGCGTTGTCGAAAGCTATGGTTTAATTTTGAACGGGCACATGGTTTCCTCTTTGTGGGTTTTCATTTCCAAACAACCTAATCTTCACCACCTTTGGTTCGGGCATTGTTCGGGTTGTCCCTTAGGCTATTTCCCCGAATGGTCACCATTTGACTTGTCGAATAACAATGGTTTCCCAAAAATTAACACTTGTATAAGGCAAGATGTTGACATACTTTGAAATGGAAAGCAACAATCTATTAAAAACCATTATAGGTCCTACTACAACACAACCCCAACTAGGGGGAGGAAAGATATGAGAAGTTCACAGACAAATAATAACATTACATTCGACCCAACCATTCTAAGAGTACAAAAGGAATGGATGAGTAAATTATACTTATTCAAGTTACACACTAAGATACAACAAAAATACACAAAATCTTGGAAATGATAGGTCTTTGGAGAGTCAGGGAAGCAAAAGGTGTCCAGGAATCCTTCGTCAAACCACTCCTCATCGAGGGCTCCCCCTCCATGCTCAGGCAACATATTAGCCTACTTGATGTGTCTATGAGTCACGACCATAGAATGGTGGAGGACAACAAGGAAAGTCTCATGTTAATCGCTCTCACTCTGTTGTTAAGACATAAGGGCATCTAACCACGCTTCCTTGCATTGGAGGAGAAGGCCGAGGTTCAACTGACATGACCTCGCTGATTTAAGCCAATGATAGGAGGAGGGTTCCAATCATGTGGGTCCTCTCGGGTGCATGAAGACTTTCCCCGTGCCTAGTTAGTGAATCCTTAGATTTCGTATTCCAATAGCTCTTGGCCCACCTCTCGGTAAAGGGAAGCATCCGACAAGTATCCCTAAGGGTGGTGCCTTTGGAACTCTCGCTCGGTCCACTCCCACTCCGTCGGCTTGTGCATTCAATGATAGGTGGCACCAAAAATCTCCACGTGGAACGGTTGGTGAAGGTGTTGACCCATTGGCCCATTGTCGGCAAGCCATGGGTCACAAATGACTTGTGGGTACTTGGGGTAGGGAATCGGTGAGGGTGGTTCCTGTTTTGGATCAGCTGTCCCTCAGGCTCATACATCTCCTTGTCGACACACTCTTGTTCGGGGACCTCCTCTGAGTCTTCTTTGCACTCAAAAGTAGGCGACACCAACACCCCAATGGGTTCCCCTTTGAAAGGTTCTCCCTCAACTCCGTGCTCGGAAAGCTTCATCTTGACCTCAGGAAGGTCCCCTCCATGACCATTCTATGGACCCTATCCCAAAAGATCATCCTCGGGCTCAATCACAAGCTATCCCCTCTTCGGCATGTAGTCAAGGTCGTCCTCCGGGCGGGAGTAATTCCAGTAAGGCCATCAAGAAAAGACCTCCCCAATCTCTCGCATAGCCTTCTGGCCATCCTCAATGATGTGTGTCATACTCCTAGTGTAGATCAACCTCTGCAAGGGAGATAGGAGTTAGTATAGAATTTTCATGATTCTATATCTAAGGCGAAGATGTCCGAAGAAGGTTGTTAAGGAGGTTTAAGAGACTCTCTTCTTGAATTCTCTTACAAGAAGGTTTGAAAATCCACTTCTTTTCCATAAATATATTTTGAAAATGTTTTTGGTTTGAAAACATAACTTTCAACTTTGAGAAAATATCGTCTTAAAATTTTTAACTTAAAAGGTTTTCTTATATGGGATTAGACTAGAAACTTTTTAATGAACATAGCTAGCTTAGATATTCCTGTAAAAGGTAATTGTTACTTGCGTTTGGAAGTTTTATAAGGAGAAGCTTTCGATTTGAATTTTTTTTAGGAAATAAAAGGGAAAAGGGTTTAACCTTTCTAGAAAAATCGTTAAAGATTATGTTTTAAAATTTCCGGCTTTGATACAGTAATTGCAACACCCCTATATTGCAACAATGGGTATTGCCGCCAGTGACCTCGGATTTTTCCCATCCAAAGCTACTAAAAGCGAATAACAATACAATTCGTAGGAAAACGACAAACAATATATTTAAATTACAAAAGTGTGCTCATTGTTTGATACGCTATTAAACGATCCTTAAAGCTGCATAGTTTAAAGAGGAAAGTGCATTAAGTCAACTAACATCGAAAAGAAATTATGACAATTGATAAGATTGTTCAAATAGCAGTGGGCTCAAAAGTACAAAAACCTTTAGAAATGGCTTGGAACTCCCCTTTCTTGGCATCTTCACAATTTCTCCTTCAGCTCCTAGATACTCCTCCCCTAGGGTCTGATGTTTTGGCAAAAGCCAAGAAATACCAAGCAAATGCAGAAACAAGAGAGTTAGTCTAAGGAGACTAAGAAAGTGGGAATGGATAGTTCTTACAGGTGGGGATTTATGGATGATTATTAACAACTAGTATATGAGGAGAAACAAAATTGATAAAATTCATGTGGTGTCTTATAAGAAAGAGAAGTTAATCACCCTGATGAAGGAATCTAACATTTAAGAGGGAAAAAAACACTACGAGCATAGTATTTCCTTTTAGGAATATGATTATCATTCAGAAATTTTATTTTTTTTCACATCAAGTTAGAAAAACCTTCGTCGACTTATCGACCCTCAACCAACCTCATCAAATTCGGAGCTCAAGGTATGATAGGTGGTCGCGAAGGTGCTTAAGTATCAAGCCCTACCTAGCTAAGCCCGAATGAGCATTTAGATTGGAAAGGTGATCTTTCAAAGCTGGGAGCAAGAATGCACTTTCAAAGTTGTACTTGATCCATCCGAGTTCATTTATGTTTGCGCATAAGGCACTTATCTTACTTAGGTCATAAAACGTTGCATTCAGTTGATGACTTTTATTTGTTGGGGGGCTACAATAGTCAGTCCACTTAAAGGAATGAATTTCTGGAACTTAACTAATCCCTTCAAGTGAGGAGCGTTTACGTGATCATGATCCAAATATTGAGCGAAAAGAGGGCGGAGAGCCATATCACTCAATAAGTTATAGAGAGATTTCATGGAAGAACCTGCATCCCTAATCCTATACTAATCCACAACAAATCTCGAAAATAGATTGAAACAAACAAGGCGACACACAAATGGACCTAAGTTCAGTACTAGCATAATGCAAATAATAATAGGCTTAAAACATATCTAGACACCCGAACTTGTGCAAATTGGTCACTTGGACACCTCACCTTTGAAACGCACCAATTGAACACCCCAACTTGCTAAAGTCTACCTATTGAACACCTTTGGTCTGACGTGTCTTTGCGCGTGTATGTACGCATGAATAGGAGAGTGCTTTCATTAAATACATGCTTACGTGTCTAAAGAAAAGAAAAAAAATAAAAACTGCTGGCTTCTTCCTCCTTCCTCCCAAAATCAAAAATCGAACACCTCTCCCCCCATACAAAGAAACTGAGCTTCTTCCTCCTACATCCAAAATCGAGTACCTTCCTCCCACATCCAACATCGACAAAACCACTTCTGTAATTTGGGTTCGAAAATCCTAGGTCTGGAGAACCCGAATGGCTTCCTCTTCGAGCATGTCATCGCGGAGGAGTTCAGAACCGGAATTTGGAACTCCGATGTGTAGGTGCGGCGAATTAGCTTCCATGAAGCACTCATGGACTGGCAGAAATCCAGGGAGGCGATTTTTTGGTTGTCCAAAATATGGGGTAAGCTCGAATTGACCCAATTTCTACTCGAACCCTAGAAATCGAGATTTGGTGTTTTTTTTATTTCTGTATGGATTTGTGAATTCCTAAAACCCTAGAAATGCCGAATTGGGGATATTTTGAAATCTGTAATTTGAGAATCCTAGAGCTGCAGAATTAACGATTTCTAAGTTCAATTAGAATTTTTTGCGTTTTTGTAGAGGAATGGTGGTTGTGGATACTTTAGATGGATTGATGACCCAATCCCGAAACATGCTAAGCACATAATCTCAAGTCTGCTAAGGAGATTGGAGGAGAAAGAAGTCGAAAGGGACGAGGCAAGGCGTCAATCGAATGTGTTGTTAGTCGAAAGGGACAAGGCTAGGCGTCGATCAAATGTGTTATTTGTGGTTTTATTGGCCATTGTGTTGCTTAATTTTAGCAAACTGTTTGCTCCTTGAGCTGATCGAGGCTACTACCTCTTAATTTTAGCAAATTGCTGTGTTTGTAATGCTTGAACCTCTTAATGAGGCTAGAACTTCCTAATGAATTCACTGTGTTGCCTAATTGTTGTGTTCTTACCTCTGAATTGTTGAGATCCATGCTCTCATTATGTGCAGCAATTCATGACAACACCTTTCATGCCAGAAAATCAGAACTCATTGCCAACATTATAAGCATCTTCGAATTCATAGCTTTAAAGTAGCATAGTTAACAACATCTTGCAAATTCATTCGGTTTTTACAAAATATGGTGGTGACTCATTGCCACAGTTTCCACCTAGCTAATGACATAAATTCAAGGTAAGCCATAAGTACAAAATCAGAACTATTAGCATGTTCCAATAGCCTGTAGCACAAAAGTAGGACAATTTGGGTGTTCCAAAGTCAGGTTTCAGCACGTGGAATAAACATTAAAACAGAAGGTTCCTAAGGCTGGTTTGAGCTGGATTGGCTACCAAAAGGGGCTTGTAATGACTTGGCAGCTTGAGCTCTTGTTTACTGCAGTTGGTTTGGTGTGGTGGCAGCTCGACCTTGCCACTTCAAACCCTTGGTAAGACCGCTAAAATCTGCTCCTTGACTAGAATGCTTAGTGGGTTTTGGGGCTCTAAGAACCCTACCACTTTCTAGGCCAGACTATAGAAATCAATCCACACCAAAACACAGTAAATTAGTGTAAGATAAAGACCAATTGGCTAACATAATAGTCAAATGAACAAGCTCAATTACTCACATTTAACAATGTCACACCAGTAGTTGGGTTTGTATACATTTCACGACCCACAAGTCTTCCCCTTTTTTGAGGTCTTCCTCCAATTCCACCTTCAGACTAAGCTCTTTCCTGATTACCCCAAAATAATATACAATATTAGTAAAGAGTTTAAAGTGAAAAATAATTGAAGCTTGTTTACAAACCTGAATAGATTGATCTCTGCTTCTTGTTCTTCCTCTGGATCCAGGAGGTGGCACAAGGGGATCACTTGGTGTTGGTGAAGCCTGGGCTGGTGGTGCAGCTCTTGCTCGAGACATTGATGATGCTATTGTGGTGGCACCTTGAGCTTGTGGTGCAGCCTGAGATGGTGTCCTTGATGATGATGCTCTTGTGGTGGCACCTTGAGCTTGTGGTGCAGCCTGAGATGGTGTCCTTAATGATGATGCTCTTGTGTGATTAGTGGTTGCCTCTGGATTACTCTTGTTAGGACATCCCTTCTTATTGTGTCCTTGAGCCTTACAAATTGAACAACTCATCACAATCCCATTTCTTGCGTACCTCCTAGCCTTCATTGGCTCATCTCTAGCCTTCCTTCTGTTAACCTTTTTTCTTCCTTTTTTCTTTTTGATTTCAGGATGCTCCACTGGTGGGTGATCAGAGCTTGGCCACATCTTCATCCCCAGAACTGGTTGCAATGGGAGAGCATAAGCTTTTAGGTAGGTTTCCTTCTTGTACCAATGCACCACATGATCGTTTGGATTTACATTCACATGGTTCATTGCGCAGATTGCATGTGGACATGGAATGCCCTTCAGTTGCCAACTGTTGCAGCTACATTTCTTCAATCTCAAGTCCACAGTGTGGCCATACTCACCATGTTGGACCTCAAAACCTTGATCCCCATTCCAAGACAGGTCACACTACATTGCCAAATCTTTGTTCTTGTCTAACTTCAGCAAGGCTGTAGGTGCAATGTCAGTGATCCACTTTTCAGGAACAAAGTCATTCATCTTTCTAATCATGTCCATAACTTGCCTCCTAATGTCTTCAAGCATTGAGATGATGGATTTATGCCTAGCTGTCCTAATCCATGAGTTAAATGTTTCACAAATGTTGTTCTCCACCACATCACATTTGGAATCTGTCCTGAAGTAAGGCTTGCAGAAATTCTCTTTTCCATACTCCAAAAAATCAGCTACAAGGTCTGGCCCTAACTTACCAAGTACCTCGAGATTATCCTTCAACTGGACATCAAATGTTGACCAACAACAAGCCCAAAACTTCTTCCTCCTCTTTGAACCTCTCCATTTTTTTGCGAGTTAGCATATATATGCTGAGCACAAAACCTATGCTCAGCCTCTGACAACTCTTTTCTCACTGCAGCCCTTAACCCCTAAAAAATGAGAAAAAAAAGTTTGTTATAGGCCAAGTCAGAGCATGTCCAAGATGTTACAGTCCAAGAGAGCATGTCCAAGATGCAAGAGAGTCACAAGATGAATGGAATGAATGTTATAGTCCACATGCAAGAGATGATCCATATGAAGTCCAACAATGAATGCATGTCATGGTCCATATATGTTTGTAGACGTGAGAATTAATAACAATTTGCAAGCCATCAAAGATGCAAGACCAATGCAATCCATCCTTTTGATGCATGAAATGAATGTCCAAGACAAATGAGAGAACCACTGAGGCCCATTCCACTAAGGCCCAACCTACTCAGCCCATCCCACTCAGGCCCATATAGACTTATGATATGTTACAGTCCACGTCTCATGGATTTGTGGTCATGCAGAAATCATAAAATGTTGTGAAATGAATGTAATCTATCAAAACTGTTGTAAGATAAACACAACAACTGTCCAATATATTTTAAGATAAATATCATTACAGAATTTCATATCAAAATACATATCATAAAATTTTGTGAGCTCACTGTTAGACCCAGATTTTAGGTGACGAAGCGGTGACCCATAGACAGAGAATATCCAAGACACACAAAATTACAGAAGATCTTCGGGATTGACTAAGTCGGTTGGAGGAGAGAGGGTCCGAGATATGTTTGTTATAAGATAGATTTTTCTCCAGATTGTATTCGTTATAAGATAGAAATAAGCCGATTTGTTGGTTAAAGATAAGATTATATCTTTGATTAAAATAGGATATGCTCTAGAGGGCTATATAAGCCAATGTAACCCTTAGGGGAAGGGGACGCTTGATTCACACAATCTCTCCTGATTTCTACATCAATAAAAACACATGTTCGTTCGCATTCTTCTTAGTTCATTCGATCAAGGCCCGATCTAAGCCAAGGTTCTACCTTTGGTAAATTTTGGCTCAAACAATTTGGCACCCACCGTGGGGCCGTGATCGATACAACCATCAGAAGAATCACCCTTCTACTTCCTTCCGAATCAAGGAACACGATGTCTGAAAACGGCGAAGGAAGTCCTAAGACTCCGGTCGTCGGGGACGACCAAAATCTTGAAAACCAGGGCGCTCGGTCTCAGGAGGAGGAGATGACGGACCTCAGACAACGCATTGAATTTGTCCAAAAGGCGTTGAGCGACCAGAAAAGCTTTTATGATGCACATGTAGAATGCCTCACCGCCGAAAACAGCCAACTCAAGCAACAACATGAAGTCTTGGCTACGGGGCGTCGCTCCATACGCGTCACCCGGCGCACTGACGGAATAATAAGAAGGGTGGATTTCAACGCTGGAGAAGGAACTTCTGGAAAGGCCCAACCTACTCAGCCCATCCCACTCAGGCCCATATAGACTTATGATATGTTACAGTCCACATCTCATGGATTTGTGGTCATGCAGAAATCATAAAATGTTGTGAAATGAATGTAATCTATCAAAACTGTTGTAAGATAAACACAACAACTGTCCAATATATTTTAAGATAAACATCATTACAGAATTTCATATCAAAATACATATCATAAAATTTTGTGAGCTCACCAATTGCATATCAAAAACTATGGTGAGTCCTTCCCCTTTGCCAAGGTCCAAATCTAATTGCAATGTCCTAATGAACTTGGACCATGTAATAGTTGACTCAGCACCTATAACCTCCCAAGCAATGGGATACATCTAACCATTTCCATCCTTTCCCATGGCCACAAACAACTGTCCTCCTACATCCCCCTTAAGAAAACAAGCATCCAATCCAATAATTCTTCTGCAACCTTGCTTCCATCCTTCCTTCAATGCCTTGAAGCAAACATATAGTCTCTTGAATAGCTCTTTGCCAGGCTCAGATTGACTGTCAACCACCAGGAAACATGTCGAATCTGGATTTAACCTATTTACTTCATCAACATAATCATGGAGCCTTGACCACTCCTCCTTGTAGTCACCCATATGCTTGCTTAAAATCTGCACCTTAGCGCTCCTACAAATTGTCTTGCCTACATAAAGCTTCAGTTCCTTCCTACAGTGTGCTTGAATCTCCCATATTTGGAGGGAAGGCTGGGACACTATCCTACTTTCAAGGAGTTTGGCTAAGAACTTAGAAGTACATAACTTGTTCTTGTTGTATCTCTTGCAGTTGTGCTTAGGTGTATAGGTCTTAACTTGGAAATTTTGAGTCCCAGAATCATAACTAGCATGGATTCTCCATGGACACCCCTCATGAATACACTTGGTTGTAACCTTGCGTGCCTCATTAGGCCTCAACTTCAACCTAACATCCTTAGCAATTGCATATTTTGCAAGTTCATCCCTAAACTGTTGGACACTCTCAAACACCATATCCAACTCCCAGCTGGGGCACTCACACTCAGGATTATACATAACATGCCTGCTCTTCTTCCTTCTCAGCTCCTTCTGTGTTGAGTCATCATCCTCACTCGAGTCACTTTCAATACTATAGTGAGATTCACTGGCATAGTAGGGTTCGTTGCCTCCCAACACTCCACTATAGTCTTTGTTTGCACTCCAATTCTCATAACCTTCATCAGGACCTACCCCACCTAAGGTAACTTTAACATTCACCAAATTCTCTCTATGTTCTGCCCTTCTAGCCCTTGTTTCCTTAGCTCTGTTTCTAATTTCCCTTAACTCTTCATCAATGTCAGAGTCATCACTTAACTCCACCCCACTATTGATGGTATCATCAGTACTACTACTACTACCATCATCATCTTTATCATCATCATCAGAACCACTATCATCATCACCTCTATCATCATTCCCTGGTGGATCAGGTTGTGCAACCTCTTCTACCTCTTCTACATCAGTTGGCTTATCTGGCACATGCTCAAGCATCAATGTAGGCTGGATATTCACACTAGCATTCTCAACTGGTTCTTCTCCATCATTTATGATGGGTATTGCATCCTCTATAACTCGTCCCATATATGAAGGAATTGGCTTTGGCTCTGAATTTGAAAACTGTGGTTGCATGATAGTGTGATTTATGTAAAAATCCACTTTATCACCATTGTTGAGATTTTCAGCAAGCCTTGTTAGTGACCAATCATCCATTGCCACAAATGCAGAATCATTCTTAGCTTTGTAAAATATGGGATACTCAGAAAATCTGTATCAATCTAGGAATAGGCTACTGCAATTTCATCTATGTAGGCTGGAGTTGGTGTGTACACAAACTTCCCTCGATGATGCCACACAATTTCAATGAACTTCTCCATTCCTAAGAATGTACAACAAAAGCAACAGACATGAATCAATTTGAACAAAATCATTCAAGACATTCAAGCAACAAACATGAGTGAAACTGAACAAAATCATTCAACAAAATCAAGAGATTTAATCCTAAGATGCAATCTATTGCAGCATGAATCAATCTGATAAATTATTGCACAGAGATCAGTAATGCACAGAGATCAGCATGAATCAATCTGCAGAAACAGTAAAAAAATCCCTAAATACATTCATCAAGTTATAATAACCCTAAACCCTACCCCTTGGTTCATGAAATCGACTGCTAGAGCTAGCCATACCCTAAAACCCCCAAAATTCTCTGCTTTCACGAACCAAAAAACCCCAATTTCGAAATTTTCATAATTTTTGAATCTTCAAAAATTATGAAAATTTCGAATTTGGGGTCGGTAGACTCTTGCTGAATTCCCCCAGGGTCGGTAGACTCTTGCTGAATTCCCCCAATAAAACTCTGTTGCACAGCTCGGTACCGACCCTCACAAGTAGGTAACGAGCTCTCTGTTTTGGGTATTTGTACACTTTTCATAGCTTCTCTTGCACTTCACCAGGATCTTCAAGACGTAATACTTTTCTCTTCCCTCTATGCACTCCACCATTCACCACTTGACTTCAGCTTGCTCAAAAATGCTCCTTTCCGCTTCAAAAACCTACAAAAAGACACAAAAAGGAGTAGCTTCCATACTTTTCACAAAATATGTAAACTTATCCAAAAACACCAAAACTAACACTAAAACTCACTAAAACTAAACTAAACAACCTAAGAAAAACTACTAAAACTATACTAAAAACACGAACATCAAAATACCCCATACTTGAGCTTGCTTGTCCTCAAGCAATCACTAAACATAACCAAAACCAAACATCATGCTTATCAAGCAATAGCCTTCATCTAAAAAGCAACATCTAAAACATATAGCCAAAATAGCAAATGACTATTAACGTCATCACCCATATATAAGCACTAATAGACATAAGCAACTGCAATCCAACCTTACCAAGGATAAAGTGTTTCTCTCAACTCTCATGTGTTTGGGCTATAAATTCATCTCTCAACTCAATCTTATATGCAAAAACTCATAGAAATTGGAACTTATATCACCAAACTCTCCACCAAAGATTTGTCAAAACAAGCAAAAATCACCAAGAGAACTTAGGCTTAATGAAAATCTTCATAGAAGTTTCCATTCAGCCAGGTTGTAATGGGGCTTGGTAAAGACAATAAGGCGTGGAAAACTTTTGGCTACGTGGTGCTAATAATATCCGGGAATCAAGACTCCTAAAAACTCACACATACAAAACTCTCATAAAAGAACTTTACCAAACTCACTCTTCATTAAAACACACTCTTCACTCACCTTTTAATAATCCTAGAAAGCCTCATATAAACATAAATAATCTCTGGTTTAAACTTTAAACACTGCACATCTTCTTTATCCCTCTTTTTCTACATTTTTTCCTTCTCTGCATTTTTTTCTTCTCGACTTGCCTCGTTACCGACTTGAACTTTTCCTCCTTTTCTCGTTTTTTTCTCTTTCTTCTTTAACGATCGGTATCGAGCCCACATAGGTTGGTATCGATCCATTATGCTTTTCTTATCTTTTGTGCACTTCTTAACCAAGAGATCCTTTTTTAAAAAAACAAAACAAGAGACTTCCAACTACCCCACCAAAAACCCTTATTTCTGTACCAAACATATCTTTTGCACTCTACAAAAATCATACCTCTCCAACTAAATCCTAATCCCCGGATAGGGTCAAGCTTATCTCGGCTAGGGAATATTTTGTGGAGCAACAAATAAAAAGGCTAAAGCTCAAATTGGCTGTCAAAAAGAAAGATAACGTAAGGGTGAATAGGGATTAATAGGGCTCATGAAAAATAAGTTCTCTATCATATGACTTTCACAAGTAATGAACTAGAAATCTTAGATAGGTCTTGAGAAATAGATAACCATCACAATTCCAAGAGATAATATACATAAAGAGAGTAAATCACACATGAAAAATCAAGGCTAAAAATAAGAACTCACAAGGTCCTATTTTTTTTTGTTGGATTGCAACTACTCATGATAGAAGTTATACATGATCAATTTCATCAAATGCTATTTCTCTATAAAAACAATTTCATCATAACTCAGGCTATACCATCAAAAACATGCTAAAAGGAAATTACATGGTTATGCAAGCAATCAACTATCATAAAACCAAAAGGTAGGGTACTCATCCGTTTTAAAATCTTTTTGAAATTTTCAAGTTTTTCAATTTTTTTTTCAATTTTTTTTTCAAAACAAAGACAATTGAGACAAGAAACCAAACAAAGGAAACAAATAAACAAACAAGTTTTCTTTTCCCTCCCTACCCCATACTTAAAATTACAGTGTCCCCACTATAATAAGGAAAAACAAAAGAAAAGAATAGGGAAAAGAAACTCACAAGATAACCAATGAAGCAGAAGAAAACATCCATGAAAACTGAATCATCTATGTGGTGGTGGTGGAAACAGACGCTCAAAGTTGCCCATGAACTCGTACATCGTCCTCCAGCGCTCCTCATCAACCGTCACACGCTGCTCCATCGTCCTCCAGCGAGCGTCAGCTAGTTGCTGCCTTGCATCCTCAAGAGCCATACGGGCGGAATACACACCCTCCCAACGATCCATCCGTTGGGTGAGTTGTATCTGTTGCAGGTTCAGCTGCTGCATCTGGAAGGACAAATCTTCAGCCCAAGGAGGAGGAACGCTCGAACTGTAGCTGGGCTGGGGCGGTGGTTGGTAGTGATCATGTGGATGGAAGTGGTCTTGATAGATAACCGGGTTGTAGGGCACCATATCATACGAATGAGGCTTGGTAGGTGGAGGAGCAGGCTCGTTACCGAAGTTGCACCGCCTCGGTATTGACCTCGAAATACTCAGTATCGAGCCCAGGTTTCTTGGTACCGAGGTCGGTGTGCTCGTCAAGTACCTTGGTACCGACCTCATCGTCCTCGATATCGCGCTCCTCCGTAGTTGCCTCATCTTCATCCATGGCAGCCCCATCTCTATCATATCTCATCTCGCATTCTCGCAATGTCGGCTCATCCTGAGGCTTCTTGTCCAAAGGGAACAGATGAGACATCCAGGCTTCGTACCAGTTTGGCATATAGAGCAACTCCAACTTGTCCCGCATAATCATCACATCTTGTCCAAGCACCTTGGTGGTGACTCCACCATGAACCCTCTGAAAAATGCCAGAAGAACATCAGTATTTCGTATTCAGATTCTTGGGAAGGTGTGGAGTGTAACGCGTGAGGTCGACACCGAGCACCTCCGCCAATAGACTCACCAAGTTCCCACACCAAACTTCCTTTGAAAAGGCCACGTACCTCTCCACATATTTCAACCATTTGTACCCCGAATTCATGGAGGCGGGGTCCTCCAAAAGAATAGTGTAGAGGCATCCTACCTCCATTCTTGTCAGCCGTGAAAGCTCCTTCTTAGGCCAAAACGTGGCGCCCAAGACTCGAAGAATGACCGGGAAGATGGGGTTGATGATGCGCGCCCCTGGAAGTGCCGGTGCGGAAGGATTGATCTCCCCTGAAATATAGCTCCAAGTGTCGGTGACCTTGAAATCATCGGGAGCCTTGTAATCCTGAGAATGGTTAGGGAGATCGAGGAGGCGGTTGAACTCAGCCATGGTGTATTCGCGATCGGCATTGCCCAAACGGAACTTCATCTTCCCGACCGATGTCTTGAACTTGAAACTTATTCGGAGGGTGGTAATAAACTTGGCGGTGAGGTCCAGATAGTGCGGGGCTTCCTCCTTCTTCAGTAGATGCGGTATACCGAGAATGGCAAAGGCGTGCTTGACATCGTCGTAAATGCCACTATCCTTGGCACTTGACCTTGAGAACCACCTAGTGAAGTCGTCCTTTTGAAGGATGGAATCAAAGACCGCCACTTGCTCCCTAGTTGGCAAAATGACCACGTCCATTTGTGGAGGAGACAGAGATCTTTGAGTCCTCCTTTTCTTTCCCGCCCTAGAGTTAGCTCGGCTTGTGCTCGCCATTTGATACCTGAAAACACCATAAAAATTCAAGATAAAATTCACTCAAACTAACAAGAAAAACCCGATACTTGCATTCGGAAACGACCTCGACTTACCTCGGTACCGACCCAATTGGGTCGATAACGAGGTCTCTGGTTTTAGCGCAGGTTCTGGACAACTCAGGTCGTTACCGACCCTCACAGGTCGGTAACGAGCCTGGGCGAGAACTTTGCTCAATTGATTCCGAATCCCAAATCCCAATTCTTTCGACAATTCAGCATAATTTCAAGCACGATTCCACACAAAAACCCACAATCAAGAACATGCAACCCCATACTTGATCGAAACCCTATCTAATTATGCCAACAATTGCCCAAAACTAATGGTGAAAATCATATAATTCAAGAACAAGTTACTTCATGTTTTTCTAATAAAATTCCATGCAAATTCGAGCAAGAAGAACTGAAAGTCAATCAAGATTAATCACCCATCATAGAACAAGAAAGTACGATGGAAATATAGACATGCAATCCAAATTTCAAACAAGATCTAGATATGAAAACTACCCCAATTTACCATGAATTGTCAAGAAAAGAGTTAGGGTTTAGAAATCATATCGTAGATTTGAGAAAGTGAAGAACGAAAATTCAAATTGCAAGTGAACGAGGGCTTGGATGCTCCGGTAACGATGACACGAGGTGTGCATCTTCGTTATCAAGAGGATGCAAGATCGAGGAACAGGGTGCCGTTTTGACAGCGGTGAGAGAATCCGACTGGGGATTGATTGAACATTTGAGATTTTGGTTAAGATTTGGTGTGGATTGATTGAATTTTGGAAGCTTGAGAGTTTTTTTAAAGAAAGGCAAGAGGCGGCGTGAAGGATGAGTCAAGGAAGAAGATAGAATTAGGTTTAAAAGGCTTACCTTGCCCGCGCGTTGCTGGATCCGTGTTTCGTCTCAGCTCGGTACCGAGCCTGGGCGACTCAATTTCCAGCGCCTTTTCGAGCCCGACTTCTGGGAAATGTTAGCTCAAAAATATCCTATCTTGCAAACTTCTACACTACTAAAAACTCAAAAGAAATGTAAGAAAAAGAACTATAAAAGAAAGGAAAAGCAAACTAAAACTAAAACTAAAACTAAAACCGAAACTGGGTTACCTCTCGTAAGCGCTATTTTTTAACATCGTTAGCCCGATGAACTAACCTGGCTAATTCGATGCTGTGAGAGCCAAAGTGACTCTAATCTCTTCTTCCGGGTCAGGTTGCTCATAAAATTTCTTCAATCGGTGGCCGTTGACTTTAAAGATGGTTCCATGGTTATCAATCAACTCTACTGCTCCATGAGGGTAGATGTGGTGAACCACAAATGGCCCGCTCCATCTTGTCCTTAGCTTTCCTGGAAATAAACGGAGTCTAGAGTTGAAGAGAAGTACCTTGTCACCAACTTCATAAGTTTTGGGCACCAATTTCTGATCATTCCACCGTTTGGTATGCTCCATATAGATCTCGACGTTCTCATGCGGCTTTAGCCTCAACTCTTCTAGTGCTTGCAAATCCATGAATCTTTTTTCTCTTGCTGCATCGAGGTTCATATTGAGCTCTTTGAGAGCCCATAATGCCTTGTCTTCCATCTCGACCAGAAAATGGCATGCCTTGCCATACACTAAATTATAAGGAGTGGTGCGTAGGGGCGTCTTGTAAGCCGTCCTGTAAGCCCATAGAGCGTCATCCAGTTTAGATGACCAATCCTTCCTTGAGCGGGAAACCGTCTTTTCTAATATGCTCTTGATTTGCCTGTTTGAAACTTCTACTTGGCCACTAGTTTGGGGATGATATGGTGTTGCCACCCGGTGTGATACCCCATACTTAGCCAAAAGTGCTTCAAAACTCCGCTCTATGAAATGAGATCCACCATCACTAATGAGGACCCTCGGGACGCCAAACCTGGGAAAAATGTTAGTCTTAATAAATTTAGCCACGGTTTTTACATCATTGGTCCTTGTAGCAACGGCCTCCACCCACTTAGAGACATAATCGACCGCAACCAGTATATACTTGTAGGGGCCCGATGTAGGGAAAGGTCCCATGAAGTCTATGCCCCATACGTCGAATAATTCGACCTCTAGTATCTCAGTCAGCTGGTTTTCATGTCTCCAATTGATGTTGCCAGAGCATTGGCATTCATCACATGCTGTCACATAGTCATGTACGTCCTTGAAAATGGTTGGCCAATAGAGACCACTTTGAAGAATCTTCGTCGTGGTTTTGAATCCTTTTGCATGGCCACCGGTAGGAAGCCTATGACATTGAAGGATCGCACTCTCTATCTCCTCTTCTGGAATACAGCGCCTAAAGAGGTGATCACTTCCTTGCTTGAATAAGTAAGGGTCATCCCAATAGTACTGTTTGACATCATGGAGAAACTTCTTTTTCTTTTGTGGGGTTAGTCCCTCGGGAATTACGCCACCTACAATGTAGTTAACAAAATCCGCGAACCAAGGGGCTTTTGACCCTCTAATAGCATGGATTGATTGAAAAGAAGTAGAAGCAAGAGGTGAAGAAGGATTTGAATTAAAAGAAATGAGTTCAATTTGAGAAAACATACCTGATTGGGTCGTTACCGAATCTTATTGGGTCGATGTTGACCGTGTGGATTATATATTCCTAACGGTAACGACCTCTTGTGGCTCGATATCGAGCTTCCCGATTATGGTATCGACGCACCCTGATTTAGTGCCGATGTGATCGACGCCCTCCGGCTTCGGTATTGGCTCGGTAACGACCGTTGTAGGCTCGGTAACGAGGGTTTTGCCCTTTCCAACTTCGTTCAACATGAGGTGTTCATCCGGTCTGGAGTCGTTAATTGGCACTTTGTTGTTAGATTCGGTGATGTGTTCAACTGGCAACCTGGATAAGTGATCCGCCACCAAGTTTTCTACTCCCTTTTTTTATCTCTGATCTCATGATCAAATTCCTGCAATAAGAGCATCCAACGAAGTAGCCTAGGCTTGGCATCCTTTTTGGCCATTAGATATCTAACAGCCTCATTCTTCAGTAGATGCGGTATACCGAGAATGGAAAAGGCGTGCTTGACATCGTCGTAAATGCCACTAGCCTTAGCACTTGACCTTGAGAACCAGCTAGTGAAGTGGTCCTTTTGAAGGACGGAATCAAAGACTGCCACTTGCTCCCTAGTTGGCAAAATGACCACGTCCATTTGTGGAGGAGACGGAGATCTTTGAGTCCTCCTTTTCTTTCCCGCCCTAGAGTTAGCTCGGCTTGTGCTCGCCATTTGATACCTGAAAACACCATAAAAATTCAATATAAAATTCACTCAAACTAACAAGAAAAACCCGATACTTGCATTCGGAAACGGCCTCGACTTACCTCGGTACCAACCCAATTGGGTCGATAACAAGGTCTCTGGTTTTAGCGCAGGTTCTGGACAACTCATGTCGTTACCGACCCTCACAGGTCGGTAACGAGCCTGGGCGAGAACTTTGCTCAAGCGTTTCCGAATCCCAAATCCCAATTCTTTCGACAATTCAACATAATTTCAAGCACGATTCCTCACAAAAACCCATAATCAAGAACATGCAACCCCATACTTGCTCGAAACCCTATCTAATTATGCCAAGAATTGCCCAAAACTAATGGTGAAAATCATGCAATTCAAGAACAATTTACTTCATGTTTTTCTAATAAAATTCAATGCAAATTCGAGCAAGAAGAACTGAAAGTCAATCAAGATTAATCACCCATCATAGAACAAGAAAGTACGATGGAAATATAGACATGCAATCCAATTTTCACAGAAGATCTAGATATGAAAACTACCCCAATTTACCATGAATTGTCAAGAAAAGAGTTAGGGTTTAGAAATCATATTGTAGATTTGAGAAAGTGAAGAACGAAAATTCAAATTGCAAGTGAACGAGGGCTTGGGTGCTCCGGTAACGATCACACGAGGTGTGTATCTTTGTTATCGAGATGATGCAAGATCGAGGAACAGGGTGCGGTTTTGACAGCAGTGAGAGAATCCGATTGGGGATTGATTGAACTTTTGAGATTTTTGTTAAGATTTGGTGTGGATTGATTGAATTTTGGAAGCTTGAGAGTGTTTTTAAAGAAAGGCAAGAGGTGGCGTGAAGGATGAGGCAAGGAAGAAGATAGAATTAGGTTTAAAAGGCTTACCTTGCCCGCGCGTTGCTGGATCCGTGTTTCGTCTCAGCTCGGTACTGAGCCTGGGCGACTCAATTTCCAGCGCCTTTTCGAGCCCGACTTCTGGGAAATGTTAGCTCAAAATTATCCTATCTTGCAAACTTCTACACTACTAAAAACTCAAAAGAAAGCTAAGAAAAAGAACTATAAAATAAAGGAAAAGCAAACTAAAACTAAAACTAAAACCTAAACCGGGTTGCCTCTCGTAAGCGCTATTTTTTAACGTCGTTAGTCCGATGAACTAACCTGGCTAATCCGATGCTGTGAGAGCCAAAGTGACTCTAATCTCTTCTTCCAGGTCAGGTTGCTCATAGAATTTCTTCAATCGGTGGCCGTTGACTTTAAAGATGGTTCCATGGTTATCAATCAACTCTACTGCTCCATGAGGGTAGATGTGGTGAACCACAAATGGTCCGCTCCATCTTGTCCTTAGCTTTCCTGGAAATAAACGGAGTCTAGAGTTGAAGAGAAGTACCTTGTCACCAACTTCATAAGTTTTGGGCACCAATTTCTGATCATGCCACCGTTTGGTACGCTCCATATAGATCTCGGCGTTCTCATACGCCTTTAGCCTCAACTCCTCTAGTGCTTGCAAATCCATGAATCTTTTTGCTCCTGCTGCATCGAGGTTCATATTGAGCTCTTTGAGAGCCCATAATGCCTTGTGCTCCATCTCGACCGGAAAATGGCATGCCTTGCCATAAACTAAATTATAAGGAGTGGTGCGTAGGGGCGTCTTGTAAGTCGTCCTGTAAGCCCATAGAGTGTCATCCAGTTTAGATAACCAATCCTTCCTTGAGCGGGAAACCGTCTTTTCTAATATGCTCTTGATTTGCCTGTGTGAAACTTCTACTTGGCCACTAGTTTGGGGATGATATGGTGTTTCCACCCCGTGTGATACCCCATACTTAGCCAAAAGTGCTTCAAAACTCCGCTCTATGAAATGAGATCCACCATCACTAATGAGGACCCTCGGGACGCAAAACCTGGTAAAAATGTTAGTCTTAATAAATTTAGCCATGGTTTTTACATCATTGGTCCTTGTAGCAACGACCTCCACCCACTTAGAGACATAATCGACCGCAACCAGGATATACTTGTAGGGGCCCGATGAAGGGAAAGGTCCCATGAAGTCTATGCCCTATACGTCGAATAATTCGACCTCTAGTATCTCGGTCAACGGGTTTTCATGTCTCCACTTGATGTTCCCAGAGCGTTGGCATTCATCACATGCTGTCACATAGTCCTGTACGTCCTTGAAAATGGTTGGCCAATAGAGACCACTTTGAAGAATCTTCGGCGTGGTTTTGAATCCTTTCGCATGGCCACCAGTAGGAAGCCTGTGACATTGAAGAATCACACTCTCTATCTCCTCTTCTGGAATACAGCGCCTAAAGAGGTGATCACTTCCTTGCTTGAATAAGTAAGGGTCATCCCAATAGTACTGTTTGACATCATGGAGAAACTTCTTTTTCTTTTGTGGGGTTAGTCCCTCGGGAATTACGCCACCTACAATGTAGTTAGCAAAATCCGCGAACCAAGGGGCTTTTGACCCTCTAATAGCATGGATTGATTGAAAAGAAGTAGAAGCAAGAGGTGAAGAAGGATTTGAATTAAAAGAAATGAGTTCAATTTGAGAAAACGTACCTGATTGGGTCGTTACCGAATCTTATTGGGTCGATGTTGAGCCTGTGGCTTATAAGTTCCCATCGGTAACGACCTCCTGTGGCTCGATATCGAGCTTCCCGATTATGGTATCGACGCGCCCTGATTTAGTGTCGATGTGATCGACGCCCTCCGGCCTCGGTGATGGCTCGGTAACGACCGTTGTAGGCTCGGTAATGAGGGTTTTGCCCTTTCCAACTTCGTTCAGCATGAGGTGTTCATCCGGTCTGGAGTCGTTAATTGGCACTTTGTTGTTAGATTCGGTGATGTGTTCAACTGGCAACCTAGATAAGTGATCTGCCACCAAGTTTTCTGCTCCCTTCTTTTATCTCTGATCTCATGATCAAATTCCTGCAATAAGAGCATCCAACGAAGTAGCCTAGGCTTGGCATCCTTTTTGGCCATTAGATATCTAACAGCCTCATGGTCAGTATAAACTATCACTTTTGAACCAACAAGATAGGAACGGAATTTTTCAAAACAAATACTACAGCGAGGAATTCCTTCTCCGTTGTAGTATACTTACTCTGCGCCTCATCGAGTGTCTTACTTGCATAGTAGATGGCGTGGAGTTTTTTGTCCTTCTGTTGTCCTAAACTGCGCCAACAACATAATCACTGGCATCAAACATAATTTCAAAGGGCAAGGTCCAGTCTGGGGACTGCATAATAGGAGCAGAAACAAGGGCTTCTCTTAACCTGTAAAATGCTTCAAGACAATCTGGAGACAGCTCAAACACTACATCCTTCATTAGTAGGTTAGTCAAAGGTTTATCTATCTTAGAAAAGTTATTGATAAAGCGTCTATAAAAGCCAGCATGCCCTAGAAAACTCCTAATGTCTTTGACAGAAGAGGGAGGAGGTAGTTTTTCAATAAGCTCAATTTTTGCTTTGTCTACTTCTATCCCTCTTTTCGAGACGAGGTGTACTAGTATAATTCCCTCTTGAACCATAAAATGGAACTTTTCCCAATCAAGCACAAGGTTGGTTTCTTCACATCTTTTAAGTACACATGCAAGATTAGCAAGACAAGTATCAAAGGAAGAACCATACACAGAAAAATCATCCATAAACTCGACTTCGAGTAAGCAAGATTTCTACTGAGCAAACCCTAAACCATCGAAATCTAGAACCCTAAACCCCCAAACTCCAAAATCTCAGCCAAACATGAGATTCGCAATTTAAATAGAAACCCCCCAAATTTTGCTCATTCAAGCACGAAACTAACCTTGATCTCGATGTCTACCAGATTCGAGTTACTTCCCTTCGTCAATTTTGCGATTTGCGTGGCATTAGGGTTCCTTGCTTCAACTGGTTCTTCTTCCCTCAGAGATTCAAGTTTTTTTGTGAGTGACCCTTCGTGAAAGTGTGAAACCCCCCATTTTTGCCCGCCAAGTAATAACATGTGTTCCGGTGCTTACGTGGCTGGTTTTTAAATGTGTTTTGCTTATACGGCATTACGTGGATTTAATTTGGTTAATTATTTCCACGTAATAGGCGCGTGCATTTTACACCATCCCCTGATAAAGAGGCAGGTGTTGAATAGGTAGACTTTAGCAAGTTGGGGTGTTCAATTGGTGCGTTTCAAAGGTGAGGTGTCCAAGTGACCAATTTGCACAAGTTCAGGTGTCTACATATGTTTTGAGCCAATAATAATAATGGTGTCGGGATATCTAAACAATAAATAAACCTATGTTCATTTATTTCACACACAAATAGTTCCTAACGCAGAGATTATTATTTTTAGTGGAATCGAGAATGTAAATAGGGTACAAGGGAAAAATATCCGCTTGCCTTAAGTTTCTGTTTGAGTTTTAAGGCGTAACGTCACAAACAAAATCCTTCTCGAGCGCTTGACCTAATCCAAGGTCGGATACCATATGATAAAAATGAAATATATTATAATTTATTATTTCATTTCTTATCCCTTATTCAAAAGATCCTTTTTTATAATAAGAGGAATTAGTCTAAATTATTATCCGTAAATAATTTAGCCTAAATATACTCATTAAAAATATTCCCATCGATATTATTATTTAAGTAGGTCATTTATAATTTTATTAAAATTATAAATTTCTAGATGAGCATGCTAGAGATTTTATTTGATAAAATTTCTTTATAAAAACATGATTATAACACTTATCAAAAATTCTCAATATTTATTCCGTATGACAAAAATTAATTTAAAATAATGATAATTAAATATACGTCGGAAATTTATACCACAGGAAAGGAGAGCGGAGTTTAGCACGAGAAAGGAGGTTGGGAAAACGAATGGGCTCGAATCCCTTTCTTTGCTTTGGAAAGAAATGAACTAATGGGCTTGTTTTTAAATAAGAATTGGGCCTATCCAACAAATGCTCCACATAGCCCGCTAGAAGGGAGGCCTGGTCCACCTGATCTGCTTCCTAACTCCTTCCTTTGCTCTACCGGAACGACAATAGCAATGGCGCTTGAGCAACAACAACGAGTAGCAGTGACGATAGGCGGCAATGGCGGTGGCTCCGACTACTGCTTTCGGCGACGACGTTCGAACAGTGGCGTCACCTGGTGGTCGATGGAACTTTCGACGGAAAAGGGAATCTAAAAAATTCAAATCTGGGCTATTTATTTTTCGAAATCTGAAACTTGGAGCTTTTGAACTTGGATAAAGTGGAACGAAAAAATAGAATGAAAGGAGGGTGTTTGGTGCCCCATTCCATGCCCATTCCTCCCCTTAAATAGGCAAGAAGAAAGAATTAAAAAATCCAAATTCATGATTCAATCTAGAGATTCTAGGGGGTTAAGGGGATGGGTTGGAAGAAGATGAAAATAAGGGAAAGTGATGGGTCGACGATGAAAAATAGGGGCCCGATGAAGGGAAAGGTCCCATGAAGTCTATGCCCAATACATCAAATAATTCGACCTCTAGTATCTCGGTCAGCGGGTTTTCATATCTCCACTTGATGTTGCCAGAGCGCTGGCATTCATCACATGCTGTCACTTAGTCCTGTACGTCCTTGAAAATGGTTGGCCAATAGAGACCACTTTGAAGAATCTTCGCCGTGGTTTTGGATCCTTTCGCATGGCCACCGGTAGGAAGCCTGTGACATTGAAGAATCACACCCTCTATCTCCTCTTCTGGAATACAACACCTAAAGAGGTGATCACTTCCTTTCTTGAATAAGTAAGGGTCATCCCAATAGTACTGTTTGACATCATGGAGAAACTTCTTTTTCTTTTGTGGGGTTAGTCCCTCGGGAATTACGCCACCTACAATGTAGTTAGCAAAATCCGCGAACCAAGGGGCTTTTGACCCTCTAATAGCATGGATTGATTGAAAAGAAGTAGAAGCAAGAGGTGAAGAAGGATTTGAATTAAAAGAAATGAGTTCAATTTGAGAAAACGTACCTGATTGGGTCGTTACTGAATCTTATTGGGTCGATGTTGACCCTGTGGCTTATATATTCCCATCGGTAACGACCTCCTGTGGCTCGATATCGAGCTTCCCGATTATGGTATCGACGCACCCTGATTTAGTGTCGATGTGATCGACGCCCTCCGGCCTCGGTGATGGCTCGGTAACGACCGTTGTAGGCTCGGTAATGAGGGTTTTGCCCTTTCCAACTTCGTTCAGCATGAGGTGTTCATCCGGTTTGGAGTCGTTAATTGGCACTTTGTTGTTAGATTCGGTGATGTGTTCAACTAGCAACCTGGATAAGTGATCCGCCACCAAGTTTTCTGCTCCCTTTTTTTTATCTCTAATCTCATGATCAAATTCCTGCAATAAGAGCATCCAACGAAGTAGCCTAGGCTTGGCATCCTTTTGGGCCATTAGATATCTAACAGCCTCATGGTCAGTATAAACTATCACTTTTGAACCAACAAGATAGGAACGGAATTTTTCAAAAGCAAATACTACAGCGAGGAATTCCTTCTCCGTTGTAGTATACTTACTCTGCGCCTCATCGAGTGTCTTACTTGCATAGTAGATGGCGGGGAGCTTTTTGTCCTTCTGTTGTCCTAAACTGCGCCAATAGCATAATCACTGGCGTCAAACATAATTTCAAAGGGCAAGGTCCAGTCTGGGGACTGCATAATAGGAGCAGAAATAAGGGCTTCTCTTAACCTGTAAAATGCTTCAAGACAATCTGGAGACAGCTCAAACACTACATCCTTCATTAGTAGTTTAGTCAAAGGTTTAGCTATCTTAGAAAAGTTATTGATAAAGCGTCTATAAAAGCCAGCATGCCCTAGAAAACTCCTAATGTCTTTGACGGAAGAGGGAGGAGGTAGTTTTTCAAGAAAACTCAATTTTTGCTTTGTCTACTTCTATCCCTCTTTTCGAGATGAGGTGTACTAGTATAATTCCCTCTTGAACCATAAAATGGCACTTTTCCCAATCAAGCACAAGGTTGGTTTCTTCACATCTTTTAAGTACACATGCAAGATTAGCAAGACAAGTATCAAAGGAAGAACCATACACAGAAAAATCATCCATAAACTCGACTTCGAGTAAGCAAGATTTCTACTGAGCAAACCCTAAACCATCGAAATCTAGAACCCTAAACCCCCAAAATCCAAAATCTCAGCCAAACATGAGATTCGCTATTTCAATAGAAAAAACCCCAATTTTGCTCATTCAAGCACGGAACTAACCTTGATCTCGATGTCTACCAGATTCGAGTTACTTCCCTTCGTGAATTTTGCGCTTTGCGTGGCATTAGGGTTCCTTGCTTCAACTGGTTCTTCTTCCCTCAGAGATTCAAATTTTTTTTGTGAGTGACCCTTCGTGATAGTGTGAAACCCCCCATTTTTGCCCGCCAAGTGATAACATGTGTTCAGGTGCTTACGTGGCTGGTTTTTTAATGTGTTTTGCTTATACGGCATTACGTGGATTTAATTTGGTTAATTATTTCCACGTAATAGGCGCGTGCATTTTACACCATCCCGTAATAAAGAGGCAGGTGTTGAATAGGTAGACTTTAGCAAGTTGGGGTGTTCAATTGGTGCGTTTCAAAAGTGAGGTGTCCAAGTGACCAATTTGCATAAGTTCAGGTGTCTACATATGTTTTGAGCCGATAATAATAATAGTGTCGGGATATCTAAACAATAAATAAACCTATGTTCATTTATTTCACACACAAATAGTTCCCAACGCAGAGATTATTATTTTTAGTGGAATCGAGAATGTAAATAGGGTACAAGGGAAAAATATCCGCTTGCCTTAAGTTTCTGTTTGACTTTTAAGGCGTAACGTCACAAACAAAATCCTTCTCGAGAGCTTGACCTAATCCAAGGTCGGATACCATATGATAAAAATGAAATATATTATAATTTATTATTTCATTTCTTATCCCTTATTCAAAAGATCTTTTTTTATAATAAGAGGAATTAGTCTAATTTATTATCCTTAAATAATTTAGCCTAAATATACTCATTAAAAATATTCCCATCGATATTATTATTTAAGTAGGTTATTTATAATTTTATTAAAATTATAAATTTCTAGATGAGCATGCTAGAGATTTTATTTGATAAAATTTCTTTATAAAAACATGATTATAACACTTATAAAAAATTCTCAATATTTATTCTGTACGATAAAAATTAATTTAAAATAATTATAATTAAATATACCTCGGAAATTAATACCACAAGAAAGGAGAGCGGAGTTTAGCACGAGAAAGGAGGTTGGGAAAACGAATGGGCTCGAATCCCTTTCTTTGCTTTGGAAAGAAATGAACTAATGGGCTTGTTTTTAAATAAGAATTGGGCCTATCCAACAAATGCTCCACATAGCCCGCTAGAAGGGAGGCCTGGTCCACCTGATCTGCTTCCTAACTTCTTCCTTTGCTCCACTGGAACGACAATAGCAATGGCGCTTGAGCAACAACAACGAGTAGCAGCGACGACAGGCGGCAATGGCGGTGGCTCCGACTACTGCTTTCGGCGACGACGTTTGAACAGTGGCGTCACCTGGTGGTCGATGGAACTTTCGGCGGAAAAGGGAATCTAAAAAATTCAAATCTGGGCTATTTATTTTTCGAAATCTGAAACTTGGAGCTTTTGAACTTGGATAAAGTGGAACGAAAAAGTAGAATGAAAGGAGGGTGTTTGGTGCCCCATTCCATGCCCATTCCTCCCCTTAAATAGGCAAGAAGAAAGAATTAAAAAATCCAAATTCATGATTCAATCTAGAGATTCTAGGGGGTTAAGGGGATGGGTTGGAAGAAGATGAAAATAAGGGAAAGTCATGGGTCGACGATGAAAAATAGGGGCCCGATGAAGGGAAAGGTCCCATGAAGTCTATGCCCCATACATCGAATAATTCGACCTCTAGTATCTCGGTCAGCGGGTTTTCATGTCTCCACTTGATGTTGCCAGAGCGCTGGCATTCATCACATGCTGTCACATAGTCCTGTACGTCCTTGAAAATGGTTGGCCAATACAGACCACTTTGAAGAATCTTCGTCGTGGTTTTGAATCCTTTCGCATGGCCACCGGTAGGAAGCCTGTGACATTTAAGAATCACACTCTCTATCTCCTCTTCTGGAATACAACGCCTAAAGAGGTGATCACTTCCTTTCTTGAATAAGTAAGGGTCATCCCAATAGTACTGTTTGACATCATGGAGAAACTTCTTTTTCTTTTGTGGGGTTAGTCCCTCGGGAATTACGCCACCTACAATGTAGTTAGCAAAATCCGCGAACCAAGGGGCTTTTGACCCTCTAATAGCATGGATTGATTGAAAAGAAGTAGAAGCAAGAGGTGAAGAAGGATTTGAATTAAAAGAAATGAGTTCAATTTGAGAAAACGTACCTGATTGGGTCGTTACTGAATCTTATTGGGTCGATGTTGACCCTGTGGCTTATATATTCCCATCGGTAACGACCTCCTGTGGCTCGATATCGAGCTTCCCGATTATAGTATCGACGCGCCCTGATTTAGTGTCGATGTGATCGACGCCCTCCGGCCTCGGTGATGGCTCGGTAACGACCGTTGTAGGCTCGGTAATGAGGGTTTTTCCCTTTCCAACTTCGTTCAGCATGAGGTGTTCATCCGGTCTAGAGTCGTTAATTGGCACTTTGTTGTTAGATTCGATGATGTGTTCAACTGGCAACCTGGATAAGTGATCCGCCACCAAGTTTTTTGCTCCCTTTTTTTTATCTCTGATCTCATGATCAAATTCCTACAATAAGAGCATCCAACGAAGTAGCCTAGGCTTGGCATCCTTTTGGGCCATTAGATATCTAACAGCCTCATGGTCAGTATAAACTATCACGTTTGAACCAACAAGATAGGAACGGAATTTTTCAAAAGCAAATACTACAGCGAGGAATTCCTTCTCCGTTGTAGTATACTTACTCTGCGCCTCATCGAGTGTCTTACTTGCATAGTAGATGGCGGGGAGCTTTTTGTCCTTCTGTTGTCCTAAACTGCGCCAATAGCATAATCACTGGCGTCAAACATAATTTCAAAGGGCAAGGTCCAGTCTGGGGACTGCATAATAGGAGCAGAAACAAGGGCTTCTCTTAACCTGTAAAATGCTTCAAGACAATCTGGAGACAGCTCAAACACTACATCCTTCATTAGTAGGTTAGTCAAAGGTTTAGCTAGCTTAGAAAAGTTATTGATAAAGCGTCTATAAAAGCCAGCATGCCCTAGAAAACTCCTAATGTCTTTGACGGAAGAGGGAGGAGGTAGTTTTTCAAGAAAACTCAATTTTTGCTTTGCCTACTTCTATCCCTCTTTTCGAGATGAGGTGTACTAGTATAATTCCCTCTTGAACCATAAAATGGCACTTTTCCCAATCAAGCACAAGGTTGGTTTCTTCACATCTTTTAAGTACACATGCAAGATTAGCAAGACAAGTATTAACGGAAGAACCATACACAGAAATATCATCCATAAACTCGACTTCGAGTAAGCAAGATTTCTACTGAGCAAACCCTAAACCATCGAAATCTAGAACCCTAAACCCCCAAAATCCAAAATCTCAGCCAAACATGAGATTCGCTATTTCAATAGAAAAACCCCCAATTTTGCTCATTCAAGCACGGAACTAACCTTGATCTCGATGTCTACCAGATTCGAGTTACTTCCCTTCGTGAATTTTGCGCTTTGCGTGGCATTAGGGTTCCTTGCTTCAACTGGTTCTTCTTCCCTCAGAGATTCAAATTTTTTTTGTGAGTGACCCTTCGTGAAAGTGTGAAACCCCCCATTTTTGCCCGCCAAGTAATAACATGTGTTCAGGTGCTTACGTGGCTGGTTTTTTAATGTGTTTTGCTTATACGGCATTACGTGGATTTAATTTGGTTAATTATTTCCACGTAATAGGAGCGTGCATTTTACACCATCCCGTAATAAAGAGGCAGGTGTTGAATAGGTAGACTTTAGCAAGTTGGGGTGTTCAATTGGTGCGTTTCAAAGGTGAGGTGTCCAAGTGACCAATTTGCACAAGTTCAGGTGTCTACATATGTTTTGAGCCAATAATAATAATGTGTCGGTATATCTAAACAATAAATAAACCTATGTTCATTTATTTCACACACAAATAGTTCCCAACGCAGAGATTATTATTTTTAGTGGAATCGAGAATGTAAATAGGGTACAAGGGAAAAATATCCGCTTGCCTTAAGTTTCTGTTCGAGTTTTAAGGCGTAACATCACAAACAAAATCCTTCTCGAGAGCTTGACCTAATCCAAGGTCGGATACCATATGATAAAAATGAAATATATTATAATTTATTATTTCATTTCTTATCCCTTATTCAAAAGATCCTTTTTTATAATAAGAGGAATTAGTCTAAATTATTATCCTTAAATAATTTAGCCTAAATATACTCATTAAAAATATTCCCATCGATATTATTATTTAAGTAGGTCATTTATAATTTTATTAAAATTATAAATTTCTAGCTGAGCATGCTCGAGATTTTATTTGATAAAATTTCTTTATAAAAACAAGCTTATAATACTTATAAAAAATTCTCAATATTTATTCTGTATGACAAAAATTAATTTAAAATAATGATAATTAAATATACGTCGGAAATTTATACCACAGGAAAGGAGAGAGGAGTTTAGCACGAGAAAGGAGGTTGGGAAAACGAATGGGCTCGAATCCCTTTCTTTGCTTTGGAAAGAAATGAACTAATGGGCTTGTTTTTAAATAAGAATTGGGCCTATCCAACAAATGCTCTACATAGCCCGCTAGAAGGGAGGCCTGGTCCACCTGATCTGCTTCCTAACTCCTTCCTTTGCTCTACTGGAACGACAATAGCAATGGCGCTTGAGCAACAACAACGAGTAGCAGCGACGACAGGTGGCAATGGCGGTGGCTCCGACTACTGCTTTCGGCGACGACGTTCGAACAGTGGCGTCACCTGGTGGTCGATGGAACTTTCGGCGGAAAAGGGAATCTAAAAAATTCAAATCTGGGTTATTTATTTTTCGAAATCTGAAACTTGGAGCTTTTGAACTTGGATAGTGTGGAACGAAAAAATAGAATGAAAGGAGGGTGTTTGGTGCCCCATTCCATGCCCATTCCTCCCCTTAAATAGGCAAGAAGAAAGAATTAAAAAATCCAAATTCATGATTCAATCTAGAGATTCTTTGGGGTGAAGGGGATAGGTTGGAAGAAGATGAAAGTAAGGGAAAGTGATGGGTCGACTCAATCGAAATGTCATCCGACGAAGAATTCGGAGGGAGGTGACCCATCGACAATAGCTAGGGGTGTTCAAAATATCCAATCTGAATATCCGACAATCCGATCCGCAAAATTCTGAATCCGACAAATAATTATCAAAATTTGATCCGATCCGAGAAAATTAGCCGGATTACCGAATTGGATACGGATCGGGTTTTAGACCCCCGAATATCCGGGGTATGATACTATACATGCTGGCCCTATAGTATTATCCACCTTCTCACCTTACCCATTTCTTTTTGTTTTACCCTTTGTTCATCCCCCTCCCCCTTCACAATTAGAATAGGAAATTATTCAGGAATTGAGAATTTTATTTAATAAAATTATTCCCTTGATAATTTTCTATTTTTAAGCCAAGTTTTGTAAATATAGGTATAAGAAAAAGAATTATTATTTTTTAATGGAATAATAAATTTACTAATCTTTTTAATAAACTTAGCATTACATTGTGAAGCTTGAACAATGTCTCTTTAAAACTCTTAATTGGCTTTGTTTACTGCCTCTTTACTTTCTTAACCTTTTGTTTTGGTTGCTTAAGTACAATTAGGTTTAGTGCTTAAGAAAGCAAAGAGCTTCAACTTACTATGTTGAATTGTGTGTTCATACACCACAAAAGCTACAAAATAGTGGCTACAAACGGAAATTCCATTCAAAGGATTAACGCATACACTTGAATTGCATATTTTCTTGTGTCAAGGTAGAAATCAATACCCACCTCGGGCTTAAATCCACTTGCAATACACCAAACTCTAACATGGTTAGAGTAACAATTTAATACATGAAACATGTATTTGATCATGAATTGATAGAAATAGGAAAGAATTGGGATAGAGGATCTGATATTCAATTAAACATCAGAATCCGAAATTTTCATTGAAGAAAAAAGAGTTTTACACACTGAATTATTTTCTATTTTTCCCCTTCTCAGTTAAAACTCTTACAACTTTTCACTCTTGACCTTTTATTTCTATTATTTACAATTGAACCCCAACTTTCCTATTATTACAAACAAGGTCATATTATTTTCCCTATATCAAAATCCCCCCTCTTTAAACAACCTTGACATCAAGGTTGGAAAGATGGATACTTTTTCAAAAAATCGTCGAAGAATTCCCAAGTTGCTTCTTCAATAGGAACATTCTTCCATTTAACTAACACTTTGGTAGCAGCTCTTCCTTGTCTATTCACCATCTTCCTTTCTAAGATACTTTTTGGCTCTTTGACAAACACGTCTGGCATAACTGAAGGATGATCAGTTGAGCTCAATACTTGCCCCACATGTCGTTTATGTTGTGACACATGAAAGGTTGTGTGAATCTTAGACGAATCTAGCAATTCAAGTTTATAAGAAACCTTACCAGTCCTGTCCAAAATATTATAAGGACCATATTTAAGAGCCAACTTTTGATTACTCCTTGAAACCACACTATTCTGCTTGTAAGGTTGCAATTTAACATATACAAAATCTCCAATCTGGAATGTCTTGTCACTTCTTCTCCTATTAGCCACTTGTTCCATTCTATGTTGTGCTTGAGTTAGATGGAACTTTAAAAGTTGTATCATATTTCTCGGGCTTGCATACTGTTGATATGGTTTTACTTAACAACAAATAAAATTTGTAGTCAAGACCCCGTTGTGTATAGGGAGGTCAGGATCGTCCACGGGAAGCAAGGTTGTTTGTTTACCGAACAACGAAAACAAGAAAACAAAGCAAAATAAGGCTACGCCAGCCCTCGATACCGACCTTGTCAGGGTCGGTAACGATGCTGGAATTCTACTAAAATAGAGCAAACACGACAATTCAACTGCAGGCTCGGTACCGACTTGTGTAGCTCGGTAACGAGTCTGTTCGAAGGTAAAAACGAAGGAAATTCAAAGGATAAAAACAACTAGGACAAGGGTTACCACGACATAATCATGCATACGAACTAGTGTGAAGGATAATTATCGTGCCTATAAGATAAATCTATCAACTTTCGTTGACCTAAACAAGCAAATCAATCAATTTTCATAAATCAATTCACTTTTCTACTTAGTTTGAATCCAAAGCTCGAAACTTTCATCATCGAACAATATCAACATTCAAGTTCTCAAATTTCTCTTTCGATCAAGCGATAAACTCAAATTACTTCGACTTTCGTCTAAGTATAATCACAAACAAGTAGTTAAAAGGATAGGAGGCAATCAAACATTTAACACATTCATTCAATCATGCATAACTATGTCGGGTTTCAACCCCGATCCTAGAAAAGTAAACTACTCACTCATAATTGAAACTAAACAAACAACTAATTTGAAAGAAAACATTGAATTAAAACTTACTTGAATTATAAGAAATCTCGTCTTAACAATCACAACCATGTTCACGTTCAAAACAAAAGAAACAAGGAAGAACATGATGAAGAATTTCGACCACGACTCTCTCTCTCTCTCTTTCTCTCTCTCTCTCTCTCTCTCTCTCTCTCTCTCTCTCGATCAAGACAGTCGTCTTTTTTCTCCAAACTCATGAACTCAAAACCTAACCAAAACCACCCTAAAACTAGACTAGAACAAGGGTATTTATACTAAAAGAAACTATTTAACAAAGATCCTATAAGATAAAAACTTTCCAAACTAAAAAGATTACAAGAAAAAAGATAGATTTTCTCAAAGTCGGCGCCGCATACCGACACAGGCCACCTCGGTAACGACATACACAGGGTCGGTAGACTCTTGCTGAATTTCCCCAATAAAACTCTATTGCACAGCTCGGTACCAACCCTCACATGTCGGTAACGAGCTCTTTGTTTTGGGTATTTGTAAACTTTTCATAGCTTCTCTTGCACTTCACCAGGATCTTCAAGACGTAATACTTTTCTTTTCCCTCTATGCACTCCACCATTCACCACTTGACTTCAGCTTGCTCAAAAATGCTCCTTTCCGCTTCAAAAACCTACAAAAAGACACAAAAAGTAGTAGCTTCCATACTTTTCACAAAATATGTAAACTTATCCAAAAACACCAAAACTAACACTAAAACTCACTAAAACTAAACTAAACAACCTAAGAAAAACTACTAAAACTATACTAAAAACACGAACATCAAAATACCCCATACTTGAGCTTGCTTGTCCTCAAGCAATCACTAAACATAACCAAAACCAAACATCATGCTTATCAAGCAATAGCCTTCATCTAAAAAGCAACATCTAAAACATATAGCCAAAATAGCAAATGACTATTAACGTCATCACCCATATATAAGCACTAATAGACATAAGCAACTGCAATCCAACCTTACCAAGGATAAAGTGTTTCTCTCAACTCTCATGTGTTTGGGCTATAAATTCATCTCTCAACTCAATCTTATATGCAAAAACTCATAGAAATTGGAACTTATATCACCAAACTCTCCACCAAAGATTTGTCAAAACAAGCAAAAATCACCAAGAGAACTTAGGCTTAATGAAAATCTTCATAGAAGTTTCCATTCAGCCAGGTTGTAATGGGGCTTGGTAAAGACAATAAGGCGTGGAAAACTTTTGGCTACGTGGTGCTAATAATATCCGGGAATCAAGACTCCTAAAAACTCACACATACAAAACTCTCATAAAAGAACTTTACCAAACTCACTCTTCATTAAAACACACTCTTCACTCACCTTTTAATAATCCTAGAAAGCCTCATATAAACATAAATAATCTCTGGTTTAAACTTTAAACACTGCACATCTTCTTTATCCCTCTTTTTCTACATTTTTTCCTTCTCTGCATTTTTTTCTTCTCGACTTGCCTCGTTACCGACTTGAACTTTTCCTCCTTTTCTCGTTTTTTTCTCTTTCTTCTTTAACGATCGGTATCGAGCCCACATAGGTTGGTATCGATCCATTATGCTTTTCTTATCTTTTGTGCACTTCTTAACCAAGAGATCCTTTTTTAAAAAAACAAAACAAGAGACTTCCAACTACCCCACCAAAAACCCTTATTTCTGTACCAAACATATCTTTTGCACTCTACAAAAATCATACCTCTCCAACTAAATCCTAATCCCCGGATAGGGTCAAGCTTATCTCGGCTAGGGAATATTTTGTGGAGCAACAAATAAAAAGGCTAAAGCTCAAATTGGCTGTCAAAAAGAAAGATAACGTAAGGGTGAATAGGGATTAATAGGGCTCATGAAAAATAAGTTCTCTATCATATGACTTTCACAAGTAATGAACTAGAAATCTTAGATAGGTCTTGAGAAATAGATAACCATCACAATTCCAAGAGATAATATACATAAAGAGAGTAAATCACACATGAAAAATCAAGGCTAAAAATAAGAACTCACAAGGTCCTATTTTTTTTTGTTGGATTGCAACTACTCATGATAGAAGTTATACATGATCAATTTCATCAAATGCTATTTCTCTATAAAAACAATTTCATCATAACTCAGGCTATACCATCAAAAACATGCTAAAAGGAAATTACATGGTTATGCAAGCAATCAACTATCATAAAACCAAAAGGTAGGGTACTCATCCGTTTTAAAATCTTTTTGAAATTTTCAAGTTTTTCAATTTTTTTTTCAATTTTTTTTTCAAAACAAAGACAATTGAGACAAGAAACCAAACAAAGGAAACAAATAAACAAACAAGTTTTCTTTTCCCTCCCTACCCCATACTTAAAATTACAGTGTCCCCACTATAATAAGGAAAAACAAAAGAAAAGAATAGGGAAAAGAAACTCACAAGATAACCAATGAAGCAGAAGAAAACATCCATGAAAACTGAATCATCTATGTGGTGGTGGTGGAAACAGACGCTCAAAGTTGCCCATGAACTCGTACATCGTCCTCCAGCGCTCCTCATCAACCGTCACACGCTGCTCCATCGTCCTCCAGCGAGCGTCAGCTAGTTGCTGCCTTGCATCCTCAAGAGCCATACGGGCGGAATATACACCCTCCCAACGATCCATCCGTTGGGTGAGTTGTATCTGTTGCAGGTTCAGCTGCTGCATCTGGAAGGACAAATCTTCAGCCCAAGGAGGAGGAACGCTCGAACTGTAGCTGGGCTGGGGCGGTGGTTGGTAGTGATCATGTGGATGGAAGTGGTCTTGATAGATAACCGGGTTGTAGGGCACCATATCATACGAATGAGGCTTGGTAGGTGGAGGAGCAGGCTCGTTACCGAAGTTGCACCGCCTCGGTATTGACCTCGAAATACTCAGTATCGAGCCCAGGTTTCTTGGTACCGAGGTCGGTGTGCTCGTCAAGTACCTTGGTACCGACCTCATCGTCCTCGATATCGCGCTCCTCCGTAGTTGCCTCATCTTCATCCATGGCAGCCCCATCTCTATCATATCTCATCTCGCATTCTCGCAATGTCGGCTCATCCTGAGGCTTCTTGTCCAAAGGGAACAGATGAGACATCCAGGCTTCGTACCAGTTTGGCATATAGAGCAACTCCAACTTGTCCCGCATAATCATCACATCTTGTCCAAGCACCTTGGTGGTGACTCCACCATGAACCCTCTGAAAAATGCCAGAAGAACATCAGTATTTCGTATTCAGATTCTTGGGAAGGTGTGGAGTGTAACGCGTGAGGTCGACACCGAGCACCTCCGCCAATAGACTCACCAAGTTCCCACACCAAACTTCCTTTGAAAAGGCCACGTACCTCTCCACATATTTCAACCATTTGTACCCCGAATTCATGGAGGCGGGGTCCTCCAAAAGAATAGTGTAGAGGCATCCTACCTCCATTCTTGTCAGCCGTGAAAGCTCCTTCTTAGGCCAAAACGTGGCGCCCAAGACTCGAAGAATGACCGGGAAGATGGGGTTGATGATGCGCGCCCCTGGAAGTGCCGGTGCGGAAGGATTGATCTCCCCTGAAATATAGCTCCAAGTGTCGGTGACCTTGAAATCATCGGGAGCCTTGTAATCCTGAGAATGGTTAGGGAGATCGAGGAGGCGGTTGAACTCAGCCATGGTGTATTCGCGATCGGCATTGCCCAAACGGAACTTCATCTTCCCGACCGATGTCTTGAACTTGAAACTTATTCGGAGGGTGGTAATAAACTTGGCGGTGAGGTCCAGATAGTGCGGGGCTTCCTCCTTCTTCAGTAGATGCGGTATACCGAGAATGGCAAAGGCGTGCTTGACATCGTCGTAAATGCCACTATCCTTGGCACTTGACCTTGAGAACCACCTAGTGAAGTCGTCCTTTTGAAGGATGGAATCAAAGACCGCCACTTGCTCCCTAGTTGGCAAAATGACCACGTCCATTTGTGGAGGAGACAGAGATCTTTGAGTCCTCCTTTTCTTTCCCGCCCTAGAGTTAGCTCGGCTTGTGCTCGCCATTTGATACCTGAAAACACCATAAAAATTCAAGATAAAATTCACTCAAACTAACAAGAAAAACCCGATACTTGCATTCGGAAACGACCTCGACTTACCTCGGTACCGACCCAATTGGGTCGATAACGAGGTCTCTGGTTTTAGCGCAGGTTTTGGACAACTCAGGTCGTTACCGACCCTCACAGGTCGGTAACGAGCCTGGGCGAGAACTTTGCTCAATTGATTCCGAATCCCAAATCCCAATTCTTTCGACAATTCAGCATAATTTCAAGCACGATTCCACACAAAAACCCACAATCAAGAACATGCAACCTCATACTTGATCGAAACCCTATCTAATTATGCCAACAATTGCCCAAAACTAATGGTGAAAATCATATAATTCAAGAACAAGTTACTTCATGTTTTTCTAATAAAATTCCATGCAAATTCGAGCAAGAAGAACTGAAAGTCAATCAAGATTAATCACCCATCATAGAACAAGAAAGTACGATGGAAATATAGACATGCAATCCAAATTTCAAACAAGATCTAGATATGAAAACTACCCCAATTTACCATGAATTGTCAAGAAAAGAGTTAGGGTTTAGAAATCATATCGTAGATTTGAGAAAGTGAAGAACGAAAATTCAAATTGCAAGTGAACGAGGGCTTGGATGCTCCGGTAACGATGACACGAGGTGTGCATCTTCGTTATCAAGAGGATGCAAGATCGAGGAACAGGGTGCGGTTTTGACAGCGGTGAGAGAATCCGACTGGGGATTGATTGAACATTTGAGATTTTGGTTAAGATTTGGTGTGGATTGATTGAATTTTGGAAGCTTGAGAGTTTTTTTAAAGAAAGGCAAGAGGCGGCGTGAAGGATGAGTCAAGGAAGAAGATAGAATTAGGTTTAAAAGGCTTACCTTGCCCGCGCGTTGCTGGATCCGTGTTTCGTCTCAGCTCGGTACCGAGCCTGGGCGACTCAATTTCCAGCGCCTTTTCGAGCCCGACTTCTGGGAAATGTTAGCTCAAAAATATCCTATCTTGCAAACTTCTACACTACTAAAAACTCAAAAGAAATGTAAGAAAAAGAACTATAAAAGAAAGGAAAAGCAAACTAAAACTAAAACTAAAACTAAAACCGAAACTGGGTTACCTCTCGTAAGCGCTATTTTTTAACATCGTTAGCCCGATGAACTAACCTGGCTAATTCGATGCTGTGAGAGCCAAAGTGACTCTAATCTCTTCTTCCGGGTCAGGTTGCTCATAAAATTTCTTCAATCGGTGGCCGTTGACTTTAAAGATGGTTCCATGGTTATCAATCAACTCTACTGCTCCATGAGGGTAGATGTGGTGAACCACAAATGGCCCGCTCCATCTTGTCCTTAGCTTTCCTGGAAATAAACGGAGTCTAGAGTTGAAGAGAAGTACCTTGTCACCAACTTCATAAGTTTTGGGCACCAATTTCTGATCATTCCACCGTTTGGTACGCTCCATATAGATCTCGACGTTCTCATGCGGCTTTAGCCTCAACTCTTCTAGTGCTTGCAAATCCATGAATCTTTTTTCTCTTGCTGCATCGAGGTTCATATTGAGCTCTTTGAGAGCCCATAATGCCTTGTCTTCCATCTCGACCAGAAAATGGCATGCCTTGCCATACACTAAATTATAAGGAGTGGTGCGTAGGGGCGTCTTGTAAGCCGTCCTGTAAGCCCATAGAGCGTCATCCAGTTTAGATGACCAATCCTTCCTTGAGCGGGAAACCGTCTTTTCTAATATGCTTTTGATTTGCCTGTTTGAAACTTCTACTTGGCCACTAGTTTGGGGATGATATGGTGTTGCCACCCGGTGTGATACCCCATACTTAGCCAAAAGTGCTTCAAAACTCCGCTCTATGAAATGAGATCCACCATCACTAATGAGGACCCTCGGGACGCCAAACCTGGGAAAAATGTTAGTCTTAATAAATTTAGCCACGGTTTTTACATCATTGGTCCTTGTAGAAACGGCCTCCACCCACTTAGAGACATAATCGACCGCAACCAGTATATACTTGTAGGGGCCCGATGTAGGGAAAGGTCCCATGAAGTCTATGCCCCATACGTCGAATAATTCGACCTCTAGTATCTCAGTCAGCTGGTTTTCATGTCTCCAATTGATGTTGCCAGAGCATTGGCATTCATCACATGCTGTCACATAGTCATGTACGTCCTTGAAAATGGTTGGCCAATAGAGACCACTTTGAAGAATCTTCGTCGTGGTTTTGAATCCTTTTGCATGGCCACCGGTAGGAAGCCTATGACATTGAAGGATCGCACTCTCTATCTCCTCTTCTGGAATACAGCGCCTAAAGAGGTGATCACTTCCTTGCTTGAATAAGTAAGGGTCATCCCAATAGTACTGTTTGACATCATGGAGAAACTTCTTTTTCTTTTGTGGGGTTAGTCCCTCGGGAATTACGCCACCTACAATGTAGTTAACAAAATCCGCGAACCAAGGGGTTTTTGACCCTCTAATAGCATGGATTGATTGAAAAGAAGTAGAAGCAAGAGGTGAAGAAGGATTTGAATTAAAAGAAATGAGTTCAATTTGAGAAAACATACCTGATTGGGTCGTTACCGAATCTTATTGGGTCGATGTTGACCGTGTGGCTTATATATTCCTAACGGTAACGACCTCTTGTGGCTCGATATCGAGCTTCCCGATTATGGTATCGACGCACCCTGATTTAGTGCCGATGTGATCGACGCCCTCCGGCTTCGGTGATGGCTCGGTAACGACCGTTGTAGGCTCGGTAACGAGGGTTTTGCCCTTTCCAACTTCGTTCAACATGAGGTGTTCATCCGGTCTGGAGTCGTTAATTGGCACTTTGTTGTTAGATTCGGTGATGTGTTCAACTGGCAACCTGGATAAGTGATCCGCCACCAAGTTTTCTACTCCCTTTTTTTATCTCTGATCTCATGATCAAATTCCTGCAATAAGAGCATCCAACGAAGTAGCCTAGGCTTGGCATCCTTTTTGGCCATTAGATATCTAACAGCCTCATGGTCAGTATAAACTATCACTTTTGAACCAATAAGATAGGAACGGAATTTTTCAAAAGCAAATACTACAGCGAGGAATTCCTTCTCCGTTGTATTATACTTACTCTGCGTCTCATCGAGTGTCTTACTTGCATAGTAGATGGCGTGGAGCTTTTTGTCCTTCTGTTGTCCTAAAACTGCACCAACAGCATAATCACTGCCGTCAAACATAATTTCAAAGGGCAAGGTCCAGTCTGGGGACTGCATAATAGGAGCAGAAACAAGGGCTTCTCTTAACCTGTAAAATGCTTCAAGACAATCTGGATACATCTCAAACACTACATCCTTCATTAGTAGGTTAGTCAAAGGTTTAGCTATCTTAGAAAATTCTTTGATAAAGCGTCTATAAAAGCCAGCATGCCCTATAAAACTCCTAATGTCTTTGACAGAAGAGGGAGGAGGTAGTTTTTCAATAAGCTCAATTTTTTCTTTGTCTACTTCTATCCCTCTTTTCGAGACGAGGTGTACAAGTATAATTCCCTCTTGAACCATAAAATGGCACTTTTCCCAATTAAGCACAAGGTTGGTTTCTTCACATCTTTTAAGTACACATGAATGATTAGCAAGACAAGTATCAAAGGAAGAACCATACACATAAAAATCATCCATAAAAACCTCTACTATGTCCTCTATCATGCTAGAAAAAATGGCCAGCATATACCTTTGAAGGTGGCAGGGGCATTACAAAGCCCAAATGGCATTCTCTCAAAAGCAAAAGTCCCATAGGGACATGTAAAGGTAGTCTTCTCCTGATCATCAGGATGTATGGGAATCTGCCAAAATCCGCTATAGCCATCTAAATAACAGATATAATCATGCTGGGCTAAGCGTTCTAACACCTGATCAATAAAAGCAAGCTGAAAATGATCTTTTCTAGTAGCATTATTGAGCTTCCTATAATCAATGCACATCCTCCAACTAGTGGTGATCCTAGTGGGGTTTAGCTCTCCCTTTTCATTTTCAATGACGGTCATTCCCCCCTTTTTTGGGACTACATGAACCGGACTAACCCATTGGCTGTCCGATATAGGAAATATAATCCCAGCATCAAGTAGTTTAATGAATTCTTTTTTTACTACTTCTTTCATATTAGGGTTTAACCTACATTGATGCTCTATGGTGGGTTTATGATTATCCTCCATGTATATCCTATGCATGCAAAGTGAGGGGGATATGCCAGTTATATCATCTAGGGAGTAGCCTATAGCTTTTCTATATGTCCTAAGCATAGAAAGAAGCTTCTCTACTTCTTCATCTTTTAATTTAGCATTGATGATGACAGGGAAAGTAGAATTAGGACCAAGAAATTCATACCTGAGAGAGTCTGGAAGGGGCTTGAGCGTTGGAGAAGGCTCAGCTGGAATGAGAATAGGCTCTTCGGGCTCCGTCTTCAAGACTTCTTCAAGGTATTCAAACGTCGAGAAATCTTCATCCTCGGAAAGAGTCGGTACCGATGCAGAAAGGGTCGGTGTCGAGTTGTCTTTGTCTGCTAGGAGACTCGGTACCAAGGTAGATGGGCTCGGTACCGAGACTGTAGGAACTATCTCGGCCAATCTTCGACCTGAGAATGTATCACTTGCCAATAGTCTTCCAACAGGGTCCCCACATTCGATGAATTCATTGTGGGTGGAGAGCATCTTAACTTCGGCTCTATCTGTCTCCTTCATTATAGGGTTGAACCGAATTCCACCACTTCATCCCCAATTTCGAATGTTAGGAGTCCCCTCCTAACTTTAATTATGGCACCGGCTGTGGCGAGGAATGGTCTCCCTAAGATGATAGGTACCACAGGATCTTCGGGCATCTCCATGACTATGAAATCATTGGGAACAAAGAATTTGCCCACTTGTACCGAAAAGTCTTCTACAACTCATGTTGGGCTGACGCATGAGCCATCTGCCATGTACAACCGCATGTTGATTGGCTCCAATGGTCCCTTTTTGGCTTTTGACCAAATCGACAATGGTAGGAGACTTGCACTGGCACCCAGATCACATAGAGCTTTGAATCTGTGGGTGCCAATGCCAATAGTGATAACAAATCTCCCTGGGTCACCTAGCTTTTTCGGAAGGGTAATAGATCGGACCTCATCTGTCAGCTCTGTTATTGACCTTTTCCTGCTAAGAATGTCCTTCAAAAATTTGGTGTAAGCTGGCATTTCGCATAGGGCCTCAGCGAATGGTATAGAAATATTTAAGCCCTGGAGAATCTTAACGAAATGCTTAAACTTTCCTTTTGTTGAGTCCTTAGACTTCTTAGTAGGCAAGGGGAGAGACTTCACCAATCTCGGAGCCAAAGCAGGCTCGAGAGGTGGTGCTACCAGGTCGACAATAGGGTCGATCGGTGCCGCAGAAGGATCGGTACCGACCCTTGTAGGGTCGGTATTGAGCCTGGAACTAAGAGAGGGGCTCGGTGTAGAGGACTTACCTGAGTTGGGGTAGGTGATGAGCTTGGGAGCATCGGTACCGAGTGGTTCAGGCTCGGTAACGACCCTCTTTGGTACATTGTCGACTTGGGTCGAGGCGTCTTTTTCAGCACCGGGGTCCTTTTCCTTGGCTTTGGCACGATCTGGCAGCGTCTTCCCGCTCCTGAGGTATACGGACGCTATATGTCCTCTAGGGTTCTCTTCAAGACGGCCCGGGAGTTGCCCTTGTTGTCTCGAAATTTGTGCGGCTAGATTCCCTAGTTGTGAGTCAACACTCTTCTTCCATAAATCGAACTGTCCCCATCTTTTCATTTGATTGTTGAGGTTGTCTTGGACTCCATTGATTTCATTCTTTACGCCATTAATCCCTTCATAAAGTCCTTGCACCCAAGATGGTGGCTCTTGATAGCCTGAAGGTCGATACGGTGCGGGCCGTCTATCTGGAGGGGGTGCTGCATAACTTGGATTTGAATTTTGATTTCCCCAAGACGGGTAGTTGTTTGGCCTGTCAAAATTATTAGGCGGGTTCCTGTATTGTCGTCTCATATAGTTCATCTCAGCATATGTCTCAGCGGCTCTAACCTGCTCGATGTTAGTGCAAGCAGAAGTACTATGTGCAGAAGAGCCACACTCTTGACAAGGTTGAGAGGATTTCAAAAAACTTACCTGTTTCATCAGACGGTTGATCTCATCCTGTAGAAATTGATTTTTGACATCGGGATCAACTTCGTCTTTATTAGGCACGTAGAGACGCTTCTGTGGCTGAGGTGGCTGCTGGGCTCCATACATAGCATCGTAGTTGGTCAGTTTGTCCAGCAACTCCCATGCAGCGGCGGGATCCATCTCAATAAAACCGCAGGCAGTGTGCATGTTGATGTGGTTCCTTGTTTCAGCATTAATCCCCTGGAAGAAGATTTCTTGGAGCACATATGGTGGTTTCCCATGAGTAGGACACTGTCTAAGCATCTCCTTAAATCTTTCCCACGTCTCCACAAAGGTCTCGTAAGGCAGTTGATGATAGGAGGTGATACGCTTTCTCAACTCCGTTGTCTTGGCAGGAGGGAAAAAATTTGTTAGAAATTGATCATACAAAGCCTTCCAAGTCCTGATAGACTTAGGAGGTAAGATCTCCAACCAACTCAGGGCCTTTCCTGTAAGAGACCAGCTGAAAGCTTTTAATAGAACATATTCTAGTGAGACACCGTCAGCAGCAATAGTGTCACATAAATCAAGAAAAATTTTAATATGTTCCATAGGGCACTCAGTAGGTTTCCCTTCAAACTGAGCCCGTTTGATTAAGGATATAAATTGAGACTTAATCTCAAAAGTCTTCTCTATCTCCGGAAGCACGATTGCAGACTCTGGCACCCTCAGTTCTGGATGCATGTATTGTTTGGCATTCCTCGGATATGCATTGAGTCTTTCCTGTAGAGCGGTCTTATCAATCCTTGTGGCGTCGAGCTGCCTTTGGAGCTCAGTCATCTGTCGAGCCATCTCTTCAGGAGTTATCGCCATGGTTTGGTTTTCTCTTCTTCTACGGTGTAGGGTGCGTTCAGGTTCAGAATAATAACCAGTGTTATCAAACTCGAGCCTTCGACGTTCTGCTGGCATAAGCTGAGAAAACAGACAAAAGAAAACAAAATTAAAAACAAAAACGGGGTCGGGCTATTCCCAGACCCACAGGTAAACAAACAAGCACTGTTGCCTCCCCGGCAACGGCGCCAATTTGTTGAGAGGGTTTTACTTAACAACAAATAAAATTTGTAGTCAAGACCCCGCTGTGTATAGGGAGGTCAAGATCGTCCACGGGAATCAAGGTTGTTTGTTTACCGAACTACGAAAACAAGAAAACAAAGCAAAACAAGGCTACGACAACCCTCAGTACCGACCTTGTCATGGTCGGTAACTGATACGTTGGATTTAGTACAGCGTAATTATGTATTTTTATATAGGATTTTTGAGTGTTTTAGGCTAGATTAGGGAGTTTAATTGTAATATCAGAAAAGCCTACAGTTGAAGACTTTGAAGACAGAGATCCGAGTTCGAGCTGAAGACCCGCTTTACAACGGTTGCTAGGAAGAACGAGATTGAAGAGGTAAGAAGAATTGAGACCCGCGACCGCGGGTCGAGACCAGAGACCACGGGAGATCGAGCTTCCGCGGGCGCCGAGCGCTACTGGAACCGCGATTGCGGCCTCTGACCAGCGCTCGCGGGTGGCTATTTCTCCGCGCGCTGACTTTATTTTATTTTATCTTTTATTTATTATATCTTTAGTATTAGGTTATTTCGGTTGTTTCTACTATTTAAACCTAGTTTCGTAGAATACTTTTTGGGATATACTTGAGAGAGACTACTTTTTAGTTTAACCTAGTTTTATTTCTATTATTATGGAGAACTAATGTTCCTTGGAGTTTGTTTGATCAAGGAAGCCTTTTTATTTGAATTCGAGAGATTCTGGTAACTTTTCTATCCTTAGGTTAATATCAAAACTCTTGTTTTAATTCTATGATCTATGTTTGATTTTATGAGCCTGATCAACTTGTTTGATTGACTTAGATCTACTGTTTGGATTAGGTTTGATTGTTGTCTGTGCAATCTTATTTATCCTTGAAGCAACTCTTTTCCAGGACCGTCGAATGGAATTGAGAAAGAGTGTTTGATTGTTATTTTATGCATGAGACTCGTAGCTTGATTGCATGATTTGATATCCTATTATCCTTAATACTTTGCATGATTTGAATTAAGCGTCCCTGTTCATATCATAGTTTCGCTTGGACCGTGGATAAGCGGAAATCTTTTATAAGGATTGGAATTAACCTAGGAATTATAGAAAAGTGGATGAATCGATGATCGAAGGATTAAAAAAGTGGAATTGATTGAATGAACTCTGTTTTCCTTTAATTGATTTGAATCTTTATTCTGTTTGCTTGCTTAAATCTCAAACCCCCGTTCTTTGCTAGTTGTTTCGAAATCCTGATTCCCTTGGGTTCGACCCCTTACTTGCATGCTATACTTAGTTTGTAATTTAGGGTAATTTATTTTTGATCTCGGCACAACGACTTTAGTCGAGTCAGTAACGATGCTAGAATTCTACTAAAACAGAGCAAACACGACAATTCGACTGTAGGCTCGGTACCAACCTGTGTACCTCGGTAACGAGTCTATTCGAAGGTAAAAACAAAGGAAATTCAAAGGATAAAAACAACTAGGACATGGGTTACCACAACATAATCATGCATATGAACTAGTGTGAAGGATAATTATCATGCCTTTAAGATAAATCTATCAACTTTCGTTGACCTAAACAAGCAAATCAATCAATTTTCATAAATCAATTCACTTTTCTACTTAGTTTGAATCCAAATCTCGAAACTTTCGTCATCGAACAATAACAACATTCAAGTTCTCAACTTTCTCTTTCGATCAAGCGATAAACTCAAATTACTTCGACTTTCGTCTAAGTATAATCACAAACAAGTAGTTAAAAGGATAGGAGGCAATCAAACATTCAACACATTCATTCAATCATGCATAACTATGTCGGGTTTCAACCCCGATCCTAGAAAAGTTAACTACTCACTCATTATTGAAACTAAACAAACAACTAATTTGAAAGAAAACATTGAATTAAAACTTACTTGAATTACAAGAAATTTCGTCTTAACAATCACAACCACGTTCACGTTCAAAACAAAAGAAACAAGGAAGAACACAATGAAGAATTTCGACCACGACTCTCTCTCTCTCTCGATCAAGACAGTCGTCTTTTTTCTCCAAACTCATGAACTCAAAACCTAACCAAAATCCCCCTAAAACTAGACTAGAACAAGGGTATTTATACTAAAAGAAACTATCTAACAAAGATCCTAGAAGATAAAAACTTTCCAAACTAAAAAGATTACAAGATAAAAGATAGATTTTCTCAAAGTCGGCACCGCCTACCGACACATGCCACCTCGGTAACAACCTGCACATGGTCGGTAGACTGTTGCTGAATTCCCCCAATGAAACTCTGTTGCACAGCTCGGTACCGACCCTCACAAGTCGATAACGAGCTCTCTTTTTTGGGTAATTGTACACTTTTCACAGCTTCTCTTGCACTTCACCAGGATCTTCAAGACGTAATACTTTTCTTTTCCCTCCATGCACTCCACCATTCACCACTTGACTTCAGCTTGCTCAAAAATGCTCCTTTCTGCTTCAAAAACCTACAAAAAGACACAAAAAGGAGTAGCTTCCATACTTTTCATAAAATATGTAAACTTATCCAAAAACACCAAAACTAACACTAAAACTCACTAAAACTAAACTAAACAACCTAAGAAAAACAACTAAAACTATACGAAAAACACGAACATCTATTCACCACTTTTGTTTGACCATCTCCACGCATACAACGAAGGTATATTTCCAAACATCTATTCACCACTTTTGTTTGACCATCTGTTTGTGGATGGTATGCAAAAGATAAATTCAAAGCAACTCCCTGTAAAGTGAATAACTACTTCCAAAATTCACTTAAAAATACCACATCTCTATCACTGGTTATTGATGCTAGAAACCCATGCAACTTGAACACATTATCCAGAAAATGGGTTGCTGACATGGCTTTATATGGATGAGATAAAGCTATAAAATGGGTTGCTTTGCTCAACCCATCCACAACCACTAATATCACTGACTTCCCAAAAGACAAGAGCAGCCCATCTATGAAATCCATAGAAATACTTGTCCAAATAACATTAGGAATAGAGCAAAGGTTGAAGTAAACCTGGATAAGCAGCTACATCATACTTGTTTTGTTGACAAATGGTGCAGCTCCGAATTAACTGTTGCACATCTTGAGCTAAGCCTTTCCAATAAAAACAAGCTTTTTACCCTATGAACTATTACATATCTACCAAAATGACCACATGTTCTAGCACTGTGAAGCCAAGTCAGAATTTTATTCTTTAAATTCACATCATGACCAATTATAAGCTTCCCCTTCCTTCTCAACTATCCTTTATACCAAGAATAATGCTTTTTAGCCTTGGTATTTAATTGTAAATCCCGAATAATCTGCTTCAAACTTAAATCAGTTTCATAGCAATCCTGGATATCTTTCATCAAATCATATTCTAACACTGGTAATGCCATGCTCAATACTTCATACCCTTCCATTCGAGACAATGCACCAGTCGCCAGATTTTCCTTCCCCACCTTATACTGAATTTTATTGTCAAATTCGAGCAATTTTGGTAGCCATTGTTGTTGAATGGGAGTGTTCAATCTCTGCTCCAACAGATACTTCAAGCTCCTTTGATCTATTTCGATTACAAAGTGTCCATTTAAAAGGTAATGCCTCCACTTTTGTAATGCAAAAACCACAGCTAACAACTCCTTCTAATAAATCGAAAAATTCAACTGCCTGCCTTTTAAATGTCTACTAATGTAAGATAAGGGATGTCCCATTTGCATAAGTACAACCCTAATTCCATACCCACTTGCATCAGTCTCCACCACAAACTCTTGACTAAAGTCAAGCAAGGCTAACACTAGAGCATTACACAAGGCCTGTTCAATCCTCAAAAGTTGTTGTAGCCTCATCATTCCATTCAAAGCAATCTTTCTTCATAAGCAATGTTAAGGGTCTAACAATTGACCCAAAATTCCTTACAAATCTCCTGTAATACCATGTCAATCCCAAAAAAAAATCTTAACTGCTTGATATTCTTTGGAATCGGCGATTTAGCCACTGCATGTGCTTTTTGTGGATTTGTGGATACCCCTTGAGCAGAAATATAGTGTCCCAAATACTCAACTTTTTGAACAACAAAAGCACACTTACTTCTCTTAGCAAATAACATATGTTCCCTCATAGTCTGAAACACAACAGTCAAGTGATGCACATGCTCTTTCAAAGAAGAACTATATATCAATATGTCATCAAAAAATATGAGCACAAATTTCTTCAAAAATTGTCTAAAAACTGGATTCATCGAGTTTTGAAAGGTAGCCGAAGCATTAGTTAGTCCAAAGGGCATGACTAATGGCCACTATGTGTCTTGAATGCCGTCTTATGGACATCTTGATCATACATTCTCGCTTGATGATATCCTACTCTTAAATCTATCTTATAGTAGATTTTTGAACCCCCCAACTCATCCATCAAATCTTTTATCAAAGGAATAAGGAACCTATCTTTCATAGTCATATTATTTAGGCCCCTATAATCCACACAAAGTCTCCATGTGCCATCTTTATTCTTAACCAACACAACAGGAGATGCATATGAACTTGAACTAGCTAGAATGATTCCAGTTTTCAACATATCTTGAACAATCTTGTCTACCTCATTCTTTTGATGAATGGCATACCTGTAAGGTCTTTGATTGACAGGATTTGATCCTTCCAACAAGGGAATTTTGTGGTCGTGTCTTGTACTGAATGAAGGAAGTTGTTTTGGTTCTTGAAAAATGTCCTCAAAGTCTGCTAGCAACTGATGAACTTGTGCAGGCAACTTAGATTCCGACTCTGCATCGTGTACCATTTATAGCTCACTACCTTCCACAGTTTTTGTGACATAAATCATAATTAGTTGATCCTTATTTCCCAGCACCTTATTCAATTGCTTAGCCTTTATTTCTCTTACAGATCCTGGAAAAATACCTTGAAGTACCAATTGCCTGTTAGCCACTTTAAATTCCATAGACAGCTTCTTGAAATCCCATATAACAGGCACTAGAGTTTCTAAACATTGTACATCAAGCACCATGTCACAACCTCCTAATGGAATTAGCAACACAACAGCCTTAAATGTGACATTCTTAAACTACCATGAAAAGTCTTTGACCTGAGCATTAACATCCAAAATGCTACCATCTTCCACTACTACCTATGTTAAACTAGTCTCACAAAACTGATAACCCAATTTCTCATCAATAGATTTATCCAGGAAATTATGTGTGCTACCTGAATCAATCAAAATGAACAATGCTCTCTTACCATGCCGCCCTTCTACTCCCATAGTTCTGTAAGTAGATACCCCAGCCACTGCACTGATTCATATATGCATAGATTCAGATTCTTGAACATCAACCATATCCTCATTATCATGTTCTTCTACCTCTCCATCAAGTTCCATCAAAAAAGTTGGTTTTTCTTGTGTTTTTTGTAATGATCTGGGGTGTAAGGTTCATCACATTGATAGCACAAACCTTTAGCCCTTCTTTCACTCATTTCTTCAGTACTCAAAAATTTTGTAGGAACATTCCTATTCTCCATACCAGTTTGATGTCCATGATTCCTAGCCCCAGAAAACCCTTTCTGACTTGAAGTATCATCCTTCCTTCCAAATACAGACTTAGAACCTAAATTACCACCAAAATTTGCTTTTATAGAATCACCCATCATCCTTGGATGAGCATTTTCATACAATTCTGCCAAAGTCAAACACTGTCGAACAGTTTGTGGTTGAAACATCCTCACATGCATTTGAGTCTCTGTTCTTAATCCTGCTAGATAAGCACTAGCCAAATAATCTTCATGCTATCTAACTCTGGTTCGAATCAACTCAAACTTATTATGATATTCCATAATACCATCATTTTCTTGCAAGTTTTTCAATTCACCAATAGGATCTTCTATGACTTCCCCAAATCTTTCTAACAACAAAATTTTATATGCATTCCAATCTAGAACCATACCACTGTTGCATTCAGATTGTATCATTGCTTGATGTCATCGAGCCGCTTGATCACCCAAATGGATTGACGCCAGATTCACCTTGATTTCTTCTAGAGTCTTGTCGATCAAGAAAAACTGGTCGCACTTAAAGAGCAATTCCTTCACCATTTCCCCATTGAACCTTGGGAAATCCAACTATGAAAGCCTTGTAATACCAGAATATCCTCCATCATTGTGAAAACCCCTAAATTTTCCTGCCCTAGCTCGATTTGTGGTCGGAATTTAAGGTGCTCCTTGAAAAGTTTGGTAAGAAGAATGCAACACCATTGGAGACGATCTTGGAGCTTCATTCATCGCTACTGGAGAAGACAATCTTTCACCTCCCAATTGCGAACTCGAAGGTGTAACTCCACCTCCTATCGAACCAACTTCGATCTTCTTGGTGATCACTCATAAAGCTTCAAACATTTCCAAAAACGAACAATCCAACTTGGTCAATTTCTCCTCAATTTCATCAACTTTAGCTAATTTCCCATCGACCTTATCATTCCACGCTGCAATTCGACCCTCAAAAAGGTCCTCCACCTCCCTCGCCATTGATTCACTCATCACAGCTTGCAAACGAGTTTTTGTCATCAACAAGATTTAGCCAAGAGACCGCTCTGATACCAATTAATGCATGAAAACCTGTATTTGATCTTGAATTGATAGAAATTGGAAAGAATTGGGATAGAGGATCTGATATTCAATCAAACAACAAAATCCAAATTTTTCTTTGAAGAAGAAAGAGTTTTACACACTGAATTGTTAATTCTGTTTTCCCCTTCTCACGAGTTTTAACAAACTCTTACAACTTTTCACTCTTGACCTTTTATTTCTATTATTTACAATTGAACCCCCAACATTCCTATTATTACAAACAAGGTCATATTATTTTCCCTGTATCACAATTGGTTGTGATTTCTCTAATAAACTAAACAATATCCTTGTCTGGTTTTTCTCCTTAATCAGCGACCAACTAAAAAACGAACGACAGATTCAAGCAACTAACCCTTCGAGTAACAATTGGTTGTTGTTACTCTAATAAACTAAACAATATCGATGTCTGGTTTATTCTTTAAGGGAAATTCCGCATGGTGACCATGAGGTTTCGCAAATTACACATGGTACACAATATTTTCTGAAATTCCGCATGGTAACCTCAAGGTTTTACAAATTTTGTGTGGTAACCTTGTAGTATTATAGTATAATGTAAAAAGTAATTGAAAATTAGCCCAAAATTTTGCTTAATTACATAAAACCCTCATATATTTAGGTATTCATAAAAAATTACCTAATCTATCTTTTTTTAGCAAAATAACCTAATTTTATTACTTGTAGAAAATTGTAAAAAGATGTCAAATTTACAAATAATTAATGATACTACATATTATTACTTTAAAAAGCCACCCCATTTTTATTTTTATAAAAAATCAACCCTTTCAAATTTCTATCACCATTTTTTAATTATCAAAAGCCCATGCAATTTTGAAAAAAATCCACCATTTTTTTATTTCTTCAAAAAAATTGAACTTTTTATTATTAAAAGGTAACATTTTAATGGAGATTTTTTTTGAATAAATGGGTGTATCTTTACAAAAATGTTGCTTTTAAAAAATACCATAAAATTAGATTAAAAAAAGCAATATATAGTGTTATGAAATTGCGTAATAATGTAACTATGTAAGTAAAGTTATTTGTAAATTTGACATATTTTTATAATTTTCTAAAAGTAATAAAATTAGGTGACTTTAGTAAAAAGATAGATTAAGTAATTTTTTATGAATGCTTAAATATATGAGGGTTTTATTTAATTAAGTAAAATTTTGGGATAATTTTCAATTACTTTTTACATTATATAATACTACAAATTTACCACACGGAATTTGTAAAATCTCAAGGTTACCATGTAGAATTTCTGAAAATATTGTGTAGCACGCGGAATTCGCGAAACCTCGTGATCACCACGCGGAATTTCGCTTTCTTTAATTAGTGACTAACCCTTGGCCACTGCCCTTGTTAACCACACTAAAAACAAGTTTGCGTTTTTGAAAAGGCAAGAACCTAAAAAACATATAAAACATATAAAATTGGAATTAAAATCAAACATAATGCATTAACAATTAAAAGAAAAACAAAAATCCAATGGCATGCTTTTGGCTTTTGATGATGTTTGTACACAAAAATCCATCAAAAGACAAATAAATAAATAAGAAAAGTCCATCAAAAAACAGTTAAATAGATAAAGGATTTTTCTAACGTGTGCCCATGGAAACACAATAGCAATACTAATTTAGGAAAATTTAGTAATTGTTTGTTAATTTGATTTATTTTAAAAGGGTTCATTAATTCCAATTTAGGGAATAATTTTGAAATAATTTCCCATATTAGCACTTTTATTATGTGCCCATAGGCACACGTTAGTCAAACCGATAAACAAAAGAAAAGGTTTTTAAATCCAGGTTGCTTCTTTCTTCTTGTGGAAGTGGTTCATCACAAACTTGCTCAAGATTTCATTCTGCCTCAAGTTTCGGTTGTTGTTCAGGCTCTGTTTCATGGTTCGGGTGGTGTGTTTCATGTGCTTTTCCAAGCGAATCATCACAATTTTCCAAGTCGGCTTCCCGTTGTCTGATTCTCCGACGACTTTATACGCATGTTTAGCTCCCGTCTAACCTGCGAAATTCCTTTTCTCCTACTTGGTCCTCTGCCTTTTTGGTCTCTTTGCTTGGTGTTTGTATCTTGGTTGCCTCGCCGCTTGTTTGTTTTTGGTGTTATGGTCTGTCGGTTGTTTGCTTCTTGTTTTTTCGGTTTGTCCTACTTCCGAGTTTCATCTCGGTCTCTCGATCTATCGGGCTTGTCCGATACTTCGAATCAGTTTCGTTATAAATATATGTATATCTATTTTTAATTTAACTAAATTATACCCTTTTAAATATATATATACATTATTTTTAATTTATCTAAATTATACCCCTTATAAATGAAATAATTTACAATAAAAAAAGTGAAGAATTCTCATTCCAATTCAAATACTTCTACACTTGGAAGTATAGATTACTAGTTGATGACCCGGGCCTTGCCCTGGGGCTTTTTTAAATAATACTGGTTTATTATTAAAATATTATTTTGGTATAATACTATTTTGATAATCATTAAAGGTAGACTCTCTCGACACGTTAAGACGTTTCAAATCTGCACAAAAACCGCAACTAATTGATTAATCAATTTACATGTAAATTTTAATGACATGAACTTGAACAAAACCTGAGCCCAAAATGACAAAATCCGAACCCGACTAAATCGACTCGATCAAAACCCTAACATTAAGGGACTAATAATTTTTTTATACATAATATAAAAAATTTAAAATAGTTATGTTTAGAAAATTAATATATTGCAAAACATAATTTATCTATATCCATATTACTTAAAAATATTTTAATAGTTATTGATAAAAAAAATAATATTAAAAAATGAACAATTACCCATAGAAAAAGAAAAACTATCATACTTATCAATAAAAAGTTAATATATAAATCAAAAAATGTATATAAAAGTTTGCTCTATACTAATAACAAAAATTTGATAAGTAAATAAAAATAAAAATAATAATTATATATAGAAAATTATTATAAAAATTAAGATACTTATGGATAGATAATTATATCGCAAGGACATATATAGCCATATTATTATAGAGTTTGGTTCAAATGAAACAAACTCTTATCCTGAAAAATGAACAGTGCAGTAATAACTAGGAAAAGTGTATTACTAACTAAGAAAAGTGCAATCCGAAAAGTGTACTACAAAAAATACGAAAAGTGCACTACAAAGTACGAAAAGTGCAAATGCGAAAAAGTGCACTCTGAAGTAGGAAAAGTGCACTACGAACTAGGAAAAGTGCATTCGTTTCATTTTTTCAGGATAAGAGTTTGTTTCATTTGAACCAAACTCTATTATTATAAATTAAAAAAATTTATATAAAAAACTCATACATAAAAATATGGTACACATTATGACATTAATTAAAAAGATTTCATTCTTATAAATATAAAATTTAAAACTTAATATAAAATCATAATTAAAAATAAGGTCCAAATTAATAAAAAAAGGTTGTCATGCTTATCAGTAGAAATTAATATAAATAATTTTGTAACTAAAAATATGGGGGGGTTGAAACATCAAAATTTAGTTTTCATCAAAAAAGATATAATAATTTAATAACAATAAATCAATTAATTATCATATTTATGAATAAAAAATGTATATAAAAACTCACTTTATTACGCACGGAAATCTATAAGGTTTCATTCTTATTTATATAAAATAAAAATAAAAAATCCAAAATCTTAATATAAAACTAAAATTCAAAATCTATAATTCAAAATAAGGTCTTTCAAATTAGAAAAAAGTACCATCCTTATTTATAAAAATATTATTAAAAAAATCATACTAATGAATAGAGATTTATATTGCAAAAAAAGTTGTCATATAGTTATGGTAAATTTTTTTTAATTTCAAAAAATTAATATAAAATTTTAGTACCATATTTTAAACTGTTTTTATAATTGTTGATACAAAATTAATTAAAATTCGAAAATTAATATGATAAACTGGTAATTAAAAATTTCCATAAATAATAATATACGTTTAGATAAGAAAAGTTATTTGTGTTATTTAGTGATATTAGATAAATTTATTATGGGATATTAAATTAAAAATAGGGTAATTGAGATATTAAATTATTGAGTTTGGTTCAAATGAAGAGTCCGGTTCACGTGCGAATGGGCGCCCAGGTGCGAAATAAGAAAGAACAGGAGCCGTTGGATCAAGAAAAGTCAAAGGCGCTGATCATTTCACTTAAAAAGGGGAAAAAAACGGCACGGGCGAATTATTGGCGAATTATTCGCGTATTTTTGAAAAAAACGGAAATAGGACACGCGCCCAGATTGTTCATCAGTATTGTGGATTTGTTCATCAATAATGTGGATTTGTTCATCAAAACTGTGATTTTGTTCATCAAAACTATGATTTTGTGCATAAATAAACTATTGCTTGTGCATCAAAAATCTATTATTTGTACATAAAAAATGAACAAATGTGTATCAAAATTACATGCAATATGTTCATCAACATTGTGATTTTGTTCATACAAAAACGAAAATATTTGTTCATCTGTTTGTGCATATTTGTTCATCTGTTTGTGCATATTTGTTCATTAGTAATATCAATTTGTTCACTGGTTTATGCATATTTGTTCATTGCCTTTTTCATATAATTGTTCATTACTAGATGCATATTTGTTCACTAGTAACCTCAATTTGTTCATTACTATATGCATATTTGTTCATTAATAACATCAATTTGTTCATAGCTAAATAAGGCACAAGCACACCTCTTCGATTTGTTGCTATCTCGTTCTCTTAGCATACACCATATTATTGCAAAGTCAAATTCTTTATCTCTATTATCTTTTGCATTCAAGTTTCTACATCAAACTTATCTTATTTTGGTACTATATTGAGCACTTCATTCGTATTGACAAGTTAGCCTTAAATCACTTCATTCGTATTATACTTTGAATTCAAGATAGCATAAAGCACAAAATAAATGCAAAAAATGCACAAATAGATAGTCCTAAATGTACCAGTTGATGGTATTAGTAGTCCTAAATGTACAAGTTGATAGCATTGACACACATAAGTTTATTTCAATTCACAAATAAGGGTATAATAATGAACAAATAATGTTATATCAATGAACAAATAAGGGTATATCCATGAACAAATAGGGTATATCAATGAACAAATAATGGTATACCAATGAACAAAAAAGAAGTATACTAATGAACAAATAATAGTATACTAATGAACAAATAATGGTATATCAATGAACAAATAAGGGTATATCAATGAACAAATACGACTATATCAATGAATTAATATGGGTATATCAAAACTAATTATATGTGCATAAAAAACTACATAATATTGTATTCCTACACATAAATAAAGTTAAAAAATAAAATTAAAAATTAAAAAAGTTCGAAATCGATGAACAATGTTATCAAAAACTCAATGCACAATTAGTTAGTACTGATGAACAATTGGTGAATATTGATGAACAAATCGCTATTTCTGATGAACAAACTGGGCGCGTCTCATAAAAACGTATTTTTCGAAAAATTCGTGAATAATTCGGGAAAAATTCGTCCGTGTCGTATTTTATTGAAAAATACGCGAATAATACGGGAAAAAATCGCCCGTGCCGTATTTTATTTTTTTTAATGAATGCTTAATCAGGGACGTTGATTTTTTGGAATGAACGATCGAGATTTATTCTTATTTCTCACCCAGGCGGCCATTCGCACGTGACTCTTTTTCTCAAATGAAACCATCTCTTAACAGAAAACGGGAGGAGCGATGTCAGCCCTTGGATGACATGGATGGATGGCTCGGATTACTTCTAGTTTTTTTTATTTTGAAATACAAAAAAAAATCAAAACGGTGGTATTTTTGTAAATAAAACCAATTATGTACCCTTAACTTAAAATACCAAAAAAAACTCCAATTCCCACGACTCAACCCCCAAACGCTTCCGACGATCCTAAACACTCCCGACGATCGCACCTTCGACCGCCCTCACGAGACTCACCTTCAATCAAATCAATCCTCTCACAAGATTCGATCGATCTCGTTCCAAATCTCTGCTATCTATTGCCTTCATCAGATTTTTCGTTTTGAGATGCTTCCAAAAAGAAAACGAAACGGTAATTCATAAACCCTAATTTTCGATTCCGTGTTGTTTGTGAGAGTTTGCTAATCGACGTTTAATCTTGTTTCTGTTGATCGTGAAATTAGTGGTTGACCTTCTTTCTACGATGTTTCCAATGATTGATTGATTTTTCGTTGCTAATCTGCTTACTTCTTGTTGAGAGGGTTTCTTGACAACAAATAAATTTATAATCAAGACCCCGCTGTGTATAGCGAAGCCAAGTTCGTCCACAGGGAGAAAGTCAGTGCTAAGTTCTGTTACTTGTCACCCAAGCAATCAATTAAATCTAGGGAATCTAGCAAGGGAAGAGGAAATCTAAGGTTAAGGTATCACCACAACAATAATCATGCATGACAAACGCTAATGAAACATAGAGATCATGCTTTTATCATATAAAGGTGTCAACTTTCGTCAACCTAAGAAAGTAAATCAACTAACTTTCGTTCAATCAATAAACTTACTATCTAATCTCTTCTAATTCAACTAGGATAGATCCGCTATCGCTTCAAAACCCTAAATTGACTATTCTGATTCAAGGTTTCCGCTTTCGCTTCAACTATGAATGAGAAATTCCGATCAACTTTCATTTCAAGGATTAAGAGCAAGAGAATAGATTCATGCAATAAAAATAATCAAATCATGATCACAAACAAGAATGCACAACCATTGTTGGGTTCAACCCCAACCTTAGAGATAAAGACTACTCACAATTTATTATTAAAAACATCAAAACTGAGATAAATAAAAGAGAAAGCTTACAACTATGAATTGAAACAAAAGTTGTCTTCCAAGCTATCTCTACTCTTCTCCTCTCTCTCAATCGTGTGTTTGTGTATGAAAAACAAAGGCTAGACAAGAGTATTTATAGAGAAACTATTCTATCTAAAAGTTATCTATAAAGAAATAATATCTTCTAATAAGATATATTCCTTATATCTATCTAATACAATAAAAGGAAATAGGATAAAAGCCTTTTTATTGCGCCGACTCGGTCTTCGCTACGACACGGGATGCCTCGGTATCGACATGTGCACCTTGGTACCGAGCTGTTACAGCACTACGAACAGCCTTGAGTAAAACTTGCGTAGCGGGTTCGTTACAACTCTGTTTGACTCGATTCTTTTTCCTATGTTCTTGTAACGAGTTTTTCTATCTCTTTAAAATCTCAAACTTGATCTTCAATGACTTCACTTAAGTGCTTAATCTTCATCTTCTCTTCATTCTTGAGTGCTATCTTTTACAGGCTTTGCTCCTTTCTTCAAAACTGCTCCAAATAGCTTCTAAAAACCTACAAAACACCACAAAAGCATATGTAGACTCCATATCTTAAGGAAATATAAAAACTTACACAAACGACTCAAAACAAAAAACAAAACTAAAGAAAAAGACTCAAACATACTAAAAACACACCCTAAAACACGACTAAAAAGGCGGATTTCAAAATACCCCATACTTAGACTTGCTTGTCCTCAAGCAATCAACAAGACAAGATCCAAAACCATCAACACATATATCAAGTCAATGCTTTTATCAAAAAGCAACATCAAAACATAAGTAGAAATAAATAAACAAGTGAATCTAACATCATAACACATATATTAGCAAACTCAAGCAAAAGCAACTAAAAATCCAACCTCACAAGAGTAATGTGTTTCACTCAACTCTCAAGTGTTTAGGCTTAGAATAACAACTCTCAACTCAATCCAATATACAAAAATCAACATAGTCATTGTTACTTATATCACAAAACTCTCCACCAGAGATGTCAAAACACATAAAAATCATTAAGAGAACTTAGGCGCAATGAAAAACTTCATAGAAGTTTCCATTCAGCCGGGTTGTAATGGGGCTTGGTAATGACAAATAGGTGTGGAAATATTCTTGGCTATGTGTTGCTAATAATATCCGGGAATCAAAGACTCCTAAAAACTCATACATTTCCAAAACTTTCAAAAGATAACCAAACTCTCTCAACATTATACACAAGCTCAACTCCTTAACCCTTTTAATATCCCAACTAATCTTCCTTAAAAACAACAAGGAAAATTTGGATCATGCACACTTTTCACTATTCAGCTCTTTTTTCTTTTTCTTCTTCTTCCCTTCTGATTTTTCACTGATTTTTTCCTGGGAAGTTCGGTACCGACCCCTTCTAGGTCGGTAACGATTTTTGCTCATTTTTTCCTTTCATTCTTTCTCTTAACTTTCCACTTCTTTTGTAAGTGCATTCAGCGAACCAAACTTCCTTTTACATGATAAATTGCAAGATCTTTTAAATACCCTACCCATATTACCCCACACTTGAACCAAAACATCTCACTCAAAAAAACTATAAACCAACACTAAGTCCTAATCTCCGGATAGGGTAAAGCTTATCTCGGCTAGGGAATAATTTTGTGGAGCTAAAAATAAAAGGCTAAGGCTCAAATTGGCTTCAAAAAGAGGATAATGCAAAGGTAGGTAAAAAGAGAAGGATAAAAAGTGGCTTAAAAAGAAATAAGTTCTCCTTCATATGATTTCACATGCAATGAACTAATATCTCATATAGGCCTCAAGTAATAGATAACCATATCAATGACAAGAGATAATATGCATAAGGAGAGTAAATCACACAAGAAAAGAAGAGGGATTTTTTATGTTCTCCCTATAAGGCCAAAAACAACTCAAAAGGTAGCAATTTTTGTTGGATTTCAGTCACTTTCACCTAAGATTATATGTGCTCAATTTCATCAAATGCTAAGTATTCCACATAAAAACAAACTTTCAACATGATTCAGGCAAAGCTCTCCAAACATGCTAAAGGAATTTACATGATCAAGCAAGTTAAAACATATCATAGGACATCTAAGTGGAATATTATCAATCCTAAAACACAAAAAAACACAAAACTGAGTTACCTTTTCCCATACCCCATACTTAAACCAAACAGTGTCCTCACTGTTTAAAATATAAAAAGATAAAGAGGATAAGAAAAGGGAACTCACAAAATAAATCACTTGAGGAATTGAATTTTCTCGGTTCTGTAGAGGTCAGTACCGACTCTGGAGGTCGGTAACGAGCTAGACTGGTTGTTCACCGAGTATTCTTCCTTGTCGCTCTTGTAAACCGAGTGCATTGATTGTTTTCCTTCTTTCATTTAGCACTGCTTCCACATCTTTGTACCTGAGTCATGTTAGAAAAACTTCTATCCCTACTATACTAATCTAACCTAAAAACAATTCAAAAGAAAGCTAGCAAAAAGGTCTAAGAAACAAAAACTTAAAACAAAAACAAAAAGCGGGTTGCTTCCCGTAAGCGTTGTTTTTCACGTCGTTAGCCCGACGAACTTACCTTGGTGGATCAGGGCGGCTTCCATCCAGCTTTGTAGGGATCATAAGAAACCTCATACTTAGCCGAAATAGCATCAAAGCTTCTCTCCAAAATATTTGGCCCTCGATCATCAATAATTATGCTCGGTAATCCTACAACAGGGTTAGTATAATCCGACAACCAAGGAGGTTTCGACTCTTTCACGGGACTAACAGTAGGAGCTAATATAGAACAAGGATAAGAGAAGGGATCATGACCAGAATCAATCAACTCAGAAAACGAAGACTTACCTTGATCGAGCAAAAAATGGCTCGTTATCGAGGCTATGTGGGTCGTTAACGACCTATCTGGGTCAAGAAATGCCTCGGTACTTGTTGAAAGGGTTTCTTGACAACAAATAAATTTATAAGTCAAGACCCCTCTGTGTACAGGGAGGTCAGGTTCGTCCACGGGAGATAGTCAGTATCAAGTTTTGTTCCTTATCACGCAAGCAATCAATCAAAAGCAAGGAGTTTTTATCAAGGAAGAGAAATTCTAAGGTTTAGGGTATCCCCACAACAACAATCATGCATACAAACGGTCATGAAACACATAGACCATGCTTTTATCACATAAAGGTGTCAACTTTCGTCAACCTAAGCAAGTAAATCAACTAACTTTCGTTCAATTAATAAACTTACTATCTAATCTCTTCTACTTCAACTAGGATAGATCCGCTTTCGCTTCAAAACCCTAAATTGACTTTTCTGATTCAAGGTTTCCGCTTTCGCTTTAACTATGAATGAGAAATTCCAATCCACTTTCGTTTCAAGGAGTTAAGAACAAGAGAGAAGATTCATGCAATAAAAACAATCAAAACATGATCATGAACAAGCATGCACAACCATTGTTGGGTTTAACCCCAACCTTAGAGAGGAAGACAACTCACAAAACATAATTAAAAACAAACAATTGAATTAAATAAATGCTTACAACTTTGAATCCAAACAATAGTTCTTCTCCACAAACCCTACTCGTCTCCTTCTCTCGCCTCTCCTCCTCCTCTTCCTCTAACTTGAATGATTGTGGGATCTCCCAAACTAAAGAGGGGACAAGTGTATTTATAGAGAAACTATTCTATCTTAAATCTATCTATAAGGAAATAAATCTTCTAATAAGATATATTCCTTCTATCTATCTAATAACATAAAAGGAAATAAGATAAAAGCCCAATTAAACACGCTGACTCGGTCTTCCGCTACGTCTTGGGGTGGCTCGGCACCGACCCAAAGTGGGTCGTCACCGACCATGTTTAGCACTTCGAACAACCTTGAGTAAAACTTGCGTAGAGGATTCGTTACAACTCCGTTTGACTCGTATCTTTTTCCTATGTTCTTGTAACGAAATTCTCTATCTCTTTCCATGCTCAAACTTGATCTTAAATGACTTTACTTGAGTGTTTAATCTCCATCTTCTCTTCATTCTTGAGTGCTATCTTTACCGGTTTTGCTCCTTTCCTCAAAATTGCTCCAAATAGCTTCTAAAAATCTACAAAACACCACCAAAGCTTATGTAGACTCCATATCTCAAGAAAATATGAAAACCTACACAAACGACTCAAAACAAAACACAAAACGAAAGAAAAAGACTCAAACACAGTAAAAACACACCCTAAAAACATGACTAAAAAGGCGGACATCAAAATACCCCATACTTAGACTTGCTTGTCCTCAAACAATAAACAAGACAAGAACCAAAACCATCAACACATATATCAAGTCAATGCCCTCATCAAAAAGCAACATCAAAGCACAAGTAGAAATAACAGACAAGTGAATCTAACATCATCACACATATATAAACAACCTCAAGCAAAAGCAACTAAAAATCCAACCTCACAAGGGTAATGTGTTTCACTCAACTCTCAAGTGTTTAGGCTTATAATAACAACTCTCAACTCAATCCTATATACAAAAATCGACATAGCCATTGTTACTTATATCACCAAACTCTCCACCTGAGATGTCAAAACATATAAAAATCATCAAGAGAACTTAGGCTCAATGAAAAACTTCATAGAAGCTTCCATTTGGCCGGGTTGTAATGGGGCTTGGTAATGACAATAAGGCTTGGAAAATATTTTGGCTATGTGGTGCTAATAAAATCCGGGAATCAAAGACTCCTAAAAACTCACATTTACCAAAACTCTCATAGAAGATAACCAAACTCACTCAAACTTTAAAGAACAAAAACTCTCATTAACCCTTTTATCCCAACTTAATCTTGCTCATGCACACTTTTCTTTACTCAACTCTTTATTCACTTTCTTTCTTCTTTCTTTCTTCCCTTCCCAATATTGTGATTTTTTTTCTCGGGAAGGTCGGTACAGATTTCTCTTTTTGCTCATCATTTTTCTTTCTTCTCACTTCTTTTGTAAGTGCATTCAGGGAACCAAACTCCTTTTACATAACAAACTATAAGATATTACTTCACCCAACCCAAAATTACCCCACACTTGAACCAAACAACTCACTCAACAAAATCATCACAATAATCAACACTAAGTCCTAATCCCCGGATAGGGTCAAGCTTATTTTGGCTAAGGATAAATTTGTGGAGCTAAAATAAAAGGCTTGAGGCTCAACTTGGCTTCAAAAAGAGGATAATGCAAGGTAGGATAAGGATTAATAGGGCTGATGAAAAATAAGTTCTCTATCATCTAACATCACATGTAATGAACTAATATCTCATATAGGTCTCAAGAAATAGATAATCATGCAATGACAAGAGATAATATGCATAAGGAGAGTATATCACACAATAAAAGAAGAGGGATTCTTGATGTTCTCCCTATAAGGCCAAAAACAACTCACAAGGTAATTTTTGTTGGATTTCAGTCACTTCTACCTAAGATCATATGTGCTCAATTTCATCACAATCTAAATATCCACATAAAAATAATTTTTAACATGATTCAGACAAAGCTATCCAAACATGCTATGGAATTAAATGATCAAGCAATTTAAAGCATATCATAGGACATCTAAGTGGAATATTATCAATCCTAAAAACACAAAACAAAAATTGACAGAAAACTAAGTTTCCTTTTCCCATACCCCATACTTGAACCAAACAGTGTCCTCACTGTTTAAAACATAGAAATATAAAGAGAATAAGGAAAATGGAACTCATAAAATAAAACTGAAGCTGCTTGAAACATTAAGCATTGAGGAGTTGATTTTTTCTTGATTTTGTGGAGGTCGGTACCGACCCCATCTGGGTCGTCACCGAGCTAATTGTGCTTGTCCACCAAAATGATCCTTGCTTGCTCTTGTACCGATTCGTCTTGAATTTCTTCTTCTTAGCACTTCTTAACTTTGTACCTGAGTCACTTTAGAAAAACTTTTATCCTGCTACACTAATCTTAATCTAAAAACAAGTCAAAAGAAAGCTAACAAAAAGATCTAAGGAAGCAAAAGACTTAAAACCGAAAACAAAAAGCGGGTTGCCTCCCGTAAGCGCTATTTTTAACGTCGTTAGCCCGACGAACTTATCTTGCCTCTAATCAAGGTGGTTTCCATCCAAATATGTTGGGATCAAGAGGGACCCCATACTTAGCCGAAACAACATTCTCTAAGATATTTGACCCTATATCATTAGTCAGAATGCTAGGAAGTCCTACAACAGGGTTAGTAAAATCCAAAAACCAAGGAGGTTTTGGCTCCTTCATATGACTAACAGTAGGATATAATATAGAACGAGAATAGGAGAAAGGATCATGACCAGAATTGATTGGATAAAAACACGAAAACTCACCTGGATTGAGCAGAAAAGGGCTCGTTACCAAGGCAAAATGGGTCGTTAGCGACCATGGGGGGTCGGTAGGCTCCTCAGTAGGCGTCTTTTCCTTGCATTGCTTCGTTCCAATACTCAGGGAAGGGTGGGTACCGACCCGTGGTGGGTCGTTAGGCTCTTCAGTATGGTAACTAGCAACTTCACTTACAGGCGAATTGAATTGAAACTCGATCTTCTCCTCCCCAATGTCAAATGTGAGGAGTTCCTTCCTGAAATTTGTGCATGCTCCTTTGGTGGTTAAGAATGGTCTTCCGAGAGTGATTGGTTTCTCAAACTTTGGGAGAACTATGGCCGTTTCCGGCAACCTCAGTTCTGGGTGCATGTATTGCTTAGCGCTTCCTGAAACAGCATCCAACTCCTCTCGTAGACGGGTTTTGTGCGCTCGGTAACGCTCAACATTTACTCTTTCACGTTCAGCTTCAGCTGCTGCAACATCTCTCTCAGCTTGAATGGCCTCTATCTGCTTCCGAAGATCGGCTATTTGTCTTGTCATCTCTTCCTGTGTCATGGCCATGGTTTTCATATACTGAAAGCAAAAACAAAAACAAAAACGAAATCAAAAAGAAAAACGGGTTCTCGACGAGGGTCGGTACCGAGGCCCAGGGGGTCGGTATCGAGCCTAGAGTGATCCCGTAAAACAAAAACTAAAAAGAAAGAAACAACTACCCGTCGACAGGGTCGGTGCCGACCTGGACAGGGTTAGTGCCGACTTGGATAGGGTCGGTACCGACCTGACGGTGACCTAGAAAGTAAACAGAAAAAGCAAAAGAAACCGGGTTTTCCCAACAGGGTCAGTACCGACCCTAGGGGGTCGTCCCCGACCCGGCGGAGTCCCGAAATAACGTAAAAAGAACAAAACTTGGCACTATTGAAATCTCCCCGGCAACGGCGCCAATTTGTTGAAAGGGTTTCTTGACAACAAATAAATTTATAAGTCAAGACCCCGCTGTGTACAGGGAGGTCAGGTTCGTCCACGGGAGATAGTCAGTATCAAGTTTTGTTCCTTATCACTCAAGCAATCAATCAAAAGCAAGGAGTATTTATCAAGGAAGAGAAATTCTAAGGTTTAGGGTATCCCCACAACAACAATCATGCATACAAACGCTCATGAAACACATAGATCATGCTTTTATCACATAAAGGTGTCAACTTTCGTCAACCTAAGCAAGTAAATCAACTAACTTTCTTTCAATTAATAAACTTACTATCTAATCTCTTCTACTTCAACTAGGATAGATCCGCTTTCGCTTCAAAACCCTAAATTGACTTTTCTGATTCAAGGTTTCCGCTTTCGCTTTAACTATGAATGAGAAATTCCAATCCACTTTCGTTTCAAGGAGTTAAGAACAAGAGAGAAGATTCATGCAATAAAAACAATCAAAACATGATCATGAACAAGCATGCACAACCATTGTTGGGTTTAACCCCAACCTTAGAGAGGAAGACAACTCACAAAACATAATTAAAAACAAACAATTGAATTAAATAAATGCTTACAACTTTGAATCCAAACAATAGTTCTTCTCCACAAACCCTACTCGTCTCCTTCTCTGGCCTCTCCTCCTCCTCTTCCTCTAACTTGAATGATTGTGGGATCTCCCAAACTAAAGAGGGGACAAGTGTATTTATAGAGAAACTATTCTATCTTAAATCTATCTATAAGGAAATAAATCTTCTAATAAGATATATTCCTTCTATCTATTTAATAACATAAAAGGAAATAAGATAAAAGCCCAATTAAACACGCTGACTCGGTCTTCCGCTACGTCTCGGGGTGGCTCGGCACCGACCCAAAGTGGGTCGTCACCGACCATGTTTAGCACTTCGAACAGCCTTGAGTAAAACTTGCGTAGAGGATTCGTTACAACTCTGTTTGACACGATTCATTTTCCTATGTTCTTGTAACGAAATTCTCTATCTCTTTCCATGCTCAAACTTGATCTTCAATGACTTTACTTGAGTGCTTAGTCTTCATCTTTTCTTCATTCTTAAGTGCTATCTTTACCGGTTTTGCTCCTTTCCTCAAAATTGCTCCAAATAGCTTATAAAAATCTACAAAACACCACCAAATCTTATGTAGACTCCATATCTCAAGAAAATACGAAAACCTACACAAACGACTCAAATAAAAACACAAAACGAAAGAAAAAGACTCAAACACACTAAAAACACACCCTAAAAACATGACTAAAAAGGCAGACATCATGCCTGAATCCATCTCCAGCTTCGTACTCCTTCAAGAAGGGGTCGTTACCGACCCATGGTGGATCGATAGGCTCCTCGGTAAGTGTGCTTTCGTTGCTTTTGCCCGTTTCTATACTCAGAGAGGGGTCGTTACCGAGCCATGGTGGGTCGGTAGGCTCCTCGGTACTACAACTAGCCACTTCGCTTACGGGCGAATTGAAATGAAATTCAACCTTCTCTTCTCTAATATCAAACGTGAGAAGTCCCAATGGTCTTCCAAGAATGATTGGGACCACAGGTTCCTCAGGCATATCTAGAACAATGAAATTGTTGGGAACAAAGAATTTTCCAACTTGGATAGGGATATCATCCACGACTCTAGTTTCCTTGACAGAAGATCCGTTCTCCATGTAGAGATTCATATCAACAGGCTCCAGTGGTCCCATGTTAGCCTTGGTCCAGATAGACAATGGTAATAAACTGGCACTGGCACCTAGATCGATCACATAGAGCTTTAAAACGGTGAGTCCCAATACCAATTGAAATTGCCAACTGACCTAGATCACCGAGTTTTTCAGGGAGCTTTATGGAATGAACCTCATTATGCAGCTCTGAGATAGATCGTTTCCTACTTAAAATCTCTTTCAAAAATTTAGCGTAGGCAGGCATTTCATTAAGGGCATCAGTAAATGGAATTGAAATATTTAACACTTGAAGAATCTTGACAAAGCTTCTAAACTTTCCTTCCATGACATCATTAGACTTCTTAATCGGGAAAGGAAGCATTTTTGACGGACTAGAGATAGAGAGAGACCCGGATCGAGGCCCTACCGAATCGACAAGAGGGTCGATCGGTGTAGGAGAAGGGTCGGTACCGACCCAAGGAGGGTCGGTATTGAACTGAGAGTTTGGTTCAGAGTACTTACCTGGCCTGGATGACTCGGTATCGAGTTGTTAAGCCTCGGTATCGACCCTGTTGGGGTCGGTAACGAGCTTGACCGGGGCATCATCTTTGTTGTTGTGCTTAGTATCTTTAGGCTTGGCTCGATTTGGCAACTCCTTGCCACTTCTGAGGTGTATGGCTGCAATTTGTCCTCTAGGGTTCTCTTCGGGTCAGCCTGAAAGTTGTCCTTGAGGTCTTGGAATCTCTCCCATGTCTCCACAAAGGTCTCGTTAGGCAGTTGGTGGTAGGATGTGATGCGTTTCCTTAAATCTGTAGTCTTGGCAGGTGGGAAGAACTTTGTCATGAACAAGTCATGCAGAGTTTCCCACTTCTTTATTGACTTGGGAGGTAGGCTCTCTAACCAGCTCACAGCCTTTCCTGCAAGAGACCACTTGAAAGTTTTCAACAGAACATATTCTAAAGAGACACCGTTATCAGCAATAGTGTCACATAAATCAAGGAAATTTCTAATATGTTCAATTGGGCACTCAGTGGGTTTTCCCTCAAACTGAGCCCTTTTGATCAAGGATATGAATTGAGGTTTGATCTCAAAGGTCTTCTCTATGTCAGAAAATTCAATTGTTGACTCTGACACCCTTAGTTCTGGATGCATATACTGTTTAGCATTCCTTGGATAGGCATTGAGTCGCTCCTGTAGAGTGGTGTTATCAAGTTGCGCGACCTCTATCTAAGCTCGAAGTGAGGCCATTTGTTGAGCCATCTCTTCAGGTGTAGCCATTGCTTTATTTGCTCTTAATCTGCAGTGAAAGGATCGCTCGGGTTCAGAGTCTACTACTGGATTAAAGACAACTCGGCGTCCTTCAGCTGGCATACACTGTAAGCAAAAACAAAAACAAAAACGAAATCAAAAAGCAAAACGGGTTCTCGGAGAGGGTCGGTACCGAGGCCTAGAGGGTCGGTATCGAGCCTGTAGTGATCCCGTAAAACAGAAACTGAAAAGAAAGAAGCAACTACCTATCGACAGGGTCGGTACCGACCTGGGTAGAGTCGGTAATGACTCGACAGTGACCTAGAAAATAAACAGAAAAAGAAAAGAAATTGGGTTGCCCAGCAGGGTCGGTACCGAACCTAGGGGGTCGTTACCGACTCGGCGGAGTCCCAAAAAACACAAAAAGAATAAAACTTGGCACTATTGAAATATCCCCGGCAACGACGCCAATTTGTTGAGAGGGTTGCTTGACAACAAATAAATTTATAATCAAGACCCCGTTGTGTATAGCGAAGTCAGGTTCGTCCACATGGAGAAAGTCAGTGCTAAGCTCTATTACTTGTCACGCAAGCAATCAATTAAATCTAGGGAATTTAGTAAGGGAAGAGGAAATCTAAGGTTAAGGTATCACCACAACAATAATCATGCATGACAAACGCTAATGAAACATAAAGATCATGCTTTTATCATATAAAGGTGTCAACTTTCGTCAACCTAAGCAAGTAAATCAACTAACTTTCGTTCAATCAATAAACTTACTATCTAATCTCTTCTAATTCAACTAGGATAGATCCGCTATCGCTTCAAAACCCTAAATTGACTATTCTAATTCAAGGTTTCCACTTTCGCTTTAACTATGAATGAGAAATTCCGATCAACTTTCGTTTCAAGGATTAAGAGCAAGAGAATAGATCCATGCAATAAAAACTATCAAATCATGATCACAAACAAACATGCACAACCATTGTTGGGTTCAACTCCTACCTTAGAGAGAAAGACTACTCACAATTCATTATTAAAAACATCAAAACTGAGATAAATAAAAGAGAAAGCTTACAACTTTGAATCCAAACAAAACTTGTCTTCCAAGCTATCTCTACTCTTCTCCTCTCTCACCTCTCAATCGTGTATTTGTGTATGAAAAACAAAGGCTAGACAAGAGTATTTATAGAGAAACTATTCTATCTAAAAGTTATCTATAAGGAAATAATATCTTCTAATAAGATATATTCCTTCTATCTATCTAATAACATAAAAGGAAATAAGATAAAATCCTTTTTATTGCGCCGACTCGGTCTTTGCTACGACACGGGATGCCTCGGTACAGACCTGTGCACCTCGTTACCGAGCTGTTACAGCACTACGAACAGCCTTGAGTAAAACTTGCGTAGCGGGTTCGTTACAACTCCGTTTGACTCGATTCTTTTTCCTATGTTCTTGTAACGAGTTTTTCTATCTCTTCCAAGCTCAAATTTGATCTTCAATGACTTCACTTGAGCGCTTAATCTTCATCTTCTCTTCATTCTTGAGTGCTATCTTTCACCGGGTTTGCTCCTTTCTTCAAAAGTGCTCCAAATAGCTTCTAAAAACCTACAAAACACCACCAAAGCTTATCTAGACTCCATATCTTAAGGAAATATGAAAAGTTACACAAACGACTCAAAACAAAACACAAAACTAAAGAAAAAGACTCAAATATACTAAAAACACACCCTAAAAACACGACTAAAAAGGCGGATATCACTTCATGTGTTGCCTTCAATTTTGAATACAATTCTGATGACAGTTGTGCTAATATCTTTGCCAGCTTCAAAAGTTTGCTCTGATTTTGTGTGGTGTGTTTGAGTTCTAAGATTGTAAAGGGAAACATTCATGCTATCCTCTCTTATTTCTCCTGGATTTACTTTCAAAATATGATTTTGACTCAACAATTGCCTTTTTCAATCTCATTTGTTTCCTGCTTTTGATTTATTTTTACTTCCTGTAAAAATAGCAATGCACGTTTAAGTTATGAATTCACCTACTAACTCATGTTTAATCATTATTGGGAGAATATGGCTCCTTTGTTTGTGAAGTGGTTCTTTTGTAGCAATTCCTCCATCTACCCTTCATGTGGTAGTTCCACCGTTAAGGTATACTCACTAATTAAAAGGTTTAGAAGAAGACAGAATGTGATGGATCGTAATCGGTTAGCAGTGAGCTTGGGAACTGGCAATTAAGTTGTTCCCAAGGCAGCGGAAGTAAATAATCGCAAGTAATAAAAACAGTGAAAGGCACAGTTCCTTTATAGAGGAACCCCACTACAACCAACTAGTTGTATGGGTAAACCTCTACCTCCGCTTGGAGGATTTTGAATGACTTACTTATATTGATTGCTTTGTTCCTTAGTTACACAACCGGATTTACACTTCTCTGTTCCTACAAGTTCTTCCTAACTCTAGCAACACTAGTAAATCCTCTCAACTGAGTTCCTAAGCTCACAACAGCAAAACACAAGTAACTCAAACCTTACGCTGACTTCTCAGTTCCCTTGCTCCAGGGAACTTCAGCTTCACCGTCGTCGAGATCACACACTCGCCGGCGGGGACTTCTCTTCCTTTTCTTTCTTTTCTCTGATGTGGGTGTTTGTAAGTTCTGGGAGAAGTACTCAGACCGAGTACTATTCATTTGGCTTTATAGTCCATTTGTCTTGGGCAGTCGCATCTTTCGTTTGTGTCCAAAATGCCCTTTGCTTGATGCCCAAGTTGTACTTTCTTCACATGTGACTTTGGTTTGAACTAGGTCAACTTCTTGAATCAATCGGACCGTTGGATGAAGCGTGACAGTCTGATCCTCAGACTGTTCCCTCTGGCTGTCTGAGACAGAATCCCGCGATCTGCGCTGAACGGTCGTTGTCTTCACATGTGAGTTCCCATTTCATGGGAACTGACTTCTTCAGAGTTCCCTTGATGGAAACTCTTCATCGTTGTAAGCTTGTGTTTTCTTGTTTGTTTCTGGGAGTTCCCACTTCATGGGAACTTTCCTCTTCAGAGTTCCCTTGATGGAAACTCTTCATTGTGGCCAGTAGTGGCTTTGTCATTCATAGGAGTTCTTGGCTGTACCTGTGTTCCTTAGAAATACTTGAACAAACCACATTAGTTCCCTATGGTATTTGTCATTATCAAAACTTAAAGAGAAGTGAATCGTTGATCCGTTGCTTAGAACCAGAGGTCCCAACAACGTCCCAACAATTTCCCCCTTTTTGATGATGACAAACCCGTCACAAAAATGCAAGTATTTCAATGAATGATATGCTGATGAGTTCCTAAGTATGATTTTGGGAAGTCACTCTTAGTGAGACATTTAGATTTAGGGAGCCACTTCTGGTGAGACACATAGTTCCTATTAGGCTTTTTATGCAATTGTTCCCCCTTAGCTTATGCGTGGTCTGTGATAACTTAAACTTTTAACTCATCTCACATTTTTTATCTTTCCCCCTTTTGACATCATCGAAAAATAAGCAAAGCAATATTAGGAAAGAATGGAACACGCAATCAAAATAAAGACCATTTCATTACTTAAGAGAATATGTACAATGGGAACCCAAGTACAATTTGTGGTCATTTTTGGATTAAGGGAACAAGAAGGGAGAGATCATAGACTCTGAGGGAACAAGGCGTCACAAAGGCGCGTAAGGACTTGTGTAAGCTTTTCTTGTCCTCTGGCCAACACTGCCTGGTCCCTAGCAATCTGATCGAGGGTGTTGGCGAGGCGGAGAAACACTGAAGAGTTCCCCTCTTGTGTACCAGACTCTAGGGGAGCCGCCTCCTCTACAGGCTCCGAGTGCCTCATCTTCTGGGCAACTGTAATGTCCAGTTCCCTTCCGAGCTCGATTTCGTCTTTAGAGGCATCGTAGAGACCCTCTTTTTGTAGGAGCTTCTTGATCAGTCCGGAGTAGGGAAGGGAGTGGGACTTGGAGGCCATGCACTTTTCCATGTGCCCAAGGATAATTCGGGGAAGATTTATGGGCTTCTTGAGGAGGAAGTGGTAGAGGATGATGGCATTGGGGATGTTGACGACCAGGCGCTTTTCTTGGCGTGGGATCACCACGTTGATGATGAATTGGTGAGCGAGCTTGGCGACCAAGGACAGATGATGCGTCGAGAGGACCTTAGAGGGAACCCGACCCTCAAAAATTGTGTTGTACACCTCGGCGCTGTTGAAGTCGCCCCAGAGCTTGCTGGGCACCTCGCTAAGCCCTTGACCAAGGACCTGGAGTTGAAGGCGGATCGTAGACGTTGTAAAAATGAACTCGTCGCCTTCGTGGGAGAGAGTTCCCTGAGTGCCGTCGTTGGTGATAGTGAAGTTGTTGTAGAATTGACACACTTGTGAGGGATCTACTCTCACAGTTTCTTGGCAGAGTCTCTCCCAGCCCTGGGCCTTGATCAGTTCCCACAGTTCCTCCAGACCAGTTTCAGTTAGCACCTCTTTGGAAACAATGAGGTGAGGGAGAAGCTTTCGGCGCTCATTGACATGATGCTTGGTGGTCCCCTTCCCCTTCCTTGACTTGCTTTTGGATTTGTTCCCCCTAGAGACCGTGCGAGGTCCTTTCTGCTGAGGGGGTGCAGCTGCTTCGATCATAAGCACGCGGTCCCTTGGTGGTGGGGAACTCGCGGACACCAACATTTGGTGTCCAGGTGTAGGGATACGTGCTGGCTCCTTTGTAGCTGGAGCTTCTTCTTCTTCTTCGACCTCATCATGGGAGGTCCCTTCTTACTCGGAGGAGCTCGAACCGGAGCCCTCCGCGTCATCTCCAGGATGACTTGTTGTTGCCTCCGCACCTCCAGCTGGTGCGAGGTCCCTTGTCTTTGTGGGCTCTTGAGGGGCAACCTTTTCTGGGGACTTTGTCCCTTGGGAGACTGTGTGCTCAGAGGGACCCCTGTTGAGTTCTTCCTCGATGGCCTTGAGCTGGGCTTCCTCCTCCAAAGTTCCCATGATGATCGGAGGAGGGTCCTTGGTCATTTTGCCGATGACCACAGAAAGAGGAAGATCGTCGTCGTCTGAGGAGAGGGCGACAGTACTTTTGGATGGTGAGGGAGAGGGGAGTTTGGTGGTGGTGGGAGACGTGATGGAAGAGGGGAGAGGAGAAGAAGGAATAGGGGTTGTGAGTTGAGTGGAAGGAGGAGGCGTTTTGTGAGGTGAAGGTGGAGTTGGAGATCCCGTAATGATGGGAACGAGAGGAAGTGAAGGAGGTTGGGATGTTGGAGTTCCCATCGTGGCGGGAACTGGAGGAGGTGGCGGAGGAGGTCCCTCGATTTGAAGAGGAGGGATGGAGGAGGAAGAGGGAAGTAGACTCTGGGGTTCGGAGTTCCCATCGTCGGAAGGAAAAGGGTAGGGAGGTTTGGGAGCACAAGAACTCTCCTTGGAGCAGTTCAGGTAGTCCTCAAATCGGAAGAAAGCCTTCTTTCTGGGCTCCGAGAATTCAGAGGCCTCAGAGTGTTTACGCTTTTTGGATTTGGAGGGGTCGTGGGAGTGGTTGGATTTTTTGGATTTTGAGGGATCTTTTGATGAGTGGCGATGTTTGGATGAGTGGCGATGTTTGGATTTATGGGGTTTTTCATTGATGGAGGGGCGAGCATCTCCGAAGTTGTCAACGATGACAACTCCGGAGGAGGTGTTGGTGGTTGGAGGTGGAAGAGGAAGAGATTCGGAGGAGGAAGAGGTCCAGGAGACGGTTTCGTCGACCTGAGGAGGAGGAGGGGGCAAGAAGGGGCTTACTTGATTGTATAGCCCTTGAATGAGGACATCCTTTATGGTTGGGTCTTGTTCTTGCTCGATCTCGTTCAGTTGAGTGATGAAGAGAGTGCGAGGATTGGCAAGTACCCACTCTTTGATTTGTGCGAATGTGTGTTGAGGGGCCATTTTTGTAAGAATTTGGGAGGCTTTGGAGGTTTCTTGAAAAGAGAGTGAAAAGGATTTGGGGAAGACGAATGACAGGGATGTAAGATGGAGTAAAGGGCCTAAAAATGGCAAAGAGGGGTTTTAAAGGAGAGAGGAGGTGAAGGGTAGAAAGGGAAGTGGAATAACCTCGATAACCGTTGCCCAATGAACGTGGGGCGCCGTTTCAACTTCTCAAGCACGCTTCTGGACACGCGTCACAATCTCTTGGGAAGTCCTTTTCAAATTTTGAATACTTGGCCTGTAACGCTTCAGAGCTTCTGACACGAAAGTCCGCTTCCCAAGTGACGGTTTTTCTTTGAAGATTAGTCAGTGTTCCCTTTGTAGATGCAGCAGTTCCCATGATCTTTTCAAGGTCAGGGAGAGTGAAGTGGTTGAGGGAACTTCACACTCATCTTTTTGTGGGGCTAGGGAACTCAAAGGGAACCAGACAATTTGCAACTCGATAAAGGAAATGTTTTGGCTCATGAGAAGCATTTGTCTGGTCCCTAGCTTAAGGTGGGTCATATGATCAACCGTCATGGTGGCTTGTAATGAGGGATAAAGGGAACTCTGGTTGATCATTTTGGGCCAAAAGAAATAGAGTTCCTTTGTACACATTTTTCTCTAGACTAGTAATCATGGCATAGTGAAAGCAATGAATCCAAGTTCCTTATCATGCAATTTTAGATAAACTAGTCAGGCATTGAGAGAGAGATAAACAGGGACTTGTTTAGTTTAGAGTTATCATCCCTAGAAGCATTCGAAAACGCTGGTATGGACGTCTGTCTAAAGCTTTGGTAAGAATATCCGCAATTTGCTCTTCAGTTCTACAGTGTTCCATCGAAATGTTCCCATTCTCAACATTGTCACGTAGAAAGTGATGCCTTATATCAATATGCTTAGTTCTAGAATGATGCACAGGATTTTTGGAAATGTTTATGGCACTAGTGTTATCACAAAGTATGGGAACTGGGCCAAAAGACATACCGTAATCCTGGAGTTGTGACTTAAGCCATAGAACCTGGGAACAGCATGATGCGGCAGCCACATATTCAGCTTCAGCTGTGGAGAGTGCCACTGAGTTTTGCTTTTTAGATCCCCACGAAACTAAGCAAGACCCTAGGAACTGGGCCATTCCTGAAGTGCTCTTTCTGTCAACCAAGTGCCCTGCAAAGTCAGCATCTGTGTATGCAATGAGCTCAAGGGAACTGTTCCATGGATACCAAAGGCACAAGTTATTGTTCCCTTTGAGATACCTGAAAATTCTCTTCACCTCTTTCAGGTGTGATTCCTTAGGGTTAGCTTGAAAACGAGCACAAAGACATACGGAGAACATGATATCAGGTCTACTAACTGTTAAGTAGAGAAGGGACCCGATCATACCTCGATAGTTCCTTTGGTCCACACTGATACCTGTTTCATCTGCATTTAGCCTTGAATTTGGTGAGATGGGAGTGTCAATGGGCTTTGAATGTTCCATCCCATACTTCACGAGCATTTCCTTGATGTATTTCTGTTGATGGATCTTTGTTCCCTCCTTTGTTTGGGATATTTGAAGTCCCAAGAAGAACATGAGTTCCCCAATGAGACTCATCTCAAACTCATTGCTCATGAGGTCCTTGAACTTTTCTACAAGAGTTTCGTTAGTTGCTCCAAACACAATGTCATCAACATATACTTGCACAATCAAAATGTCTTTAGATTCTTTCTTTAAAAACAAAGTCTTGTCTATGGAACCACGAATGTATCCATGGGACAAGAGGAATTGAGCAAACCTGTCATACCAAGCTCGGGGAGCTTGTTTGAGTCCGTAAAGGGCCCTTTCCAGGAAATAGACATGGTTGAGCATTTTCTCATCTTCGAATCCTGGAGGTTGGGCCACATACACTTCTTCCTTGAGATGTCCATTTAGGAAGGCTGTTTTCACATCCATTTGATAAAGTTTGAATCCCTTGTGAGCAGCATAGGCGATGAGGAGTCTGATTGCCTCGATCCTGGCAACTGGTGCGAAGGTCTCATCGTAGTCAATCCCTTCCTCTTGCCTGTATCCTTGTGCTACTAACCTAGCCTTGTTCCTTGCTACAGCTCCAGTATCATCGAGCTTGTTCCTAAAAACCCATCGGGTTCCTATGATGTTCTTGTTTTTGGGACTAGGAACTAGCTTCCAAACTTTGTTTCTCTCGAATTGGTGGAGTTCCTCTTGCATGGCTTGAATCCAATCTGGGTCCTTTAATGCTTCTTTGATATTTTTGGGTTCCACCATTGAAACAAACGCGTTAAAAGCACAAAAATTATTGAGAGAGGAACGAGTCTGCACACCTTTAACAAGAGGGGAGATGATGTTCTCAAGAGGGTGGTCCTTCCTTTGTTGAAAGGTTCTTATATGAGTGAGTTCCTTTGCATGTGTGTCATCCTCAGTCGATGTTTCTTTGTCATGGGAACTCTCATCTCCAGCTTCTTCATTTGATGTTTCTTCAGAGATTTCTGGCAGGTTTCCTCTTTGTTCCCCTTGAATACTTGATTCTGGCAAGGTATTGTCTTGGGGGACAGCAGAGTTGTTCCCTGAAGAGGGGACCTCGAGTGAGTTGGAGGTGTCTTGTGGTTCTTCTGAGGAAGGAGCCTCGAGGAAGGTTTGATCAGTGAGGGTTGGACCTTCGTCGTTGTTCCCTGGTTGCGGGATATTGCTTGCACTTGGATAGTCTTCATCCCTTTTTCTTGGCTCATCCTCGTCATCATCATCGTCTTCATGTCTGACTAGCTTGAACAGAGTTCCCTTCCCTTGGATCTTGGTTCCCATCTTTACAAACTTTTCATTGAAAACGACATGAATGCTTTCCTCTATCTTCTTGGTTCTTTTATTGTAGACCCTGTAAGCTTTGCTTTGTGATGAGTATCCCAGGAAGATCCCTTCGTCGCTTCTAGGGTCGAATTTTCCAAGATTGTCCTTGTCGTTGTTATGAACAAAACACGTGCAACCAAATGTTCTCAAGTGTGAGATGTTTGGTTTTCTCCCTTTGATGAGCTCATAGGAGGTCTTGTTGATCAGGGGCCTTGTCATGGCTCGATTTAGGATGTATGTAGCTGTGGAGATTGCTTCAGTCCAGAAGTACTCAGGAACTCCACTTTCGATCATCATGGTTCTAGCCATGTCCTCCAGAGTTCTGTTCTTTCTCTCGACCACTCCATTTTGCTGAGGAGTACGAGGAGCTGAAAAGTTGTGAGAGATCCCATTCTGTTCACAGAAGTTTAGGAACTCCGAGTTTTGAAACTCAGTTTCGTGATCAGATCTGATTGCTTTCAGTTTCAGCCCCAAGCTTACTTCTGTTCTTTTGATGAAGGGCTCAAATTCTTCAAGCGCTTGTGACTTTGCCTTCAAGAAAATAACCCAGGTGAATCTTGAAAAATCATCAATTAAAACATACATGTACCTTTTTCCACCGTAGCTAGCTGTTCTCATGGGACCACAGAGATCCATGTGAATTAACTCCAGGGACCTGGTTGTGCTTATCGCCTTCTTGGGTTTGAAGGAGATCCTGGTCTGTTTCCCTCGAACACATGTTTCACACATTTTGACTCCTTCGAGATTGATTCGTGGAAGACCAATGACCAGATCCTGTAGATAAAGCTTTAGGATTTGATTCACACCAGCATGTCCCAGTCTTCGGTGCCAGAGTTCCGTGTCATCTTGGGAACTCGCAAGGCACAGCTTCATTGGTTGTTCAAAGTTGGTGTCCACCACATACACATTGTTGTATCTTTTTCCTCTCAGAATTACTTTGTTGGTCTTTTTGTTGATGACGAGACATTCATCTGAGTCGAAAGTGACGATGTTGTTCCCTTGATCACACATCTGAGAGACACTCAGCAGATTGTATCCCAGATCCTTTACCAGATTTACGTTGCTGACTTTGATAGATTTATTGAGCAACACTTCTCCTTTTCCAATAACTTCTCCTTTGTTCTTGTTGCCAAATGAGACATGGCCTCCTTCGGCATGAGTGTGGAGTGAGATGAGGATATCCTTGTTTCCTGTCATATGGTTCGAGCATCCACTATCTATGAACCATGTACTGTTCCCTCTCACTGCCACCTACAAGGAAAAGTTAGTGTTTTGAGACCCAGGCAAGATGACTCTTGCCAGGTCCCTTGCAAGGGAAAACATTTTCATTTAAGATATAGTCAGAAATGTTGATGTCTTTGGAATTTTGAGAGTTGGAGTTCCTTTGGTGATGAGTATGACGTTTTTGTCTGTTTGGGAACTTATGGCTTCTAGGGGTTTGGGCTCTCTTCTTGGGACATGCATCCTTGTAGTGCCCATGAGCACCACAGTGCCAACATGTCTTGTAGTATTCTCCCAGGTAGTATTTTGGGTGTGGTCTCTGGATACGGTTCCTATCCATGGTTTCTTTGTTGTACACCCGAGACCCATTTCCCTTAGCAATTTTGACATAGATTCTATGTCCAGAGTTCCCGGTATAGTAATCTTTCTCACCATTGTGTCCACTCTCTAGGACCCTGATTTTCTCCTCGAGATGAGCATTTTTCTGTTTCTCGCACTGGAGTTCTAAGGCCCTACACTCATGGATCTCATGTTCGCTCAGGGGTGACTTTCTGTTCTTGGAGCACTCACCTTTGTATCCTATGCCATGTCTGGCTGGGACAAACTTAATTTGGGAACTAGAGGCTTCAGGATGTTCGGGAGTCTTACTCAGGTTTTGCAGGAGGGTGTTCTCATCTTTCTCTAAAGTTTTGATTTCTCTTTCTAGATCTACGATGTGAGACACATGGGACTTGAGTTTTTCTAGAAGGGATATGCAGTTGGGACAGGGCTCAAGACCAACTAATTGAGAATTTATGTGTTCCTGTTTTTCCAACTTGTTTTGCAGTTTTATGTTATCTTTAACAAGACTTGAAAGAATTTTCAACAATTCAGGTTTTTCATAATTACTCAAGGAATCAAGAACAGTTTCAGTGGTTACCTCACTGGGTTGTTCCCCAGTGGTTTCTCCTATGGCCATGCCACACATGTCTGGGAGTGCCCATGCTTCAGGATCTTCGTCTTCATCATCGCTCCAAGTAGCGATGTAGGCCTTCTTTCCTTGCTTTCTGCCTTCAGTTCCTTGTGGACATTCCTTCGCAAAATGTCCTTTCCTGTTGCATTTGTAGCAAGTCACTTCTGAGAGATCCTTCTCTATGGGCTTTCTTTGGGAACTCTGTCCCTTTCCCCAGTTCCCACTGTTCCGTTGAGACTTTCCTTTGTAGAAATTTCGAAGAGCTCTTGTCACAAGGACTAGCTCTTCATCCTCTTCTTCTTCGGAGTCTTCATGTTGTTCTTGGGTTGATTTGAGCATTTTTTCGATCTTGAGTGCGATCCCTCGATGAGCTCGACTTTGTTCCTTATCATCGATCTTCCTCTTCTCATGTCCCACTAACTTTCCAAATACTTGATGGAGCATAAGCGTTCGATTTTCTGGGTTTTCCTTGAACATCGTTCTTTCATTTGCCCATTCTCCAGTCAATCCATTGAAAAGCTGTTGGACCTTCATTTTGTGGGTGATTTCTTCTTTTGTGATCCCCAATCCTTCCATCTTAGTGCAAAGTCCTTCAAACCGGGATTGATAGCTATCGACGGACTCTCCCATCTCCATTTGGAAGTTGTAGAACTCCCTCTTTGCGTTCATTTGAAGATCTTCTCTGAGATCTGAGTTCCCAACGTGCATTTGTTGGATGGCTTCCCACATTTCCTTGGCTGTGTCAAGGTTGGCAACCCTGTCACAATCTTGTACGCACATGGACCTTTTTAGATACTGTTTTGCTTTGTAGTTTGCCTCCATGCACTTGTACTCGTTGGGACCCCACTTTGAGAGATCGTTGACAATAGCTGGATCGATTTCGAAGTTCCCCCTTTCGATGACGCACCAGGCTTGGTAGTCTTGGCCACGCATCCAATCTTTCATGTCGCGTTGCCAGCTTTCAAATCTTCCTGTTATAAGCCTTGGCGGCTTGCTGGTATTGTTCCCCACCTGAGTAAGTTCCTGAGCCATTTTGGCACCTGCGATGCTAACACAAATCTAGAGAACCTCGCTCTGATACCAATTGATGGATCGTAATCGGTTAGCAGTGAGCTTGGGAACTGGCAATTAAGTTGTTCCCAAGGCAGCGGAAGTAAATAATCGCAAGTAATAAAAACAGTGAAAGGCACAGTTCCTTTATAGAGGAACCCCACTACAACCAACTAGTTGTATGGGTAAACCTCTACCTCCGCTTGGAGGATTTTGAATGACTTACTTATATTGATTGCTTTATTCCTTAGTTACACAGCCGGATTTACACTTCTCTGTTCCTACAAGTTCTTCCTAACTCTAGCAACACTAGTAAATCCTCTCAACTGAGTTCCTAAGCTCACAACAGCAAAACACAAGTAACTCAAACCTTACGCTGACTTCTCAGTTCCCTTGCTCCAGGGAACTTCAGCTTCACCGTCGTCGAGATCACACACTCGCCGGCGGGGACTTCTCTTCCTTTTCTTTCTTTTCTCTGATGTGGGTGTTTGTAAGTTCTGGGAGAAGTACTCAGACCGAGTACTATTCATTTGGCTTTATAGTCCATTTGTCTTGGGCAGTCGCATCTTTCGTTTGTGTCCAAAATGCCCTTTGCTTGATGCCCAAGTTGTACTTTCTTCACATGTGACTTTGGTTTGAACTAGGTCAACTTCTTGAATCAATCGGACCGTTGGATGAAGCGTGACAGTCTGATCCTCAGACTGTTCCCTCTGGTTGTCTGAGACAGAATCCCGCGATCTGTGCTGAACGGTCGTTGTCTTCACATGTGAGTTCCCATTTCATGGGAACTGACTTCTTCAGAGTTCCCTTGATGGAAACTCTTCATCGTTTTAAGCTTGTGTTTTCTTGTTTGTTTCTGGGAGTTCCCACTTCATGGGAACTTTCCTCTTCAGAGTTCCCTTGATGGAAACTCTTCATTGTGGCCAGTAGTGGCTTTGTCATTCATAGGAGTTCTTGGCTGTACTTGTGTTCCTTAGAAATACTTGAACAAACCACATTAGTTCCCTATGGTATTTGTCATTATCAAAACTTAAAGAGAAGTGAATCGTTGATCCGTTGCTTAGAACCAGAGGTCCCAACAACGTCCCAACAGAATGCATTTGAGATAATGACAAATATTGCCCATCTAATTCAGTGTTTTTGCATCCCCTAAATATACATGTCTTAATCCAAGGCTTCAGATTAATCCTGGTATATTTCTCTTGTGTTAATAAGATTTCCTCATACATAATCTCCTTTAAATCAAATCATGATTTATGTTGTATTGTTCAATAATAATGTCCTTTATCATGGGCCTCTGCTCCTCCATCTACATGCCTGCGGGGTGTGAGCCCCCCCCCCCCCCCCCCCCCCCAACCAACTCAATTAGAACTTATAAAAACATAAGAACAAATAAATGCACGTTTAATTTGTTCTCATAATGAACTTTAGACATGACAACTTATAGACTGAAAAGGTTAGTTGTTAGAGGGCAGTATAAATATATCAACTGATTATAAGATGGTATTTCTGTTACATGCTCATAATGTTAATTCTCTTTGTTACATTCTCATGAGTCATAATGTTGGATACATTTGCTGAATATGATATAGTGTTTGTGGTTTTCTGGGTAGCTACTAATCGAAGCTTTCTAATTCTCTATTGTGTAATTTTGCCCACTTAAGATTTGAACTTAGAATTTTAAACTTAAGTTTTGAGGAAAATCTTGTCCCAGTTGGACCATACCTAAGTCTTTCTATTGTTTTTTTCCTAGAAAACCTCATTTGTCTGAACACAAGCAAACAATTACCAATATAGTGTGCATGTGATTTCTGTTGATTAAGAATTAGGAAAGTGGAAAAACTGCATTGAAAATTTTCAAAAGTGCATTGTAAGATATATAAAATGTATTAGGAAAGTGGAAAAAGTGCATTACTAAATATATAGTAGAAGTACTTTTCCATAGTAGTTGAAGTGCAATATTAAAAATAAAAGTGCATTCTAAATTTTTTCAAGTGCATCCAAATTGAAGTAGTATATTGTACACTAACAAAAATGCATTCCTAAATGCATATAATGCATTCTCAATAGATATAAATGTGCATTCCAATTAAAGTGCATTATGAAGTAAAAAAAGTGCATTCAAGAGTATCAAAAGTGCATTCCTAACAAATAGAAAGGTGCATTCCAAAACTGTTTAATTGCATTCAGATTCTTTTTTTTTCCTATGATTTTAAAAATAGGTACAAGCCAGAATACACTGTCTCCTTAAACTATCATCCATTTATGCATTCGCATTGAGGGACAATCGTAAAATAGTTATGTTGATAATAGTTGAGTGATATACCTTAATATTATGTCTCAACCTAAAACTAACAAAAGTGCATTATATAGTATGAAAAGTTCATTCTCATTTGCTAGTATTTTTCATTTATGATAAGTTCAGAAAAAGTGCATTAGTAAATGTGAAAAGTGCATTCTTAAATGTAAAAAGTGCATTGAAGAGTCTTAAAACTATTTTCAAACTATGTTGAGTTTTACTTCCTACATTGGATTGCAATAAAAATTCATACTTAATGGATCTATAGGACATGTTTAAAGGCATAATTTAATAAAAGCTTATTAGTTCAAATGGAAGAGCAATGTGCTTACGCACAGAGATGTGGGTTTGAATCCCATATAAGCTAATTTGATCATGATCTTCTTTGAAAAATAGTGGTTAATTAGTTATTTGTCGCACAATGATAAAATATAATCTTTTTTATTTCTTTTTAGTACCTAGCTAGTTAGGCTGAGAATAAATGTGTTAAGAATTAATTTGTGTAAGATATCATATTAGCCCATGTAAGAATCAAACCTACATCTTTGTGCACAAAGCACATTGCACATTGCTCTATCATGTCTTGAATTAAATTCTTTTTACTGCACTTTTCACAAGTAATAACGCACTTTTTATATTTAGTAGTGCACTTTTTCTACTAAATACCACTTTTATATCTTTTGTAATGCACTTTTAAGTGATTTGAGTTAGCAGTTTTTATAATGCACTTTTCCTAGTATGTAATGCACTTTAATATATTTGCAATACACTTTTACTGATTTTCAACTAACACCTTTGATTTCCCTTTATGTTGTTGTGGGGACATCAAACTCTTCTTCAACTACTGTTCTGAATGAGGAATCACTTAAAAACAGTGGTGAATATTTCACTGAGCTATCTCAAGGGGAAATGACATACTATTTGCCCACGTGTCCATCCGAGTGAAAACCATATAAAGCTCAAATTTTTGTTTTAGTACAAGTAGCCTATTAGCTCAAATGATAGAGCGTTGTGCTTTGTGCACAAAGATGTAGGTTCGATTCCTACATGGGCTAATATGATATCTTACACAAATTAATTCTTAACGCATTTATTCTCAACCTAACTAGCTAGGTACTAAAAAGAAATTATATTTTATCGTTGTACGGCAAATAACTAATTAACTACTATTTTTCAAAGAAGGTCATGATCAAATTAGCTAATATGGGATTCGAACCCACATCTCTGTGCGTAAGCACATTGCTCTTCCATTTGAGCTAATAAGCTTTTTTTAAATTATGCCTTTAAACATTCACCATAAATCCATTAAGTATGGATTTTTATTGTAATCACATAGTTTTAAAACAATTTTTATGACTCTTCAATGCGCCTTTTACATTTAAGAATGCACTTTTCACATTTAAGGATGCACTTTTTTGAACTTAACATAAAGGAAAAATACTAGTAAATGAGAATGCACTTTTCATACTTTACAATGCACTTTTCATAATTAAGAATGCACTTTTCATACTATACAATGCACTTTTGTATCAAACTGTATCTCACATCTAGCTACTTCAAAATGTTGTAGCAACCACAAAGCAAGGTTGTTGGGGATGTCCTTTATCTCGAAGTGGAGTAGATGGACAAATCCCATAGATTTAACACACTCTTTTTGGACATCATTCAAGGATTGCATAGCTTTTGTAAAATACATCTGGCACAGTCCTAGTTGCCAAACTAGGATACTTAGTTGAGATGACATTTCTGCACTTTTTTTGGTTTTCGGTTTCGAGAGGCAATGTATTCATGCTTGTACCTATTTTTAAAATCATAGAAAAAAAAAGAATATGAATGCAATTAAACAGTTTTGGAATGCACCTTTCTATTTGTTAGGAATGCACTTTTGATACTCTTGAGTGCACTTTTTTAACTTTATAATGCACTTTAATTGGAATACACATTTATATCTAATGAGAATGCATTATATGCATTTAGGAATGCACTTTTGTTAGTGTACAATGCACTACTTCTTGTTTGGATGCACTTGAAAAAATTTAGATTGCACTTTTATCTACTAATATTGCACTTTAACTACTATGAAAAAGCACTTCTACTATATATTTAGTAATGCACTTTTTCCACCTTCATAATGCACTTTATATATCTAAGAATGCACTTTTTGTAATAATCAACACAAATCCAGAATTAGCATGCAAACAGTCCATCCAAATTAAGTAAATAATGCACTTCTAGTAATATCAGAACATCTATGAATTTAACATCAAAACACCAGTAATATCTATGAATCTCATACAAAATCTTTACTCTTCATTCCATCTCAAAATCACTAATATCAGTCATTAACAAGCATTCTGAATCAATCTGTGTCAGTAAAGGTCCTTCAACATCCCCAACTCCAAATCTCAACCTCGAATTCCATGACATCAACAATAAAACTCCAAAAGCAACAACAAGAACACAAATTGCATGAACAACAACCAAAAAAATTCATCAATGCAATTCCTCTTAAGCTATCTTCCTGAAGATCACACTTGACATCAGCAAGCACATCACCCGGCCACACAAAGACCTTGCTACACCCTTTCAAACCAAACACATCAGTGTAAAGAGTCAACCCAGCTAGCAAAACCCAAGTAGCCTTCAACATAATCCTAATTGACACATTAGGGTTTATCGACAAATACAAGCAAGAGAGGATTGATTTCACGTAGAAGGAAGGTCAATCACTGATTTCAAGATCAACGGAAACAAGATTAAACGTTGATTAGCAAACTCTCACAAACAATACTCATGGAATCGAAAATTAGGGTTTATGAATTACCTTCTGGTTTTATTTTTGGATCCATCTCAAAATGAAAATTCCAATGAATGCAATAGACATTGGAGATTTGGAACGAGATCGATCGAATTTTAGGAGAGGAACGAGGTTTGGAACGAGATCGATCGAAGGTGAGTCTCGTGAGGCGATCATCGCGTTTGGTTTCACGAGAGTCATGGGGGATGGAGTCGTGGGAAATTGAGTGTATCTACAGCTTTTTTGGTATTTTTAAGTTAGGGGTACATAGTTGGTTTTATTTACAAATATGCCACCAGGCTGATTTTTTTGTATTTTTTAAAAAGAAAATCAGGAGTAATCCAAGCCCTCCATCCATCTCATCCAAAGGCCCTAAATGCTCCTTTCGTTTCATGTTAAGAGATGGTTTCATTTGAACCAAACTTTGTATTTGAGTTCTTATCTTTTAATTTGTAATGAATATAACAATATTTTTAAATATGGAGAATATTAATGTAAAGATTGATATAAAAGATAACATAAAGAAAAAAAATAATATAATGCTATAACTTTAAGATAATTATGGTAGGATTTCTAGCAAGGATATTATAACTTATTAAAATATTTATTAAAATAGTTTTTAACGTTAATTTATTAAAATTTAGGTAGATATATCCATGTATACTGAAATATATCATATATTATATCAATAATTTATTATATTGCAAAATATCAACATATAGATAAAACAAATTATATATTTGGAGTGCAAGATTTGTTAAAAGATAAAGAAAATTTATTATGTATAAAATTAATATAAAAAATATTAGCATATAGATGAAGTTTTGTTAAAAAATATGCATAAAATTAATATAGAAATATCAGCATATAGATAGATAAAGTTATTATTTAATAAAAAATTAAATGTATAGAAAAAATAATACAGGTTATTATTAAAAAGCTTGACATTATTTTATTCAAGTAATGCCACATGGCACACATTTTTCAATAGACATGGTTTCTGCTTTATAATGTATTAGGTAGATTATTTTTTTAGTCCATTTAGTTGTGGCCCACTTTATAGTGAGTATGTCTCTTAAGGGAATAAAGCACTTCCTCACAAGTCTTTACAAAGTTGCTCCATTCTCAACCTCGAACTCGAGATATGTATATATATGATAAATCTTTAGCTAGGATTATAAATGATCTTAAACAAGAATTCCGGAGAATACTTGTAATATATTGAGAGATCTCCTTCGACCAAAAAAAACATGGAAGGTTTGGTATGAAGGAATTTGAATGCTCTGTTATGAATGTCGTGAGATAGGTCATAATGCCTCAGCTTGCCCTTTCCTAAATCTGGATAGCGAAGAAAATAATGAAGAGCAGAATCGAGAATTGCAAGTCTATGGACATCTTGAGAGGAGACCCGATGAACACAAGGAACCGGAGGCTCAGTTCGGGCCATGGAACCTTGTTGTGAAACCGAAAAGTAAGTTGAGGGTTCAAAGCCAAACGCAGACTACAGGCACAACAAATGCGGAGACAAGTGCTCAAGGAAAAACGAGTTCAGAGAAAAATCAACGAGGGTCAACGATGAAGTCTTCGAATGTGAATACCCAACCAAGCCAAAGTGGCTCTCGTTTTACTGCATTATCATTGGAAGATGCATCACTGGAGACGGACTCGGAAAATATAGGAGTTAACCATTCGAAGTCAGTACATCCGATGAAAACATTCCAGGAGAAAATCGGGAACCACCAAGTTATTGTGGTCTTATCGCAGAATTCAGCGATGCAAGGAACTCAGCAAGGTGCCTCCACGTCAGCTTCGAGGGACCCACACCCTCAACCAAGTCAGCCTAAGAAGAAAGAGATGAAGGACCCCAAAGATATCGCACTTGCCGCTGTTAAGAAATCGTGAGGGAAGGGATCTTCTAGGACTATGGTTATTTACAATGATTCAGAAGTTAAAAAATCTTATCTAATAGCAGATATGGTAACCAATAATCCTAACAAAAATACTTCCCAAAACCCACCCAAAGAAGCGATATCTTCTCGCACAAGCCAACCACCCGCTAGCCCTAATCCAAAAGCCTCCCCCGTGCCCCCATCATAAACAACCACTTCTGATCACCAAATTACACCGACACTCATTCCTCAACAGACTCATCATGGAAGTGCAACTGCTCCCGGTGATAACCTCGCGAAGTTTGATGGTGTCCACCCGCCGGACAGGCCTGTTCCTCCCAACACTACCTATATTAGCGTCTCGGATGGAGGTGGAGTTCCTACAGATCCAAACGGAAACCAATCCAATACTATGTCGGGTGTCCATATCCCAACAGATCATTGATGCTATGCACTGTCTTTCGGGTGTAGTGGTAGCATATTCTTTGTTAGAGATGACTAATCAGCTCCCAATCTCATGGGATCTCATTAATTCAGTTTCTCTTATGAATCCTCTAAGTATCCTAGTCTGGAATGTTCGAGGGGTGGGAGGCCCGAATTTTCTTAATTCTTTCCGTGAATTGATGCGCCGTCATAGTCCTTCTGTGGTAGCCTTGGTGGAGCCAAGAGTGGAGTTCGGGCTGATCAGGTTTGTCGTCAGTTAGGCTATGATGGTATGATAAGAATCCACCCAATTGGTTATTCGGGTGGAATTTGGCTGCTTTGGAGATCCATTGAAGTTCTTGTTGTATTGTTACGTCTTGATCCACAATACATCACAGTTGAGGTTTCTAGACGTGCTGAAGAACCATGGATAATGTCTTCAGTTTATGCTTCTCCTGATTACTCCACTCGCTTATAACTCTTTGAGCCTATTTGTGATTTTGCAGCCATGAATAATCACCCTTGGCTTCTCGCGGGGGATTTTAATGCAACTCTAAACTCTGATGAACGCACTTACTCTTCAGTGGCTTCCAACCGGTCTACCCAAGCCTTTCAAGAGAAGGTAGACGAGCTGGAATTCATTGATCATGGCTATGATGGACCTCAGTTTACTGGCAAGTTCGATACGACTTACAAAGTTGCGCGCTTGGATAGGGCGTTGTGTTCCGAAAGTTGGCGGATGCGCTTCCAAGAGGCGCATGTGGCTCATTTAACTACTCCTCGTTTGGACCATCTCCCCCTTTTGATTAGTTTGCAAGATGTGGCAGTTGGTGCGGTTGTGGAACGTCCGTTCCGATTTCAAGCCGCTTGGCTTTTGCATGATAATTACGACCACTTCTTCCATCAGAATTGGCGTCCTGACTTGCTTTTACATGATTCATTGAAATTGTGGTCAGAATGTTTAGCGAGCTGGAATAAGGAAGTTTTCAGGAATATTTTTCACAAAAAAAGGCGTTTATGGGCGAGACTTGATGGGGCAACACGCAAGCTAAGTTTACACCCGTCTCAATATCTGATTTCACTCGAACGCAGTCTCAGTTCGCTAAATCATCGTATTCTTGCTAATGGGCTTAGTGATACTTTGATGGTGCTTTTACCGAAAGTCCCAAGTCCGGCCAACCCTTCTCAATTTATGCCTATTTCTCTCTTGAATGTGGTCTACAAGTTAGCCATGAAAGTCATTGTTAATTGCCTTAAATCCGTTCTTCCTAATCTTGTTTCGCCGGCACAAGCAAGTTTCATTCCGGGGCGACAGATTATCGATAATGTGGTGATAGTTAAAGAGGTTCTCCACTCAATGAAAGCTTCTCGGTCTTCTAAATGGATGATGTTGAAAATCAATTTGGCCAAGGCTTATGATAGGGTCAAGTGGTACTTTTTGCATCAAATTCTTATTCAGGCCGGTTTTCCTTCGAAACTCGTCGATGTTATTATGAAATGTCAAACATTGGGGGCTACTCGAATTCTTTGGAATGGGGGAGTATCTACGGCCTTTGAGTCATCTAGAGGAGTTCATCAGGGTGACCCATTGTCCCCATACCTATTTGTGTCGTGTATGGAATGACTGTCACACATAATACAATCGGCGGTTTTGGCGCGGGATTGTAAACCGATACACATCGGCAAAATCAAATTATGTCACCTATTCTTTGCTGACGACTTGATTCTATATGCCAAAGCTGATGTGTCTCAAGCGGCTGTCATACAAAAGTGCTTGAATGATTTTTGTTTGATGTCAGGGCAGAAAGTGAATTATTAGAAGAGTAGCATGATTTTTTCAAACTCAATGGGTATGAATGTTAGATCAATGGTCAGCGGGCTCTTGTCTATTCCTGTTGAATCTGAGATTGTAACTTATCTTGGCGTTCCGGTGGCCTGTGGACGCATCACAAATGACTGATACAACTACTTGCTTGAAAAAATCAAGTCCAAACTCAGAGGGTGGCAATCCAGTACGCTTTCCATGGCCGGGAGAGTCACTCTTGTAAACGCAGTCCTCACTAGCATCCCTTATTATGTAATGCAGTCAACACAAGTTCCCCGGGGAGTTTGTGATGAAATCGACAAATTGATTCGAGGCTTTGTGTGGGGATCTTCTTGTGAGAAAAAGGGAATCCACTTGCTTTCATGGGATAAAATTACTTTGCCAAGAAGTGAGGGTGGTTTGGGGTTGCGTGATATGCGTACCGCCAACTCGATCACGCTCATGAAACTTGGTTAGCGAATTTGACAAGAACCGGAAGTGCTGTGGTCTAAGGTTCTGAGAAGCAAATACTGCCATGGGCGATGTGATGCTGACATGTTCCATTGCATACCCCGATCGTCTCAAGTTTGGAAAAGTGTTGTTGAATAATCTCCCAAGCTTCTAAAAGGAATTCGGAAATCAATTAGAAATGGCTCCACCACACTGTTCTGGCTGCATTCTTTGATGTTGGAAGACTCGCTTCTCGATCTGGCTCTTACTGAAGTTCTAGAGCCCTTAATTGGGGCGACAGTAGCTGAACTCTGGAAGAATAGGGCTTGGGACTAGCCTTTTCTTAGCCCTCTCCTTCCAAGTGATATTTGTGCTCAGTTAGCGTCAATTACTGTTATAGAAAGCCCGGACTACTCGGACAAAATTTTCTGGGGGCTATCTACAAATGGGCTCTTCTCGATAAAATCAGCATCAAACCTTATACGTGGAAATCAGGTTGTACATGCTACTAGTCTTTGGAAGAAAATCTGGAGAATCCCGACTCATTGGAGAGTTCGAAACTTCATCTATTTGGTGGCCAAGAACTGTATATTGTGCAATGTAAATCATGTTCGCCGACACCTTTTCACGACCTCGGTTTGTCCTCGCTGTAATTATGTTGAATCGACTCTCCACATGCTAAGAGACTTTGCTGATGTTCGCTTTGTTTGGGAAGCACTTTCGGGAAATTCCTTGCCTGCAAATTTATTCACATCTCAAGATGTTGAGAATTGGATTGCTATCAACATTGAACAGTCTAATCAATGGACTTCGGTGTTTGCTTACATGGTTTGGTCTACATGGAAGAGCCGAAATCAGTTGATTTTTGAAGGTAAAGAGTCGATCAACACACTTAGTACTATTGTGGTACGATCGACAGAATCTTATCAAGCTGTGGGGCCAAGGCACGCCGTCTCGAACCGGTGCACACATGAATTGCACAAATAGATCAAATCAAGTGGGTGGAACCACCTGCAGGCTGGCTTAAGCTCAATGTCGACGTTGCTTCGAAAGGAAATCCAGGCAAGGCTGGCGTCGGGGGTCTGTTCCATGACGCTAGTGGCCTCTGTGTGAAGGCCTTTACATTTATTTGTTGCACCTGCTCGGCGTTGACTGCTGAGCTGCTGGCCATTCTCAACGGGCTAACACAAGCGAGGTCTTCGCGAGTGACACACCTTAAACTCGAATCGAATTCTAAAGTGGGTTGTAACTTGGTGCAGCGGAGGTCAATACTTACCCACCCTGACTTTAGCACAATCAAACATTGCCATGACCTGTTGAGAAAGCCAGATTGGGTCGTTCATATTTCTTATATCAAGCGTAATGTCAACAGGGTTGCGGATACTCTAGCACAATGGGCGATTGCTCTCGATACCCCTTTAACTACTTATAATGATCTGCCTTCTTTTATTTCCTGCTTTGTTCTTGCTGATATTGTAGGCCTTAGTGGCCAAGACTCTCTTAATTAAATAAAATTCAGCTTCCCTTGGATCAAAAAAAAATATATTGAGAGATCTAGCCTTTTGGTCACATGTTCGATCGTAGGTTAGTCGAAATTAGTTATGGGAATTGAATCGAACAGTTCACACACGCAGCAGAATGATTAAGTATGCAGGTACATAAAACAATAGAGACAGTTCTCTTATAGAGGAACCCCACAGCGATCAACTAATCGCGTGAGTAAACCTCTACCTCCACTCGAAGGATTTTCGAATGAGTTACCTTTTCTTTATTGCTTAGTTCCTTTCATATTACAAGGCAGAATACAAACTTCTCTGTTCCTACAAGGACTCTCTCCTTAGACAACACTAATGTATTCTCTCGACCCTAACTTGGTGAATGCTCACAATCAAAGACAAAGCGAAACGCAAACCTCTTTCTCTCTTCTATCTCTTCACTAGAGTTCCCCTAGACCTAGGAACTCTTCTCTTCTTCACCGTCGTCGAGATTAGCTTGGCGTCGTGGACTTTTCACCAACTTTACGATCTTCACATGAGTGGCTCTTCAGCTCTACTCTCTTTAGTGTTTGGATTTGATGATTGTGAAAAGTGAGCAGCAAGGTTAATATTGAAGGGTTTAAATAGGCGTGATGAGAAACCCTTATCCACTAGAGGTATTTGTCCTAAATACCCTTTTTGCCTTGCTCTCCAAATATGATTCTTAAGGTTGACATGTGACTTTGATTTGAATTTGAATTGTCAACTCTTGAATCATTTTGAACCGTTGGATGGTCGTCTTCCTTCTGCTGAAGCTCTGAAATTCAAAGACGTCCTTTTGTCCGGAACAGACAAGATCCCTAAAAATGCGTTGAAATTCAAAGACGCCCTTTTGTACAAAAGGAACTCTCATCTTCTCGGTTCCCTTGTCTTGCGAAGTCTTCTTGACTTCGAGGGATTCCTATTCTTCTCATCTAAATGCCATCGTATGGGAACTTTGGTTCATTGAGTTCCTATCTCTTGGAAACTCTGTTCTCTTCTGAGGTTTGTCGCTTTTCTTTTCGTCGTTGCATTAGTTCCCATGCTTTGGGAACTCGTTGATCTGTGCTTGGCTTTGCAACGCGCAACTTGTTCTCTTCTGATGTTGGTCACTTATCTTTTCGTCGTTGCATTAGTTCCCATGCTTTGGGCACTCTGTGTTTTTCTTTGCGACCTGCGACCTGTTGTGCTGAAATACTTGGCAATTTGCGTTAGTTCCCATGGTGTTTGTCATTATCAAAACTGAGGACATTGTTTCAATGTTAATGAACGTGAGTTCCTAACACCGACTCAACAATTTCCCCCTTTTTGATGATGACAAACCCATAATAAAATGACAAGTATTTCGCTCAATTTTATGCTCATGTAAGTTCATGCAGATTCCCCCTTAGTGTGACAACATATAGAAGGGAGATCCTATGCAGTTCCTACTTGGCAGATTTTGTGAGATTGTTCCCCCTTAGCAAAGGCCATAACTATGATAACTTTTAAACAACGCATCTCACACATCTTATCCTTCCCCCTTTTGACATCATCGAAAAGTGTATGCATGAATAACGGAACAATAGATAAGAGGAACCAGCATTCAAATTAAAGAACTTGTTCATCACATAGGCAAAAGTCGTATAGCGTAAAACCAAAAATAAATAAAAATCTTTGAAAGAGGCGAGTACATGCTAGGGAACAGAAATAGGAATGCAAGATCACAAGGCCTTGTTTTCCTTGAGCTGGACAAGTCTGGCCAGATGACACTCAATCCTGAGAAGAACTTCATAGTTCCTGTCAATTGAACCCTTGATGTCATCAGTCTCTGGTGCAGGAAGCATAGGGAGCTCAGTGTCTTCTGCGGTCTCTAAGTGACAGAGACTCTGGATGGCCTCGAGGTCCATCTCAGACCCAAAGACTTTCTCATCCTTTTCCTCGTAGAGAAATTCCTTCGTTAATAGCTGCTTAACGAGGTAAGGATAGGGGAGAGAATGTGTGGATTTCCCATCACAGTTGGACATGTGTCCCAGGGCCAGTTGAGGCATATTGATGGGCTCTTTGCGAAGAAACAGATCGAGGAGAATGGTGTCACCGATGTTGAGTGTGTGCCTCTTCTCTTGCCGCGGGAGAACATTCTTGATTTTCACACAAGGCTTTAAACATGTTATCTCTTTCACTTTTGATGCAGCTGAGTTCCCTTTTAAGAAGAGTGACTTCGTTAGAAGAGGAGTTAAGCTTTCCAATGATCTCATCATGCTTTGAACCGGTTTCCAATTTTCTTGAAAGCATATACTCTGATTGATCAAGTTGATTTCTCATCTTGATGTTATCATCCAACATCTTGGTCAACAGTTTTTACAGTTCAGATTTTTCATATTGAGATAAAGAGTTGAGAAGAGTATTAGGATTTACCTCACTGGGTTGTTCCCCAGTGGTCTCCTCTATGGACATCACGCAGGTTTCTGATATTATCCATGGCTCTGTCTCTTCTTCATCATCGGAGTCACTCCAAGCTGCGATGTACGCCTTTCTCTTGCCATAGTCGGAACTGCGCTCCTCTATTCCCTATTGATAGATTTTAGCAAAGTGCCCTTTCTTGAAGCACCAGTAGCAAGTGGCGTCCGCAACATCTTTTTCTTTGTCTTGGTACTTGTTGTCGGACTCGTAGTTCCTTCTTTCTCTACTGGAGTTCCCTTTGAACTTCCCCTTTTTATAGAGTTTCTCGAGTGCTTTTGTGACAAGCAACAGTTCCTCATCTTCATATTCCCCAAATTCTTCGCACTGCTCCTGGACAGATTTGAGGACTTTCTCCAGTTTGAGAGCTATGCCTCTCGTTTCCATCTCTTGTTGCTTGTCCTCTTGATTTCTCTTCTCATGATCAATGAGTTTACCAAACACTTAGTGAAGCATCATGTCCCTATTTTCAGGATTCTCCTTGAACATAGTTCGTTCATTTGCCCACTCGGCTGTTAGCCCGTTGAATAGTTGTTGCATCGTCATCTTGTCGGAGATCTCTTGCTTGGTGATTCCAAGGGCTGCTAGCTTTGAGCAGAGGGTCTCGAAGCGTGATTGATACCTATCAATCGATTCACCAATGGTATTTTGAAGTTGAAGAACTTCCTTCTGGCGTTCATCTGGTGATCTTCCCTCATATCGGAACTTCCAACGTGCATCTGTTGAATGGCTTCCAACATTTCCTTGGTTGTTTCCAAGTTAGCCACTCGATCATTATCTTGTTCGCACGTGGTATTGTTGAGGTACATTTTGGCCTTGTAGTTGGCGTCCATGCACTGCCATTCGCTGGGACCCCATTTGGACAGGTCGTTCCGGATGTTTGCATTGACCTCGAAGTTCCCATGCTCTATGACACACCACACTTGGTATTCATGACTCCTCATCCAGTCTCTCATCTTGAGTTGCCAGTTCTCGAAGCGTCCAGTGATGAGTCTGGGAGGTTTGTTGTTCCCATGTCTGATCTTCGTGAGTTCCTAAGACATTTTTCCTAGTACCTGCAAAGACTAACCAAGATCCAGAGCACCTGCTCTGATACCAATTGTTGGATCGTAGGTTAGTCGAAATCAATTATGGGAACGGTATCGAACAATTCCCACACACAGCGGATTGAGTAAGTATGCAGGTACATAAAACAATAGAGATAGTTCTCTTATAGAGGAACCCCACAACGATCAACTAATCGTGTGAGTAAACCTCTACCTCCACTCGGAGGATTTACAAATGAGTTATCTTTTCTTTATTGCCTAGTTCCCATCAGATTACAAGGCAAAATACAAAATTCTCTATTCCTAAAAGGACTCTCTCCCTAGGCAACACTAATGTATTCTCTCGACTCTAACCTGGTGAACGCTCACAATCAAAGACAAAGCGAAACTAAAACCTCTTTCTCTCTTCTGTCTCTTCCTAGAGTTCCCCTAGACCTAGGAACTCTTCTCTTCTTCAACGTCGTCGATATTAGCTCGGTGCCGGGGACTTTTCACCAACTTTATGATCTTCACCTGAGTGCCTCTTCAGCTCTACTCTCTTTAGTGTCTGGATTTGATGATTGTGAAAAGTGAGCAACAAGGTTACTATTGAAGGGTTTTTTTTGTTGAAACTATTGAAGGGTTTAAATAGGCGTGATGAGAAACCCTTATCCACTAGAGGTATTTGTCCTAAATACCATTTTTTCCTTGCTCTCCAAGTATGATTCTTAAGGTTCACATGTGACTTTGATTTGAATTTGAATTGTAAACTCTTGAATCATTTCGGACTGTTGGATGGTCGTCTTTCTTCTGTTGAAGCTCTGAAAGTCTGAGATGCCTTTTTGTCCGGAATAGACAGGATCCCTAAAACTGCACTGAGATGTCGCTTTCACGCATGTGCCAGTTCCCATCCAAAGGGAACTCTCGTCTTCTCGGTTCCCTTGTCTTGGGGAACTCTTCTTGACTTCGAGGAATTCCTGTTCTTCTCATCCAATTCCCATCATGTGTGAACTTTGGTTCGCTGAGTTCCTATCACTTGGGAACTCTATTCTCTTTTGAGGTTGGTCGCTTTTCTTTTCGTCATTGCATTAGTTCCCATGCTTTGGGAACTTGTTGATCTGTGTTTTGCTTTGCGACGCGCGACCTGTTCTCTTCTGATGTTGGTCGCTTTTATTTTCGTCGCTGCATTAGTTCCCATGCTTTGGGAACTCTGTGTTTTGCTTTGCGACCTGCAACCTGTTATGCTGAAATCTGTGGAAATTGGCATTAGTTTCCATGGTGTTTGTCATTATTAAAATTGAGGGCGTTGTTCCAGTTTTAATGAACCCCAATTTCTAACACCGACTCAACATCTAGCCTTTTGGTCACATGATACAGCTAGCATTAGCTTATTTTGCCTACGTTATTACTACTAACAAATTTAGTTTTGTTATATGTTTTGTTAGTTTCACTCATAAAATTGGGAAATTCCGTTTAATAACTTTGAGGTTTTGACATTTTTGAATGGTGCTCTATAAAAAAAATCTATTCTAGTTGATACCTCCAAACTCTTGAAATAATTTGACTTATACTCTTTCTTTTGATTTTCTTTTACATGTATGGTTGTTATTTTTTGTAATAAAATAACAAATAAAAAATTTGTATTTGATTAAGTTAAACAATATTTAAATATTTTTATAAATTATAACTAATACAAAAAAATCTAATTTTTATTTTAATTAATATAAATAATTCACAATTTGTACATTATAAAAATATAAAATAGATAGAGGCATATGCAACATAGAAAATATTAAAAAAAATATATACAAATATAATGAATTTAGAATAGATAAAGAGGTATATTTTTATGTGGAATATACATCTTCATATATTTCATATTTTTATAACGTACAAAAGATAAGTTATTACATAAATTAAAATAGCAATTAAATTTTTGTACAAGTTATAAATTTATAATAATATTTAAATATTATTTTAACTAATCAAATATAATTTTTTTTTCTTTTTTCTTTTTTCTTTTTTATTACAAAACAATGACCATATGTAAAGGATAATCACAAGAAAGGGTATAGGCCGAACAATTTCAAGAGTTTGGGGTACCAACTGGAATAGTTTTTTTTGGACACTATATAGAAAAGTCAAAACCTTAGTGACACCAAATGAAATTTCCCAATAAATTTTGATATAATTTATTTAAAATATTCTTTATTTTATAAATCTAATTTGTACTTAATTATTCTTATGTATGATTTAAAACAAATATATGATAAATAATTGATTTAGTTTGTATAAAAATATCTTAGTTGTTTATATTTCTTTCTTGTCTAGGATTTGATTTTGTATAGTTAAAAACTATTCCTTAAAACACTATAATGTTTTTTACCTACAATCATATATATGACGAGAACTTATGCTTTTCATGCTCTAAATTTTACTCTCAACTTTGACGGGAATGAAGATTGAATTTCTATCAAACTAGGTATGGAAAAAACATATGATAGAGTATATTGGAAATTTCTCTTTATAATTATAAGATGGCTTGGTTTTTGCAAATAGTTCATTGATTACGAAACAGAATGTATCACTACAGTTTCCTTTTTGATGTTGGTTAACAATATTCCAACAGATTAGAAGAAGAAAGTGACGAACATAAAAACGTGTATTGGTTTCAAGCTTGTGTGGGGTGGCACTTCCATTCCATTCATTTCCATTGTTGATAGACATGGGTACGGTTCTAGTTCAAACCAGAACCGAATCGGCGACAAACCACCAGTTCCCAAAACTGAAACCCAAACTCTGGTTCTCTCTTATGAGAGATTAGGATTCTGGTTCTATGAATGTCGAACCATCGGTTCCATAATTTTTTTTTAAAAAAATCAATCAGTGCAAACTAGTCAATGGGCTAACACTAACAGCAGCCAAAGTGACGGTTATAGCCATTGGAACCATTGGTTTCCACGATTCGAATTAGCCCAACGGCTAGCTTGGCCTTTGAGCTAGGCTGAACCATGAGAATCGCTTATTTGACCGTTTACTAGCATTTGGCACCAATCCCACCCAATAAAAACCATGTCCCACCTTAATTCTAATCACCCCAATCTCATACTTTCTTATCTTTCTCTAATAATCGCTTATAAGTCTCCAAGGATCCAAGCTTCCATTCATGAAAGTTCTTTTTAAAATCTTCTTCAACTTTTTTATTAAAAATGGAGGGAATCGAAGGATTGGTTAACGCTCATTCTGACTAAAAATAATTCATAGACTTTTTCTATTACATTTGATAATGTATTGATTTGATTCGAATTTTTTAACCAACTTTTGGAAACAAATATTTTCATGTACAATGTGATTGCCATGCTGTAAACTTATGTGTTCAAGATAATTAACAAACTTTCTCCGACTTACTTGAGCCTATTATGTAGGTTATTAGATATATTTGGCTTAAATCAAAGACCACAAAAGAGTGGAAGAAGTTTTGTAAAGATCGTGACTTTAAACCAAGGATTTTTTTTCAAAAGATGGTCATCATTGAAACTCTACTTATAAATTTCTTCATCAATCATTAGCTTACAAAGATCTTTTGTCTTTATTTGATGCTCAACATGTAGAGCACTAGGCCTTAATTGGACCCATTTGGAACTATGGTTACGAGTTGTTACAAGCTTCCAACATTAGTCCACAAGGAGATGGATAACATTGCAAATATATTTTGGTTTGGATCTCAAGATCACAATAAATTTCATTAATCAAAATGTATGGTCAAATATGTGTTCTTTAAAAGCTAATTGTGGTATGGTTCTAAGATACCAACTTCCAAGCTTTCAATCAGTCTCTATTAGCTAAATAAGCTTGGAGATTATTAGAGGGTCCTAATTCTCTTGTAGAATTAATTATTAAAATCTAGATATTTTGTACACACTAATATTTGCATGATTCTCTTAGATCATTGATACATTGTAGTTTGTATAGTGTAATTAGGTCTTTTTAGCATTATTCAAGAGCAATTTAGGATGATATTGTGAGTATTTTTTGAAAGTCGAAATCAAGTGCTGAATTAAAGAAATCAAAAGTGACGAGAAGATTTCAAAGTCAAGTGTTGATTTGGAGTTGTTGTTTCGACACCTCTATCATACAACACTTCTTTCAAGAGTTACGGTAATCGTTTGGAGCTCATTTTTGTGTCATTTGTAAGCTAACTCGAAGAGCAACAATTCATATTTCTTATTCTGAGTCCAAATTCTTACTTGAAGGAGGTCAAAACAACATCCGAAAAGTTGCACTTGAATGTGGTCGACAAAAGAACCACGATTGCGGGAACATAAACTGCAACAATGGGCCAGGGTGCTACGATCATGGGGCTTGGCGGTTTCGAGAAATGGTATTTATTTCCGTAATTATTTATCTTTTATATTTCTATCTTATTTCTTTTTCGATATATTTTGGATTTTTTTGTCTACATAGGACATTTTCTTTAAAAGTTTATTATTGAGTTATTATTGAGATTTTTAGAATTCTATGTATGAGAAGAAAACCCTAGAGAGCCTCCATGCATGTCTATGGAGATATAATTTCCTTTGTTTCATCTGCAAATTGAAGTTTTTGGTTTGTAAGCTGTGAAATTTCTACTATTGTTCTATTTTCTTGATTAGTATTTATTCTCTTGTGCTTATTGATTGATTGAATATTGTTAATTTCATCTAGCATGTATAACTAGTTGAGATTGGGATTGTTCTACTGCTAGGATTTATGTGTTTCTCATTTAAAGACTTAATCTAAAGCAGAAAACACAATAGGTGCCTTATAGAAGAGGTCGGAATGCAAAGCTTTCCGGTCCTATATAAGTACCCATCATCAATGAAATAGGAGTCAAACTCACGCCTAGATAAGCACTCCTCATATAGGGACTTAAAGCATGAATCAGTAAGATATAAGTTCTTTATAAGAGAAAAACCAAGGAGCTTAGTTTGAAGAGAGGTTAAGAGAACATACTTGCGAGAAAGGGTGTCGGTGACCACATTCTCCTTACCTTTCTTATGATGCACAACATATGTGAATGTCTCCAAGAACTCGACCCACCTAGCATGTCGACTGTTGAGATGGGATTGGCTCTTCAAGTAGCTTAACGCCACACGATCACTATGAATAATGAATTCCCGGGGCCACAAGTAGTGGGCCCAAGTCGGATCAAGGCGTAGAGCTCCTTGTTGTACATCAGGTAGTTGGGTTATGAACCAGCCAACTTTTCGCTGAAGAAAGCAATGAGCCGCTTATCTTGGAGAAGAATGTTATCGATACCAATGTTGGAGGCGTCGCACTCCTCCTCAAAGAGCTTGGAGAAGTCTGGTAGCTGCAAGAGCGGGGCATTGCAAAGGTCGTCCTTAAGAGCTTAGAAAGCCCTTTCATGCTTCTGCTTCCACTCGACCACAATGCCCTTCTTAGTCAAGGCATGTAATGGTGCCACAATCGAGCTGAAATCCAAGAAAAAGCGACGGTAGAAACCGGCTAAGCCCAAGAAAGAATGGATATCCATCTCCGTCCTAGGCTGAGGCTAATAAATTATGACATTCACCTTGTCTTTGGATGCTGCTTGTTATGAGCTACTCTGGCTCAAAGCTTTCCTTCTTTCTTTTGGAATTTGACACTCTTTTCCGATGAAACTCATATGTGATAGTCAGTCTGCACTTCATATTGTAGTTAATCCAGTCTTTCATGAAAGAACTAAACATATTGAAGTCGATTGTCACTTTGTCTGTGATCTCATACAAGCTGGTTGGATGACTACATCTTATGTACGGTCCAATGATCAATTTGCCGATATATTTACTAAAGCTCTGGGCAAACAACAATTTCAGTATCTTCTTCTCAAGTTGGGTATTTTAGACTTACATGCTCCAACTTGAAGGGGAGTATTAGAGGATATTACTAATAAGGATATTTTATGATATATCATCTAGATTTATTCTACGACGCATATTAGGAAGTTATATCTTCTACTAGATAGATTATTAGCATCCTTATAGATAGATATATAGTTGGCTTGTAGGGCAAAGAGTTATTGTCTACACTTCTATTTAATGAACTCTGTTTTTATGATAAGCAATGAATGAGAATATACACGTTCACGATCTTCTTTAGTTATCTTCCAATATTTTCAAATGTGGAGACCTAATCCAGATAAATCAGAGGCACAATCAGAGAAATAAATTAAGCCGATTGATCCAACGGCTTGGTGAACTTCAAGAGTTAATGAAATTCAAATAGGATTACATATGAAGAAAGTCGATTACTTTGGTGCTTAATTACTTTCATTTCATTACATGTATATTGTTCTGCTGCCTTTCCAAACATGGGTCATTGTGCTTGAAGGGGAATGATAATAATGTTAACTAAATAGATATCATTTGTTGCAACTATTGTATAAATAAATATCCCACTCTCTATCAATAAAATATGGAGACAAGCAGTTTTACCAAAAGTCAATATGTTGTAAATTTTGTGCAACTATGAAATAGTAGGATAAGGATAGAATGAAATGGAATTATAGTAGGGGCTTAGGAGGTCCTAATCCAGAAGAAAAGAGGGAAAGTGGAAGCAGAAGGTGGGAGGGCAACTCAAGAATTGATGAGAACAGAGCGAGGTCTCTACACAATTGCAGTGGGGAAGAGTAATTGAAGGAGATGGATGATGGCAGAGGAAGAATGAGAAAGGGAGAGTGGTGGGGCCCACGCTCTCCATCCTAAAAAATTCGACCCATTTAATTGAAGCCCCAGAGACTTGTCTCGATTCTGCTGGCCGACAAATTATCACATCCCTCTGCTTGTCTTGCGTTATGGCTCTGTTGTACTTGTGCACTACCTCCTTTGCCTCCCTCCCTCCTTTGCCACCCAGCTTCATTAAAACTCTCTATGTCGTCCTTATAATTCTAAACTTATTATATATACTCGCACTGCATCCTAAATGAAGATAAAATTCATATATATACTCCATCTTTAATTGCCTCTTTGGAACAAGAAAAATTACAATGCATGCAGCCTGTTAATTTGTAGTATTATTATTAATATGGTTTCACTACTATTATGTTCCTCCTAGCGGAAGAAAAATGACAATACAAGCGCATCTGTAAATTTCTGCCTGCAGCTCAAGGCTAGCTGTTGAGTTTGATCTGTCCAAAAGTAGAAGCTGAATATTCTTGAGTTTTTGCAGAAAAGATGTATTATCTTAGGTTACGTAATGATTCCTTGGTAATTTAGAGATTTTGAATTTGAAATATAGGTAGGTAAGGTAAGACAGAGCAAAGAGCATGTGACACATTCCATTCCATATATATGAGCTCTTGTTTCTCTCTCTCTGTCTATACCCAAACAGAATGAAACACATCCATCAACCCCAGGAAAAAAAAAAAAGAAAAAGATGATGGGTTGTTTGAAATTCTCCCTGTTATTAATAATCTCTGCACAAATTTACATCCCAAAACTTGCCAACTTTTGCAACATATAGAGAGAGGATCAGATCCCCAAGATCTAAGTAAGCACTTGTCACTTTCTTACCTTCTTTTACTCCTCTCCCCCACTTGAAAAATTACCCACTTTTCATTTTCATAGGTAGATTACAAATTCACAATCACATATACCGGAGGAGCGGAGTACATACACATAATTAGTATGAAATCAATATAGAGAGGCTGTTCCATTCCATTGGGGCTTGCTTGATGCAGACCTTTCATCATGACACTATTATTGCCAAACAAATGCAATTACAATTACAGAGAGAGAGAGAGACTAGTATGAAAACAATTCTCTTTTTTTTTTAACCAAGGATAAGTTAAGGAAGCATGTATTGCATTGCATTGCATTGTAAGAGTAGGTCTGTTACTCTGCCCTGTTTCACTGCTATACCTATTAATTACGGCAGAATACATCAATAGACACTCGAACTTGTAACTTTTGTTCAACCAGCCCCCTGTACTTTGAAAGTTTCAAATAAACACCTAAACTTAACATTTTTTGCACTTTTAAACACTAACGTTCTTAATCTCCTTCCGGTGCAAATCACGCGCGCTTATGTGTCGTTTAATTATGCCAAATAAGCATAAATGGGTGTGTCATTTTGCCACCTAAGCCAAGTATCACACATAATACAAAGTTTTAAAGGCCATTCAATATCTCCAACTTAATACAGACAAAAAAAAAAACCTTCACTGTCGCTTTCGATGGAGGAGATGGAGCCCTAAGTGCGATTGGAGAGAGGAGACGATATTCACCTGGAAACAACCATCAACCATATCGAATCGGAGAGAGGAGAGGCACGAAGGAACGATCTTCACTGAATTGGAGAGAGGAGAGCCCTAAGTGCGATTGAAGCTGTTCGGATTATAAGGTTAGTGTGCTTTCCATTTGCAAGAAATTTAGGGTTTAGGGTTTGCATCTGTTCATGGCTTTGTGAAATTGGGATATACTAGTGTAAATGGTTCCAATTTAGGCAAAATTTGAAAGCTTGGTACCAAATAGGTGACTAGGGTTAGATGTTGTGATTTTGGGTTTAGAATGTGAAATAGGTTTAACTGTTGGCTTATATTCTTGATAGGCTTTGTGATGAAGAAGGTGAACATAGTGTGGCACCACGGGGGTACGTTTGGGGATGGACCTGAATACATGAACGAGTTTCCTCTGGTATACAGCCAAAATGTCGACACTGATTATCTGAGCTTGTTTGAATTAAGTTGGTATATAGAGTCAATTGGATATCCAACATTTTCTGGTGTGTATTACAAGGTAAATGATGTTGAGTTTATGCAAATGAATGATCAAACTCTTATGGAACTTGCCAACAAAGTAAGTGATGGGGAGGAAGTTCATTTCTATGTTGAGCATAGTATTCAGGAAGCTATAGTGACAGATGTGGTGGAAGGCCAGATTGTGGGAGGTATCCCTAAAGGGTTAAGTGAAGCAGACCCAGTGTTGGTGGAAGATGAGCCATGCAAAGAACTTGTGGTTTATACTGGGCCAATTGATGAGGGTGAGCCCCCAACTGTGAGAGAACCAATTATAGAGGAATGTGAGGATGATGTAGAGGGTGAATGTGGTGATGAACCAGTTATAGAAGAATTTGATGATGATGGCTCTTCCAGTGATTGGGGATGATGATGGCTCTTCCAGTGATGGGGATGGTGATGGCTCTTTAATAGTTGGATTCTGGCTACTAGACACAAATCCATCATATCCATGCTTGAAGAAATTAGGAAACAGGTGATGGCTAGGAATGTTAAGATGAATTCCTTCTCAAGAACTTGGATTTGTGATATTTCTCCCATGGCCCTGCACAGATTGGAGAGAAACAAGGATCTGTCTATGCAATGCAACCTGTTGTGGAATGGTGACAGGGGGTTTGAGATTGAAGATGGTGGATATGGCCATACTGTTGATTTGAGGCAAATGACATGCACTTGTAGGAGCTGGCAGTTGAAAGGCATCCCATGTCCCCATGCCATATGTGCAATGGATCACATTAATATCAATCCAGATGATCATGTGGTCCATTGGCATAAGAAATCCACATACTTGAAGGCTTATGCTAATCCCATTCAGCCTGTAATGGGCATGAGGTTGTGGCCACCCTCTCAGCACCCACCTGTTGAGCCACCTCAAGTTAGGAAGAAAAGGGGAAGGAGGAAGATTAGTAGAAGAAAACCAAGGGATGAGATAAGGAAGGTTGGGAAGATGTCTAGAAGAGGAACTGAGATGAGTTGTGCCATATGTAAGAGTAAAGGACACAACAAAAGAGGGTGCCCTAACAAGGGGAATTCAACTGCAACAGAGTCAACATCAATGGCTCCTACTGGCAAAGGGAGTGGTAGAGGAAGAAAGCCTGCAGCAGCTCCAACAGTTGCCCCAACAGACCAGGTTTGTAACTTTTTGTAACAAATTTGTAACTTTTGTAAGTTTTTGGCTTACACTATGGTTAACTTGTATTTATCAGTATGCTAGGGAAGGAGGGAGAAGAAAGCAACATGGAGAATCTGTTGGTAAAAAAAGGAGTAGGATGGTGGGTTTAGGCACCTACATAAACCCTAGTACTGGCTTAACAATTCAAAATGTTAGTAAGTTGTCTAATTTAATCTTAGTGTCATCTATTTCATACTTGTACTAAATTTGATGTGTCTCAACAGCCTGGGCATGAAGCAAGCAAGATCTTAAGGGTTCCAAGTCAGTTGAAAGATGCAAGTCAAGGAGTTCATATTGGGACCCAGAAGAGTGGTTTGAAATGGCAAGGGAGACCCGCAATTACAAGAAGACAACTAAAGAGAGGTGCTAATGCTGGATCCAAGCCTGTTCAAGCCCCATTTGGTAGCCAAGCCAGTTCAAGCAACCCCTAGTTGACATTGTCTGTGATGTGTGATGTGTATTTTGTAGCTGTCCATTTTGTAGTTGTCTTAATGGGTTTGATTCCACCTTATGTAGTTGTCTATCTGTTGCAACAGAATTAGAACAATGGTCAAGAATGTTATAGCTGTCTGTTTAGCATATATTACCAGAACAACCAAGAATGGTTAGATGTAGGCAAGCTTATATTTTGATTTTGATGTAGCTATTGCCTACCTTTTGTAAACAGCATTATGGTTCTCGGAAAGCTTATATATATATTCACTTTCAAGCTCAACATGTCAGTTTATACTCAGTTTCAAACCTCTATTTCCAGTTCCAATCTTACTGTCATAAAACTTGCCTTTACCAGTTCAATAGACAAAGAACATTAGCTTAGCTTACTGTCATTGCATTCAGTAGACAAAGAACACCAGTAAAATACAAGAAACCAATTCAGTACAAAATCATTGTATTCAGTAGCTTACTGTCATAAAACAAGAACATTTCTTCAACAGCTTGCATAAACCAATTCAGTACAGATTACATTAGCTTAGCTTACTGTCCTAAACCATCCCAATCACATGACATTAGCTCTTCACCAACAACCTCGTGCAACATTACACCAACAACAGTTCAACAGCTTGCATAAACCACCTTTACATTATTAATTTCAAGAACTCGATTGACAAAAGCAACACTAGAACCACAACTAAAACAGTCCTTGTACGCCTGGCCTTGTCCCTCTCTGCTTCTCGCTCCTTGACTCTTCTTAGTAATCCTGAAATTACATGCCTAGCATGGTCTGGCAAAGGATCATCATGCCACTTGAAAAATCCGCAAGCTCTGCTTTTCTGCAACAAAACGCGAAATCAGTCCCAAACCTCGCCCTTTTGTATGAAACAATTACCAATTTTATAAAAAGGCCACGAAATTGGGCTGAAAAATGAGAGATTACAAACCCTAGATTTTGGGGATGTAAGGAAATTGAAAAAATTCAAGAAATCTAACTTACCCCATAATTTGGACAACCAAAAAACCTCCTCCCCGGATTTCCTACAGTCCACGAAATCCTCAATGATGCCGCTTGTCCACACATACATGCTGGATATGCAAATTGTTGCTCGGCATCGATTTGAGACATCCCGATTGAAGCTCCAGATGTAGAGCTCCTGTCTCTCATTATTCCACTTGGGGGAGGGAGAAATGTAGAGGACGAAGTGGATGAGTGTGGGGTTGTGAATGACGAAGTGGATGAGCAGAAGAGAGCTTCGTTAGTGTAACAATGGTGGGTTGGGGGTTTTAATGAGGGGAGATAGATGGAGGCAACGGTCATATTTAGGTTAATTTTTTTTTTTTTGTATTTAGGGTTTAATCCACGTCACCTTCCTAAAACGCGCATTTACGAACGTCAAATACACGCTCCTTGCCAGATAAGCATTCAGTGTTTAAAAGTGCAAAAAATGTTAAGTTTAGGTGTTTATTTAAAACTTTCAAAGTACAGGGGGCTGGTTGAACAAAAGTTACAAGTTCGAGTGTCTATTGATGTATTCTGCCTATTAATTACTGTAATATGCTTTTCCATAGTCAATAGTACTTATATGCTTTGCTAATTTATCAGAAGCAGCTTGTTTAGGGAGTAAGTTGTTATGACGGACCTCCTTTTCATGTTTGGTTACATCACTAGAATTCAATTCTATCCCCACTTTTTAAGCAGTATATATATATATATAACAAAAAGAGAATGAAAAAAAAAAACATTATTTCAACTTAATTAATGTGACAAGCTAGTTGTACAGGATGAAACAGAATTGAAACAAGAAATTAAAAGCGGGATAAGGGATTTGGATTGGTACTAATTAATCATCCATAGGCATAGAGCATCTTTAATAAATCAGGAAGCGAATGGAACAAGAGAATTAAATAGCTTCTGTTGGGATGCTGTTGGGAGAGTGCACGTCTCTTGGCTCTTGCTTTATTAGTCCATGCTCATGCTGCATCTGGTCCCGTACGTCAAGACATCCCATTAATTAATTTCTTTCAAGTATTTCAATTTGAGATGATGGTTCAAAATTAAACTAAAGTTGGTCAAGAAAAAAGAAACGAAAAATACATATAGCCACACCCAATATGTCCTTTTGTCAATATCTTGAATTGAAAGGGTCCAAGAAATTGGCCTATCTACCTAACAAGTGTTTTTCTACGTAACTGAAACCCCTAATCATCTATATATCGGCAAATATGTACATCCGCTAGAAGACATATCTTCTTATTCACGTGAATGGTGAATATAACCAAAAACAAAAAAGAAACAAGAGATTCCTCTTCGTATATTCATACAAACTTTATCTTATGCTTGTTTAGATTATGTCATTTTTGGATTAATGTAAATCTTTTATATATCAAATACACATGATGCACATAGATCAGTCACAAACAAATTACTAGTATTGTTTATAGAGGTGATGTGCACTTATCCTTGTGAGTTACATAGACTTCATATAATAAAGTAACCCATTCAATTCAATCCGGGTTTAATTAGTTATATGAATCTATCTCAACAGAATCAACATATTTTGGCTTTTCTCTTTACTACTGATGTATGAAGATTGGACACTGGAGTTGAGCCCAAAAGCTGGCAATCTTTGTAAGTCAAAATGATAAGACTGGATTAGTTTGAAAATTCAAACAAAGTTCAAATTGTGACAGCACAAAGTTTGAAATCAAAACAAGAGGAGTTCCGTTCAAAAAAGCATCTGTTCCATCCACGCTCTCTCATCTTGAAATCTTGAATTGAGGGCGATAGACGATAGTGAACGAACCAACCATGCACACTTCAAAGTCAAAAAAAATGATGTATTTGGATTCAAGCAACATTCCTCAAATTTCAACCCAAAAAACGGCAATAGAATTCAAACTTTTGCTTTCCTTACAGATCGAAAAGCATAATACTGTTTTCGATTGTTTCCTGATTCATATTCTCTTTGTACGTACTGGGTTCGAGTAGCAAAAGGAAGGTAAGAAGAAGAAGGTTTTTGTGGCAAAATCCATTTCCAAGAAAAGAAGAAATTCAGATACATTTCGCACGCACGCACGCTCGTTTATTTGCTCTTTTTCGTACTCCCCAAAACTTCCTTTTCCATTGAAAGGCATTGGTCATTCTCTTTTCTTTTTTTTCTGTAGGAAAAAAAGAGACTTTGATCATTCTTACATAAAAGTTTATAAGTGCAACAAATTTTTTAGAATAAAAACATGTAAGGGGAACAAAAAAAGATCTACTTCATTGACTGATTGATCGGTTAATCAACAGTGGATTACAGTTAGTAAGAATGATACTCCATCACTACGTAGTACGTACACATGAAAAGAAAAAGGATAAAAAAATTAAAACCTAGAAGAAAAAAAAAAAGAACGCTTCTTTTTTTTCTTATAATTATTATTATCATCATCAGCAGCAGAGATTAGAAAACAGAGCATCACAGATCTCGGCGAAGACCTCAAGAATGATGCGGTGGTGGTTTGGCGGATTGAGCGACAGAAAGCAGTTTAAAAGCTGGTGAAGCTCGTTGGCGCCGAAGATCTGCTTCTCCATGATCATCTCGACCATGGAAGTCCTGAAATCGCTGTAGGGATCGCTGGATCTCTTGACAACAGCGAAGCTCCCCTCGCCCCTCTTCCTGCGGGCCTCCCTCCGCAGAGCACTGGGCGGCCTCCTCCGCCGGGTGGAGGAGCCGATGGAGTCCGGGTCGGAGGAGGAGAGGGAAATGAAAGACCTGGAGGAAGAGAAGAGGGTCTCTGTTTCGGTCTCCGCTTCTTCTCGGTCGTCGTCCTCTCTCTCGTCGTCGCTGCTGAACCAGTCGGAGCTCAACGGCTCAGATCTCCGACTTTTCTTCCTCCTCGGCTTCTCCAGCTTCAAGTACGGATTCAGCGGGGGGCATAGCTTCTTTCTCTGGCCGGAGAGAATGCAGTTTTGTCTGACCATGTGATCGAAGGTTTGAGGGCATCGGGGCCTGCAGATGGAGGAGGCGTAGGAGTGGCGAACAGGGGAGGCGGGAGGAGGAGGGAGGAGGGGCTCCAATGAGGCGGAGGAGAAGGGGATTTCGGAGGACAACACTACGTCTGGGTTCTTGTGGTTGTGGATGACGTCGGAGAGAAGGTTTTGGGTTCGGCAAGAAGTGAGGGAGGAGAGAAAGCCGCGTGGAAATCGGAGTTTTGCTCTCTTCTCCATTTTCCTTTTTCTGATTTTGGGAGGTTGCAGGAGAGTGAGTGGTTTATGTGTGTGTGGGGGAAGACTCAAGAATGAAAGAGTGAGTGAGTGGTGGGAGGATTTGGATTTTGGAATTTGGAGGTACAAATCTATATATAATGATGAGGATAGTGACTTCTTATGATTATTTATTTTAAATAAATATTACAAAACAAAAATAAAAACTGGGGCTATTTTAAAATATTTACTCTTTTGAATTTCTATTTTCTTTTATGACCGGATATATGTGTTGCTCTGAAATGGACCAAAGGAAGCTTATAAGAAAGGTCTCCAAGTTTTGGTTTTGGTTTTCGATTCAAAGAATTGTTTTTTTGGTGATAAATTGATGATTGTGATTTCTCACATACAAAATCTTTCAATGCAACGAATAATCCGGGCATGCGAATATTAAACATTTTGGGCTTGCTACTATACAAACTCCTCCAGCATTATTGCGATTGAGCAGGAATCTCTTGGCTAATTATTTTTCGGCTATATGTATTCAGTATTCTCACGGCGGTGTCATTTGTTTTACCCTGTAATTACTAGTGATGGTATATATGACCAGATTTGCTTCCTGACCTCAAACGTACGGATTTGAGGGAAAAAAGTATATACTATTATAGATGATATAAAAGTTTCGTACTTTATTAATGAATAAGCAACATGTTTAAATATAAAAGAAGAGAAATCCTAGTAGGTAAAGGATCTTTTCTTTTTAAACATGGTAAGAATTTGATTATCAAACAGAATTGGTAGGTTGAGAGGCCGTCAAAAGACGGCAAATCGAGAAACCAGTTAAACAACAACCTGAAACAAGAAACTGATAATAACATGCAAGAAGAGTGCAACAATAAAAAAGGACATATAAACGAGAGAGGAGGCAGGGAGAGTCAATCACGACTCAAAATACACCCAAACTATGATCCCATATCGGCGAGGTACTAACGCCAAGTTTGAGGTACACCCGTCAAGCTTGAGGTACACCCATTTAGATAGACCAATTTTTGAAATCAATTCATCAAATATGGGTTTGTGCAACGGTTTTGTGAGGGCATCTGCAAGTTGTTCAACAGTAGACACGAAGGACACCCGTAGATGACCATTTGTAACATGTTCTCGTACAAAGTGATACGCAAGAGCAATGTGTTTCATATGAGAATAGAAAACCAGATTAGCACTCAAGTAAGTGGCGCCAAGATTGTCACAGTATAGCATCGGCTGTTGGGTGAGCTTCACCACCAATTCTCGAAGCAAGGAAAGGACCCATATCAATTCTGAGGCAGCTTCGGCTAGGGCCTTGTACTCAGCTTCGGTCGAAGAACGAGCAATGGACCTTTGTTTGCGAAAACTCCAAGAAATAGGAGTCTTGCCAAGATAAAGAATATAGCCTATTGTGGAGACGATTGTCACAATATTGATATGTATTATCAATATATACGACCTAGGTTTCTAAAAGTTTGTCCAAAAATATTAAATATGTATAAATTAATATAAAAAGAGAAAAGAAAAAAATAATCGTTATAATGGAGAGAAATTGTGATAGTAATGGGTAAAGATGAGAAAAAAGAAAAAGAGAAACTATGGACTAAAAAAATGTTAAAAAATATAGATTTTAGGTTAGATAATATGTGCAAAAGATGAGATTAAATAATAGTAGTAATATTGTAAGAAAAAATTTATATAAAAAATATGGAAAAATGGACAAATGTTGAGGGACACCTAAAAATAAAAGATAAATTTTCGGAAATGGAAAGAGACTATCACTGATTCATTATGAGATTTGAAATCCGTGCATCTCTCTACTTTTTACGTTTTTAAGACACAAAAAATAATTTTTCACTCAAAAACTACCTTCTATCCAAAATGAAATAAGCCTCGTCCTGGGTGAGGAGCCCAGTCCGGCCAGTTAGGCCCGGTAAAGCGAGCGGTGGACCCTACCGCTTTCAATGCAAGCGGTACTTGGTACCGCTCCGTTTTAATTTTTTTTTTTTTTTAAATCCAGTCAAAGGTGCAGATTCCCACGTGGGAATCTGCACCAGCGAGCGGCAGCGGCTACCGCTGCCGCTCGCCTGGGATTCTGCAATTCGCAGAATCCCAGTTTGACTGTCGGGGCGGAGTAATGCCGAGTAGGTGACGGGCGGAGTTAGCTGAGCTTCGGCTCTTTTAAATCGAATAATGGTCCCTTACATACAACTCCTCCTCACTCCCTCTCTATTTTCATCTACATACAACTCCTCCTTACATACAACTTCGCCCCTCCATTTTTTCTTCAATTCCTTTGAAAGTAGTCTCAAATCCGATTCCAAAACCCGTTAATTCGATTCAAGTGGTCCCAAAAATGAAGAGTTTTTCGCTATCGGTACGTATGATTTTTTTAATTTTAATTGAATTATTTTAAGTTATTAAGGTTAAAACTAACGTAATTTTTTTAATAGGGTTTGTTTGGCTCGAAATCATCTTCAAGCTCCCAGCGTAGACGGCGGAATGAATCTCATCGAAATATTAACTTGAATGAGACCGAGGCAACCTCGAGAGCTCGAGAGGAGGTTGAAGTCCGACTTCCGGAAGCGACGACGAGCCAACCCGTCGCCCCCGTCGCCTCCGTCGCCCCCGTGGAGGGTTTTGGTACGCAAAATATTAAATTTTTTTAATTTATGGATTAATTATTAGTTTCATGTATTAAGTAGTTTTATAGGTTAATTATTAGAATAGTCCGTGAATACGAAAATATTTATAGACTAATTTATGTATAATTATTAGTGACTAATTTATGTATAATTATTAGTGACTAATTTATGTATAATTTATGTATAAACAAAGTCCGTGAATACAAATTCGATTAAGTAGTTTACATGCTAGTAAAGTTATATGTTAATTTATGTGGTAAAAATAATTAATTAATTAATCAATGTATCATTTATAGACTAATTTATGTATAATTATTAGTGATTAAGTAGTTGTAGAAAATAATTATAGAATTGCGTAATTTGAATAGTTAATTTATTTATGGTGTAATTATTAGTTAATTTATAAGTATTATAAAAATAAGCGATTAAGTAGTTGTTGAGGGTGAATATGAATTTTTCTTAATGTGCATGGTTACTATATTTACGGATGAATTAGTAGTTTGATATATTAATTATATGCTTAAATGAGCATTATGCACGTTATTGGATTTTAGAGAAATATTGTAAAAAATGCATGCAGATGATATTTCAGCAATCGAAAGATTGCTGAATAGAAGTGGTGATACATTTCCGGACCTCTATGTGGACCGTACCCAGCCCACATTTGCTAATACGGGTTATGGTGAAGCTGGTCCATTATTCACTCATGGGCAATACGGGGCCGCTCATGGGCAATACGGGGGTTACCAATTTCCCCTGCAATATCCAACACAAGAGGCGTATAATTACGGTAGTACGAGTTATATGCCATTCCAAGAGACGCAGTATGGTTGTAGTACGAGCTATATGCCACCGCCAGAGACGCAGTATGGTGGTACAAGCTATATGCCACCACAAGAGACGCACCATTATGGTAGTACGAGCCATATTACGCCACCAGAAGAGCCGTCTACGTTGATGACGTTGTACACAAACCCGGCTCCTGCGTCGTACACAAACCCACCCCCTCCCATGCGCTACTCGGCTCCTCCGGAGCCCGATATCCCGGCCCATGATTATGAGGTCCCGCCTTATGAGGACCCTGGATTAGCGGCCCCGGTCCATCCGGTGGGCGGATATGGTGGCGGTCCAAGCGACACGTCCTTACTCACCCACTTTCATACGCATAGGGCACATTACATATGGGATCACCAACAGGTAAGAACGACCTATAATTTTAAAATTTATGATATTATTTATAATGTTCAAAACTTAATTTTTGTTGTAATGTGAACAGTGGGTAAAAAACCTTAAGGTGCAAGGTCGGTCTGAGGCGTTACACTTCTTGAAAACCTTAGCGGACAACCATTCAAACCAGGATTGGGTGACGCTTGTAAACCAAAGCGGCTTGAGTCATCTGAAGGATTGGAAGTTCCGGGAAATGGACAGAGCGTTGATTTCTGCATTCGTGGAAAGATGGCACCCGGAAACGAATAGTTTCCACTTTCCTTGGGGGGAGATTACCATCACCCTCCACGACGTCTCAAAGATACTAAACCTTCCATTGAATGGCGCTAAGGTTAAGAAAGGGCTTTTGAGTGATGAAGCTTTACGCCTAAGGATGGCGGAAATGCTAGGAGTTGAAGTTAGGGAGGTGAACAGGCAGACCTCAAGCGGTGGCATCAACACGGTGTTTTTGAGGGATAGGTTGACAGCCCTGGTGGCACAAGAAGCGGACCCACATTTGATCGCATCTCTTTACTTGTTTATGTTGCTTGGAAACACGTTGTTTTTGGACAAGTCTGATGGCGCTACCCAGCTACAGCTCTTGCATCTGGTACTAGACCATACGACGACATCTCATTATGCATGGGCAGCGGGTACATTGGCCTACTTGTACAGGCAGTTGGGTTGTGCAAGTCGCAGAGATGCTGCGGGTATTAGTGGGTGCATGTACGTCCTACACGTGAGTATATCTAACCTTATATACACTTTAAATATATTGTAACGTTTTGTACACACATATAACATAACATATTTATATATTTCACAGAGTTGGATTTGGAGGTACTTTCCGACCTTTAGAGGTCGGTTGAGCAGATCGTTGGGTGATGATCCGACCCCGTACCATTCAGATCGGAACCGACACAACAATGATGAAGAATGTCTTGCCATACGACGTCAATTAGATGAGATCAAGATTGATCAGGTTATGTGGATGTCGTGGGGCCAGGGCCTTAACTTTTCCACCGGCGAGCTTGTGCTCTCTCGTTATCGTGGGGTACTCACCTACTTCGATGTGAGGGAGCCGTATATGCCGGACAGATGCTACATGCAACTCGGTTACCACCAAAAGATTCCAGTGTTGGACGTCATTAGGCCAGAAACTGTAAAAAGAGAGACGAGATTGGGTCCAACCAAATATAAAGTCACTTTCAGAGACGAGGATGACCGTTGGGAATCCCGTTATCAATCCTTGGTGCCCGAGGGGGAGATGTCCATATTCCCTTATGCAGCGGACAGAAACTATGTACCATGGCTTCAGCCTCTGTCTCATCCATATCTTATGAGAGATCAACGTGCTCATCCACCGCCAGTTCCCCGTGAGGTCGAACTTGTCCAGGTACCGTATTGAACCATATATGTTGTTCATTATTACCTATACTAATTTATTAATATTTAAATAATCATGTTTTTTTGACGCAGCGCATGGCTTACTTGGAAGGGATTGTCCGAAGTTTCCGTCCATACGCTAGTCAATTGAGAGGTCCATATGCCACAGAATATGTCAATGCTATTGAGACCGTAGCTTTTGGAGAGTTGCCCCAAGCTGAACCAGACATGCGCCCGTTTCCGCCGCCCTCCCGTTACCAGCCTGGACGGCGTAGTGATGCCGGTTATTACCGATAGATGTTTTATGGATTACTTGTTTGGATATGTTATTGACTTCTTATGATTGGATATTTAAATGTTTTTTGGATTATTTATTTGGATGTGCTATGGACTTTTTAGGGATTAGTTATTTGTTTTAGGGATTAGTTCTTTGTGTTTTTTCAGTATGCTCACCCAAACCCTAGACCCTAAAAACCCTAGAAACCCTAAACCCTAAACCCTAAACCCTAACAATCTTAAACCCTAGAAACCCTCTAAACCCTAAACCCTAAACCCTAAAAACCCTAGACCCTAAACCCTAAACCCTAACAACCCTAAACCCTAAACCCTCTAAACCCTAAACCCTAAACCCTAAACCCTAAACCCTAAACCCTAACAATCTTAAACCCTAGAAACCCTCTAAACCCTAAACCCTAAACCCTAAAAACCCTAGACCCTAAACCCTAACAACCCTAAACCCTCTAAACCCTAAACCCTAAACCCTAAACCCTAAACTGGAAACAATTATGACAAATACTTTATTAATTAATTCGATTATAAACTCTCAAATTCAACACAATATGAGAAATTAAAACGAAAATTTTGCACTAACACAACTAATTTAACAATTATAACAACTATAAAATATGATTAGTTATAACAACCCTAAAAAATGATTGCTTATAATAAAAATAATAATTTAATAAATGATCGATTACATACCGCTTCTTCGTTTTGATGCAAAACCTCATCGTTTTGATGTCCACTATAAGGAATTCCTTCTAAACCGCCATATTGATCGTCGCTCACATTCACCGGATTTGAAGTAGAATAGCCATGTCCACCGTAAGGAATTCCTTCAAAACCGCCATATTGATCATCGTTCTCATTTACCGGATTTGAACTAGAATAGTCTTGCCCTTCGTTGAATGGCCAAAAACCCGACATTATTTTGGTAGAGGTAATTTTGGGGACGAATTTGAGAGCTTTTTTCTTGTTACCGCGTTCCGACCTCGCCTCATTGCTCGGTATAAATAGTCGCGGTATTTTTTTTACTGAGGGCAAGGGAGCGGCAGCAGCCACCGCTGCCGCTCCATGCAATATTTTTTTTTTAAAAAAAAAGGCAGCGGCAGCGGTGGCCGCTGCCGCTGCCATAATACGACAATTTGTTTTTGTTTTTTAATGGGCAGCGGCAGCGGCCACCGCTGCCGCTGCCTTTTATTCAATTTTTTTTTTTAAATTTAGAGCGGTAGGGTACACCGCTGCTAAAAAGCCGGTGCGCCCTACAACTCTGACCGGGGCGCAATTACTCGGCTTTGTTTTACCCTGTAATGACTAGTGATGGTATATATGACCAGATTTGCTTCCTGACCTCAAACGTACGGATTTGAGGGGAAAAAGTATATACTATTATAGATGATATAAAAGTTTCGTACTTTATTAATGAATAAGCAACATGTTTAAATATAAAAGAAGAGAAATCCTAGTAGGTAAAGGATCTTTTCTTTTTAAACATGGTAAGAATTTGATTATCAAACAGAATTGGTAGGTTGAGAGGCCGTCAAAAGACGGCAAATCGAGAAACCAGTTAAACAACAACCTGAAACAAGAAACTGATAATAACATGCAAGAAGAGTGCAACAATAAAAAAGGACATATAAACGAGAGAGGAGGCAGGGAGAGTCAATCACGACTCAAAATACACCCAAACTATGATCCCATATCGGCGAGGTACTAACGCCAAGTTTGAGGTACACCCGTCAAGCTTGAGGTACACCCATTTAGATAGACCAATTTTTGAAATCAATTCATCAAATATGGGTTTGTGCAACGGTTTTGTGAGGGCATCTGCAAGTTGTTCAACAGTAGACACGAAGGACACCCGTAGATGACCATTTGTAACATGTTCTCGTACAAAGTGATACGCAAGAGCAATGTGTTTCATATGAGAATAGAAAACCAGATTAGCACTCAAGTAAGTGGCGCCAAGATTGTCACAGTATAGCATCGGCTGTTGGGTGAGCTTCACCACCAATTCTCGAAGCAAGGAAAGGACCCATATCAATTCTGAGGCAGCTTCGGCTAGGGCCTTGTACTCAGCTTCGGTCGAAGAACGAGCAATGGACCTTTGTTTGCGAAAACTCCAAGAAATAGGAGTCTTGCCAAGATAAAGAATATAGCCTATTGTGGAGACGATTGTCACAATATTGATATGTATTATCAATATATACGACCTAGGTTTCTAAAAGTTTGTCCAAAAATATTAAATATGTATAAATTAATATAAAAAGAGAAAAGAAAAAAATAATCGTTATAATGGAGAGAAATTGTGATAGTAATGGGTAAAGATGAGAAAAAAGAAAAAGAGAAACTATGGACTAAAAAAATGTTAAAAAATATAGATTTTAGGTTAGATAATATGTGCAAAAGATGAGATTAAATAATAGTAGTAATATTGTAAGAAAAAATTTATATAAAAAATATGGAAAAATGGACAAATGTTGAGGGACACCTAAAAATAAAAGATAAATTTTCGGAAATGGAAAGAGACTATCACTGATTCATTATGAGATTTGAAATCCGTGCATCTCTCTACTTTTTACGTTTTTAAGACACAAAAAATAATTTTTCACTCAAAAACTACCTTCTATCCAAAATGAAATAAGCCTCGTCCTGGGTGAGGAGCCCAGTCCGGCCAGTTAGGCCTTGGGGGAAGAACCACGAGGTCGCCGGTTCGACACCCACCGGTGACGAAACCAAAAAACATTAATTTCTCTAGAACTGTATCAGTTCTCACCCGTTCAAGGGTGCTCTAGGCTAGTCCAAGTGGTACTTGGGCTATCCTAAATCTTACCGGATCAAAAAAATAAATAAAAAAAAATAAGCCTCGTCCTTCTAGCTTTTTGTTCCATAGGCTAGCTACTCTGCAAACTTCACATGTAAAGTAGTTTTTTACTTGAATAAAACGATATCAAATGACAAGTCGTGTAAAAACTAATTGATTGATCTATAAGTATAAATAATAGCCACAATAAGAAGAGAAAATTTTAAATAAAATTGGCCACTTGATATTGAGCCCGTGACATATTTCTAGTAAACTATTGTTAGAGATCTTGACTCATTATTCTCACGAGTCATGTTCATTGCATTTTCTGAAGTGATGTCATTCCGATGAAATTTAAATAAAATTGCCCATTTGATAAAGTTCTATCATCTCTATTGTTAAATTTGTAGATTACACTAATTTGATCAAGTACTAATGTTCTGGTAAGGGTTGAACTAATATGCATATGTATATATAATTAGAAAGAGCACATAAAATTGAGAGTTTGTTTCAAATAAAACAAACTTTTATCCTAAAACGTGAAACTGTGAACTAGAAAAGGCAGGATACATCAATACACCCTTGAACTTTCACACTTTTGTCAACCAACTCCCTATACTTTGAGATTTTCAAACAAACATCTAAACTCAACTAAATTTGTTCGATTAAGCACAACTTCTTAAAGTGAAATATACGCGCGCTGATGTGGAATTAAAGTGTGTCATTTTGGTGCCATGTAGGAGCCACATAGGTGCCAACTAGCTATTTTTATTAAATTTATTAAATTTTAATAAAATAATAAAAAATTGTTTTTTTCTTTGTTATTTTTGGTCTTATCTTCTTCATCCTTTTCACAGACTCGGGGTTCAGAAATTCTTCATTGCTGACATATCTTTTGGAACGACGGACTCGAGTGTTCGTAATTTTTCATCGCCGGATCCGGATGCCCGTCCTGTGCGCCACCAGGGTGTTTCAACTCACCCGGGAGCTCGATCACAACTCACTCGGATGCCCGCCTTCTCCGAACGGCCGCCCAAGCTTCTTCCCTTCCTCTAACCTCCAGTCCTCCACCCTCCTCAACTTCCAGGCCGTCGTTGGCAGCCTCAACCTCATGGGTTCCACAAACCTCCTCCAAGCCAAGGAAGAATCCAGATATAAAAAGAACAATAGCCAGCTGGCCTTATCCGACACCATGGAAGACGACAACGACGGTGGGAGGAAGCGGAGATTAGAAGAAGCAGATGGGCACCACCAACAACAGAGAGAATCAGGAAGGAACAATAGACTTGGGAAAGAATTCGAATTCATCACCATAGACTCGAGAAAGAATTCGAATTTGTCGTCGGATCTGAATTTTAATCCAGATCTAGATCCAAATCTGGATTAAAAAGGGAAAAAAAAAGTAAGGAAGGAAAAAGAAAAAATAAATGAAAAAAGACTATAATAATGTTGAGTTATTTTCCATTGGATTTTATTTTTAAAACAATTTCCAAAATAGTATTATAACTTTCTCACTCCCCTATTAAGAGAGTGAATCTCACACAACGTGCCACATCAGCGCTTAGTGTTTAATCGAACAAAAATAGTTGAGTTTGAGTGTTTGTTTGAAAATCTCAAAGTACGGGTAGCTGGTTGACAAAAGTGTGAAAGTTCAAGGGTCAAAAAGTGCATCTGTTTCATGATAAGAATTTGTTTCAGAATAAGAGTTTGTTTCATTTGAACCAAACTCATAAAATTGATTTCGAAAGGGGAAAAAGAAGGTCGATTAATCAACTGAACAAATCAGATAGCATTTAGTCATTTGCTTAGTTAAATGCTTTACGGAGATTAGAGATGCCCAGAGAGCATCAAGACAAATGCATCAACCCTAATCTCCCCCTTTCCCGTCCAAAATTTCAATCTCTCCTAAAACGGTCTTTTCGTTGACTATCTTAAAGAAAATCTGAAAAGATACCATAAACAAATTAACCACACACACTCTTTTTCAAACCCTCATAATCCAAACAGTTTTGTCAGGATGCGGATGTCGAGTTCGAAGCCCCAAGTCATTAGAGGACAAAGAAAAGAGGCCAACAGGCCCATTAAGCCCATCTACCCGAAAAATGGGCCGCATAACCCGCAGAGCGCACGATCTCAAGGCCCAATATCTCTCCTCTTCCCAAATTCAAATCACAGCATCACAAACTCCCAAGAAGCTTCCAACAGCACACAAACAAGAAGCATTTGAATCCTCCCCCCTCTCTTCTCTGCCTCAGTTTCAACTTCCACTTCCGCCTCCAACAAGAAAATGACAATTTTGCGTTTTGAGGCTTTACAAGTTGAATTCTTTCACACCCAGACAAGAGCAAGAGTCCTAGTCGTTATGCATAATAGTCATATGTATTTTCAAGCATAGATTTCCATACTCGCTTTTGTTTTGATTTTTTTTTCCTTCTTCCCTTTTTTAAAGCCCGGTTGGAGTTTTTATTTTACAAATTTCAGGGAAGAAGCATAAATTTCCATGTGGAATGTGAGTTCCTCTGAGGAGGACGGTGAACTTCTCTTTTAATTGTCGTATACATTGGCTGTGTTTATATGATTGTTGAAATTTAAACTTGCATTTCATGATTGCAATTTGCCATACTACTTCTTGCATTTCATGATTGCAATTTGCAATACTACTTTTTGGAAATTGCGACCCAATAATAGCATTTATTTAGGAATTAGTTTTAGAACACGTTTACTTTTATTAGATATGTATGTTTTCAAAAAAAAAAAGTATTTAAAGACATAGAAACGTCTATAGCTAGAGAGATTCTGACTCCATTCGGCAACGATATACTTATATGAGTTGATGCTGATATTGTTAATGTTTTCGTAGCTGATGCTAAAATTAATAGTTTAAATTAGATACTTATTTTTCAGATAAATTAATATGTGTTCGGTAAAGAATAGTTGATGGGTGTTTCGACCAAAAAAAAAAAGAATAGTTGATGGGTGTTAAATTTAATAAGAAAAGAGGTGTAGAAAAGGATGGAAATTTTCAACTAGGGTCAAATAAACACAAATCAACTAGATAAGTGCCCCTCCCCCTACTTATTTTTTGTGCAAAATATCAACTGGTATCAAATACATAAATACGTTTCAACTCGAACTACCAAAGATTCACCCAGTTGAAATTTTTTTAAGATCAACTACATAAACGCATTTCAACTAGCATATCAACACTACCGAACGGACCCTCTATCCTAAAATAAAACTAATCCTAGTAAAATGCATTTTTGGGCATTTTCTTTTTGGATTCTCATCTTGACGTCAACTGGGAAGATGTAGATCTTTGAATACTTTTCAACACAATTTTAATCACCTCAATATCAATTTTCTAGCCAAAGATATGATTGTCTTACTAAACATTGTCCAGAATATGATGGGATCTTGAACTCTCGAAAATATCTCTAATTTTATCCTCTTTCTTAGAGGTCTTGAATGTCTTATATGATCTCTTCAAAGGAAAAGTTGATGATGTTGAAGACCTTTTTGAACTTGAATGCTCGAGACTTTGGAAATGGTCTTGGCCTAGATCTTCGATTGACCTCCAAATCCTCCTTGATTGACATGATCAACCTATTTGTATCATTTGAGGGAAGGAGAGTGGAAGAGTACTCGACATCTTGATTGGGGGTTGATTGATTCTCTTGGTCTTAGGGATGACATTTTGAGGATGGCTGGAGAAATTGGTTGGACATCTTTCCTTTCACTCAACGAGCCAACCTACAAAGGGCTTACTCTTTAGTTTTTTAGCACTCTTCAAGTTCATATCCTTTTGGGCTCGGAGCATTAAAATGGGTAGTGTACCTTCCATCTTGGAGGTCAAAATAGGGTGCTAACATTAAATAGCGTTAATGGGTTTTTTGAATTCCCAACTGTTGAATAAGGGCTAAGCAAACAGATATATCCGATCCGATCTGGTATACCGGAAATCCGGTAATTTTTCCCCCTTAAAACTCAACCCGTATCCGATGTAACACCCTTATTTTACAACATTGGGTATTACCCGCCAGTGACTTCGGATTTTACCGTCCAAAGTCACCCTAGACTTTATAATGATATTAAAATTTATAGAAATGCGGAAATTTACATAAACGTTACATAAATAAACGGATGCTCACGAATGAGACTTGGTTCTTTAATTGAAGATTAAATTGACTAAAAGCGGAATTTTATTTATTGATAAGAACTTACGTTCATTACATTGAGAGTCATTTTACAAATGATGTAGCCGCGGAAAGTAAAGCCCATTTAGAAAGGGTTGAAAAGACGTAATTTAAAATACAAGTATGTTTTCCCAAGACAACTCATGTGATGATGATTTTCTTGGTTTTAACTAGGGAAGGGCTTTTGCACTATTTTCAGAATGCCTTGCTCTTATGAAAAATTCTTCCTTCCTTCAACGTCGTCTTGCCTTGACCTTTGATTCTCGCATAACACTTCTCGAACCTTCTAGATTTTGTCTCCAACACTTCGATGTACATTCCTATAGTCTGGCATTTGTTGCGAAGGGCGAGAAATACCAGGCAAAAATGTGGAAATATGGGAATTAGTTTAAGGAGACTAAGCAAGTGAGAATGGAAATTATCAAGGGTATAACGGTAATTTATAATATTCAAGAGATATTATTGGAATGTGTTTTAAGGTATAGGTCTTTATGTGGGGCTTATCGGGACGGAGAAGAGTGTACCTCGAGAGGAGATAACTCGTTAATCGAGAGAAGAACTACGAGATTGTAGATTTCTTAGAATAGAAAGTATGTTGGGAACGCTTATTAATTCATACAAGTTTTGAAAACCTCTCGCGCCCTTGCGGACCGAGAGCCGGATCGATCATTTGAGACCGATCCGGTTTTGATTTCTTTTAAATGTGCTTGGGCACTTATCTTGTATCGTGATGAAAACTTTCACTTACGTTAACTTGTTTTAAGAGCGTGGGGGGCCTTGCATCGGCCCGGACCACTGACAGGAACAAAGTTCCGGCACTTAGCTAGGGTGCATGCGTCCCTCCGTTGCGTAGGAGCGGACATGGATCATGATCGACAAGTCGTAATTTAGGCATGGTGGCAATACGACTTAGTTGGTTATATAGAGGTGTCGGGTTAGTCCCGCACCCCTCACTATTTCATCCAAACCGATCTCGAAAAGGGATCGTAAACAATCAAGGTCACAAACAAGACTAGCATAATAGTCCTAGTGAATATTAGCGGAATAACGATAACAATAGGGTAATTATTTCTAACAATCGGTATTCCTAGATTCGTTTATTATTAGCAAACAAGTTGTTCCCAACATCGAGAAATTTCACGGAATGAATTATCGAGGCTACAAGGAGAAATTCCACTTGCCTTATCTTGTACGATTGCGTATCAACGAATGAACGGAAACGTTGTCCTTAAAACGAAACAGAAGCTCGACCTATTGACACGGAATATACGAACGAGCTTTAATATGAATTTTCTTTAAATTCTTTTAAAGTTTTGGAGATCTCTTACACCCTTATTATAAGAGAATTACTTTCTAAATTATTATTATAATAATTTAGGTGGAGATGAATAAAATAATAATATCTTCTATTATTATTTATATTTGTAATATCCTTTTATCCATTTTAAAAATTATTATTTTAATTTGATTATTATAAGCTTTTGAAGATCAAGGTTTAACATTATTCAAATTATTAAATACTCATTAACTTAAAGTTAATATTCTTTTTAGATTTATTTATTATTCTTTATAAATATCTTTCATCCACTTGATCATAAAATATCTTTTTAAGACTAGAATATATTATTATTGTAATTTCCTCTTATTATCAAATCTTTTTAAAGACATGGAACCACCTTATGGTATAAAAGGTATTAATATAACATATTATGTTATATTATTTCTAGTACTTTATTTATCTGATAAATTCCCAATTATTACATTAAACAAATTATCTCCTACTTTCCATATAAATATCTTATCAAAATATATTTAAGTTTATTATATTCTCTTTAAATGACATGCAACCCCCTTTTTCAATATATAAAGTCTTAAGATAATATTTTTCCAACAACTTGTTCTAGGTCTTTTTATTTATATACTAAACTCCAAATAAGGTATACATATTATTTATGTGACATTTCCATGTATATAAAATAATATACTCTTGATCCCATAAATTTATTTATAACTTTTCATGTCTAACTTACTTTATTTCTTTATATAAAAATACATGCGATTTATTTATTCAATTTAATTTAATCCCATATTGTTCTTAATAACATACTTTATTCAAAATATCTTACTAATATTATTCCAAAGCACATTCTAGGATTAAAAGACATGCAAGACTAATTTCACTTTAATAAAGTCTTTTTTTTATTAAAATCCCCTTATCTTATCCTATTTCTTTTATATTAAGGTAAAAATATGACCAAGTCAATATTATTTTGAAAAACAGAATTTTCAAGCGTAAAAGTCACATATATTAATCTTATAATTTATTTGAAATTATTCTATGTCATGCCATATTTATTTATTTATTTTATAAAAACCACATGCATGTTATTATTCTTTTCAAATTATCAAAAACTTAATATGCTTAAAATATCATTGTTATGAATATTAATATTCTATGAATTCACATATGATTTATTGAAAATTATATTTCTCATAGATGGGAATGCAAATTAATTTAATTACATAATTTCCTTTTTAAAAGCTCATTTGTAATATTTAGTGAATTTATTTAAATAAATATTATATATATGTAAAATTATTTTATAAAGAGATAGAAAATTAAAATACAAGTCGGGAAATTATACCGAGCAAAAACGAGAGCGGAATGGGCACGAATTTCGGGGTGGGCGGATTTTTGGGCCTCTCCTTCTCTTTTATCCTTATAAAAAATCCGATGGGCTAATATTGGACATATGGGCCTATTTGAATTAGCCCAATAGCAGCCCAACCTTCCTTTTATTTCTCCTTCTTCCTCCTCTTTACGTGAAAAGAACCAGAGAATGAATCTGGAGGAATGACGGTCGGACAGCAGGAGCCCAGTGGCGGTGGATGGCGGGGCACTAGGGCGGCTGGCGGCGCGCGCGTGAGCCCGGGGTGGACCGGCAGGTGCTCGACGGTGGTCGGAGGCCAAGGGAGTGGAGGAAAAGGTTTTGTGGATTTTTGTACAAAAAAATTCAGATTTGGGTAAAAACAACTCTATGGATTTTTGACTTGAAAATAGGACGAATTTAAGGGGGAGAATGAGAGGGTTTATTGTGTGAAATTGTAGTGAGTTTTTCAGGCTTTAAATAGGCAAAAGGAGAGGCTCCATGGATCCTTCTCAATGGAATTTGACCAATGTAAGAGGAGGAGATTGATGTCAATTGGTGGAGAGTGTGCTTGTTTAGAATGACACAAGATGATGGTGAGTTTTTGGTGAGTCTTTGAAGCAACAATTGCAATTGGGAGGAAGGAGAAGGCATGGATTGATTGTACGTCAATCAGACTAGACATGTCTGATGTCTTCAAATTGGAAGAAGAAGAAGAAGAAAAGAAGGGTATAAAATTAAAAGCCTTCCAATATGTGTAGATGAATTACAATAGCCTAGCGGTTTGGAGTGTGTCTTATTATAGAAGAGGTGCAAGAGGTCTCGGGTTCGAGTTCCAACTCTTGCCTCTTTTTATTTGCCTTGTTTCATATTTTTGCCTCCTTGTAATTATTACATTAATTATAATTTCGAAATTCATATGATTTGTATTTGTTGGAAATTTTATTTTTCACTTTGATAACCCTTTATAGTATTTTTATAATTTATTAGGAAAATTATAAAAATAATTAACTCTCTTTTTAAGAGGAAAAAATATTGTCATAGATACGCGACTTGCTTAATATATTTAGTTAATTTCTTAATTGTCATTGTAGTAAATTCTTATAACCTTTCATAATATAATATGAAATTATAAAGATTATTAAATTCTCTATTTTAGAGAAAAAAAAATTTATTGGGATAATTACCCATTTATTTTATTTAGAATTTAGCGGATATTACAATAGTACCCCCTTAAAATTAGTTTCGTCCCCGAAACTAGGAAAGGCTTAGGGTGGTACAAGGTTAACACGGAAAGCTACTAATACTCACAACTGTGAGGAATCAACAAAGGGTCTAGTACCTCTTAAAGAACATTTCGTTCTTTTGTTAAGATGACTGTACAAGTAAAAGGATTACTATTGTACCTTTTTCTTAAGGAATCGTTAGACTAGTATTCCTTAGAAAGATTCCCACATTTGAACTTATGTGGTTTAATGAAATCAAGGGATATGAATAGAAATCCAATTGGTCTTGCTAGCGAAGTAGGTGGGAGATCATGCGGTTTTATCCATTAGCTTGAGCCATACCTACGGAAGTTCTTGGTTGAACTTCCCTAACATAAAGGTTGGACTGCTTATAGAATAAGCATTCTAATTGAAACGACCACTTAAGGGCTTCTAGGAAGCGAGTAAGAAAATGACTAATCCATTATATACTTCTGGAATAGAGTCATTGCAGAAGAATTCTTTTAAGATGGATTTCGATGACTGTTGATATGGAATCAAAGTTTTGAATATGTGAAAACATGCCTTGGAAGAAGGATCTTGAATTATGGTTTCTAAAGAAGTGACTATTGGGACAGGCGATGGTTATATCACAAGAGAAAGTAACCATCTTTACGATGTCATGTCCAAATATATTTTACTATCGAGAAGTGGTTCGAGCGTCCTTTTGTATTATACGTTTTAATTCTTATAAGAAACTAGTTTTTCGTAAACAAGGTTGAATCCGAAGGACTACGTGGTTTCATTGTAATATCCGCTAAATTTTAAAAATAATAAAACGGATATTTATCCCAATAATTTTTTTTTTCTTTCTCTAAAGTAGAGAACTTAATAATCTTTATAATTTCATATTAAATTATAAAGAGATTATAGAAGTTCATTAAAATGATAATTAAGAATTTCAGTAAATATATTATGCAAGTCGGATATCTATTTAAATATTTGCTCTTAAAAAGAGAGTTTAATTATTTTTATAATTATCTTAATAAATTATAAAAATGTTGTAAATGTAATATCCGCAATATTTCAAGGTTTTTAAAACCATTATAATATAATATTATAATCCTTTCTCCATATAAAAGAGAATTCATAATATAATTTATAACCCTTCTTCTCTATAAAATGAGATTTTTAAATAAATCAAATAAATAAAGTCAAGAATGTATTATAAGGGTTATGAAGGAATAAAAGCATTTAAATAAAAATAATGCTTTAATAATTTCGAAATTTGTATAATAAAGGTACAACAAGCTAATAATAGTACAATGAAAAAATTAATAAAAAGGAGGCAAGAGCCGCAATTTGAACCCGAGACCTCTTGCATCACCCTCTCACAAACACACTCCTCAAACCGCTAAGCTATTGTAATTCATCTATACACTAATCCATTCTTTTAATATTAAACTTTCCTTTTCTTCTTCTTCTTCAAACAACAAGTCAATTGTCTGATATTGAATTGACGTATATCAAATGTCTTTGAATTGACCTCCCAATCACCATTGTTGCTTCAATTGACCACCAAAACAACTTCATAACCTTATGTTATCATCAAAGAAGCACAAGCTTCACCATTCATCATCAAACTCCTTCTTCTCCATTGGTCCATTCCAATGGTGGTGGATCAAGAGAAGTCCCATTTTTCACTATAAAAAGGGGTGAAGTCTCAAGGGAAGACTTACAATTTAATCCTCTCATCTTTCTCTAGCAAATTCACTCCCATTCAAGCCAATTTTCAGCCCAAACCAAAATTTTAAACTTGCTGATTGTTTTTTCCAAACACCACAAAAACCCTAGATTGGTGGCTTAGCCCCACCGGACCACCATTGGAGCGCCGGCCGGCCTCCACCTCCACTCGGGCGCACCACCACCGGCCACCAGGAGCCCCACCACGTCGCTGAAGCCTCGCCTGGTGTCCATCGTCGTCAGCCTTGATGCCTCTCTGGTTTCTACGTACAAAGAAGGAGGAAGGAGATAGAAGAGGAGTTGGGCCTAATTTTTGGGTAATTTCTAATTAATCTTGGGCTAGATTTTTAAGCCCAAAACACTTATTAAAAATCAGATTTACACATATTAATTTCTGAATTATTAAAAATCAGATTTATAAGATATAAATGCTTGTACATAGATTTAATAAAACTAACATGCATATTGGAATATCTAAAGAGAAATATTTTTAGTAAGTACTAAATAAATTCCAATAAATTGTAGAATCATAAAAATAATATTTCTATATAAAATTCGGATTTTAAAAAAATAATATTAGCTTGGTCATATTTTTTTTTCTTCTATTATAAAAGAAATAGTCTAAAATAAGAGAGATTTAATAAAATAAGACTATATTAATAGAAAAATACTTGCTTGTCTTTCAAACTCATATTATAAACCTGGAAATAATATGGATAAGATATTCTTATCATAAGATAAATTTTATATGATTAAGTTGAAGGTTAAAAAGATATATTAGTTAATTTACATGTATTTCTATATAAAGAAATACAATATAATAGATATGGGAAGATTGTTAAATAAAATTATGGGATTTAAAATATGAGTTTGTATACTTGAAAAGTATAATATATATAATAAGTTTACTTTACTTGGAGCATAATTTAATGAATAATAGGATTTGAGCAAGATGATAGAAATTATCATCTTAATACTATTTATAATATATAAAGTGATTGCATATCTTTTAAAAGAGCATATTATAAACTCAAATATATTTTGATAAGATATTCATATGGAAAAGTATGAGATAATTTGTTTAACATAATACTGGGGAATTTATTAAATAAATAAAGTACTAAAATAAGTATAATATAATATGATATATTAATACCTTTTATATCATAAGGTGGTTACATGTCTCTAAAAAGATTTGGTGATAAGAGGAAAATATAATAATAAGAACTCATGTAAAAGTATTTTTATATAAAGTTACTAGTTTAAAGTTTGTACCTTTCTATTACTAAAATGCCTAGTTAGAAGATTATAAAATAAAGGGTTTTTATTTTATAATATATCTCTAAGTGTAGAGAATTTAAAGACTTATGAACTACTTTATAATGATGATGATATGATAATAAATTTATTATATAATAAATATTAGTATGACATATCTCTAGTTGTAGAGATTCTAAAAGATATAAACTTTATTAAATAACCATGATAGTTGTGATAATTAGTTAATTTATAGTATAATATTAATAGTGCTAAGTTATAATAGTTGCCTTGTATGAAAAGATAATTAAAAATAAAAAAGATAATATATCTTGTTCTAGTGATCCTAATTATATACTTATTGTTTATAAGATAAGTTTTTAAGACATGATCATATTATTTGTAACACCCCGTCTTTCCACAGGGCGCTAATTAGAATGTAGACCTTACCAAGTACTACTTAAGTGGGTTGACAACAACACTTTAGGATCTTGCAACGCGGACACGACGAGAAAACTTAATAAAAACATTCAACCTTTTTATTTAATAAAAATTAGAAAACATGGTTATGCATGTATTCCCGAGAACATAAATATCCAAATCCGACAAAACACTTACTAATAATGAATTATTCTAGAAATAATAATAAGCAAGAAATGATAATAAATCCAACATAACAATAAATTCAACTTCCTAATATAAAAAAAGAAACCATTATAAACCCGACCCCACTATGACACGCGCTCTTCACTGCTCTACCCTGTCATCTGGTTTCGACTCATGCACGGTTCCCTGGTTCATATCTGGAACTGAAAAATATTCCCCGAAGGGTCAGCTACTAATCTATCAAGTTAGAAAGAATGCGGAAATTGCAAGATGTTTGAAAAACAATTTCAATGGTCAGCATCCAAGTCCACAAACGCACTCATAACCCTAAAGGCCAATACCTAAATTAGTTGTGGTTAGTCACACAAGACACATACACATTCACAAGCACAATCTTACAACAATGCAATTCCTCCATCTCACATTCCAACCTCCAAGGCGCTCAACCCCGCGCCGAGTGCAGAGGCAGGCCCTCTCACTCTACTTCACAACCTCCCTTCTAACCCCGGCTAAGCCTCCACTGGAGCACTTGCCAAAACACATAGATAATATTTTTCGTTTAGAAGGGGCACGGTTTCTCTATCACACAGACCATACATAGACAACTCTTCCTCTATGCCATCTACAATGGCCGCGCCGGAAACGATACCAACACAGAGAAAATGTTCGAAAACTGATTTCCGATAAAAACTCATTTAATAATCAATTTGCACACAACAACACAAACAATTCCAAAACACTTCAAAAAGATATTCGGGACTAGTTCCCAAAACCAACCCTACAAGAACGACACAAAATCTAACAAGATAGACAAGTACCGAGCAAGTTGAAAACGACTTACCTCGAAACTAGAGATCCTTTGAAGGCGACGGAATTAAGAGCGTGAACGAAAGCAAGTTCCTAAGCTGAATAATAACGTGACCAAAAAGAGTCAAGTACAACCCAACTTCCTATAAACAAAAATAGGAAACGAACACCCCTTGTTTTACAAATTCGACTTAAGGCGTAGTCCTAGTACAAATTTTAAACTCTAAAAACAAATCTCAAATTCACTATCTATACTAACATATATGCTCATGAAAACGCCACTATATTTAAGGGTGAAATAGAAGTATAATTTATTAATCTCCCCTAACTTATATAATATTATCATACATAAAAGCAAAGCCGAATCAACAACATGATCGACCCACTAACTTATATATACATAATATATCTAAACCTAATTACTTTGTGAGCCGCTAACTGGAAGATCTCCCAGACTCAAACTAGTACTAAAAACTTAATAAACTCCAATTCTTATATATCACTAATCCCATACACAAGAGTTCAAATGCCTACATAGCAGTACACACATCTAACCAGCAAAACCAACTAAAGTGAAATTCTTGAACATATGTGCCTTATTAATTACCTTAGCAATTTAAATGTTCAATCTAATCTAAAACCGAATATACAAAATAAAATCTTCCCTAACACACAAAACGCTCTACCTAGATTAACCTTAGTGCTTAATTCAACTAAACATGAGCATAGCTAGCAACGAGCAACGCCGCCTCACGACTCCGACTCGATCGAATAAACGAACACGAGAAAAGAAGGGGACAACACTAACTGATGAGTTTGGACGGGTGGTTCTCGCAAGTGGCTCGCTGCTGACGAGGAAAGTCTAGCACTTGCAACTGTTGCGCTCGGGAGCGGCTTCGCGATCGTACCGATGAAAGGACGAACAACCCACTCGCCGACAGTAGAATAATGATGCCGCCGTTCCCAAGAGTGGTCGGAGATGCACTCGAGAGTTGAGGCCAACCGAAGGTGACGACTCGAAAGAGATGTGGTGAGAAAGAGGCGGTGGCTTCTCTTGTTTTTCCAACGCAGAACAGAAGGTAGAAGGAGATAGGATTGGCTCTTGATTGTGATCGTGACATCAGAAGAAAAATAAGATTGAGGCTAGTCGGTTTTAACAAGATCGATTTTAACGAGATTAGGAGAGAAATATTGTTTGAAGATTTCGTTAACGATAATAAAAAAAATTGGTTAAGATAGGAATTTGTTAGGGAGGTTAAGATTGGTTCAATAAGCATAGGAGAGGAGATATGATCAATCGGAACTATATATATAAATATCGATATAAACAAAAATAGGGCTTAAGAAAAAATATATATAATTTGGTGCATACATAATTATTAACTTATGGGTAACCTTGCAATTAAATAGGTGTTTTCAAACGGATTATTAAAACGGGTTACTTCCGATTGCTTGTCGACTAAGAAACTCGTTTTAACGGAACTCAAATTTACATTTTTTTATAATCTATAAATATGGGAAGATATATGTGAATAAAGTAAGTAAGATTATTTTAATATTATGCTAAGTTATGGAAAACTTACTTTATAAAGTATATAGAAAGTTCTATTTATGGAAATACTAAGAATGAATGCCTATTAATATTCTATCTCTATTTAATATGGTTTATATATCTAATTAAGGCTTTACTAAAATAATGTTACTAATAAAATATTCTTTGATGAGAAAATAATATTTTAAGTATCATTATGGATATTATTGATAAAAAGGGGTGATATTATAATAACACTAAGTTGAGATATTTTAATAAGGATATAATAAACTTTTATAATCCTAAGAATATTATAAATTTCAAACCTTTTTAGGTTGAATATTATATCATATGCTTTTATAAGGTTGTCCTTGCTTATTTATATTTAGAAATTAGCAAGGGAAATTAAAAAAATATTTTAATAAATTAAATAAGGAAATTATTGGTTTCCAAGAATGAAAATGTTTAAATATTCAGAATAAGAATTTATAAGAAATACAAGGATATTACCAATATAAAATAATAATAAGGAATATTATTATTTTATTCATCTCCACCTAAATTATTATTATAATAATTTAGTAATTAATTCTCTTATAAAAAGAATATAAGAGATATTTAAAACTTTAGAAGAATTAAAGAAATTCTTATTAAAGTTCGTTCGTACCTCTCGTGTCGATAGGTCGAGTCTCCGTTCCGAGTAAAGTCAACGAATTCCGTTCGTTCGTTCGTACACAATCGTAAAAGCTAAGGCAAGTGGGAATTCCCCTTGTAACCTTATATATTTATCTCCGTGAAATTCTCGATGTTGGGAACAACTTGTGTGCTAAGTAACAAAAGGAACCTAGGACATATCGATTGTTAGATATAACGACCCCATTGTTAGTATAGTTCGCTCTTTATTATTGATAGGATTATTCATGCTAGTTTGGTTGTGGCCTTGATTGTTTACGGCCTCGTTAAGAGGTCAATGTCAAACAAACTAGTGAGGGGTGCGGAAGTAGCCGACGCCTCTTTAAAACTTTCTAAGTCGTAATGCCTACGTGTTTGAAGTACGACTTTCAGGATCTTGATCCAGTCCGCTGCGATTGCAAGGAGGGACGAGCGCACTCTAGCTAAGTGCTGGGAAACTGGGTTTCTCTTGGTGGATCGGGCCATACGAGCCCCCACCCCCCTTTTTAAAAATCATTAAAGATAATAATGACTTTTCATCACGATATAAGATAAGTCCCCAATGCACATTTAAAAGACATCAAAACCAGACCGATCTCAAATGATCGATCCGGCTCTCGGTCCGCTCAGGGCGCGAGAGGTTATCAAATTATATGAATTAATAACGTTCCCAACATACTTTCGTTTCCAAAAGAAGTCTACAATCTAGTAGCGCTTCTCTCGATTATCGAGCTATCTCCTCTTGAGATACGCTCTCCTTCGTACCGTTAAAACCTCACATAAATAAACCTTATCTTAAAACACAACCCGATAATATCTTCCTCGATATTTCTCAAATTACCGAATTACCCTTGGGAAGTTCTGTTCCCGCTTGCTTAGTCTCCTTAGACTAATTCCCCACTTCTTCATTTTTGCCTGGTATTTCTCGCCTTTTGCGACAAATGCCAGACTGTAGGAATGTACACCAAAGATTTGAAGACAAAGTCAGGAAGGTTCAAGAAATGTTAGGCTAGGATTGAAGGTCAAGGCAAGACGACATCGAAGGAAGGAAGGAATTCTTATAAGAGCAAGGCATTCCGAAGATAGTGCACTAGCTCTTCCCTTTTTAAAAAAACAAGCAAATCATCATCACATGAGTTGTCTTGGGAAAACATTCTTGTAATTTTAGATTACGTATTTTAAACCCTTTTTAAACAGCTTTACTTTCCGCTGCTACATCTTTTGTAAAACGACCCTCAATGTAATGAACGAAAGTAAGAATCAATAAAATAAAATTCCGCTTTTGGTCAATTTCATCTTCAATTAAAGAATCAAGTCTCATTCGTAAGCATCCGTTTATTTATGTAACGTTTATGTTAATTTTCCGATTTTGTATGAGTTCAATATCATTCTAAAACCCTTGGGTGACTTTGGGCGGGAAAGTCCGAGGTCACTGGCGGTAATACCCAATGTTGTAAAATAGGGGTGTTACATTCATTTCACCAATGTGATCAGTATCGGTGAAACTACCTCAAACATAATCCTTTAATATATGTCTTTACATGAATAAGACCTAAAATTCTACCTCAACCATGTGATCAAGATGGGAGATAGAAGTTCATCCTTATTCGCCATTGTGAACCATATACTTAGAAAAAAATGTTTAGTTATTTAAACTTATGATATTAACTATTATAGTTTGACAACGCAACGCAAAATGAAAATATTTCTTGCAGAGATAGGAGTAAATCGCATAAGAAAAGATGCACTGACTTACATAATCCTATTAATCGAAACTAGCGTTTGAAACAGTGCTTTCTTAGAGAAAGTACCAACGAACATCTTCGGGACGGCTATGATAGCATAACAGAGTTCAAAGTATAACATTTTGCGAAAGAAGATAGTTGACAATAATATTGGAATTATTCAACTATGCTTTGATTATAATCGAGGTTGAAATTCTAATGACAACCCTACGATATATGTCACAAGTACCCTTGTTTGGACATATTTAAATTACACGAGGAAGGATAAGCTATTCTATTCGCTCCTTGCATCTAACATTGAACTTCTCCATGGCTTGGGGGTTGAACTTATCCGCTTATGACGGGATACTTTTGGGCTTAAGGGGAAACTTCATATCGTGCGTAATGCAATAATTGGTTAAACTGCGTGACCTTCTTCTCGACATACTTAGTCCTTTAACCTTTAGGGTCTAGGAGATCATCAACTATTTAGTCTTAAACTTTTTCCCCCTCAGCATGACATATTTTGCTTGATTATAATTCTCTTGCTATTGGCTAACTCCTTTCCGATTTGTAGAGCGACAATATGCACCCTTTTTCTTCGGTGTAAAGAATACTTCTTAAATCTTTCCACTTAGGAGAACTAGTAGTACTTGTGGTCAACTTTTTGTTCCTTCATTGACATCGTCTTCTTTGACGTGAATGTCTTTAGTGTCCTTGCACAACTAGACCATTTACTTGGGGTGGAATATGGCGTCATTTGCAATTCTATTTGCAGCTTGTTCAGTTCCAATTATGCTTGCTTCTTTCGATGGAACATAAGAGATTGCTTCTGGCATCACTTATATTGTTGGACTTCTTAATGCAATTTCTGTCACATCATCCAACAGTATCGGCATACTAGGGTCCATTACCCGACGATTTCCTTGTTCTTTCTTTGGAAGATTTGGAACCATCATTCGTGCCTGAACTTGAATGCTATTCAGGGGAATTCTATTGTTGGTTCCTTGCGGTTTGGCCATTGGAATTAAGAATCGACAAATTGTTCCCAAACAATTGTTATTCATTAATGGCTAGAGTAGGCACTTGGGTTATCGAAGCCAAAGTTAATGTTTTATTGAAATACCTTTAAAAGGTTGGTTCCATACATAAGCTCATTTAAGGAAAGGAAGAAGGTTATAACAAGGTGAAATGAACTAGGCAACCTAATAACGGAACTAACGGTTGGAAGTAACATCGAAGATGGCCTAGGTAACTACTTCAAATGCGACGAATCGGGACACGTGTTCACAACTTGTCTTAGTAATGAAGCAACCTTATGACCTATTAGGCCTACTGGGCAACTCAGAGAAGTTACAATCCCTGTCCAAAAATTTTGGTCGTAACAACTTCCTTTCTAACTTCATCTTATCATCGGGTCGACTTATCAAAATGGAGGCGAAGAAAATTTCATGATGTGGCTTTTGCGTAGCCTTATTATGGTTTTTTTATTCGGTTGACAAACATCAAATATCATGCCAAGATTCCATATGTTGACTGAGCAAGTCACTTCTACTTGTAGGTATTTGCAGATGAATATAATCGTCACTGGTCATAATTCTTGACCACTTCTTTATTGCTAGACCAATAATGGCCCACTTATCTACCTCTCGATAATTTGTTTCGAGATCGGATTAAGTGGAGACATGCTAGATCCTTGATTTACTAAGCGTTCCTCGGTGTCCTCTTTGGAAATTTCTAACTTCCCGTGAGTAACTGGCTCAGTATGTTTGGCTCTATGAGAACATAAGTATTACCTTTAGCTGGCATGACTTCTTCTCCTTCCCAATGCGCATGAACTTAGTATTTATTACAACCATTTTCTATAAATGGCTAACAACCGACATTAAATATAGAATATCCGTAATTCTATATTTTAAGAAGAATATAAATGTTTTGGTTAATTCACAAGTATATGCAAGAATAACGCGCAAGTTTAGAGAAGAGGGGAGACTTTTTATTAGAACTTTTACGGAAATGGATTACGGAAATGGATTACAAAAGGCTTTATATAATAAGCCATTACACTAGGGACGGGAAAGAAATAATGCCGACTCGACTTTTCAGAGACAAAATGAAAGTCGAGAGGAGTGGACTAGCTCGCTCCTTTAAAACGAAAAGTACAACTAAGACAAAGCCTAGGAATGGTCGAGATAACTATAATTATCGAGGAAAACGTCGTCGAAGAGGTTCTCATCAAGAATCCCGTTTTTATTGTCCAGTCTAAGTTGGCCTGCTCAATCTGCCTACGACGATACGTGTTCCTTGCGCGAAGTTCACTTAGTCGGACTTCGACTTGGAATTGTTCGTCTTGTTCGGCCATTTGTTTATTTTGTCAGCCTTCTGTACGCCTCTCCAAGAGGTCATAGTTCATGTAACGGGTTCGGCCTGGACAGACGCCTACAGGGGAAAGAACGTCCATATTTTGGTAGGATCTTATTTCTTCCGACCACACTTCCTTACGTTGGAGGAGATAGTTCTAATTTTGGCTAACAAATCCTTGTTGGATTTGGGCCTTTGATTGTATATGGGTTCCTTATTTGATCATTTGCTTGGTGATGGGATGAATGCCCTTGAGTCCGGTTAGCCCATCCACCCATTTGATAGACCATTGAAGTTTGACTTGATTGGTCATGAAGTGAATTATCAACTCCCTTCTCGAGGTATTCCTCTCCGGGGTTCTCCTCTTTGAGATTCGCCTCGGGTGCATTTTCATGCTTTTTTTTCTCGAAGTACTAGCTCGGGATTATCCTCGGGGTTTCCATATGGCAAAAGCGTCCATTGAGAAAAAGCATCATCAAGCTCTTGATCGGCTTTTCTAGCTTTGTCCCTGATTCGGGTTAGACTTCTAGTCAGTACCATTTCTGTAGAGAAGAGAGAGGCGTTTATATAGAATATCCTTTGATTCTATGCGACGAAGATATTAGAAGGAAGTTTTGAATTTTGAACACAAAATTTTCATTTTAAACACATGTCCATTAAAGGCTTATTTTATATGACTTTAAATTAAAAGACGAACTTTTAAAGTAGAAAATTTTATTTCGTGTATGACATGAAGTAATTCTAACCTTGGAAGGAGAGTTTAAAGATTTTTAATTATATAACTTTTATCTCGGATTTCGGGGAATTCTTATTATCATTTAAAGAAAATTCTTTGAATCTTAATTCTTTGATTATAGGAAAATTTATGAACTTATTTTTAAAATAAAGCTTATAGATAAGAATTTGGTATGATAACTCTTTAGTAGAACTTGGTTTTTTAAAAACTTTCGAATAAGACTTTGTAAATAGAATGATTCATGCTATAGGAACTTATCGTCTTAGGATAACTACTTATTAGCTACTCTTATAAGAGTTTTGACTTAAACTTTCAATGAAAGTAGATAACTTTTGAAATTTCTTTAAAGTACTTGGAAGAAATATTTATTCTTGAAGTAGATCAAGTAAAACTTGAAACTTGGGAAAAGAATTCTAACTTACACATTGTTCCTAAAAGATTTTTAAAGTTCTTGAGAAAAAGTCTAGTTCATGAACTTTCTTTTAAAGACTTATTTCTTAAAGTTGAAAGTGACAAAAATTTTAGAAAATAAGTTTTCGATTTGATAACAAAGACTTTCGGTTTAGAAAATTTTCGGTTTAGAAAACAAAACGTTCGGCTCTGATACCATAATTATAACACCCTTATTTTGCAACATTGGGTATTACCGCCAGTGACCTCGAATTTTACCGTCCAAAGTCACCCTAGGCTTTAAAATGATATTAAAATTTATAGAAATGCGGAAATTTAAATAAACGTTACATAAATAAACGGATGCTCACAAATGAGACTTGGTTCTTAATTGAAGATGAAATTGTCTAAAAGCGAAATTTTATTTATTGATAAGAACTTACATTCATTACATTGAGAGTCGTTTTACAAATGATGTAGCAGCGGAAAGTAAAGCCCATTTAGAAAGGGTTGAAAAGACATAATTAAAAATACAAGTATGTTTTCCCAAGACAACACATGTGATGATGATTTACTTGGTTTTAACCAGGGAAGGGCTGGTGCACTATCTTCGGAATGCCTTGCTCTTATGAGAAATCCTTCCTTTCTTCCTTCAACGTCGTCTTGCCTTGACCTTTGATTCTCTCCTAACGCTTCTCAAACCTTCTAGACTTCGTCTCCAACACTTCGGTGTACATTCCTACAGTCTAGCATTTGTCGCGAAGGGTGAGAAATACCAGGCAAATATGCGGAAATACGGGAATTAGTCTAAGGAGACTAAGCAAGTGATAATGGAAATTCTCAAGGGTATTACAGTAATTTATAATATTTGAGAGATATTATTGGGATGTGTTTTAAGGTATATGTCTTTATGTGGGGCTTATCGGGACGGAGAAGAGTGTACCTCGAGAGGAGATAACTCGTTAATCGAGAGAAGAACTACGAGATTGTAGATTTCTTAGAATAGAAAGTATGTTGGGAACGTTTATTAATTCATACCAGTTTTGAAAACCTCTCGCGCCCTTGCGGACCGAGAGCCGGATCGATCATTTGAGACCGGTCCGGTTTTGATTTCTTTTAAATGTGCTTGGGCACTTATCTTGTATCGTGATGAAAAATTTCACTTACGTTAACTTGGTTTAAGATAGCGGGGGGCCTTGCATCGGCCCGGACCACTAACAAGAACAAAGTTCCGACACTTAGCTAGGGTGCATACGTCCCTCCGTTGCGTAGGAGCGGACATGGATCATGATCGACAAGTCGTAATTTAGGCATGGTGGCAATACGACTTAGTTAGTTATATAGAGGTGTCGGGTTAGTTCCGCACCCCTCACTATTTAATCCAAACCGATCTCGAAAAGAGATCGTAAGCAATCAAGGTCATAAACAAGACTAGCATAATAGTCCTAGTGAATATTTAAATAGCGGAAAAACGATAATAGTGGGGTCATTATTTCTAACAATCGATATTCCTAGATTCGTTTATTATTAGCAAACAAGTTGTTCCCAACATCGAGAAATTTCACGATATGAATTATCGAGGCTACAAGGAGAAATTCCACTTGCCTTGTCTTGTATGATTGCGTATTAACGAATGAACGAAAACGTTGTCCTTAAAACGAAACAGGAGCTCGACCTATCGACACGGAATATATGAACGAGCTTTAATAAGAATTTCTTATATCCTTAAAATAAGAGAATTACTTTCTAAATTATTATAATAATAATTTAGGTGGAGATGAATAAAATAATAATATCTTCTATTATTATTTATTGTTTGTAATATCCTTTTATCCATTTTAAAAATCATTATTTTAATTTGATTATTATAAGCTTTTGAAGATCAAGGTTTAACATTATTCAAATTATTAAATACTCATTAACTTAAAGTTAATATTCTTTTTAGATTTATTTATTATTCTTTATAAATATCTTTCATCCACTTGATCATAAAATATCTTTTTAAGACTAGAATATATTATTATTGTAATTTCCTCTTATTATCAAATCTTTTTAAAGGCATGGAACCACCTTATGGTATAAAAGGTATTAATATAACATATTATGTCATATTATTTCTAGTACTTTATTTATCTGATAAATTCCCAAGTATTACATTAAACAAATTATCTCCTACTTTCCATATAAATATCTTATCAAAATATATTTAAGTTTATTATATGCTCTTTAAATGACATGCAACCCCCTTTTTCAATATATAAAGTCTTAAGATAATATTTTTCCAACAACTTGTTCTAGGTCTTTTTATTTATATACTAAACTCCAAATAAGGTATACATATTATTTATGTGACATTTTCCATTTATATAAAATAATATACTCTTGATCCCATAAATTTATTTATAACTTATCATGTCTAACTTCCTTTATTTCTTTATATAAAAATACATGCGATTTATTTATTCAATTTAATTTAATCCCATACTTGTTCTTAATAACATACTTTATTCAAAATATCTTACTAATATTATTTCAAAGCATATTCTAGGATTAAAAGACATGCAAGACTAATTTCACTTTAATAAAGTCTTTGTTTTATCCTATTTCTTTTATATTAGGGTAAAAATATGACCAAGTCAATATTATTTTCAAAAACAGAATTTTCAAGCTTAAAAGTCACATATATTAATCTTATAATTTATTTGAAATTATTCTATGTCATGCCATATTTATTTATTTATTTTATAAAAACCACATGCATGTTATTATTCTTTTCAAATTATCAACAACTTAATATGCTTAAAATATCATTGTTATAAATATTAATATTCTATGAATTCACATATGATTTATTGAAAATTATATTTCTCATAGATGGGCATGCAAATTAATTTAATTACATAATTTCCTTTTTAAAAGCTCATTTGTAATATTTAGTGAATTTATTTAAATAAATATTATATATATGTAAAATTATTTTATAAAGAGATAGAAAATTAAAATACGAGTCGAGAAATTATACCGGGTAGAAACGAGAGCGGAATGGGCATGAATTTAGGGGTGGGCGGATTTTTGGGCCTCTCCTTCTCTTTTATCCTTATAAAAAATCTGATGGGCTAATATTGGACATATGGGCCTATTTGAATTAGCCCAACAACAACCCAATCTTCCTTTTCTTTCTCCTTCTTCCTCCTCTTTACGTGAAAAGAACCATAGAATGAATCTGGAGGAACGACGGTCGGACAGCAGGAGCCGAGCGGCGGTGGATGGCGGCGCACCAAGGCGGCCAACGGCGTGCGCGTGAGCCCGGGGTGGACCGGCAGGTGCTCGACGGTGGTCGGAGGCCAAGGGAGTGGAGGAAAGGGTTTTGTGGATTTTTGTTCAAAAAAATTCAGATTTGGGTAAAAACAACTCTATGGATTTTTTACTTGAAAATAGGACGAATTTAAGGGGGAGAATGAGAGGATTTATTGTGTGAAATTATAGTGAGTTTTTCAGCCTTTAAATAGGCAAAAGGAGAGGCTCCATGGATCCTTCTTAATGGAATTTGACCAATGTAAGAGGAGGAGATTGATGTCAATTGGTAGAGAGTGTGCTTGTTTAGGATGACACAAGATGATGGTGGGTTTTTGGTGAGTCTTTGAAGCAACAATTGCAATTGGGAGGAAGGAGAAGGCATGGATTGATTGTACGTCAATCAGACTAGACATGTCTGATGTCTTCAAATTGGAAGAAGAAGAAAAGAAGGGTATAAAATTAAAAGCCTTCCAATATGCGTAGATGAATTACAATAGCCTAGCGGTTTGGAGTGTGTCTTATTATAAAAGAGGTGCAAGAGGTCTCGGGTTGGAGTCCTGACTCTTGCCTCTTTTTATTTGCTTTGTTTCATATTTTTGCCTCCTTGTAATTATTACATTAATTTAATTTCGAAATTCATATGATTTGTATTTGTTGGAAATTTTATTTTTCCCTTTGATAACCCTTTATAGTATTTTTATAATTTATTAAGTGATGAAACCCGAAATAAACCGTTCGCTAGAAGACAAGAAATGAGATTATTTTATTCGATTGTGCAAACGCTTGCTCTTTATTTATAGTTTTCTTACAATGAGGTTACAAGCCAACGAGGCTTACAAACAAATGAGATTTACACCCTAAACCTCCTACGAGTATTCGAGATCTCGATCTAACAATGTTCGAGATCTCCTAATCGTTAAGCGACTCTACCACCTACGGACCGCTTGATTGATTTTGGCGCGAGGCTGAGCTAAGAGTGTGGTGAAGATGGCTTGCGAGAATGTGTAGCGAGGCCCTTGGTGTGAGCGAGAACTCTGTGTGACTTGAAGTGTTTTTGTGGACTCCACTTGTCTATAGCGAGGTCTTTTGACGATGTTTCAACACGTCGATCTTCAACGAGCAAGATAGTTCTTGAGTTCAAGACGTTTTTCGACCCCTTCTACCTACGAGGTTCTCCCTTATTTATAGAGAATTAAGGCCTCTGATTGGTCCGGAGGTGAGGCAGCCGGTGATTGGCTGGGGAGAACGGCGGCAGCTGAGTGGATCAGGTGGGCGGGGGTGTCAGTCGAGTCGGCAACGAGGTTTAGACCTCGTTTCGGAAGACCTCGCTCAGGGAGGGAATTTGCTTAATTAAAAGATGGATATAATTGTGGGCCCCGGAATCAACCTTGGGAGTCCTTTCGGGTCTGTTTATTCCCTGTACCCCGGACCCACTTCCTGTTTGACTATTTTGAGCAGCTGAGTGGACCAGGTGGGCGGGGGTGTCAGTCGAGTCGGCAATGAGGTTTAGACCTCGTTTCGGAAGACCTCGCTCGGTGAGGGAATTTGCTTAATTAAATAATTGTGGGCCCGGGAATCCACCTTGGGAGTCCCGTCGGGTCTGTTTATTCCCTGTACCCCGGACCCACTTCCTGTTTGACTATTTTGAGCACCATCACAACCCCATGACCTGGGGACCTCGTTCCGAGGACAGCGGGTCATAAACATGAGGGGTATTTGACTCACCAGAGGCCGGGGTGCGGAGTTTTTACTTCTTAGGGTTGCGAGATGAGAGGTATAGAGGTTAGGTGGATGCTTTGTGAGGGACTCTCTTGCGAGGATCGACATGTAGGTTTTTCTCTTGCTCGTACGTCTGATGCCTCCTGGGCCCGCTCCCCGTACTTTGCTTAATGGGCCGTCCAGGTAGAACAGGCCCAATAAGCTTTTCGGGAGCGAGGAGAGGCCCAATAAGCCTTTTTCTTATAAGAGGCGTCTTTCACACGCCTCATCTTCATCTCCATCTTCTTCCTTCGGCATTTCCTCTTTCTCTCTCTCTCTCGCCCTTCCAGTTTCCGGCAGCGGTTGCGAGGCAGTTTTCGACGACTTCCCGAGTTTCTCCAGGAGCACCACCGTTTTTACCCACGGCAACTCTAAGCAAGTAAGTACTCAACTCTCTTTTCTCGTCTTCGATGTTCTTCGTCTTTCTCCCGCCGCCTTCTGCTCTAACGGGAGACAAACGCTCCATGGTGTTTCGGGCCGGTGTTGCGGTAGCGAAACGGAGGGGGTGAGGGCGGCTCGCGTCTATACGACGCCTTTGATTTTCTTCTTTTTGTTCTTTCCTCGTTTCGTGCCCTAGGCGGGTAACGGTTCGTTGCCCGGTGTTTCGCGCCGGCGTCACGATGGCGAAACGGCGGGGGTGAGGGCGGTGTTTGCTTCTGAGCGACGCTCCCGAACCTCTTTTTCTCGTGTTTTCTCTTTCTTGGTTTCGTGCCCTACTGGGCGACGGTTGTCTTCAGTGGCTTGCACCAGCGTTATGGCGGTGAAACAGTGGCGCGAGGGTGGCGACCGCTTGCCAATCGACGGTCAGATTTCTGCGCCCCCCTTCGCCGTTTTGAAATTTGAGATCCTTGGAAACCCAAACGTCATGATGCCCGACTGACGGGACGTTTGGGCTTCCACCGCTGGCTTCCATTCCACCTTCTCTCTCCTCTTTTTGGCGCTTCAATTTCTTCCCCGCCGTCCTATCTTGTCAGAGTAGCCCTAGGGTGCCACGTGGCCTTCTCCCCTTATGACCTCGCGTTCTCTTTCTTTGGTTGATTTGCCCGATGTCTCAATCCTTTTTCTTTTCCAGGTGCTCGCCTTTCGTGGCTTGGACGACGCTCTTTCATGCCTAGGAGAGCTTCTTTGAGCTCCCCACCAGGCTTCGCGTTCAAAGTTCAAGAGCAATTCTACGAGGAGGCTTCCGAGTCCGTAGGGAGTTTAGATACTAGTGACTCTCAGAACCCGAGGTCTCCCTCGTTGGTCTTCAGCGAACCCTCTTCCAGCGACTCCGTTGTTTCCATCAACTCGCGCTTCTCCCGACTTTGCGCATCGTTTGGCGTCGAAATGGCCTCGTCATCGATTTCTGATGAGGAAGTGGCTGGTGTTATTGCGAGGTCATCCGACTCCAATGACCTGGCGAGCTTTTTCGCGGAGCATATTATCGATGTCGTGTCTAGCATGCCGCCCATCCTTGAGGAGAGGATAACCACGTCCCCGGGCTCGGGAGGGACCTTTTTGTCCGAGGGGGTGCCTACGGACCTGGAGCCTAAAGACCTCGCGGACATTGCCAAGGACTTCGCCTGGCTCGAGGGAGTTGAGCTAGCGCTTCCCGAAGGGGAGGGCTGCTCCTTGGCGAACTACGAAAGGTACGTGGTTGTGCACCTGCACAGTCTCCAGGCTGGCTTCAGGCTACCCCTGGCCCCACACATCGTTGATTTCTTGTGGGCCATGCACATCTTCCCTTCACAACTGTTTCCCAATGCGTGGAGGCCGATGTGTGCCTACACCGTTCGCAGCCGCGAGCTTGGGGATGGGCCGGATCTCGGCATCATGTCGAGCCTATTTCTAGCGAGGAGGGAGCACGAGTCATGCCTCGTCAATCTTAGCTTGCCGGGTATTAAACTCACCACGGCTCCTTCGAACGTCGGGTCGTGGAAGAAGAAATGGTTCCTAGTCCAACCTCGTCAATCTTAGCTTGCCGGGTATTAAACTCACCACGGCTCCTTCGAACGTCGGGCCGTGGAAGAAGAAATGGTTCCTAGTCCGAGACCCTACTGGGAGGTATCTCAACTTTCCCACGGCATCGAACAACTTTGTTCGGCCCAAGGGCGCACATAAAGCCACTGAACTCAAGGAACTCAAGGCCCGATATACCTCGGAGCATCAACAATCGTTCCAGAAGTACTTGGCACAGGACCGGCTTGAGCGGGCCGGTCTGAGCCTCACCCTTCCACCTCGCGAGGGCGAAGATGGTACTTGATTTTCCCCCTTGTTGTTTGTTTTCGTTATTTGCCCTTGGTTTTAGGCAACGAGGTTGAAACCTCGCTTATCTAGTGATGACCACGAGCCTCGCTCTGGTCATGCTAGCTTGATTTATTGTGATGTCTTCTTTCTTGCTTTTTATCTAACTTATTTTCATGTCTTCTTTTGACAGTGGACCTCTTCAACGCTCTAACCTCGAGGTCGCTGGGAAAGAAACCTGCGACCTCCATTTCCACCGCCCAGGCTCCTTGCGGCCAAAAGGGCATTGTTATAAAGGAACCGACCATGATGGCGAGGCCACCCACCTCGCAGCCGAAGGTGACACCCCCGCCGCCGAAGGCGCTCGGGGTGAAGACAACCGAGGGGGCCTCGTCTAAGGGGGATGGCGTGAGAGCGTCTTCCTAAGCCTCCTGAGGATCCGGTGATGGAGCCGGGTCAAAGAGGAAAGGCGCGGAGATAAAAAGAAGAAGCTCAGGGGGGACAACCAGCGCGGTCCGCCGGGGAGGGAGATCATCCCCAGCATTAATTTTGAGGGACGGGCCCTCAACGTCAATGGTCCTTCTCCTGCGAAGTTCCACTGCCCCGGGCCAGCCCGGGGTGCCTCTAAGAGCTAGAGTCGGGACGATTGGAAGGAAGAGGTCTCGTGGGCTAACAATCTCACCGAGGAGGCTCTTAATGATGAGGTCGCCCGCTACTCAGCGATGGTACGTTCCGCTTCCATAAATCTCGTTTTTGTTTTGGATTTCGTGCTCTTTTTTTTTAACTTTGTGAATTTTCAGCATACCTTCTTTGAGAACTACAACCGCAACCGCCTCACCCTTCTCCAGACGAGGATGGATAAAATGGAGGCGGCACTTAAGGCCCGTACAGCGGAGTGTGCGAAGCACGAGAAGGACCTCGCCGAGGCTGGTAAACGGGCCAAAGCCGCGGAGGTTGCGGCGAAGGACGAGGCCAAGGCGGTGTTTTGGACAAAAATTTGCTTGACAAACCTCTGTCCTGAATTGAAGCACGATCGAAATCAAAAGAAGTTATCATCCTTACACGAACGTGGGATTCACAAGAACAAAGAACAAAGAGAAACTGATTTTGCTCTGGAAATCTGTAATCTCGTGTGTATTTTTTTACTAATGTTCACTTGCCTTTACAAAAAAAAAATCCATATATACGTTTACATTGCAACGGTTATCTCCCTAGTATCATGATCTTCGGATCTCTAGGACACGACCCATAACAACTTTCCCACTTTCCGCGTGTTTCGGAGGCTTTAAACGCTATCTCGTGCACCTTCGGAACGGTTACTTCCGCTTGTGACAGATGCTTTCTCCCTTCCATCGAATGATTGGAGATTTCTGTATTCCAAGATCTCTTCTTTCTTGGCCCGGTTGGTGATTTCTTCGTGCGTTCATGGGCTCAACTCATCGGATGGGCCGATAGATTTTTGGGCCTAACAATACCCCCAAATCCTGATCCAAATCTTTTAGGCGGGATTCAGATCAGATTTGCCGTGTGAATGCAGGCATCGTGCGCCACGTGGGGATCACCCATCCATTCGATATTCCTCGAGAACTGAGGAGTCCCATCACTCAGGCTTTAAATGCCTCGCTTCAGACCTCTTCAGAGATACGCGTCTTTTCCTTCGTGCTTCGTCTTCTTCTCGCCCCCTTTTTTTCTAACTCTCGTTCTACTCCATTTCTGCTAACTCCCATGGCCAACACCGGCGTCGAAGACATGGGTTTTGAGTCCTCTCATATCCTCGAACCCCATGAGTGTCGTCCATGTTCCCTCACTCCAGAGGAGGTGGAGACTTTAGTCTGAAGCCACGAATTCCCATCTGATGTTAACTTTTATACCCCTACATGTGAGGCTGCCGACTGGGTCAAAGAAGGTTGGGTCTGCTTCCTGGAATATCCGTTCACCTTAGGATCCCTTTTCCCCTTTTCTCCCCTGATTTTGAACTTCTTGATGACGCTCAAGGCGTCTCCGGCGCAGTTGATGCCGTAAGTATGGAAGATTCTGTACCAGATCAGCGACGTTTGTCGGGGCGAAAAGATCGATTTTCACCTTGCAGGACCTCCTGTGTGCATATTGAGTTTGTCCTCTCAGGGCACGAGACGCAAAGAACCCCCTGATCCCGAAGTCGAAGGTCAATGACAAGGACTGGGCTTCGCGTTTCTTTTTCATGGAGAGGTCCACTTTGGGAGAGACGTTCCAAGCTGCGTTCTTTGACTCTTGGACTACTAAAAGTAAGTATTTTCTACCCTGATTTCCTCAACCTTCGGTTGTTTTCCCTAGCGGCTTCTCTATCGATTCCTTAACTTTGGGGATTTCTCTCGTAGTTCCGCCGAGTCTGGAGGTTCAAGTTCTGGAATCGGAAGCCTGCAGGGAGCTCTTCTCTCTCCCGGAAGCCAGAAGGATGTGTCGGAGGTCTGCGGAACTGATGCTCGAGGGTGAATCCAACAATAAGACGACGACAGTCACTGGGGATCCGAAGGATGACGAGGATGACGCGGGGTTAGGGAATTCTGAGAAGACGATCGAGGATGGTGCTCCGAAGCTTGGGGAGCTTGCTGGCAAGGGGCCAAGCTCTGTTAAAAACCCTACTAGTATGCGCTTCCCTGCTTCCTTCTCTTTATATTATATATTTTTTTTATTCTTGACTTGTGATCATGACAACAATTGTCTTCTCGAATTCTTAACACATGTCTCTCCAGAGCCTTCCTCATCTCTGGGGAGAAATATTTCTGCTGCAGCCCTTATTCAGCGCAAACTCCGCTCAAGTGACAAGAAACCCCCTATGGATCCGAAGGTAAAGATAGAGGTTGCAACGAAAGTGACCCCGGCTAAGAGACCATCACCCAGCGTTACCAAAGTCATCAACCTGGACGACAAAGGTCCCTCCGACTTATGGCAGAAACTTCGAAGTGCCCACGGCTCAAAGAAACCCCGCCTGGAAGTTCCTCGCTCTGCTTTGGTCAGGGACGCTGGCTTTTCGATCTGGAAGGTCCGTTTTCTCTGGTCATCCCTTCCTCTCCTATTCTCTCTTTTTTTTGCATTGCGGCTGATATTGTGTTTCTGTACACAGGCCCTGCAAGGCGTCCTATGGGTGGCGGAGGCTGTTGATGGAGAGGAACTAACTCTCAGGGAGCGTCAAACCAAATGGGATGTTGAGAAAGCTGCTTTGGAGAAGGAAATCCATCTGGCTACTGAGAGCCAGAAGACGGACGCGAGAAAGCTGGCGAAACTTACCGAGATGGTCAAACGTCATTCTTCTCAAGCTATGTCGGACCGGTCCAAGATCGCCGAGCTCAAGGCCAAGAACAAGAGGATCGCTAAGGAAGCTAGCGAGATTGGGGCCTACTGCTCAATGATGTCTCGGGTAGAGACAATCAAGTAATTCGCGGCTGGCGAGCACTTGGATTGGGATCTGGATGCCGAGATCGCGTCTTTCCATAGTTGTTATCCTCCAAATCAACCGGCTCCTGGTGACAAACTCCTGGCCTCTCTGGACGTGGAAGAGGAAGGTGGTGGTCGTGATCCAAGCACGGGTGGGACACCGGGAGGAGGTGATGGACTTTCCATGGACACCGCGGAGCAGCTAGGAGGCACTCTTGATGAAGATTAGGGTCGTGAGCCCTTGTAAAATATTTTTCTTCTGTTTATGATGTTTCTTTTGCTTTTGTTTGAACAAACTTCTGGTGACTTGTGTAGGCCGTGTAGGGGCCGTGAACAATATGCGTCCTTTGTTTGGACGTTTCCTCTTCCTCAGGAAGGGGAAGTAGATAGTTTTTTTGTGCATGCATGCTTTCGTTTTATTCTTTGTGCATTTTCGTTCGTGTTTATCCTTCCTTTGTGTGCAGGAATTTTCTGGACGGATAGGTGCTTCGGATTGAAGGCTTCAGGACGAGGACTCCTGCAGAAGTCTCTGATCACGGGTGGCAGCTGCGTTTCTTGATGAAGTTTCCAGGCGTGCAACGAGTATCGCGTTGGGGCTAGCACTCGGGAAGGGTGGCCGGTTAGAGGCATTTCTAGGATTGGTTACCTCTATTGTTGTAGTCTAGGATTGGTTACCTCTTGTTGCTTTCATATTCATGTCTAATTGTACAAGGCATTCTATACATAAATGAAATGCACTTTTAGTTTTTCAGTTCTATTCATGCAAGAAAAAGAAAACAAGGATAAACACGCAGAGATAAATCAATGTCATTCATTCGATAAAGCGAGACAGAGCATAGAAATCACACAACAAAGAGTCTTCACACAAATAAGCTGAACATACCAAGAAAGATGAACTTAAATAAAAGCAATATAACAAACTGCGGACTGTTGACCTCTAGTGTCTAGACTATCTGATATTGAGGATCTTCTTCTGAGGACTCGGGGAGGTCTTCGCTCCGATAGATGGAGTTCTCCCTTAGAAGTGATACTTCTTCAAGTGCAGTGTGTTCCAGCTCCGAGGGACGGGTTCTCCGTCCTTTGATTCCAATTGGTAAGCACCTTGCCCAATGACCCCTGTTATCTTATAGGGCCCTTCCCAGGTCGGGGCTAGCTTCCACGATTTGGTTTCACGGGTATTCTGAAAGTGATGTGATCAAGCCCACCTGAACCCACCTTCCCGGCCTGCCTCGAGTCGGCGTTCTGACCAGTGGGCCAGCCTCCAGCCTGCCTCATATCGGCGATCTGACTGGTGGCGCTCAATCACAAGCCAGGGGCTGCAGCACATGCACCCCAACCTGCAGGAGGTGGTACACCTTTTTATCCTGCAGGATGTTGGAGGGGGGATTTGATCCCCTGACCTCCCTTTATCAAGGTGGGATTACCACACTTGATAACCAACTCCACTCCACTTGATGAGAGGATCGATGGTGTAGATGATGGTGCAAAGAGATCGCCACGAGAATCCAAGGAATTCCGACAACAAACACCATGCAACTGACCCGTATTCAAATGGCTGGATCTTCCTCGTCCGAATTCGGAATTGAGTGATTCCAAATCGAGAAGTTAGACCTATGAGTCTAGTTGAAGTCCTTAAAATATGAGAGCAAGATAATGAGTAGATTGAAAGTTATGTCGATTTTACTGATATGGTGCAGAAACCTCCGAGATGGATGATGGTTCGAAATGGAGAGAACAAGGGGATATGGATGCTTGATAACTTGGATATGACTCACCAAGCTCTCAAACAAACTAGGATGCCCGAGATTGTCGGATATTACTCACCAACAACTTGAACAACGAGAATTGAACGAACGAAAACAAGAACAAGTACTTGAATTGAAAGATGCAAGGAAAGTAAGCAACAAGGTTTTTCGTCCAATCTCCCGAAATGAGGAGGAGGAGGCCGACCTTAAACCTAACACAAAGCCTTACAAAATCAACCCCCTCACTTAAGGAAATTACATAAATTAACCCGAAATCCCGAAAACTTATAAAGTGTCCTTAACCGTAGAAATGTCACTTAGAACCGTGAAGCACAATAAAACTCCAACCTTCACCGTCATTAGCCATCTGAAACTTATGAGCCATGAGCTCCTCCTTGATTTTGTCTAGTATAGACTTAGCTAGGGCTTGTGTGATGCGCCCAAGATAGGGCATGGCTCCTTGACTCGGCTTCTTAGCGCCTCGAACATCGTCTTTGGTTGCTTGTCCAAGTATTGGCTCCCCTTTATCGTGCACATTGGGCTTGTCTTTAGGGATGGAATCTTCACTCAACTCATGGGGCCATGACTCGGTAGATAGAATCACATCAGAAAGACTCGTCATAGCACCCAGTCGCTGACCCGGAAAGTTCGGATCCTGACGTTCTGGTTATAGCTCCGGGTAACCTGTTGTTGGTGTCTTGCTAACCGTAACCGGGCTTGGTCACGAAGTTCGCCAGAAGTATCTTAATCAGCCGACAACTTCTGACGATTATGTTTTTCGGTCATGAAGCTGGTGCGAGCGGTTGGGATGAGAATTTCGGTGGGAATGACCGCTTCGCATCCGTGGGTTAAGGAGAAAGGGGACTGACCAGTTGCGACCTTTGGCGTCGTGCGATCAGCCCAGAGAACGTATGGGAGCTCATCAACCTAGTTTCCCTTGGCCTTCACGAGACTCTTCTTCAAGTTATTTAGATCACCTTGTTACTAGCTTCGGCTTGCCCATTTGATTAGGGATAACGGGGGGTTGACGTGACCAGGTTGATCTTCCAGTGACTACAGAAGTCTCTGGTGTTCTGGCTTATGAATTGAGAGCCGTTGTCGCATACGATCTCCGCCGGTACCCCAAAACGACAAAGGATGTTTATGGTACTGAAGGATATCACTTGCTTATCCTTGATTTCTCGGTAAGCTTCAGCTTCTATCCACTTGGAGAAGTAATCAGTCATAGCAAGGAAGAACACTCTCTACCCGGATGAAGGGGGTAACTTCCCGACTATATCCATCCCCCAGCGCATAGAGGGCCATGGTGTAAGTGTTGGGTAGAGTGGTTCAGGAGGTTGGTGAGCGGTCGATGCGTGCCTTTGACAGGCATCGCATTTACGGCAGAAATCCACAACATCTTTCCTCATAGTAGGCCAGAACCAACCTTGTCGAAGGGCCTTGTTGGATAGACTTCTCCCCCCGGTGTAGTTCCCACAATCTCCTTCATGAAGTTCCTCAAGAAGTCTCTGAATGCCTTCTTTAGGTAGGCACCGTTGTAGCATTCCCACAGCCGATTTGTGGAACAGGTTCCCGCCTTCCACCGTGAACTTAGTGGCCCTTATCTTTAGCAACTTCGCTTCGATTTTGTCTTCTGAGAGTTTTCCCCTGGTTAGCCAATCTAGGTACGGCTGAGTCCAGGGGGTTTCGTTAGCTTCCGAAGGATCGAAGAGAGCTCTCTCTCCATCCGATTCGTCCAAGGGTAATTCTGGATCGGGATCGTTTCGGTAACTTCTGGCGTCCACGTCGTCATTGCTCATGAAGACGCTGTGGGGGGCCATTCCAAAAAGATTGACATCTTCGGTCACTCTTTCAGTCTTCTTGGTATCACCAGTTTGAGTTCTTTTTATTGCGGGAACCATGATGTGAACCATCAGGATCAATGGCTGACGCTAGGCGGGCAAGGGAATCTGCTTGGGCATTCTGCTCCCTTAGGATCTGCACAAAGGAGATCTTCTCGAAACGAGGAATTAGATTTTTGACTTCCTCCAAATAAGTCGCCATCCTCTCATCCCTTGCTTCGTACAACCCCAGCACTTGGTTGACTATCAGTAACGAGTCGCACTTGAACTCTATTTGTCGTATGTTCAGATCCTCGGCGAGGGTTAGCCCAAAGATCAGGGCTTCATTTTCCACTTCATTGTTCGTGGCCTCAAACGTACATCTTACGGACTGTGCCACCCTATCCCCCTGTGTTGATTTTAGGACTACCCCTATCCCTGTTCCCCCAGCGTTAGAGGCGCCGTCCGTGTGAAGCGTCCATTGGGCTAGAGACCTTGCTTCTATCGTCATCACTTCCGTTGGATCGGATCCTTCTTCCGTCGTAAGGCTAAAATCAACCACAAAATTGGCCAGTGTGTGGGACTTCACTGCGTTTCTAGGCTTGTAATTGATATCGAAGCCACTCAGGTGGATGGCCCACTTGGCCATTCTCCCCGTGAACTCAGGCTTGTGCATTATTGTCTTCAATGGGTGTGTAGTTCTTACCACTATCGGATGAGCCTCGAAGTACGGGCGAAGTTTGTGGGAGCACATGACTAAGGCAAGGACCAACTTCTCTAAGGAAGAGTATCGGGTCTCGGCTGACAGAAGAGTTTTACTGACATAATACACGGGTTGTTGCTGCCCATCCTGCTCTCTGACCAACACCCCGCTAACGGCTTTTTCAGTGGCCGCGAGATATAAAGGCAAGGTTTCTCCTACTTCGGGTTTGGCCAGGATCAAAGGATTGGAGAAGTATCTCTTCAACTCTTGGAAAGCTTCTTCATGTCTGGAAGTCCATTGGAAGCATTTATTCTTTTTGAGGACCTCGTAGAAGAGACGACACCGGTCTGCTGACTTAGATATGAACCTGTTCAGGGCGGCGATCCTGCTTAGGGGACTTTAGAGTGGTTATTGCTCGAACCTGCTCAGGGCTAGCCTCTATTCCTCTCTGGGTGACTAGATACCCTAGGTATTTTCCCAACTTCACACCAAACGTACACTTCTGTAGGTTTAACTTCATGTTGAACTTCTTCAAGATTTCAAAAGCTTCCCCTAGATGACTTCTATGGTCCACAACTTTCTTCGATTTGACGAGCATGTCGTCTATGTATACCTCCATAGTTTCTCCAATCTGATCTTGGAACATTTTGTTTACCAACCTCTGATACGTGGCCCAGTGTTCCGCAACCCAAAGGGCATTACTTTGTAGCAATACGTTCCCTTACTGGTGATGAAGGAATGTCTTCTCCTGATCGCTTTCTTCCATACGAATCTGGTTATATCCGCTGAAAGCATCCATAAAAGTCAGCAGCTCGTGGCCCGCTGTGGCGTCTACCAGTGCGTCTATGTGAGGTAACGGAAATGAATCCTTGGGACAAGCCTTATTCAAATCCGTGAAATCAACGCACATCCTCCATTTCCCATTTTTCTTGGGAACAACGACTACGTTTGCCAACCACTCCGGATACTTGACTTCTTTGATCTTTCCAGTCTCCATCAACTTCCTTACTTCTTCGTCCACAATCTTATTTCTCTCAGCGGCGAACTTCCTTCTCTTTTGTTTTACCGGGGGGTGGTTAGGATCCACATTTAATCGGTACGTGATGACACCCAGATCGATCCCCACCATATCCTGGTGGGACCAGGCAAAACACTCTGAGTTTTTACTGAGGAAGTCTATCAGCTCATTTTTCATAACTGGCTCCAAATCTCTTCCAACCTTTACGGACCGATTGAGGTCAGATTGATCTAGGGCCACCTCCTCTACCTGATCATCTTCTTTTTCTTTCTCTTTTAGGAGGGTAGAGTTAGTGGCCTTCTTTAATTGCTAGGTAGACTTGTGACTGGCGGCTAGTTTCAGCGCCGATTTGTAACACTCCCGGGACGTTCTTTGATCACCACGGATCTCTTGAACCCCCCACGGAGTTGGGAACTTCACCGTTTGGTGGTAAGTAGAGGGAACGGCTCTCATATCATGGAGCCACGGTCTTCCCATAATTACATTATAACATGAAGGGCAATCCATGACAGAATATCTGACCTGGATGTTCACGCCCTTTGTGTGTGTGGGAAGGATGATATCTCCTACTATGTGCTTCACTTCTCCGCTAAAGCCTACGAGTGCTGTAGGATTTCTGTCTACATCCTTCTCACTCAGACCCATTTCTTTCAAGGCTTCCAGCGTCATGAGATTAGTTGAACTCCCGGTGTCGATGAGGACTCGCTTCATCAAGACGTTTCCAATCGACAGAGAAATCATGAGGCCGTTGTGGTGAGGTTCGTCAAGGCCACTGATGTCGTCTTTGCCAAAGTGTATTGCGAGACTGAAGACGTCACTCTTCTCTCGTGCTGAGCGAGGAAGGGTGCTCTCTCGCGCATTTCTCGACCCCTCGGTGATCACATTTACGATTTAAGTCGATACTGGCGACGCTGGCCTTCCCGCGCGCGAGTCCTCCACAACATCTGGGGGGACTTGTGCGTTTGGTGCGACTTTCGTAATCCTTCCTCGAGAAACGAGTTAAGCGATCTCTCTCCTCAAGGCTATGCATTCTTTGGTCACGTGGCCGTAATCGTCATGGAAATCACACCACCTGCTCATGTCTTTATTCGGGTACGATTTTTCATTCCTCTATGGCCACCTAATGCCCCGTATGGTCAGAGCTATGTCCTTCACGAGGTCTTCGGGGGGATATACCCAAATTGAACTCGTCGTATTTTGGCGGCAGGGGTTTAGTCAGTTTGGCTTCGGCGACATTTACCTTCACTGCGTTGGGATGAGGGCGTCGGTATGGTTGATCGCGGCGCTCTCGGCGCTGGTCCGGCGCGGCCTTCTTGTCTACCCTCTCCCATACGCTCGTGGGTTTTCTCATCCAGCCTGATTTGAGCCAGGGCTTTGGTTTGCACATCCTCAAAGCTATGGTAAGGGTGCCTAGTGAGCTCTTTATAGAGATCTCCGTCTTGGTTTATCCCCTGGTGGAAGGCTTCCATCGCCGTCGGCACGTCACAGTGCGGGATGGAAATCTTTTCTCGGTTAAATCGGTCCAGGTATTCCCGAGTGGACTCCTCCGGCTTCTAGATAACCCGGTACAAGTCACTAGACTGCTTCTCAAACCTCCGACTACTAGCAAACTGCACCCGGAACGAGTCCATTAACTCGGCGAAGGAACGAATACTTCCCTTGGGAGATTGACGAACCACTTCAGGACAAGTCCCGTGAGGGCGGCTCCGAACCCTTTACACATCAACGCCTCCCGGGAGTGGTATGGCACTGCACTGGTCATCATCTTCTGTTTAAATATGGCCACGTGTTCGTCAGGGTCCCCCGTGCCGTCATAAGAAGTCATACTGGGCACTGAGAACTTCTTTGGTATCTCGACTTGGGCGATGTGGGGAGCGAAAGGTGATTCGTCGTAACCGTCAACCGCCTCCTTTTCTATGGGCCGCGGGACCCGTGGTATCTTTGATAACTGCTCGGTGAATATCTTGAATTGGTTCCGAACGATATCCCCGAGGTCTCGGGGACGACGGCGGTCCCAGTCCTCGTCGTCATCCATGGTCTCATCTTCCAAGCGTCGGGGGATAACTTCTCGCGCCGATCGCAGGCGTATGGGTGCCCTCATTCCTTCACTATCAGGATTCCCCTGAGCGGGGGTCAACGATGATACTCCGGGGACCGTTGCCGGTGGGGTGACGAATTCTCGGCCAAGATTTCCTCCGCGGCGGCCGGTATGATTCCCTGAGGAACCTTCACCCCCGTTGCTTCGGGATCGATTCGTCATTCTGACACGCAGGCCGACAGAGGACACAGACCGAAGTTGAGAGCGCAAACCGTCATTATCGGCGGTTAGCTGCTCGATGCTCGCTTTGTGTTTCTCATTGCAAACACGTTGATCTGACAACTCTTTTTCCAAAGCTTGGAGCCTTTGGGCAAACTCAGACAATTCGAAACGAAGGGCTGCTGATGCGTCCTGGCGTGCGCCTCCCTCCTCCTCGACGCCTAATACTTGATCACCTTCGTGAGAGTTACTCATGATGATCCTCCGGGACTATCTCCGATGTACTGAACTGAAATCTTTTTTTCGATCGTTGGGCCCCACGGTGGGCACCAAATTGTTTTGAACAAAAATTTGCTTGACAAACCTCTGTCCTGAATTGGGGCACGATCGAAATCGAAAGAAGTTATCGTCCTTACACGAACGTGGGATTCACAAGAACAAAGAACAAAGAGAAACTGATTTTGCTCTAGAAATCTGTAATCTCGTGTGTATTTTTTACTGATGTTCTCTTTCCTTTACAAAAACAAATAAAATCCATATATACGTTTACATTGCAACGGTTATCTCCCTAGTATCACGATCTCCGGATCTCTAGGACACGACCCATAACTAGTTTCCCACTTTCCGCGTGTTTCGGAGGCTTGAAACGCTATCTCGTGTGCCTTCAAGACGGTTACTTCCGCTTGTGACGGATGCTTTCTCTCTGCCATCGAATGATTGAAGATTTCTCTATTCCAAGATCTCTTCTTGCTTGGTCCGGTTGGTGATTTCTTTGTGCGTTCATGGGCTCAACTCATCGGATGGGCCGATAGATTTTTGGGCCTAACAGGCGGCGGCGAGGGCGAAGGAGGAGGAGAACAAGGCAAAGGCCCTGGCTGGGGTTTTACAGAGCGAGAATAAGGAGCTTCGGGGCAAACTCTCCGCTGAGCACAACTTCTTCAAAGAGAAGGAGGTGGAGCTTCTGAGGGTCGAGGAGGAGATCACCAACCTCCGAGAGCAAGTTAGCGAGCTCAACGAGGTTGTGGCTGCGGGGCCCAAGTATGTGGAGTCTGCGGAGTACAAGGAGGAGTTGGTAGGGAGCGTGCAAAAGATGTTCCGCCAGGCCGTCCGCATGGGGGTCAAGCAGGCGGTTGCAAAGTATGGGCATAATGACCCCCGTATTTCCTTCTTCAACCCAGCTACACAGAGACTATGGGGGAAGAGACCGGGGAGGAGCCCGAGGGAGAATGTGTGTTCTTCCTCAAAGAGGATGGGACAGTGGCCTCCGAGGCACCCCCAGCGGAGGACCTCGGCCAGGGAAGTCTGGACCTCGTTGACGCGGACTCCCATCCCGTGACCAACGTGGCGAGCTCGCAGCCTACTGCAATCTCCGACCCGGCCGTCCCTCAAGCTCCCACGGAACCCACCACCGAGGCCCCGAAAGAACCCACCGCCGACGCCCCGAAAGAATGAAGGACGCCTCTGACCTTTTTTTAAATTTATGTTATTTTGGTGGCCCCGCCGGGGTCTGTAATTAAATACTTCGGCCGTTGTGGCCTTATTTTATGCAACTTTTCTTGTCTTATGGTTGTTTTTGTGTTTCTTATTTCTTGTTTTAATTTCCTTGTATACATATCCCGATCCAACCCCATGGCCCGAGTGTCACAATACTTGTGGCACCTTCGGGACACATCGGGCGCTGGTCTTATGCCACGATCTCGAGCCTCACTCGGATCTTGGATGATGGTTATTATGCCAAGGTCACGAGCCTTGCTCGGATCTCGCATGACAATTATTATGCCAAGATCACGAGCCTCGCTCGGATCTTGCATGATTGTCTTTATGCCAAGATCACGAGCCTCGCTCGGATCTCGCATGATTATTGATTGTTTCCAACCCCAAGCGGGAAGGGAGGGGTGGGTTTGAAAATTTAAAAATGAGAATCTCCAACCCCAAGCGGGAAGCGAGGGGTGGACTTCGAAACATAACACCGAGAATCTCCAACCCCAAGCGGGAAGCGAGGGGTGGACTTAACAACTTAAAACCGAGGTTCTCCAACCCCAAGCGGGAAGCGAGGGGTGGACTTAAACACGAGATTCTCCAACCCCAAGCGGGAAGCGAGGGGTGGACTTAAACACGAGATTCTCCAACCTCAAGCGGGAAGCGAGGGGTGGATTTAAACACGAGATTCTCCAACCCCAAGTGGGAAGCGAGGGGTGGATTTAAACACGAGATTCTCCAACCCTAAGCGGGAAGCGAGGGGTGGACTTAAACACGAGATTCTCCAACCCCAAGCGGGAAGCGAGGGGTGGACTTAAACACGAGATTCTCCAACCCCAAGCGGGAAGCGAGGGGTGGATTTAAACACGAGATTCTCCAACCCTAAGCAGGAAGCGAGGGGTGGATTTAAACACGAGATTCTCCAACCCCAAGCGGGAAGCGAGGGGTGGACTTAAACACGAGATTCTCCAACCCTAAGCGGGAAGTGAGGGGTGGACTTAAACTGGAGATTCTCCAACCCCAAGTGGGAAGCGAGGGGTGGATTTAAACACGAGATTTTTATTTTTGAGATAGATTTGAAAATTTCACAACACTTTATTCACAAAATTCGTAGGAAACAACAGAGTTTGGAGAGTTTACACATAATATTTTTTGAGCCGATCGATGTTCCATGTTTTGCTCAGGGTACGCCCCCCGCTGTCTTTGAGTTTGAAAGCCCCGGGCGCGACTTCCTCCCCGAGGAGGTATGGGCCCACCCAATTGGGGTCCAGCTTGCCACCTTCGGTACGCCTCAAGACGAGGCCACCCGTGGCCAAGAACCGGGGTCTAACCTTCTTATCGTGATAGACCGCCACACGTCGTTTGTATTCTCCGGAGCGCAGGTCGGCTACCTCGCGCAACTCGTCCCTAAATAGCAGTTCGACCTTGAGGTTGGCCTCGTTCTCTTTTTCATTGAAGTCAAAAACTCTCGCTGAAGGGACCAAGGTCTCCACTGGGACTAGCGCTTATGCCCCGTATGTTAGAGCGAAAGGTGTTTCGCCCGTTGCGCGACGCGCGGTGGTGCGATATGTGCATAGGACGAGTGGGAGAAGTTCCGCACAGCGACCTTGCGCCATGCCCATGCGCTTCTTCAGATCGGACAAGATACGGGCATTGACATTCTCCACCTGGCCGTTGGACTGAGGGTGGGCCACGGAGGAAAACTTGAGGGTTATGCCCAGGTGATAGAGCATATAGGTATAGGTGTTAGAGCATGTTTTTATTCTTGTTTTTTGCATTTTTAGATATAGTTTTACTTTAAGTTGTAGTTTAGGTTTACTTTCGGTTTAGTTTGGAATCTACGCGCTTGTGTGTTTTATTACAGGTTGAAAGGTGAAACATGGTTGGTGTGAGGCTAAGGACCGGATCTAGGGACGATTGGAGAGTATTGAAGTGAAGATTGGAAGAGCTAAGGCCCAAGAGCTTGAGAGATAAAAACGCTTAAACCCGGGTCATGCATTAGAGTCTTGTTTTGACACCTCTAACTTGCAATGCTTGGTTTGGGAGCTACAGTGGTCGGATGAAGCTGAAATTGGTATCACTGGAAAGCTAACTTGAAGAGCTACAATTCATATTTTTACTCGGAGTCCAAATTCCAACTCGAAGGGGGTTAAAACAGCCTCCGAAGTGTCACTAAAGTTGTTGCAGGCAAAGCGCGGGCAAAGTGTCCATAGCGCGACCACCATTTGGGTGAATCAAACCGCGCTTTGGCGCGTTGATGCGACGCTGAATCGGGCCTCCGTAATATCTTTTGGGCCGACTTTGTTTAGTATTTTTGGATATTTCTAGATATGATATAAATACTTTTCTTAGGTTTTCTTATGCTATCTTTTATTCTTGTGTTCTAAGTTTGATTGAGTTTGGAGATTTGTGGGAGACAAAAACCCTAGTTTTGCAATTGAAGATCGACTTGACTCTTGTAAGTTTTATTTTTCTTTAATGTCGATTTCCAGCTAAATTTCTCATGTCCAACTAGTTAGTTGAAGTTGTATGCATGATCGTTTGTGAGATTTGAACTATTTCTATTTGCCTTGACTAGATTGAATCTCTTCGTGCTTGATTGATTAGATTCGCTTAGGATTATTATAGATTGGCCACCTATTTTATTTCTAGGTTGAATTACAACTAGAATAATTAAATAGACGGTGGAATTTGATTATTCATGGATGAATACTTTTATTAAAGTTATAGACGGTGGAATAAGGTTGAGCAAAGGCGGGGAATTTAATCACAAAACTTCATGAATAGACGGTGGAATTCATGAACTATGTTTCTATTGAATGCTTTGAACTTAATTGCATGATCAATTTGACATAGAAGGTTTTCTAGGTTAATTGGTTAAAAGGTTGTTACAGACGGTGTATATTAATAACCACCTTAAGCTTGAATTTCATAAATTCACAATAGATTAGTCAAGGAAAATCGAAATAAGAATAATCAAGGATCAAAACTCATGTATATAATGGATATGAAACTAGTTGAACGCTTTTCTCTATATTTGAATCTTTAATTATTTTATTTTCTTTGCTTTATTTACTTAGATTGTTAGCTTGAAACCGTAAAAACCCCCTTTAACATAGTAATATTATTTAAATACAAGTAATTTGAGTCCATGTGGATTCGACCCTTGCTTCCACTTTACTCAGGTTAGGAAGTTAGGAATTTTCGTTGACAGTGCTTTTACAGCGACATAAAAGTGCTCGTCAAATTTGGCGCCGTTGCCGGGGACTCGGCTAATTATTTGTGTTTACTTAGTATTACTATTTTTGGTGTTGTGAACCTATCTTACGGTTCATAACACCCGTGCTACTGATCCATGGCTATGTTTGTATGTAGACAACTGCAAGATGAATATTTTCATGAGTATTTTGCTAGACTACAACAAAAGATTCATGAATATGGTACTTTGTTGGGTTATTATCCATGTGAGAGAGAATTATGTGAATGCATCCTAGACGGTTTGAATTCTCAGACTCGAGGGCTCGCAGAGTACATGAGCAATTATAGGCTTTGGTGTATGGGACGAGAAGAGTGTTGGGATTTCTTTTGGTACATGAGCCATCAATGTATGCTAGTCGAATTATCTCCACCAATTCCCTATCCAATGATGGGAGAGGTTGCATTGGAATCAGATGCCCTTGAGTTAGACACCCAAATGCAAGCTGAGGAGGAATCCGCTAGAGTTGAGCTGGGTTATGAGGGTGACTTTATTATCCAATATGATTTTATTCCTATAATTCAACTTGAAGAGAGCACCAAGGAGTCAAGTTCAATCCCTTTTGACATGGAGAAGCCTATAGAACCAAGTGAGTTTAAGGTTGGTACTAGAGAATACTCACAATTCATCTTTGAGGAAAGTGGTGATGGTGACAAGTACTTTGACCCAAACTGTAAGTATTTTCTGACATCACCACTTGTGTTGAATTTTTTTGAGCATATGCCATTTCATGGAAATTGGTCTCACAAGTTTGATAAGTTGAAGCGGTTTTTAAATGGGTTATTCAATTTGAAATTATCCTTGTGCTACTTATTTTCTTGTGAGATGTGTTCACAGGCTTTTCACAGGTTGTTAAGGGAATTGACAATGTCTAATCTTGTTAAATCATGCTAAACGTCAAGCTAATTACGTTAAACAAGCCCTTCTTGGGAGGCAACCCAAGTTTTAAGTTTAGTTTTTCTTTGCTTTCTAGATAATTTTTTTTTTGTTTTTTTTTTCGTTTTTGCTCTTAGTTTTAGGTAAAGTCGAGAAACAGGTACACGTGATACCCGGGATAACCACCACACCACCTCCTGAGCAGTAGATTCTGGAGTATGTTGAGCTCTTATGATGAGGTTAGTTTCTTTTTCTCTTAACTTTTCTTTTACCTTGGGGATAAAGTAAAGTTTAAGCATGGGGGAAGGGGATTCTTTATTTTGTCATAAGTGCTTAGTTGTATATAGTTCATGTAATTGCATTTGCATGTTTATTTTATTGTCATGCATTGATTAAAATCTTGAAAAAATGAAAAAAAAATCAGAAAATTTGAAAAAAAAAATACAAAAATATTGCATTTAGGTTCTTATTTCCCCATTGTTTGATTCCTCTTGTGTTTCTATGCTAAGTATGAGTTCTAACCCATGATTTGCGTGATATGCTGAAGTTGATATGATATAAGCATGATCATTGATTAATTACTTTGACTATAGGACTGAGCATGTATTTAGCTTGAGTTTTAGATTCATTCTGAAGTTCTAGACAACAATTAGCCTTGTGAGATATTTTTGGCCTTTCATGATATATTTGTTCTCTACATTTCTTGAGTGTATCACCATGATTATCTAGCTCTAGAACTTTCATTATGACTCTTTTTCAAGGCTGCTTTATATGATTGAATTCATGACATTAAAATGATTGAGGCAATGTTTCTTTATTAACCTATTATTTCCTTCCTACCTTACAAGATCCATGTTTTTAATACCCCATTTCTTTTGAGCTTTAAGCCTATTTTTGATAACTCCACAATATTTTCCTAGCCTAAAAAGCTTGACCCATCCGGGATTTAGGACTTTAGGTTGTGTTTTTTGTTTTGTGGGAGTTATGTATAAGTATGGGGGAAGTTGGAAGAAAAGGAGAAAAAGAGGGAAACAACTCTTGCGTGTAAGTGGAAAAAAAATGAAGATGAAAAGTATATTGCAATACAAGTGTTAGTAATCTTCATAAGTGTAAAAGAAAGAGTTGAAGAAGAGGCAAGAAAAAAAGTGAAGAAAGAAACAAAGTGTTTAATTGTGGTTATGGAGTTGGAAAAGAATGTTTGGAAAAGATGAGATGAAAAGTGTGTTGAAGTTTGGGTTTAGGATTAGTTCTTTATCCCGGATTTAGCACCACAAGCCAAAAAATGACCCCTTCCAAATTTCTCTTTACTTTGGCCCCATTACAAGCTTTAAAAAGACCTCATGATTTTTGTTATGTGTTTGATCCCCAGCGGTGGAGATTTAGTATGCTGATGCAAGCTTATGGTAGCCTAGTATTCATGGTTGATTTTGAGTGAAACACATACCCTTAAACACTTGAGAGTTTGAGTGCAAACACATTTACCTTGGTGAGGTCTAGAATGGATGAATGGTCTTTGCTTTTTGCTTGTTATACTGCATGCTAGGAAGTCTTGGTCGGGTTTTTGATTGCATGTGAAATGCTTATTTGATTTGAGATGGATGTATGATTGCATTTCTGTGGTGTGTTTTGATTTTATGTCTTGCTTGAGGACAAGCAAGGTTAAAGCATGGGGGAATTTGATAGAGCATATAGGTATAGGTGTTAGAGCATGTTTTTATTCCCGTTTTATGCATTTTTAGATATAGTTTTACTTTAAGTTGTAGTTTAGGTTTTATTTCGGTTTAGTTCGGAATCTACGCGCTTGTGTGTTTTATTACAGGTTGAAAGGTGAAACATGGTTGGTGTGAGGCTAAGGACCGGATCTAGGGACGATTGGAGAGTATTGAAGTGAAGATTGGAAGAGCTAAGGCCCAAGAGCTTGAGAGATAAAAACGCTTAAACCCGGGTCATGCATTAGAGTCTTGTTTCGATTTCCCTTGACTAATCTATTGTGAATTTATGAAATTCAAGCTTAAGGTGGTTATTAATATACACCGTCTTTAACAACCTTTTAATCAATTAACCTAGAAAATCTTCTATGTCAAATTGATCATGTAATTTGATGATGCTCAAAATGGTAAATAAGAAGCGGGCCCGGGGTACGAGGAACATACCGACCCAGCGGACCTCCCGAGGATGATCCTGGGGCCCACAACCATATCCACCTTTTATTTTAACAAAATTCCTACCCCCGCGGGGTCCTCCGAAACCTTGGAACGAGGTCTACACCTCGTAACCGACTCTACCAACACGCCCGCCCACCAGAACCACTCAGCTAGCGCCACTCTCCCGAGCCAATCACAAGCTGCCTCTCCGCTAGACCAATCAGAGCCCTTGATCTCGGGCGTCCCACATCGGACAATGATCAGAACTCAACTCCCCAATCCTCTATAAATAGAGGAGAATCTCGTATGGAAAAGGGGTCGAAAAACATCTTGAACTCAAGAACTATCTTGCTCGTTGAAGATCGACGTGATCGAAACATCGTCAAAAGGCCTCGCTATAGACAAGTGAAGTCCACAAAAAGACTTCAAGTCTCACAGAGTTTCTGCTCACATCAAAGACCTCGCTACACCATCTCGCACGCCGCTTGCACCTCGTTCTCCCTTACATCAAAGATTCCGCTACCCAACCTCGCTAGTCAGCAACATAGTCCCGCCAACTCAACCTCGCTCGAAAGGACAAGCAAGTGACACTTAGAACTATCTAGAAACTAGGAGATCTCGAGCATTGTTAGGTGGAGATCTCGGATAATCATAGGAGGTCTAGGGTGTAAACCTCGTCGGCTTGTAACCTTGTAGTCTTGTAACCTCGTTGTAAAGAAAATCATAAATAAAGAAGCAAGGTTTCACACAATCGAATATAATAATCTCGTGTCTTGTCTTTTAGCGAACGTGTCATTTCGGGTTTCATCACTGGCGCCGTCTGTGGGAACTTCTTCATCCTAAGTAGTTCCGCGATTCGTGCAAACCTTAGCTTCGATTCCCTCAAAATGGCTTGCCCAAACAATTTCTTCCCTCAACACCCCGACAACATGCCAGAAACTACGTAATGGACAGCCGCGGGGCCTCCGGGCTGCCCGTTCGTGGTCCCTCCGGGATGGACGTACGCCGCCCCGAAAACCCATTCCCATTCCAAGGCTTCGAGCAGGGCGGCGCGCCCCCGAACCCATATCCCTACCCGGCTTATGGGCAATACCAGCAGGGCTTCGCCCCGTCGTACGTCCCCTATCCCCCCCAGGGTGAGCCGCACTCCGAGTACGTACCCGCGTACGTCCCTAGGCGTGCGCCGGAGCCCGAGTCCTTCACCAACGGCTTGTCAACAGAGAGGCCTCCCCGAGATCCCATGCAGATCTCGCGGTCTCGATCGCGACGATCGAGGCTGCAGGAGCCAGAGTTGTCCGAAACAGCGGGGAGCGCGATGCACTACCCAAGGTCTCGATCGCACAATTCGAGGCCACCGCCCCAAAATCCAGAGGAGGCCAAGATCACCTCTCCGTTCATGGACGCGATCCGGAACGCGCCCATGCCCAAGGGCTTCATAAGGCCACAAATGGGGCTTTATGACGGCTCGGCGGACCCCGAGGAGCACGTGAAACACTTCACGGTCCAGATGAACGTCAATGCCTATAATGACGCGATATTCTGCCAAGTTTTCCCAACCACCTTGGAAAAGGCCGCATTAACGTGGTTCTCAAGCAAGAAGGTCGGCTCCGTGACCTCGTTCGCCCAGCTGTGTGACTCCTTTGTCACTCACTTCAGCGGCTCCAGGAAGCGCAAGAAGAACATGCGGGATCTCCGCGGAATCGAGCAGGGGGAGAGTGAGTCTTTGGGCGCCTTCTTCACGAGGTTCACGACCGCTGTGGCGGAGATCGCGCACGTCGACGAGTCGTCGGTGCGCGATACCCTCATGGGCAGCCAGCGCGTCGGGGATTTCAAGAACCGCATTTTCTTGAAGAATCCGGAGACGTACGAAAGCCTGTGCGCTCGGATCATGGCCCAAGTATACGCCGAGGATGCCGCCAATCAGAGCTCGCGACCACGAACTGACAAAGAGATCGTCGCCGAGGCAAAGGGGAAGGAAAAGGCGGCCGCGCCGGCTGCGCGCGATGCGTATGTGACGCAGGCACATAACCCCAACAACAACAACAACCACAACCACAACAACAGAAACAACAATAATAACCGGAACAACAACAACAACAACAACAATAACCGGAACAACAACCGTGGAGGCGGCGACGGAGGTTGGAACTGCTTCGGCGGGAAGCCGCGGGGTTATCGGGGCAAGGGAGGTCCTGCGTACAACCCGAATGAAAAGGGGCGCGCCAACCCCGCGTCAGGAGCCAACACCGTGCCACAAGGGCCAAGCCAGGCATAGGCCAACAACAACAATAACGTCGAGCAGCAGGCGCCCGCGAAACAGGCCCGGTCTGGACAAGCGACGGCACCCGATGGGTATATCCATACCATCTCGGGCGGACCATCGCCGGTGGGGTCAAGCCAGGCAGAGAGGAAGAGATACGCGAGGGAAAGCCATCATGAGCCCTCGGTATTTAGCGTCGCACAAACCTCGCGGGCCCACGTAGGTTTGTCCTTCTCATCCGAAGATGCCGAGGGGCTTCACATGCCACACTCCGACCCTTTGGTGGTACATGCTCAGATGGGCTCGAAAATGGTTAAGCGAGTGCTGGTAGACACGGAATTCTCCGTGGACATCATGTACTATGGCGCGTTCGAGCAACTGGGCATCTCCGAGACATCCTTGAAGCCCTACGCTGGGAAAGTCACCTCCTTCTCGGGAGACGAGGTCGACGTGGCAGGTCTCATCGACCTTTGGATGACGCTAGGCACCGGTTCCACCAGGAGGACCGAGATGGTGGAGTTCACGGTGGTACGCCTGCCTTCGGTGTGGAATGCAATCATTGGGAGGGTCTCCCTGATGAAGTTCCAGGCGGTAGTTTCTATCTATCACCTGAAGATGAAGTTCCCCGTCGATGGCGGGGTTGGAGAGGTGAAAGGCAATCAGGAGGAGGGTCGCGTTTGCTACGCGACCTCTGCAAAACAGAAGTGTGCGGTATTCATGGTGGAATCTCCCGGCGAGGCCGACCTCGAAGTCCAGGATTTCACGGTCCCCACTCCAGAGCTAGAAAGAAGGGTGATATCCCCTTTCGAGAGCGAGTCTGAGAAGATTTACCTCGGAGAATGCCTCTCGGGGGCCTCAGCGACGTCTCTAGAAGCCCTGCTCGTCGGGTCCTGCGACGTGTTCGCTTGGACTGCGAAGGATCTTCGAGGTGTCCCGCGGACCGTGGCCCGGCACTCTTTGAACGTCGATGTCACCACTCGCCCCGTGGTGCAGCGGCGAAGAAAAATGAATGAAGAAAGGGCGAGCGCCGCAAATGACGAGGTGGCGAAATTGCTGGCTGCTGGGTTCATCCGCGAGGTTCAGTACCCCCGGTGGTTGTCCAACGTCGTGCTTGTCAAAAAAGCCAGCGGGAAGTGGAGAATGTGTGTCGATTTCAAGGACCTCAACAAAGCCTGTCCCAAAGACAACTACCCCTTGCCCTTGATCGACGAGCTCGTTGACTCAACCGCAGGTCACGGGGTTTTGAGCTTCCTCGACGCATACTCGGGGTACAATCAAGTCCTGATGAACCCGCGAGAAGAGGAGGAAACATCCTTCATCACCCAGCGGGGCACCTATTGCTACAAAGTCATGCCGTTTGGGCTGAAGAACACGGGGGCCACCTTTCAGCGCGTCGTCGACCGCGTCTTTAAGAGCCATCTCGGGCGGAACGTGTCGGCATACGTCGACGATATTGTTGTCCAGAGCAAGACCCCTGAGGAGCACCTGGTCGACCTCGCTGAGGTCTTCGCCACTCTCAGGCACAACCGTCTCAGCCTGAATCCCGAGAAGTGCGTCTTCGGCGTGTCGTCGGGCAAATTTTTAGGCTTTATGATTAGTGAGCGCGGCATCGACGTAAACCCTGCCAAGGTCGAGTCGATCCTCTCAATGAGGTCACCAGGGTCCTGCACCGAGGTGCAACGGCTCAACGGTGCCGTCAACTACCTGGGGAGGTTTTGCTCCCGCTTGGCGGAGAGGTCTCTGCCCTTTTTTGCAGCTCTCAAGAAGAATGACAAGTTCGTGTGGGATGAGAGGCTGGAGCTCGCTTTCTCTGAGCTCAAGGCCTTCCTGTCGAAGCTCCCCACCCTTTTGCCCTCGTTGGCGGGCGAAGACTTACAACTTTATGTGGTTGTCAGCCCCGAGACGGTCAGCGCGGTGCTAACCAGAAAGGCCACGCACCTAGTTTACTTCGTGAGTCACGTGCTCCAGCCCGCGGAGCAGCGCTATTCCCCAGCAGAGAAGATGACGCTGGCACTTGTGACGGCCGCGAGACGCCTACGCCCTTACTTCCATGTGCACCCCATCCAGGTTCTGTCTGACCTCCCACTTCGACAAATCCTCCACCAGCCCGCCCTCTCCGGGCGAATGACGAAGTGGGCAGTCGAGCTCTCCGAGTTCGACATCAGCTACCTCCCAAGGACCGCCATGAAGGGCCAGGCCCTCGCTGACTTCATGGTGGAGGTCACCTTCCCGGAGATAGAAACGAGCTCGGAAGAATGGAAGGTGTTCGTTGACGGCTCACGATGTGACGCCGGTGGTGGGGCTGGCGTATTCCTTGTTGGGCCCTCGATCGAGACGGAGTATTCCCTTAACTTCGCCTTCGAAGCCACCAATAACGAGGCTGAGTATGAGGCCATGATCGCCGGGATCGAGATGGCACTCCTTTGTGGTGCCCGGAAAATCAGGGTCTACACCGACTCCGAGCTGGTGGCGCGCCAACTCAACGGTCAGTACGACACCAGAACGGGGTTCTTGCCCGCGTACCGAGAAAAGGTCAAAGCCCTGGTGTCGTGCCTGGAAACCTTCGCGGTTGAGTCCATCCCGAGAACCTTGAACACCAAAGCAGATGCACTTGCGAGGTTAGGATCCGCCCTCTCCCTTGAAGTGGGGAACCGCGCGATGGTAGAGCGGAAACTCTCGCGGAGCGTGAACAACGAGGTTCTATCTGTCACCGCGGGGGATTGGAGGATCCCGATAACACGGTATGTGGAGAGCGAAGTCCTCCCAGAGGACCCCGCACAGGCAAGGAAGCTGAAAATGCAGGCGGCGCGATATTGCGTCATAGCTGGTTGCCTCTATCGCCGAGGCTACGCCGAGCCCAATCTATTGTGCGTCCCGACCGAATCCACGGAGCACATCCTATATGAGGCCCACAAAGGGGTCTGTGGCGGCCACCCGGGGTAGTGAACCCTTTCGCATAAGATCGCTCACTTGGGGTACTTCTGGCCCACCCTCCGGCAAGACGCAAAGGACTATGTCCAGCGATGTGATGGATGCCAAAAACACGGTAACCTTTTGCACGCCCCGACCTCGCAGCGTCGCTCCATCCACGCGTTGTGCCCCTTCGCGATGTGGGGGATGGACATCCTCGGCCCCTTCCCCAAGGCTGCCGGTCACGTGCGGTATATCCTTGTCATTGTCGACTACTTCACAAAGTGGGTTGAGGCACAAGCAATGGCGAAGATCACGGGGACTAAGGTATGCGACTTTTTGTGGAAGAACCTTGTCTGCCGCTTCGGCGTTCCCATGACCATCATGACCGACCATGGCCCCCAATTTGATTGTGAAGAAATTCGGACATTCTGCTCAGACCTGGGCATAACCCTCAAGTTCTCCTCCGTGGCCCATCCTCAGTCCAACGGCCACGTAGAGAACGTCAACGCCCACATCCTATCCGATCTAAAGAAACGACTGGGCATGGCACAAGGTCGTTGGACAGAGCTTCTCCCACTCGTCCTATGGACGTACCGCACCACCGCGCGCCGCGCAACCGGAGAAATGCCTTTCGCCCTAACCTACGAGGCAGAGGCCCTAGTCCCGGTAGAAACCCTGGTCCCGTCAGCAAGGGTGTTTGATTTCGATGAGAAAGAGAACGAGGCCAATCTCAGGGTCGAGTTGCTCTTCCGCGACGAGCTACGCGAGGTGGCCGACCTTCGCTCCAGGGAATACAAGCGCCGCGTGGCCGTCTACCACAACAAGAAGGTGAGACCTCGATTCCTGGACACAGGCAATCTCGTCCTGAGGAGAACCGAAGGTGGCAAGCTAGACCCCAACTGGGAGGGGCCATACATCCTCGGCGAGGAGGTCGCTCCCGGAGCTTTTAAGCTCAAAGACAACAAGGGGCGTACCCTCAGAAAGACATGGAACGTCGACCGATTAAAGAAATATTTTGTGTAAACTCTCTGAACTCCGTTACCTCTTTTTGTGAATTAAGGGTTATGGAATTTTCAAAATCTCTCTCAAAAATAAAAACTTCGGGTTTTAAGTCCATCCCTCGCTTCCCGCTTGGTGTTGGAGAATCTCGTTAAGTCCAAACCTCGCTTCCAGCTTGGTGTTGGAGAATCTCGTTAAATCCAAACCCTCGCTTCCCGCTTGGGGTTGGAGAATCTCGTTAAGTCCATCCCTCGCTTCCCGCTTGGGGTTGGAGAATCTCGTTAAATTCATCCCTCGCTTCCCGCTTGGGGTTGGAGAATCTCGTTAAGTCCATCCCTCGCTTCCCGCTTGGGGTTGGATAATCTCGTTAAGTCCAAACCTCGCTTCCAGCTTGGTGTTGGAGAATCTCGTTAAATCCAAACCCTCGCTTCCCGCTTGGGGTTGGAGAATCTCGTTAAGTCCATCCCTCGCTTCCCGCTTGGGGTTGGAGAATCTCGTTAAATCCATCCCTCACTTCCCGCTTGGGGTTGGAGAATCTCGTTAAGTCCATCCCTCGCTTCCCGCTTGAGGTTGGAGAATCTCGTTAAATCCAAACCTCGCTTCCAGCTTGGTGTTGGAGAATTTCGTTAAGTCCATCCCTCACTTCCCACTTGGGGTTGGAGAATCTCGTTAAGTCCATCCCTCGCTTCCCGCTTAGGGTTGGAGAATCTCGTTAAATCCAAACCTCGCTCCCAGCTCGGTGTTGGAGAATTTCGTTAAGTCCATCCCTCGCTTCCCGCTTGGGGTTGGAGAATCTCGTTAAGTCCATCCCTCGCTTCCCGCTTGGGGTTGGAGAATCTCGTTAAATCCAAACCTCGCTTCCAGCTTGGTGTTGGAGAATTTCGTTAAGTCCATCCCTCGCTTCCCGCTTGGGGTTGGAGAATCTCGTTAAATCCAAACCTCGCTTCCAGCTTGGTGTTGGAGAATTTCGTTAAGTCCATCCCTCGCTTCCCGCTTGGGGTTGGAGAATTTCGTTAAGTCCATCCCTCCCTTCCCGCTTGGGGTTGGAGAATCTCGTTAAATCCAAACCTCGCTTCCAGCTTGGTGTTGGAGAATTTCGTTAAGTCCATCCCTCGCTTCCCGCTTGGGGTTGGAGAATCTCGTTAAGTCCATCCCTCGCTTCCCGCTTGGGGTTGAAAATCTCGTTAAATCCAAACCTCGCTTCCAGCTTGGTGTTGGAGAATTTTGTTAAATCCACCTCTTGCTTCCCGCGTAGGGTTGAAGAATCTCGTTTGGGAAGCTAATCCTCGGGCACGTGTGCCCAGATGTTTAATTACAAGCCCGCAGGGCCACCAACAAAACAACAAAACAACAAAAAAACAGAAACAGACAACGGCATCCTTTAAATCTTCGAGGCTTCGGCGGTAGGGTCGGAGGTCTTCGTAGGATCTTCAGGGGCTTGAGCAGTAGGGTCTTGGGGAATCTCCAGGGTAGGGGCGGGGATGGCAGAAGGTTGGGAGCTTGGCGCATCTTCCTGAGCGATGGCTGCCGAGGTGGGCGCCTCGCTGGCCACAGTGCCGTCCTCGTTAAGAAAGAATTCACATTCTCCCTCGGGCTCTCCCGCGCCAAGTTCCCCCATAGTCTCCTCGTAGTTGGGAATGAAGAACTTAATGCGGGGGTCAATGTGCCCGTACTTCGCGACCGCCTGTTTGACCCCCATCCGGACGGACTGGTGGAACATCTTCCTCACACTTTCCACCATCTCAGCCTAAAAAGACTCGGACTTCACATACGTGGGCCCCTCGGCTTCCACCTCCTCGCTAAGCTCAACAACACGCCGTTGGAGCCTGGTAATCTCCTCCTCAGCTTTCTGAAGCTTCCCCTCCTTTTCTCTGAAAAATTGGTGCTCCGCGGATAGCTGCCCCTTGAGCTTTGCCACTTCGCCCTTGAAGTCCCCGTTCTCTTCCTTCAAGTTCTTAGCCTCCTCCTTCACCTTCCCCAGCTCCTCCCTGACCCTCGCGGAGGCCTTGGCCTCGTCCGTCGCCGCGATCTCCGCGGCGCGAACGCGTCTCTCGGCCTCTGCGAGGCTTTTTCCCCTCTTCTCAATCTCGGCGTCCCGCTCTTGGAGCCTCGCCTCCATCCTATCCATATTCCTATGGAGGAGGACGACGCGACCGCATTTATAGTTCGTGAAGAAGGTATTCTGAAGCAATAGAAGAGCACGTTAAAACAAGAACAAAAATAATAAAGTCAATCAAGAAAAAAAACAACCACGAAAGAACAAGACATACCATCGCGGAGTAGCGGAGGATCTCGTCGTTGAGGGCTGCCTCCGAGAGGTTGTTGGCCCATGCAGCCTCGTCGGCCCATGCTGACCTGTCCCAGTCTTGGGACACGCCCCGGGAAGGACCGCGGCAGTGGAACTTCTCGGCAGGAGGCCCGGTGGCCGAGATGACTCGGCTCTTCGAGCCAGGGCACTCGACCATCTCACCCCCTGGGGTTCCCCCTTGGCCATCCCCCTTTTGCTTCTTCCTCTTCTTTCCACGAGGAGACCCCATGCCCTTTCTCTTGGACCCGGCTTTGTCACCAGATCCTCGGGAGTGTTGGGACGACGTTCTGGCAGCGTCCCCCTTCGTCGCCCCCCCCCCCCCCCCCCTCAATCTTCTTCGCCTCAGGCGCCTTCAACGCCAGGACTGGGGCCTTCGGCTGCGAGGCAAGGGGCCTCGCTTGCGAGGTCGGCTCCTTTATGGGGACCCCACGTTGGCCTTGGGGTCTCGGAGCATTGGAGGAAGAAGTCACAGGCCTTTTGCCCTGTGACTTCGCGGTAAGAGTGCCAAGTAAGTCCACTGTAAAAACAAAAAAGGCATAAAAGTTAGGTAAGAAAAAAAAAACGAATTAGCAAGGTTCATAACCTCGCTTCCCAGCAACAAAAGGAAGAAACAATCAAGAAAGAGATGGAATACCCTCTCTGCCCTCGCTAGGGGGGAGGCTGAGACTCAGGCCAGCCCGCTCAAGCCGGTCCTGAGAGAGATACACCTGGTACGGTGCCTGACTCGCTGTGGCGTATCGGGCCTTGATGGCTTTGAGCTCGTCAACCGTATGCGGGCACACGCACCGAACAAAGGTGCCCGGTACCATGGGAAAATTGAGATATCTCCCGGTGGGATCTCGGACCAAAAACCAATTCGGTTTCCACGGCCCGACGTTCGATTGGGCTGTGGTGATTTTAACGTTCGGCGTGCTGAGATTGATGAGGCACGACCGGGTTTCCCTCCTCGCTAGGAATAAAGTCGACAAGTTATCAAGATTCGGCCCATCCCTGAGTTCACGACTTCGAATCGTGTAGGCGCACAACAGCCGCCAAGCGTTCGGGAACAACTGTGCGGGACAGATACGCATGGCCCACAGGTAGTCGACAATATGCTGGGCCAGGGGCAGCCTGAAACCCGCCTGAAGACTGAAGAGGTGCACGACCACACACCTCTCGTAGGACGCCAAGGGTCGGCCCCCCTCTTCGGGAAGTGCCAGCTCAACTCCCTCGGGCCAGGCGAAGTCTTTGGCAATCTTCTCGAGATCCTCACGCTTGAGTGCGGTGGCCATTCCCTCGGACAGATAGTCCTCAGGGGTACCCGGGGTCATGGGAATCCGCTCCTCGAGGACGGGCGGAACGCGAGACACGGCGTCAGTAATCTACGCCGCAGGGAAGCTCGGAGGCACGTAGGGAGGCGGCGCCGAGGTCGTTCCCGCATCCGGCCGCACCGCAACCTCGGTAACAACCTCGTCTGGGGTGGAAGACGAAGCCATTTCAACACCCGACAACGCTCGAAGATGGGAGAAGCGCGAATTGATAGAAGCCTCGGAATCACTTGAAGAAGGCTCGTTGAAAACCAGCGAAGGGGACCTTGGGTTCTGGGAGTCGCTAAGTTCTACGCTTCCCGCGGACTACGAAACCTCCTCGTAAAAACCCTCTTGAACTCTGAAAGCGAATCCGGGCGGAGGGCTCGCAGAGTTTCTCCTAGGCATGAAAAGAACGACGTCCAGGCCACGGAAGGCTAGCACCTGGAAAAGAAAGAAGCGTTGAGACATCGGGCAAAGTAACCAAGGAAAAACAATGCGAGGTCATGACCTCGAAGGGAAGGAAGCGCGAGGTTACGACATCAAAAGGGAGAACAAGACGAGGTCATGACAGCATCTGGAGGAAAGAGAATTCAAGGTCGTAAGAGACAAAAGGCCACGTGGCACCCTAGGGGCTACTCTGACAAGATAGGACGGCGATGGAGAAGTCGAAGCGCCAGAAAGAGGAAAGAGAAGGGGAAACGGAGGCCAGCGGTGGAAAGCAGCGGCGGAGACCCTAACGTCCCATCAATCAGCCGTCGAGACGTTTGGGTTTCCAAGAGCCTCAAAATTCAAAACCACCGAAAAAGAAAAAGAGACGGTCGTCGGTTGGAGGGCGAGGGGTTCGAGTGCATGGTGGTCTCCACCCTCACCCCACCATCCCGCCACCATGACACCGGTGCAAAACGCCAAGAGGCAACCACTGCCCGCTAGGGCACAAGGCCGAACAAAAAGGAAAGAAAGAGAACAGAGCAAAGGAAAAAAACGGCGAGGAAAAGCATGCGGAAACTCGCGCCGACCTCACCACCGCCGTTTCGCCACCGAGATGCCGGCGCAAAACACCAGGCGACACACTATCGCCTCTCCAAACCACAGAACAAAAAGCAAGCAGGGAAAAATCGAAAGCGAACAAAAGACGGGAGAAGAAAAGTCGAAGACTTACTTGTTCAGAATCAACGAGGAGGGAGCGTTGGTGCAATCAGAAGGTGGCTAAGGCTTGCCGGAAACCGTCTGGAGAAACCGCTCGCAGGAAGCCGGAAAGACAAAAAGAGAGAAGGCGAAAATGTTGGAAGAAGAGATAAAAGGGAGGCGTGTGAAGTGCGCTCTTATATAGAGCAAACTTGGGCCTCCCCTGCCCAGGGAGGCTTATTGGGCCTGTCCCTCCTGAGCGGCCCATTAAGCAAGATACGAAGAGCAAGCCCAGAAAAGCTTCACCCTTGCAAACAAAAGAAAAAGCTAATTGTAGAACCTCGCAAAAAGAGGGCTTCGCGAGATGCCCCCCATGAACCTCGGAAACCCTTGAAACCTCGCAAAATGTCTACCCACCTCTCAGAGCCTCGCACCCCGCGATCTTTGAGAACATATGCCCTGCGGCCCTCGGGGCGAGATCCCCAGGCCATGGGGTTGTGATGATGCTCAAAATGGTAAAGTAAGAAGTGGGCCCGGGGTACGAGGAACATACCGACCCAGCGGACCTCCCGAGGATGATCCTGGGGCCCACAACCATATCCACCTTTTATTTTAACAAAATTCCTACCCCCGCGAGGTCCTCCGAAACCATGGAACGAGGTCTACACCTCGTTACCGACTCTACCAACACGCCCGCCCACCAGAACCACTCAGCTAGCGCCACTCTCCCGAGCCAATCACAAGCTGCCTCTCCGCTAGACCAATCAGAGCCCTTGATCTCGGGCGTCCCACATCGGACAACGATCAGAACTCAACTCCCCAATCCTCTATAAATAGAGGAGAATCTCGTATGGAAAAGGGATCGAAAAACATCTTGAACTCAAGAACTATCTTGCTCGTTGAAGATCGACGTGATCGAAACATCGTCAAAAGGCCTCGCTATAGACAAGTGAAGTCCACAAAAAGACTTCAAGTCTCACAGAGTTTCTGCTCACATCAAAGACCTCGTTACACCATCTCGCAAGCCGCTTGCACCTCGTTCTCCCTTACATCAAAGATTCCGCTACCCAACCTCGCTAGTCAGCAACATAGTCCCGCCAACTCAACCTCGCTCGAAAGGACAAGCAAGTGACACTTAGAACTATCTAGCAACTAGGAGATCTCGAGCATTGTTAGGTCGAGATCTCGGATAATCATAGGAGGTCTAGGGTGTAAACCTCGTCGGCTTGTAACCTTGTAGTCTTGTAACCTCGTTGTAAAGAAAATCATAAATAAAGAAGCAAGGTTTCGCACAATCGAATATAATAATCTCGTGTCTTGTCTTTTAGCGAACGTGTCATTTCGGGTTTCATCATAATTATGTTCAAAACATTCAATAGAAACATAGTTCATGAATTCCACCGTCTATTCATGAAGTTTTGTGATTAAAGTCTCCGCCTTTGATTAACCTTTTTCCACCGTCTATAAGTTTAATCAAAGGATTCATCCATGAATAATCAAATTTCACCGTCTATTTAATTATTCTAGTTGTAATTCAACCTAGAAATAGAATAGGTGATCAAGCTATTATAATCCTAAGTGAATTTAATCAATCAAGCACGGAGAGATTAATTCTAGTCAAGGTAAATTGAAATAATTCAAATCTCACAAACAATCATGCATACAACTTCAACTAACTAATTGGACATGGGAAAATTAGCTAGAATAAGACATTAAAGGAGAATTAAACTTACAAGAATTTGATTTCTCTTCAATGTTGCAAACTAGGGTTTGGTCTCCCACAATTTCTCCAAATCAAACTAACTTAGAACAAAACCAATAGATAGCATAAGATAACATCCTCCAAATAAACCCTAAGAAAAGTATTTATATCGTAGCTAAAAACATCCAAAAATACTAATAAAGTCGGCCCAAATGATAACACGAAGGCTCGAGTCAGCGTCGGATCAACGCGCCGAAGCGCGGTCAAGGCCTCCCAAAGCGCGGTCGCGTTATGACCTGTCCTGACCGCACTTTGCCTGCAGCAACTCTAGTGACACTTTAGAGGCTGTTTTGACCCTCTTCGAATTGGAATTTGGACTTGGAGTAAACATATGAATTGTAGCTCTTCTAGTTAGCTTTCCAGTGATACTAAATTCAGCTTCATCCGACCATTGTAGCTCCCAAACCAAGCTTTTCAAGATAGAGGTGTCAAAACAAGACTCCAATGCATGACCCGGGTTTAAGCGTTCTTTTCACACAAGCTCTTGGGCCTTAGCTCTTCTAATCTTTATTTGTATCACTCTAAGATTCATCAAAATCCACCATAGTCCACTAAACTTCGTCCCGTCCACGCTTGTTTACCTAAAGATCTGCAAAACCGAACAAAACAAGCGCAACTACCCGAATTTCCTAGAAAACCTAAGAAATAAACTAGACTAAGCTAAAACCAAGCAAAGTAATCATAAATATGCAACCTAAACATTACCTAAATGCAAGCTATCAAATTCCCCCGTGCTTAACCCTTGCTTGTCCTCAAGCAAGACATAAATCCAAAACACACCACAGAAATGCAATCATGCATCCATCTCATAATCAAACAAGCATTTCACATAAAATCAAAAACCCGACCAAGACTTCATAACATGCATTATCACAAGCAAAGAGCAAAGACCATTCATTCATTCTAGACCTCACCAAGGTAAATGTGTTTGCACTCTTACTCTCAAGTGTTTAAAGTTATGTGTTTCACTCAAAATCAGCCATGAAAACTAGACTACCATAAGCTTGCATCAGAGTTCTAAATCTCCACCACTGGGGATCAAACACATAACAAAAATCAAGAGGTCTTTTTAAGGGTTGTAATGGGGCCAAGGTAAAGAGAAATTTGGAAGGAATCATATTTGGCTTGTGGTGCTAAATCCGGAATAAAGAACTAATTCTAACCCAAAATTCAATACTTTCTTTTCTTACTTCTCCCAAACTTTCTTTTTCAACTCCATACACCCATTTATGCACTTCATTTCTTCTTCTTTTTTCTTTCTTCTTTCTTCACTTTTTTTCTTGCCTCTTCTTCAACTCTTTCTCTTATACTTATGAAGATTACTAACAGTTGAACTCAACTTTTTTCTTTGCTTTGCATGAAAATTGGTCCGACCATATGCTCCGACCATATGTGAGACCATATGGTCGGAGCATATGGTCGGACCATTTCTCTTATAAGAAAATGGTCTCACTTATGAAGATTGACAAGTTCGACATGTTTGACAACTTATGAAGACCAATTCTCTTATACTTATGAAGATTGACAACATGGTCAGACCATATGCTCAAAATTGGTCTCACAAGTTTGACAAGTTTGAGCATATGCTATTTCATGAAAATTGGTCTCACTTATGAAGATTACTAACACCCAGGTCGGAGCAGAAGGTCCGGGTCTCCTCGCAATCAAATCTAGGGCCATGGTCAGTCATGATGGTCATGGGAACGCCAAAGCGGCAAACGAGGTTCTTCCACAGGAAGTCGCAGACCTTTGTCCCCGTGATCTTGGCCATGTCTTGTGCCTCAACCCACTTCGTGAAATAGTCGACGATGACCAAGATATACCGCACCTGGCCAACAACCTTGGGGAAGGGGCCGAGGATGTCCATCCCCCACATCGCGAAGGGGCATAGCGCGTGGATGGAGCGAAGACGCGAGGTCGAGGCGTGCTGGAGGTTACCGTGCTTTTGACACTCGTCACATCGCTGGACATAGGCCATCGCCTCTTGTCGGAGAGTGGGCCAAAAGTATCCTAAATGGGTGATTTTATGTGTTAGGGATCGCCACCCTGGGTGGCCGCCACATACCCCCTCGTGTGCCTCATAGAGGATATGCTCCGTAGACTCGGTCTGCACACATAGCAGGTTGGGCTCAGCATAGCCTCGGCAATAGAGACGGCCGCCGTTGACGCAATAGCGTGCCGCCTGCATTTTCAATTTCCGAGCCTCCGCGGGGTCCTCTGGTAGGACGCCGCTTTCCACGTATCGCGTGATTGGGGTCCTCCTGTCCACAGTGGTGACGAAGAGAACCTCGCTGGTTACACTCCGCGAGAGTTTTCTTTCTACCATCACGCGATTTCCTACCTCCAAGGGGAGGGCAGAGCACAACCTCGCGAGAGCATCCGCTTTTGTGTTTGAGGTTCACGGGATGGACTCTACCACAAAGGTTTCTAGGCACGACACCAAGGCTTTGACTTTTTCTCGGTACGCATGCAGGAACCCCGTCCGGGTGTCGTATTTCCCGTTGAGCTGACGTGCAACCAGCTCGAAGTCAGTGTAGACCCTGATTTTGTGGGCTCCACTAAGGAGCGCCATCTCTATTCCGGCGATCATGGCCTCGTATTCGGCCTCGTTGTTGGTGGCATCGAAGGCGAAGTTAAGGGTGTACTCCGTCTCGATCGAGGGAACGGCGAGGAACACGCCAGTCCCACCACCGGCATCACATCGTGAACCATCAACTAATACCTTCCACTCCTCCGAGATCGCATCAGTTTCGGGGAAGGTGACCTCCACCATGAAGTCGGCGAGGGCATGTCCCTTCATTGCGGTTCTAGGGAGGTAGTTGATGTCGAATTCGGACAGCTCGACTGCCCACTTCGTCATTTGCTCGGAGAGGGCGGGCTGGTGGAGGATTTGTCGAAGTGGGAGGTCAGAGAGGACCTGAATAGGGTGCGCGTGGAAGTAAGGGCGCAGGCGCCTGGCGGCGGTTACGACGGCCAGTGCCATCTTCTCTGCCGGGGAGTATCGCTGCTCCGCGGGCTGGAGCACGCGACTTGTGAAGTAGACCGGGTGCGTGGCTTTTCTGGTTAGCACCGCGCTGACCGTCTCCGGGCTCACTGCCACATATAACTAAGAGTCCTCGCCTGTCAATGGAGGTGACAACGTAGGGAGCTTTGATAGGAAGGCTTTTAGCTTGGAAAAAGCGAGCTCTAGCCCCTCGTCCCAAACAAACTTGTCGTTTTTCTTGAGGGCTGCAAAGAAGGATAGAGACTTGTCCGCCAAGCGGGAGCAAAACCTCCCCAAGTAGTTCACGGCGCCGTTGAGACGTTGTACCTCTGTGCGAGATCGCGGCGACCTCATTGAGAGAATCGACTCGACCTTGGCGGGGTTGACGTCGATCCCGCACTCGCTGATCATGAAGCCTAGGATGTCTGAGGGTTCAAGCTGAGACGATTGTGCCTGAGGGTCACAAATACCTCGTGGAGATCGACCAGATGCTCCTCGGGGCTTTTGCTCCGCACTATGATGTCGTCGACGTAGGCCAACACGTTTCTCCCCAAATGGTTTTTGAAGACCCGGTCAACGAGACGTTGGAAAGTCACCCCTGCATTTTTAAGGCCGAAAGGCATGAACTTATAGCAGAACGTACCCCGCTGCGTGATAAAGGAAGTCTCCTCCTCGTCACGCAGACTCATCGAGATTTGATTGTATCCCGAGTACGCATCGAGGAAACTTGCTCATCGATCAAGGTAGGGGGTAGCTGTCTTTGGGGCACGCTTTGTTGAGGTCTTTGAAGTCCACGCACATCCGCCACTTGCCGCTGGCCTTTTTGACCAGCACGACGTTGGACAACCATTTCGGGTACTAGACCTCGCGGATAAACCCCGCGGCCAGCAGCTTAGCCACCTCTTCGTTCGCGGCGTTTGCCCTTTCTTCATTCATCTTTCTCCGTCGTTGCACGACAGGGCGGGTGGTGACGTCGACGTTCAAAGAGTGCTGGGCCACGGTGCGCGGGACGCAACGGAGGTCCTTGGCGGTCCAGGCGAACGTATCGCGGAATCTGGACAGCAGGGCCTCTAGCGACTCCGCCGATTTCCCGGAGAGGCATTCTCCCAAGTAGATTTTCTCGGACTCATTTCCGAAGAGGGTAATCACCCTTCTTTTTGCCTCGGGAATGGGGATTGTGAAGTCCCGGACTTCGACGTCGGCCTCGCCGGGGGACTCCACCATGAACACCGTGCATTTCTGTTTTGCCGAGGTCGCATAGCAAACGCGACCCTCCTCCTGGTTGCCCTTGACCTCTCCAACCCCGCCGTCAATGGGGAATTTCATCTTTAGGTGATAGATGGAGACTACCGCCTGGAATTTCATCAGGGACACCCTCCCGATGATTGCATTCCACACCGAAGGCAAGTGTACTACGGTGAACTCCACCATCTCGGTCCTCCTCGTGGAGTCGGTGCCCAGCGTCATCCAGAGGTCTATGAGACCTGCCACGTCGACCTCGTCTCCAGAGAAGGAGGTGAGCTTCCCAGCGTAGGGCTTCTAGGATGTTTCGGAGATGCCCAACTGCTCGAAGGCGCCGTAGTACATAATGTCCACGGAGGATCCCGTGTCTACCAGCACTCGCTTCACCATTTTCGAGCCCACTTGAGCGTGCACCACCAAGGGGTCGGAGTGCGGCATGTGGAGTCCCTCGGCATCCTCGGAGGTGAAGGCCAAGCCTACGTGAGACCGCGAGGTTTAGGCAACGCTAAATATCGGGGGGCTCATGATGGCTTGCCCTCGCGTACCGCTTTCTATCCGCCTGGCTTGATCCAGCCAGCGATGGTCCACCCGAGATGGTATGGATATATCCATCGGGCGTTGTTGTCTGCCCAGACTGTGCCTGCTTTGCGGGAGCCTGCTGCTCGACGTTGTTGGCCTGAGCCTGACTCGGGCCTCGTGGTATGGTATTGGCGCCTGACGCGGGGTTGGCGCGTCCCTTTTCGTTTGGGTTGTACAAAGACCCGCCCTTGCCCCTATAGCCTCGTTGCTTCCCGTCGAAGCAGTTCCAATTGCTACCGCGGTTGTTGTTGCGGTTGGCGTCGTTCCCGTTGTTATTGTTGTTGTTGCTTCTGTTGTTGTTGTTGTAGTTCCTGTTGTTGTTGTTGTTGACGGGGTTTTGGGCCTGCGTTACATATGCATCCCTCGCGGGTGGTGCGGCCACCTTCGCCTTTCCTTTAGCCTCGGCGACGATTTCCTTGTCGGTCTTCGGTCACGAGCTCTGGTTTGTGGCATCCTCGGCGTATACCTGGATTGTGATCAGGGTGCACAGGCTATCGTACGTCGTTGGGCATTTCAAGAAAATGTAAGTCTTGAAAGGCCCCAGACACAGTTTGCCCATGAGGGTATCTCGCACCGAGGATTCGTCGATGTGTGCGATCTCTGCTACTGCGGTGGTGAACCTCGTGAAGAAGGTGCCCAACAACTCGCCCTCTCCCTGTTCAATACCGCGGAGATCCCGCATTTTCTTCTTGCGCTTCCTCGAGCCGCTGAAGTGTGTGACAAAGGATTCACACAGCTGAGCAAACGACGCCACAGACCCGATCTTGAGGCTTATGAACCACGTCATCGCGGCCTTGTCCAGGGTGGTTGGGAAGATGCGGCAGAATATGGCGTCGTTGTAGGGGTTGACATTCATTTGGACGGCAAAGTGCTTCACGTGCTTCTCCAAGTCAGCCGTGCCGTCGTATAGTCCCATTTGTGGCCAATGGAAACCTTTGGGCATAGGCGTGCCCTGGATCTCGTCCACAAAGGGGGATGTGCACCCGGTCTCGACGGCCTGTCGGCTCGACCTCGATTTCAGAGGGTGCGTCGACGTCGTTGGCCTCGATTTGGGGGGATGCAGAGCACTCCCCGCTGTTTCGGACAGCTCCGTGTCCTTCATTCTCGAACGTCGTGAATGGGACTGCGAGATCTGCATGGGGTCCCGAAGAGGCCTCTCCGTCGATGAGGGGTGGAGGTCTCGTGCCCCGGCGCATGCCCAGGGACGTACGGAGGAACGTACTCGGAGTGGGGTTGCCCCGGGGGGGGGGGAATAGGGACGTATGAAGGGGCGAAGCCCTGCTGGTATTGCCCATAGCCCGGGTAGGGATATGGGTTCGGGGGTGCACCACCCGGCTCGTACCCTTGGAATGGGTAGGGGTTTTGTGGGGAGGTGTACGTCCAGTCCGGGAGGACCACGAACGGGCAGCCCGGAGGCCCCGCGCCCGTCCACTGCGTGGTTTTGGGCATGTTATCGGGGTGTTGGGGGAAGAAATTGTTTGGGCAAGCCATTTTGAGGGGGTTGAAGCCAAGGTTTGCACAAATTGAGAAACTGCTTAGGATGAAGAGGTTCCCACAGACGGCGCCAGTGATGAAACCCGAAATAAACCGTTCGCTAGAAGACAAGAAACAAGATTATTTTATTCGATTGTGCAAACGCTTGCTCTTTATTTATAGTTTTCTTACAACGAGGTTACAAGCCAACGAGGCTTACAAACAAACGAGATTTACACCCTAGACCTCCTAGGAGTATTCGAGATCTTGATCTAAACAATGTTCGAGATCTCCTAATCGTTAAGCGACTCTACCACCTACGGACCGCTTGATTGATTTTGGCGCGAGGCTGAGCTAAGAGTGTGGTGAAGATGGCTTGCAAAGATTGTGTAGCGAGGCCCTTGGTGTGAGCGAGAACTTTGTGTGACTTGAAGTCTTTTTGTGGACTCCACTTGTCTATAGCGAGGTCTTTTGACGATGTTTCAACACGTCGATCTTCAACGAGCAAGATAGTTCTTGAGTTCAAGACGTTTTTCGACCCCTTCTACCTACGAGGTTCTCCCTTATTTATAGAGAATTAGGGAATCGAGTTTTGGTATTTATCCGATGTGGGACACCCGAGATCAAGGCCTCTGATTGGTCCGGAGGTGAGGCAGCCGGTGATTGGCTGGGGAGAACGGCGGCAGCTGAGTTGACCAGGTGGACGGGGGTGTTAGTCGAGTCGGCAACGAGGTTTAGACCTCGTTTCGGAAGACCTCGCTCGGGGAGGGAATTTGCTTAATTAAAAGATGGATATAATTGTGGGCCCCGGAATCCACCTTGGGAGTCCCGTCGGGTCTGTTTATTCCCTGTACCCCGGACCCACTTCCTGTTTGACTATTTTGAGCAGCTGAGTGGACCAGGTGGGCGGGGGTGTCAGTCGAGTCGGCAACAAGGTTTAGACCTCGTTTCGGAAGAACTCCCTCGGGGAGGGAATTTGCTTAATTAAAAGATGGATATAATTGTGGGCCTCGGAATCCACCTTGGGAGTCCCGTCGGGTCTGTTTATTCCCTGTACCCTGGACCCACTTCCTGTTTGACTATTTTGAGCACCATCATTAAGAAAACATTTGAGCACCATATTGACGTAAATACGCGACTTGCTTAATATATTTAGTTAATTTCTTAATTGTCATTGTAGTAACCTCTTATAACCTTTCATAATATAATATAAAATTATAAAGATTATTAAATTCTCTATTTTATAGAAAAAATTTATTGGGATAATTACCCATTTATTTTATTTAGAATTTAGCGGATATTACATCCGATCCTTTATGTGCCGAATATCCGGTAAGAAATATCTGATTGGATCGGATATTTGGGAGCGCATACCCGAAATACCCGTTTTGTAAACTATATCTATTTTGATTCAGAACGAGGCGGATCAATGGCTATCCGATTTAGGATATCCGCTAATCTAATCCAAAAACTTGTTTAACACTATTATTTAGAGGTGTTGGATGTCAAATTGCTAACCTACTTTAAAGTTTATACTATAACTAAACTTGCTAAAGAAAACATTTAAACAAAAGTTCAAATTAGATATAAAAAAAAAAAAGTTCCCACGAAGTTTTAGAATACGCTGGTCGTCGAGTAACTTTCCTGTTATGTTATGACTTGCTAGAGCTTAGAGAATAGAGAGGTAGAGTCGTAGAGATGAGCGGTAGTAGTTTTAGAATCTACTATATATATATATAAAAGCAATAAGGTTTGGAGCCACCACATTGCGCCACATCATCTTTTGCCACATGTCATTCTTAAAATGTGCCACATTAGATTTTGACACGTGTCATCTACTCATTAATTTATATAAATTATACAAATAAATTGGTAATTTTGGAAACAAATCTTATAATATCATCCAATGTTTTAGAAAGAATCCAAATTGTAATTTTTTAAGTTTATAGCATATCTACTATATATATATATATATATATATATATATATATTAATTATTCTTTCCACTTCATATTCCATATTATATATTAATTATTCTTTCCACTTCAAATTCCACATGGCAAATTTTTTCCACTTAATTAAAATATTTTTATTTCCCAAATTTAGATAATATCTTAATTTTTGGTAGGAGATAATATCTTAACTAAAAAAATTTAACTAATGGTTGGATTTTTTTCCTTATAAGCCAATAAAATATATATGCTCAATCTCATCTCTTCCATATTTTCAAAATATATCTTTTTTATTTTATTTTTTTCATATTTTATCTCCTTCTTTTAAATTAAGCCTATTTATCAAATATTATCAATGAAAATGAGTAATGTGGATTATTTTATCTTAATAATCTATGTTTATTCTCAATTTTAAAATTAATAATCTAGATTTAATTTATTTTATTTGATTTAAAAAAAATTAATTTTTATACATATTACGAGCAATAAATTACTTATATTAAAATTTATATTATATTTTTATTTATTAATATCTTTTTTTATAGTATATGAAAAAATATCGTGTCATAGTCGTGCAGGGCAGGACGGGGACAACTAGTTCTGTAAAATAATAAGAAAGGGTTATAAAAGAAAGGTTAGGTTAGTGTTAGATTTCTTTAAAAAAAGAAATTTCTTTTGAAAAATATAATTAAACGGGGATAATTATTGATTACTGAGTACAAGGCTGAGCAAACTCATAGGCCAATGGGTCATGACAATATGTAGTATTGAAAAAAGACCCATTAAAGTGTTAATACAATATCTATGCTACTTAAATATTAGTTTCCATATCCAAAAACATATAATATATATCAATAGTACCGGATATTTCGGATATCCGTTTACCTTAAAACCCCAATCCGTATCCGGTCCGAGTATTCGAAAAAATCAGCCGGATCGGACCGGATACGGATCAATTTGAAACAGATTATTTTGATTACAGATAAATACGGATCGAATTGGCGGATTTTTCGAATCGGATCAACAGATTGGGTGACTTTGCTCACCCCTAATTTGTTTATGATCGATCCATTCCAAGATGTGAGAGTCGGGCTTATTGGTGCAAGAATAAGTTTGAGGGAGAGATTCCCAGAGGACCTCATTATCACCCTACAAATACCAAGTCCTCATTCATCTACAATTCGCCCATCCGAATTTTTCAAAGGTTCATGACCCATCCCATCTTTGGTCCGGGTTGTGGTGAGAGCAATTGTTCAAGGATGGAGTTGTTAGTTCTTTATGCCATTTTGAAGCACCAAATGATTAATTCCACTGGATTTCTAATAGGACATCTCGCCTTAGTGGGTAACCGAGGGTCCGATACCCGGTGGTATTGCTATTGGTGGCATTGTGACTAAGTTTGCTCGACATTTCTGTATATCATTGGATAGGATCTGGATCGACATAAAGTCTATTCCAATGGATTTCAAGATGTTCAACAAGATGAGATTATTGTACATGATACATGACAATTTTTATTTGTTGATTGCAGTAAGTCGAATGGCCCCCTCCTTAGTTGTTACTCGCCATGATATCTAAATCAACAATGCATTAAAGTTAAATACATATAACAAATACTTTAAATAAAAGGACTTTTATAATAATTTGAAACTCCCACTATTTTATTCAAAATCAATAGCCCTCACTAATGATCTCGGAGAATTTTGTTGCCTAAATTCTCTAGAAAGACTGAAACCCCAATTTGTCTAGTTTGCAGACAACTTTGGTTGTACCTACAAATTAGATTTATTAGGTAGGCCTTAATTTCGCCAATTGTAATCCCATGCAATTTTCAGTATCTGTCGGATGGTTCTCTCGCCTATAAATCAAATCCATGAAATGTATATCCAACATTTGTTCCTTGAACTACTTAACCTTAGCTTTGGCTAACAAGTTAAAAGTTCAAGTTAAGTCGACCCATTAACTTAGTCAAGAAAAACTATAGACATTAAAATATGGTCCCACAACTGAGTTGTACCAACCCAAATAAGAACTCTACTTATTATCTTAACTAATTAATGGAGGGTTTTAAACACTTGACAATATTTTAATGAGGGTTTTTACTTTGCAAAAATTCTGATCTCACCAAACATATATATACACTATATCATTCACACGGATATATGAAAATTACAGAACTTGAATTATATATACATGTTTACCATAATAGCATATATACACACACATGATACATATACACATACATTGACAAGATCACGTACAGTATACAAAATCACATGCATATCACTGCATTCACTTCAACTTGCACTATATAAAAAAAATTCATAATGCACATGCATGGTTGATGGATTCCAGACCGCTTTCCTTTGGCATGGTTTCTCCTCCTTTTCTCCATGAAGACAACATTAAGATTTCTAAATTTTATAACTAGTCTACTCAAGATTGGAATTGGACTGCTCTTCAACAAAGATTATTGCAATATGATTTGTTGGAACCTTTGAAAATTCAGTTGGTTTCTTCGGAATCACCAGATATTCAGACGTAGTTCTACTTTTAAGACGGCTTATTTTCTGTTAAATCTGCTTATAGGCCGATCTTGGTTGCTTCTTCTGATGTTGAATCTTCTATTTCTAATGGTCATCTCGATCTTTGGAAGAAGGTATGGTCTCTTAATGTTATCCCCCATGCCAAGAATTTTCTATGGAGATCTCTTAAACACTTTTTGCCTTGTGTTTCTAATCTAAAGTAAAGAAAAGTTGTTTATTTGGCTAGTTGTGGTCTATGCCTTGCTAAGATAGAATCTGAATTGCACATTCTATTGAAGTGTTCTATTGCGCACTAGGGATTTTTGGGCTCAACTTCCTTAGTATCATCTTGTCGTTTCTCTTAATCCTCAATCTCTTAGGGATTGGTGGTGTTTTGTACATTCTATACTTTCTCAAGACTTGCTTGAATTTTGGTGTGTTTGTATTTAGGCTTTGTGGTTTAATAGGAGTGCTCGGATTTTTGAAGGGTTTGTCAAAGAGCCGGAACAACTTGTTCAATATGTTCATCTTCAGTTTGCTTAGTTTTCTACTGGGCTAGCTGGCCTTGGTTTTGTTTTGAAAGACTACAATAGATATTTGATTGTTTTAGGGAATGAACGTTTAAAACCTGGTATAAGCATTGGTGTTTTGGAAACATTTGCAATTCTCTAGGGTCTTCAAGTTGCTTTGATGTTTTTTTTTATCTAGAGTGGTTTTTAATTCTGGTTTTCTTGTTGTGACTGGCTTGTGTTGCTTATACTTTGCCTCGTTCTACTCTAGGTATGGTCATTAAACAAATTTTGCTTCGTCGGAGTTCCTTTCAGCTTTGCAAGATTGTTTTTTGTTCCAAGGATCTCAATGATCAAGCACACACTGCTGCTCAATTTGGTTGCAACTTGTCTTCTAATGCTCGTATTTTCTTGTATGATGTATAGGAGTATATCTAATGCCAATTCTTTTATGATGTATAGTAGACAACCATAATAATGTTGTTGTTATGAAAAGATTATAAAAACTAGACCACTTAATCTTTTGGAAAGAACACTTAAACAAACTTTATGAGAACTTTTAGATCATTAGAAGAGAAGGAGGGAGAGTAAGAACTTTAGAGAGTGTATTTCTTACTCTACTTTGGTACAAGTTTTACAATGTATGATGGTCATATTTATAGGCCAAAAGTGGGGTAAAACTTTAGTAAATCTCCATGATTTATGCATGGAATTAAGGAGGTGAAGAAGGTGAATAATTCACCTTGTACAATTTACCTCCAATCATACATTATACACTTGTTCATACATGATATGTGTAATACATGTGTGTGTAGATAGATAACTTGTAGTACGAAAATTTTGACTTCATAACACTCCCCCTTGAATATTCACCTTCTTTTCATGTTGTAGGATATGGGTAGACGTTGCCTCATTAAAAAACCTTGTCAGGAAAAAAACCCAGTGGGACAAAAACCTGAACGAAGGGAAAAAGAGTGCAACCATTGATCCCATTGTACGCCTTGATGTTGCCTCATTAAAAACCTTGTCAAGCAAAATCCAGTGGGATAAAAACTTGATCGAAGGGAAAAAGAGTGCAGCGCGTATTATACTCCCCCTGACTTCAACCTATGTCTCGAAGTCTACACATTCCAATTCTGGATACCAGTTCTCCAAATTTCTTGGGGATTAAAGACTTTGTGAACAAGTTAGCCAAATTGTTATTTGATCGAATTTGTTGGATGTCCACTTCACCAGCTTCTTCCAATTCACGAGTGGAGAAGAATTTTGGAGATATGTGCTTTGTGCGGTCACCTTTGATGTACCCCTTCTTCATTTGAGCAACGCATGCTGAGTTATCTTCATATAATATTGTTGGATCACCAGTGATGGGCTTCATTCCACTTTCTTTCTGAATGAATTGAATCATTGTTCGAAAGAACGCACATTCTCTTCTTGCCTCATATAAAGCAATCAATTCTGCTTGATTTGATGATGTGGCAGTCACAGTCTGCTTTGTTGATCTCCAAGAGATGGCAGTGCCCCCATATGTGAGCACATAGCCATTTTGCGATTTGGCTTTGTGTGGGTCAGACAAGTACCATGCATCTTCATATCCAGTTAAGGTTGCATCCCTTTGGTTACGATAATACAACCCAAGATCATGTGTTCCTCGGAGATAGCGGAATACATGTTTGATCCCGTTCCAATGTCTCCTTGTGGGTGCAGTGCTATACCTGGACAACAAATTACTGCAAAAGCAATATTTGGCCTCGTATTGTTAGTTAAGTACATTAATGCACCAATTGCACTTAAATATGATACCTCAGGACTAAGAACCTCTTCATCCTCTTCTCGGGGACGAAATTGATCCTTTTCTACATTGAAGGATCGAACTTCCATTGGAGAGCTCAAAGGGTGTGCTTTGTCCATGTAAAATCTTTTAAGAACTTTCTCAGTGTAATTAGACTGATGGATAAAGATTACATCCCTTAAGTGCTCAATTTGTAAACCAAGACAAAGCTTTGTTTGTCTGAGATCTTTCATCTCGAATTCTTTCATCAAATATTTCGCAGTATCTTGAAGTTCATTTGGAGTTCCGGCGATGTTTAAATCGTCAACATAAACTGCGATAATAGGGAATCTCTTTTCGGATCGCTTGATGAAAACACATGGACAAACGGTGTCGTTCTTGTATCCCTCTTTCATGAGGTATTCACTGAGGCGGTTGTACCACATTCGCCCAGATTGTTTTAGTCCATACAATGACCTCCTCAATTTTATGGAAAATATTTCTCGAGGTCCACAATTATTGGCCTCAGGCAACTTGAGTCCTTCTAGGACTCTCATGTAGATATCTGTATCAAGTGATCCATATAAATAAGTTGTAACGACATCCATGAGACGCATTTGTAACCTTTCAAAGACAGTCATGCCAATTTGGAATCTCAATGTAGTTGCATCAACTACCGGAGAGTATGTTTCTTCATAATCAACTCCATGGATCTGAGAAAAACCTTGTGCTACAAGCCTTGCGTTATGTCTTACAATTTCGTTTTTCTCATTTCGTTTGCGTAAGAAGACCCATTTATAGCCGACTGGCTTCACACCATTTGGTGTACGAACTAGTGGTCCAAAGACCTCTCGCTTTTCAAGCGATTTTAGTTCTGCCTGAATAGCCTCTTTCCATTTTGGCCAATCATTTCTTCGTCGACATTCATCAACCGATTTTGGCTTAAAATCATCATCTTCAATTACAATATTACTAACCACTGAGTAGGCAAATACATCATCGACAATTACATCTTTTCGATTCTATTGTGTGCATGTGGACACATAGTTTATGGAAATCTCAAAATTGTCGATATCATTATTCTTGTCTAGAATATCACCCTCTGTTGAGGTATTCTCATTTTCAATATCTTTGCCTTTATCATCATTCTCATGATTCATTGTGGCTTCTCCTGCTATACCCTATTAGCTCCTTGCCTTTCTCGGTTTTAAATCTTTTGAACCTAACGGTCTACCACGCTTTTGGCGTGTTGCAGACTCGCTTGCGATGGATGCATCTGGCAATCCATTGGGTATTTCAATTCTTGCTGGAGCATTTGCTGCCGGTATATGTGATTTAGTTAACCTATTTGTATCAGTAAATGCATCTGGTAACTGATTTGCAACATTTTGCAAATGAATGATCCGTTGTACTTCTTGTTCACACATTTTTGTTCTTGGATCAAGATGGGATAATGAGGTTATATTCTATGTGATTTCTTTCACATGTGGGTCCCCATTTTTCTTTTCTCCCCCTAAGGCTGGGAATATATTTTCATGAAAATGGCAATCAACAAATCTTGCTGTAAATAAATCACCAGTTGTTGGTTCAAGATATTTGACTATCGAGGGAGACTCAAAACCAGCATAAATTCCCAATCTCCTTTGGGGTCCCATCTTTGAGCGTTGAGGTGGAGCAATAGGGACATAAACTGCACATCCAAATATTTTTAGATGTGAAATATTTGGCTCCTTACCAGACACAAGTTGCATAGGGGAATGTTCATGGTTTGCACTTGGCCTTAACCGAATTAAGGTTGCTGCATGTAACATTCCATGTCCCCATGCCGATGGTGGTAATTTTGATTTCATCAATAATGACCTGGCAATTAATTGCAATCGCTTTATCAATGATTCAGCGAGACCATTTTGTGTGTGAACATGAGCCACTGGATGCTCTATATCAAGCCCATTTGACATACAATAGTCATTGAATGTCTGATATGTAAATTCTCCTGCATTATCGAGCCGAATTTTCTTTATTGTATAATCCGGAAATTGGGCCCTCAATCGGATTATTTGGGCAAGGAGTTTAGCAAATGCAACATTTCTTGTTGATAGTAGGCTTACATGTGACCAACGTGTAGATGCATCAATTAGCACCATAAAGTATCGAAATGGTCTACATGGTGGAGCAATTGGCCCACATATATCTCCTTGGATTCTTTCTAAGAATGCAGGATTCTCACTTGCAATCTTGTTTTTAGAAGGCCTGATAATTAGCTTTCCAAGTGAGCAAGCAGTGCAATTAATATCACTGCACGAAAGAACCTTAATGTTCTTTAATGTATGTCCAAGTGAGCTCTTTATGATTTTATGCATCATTACTGCTCCCAGATGATCCAATCGGTCATGCCACAATGTGAATGCAGCTTGGTCATATGATCTTTTGTTAAACACTGCATTGACCTCAAACGGATAAATGTATGCATGATATAATCCGGGGGTTTGTGTTGGCATCCTTTCGAGAATCTGTTTATAGCCAGATTCATGTTTTATGATGCACAAGTATTCTTTCCCATTTTCATTCATGGTTTCCATATGAAACCCATTTAGGTGCACATCTTTAAAGCTTAGTAAATTCCTTCGAGATTTACTCGAATATAGTGTGTTATTTATTACTAGCTTTGTTCCCTTCGGGAGTAGAATGACAGCTCTTCCAAAGCCTTCGATGAGTATTGACACACCGGATATTGTAGTGACATTGCCTTCAAAGGCTCTTAATTGGATAAAGTATTCTTTACTCCTCAAGATGGTGTGTTGTTGCACTGTCCAAAAGACATTGCTCCTTCCCATCGGGTTTCAATTTAGGTGAATCCATGTTTTTCTATAAATATAAAGAGAAGGAGAATTAAGACATTAATAAAAGCTTCATATATTATACAAGGATAATTATATTACACAAGTTCTATTATACAAAGTCTATTATACAAAGTCATGCAAAATAAAGGTTAAAGCATGGAATACAAAAGAAATTGCAAGTATTATACAATAACATGGGAGGTAGTAGAGATATTTAGGGGTTTATGCTTTTCATTTAAACCCCTAAGGCATAGCCATCATCATTCTCAAGGTTGAGAAAGTCATTGACATCCAAATTAGTCACAGGTGACCTATCCACATCTTTATTATCGATGTAGTTGGTCTCGGTAGCCCTTTCTTTATTCTTTTCAGCTTGGTAGAGCTTCACTAGGTGTGGAGCTGTGCGACATACCTTTGACTAGTGACCAGTCATGCCACATCTGTAGCATGTTGATTTGGATTTCTAGGAGGATCCTGATGGACCCATCTGGACCTTTTGCTTCACATCCCCCTTGTAGCCATGGTTCTCACGGTGATTATCGTGGCTTTTGTTGTAAACTCGGCCACGCCCATGGCCACCACGACCACCACGGCTCCCATAGTTACCACGACCTTGTCCACGCCCATTATTACGGCATGATTGTTGACCACGTTCATTGTTGTTCCTATCATGGAACGCTTTGTTCATAGCATTTGCTTTTGGGGCAGTTGTTGAGCTAGTACGCCTTAGGTTGTGGGTTTCCATTAGGAGCTCATTATTCTTTTCAACAACCAACAATACTTTCAACAAGTCAGAATATCTTTTGAAATTTCTTTCTCTGTACTGTTGTTGCAATAATATAATTGAAGCATGCATAGTGGAGAAAGTTTTCTCCAACATTTCTTGTTGAGTGATCGTTTGACCACACAATCTCAATTGAGAAGTGATCTTGTGGATATCACTCTTGTACTCGGTGATGGACTTAAAGTCCTGGAACCTTATAGTGTTCCACTCATGTGTTGCTTGTGGGAGCAAAACTTCATTTTGATGAGCATAGCGCTCATTCAGGCTCCCCCACAATTCTCTAGGATCCTCCACAAATAAGTACTCAGTTTTGAGACTCTTATGAATGTGGTGGCGGAGGAACACAATGGTTTTTGCCTTTTCCTGTAGGGTGGCACTATTGTTTGCCCCAATTGTTTCCTCAAGGCCATTTTCCTTGAGGTGAGTCATGGCATCTACCCTCCATTCGAGGTATTTTTGGCCCGACAAATCAAGGATATCAAACTCCCTTTTATCAATGTTTTCCATTAGTTGCTACATATAAAGATATGCAAATTAAAGGTTAACATAATCAATAATATAATGCATGAGTCGTGTATGGGACGATTGAAGGACATGTCATATCAAACAATAAATATATGCATGTAGATGATATATTCAGAATGCATAAAGAAAGATTGCGTGAGTTAGAGAAGTAATCAATATACATATAGGCATAGACAATATCGTAAGGCAAAAGTAAGAGATCATATGAAATGAAAGAAAATTATATAGCGGAAATTTCAAAATCTTTAAAGTCCTTAAAGTCATTAGAGTCCGAAATCCTTAAAGTCCTTAGAGTCCGAGGTCCTTTAAGTCCAAAGTCTGAAGTCCTTAAAGTCCTTACAAAGTCTTGTTCCCTTCATCCCCTTTTTCACTTTTTTTTTCACTTCCGACCTTATCTCCTTCCTCCACTTCCATGTTCAACCACCTTTACCAAATTTTTCTTTCGACATTCTCCATGGCCGACGACGAGATTATGCGTCGTCTTAGAGCCGGTAATAGGAGATTTTTTATTGAGCTTTTCATTTGCCTTGTTCTTATTGTGATTACCAACATCATACTCATAATCATTTTGGTTAAAACTTACTTCCAATCCAAGTGGTGAAAGTGAAGAGTTCGGAGGTGAACTTGGGTTAAACATCAAAGGAGGTAAGCAAATCTAATGTTTTGTTTGTATCTTGTACATATCCAAAAGCATGATTTATTTTTGGTAAGAAATCGTTTCAAATCTAGGAGAAAAACGAGTTTCTGATGTAGAAGATCCCAAATCGGGCAACTACAGAGCATACTCCTCAAAACGGTTTTAGTAGATAAACTTCTTGCATGATTAAGATTAGGAATAGATAGAGTTTGTACCTTGGTGATTAGAGAAGCTCAATTGGTAATTAGAGACTCGTGCTGGTAACGTGTTATGAAAAGATTATAAAAATAAGACCACTTAATCTTTTGGAAAGAACTCTTAAACAAACTTTATGAGAACTTTTAGATCATTAGAAGAGAGGGAGGGGGAGTAAGAACTTTAGATGCAAGTTTTAGATCATTAGAAGAGAGGGAGGGGGAGTAAGAACTTTTAGATCATTAGAAGAGAGGGAGGGGGAGTAAGAACTTTTAGATCATTACTCTACTTTGATGCAAGTTTTACAATGGATGATGGCCATATTTATAGGCCAAAAGTGAGGTAAAACTTTGGTAAATCTCCATGATTTATGCATGGAATTAAGGAGGTGAAGAAGGTGAATAATTCACCTTGTACAATTACCTCCAATCATACATTATACACTTGTTCATACATGATATGTGTGATACATGTGTGTGTAGATAGATAACTTGTAATATGAAAATTTTGACTTCATAACCGTTGTAAATTTTTAATGATAAATTTGAAAGAAAATGTAAAGAGTAAAAAGTATTTAAGAGAATAAAATTTATAAAATAAAAAATACGGAGTATAAGATTAAAAAGAGAAATGTTATGAAAGAAAGGAAAAATAAAGGTGCGAGCAAGCTTCTTCTTCCGCACGAAAAGAAGGGGGGTTTGATAGGGTTTATTGACACAATTTCCGATGAGCTTTCAAACTCCTAGCAGCGAGAGCAGAGCAGCCATGGACCAGATCTTATCCTCGAACGCTACAGCGTCGTCTTCAACCTCCAGTGTCTCCATTTCGCAAAATCCAGTCGAACAGATCCCGAAAGAAGAACCTTCCGATCAATTAAAGAATGGAGGGGAAGCCGATCAATTGAAGGATATAGGAGAAGCAGATCGAACCAAGGGCCTAGACGCAGAGACGCCACGCGGTAAAGAAGTAGTAGAGGGGGAGGAGGAGGAAGGAGAGTGCGGGTTCTGCTTGTTCATGAAGGGAGGAGGATGTAGAGACAGCTTCACTGAATGGGAGAAATGCATGGAGGAAGCTAAGAAGAAGGAGGAAGATGTGGTCGAAAAGTGCTTAGAGATCACCTCGAACCTGAAGAAGTGTATGGAGGCTCACGCGGAGTACTACGACCCCATTATCAGGGTCGAGAAAGCAGCGGAGGAGGAAGTGACCAAGGAATTGGAGCGCCAGGCTGAGAAGAAGAAGAAAGATGCAGCTCCAGATTCGAGTACCTGACCAGAGATTTTTCCGCCAAGAAAAGAACAATTTTAATTCGGACATTGTGTTGTCTGTGCTGTAATTATACCCTGTCATGAAGGTTTTCCTTGCAATTGATGACTGCGAATTTGAGATCACACTGCTGCTTTTTACTCTTTACATTTTCTATGGAAACCGAATTTGCCACTACAATACTACACTTGCCAATCAATCCCCATCAACCAATTTATGGTTGTCTACTTGTCAAATATTCTCAAACTCTCTCCTACAAACTATTGGCATGTCAAACTCAAATCTAGACCACATTAGAAGGTTATGGAATTTTCAAATTCCACGATAGTTCCCACCTTATTAGAACAAATTAACAACTCATACAAAATCTTGCCTTCCTCACACAAAAACGACATGATTACTTGCTTTATGGCACATTCATTGTCAAACTTGGTCATAACAACACAAATGATGAAAGATGCATGGGATCTACTCAAGACGATATATGCCACCACTTCCCATGGCCATTGCCCATAAGCAACAAAACAAGCAAAAGCTTTGGTCCATGAAGAAAGGTTACATGTTGGGTTTCGACTATATGCAATCCATAAAGGCCTCAACTGACCTACTCACCTCCATACAAGCATTAATTAATTCCCCAAGAAGACAAAACTGATCATGTGCTAAAAGGTCTCAATGTCACATACCAATTCGTCATTGATGGCGACAACGTACTAAGATATACCAATCTCGTTTGTGGAACTTCGTGAAAAAAAAACTCATCATCAAGGAGTTAGCCCTCAAATTTGAAACTCAACAAGACACATCCTGGGCAACCATACTCACAAAACAAGCAAGATCATACAGGAACAAGGGCAATGTGCTATATACTCAAACTTGGCAACCCATCAGTCATTTCCCACAACCACCACATATGGACCACCCCGTTCCCAAACCAGTTCCGACCCTTCCACCAACCGCACCAAATAACACCTAACCCTAACAATAGAACAATTCAAAAGACAATGCCAATGGTGTCAAACCGTTGGTCATGTCCTAACCCAGTGCCCCACTTTTCGCCATCAACACCCAACTATACAATTACCGACCACAACTCGTGGATTTTCTCCCAGATTGATTGCAATGTGGCCCCTTTGAGAGCTCCAATCATCTAAACTCATAGAAGGATGAGAGAACAAGAGCCTAAGCTTACCCTTGTGGAAGCTGGTGCTAATGGCCGTTGGATTTCTTTTGCCGTCACCATTTCCTTTGCCCTCTGAAATCTAACCTTGTAACCTACTAAGTATACCAACTGAGGTCAATTTCTTCCATCAATAAAATCTCATTATTCTGTTCTCATTATCTCTTCTTCTTTTCCGCTTTAGCTGTGTTGTTCTTAAATTTAAGTTCAACAAGAAGAGTACATTGAGTTTCCATCAATTGCACAAACTGTATCTATTATATACTCAAGCGTGAATCACTGAATTATCTTCGGTTGAGTTCTCATTTTTACTCTCTTGAACTAGTGTAAGCGTCTTTTAGTTTTGATATTTCTGCATATCTTTGTGAGGACCTTGAGGTTGATCTTTGCTTCATGGATAATACCAATGAACTTGTCGTTGGTTCAAACATTGCTGAATGGGTGTGATTGGATCAATAGCCAAAACAATTGAGTTTTCTTTAACCTTTATACCCGGTTACAATCTGATAAAATTAAAGATGATTCTGGGCTGCATATTCCAAGCTAAGCAACCACAGAGCATATCAGAAAACAATAAAAATCTCCTTTGTTGTTTCAAAAATAAAAATAATGAAAGAATAGTTAACTTCATGTTAACCGGTTCATTGCTTGAATTATGTGGAATTGTACTATGTACACTGAGCATATGCAGATAGGATTTACCATTTCTCTCTCTTCTTTTTTGTTCTTTGTTTCGTCTACTCCCCATAACATACATGTTGGAATAACTTAATTTTAAGCTAACCTGATATGAGGAGTATCCGCACCATGGATTTATCACATCACTTAAGTGATATGAAATGAATGTACTGGAGAATCTCTGAGCCAACCTGAGAGACCCAGTTGGCTGCAGTGCCAAAGAAGAGTTCCCAAAACCAAAGATCCAATGCAAGCACTGAGGAAAATATGAGCAAAGCCAAAGTTTGGTACCGGTTCAAAGGCCAGCCCGAGACCTCAGCCATTTTCTTGAGGAATGGGAATGCATTGCTCTTCATGTTCTGTTTTCTTATCGACCATGCTGTTACCCACTGCACTTGAGAGGGGACGAGGTCAAACTCCTCTTTTAACCTCCTTCCTAGATCTGGCATATGACCTCCTCCATAGAGTATAGCGATTCTCTTGTGACCTTCATTGATTGCCCTTTGAAGTGCCTCTGTAGCCGCTTTGTTTCTCTCACCAATGATAACCGATTTGGCCTCCACATCCGATGTCAATTGGGTGAACCTTCATAGATTACATTTCAATATTCAGGTACAGCATAAACTTTCTTCATACACGTGGATGAAGTATGAATTACCCATTTCCTTGCACAAAGAACAAAAACTAGTTGACAGTACATGGTTTAACAAAAAAATTTAGTGCCTCAAGGCACAAATGTTTCGAGCCAAGTTGTTGATCGTCATTTCCCTGTGCTATAGAATATCTAACTTTCATAATTTTTTTTATTTTAATTGAAAGCTCTTGTTGAAAGGAAGCAGGGACCAAAACTAATTCGTTCAAATTTCACAATTCCTTCAAAAAAAAAACTAATTAGCTCAATAGATGAAAGACAGAGGACAGTTTCTGCACCTCCAAAAAGGGGGGGAAATTACCACAACAATTTCACTGTATCCAGAATAATGCAGGATAGCATAACAAAAAGTGCACTTCAGTTAGTTCAAGGGAATAGAGAAAGCTTCAAGGTTCATGACAGTTTTAGTTTGCAAATACTTACTCAGAAGTGAGGCGCTTTGCAAGGAAAAGCTTCATGGCAGCACCAAAATCAAGCCGGGATAAGGCTTCCAATTCAGGATACTCAGAAACCCCACTTCCAGTATCAGCACAAACACATCCTATAATAAGCAAGCCCACAAGTGGCATAGGCAGCACCCTAGAAGCCCATAAGAGCTTGGACCTCCAAGGGCCAAGATTTTCCGAAAAAACAGGCTGCACCATTGCTTGTGTGGATCTAATTGTCATATCTCTTGCAAAAGAAAATAAACTCTCTCCTTTTTCCAGCTGAAACATATGACAGAGAACATCAGTCTTAAAAATTTGGAGATTTAAATAAAAATTAATAGCCCTATTAGGGGAGGCAGAGAGGTAGCAAGCCCAGGCTCAAATGAGAACAATATAGTTCATAAAGTCATAACTAAACACTCAGCAAACTCTAATCATTATACTTCCAGAATGCTGATCTACAGACTATATTAGCTATCATTGTACTTCAAATTTACATACCACTGGGCTTTCCCAGATCAAAGACACTGTAGAGCTAAAAACAACAACACCAACCTAGTGTTAACCCACCTCGGGCGGGGTCTGGGGGGCCAAGATGTACACACCTTTGCCCCGACATAAAATCGAGAGGGTATATGTGGTAGGCCCAAGAATTATCATCATTGCCCCAATATAGTCCTGCGCAAGCAAGATCTTGGGGGAGGGGGGGGAGTCCAGATGGAGGTACACATACCCTGAATATGTCAGGAGGATGCGCCTGATAGACCCAAGGAAAACTGAAATTTAGCTATGTGGCAATAATAACTGAATTTAGTTAAAATGCACCAAAATTAATATAGGGGATTTTGGTGCATTTTAACTAAATTCAGTTATTATTGTCACATAGCTGAATCTAATGGCAATGAGAACCATCAGAGCATATCTTTGATATCATTGCAAGATAAAATGTATATATGATGTTTGAAAGTAAATTACCTGAAGCATCTTGAAAGTCTCAAAATCCAAATCTGCATGGTACCAATTTTCAGCTTGGTAATCAAGACAGTCTAACTGAAAATCAAGCGCAAGGATTTGAGCCATCTGTCGCTGTATACATCCAAGAATGTTGAAACCTCGTGAACGTGCAGCTTTCAATCTCTTGGCAGCCACAGGATTTCTACGCTTTTCTAAACTCTCTCTGCTAGCCACCATCTCATAAAGAACACAATCATATGTCTCAAGCTCCTTTTGAAGAGTTTGAAAGTACCTGCTAGCAAAGGCTTGTGTCATAGAATACACAAGATGGACCAAAACATCTGATATGATAATATTAAATCTATCTAACACTATAGATTAGCATCAAATAGGATTTAATATCTAACCCCTTTCAGTAGCCTCCTGCTAGTTTATATATTTCATTTAATCTTTCTATATTCTATTTTCAGATTGAAAGAAATAGAAGCAAGAATTATATCACAGCATTATGAGCACTAAATACTAGTACAGTGAAACCACGCTCAATTTCACTAAATGGATAATTCGCTTGATCTGCCTAGCAAGAAGAAGGTAACAAGAGTTCTTTTCCATTGAAACAATGCACCAGTTTATAATTTTCACACTACTACTGTGACCTGTGGCTGTGAGTATCATATGTGAATTATGATGCCATAAGCTTAACTAAACTTCCAATTTTATACCCCTGTGATCCATCCATCCTAAGACAGAGGACCCACCTTAATATTTTCTCATATTTCTATTCTTCAACAAGACAATGTTTCTCGCTACCTGATTTGATCTTATCTTGAATGCCAACGGAAAAAGGTGAGCAGAAACTCACGATTAGACAGAGTTCACTCCTAAATTTCAAAAGCCTCAACTTTCACAGCTCCATTGCTGATAAAATCAACAGAGAAATTGGATTTAAGCAAATAGGTTCTAAACAATAGCGCGAACAGACTTACTCTTTATCTCCAATATGTATCGTCGAAACCAAATCAACCTGGAATAAAACATCAGACCATGATGATCTCCATGTCCATAATTTTTTGAAAAACAATAATTGAATCAACAAAAAGATAGACACAGAAAGAGTTTCCATACCTGAAGGAAAGGCTGGAGAAGAGACCACGGGAACCTCTTGCGATAGCTAACTACAGCAGTCTGGAGGTCGCCGTTACCTACGCCATCGGCCCCTTTTCTAAACCTCATGAAATCAGCAATCGAATTGTTCTCCACAAACTGCTCTGGCGATCCATCTTCTTCCGCCGAGGAGGAGAACGGCGAAGGAGATAGCGCTCCGAAGAACTTGGGAGGCCTCGGAAGAGAGAGAGAAGCCGATAGCGGCTTTCGGACCTTAGCGGTCCGGGGAGTAGGATAGGACTTGAAGAGACGGAAAGAGAGGATGCGAGGATGGAGGTTAGGGCGGGAAGCGGGGGAGGAGGCAAGAGAGTCGGAGGTGGTGGTGGTGGTGGTCGCCGCGGCGGTGGAGGGAATTGGAGAGAGAATGGGGAGAGAGTGGGAAACCATGGCTGAGAGTGAGAGAACGAATTGGTTGGTCTAGTTTGCCGTTCACCAGAAATTTGGAGATCACTCACACTATCGTCTTCATATTTTTTTCTTGATATTTAAAAAAAAATTATCTTCCCGATGTAAATTTAGAAGGTGGTTATTAAAGTGAAAATTAGGGAGTTTTTGGCCTGTTTAGGCTCGAGAGTTTTTGCTCTCGGTTTACCAAAAAAAAATGAAAAATAGGGATAAATGGGAGGTTCTTGAATTAAAAGGATTAGGCCATGTGCAATGGGTACTTGAATGCTTAAGGGTGTTTAAGGGTGCTTGTATAATTTTTGGATAAGAGAAAAAAAAAATGCTTAGACAAGTACTCAAAGGCCTTGTTTCACTTATACTTCAAAATTACTTTTCACCCAAAAATTACTTTTAACACTTTTGAAATTCATGCAACTTTCTCTACTTTTTATGTTTTTTGAGACACAAAAAATAACTTTCCACCCAAAATCCCCTTTTTCATCAAAAAAGTGAAACACAACCTTTAAGCACTCTTCCACTAACTTCTAACCAACAATATTATGCCACATGTTATTTAATATATACTTTTGGTATAAAAAATTAAAGGTAGAACAAAAATAAATGGATGCTTATAAGTACTATAGAGTTGATCTATTGAGTAAAAAAATAAATGGGTACTTATATAAGGTCGAAAGGAGAAAAAATATTATAATAATAGTTAAGTACTCTTAAGCACCTCAAATAAGAAACTCTCATTGCACATGGTCTTATAGGCTAAAATTAGGAGTATAAAGGTAATTTCAATAAATTTCCTTGTTTTTGTTATTGAACTCAAAAACTATAATATATTAACATATTTGATGTACATGTTTAGAGCATCTGCAGCGTTGTAGATTGTAGCACGAGCAATAGAGAAAAAGGTGGGTCATGTCAATTAAATAGTAGGAGCAAGAAGAAATTAAAGTACAACGGTGCAATTGAATAGAAAAGTAAGTTGGTGGAGCCCACACATGTGTAGCTGCTTGAGCAATTTTTGCTTGTTGGGCTGCTCCTCTTATTTGGTGGAGCCCACCCACATGGGTAATGTCATGGGATGTAAAAGGCAAATTAAAGACCAGAAAAATAAAATAAGACCAAATAATAATTTGACATGTGTCAAATAGGAGGTGCTATTTATTTGTACTGCACTAAAAAACATGAATTACATCTTCTATTTGTTGCACCTCCTCAAATAGTACATCTTCCTTCTCAAATAGGATGAACAATCCTCTTTTACCGTTGTAGATGCTCTTATAGGAGGGATTTACAAAATATACTTTATTTATCCTTCTTAATTATACGTTTGTTTTTAAGTATGTGTTTATTGCCTGCACTAATCCTCTTCCTCGCTTTCTCCATCTTTGTTCATCCGAGCACACTCCTCCCCGATCGGATCTTTTTTCAGTGATCTTACCTAGACCTTGCCACCTTCAAGCATATCCGTTTACCGCATTGTGCTTGCATTCTTTGTAAGCATGCTCATCAGTATGGCAACCAAAATTTCCCTAATTTCGCCTCGATAAGGTTTTCAGATCTGGAATTCAATCCTATTTGTTTGTTTGTTTGTTTGTCATTCCGCCTATTATTGATTGAATCCTTTTCTGGATTCTTTGATTTGTGTGTCGATTAAAGGGAATATGTGACTTCACACTATGTGGTATTTGTCGACGATGTGATCTCTGTGGCTATGTCTTGAGCTTCATCTCTGCTAAATTTATTTGTATCAATGTGTTTTTTACTCTCTTAGGTTTTTGTGATTCATTTGGTGTAATTGGATTCCGGAGTTCATATTTGATGTATTAGTTTATTTATACATAATTTTCTGATATATTAGTTTATCCCGGAACCTTTAAGTGTTGTTTACGTAGGATCCTTGTCATTTACAAATCCTAAATGTAATTCTTTTGATAGGTATTAATGCTTGTGGAAATGAGATCCTAGATTGTTGGTCAAGTTGGAGCCAAGAGAAGAAGGCGTGGAACTTGATGGACAAGATACAGGGTTTCATAGCCACATGCCACTTATAGCGGGAAAATTTGTTGTTTTCCCTTCCCTGGTTTAATGAACCGGGTTTCTATATTTTCTTAGTTATAGAATAAAGTGACTCGGGTTTGTACTTTAACCGATCATATAAATAGGTTGAACTATTCTTTTCCAAGTAACTCCTTTTGTATTATTGTTGATGGTAGCTCAAATGCTCCATCCAAATTGTGTGTTCAATTCTCCAGAGTGATCAACTGAATGCATTTTGGTATTGATTGTTAAGTGTTCAATTCTACCTTTCCAATTCCTATTTTTTCCACATGGTATCAGAGCTATTGGAATCTATGTCTTCTTCTTTGTTACGATAATCTAGTTTTTTGTTGACTGTTTGGCCTATTTCTGCGATATCAGAGCTATTGATGTGGCGGCCCAAGAAGAAAGTAGAGTTATGTGTGTTCCGGGATGACGATCAAAGATATGACGAAGACTCCAAGAAGACAATGGTCATCAAAATGAAGAAGGAAGATCATCTTCATGAAGATGAGCCATACGCTTGGAAAACGGTTACGGACACCTAGGCCCTTCCATTCGCGAACACGGAAAGTGGGCGACCATTGAGATATGTTCCTATGAATGTGAGTACATGGTTAAGAACGTGGATAATGGCTAGAATAGGGAGAGATAAGTAGAGAAAAACCGCTTTTAGAGGACACATCTTGTAATCACCGGAAGAATACTCAATAGAGAATATCAAAAGATATTCGTGCACTTTTCGATCAATTTGACCTAACACCATTTTGCTTTCATAGTCATTCGATTGTAACCCCAATTTAGGGTGTTAGAATAATAAGCTATTTTTCATCCAAAATAATTTGGTGTCCATTGTAGGGCGTTACAATCGAAAAAGGTCCTTTACACCAAATCTGTTGAAGACGAGCAGTTACCATGAGCAATCCCGATGAAGCAAACCAAGAACAGAACATCGGGGTCGAGGAGCTCGCTCAGAGACTCCAAGCCCTTGAGAAGGAATTGTTTGATCAGTTTGCTTGTAATGAAAGGCACAAAACCTGCATCGAGCAACTCACCTCCGACAATGAGGGGTTACGCTCCCAATTGCGGTCCGTTTTGTTCATCGGCCCACGCGCCAGAACAACAGACCGATCACGGACTAATGGAGGCGAGGGAACGTCCCGGAACTTAGCAGGGCAAGGCAAACGCACCACCGGCACGAAATTCATTACTCCACCTACCACCGTCCATTGGGTGTCGTCCATCACTCCTACGCAGAACTTCCATACTAGAGGAAGCGCCATACCCCCTATTCGCCTTCGATCGACAGAGGGGGACAACCCACGCTACGTCAAAGACGACCTCATGGAAGACGATGAAGACTTGGATTGTCGTCGTCCCTAGAACTTGGAGGACATCGTTCGTGATCATTTTAAAATGTTCACGGATTAGATCGCCAAAATCCCAAGGGTCCCGCGACCTATCGAGAAGGAAGTCGTCGACGGTTATGACGAGTCTCCGTTCGCTCCGCCCATTGCTTGGGTAGAAATACCAAAGAAGTTCTTGGTCCCAAGCATGAACGCCTATGATAGAACGGGAGATCTAGATGAGCACGTAGCCATCTTCAAACAAAAGATGATGACCAATGTCGTCTCTCTTGCATTTGATTAAACATGTATTTCCTTTTTGTTTGATATTCATTTCTATTAATAATAAATTATTGATAAATAAACATACTTGATTTTATTTAAGCTTTGTGAAAATTACTGCTAAATAAACAAATCTAAGTTTATTTATGCTAGAGAATTAGCGAAATTATGCTATATTATTTTTTTTATTTACATACTCGTAGGAAATAAAGTGATAAGTCTAATTTGAAAACGCTATTCTATTTAAAATGTCTCATTTGAGACTTTGTTGTGAATTAATATAAAATAGGGATGCGGGATTTAAGGCTCCAACATCTCCTTACAATATATGTATTATGTGTGTGAACGTAGTGACGCAATGTCCTATTGTTCCCCTTAATACTTTGGGTCATGACTAGAGCTGTCAAAAGCTGACCGAACCCGCTAACCCGACCCGAACCGCCCGATAATTTTAGGGTCAAGACCCGAAAATTTGAACCCGAAACCCAAAATCAACCGAACCCGATAGAACCCGAAACCGTTGGGTTAAAATTTTTAAAATTTATTTTGAAAATTATAATATATTTTATTATTAAAATAAATGAAAATAATATATTATAATTAAAAATTGATTTTAATAATCATAAATTAAAGGATATTTTAGACCCGTTGGTCAACCCGAACCGACCGAAAACCCGCTACAACCCGACCCGATTGACCCGTGACCCATAACGAAACCGAACCCGATTTAACCTGAACCCGAAATGACCGAACCCGTCCGACCCGACCCGATTGACAAGTCTAGTCATGACTATGCTTGCTTAGTTCTATATTTGAGAGGTGCCTGCAGCACTTAGGACTACCCATTCCATATACGTTGGTTTAAGCTCATTTGAGCCGCCACATTAAGAATCATTAAAGTAAAAATATGTTGTGGTATAATATAGTACAAGGTAAGGAATTGGGAAAATCTATTCCCTCTGTTTTGTTGGCCTAGTCTTCTTTGAGCTGCCACCTTTAAAAGTCATTAAATGGAATAGATAGTTATTCGACTAGTCATTAAAGACTTCTCGAATTAATGATGTAACATAATAAGTTCTCAAAAATATCATTCATTTCATTGAAATCTCATCTAAAGAAATATTGTACTTCTTTTCTTGCTAGTGGAATGACACTCACGTGACATTCCATATATATGTGAATTTCATATTCCTTTTCTTTCCGATGGCACCACACTCTTGTGATATTCCACCTACTTGGATTTTCATATCTCTCTCTTTTTATGGAAGTACTAACTGTTGGTTCATCGACCGACTATAATTGGGAGTTCAGTGCCAATATGTTTAGTTACGAACATAGGGACTATTCGTTCTCCATTTGCTTAGTCTTCTTAGACTAACCTGATCACCTTTTTTTTCCTTTGCAGTTGCCTAGTGTTTGTTGCCTCCTTTTGGGAAACATTAGACAATAAAGGAGGGTTGCTTAGGGACTAAAGACAAAGGACAAATGAAGTGAAGGAAGGAAGGATTCACTCTCAGAGCAAAGTATCCAAGAGGTAGTACACAAGCTCGTGTGAAGCCTGTCAAATAGAGGCGTCATCTAAAGGAAGAATTTTAATAATATTTTATTTTTTCACACTATTTAGTACCGACTATCGAGAAGTACTTTGTATAGTTAGTTTATATTTCGCTATCGTTTTCTTCTATAAAACAACTCTGTTGTAATCAATAAGATTTCTAATATAAATAAATAGATATTCCACACTTCTTGGTTTAAAAATAGAAGTGTTATAATGATAACATCAGGGCTCATATTTTCTTGTCATACCATTTAGGCTTGGTCAAATTTCCATTTTGATGGAGAGGATGATGCTTTTAGAGCAACTGCAAGAGCTTCCCCATATACATTGGTAATTGTGTTTTTGGAGATTTCATGGTCCAACAGATTCTCTATTCCATTCTCTATAATAGAGAATTCTCCAAAAAATGAAGTCTTTTTCCTAGAGAATTATCCAAATTTATTTGGAGAATTAATTAATTGAGGGTGTATACATGACAACTTGTGATTGGTCATATTAAATTTTATAAAAAAATTATATACAAATAAAACTAATAAATGTAAGATTTTCTAAAATGAAGAAGCTGTTGGAGTTAAAGTAAAATTTATTTGGAAAATATGATTTTTCTCTTCATTTTTGAGAAAATTTTAGATAAATTGTTGGAGATGCCCTTAATTTACTCATTTGTAACTTTTTTGGTTAGCTCAAACTTATTGTTAGGATGCCTTGAATCATGCGCTTCACTAATTAGCACGATGGTTCAATTATGGGCCTATTCCGTCTAGGATTTACAAGAGTTTTATATAATCTTTTGTGCTCTTAACCTAGTCATAATCTGAAACATTCTAAGCTCTTCAAAAAGATTATTTTATGATCTGCATAAATTTGTACATTTTATTTTATTTTATCTTTATACAATTATATTCTATAACAATTATCTTTGAGGTCAATTTTATTATTTATCATCTCCAATTCTTCTACTATTTACTAGCTACTAGACCTGTCAATCGGGTCGGGTCGGACGGGTTCAAGTTCGGTCATTTTGGGTTCGGGTTAAATCGGGTTCGGTTTTATTATGATTTGTTTTTTGGATCACCTTCCACGCAAGTCCATGGTGTAAATAGATGATTATTTGCGTGTGTAAGCATATGTTCTCTAACTTCTATTACAATGAGCTCAGCGTAGAAGCATTGTATTAGCAATTTAGCTCAATGAAAAGGGACTTGTGAACATCTGCCAAAAAAAGGGACTTGTGAATAGTAGGGAGTGGATGATGCGTACAATACAAGGTGTGAGTTAGGTTTTGGTGTTTGGAGCGACCTGGACAAATTTCCATCTCACGATATACACGTGGCGCCCAATCATCACGTTACCCTCTTTTCCTTAACGTGTGGATGTCTCACGCTTTCCCCCACCCGGCACCCCCTTCCTCTCCAGATATTTCTTTCCGTCGGAAGCTTCCGTACGGAGCTCGTCTAGGAATCGAACCGGAGCTCTTTCCAGCTGATAAAAAATGGCGACTGTCCCAAGGCTACATTCATGTCCTCAATTCCGGCTGCATATCCGGCCGGAGCTTCAACGGAGCTACTGTTACGATTCCAGCTCCGTTCCGCTACTCGGCGGTTCTAGGGCTTACGGTATTCGTCGTCGTCGTCGCCGGGAATTGAGTAGGAGGTTGTGCGTGTCGTTCAAGGAAGAGGACGGGAAAAGTGATTTGGGACTGGAACAGAAACCGGTGGCGGATGCTGGAAACGGAATTGGGAATAGAGTTATGAGGTCTTTGAAATCCGCGATTTTAGGTATTTCCAAGTGGCCTTCCTATTCCGAGGATAAGCGTAGGAGCACCTTGGACGAACTCGAGGAGCTATTCTCCCCGGTAAGTTAGAGATTATCCTCCAGAGATCTGATGATGTTTATCCAAATGTACATCTGCTTCTAGTTAGTGTTTAAAAACCGTCAAGTAATGATCATCGCTTTGTGTATTTGCACTGAAACTAAAAGTATTTTCACTCTATTCCGTTCTGAAATGCTAGATCGGCGTTCAAGTTGGAAGATACATAGTTACCATGATGAGCACTGGAGTTGTTCTTCTGGTTGGATTTCAGATATCTGGTAATCATTCTTGTATTATAATCTATTGCAATGTAATATTATATGATATTCCACTTATTATATTTAAATGAAAACTCTTGTGCACAGATTTTATGGTATATTATGATATTACAATATTATACTACTGCTGCATAGAGATATGAACTCAAAATGAAGTTTACTTTCTGTTTTGATATTCTGAAGGTGGTGACGAGCAGATGAATAATTTGATTTGGTATAGTTGGCTTGGAGGGGTTATCATAGGAACTATGGTAGGGGCTAACATGGTTCTAGATGAGCACAGCCGAGCAGGACCAAGAAACGTGGTCATAACCGGGAGGTATTGCTCTTTCTTGTTCCCCATCCCCCACCTGCATCTTAAATGTGAGAAAAGAAATGAGTAAATAAAATTGTGAATTGAGATTCTCACCTGATTTTTGGAGATTGCTGCTAAATAATTATTTTATTTTGGCTTATGCAGCACAAGGGGGCTTGGCAAAGCACTTGCTAGGGAATTCCTTCTCTCAGGAGATCGAGTGATTGTTACTTCTCGCAGGTTGTTTCATTCACCAATCACTACTATATATGTTCTAGTTTGAGGCTATTTATGTTGTTTACAAATCTCTGTCTCTGATAATTCCTCATCTTGAAGCCAGTGCTGATTCAGTTGATGAAACTGTCAAGGAGCTTCAACAGAACCTCACTGAATTGGTAGCTGCTAATGCCGATAAATTAGATCGTGCAAAAGTGGTGGGAATCGCTTGTGATGTCTGTCAACCTGATGATGTTAGAAAGTTGGCAAATTTTGCTATGAAGGAGCTTGGTTCAGTTGACATATGGGTGAGTGCTCATGATCATTCTTCCTCTTCATGTCATGTGAGAACATAATGGCGCATGTTATTACATGATTGATTACTCAAAGAATTGGTGCTCACTAGAGTATATTGGCCAAATTTGTTTCACAATTGATGTGGTCATGTGGTACGAGTGGTGGAGACTATACATTCAAACTAAGTAAAATGATACATAGAAAACCAAATAAGACAGCTTTCTGGCTACATAATCAGAATGAGATCTACATTACTTCTAGATCTTTTCCACTCTTTCGAGTGTTTTGCACTTTCTGCCTTCGTGACATCAAGTTTGTATATGTTACCACTTTTATGAGGTTATATGTATTATAAATGTCCTAATTCCATATGTATACTTCTTAACATATAACTACTTGCTGTCTTGCTCATATTAGTAGGTGGTTGTCAATAACATCTATTATAATACCCACTTATATATACAAAACTACCGTTCGTGCCACTTGCTAATTTATAGGGATATGGTTGATGCAAGTGAATATAACAATTATACTTGTGATATGGTAAACTGAGCTAGAGTGAAGTCAATTTTTATGATGGGAGAGTGAAAAATATTAATTATTTTTCTGGTTTTCTTCCATAAACTTACACTTCAACGACTTGTTGGCAGATAAATAACGCTGGAACCAATAAAGGGTTCAGACCCTTGCTGCAGTTTACCGATGAAGACATTGAACAGGTACATTAGATTCTTACTACTGATACTTTCTTTATGCTAGAATTATAATGGAGATAAAGTCAATGTGGCCAAATTCAACAGAAGGTGGGCTGTATTCTAATTAAGTTGCAATTTTATGCCGCACGACTTGATTAATTAGAACAAAACAGGGATGTATAGATAAATGCATCTGAAAAGTGAATGTAACTAGTAGAATTTCAGCAAAATCTAATTATTAACTCTTGAAAAATAGAATCAACTTACACTGGAAAGGTGTCAGGCTGCTTGCAAAGTGGTATATAAACATCTAACTGTGGTCTGCTGATGACATTTTCTCTTAATTCATTATAGTTGAACAAATTATTGATTTTATTCATATATGCAGATTGTCTCTACAAATTTGATTGGATCAATACTCTGCACGCGAGAAGCCATGCATGCCATGAGACACCAGCATAAAGGTGGTCACATATTCAACATGGATGGTGCAGGCTCTGGAGGATCTAGCACCCCATTGACAGCAGTGTAAGCTTTTATGACTTAGGGTCCGTTTGGTTTAAAAGTATGGAAAGGAAAGGGAAAGGAAACAAATTTATATGGAAGAGTGGTGTTGATCCTCTTTTTTTTGTGTCTAGAGAGAGGGAGAAGGGAAATGATTAGAGGAGAATAGGGGATATGCTTACCCCATGTCAAAATAAAGGAAAGGGATGAGGAGAGTTAGCTCAAATTTTACATAAAAATTGGGAAAAAGGGGGTAATGGTTACCACTTGTATCAATGAATTATAAACTAAAAATAGGCTAGATACATTTCCTTAACCCTTTCCTTTCCACATCTAAAACCAAACGGGCCCTTAATTAACAATTATAATCTTGTTGGAAATTGGCTCGAACTCCAATCAAATGAGCTACAAAGTTTTAGCTCAAGTTGTCAGCTACCTTAATATTCATCTTGATACTTTTTTATCCTTTAAACTGACAGATATGGATCCACAAAATGTGGCTTGAGACAGCTTAATGCTTCACTCCTGAAAGAGTGTAGGCGTACCAAAATAGGTGTCCACACAGCATCTCCAGGAATGGTGCTTACAGAATTATTATTAAGGTATATCCAGGCACATGTATCTTCTGTTTTTATTATAAATTTCTGGAAATTAGAAAACTGAACATTTCAAAAGTTCAACTCTATTATGGACTTGCAAATGAAAACACCCTTGGGTATTTTACAATAGACGAAGCGTGCACAAGTAATGGATAAACTATAGTGTAACCTAGGTTTTTTATTGTATTATATTATGTCTAATATCCTAATGATATTTCTGCAGATTGCTCCCATCAATTTTTTGCTTGAAGTTTCTTTAATTCTTAAATTATTGTGTCCATCTCAAACTGTGCTTGTATCTTCCATGACAGTGGTTCATCTCTTAAAAATAAGCAAATGTTCAATATCATTTGTGAGCTTCCTGAGACGGTTGCTAGGACGCTTGTACCACGTATGCGGGTGGTAAGAGGTAGTGGAAAGGCCATAAATTACTTGACACCACCAAGAATATTGGTGGCTCTGGTCACAGCATGGCTTCGAAGAGGACGCTGGTTTGACGATCAGGTAAGCTTATTATTGTCCTTGTGGTATGAATAAAGGGGGTAAAAGCATGAACCGGTTTTAAGAGATTACATAAAAAAAAATTGTTTGTAAGGAATGAGGGAGACTCTTATGTGATATTAATAATGGTGAATCCATGAAACTGCCTTTAGTCATTTCATGTATAGTGCCTTTTTTCCCATGTCTCTTTGTTGACTGCAAGCTTCAGCTTAACCCTCGTCCATGTTTATAGGGAAGGGCATTGTATTCTGCTGAGGCTGATAGAATCAGGAACTGGGCAGAGAATCGAACACGGTTTTCGTTCACAGATGCCATGGAGATGTATACAGAGAACACCTGGGTTTCAGTTGTATCGCTCTCTGTAGTTTGTGCATTCATCATTCTTTCAAGTACAGCCAACGCTCACCCAGGCACGTGAATTCTCCTTACAGAGAATCTGCTACTCCGAAAGTGCCAAAAATTAACAAGGGATGAGATGCTTGTGCCTTATATGTGTGTTGCTAAAAACTGATCACAGGGGACTGAAAAATTGCCTCTGTATATGGTAAGCAAAGAGTAGTTGAGGACATTAGATAATAATTTGAAATGTTCATTCATCATTCCTCTGCTGATATATTATAGGAGGGAGGAAGGACGGGGGGAAAGAAAAGGGGAAGGGTAGTGTAGGAGGAATGTACAGTAATTGTTTGCAAATATTCCATTAAACTAGCTTGTAAGTTGTAATGTGTTTTCGAGTGGAAAGCTCTGCTGTAGTCAAGCAATGAGTATCATTTTCAAACTGAATGGGGGAGCAGCCTAAAACCGTCCATCACAGTGAATTTTTTTATACGATTTTTCTAACCTATGCCTTAAGAGCAATTGCACCCATGAGGTAAGGGCAATTGCTAATTCGCCAATTGAATTGCCCATGCTAATTCACTATTCATCATGAATTAGCAATTGCCTTTCCTTTTTCAATGCACCCGTTTAGGCAATTTGTCTGCTAATTTATTTTTTATAATTTTATATTGAATAATTTATTAGTTATAAATATTGAATTTATAATTTAATTATTAATTATATTAATTGTGCAACGGTCATTAATTTTACAAAATTTCAGCTTAATTAAAAATAAAAATATTTTAATAAAAACATAATATCTTAGGATTTCCAAGAAGATATTCATGCAATCTTCACTTAATACGTATTAATTTCAGATATAATTATCTTCTAGAAATATAACTTGGATATTTGATAAAATTTCCGAACTATTTTTATGTGACACGTGTACTTGAACGATCACTTTGCCTATCTTTATCTTATGATCTCCAAGAAGATACTCGCCCAGTCTTCACTTGACAAGTGTCAACTTCAGATTTCGTTATCTTCTAAAAATATGACTTGGATATTTGATAAGATTTTCGACCTATCTTTGTCTGACACGTGTACTTATCCAAAAAATTTTATCTTTCAAATTCTTAATAAATAAACTTCATTCTTTGTTCTGTACTCACTCATCTCTTAACATTCTATACCTTCATTTCACTTATCTCATTCTCCTCTTTCAATGGATGAATTAAACAGGTGGTTGCTAGAAAAGGAGCGTCGAAATATGGACAAGCTAGAGCGAATTCAAGCTACAAACTCTCAACAACAACAGACAACTCGAGGGCGTGGTTCACGACCTGGTCGTGCGCCAAACGTGGATAGACACCAAGAAGTCCGAGGTCATTTTCTCATGCAAGATTATTTTGTCGAACGTCCATTGTATGATGAAGCTAGCTTTCGAACGCGGTATAGAATGCATCGACATGTCTTCCAACGTATAATGGAGGACCTTTGCAACCACGACAACTTCTGGAGGCAAAAAGCAGACGCTATAGGCAAATTGGGATTACATGTAACATCCCCTTACTTACCCTGGAGGTGTTACCGCCAGTAACCCCGATTAGAACTAAACCAGAGTTACCCAAGGCTTTAACCTGACAGAACTCACTAGAACAAGGTAAATGAAACCATTTAAAACCTAACAAAATTAAGTAAAACTTTACAGCAGAAAAGAGAATTAATAAAAGGTCTTATACAAGTCTTAACTTAGAAAGAATTAGTAAATAAATAGAACAACCTTCTATTTAAACAAAATCTTCATCCAGTCTTCCTTAAGTTCTTATTTCTGAAACTCAGCTTCGCTTTGAAGTAGTTCAACCATAATCTTCACTCAAGTATAGCCATTGGAAACCTTTCTTCAACTTCTGGAGCTTCAAACCTCGGAATCCGCCTCTTGAATCAACTTCCAAGAAGAACCTGATGTGTCGTAAACCAACGGTGGACACCAGCTGACCATATAAAAGAAAAGAAGATGGACGGGTTAGTCTAATGAAAGACTAAGCAAGCGGAGAAACTAACTTAGTTCTTATGGTTGTAACTAAACATATTGGCATCCAAATCCGATTAGACTCGGATTATGATCCAACAGTTAGCAGTCTTATAGGGAATAAGAAGGAGACTCGCATAATCAAGAGAGAGAACACCACCGCTTGTGGTTTCTTTAAGAAGCATAAATGATTAATGTAAACTTATACTAACCACTCAACATTCATCATCATCTTCAACGACTAAACAGCTTAACTTAATCAAAGTTTGATTAAGAATTATTCTTAATCAGGAGCAAGAATGGTTATCAAATGGACTAACCATTTTGGTACTTTAATGTGCCTAATGCACCAATCTTTCATTACTTTCAAACTGTGCACTCGCACCATTTAATAGTTTTTACGTAGTTCGGCCAACAACCGAGATCAGAGGGCCTCTTTCATCCATGATCATTTAAAACTGCTCGGCCAACAACCGAGATTCGGCCAACAACCGAGATCAAAGGCCTATTTCATCCATGATCCTTAAATAAGCTCGACCAACAATTGAGATTCGGCCAACAACCGAGTGTCAATTGCACTTAGCTAGAGTGCACCATTGTCTTCCTTCAACATGAAGCGTGGCATGAGTCATGACTCCAATATTGGGATACGCTAGCAAGCTACACCCCCCAATACAGATTCTGTTATAAAGAGGTCATTGGAGACTCGGCTCCTACCCCTGGACTACCTATTTTGCAACAGTGTTTCAGCACAAGACCACTAAAGAGATGTCTTAGAGTCTAAACTCCCATCTCTACCATCTTATTTCACAACAATGTCTCAGCATGAGACAACTAATCATACAACGGTCCTAAGTTCAGTTCTAACGTAAGAACTGAAATAACGACATGGTCGTTATTTCTAACAAAATAACAACCTATCAAACTTTATTCAACATACAAATTATTCCCAACATGAGAATCAAAAGGAATTCAATCCCTCGTTAATAACCATAACGCAAGAGAGAATCGTCCACTTGCCTTAGAAGGCGTGCTCAACGTCCTTAGCAATTCAACAGTAATCTTTATCACCCTTCTGCCAAATATAACAAAAGATTTCTCAACAACGAGCTCACGGAAAACACTTCTTAGTTGTATACTCAACTTCTACAACTTCCTAATCGATAAACGATTTGATTTCGTATATCGACTATATAATAAATCCTTAGTTATCATGCTTCAAGGAGCCTTCTTGGCGAAATTATAACTAATTATCCGCTTCACTTTTGAAACAATTTTCTAAATAAAAATTGTTCCTCAGTAACAGTTCTTAAAGGTGACCAAATCTCGGATCAAACGGATTAACAACGAATCCTGAGTAATTATCCGAAGTCCTTTACATGCCAATCGATGTCAAAACTTGTATTCGCTATAACTGAAGATCCTGACGTCCGTTTCTCGAGCGGTTTGAACCTGTGAGACCATATCAACGTCAAGATTATAAAAACCATAAATTTAATTAGCAAAGAGGAACCGAAAGGCCCTTACGGTGGCTCCGCAACCAAACCGCTAATTAATTGATCGTAAATACCTTCACTTGAGCCCATGGCTCGTTCGGCTCGTTAGTGGCTCGATCCCCGAGCTCTAAGGTGTCTGGGTGTTTCCCGGCGGCAGCCCTCGCAGTGGGTGGTGGTCGGAGGAGCTAGCGATCGCCGGCAACGTCGCGCGGCGAGGCAAGAAGATAACCGGCGGTAAGCATTCGAATTCATCCTTCTTCCCGAGTCAATTGTCGTCCTGATTCACTTGCTAGTTCTGCCTTTGAAGAACCCATAAAAATAAGAAGAAGAAGGGAATAAGATGAGGTGGAAGGTGGCTGGGGAAGGGGACGTTATGCAGCGGAGAAGAATTGTTCGCCGCGTCCGTCGTCGTTCTCATCCGCCCTCTCCCTTCCTCTGTTTTCTTTCCAAAATTTCAAACCCCTTTTCCCAAGTCTATCTTTCTGATTTCTTCCTTATTAAGGGAAAGAAGATAAGCTTTTAAAACTCAAAATTCGTCTCGGAACGGGATTCGCGTTAAAGCGGTAAAATTATGTACCTCAGATAGAAAAACTTACTAAATACAAAACGTCCCGTAAATTATGTAGACCAATAAAATCAATTTTCCATGATTTTATAACGCTACCTTCAATTTTTAAGGCTTCCGTTTCGTATTTTAAATCCTTTACAGTACATAATTAAAAAGACGGCTTATCCAATAAATATTCTCTTTTCACTGAAAAATCCTAGAATTCACACCGATCCATAAAATCATTTCTTTGTGATTTTAGGATATCACCAAGAATTTTCTAGGATTTAATCTCCAACTAAAATATTGGATTAAGTGTTAAAACGGACAAAGAGGTTAAAAGGATATCCGAGAAAAATTCAAAAATATCCTTAAAAACCACAGTTATTACATTACATCCCGAACAAAAGATGACTGGTGCCTTGAGAATGCTCGCATATGGTGCAGTTGCTGATCAGTGTGATGAAATCACGAGGATGGGAACTTCTACAACACTTAAATGTTTGAAAAATTTTTGCAAGCAAATCGAGTCTCTTTACGGCGAGTGGTTCCTTCGTCCACCAAATCCTGCTAATCTATATAGGCTTCTCAATAGGGGAATCGTCGCGGGTTTCCTGGCATGATTGGGAGCATCAATTGTATGCACTGGGAGTGGAAAAACTGCCCAACTGGTTGGGCTGGAGCTTACTCAGGTCGAAAGGGAAGACCAACTATAATACTTGAAGCAGTGGCGTCTTATGACACACATATATGGCATGCTTTCTTCGGAACCCCCGGAGCACAAAATGATCTTAATGTTCTTGGTGCATCTAATGTGTTTGAGCGTTTCATAGGTGGAACTGCTCCTCAAGTTCAGTTTGAGGTCAACAACAAAAGGTACACCAATGGTTACTACCTAGCTGATGGAATTTACCCTAGGTGGTCTACTTTTGTGAAAACAATATCAAATCCAAGGAAAGAGGCGGAGAAGCACTTTTGCAAAAAACAAGAGGCTTACCGTAAAGATGTGGAGCAGTGCTTTGGTATCCTTCAATCTCGATGGGCAATATTACGTCACAGTGCTAGGTTGTTTAAACTAGAAGATCTTCGCGCCATCATGATATGTTGTGTCATTCTTCATAACATGATTGTACAAGATGAATTTGTAGAGGAAGAATTTGTAGAGTCTGAGGAAGATGATCCAATGAATCCATCCATGGCAACCGTTTACGATCAGCCTGTGCATCCAAATACTGGAGAACCTATTCGATTTGAACCAGTGGGGAGAGATGGACAAAACCTTCCTGCATTCATGGATCGAGAGTTTCAAGTAGAGTCTACCTACCTCCACAAGTGTTTACAAGATGATTTGGTGATTCATAATTGGAACATGGATGGTAACTAAGTATGGAGCTGATCGAGGAATTAATGTTTCAAATAAATAAGCACGGTTAAGTGTTTAACTAATTAGTATGGTTTTATTCGTAATACTATTGATGTTTTTTACCTTTTGGCTCGCCCGGTTCGATCGGTCGGACACCGCTCTACATCCGGACCGGGTACTTCGTGGCCCCATTTGGGGGAGACCCTCCCAATATCAATTTCTCTATACATGCCGCCAGTGGGATTCGAACTTCGAATCTCCTGGACAACACTTAAAGAGTCTAGCACCACTTTACCACTAGAACAACTAAGTTTATTTGCTATTTTATTCAATTCATAAACTTTTATTTCATGAAATTAAAATGCATAAGAGAATTCAAATTACATCAGCAAAATATAAATTACATGATTTCTTAAGCAATTTAAATGAAAAACATAACTAATAATCATAATGAAAAACATAACTTCTCTTCCTTGTTTTCCACCAACGTTTTTCATCTAGAGACATGTTACTAGTGTCTGTGCCCATAATTCTTGCGTCCTCTTTCGCCTCTTCAAATTCAAATACCCTCCTTGAGTGAGCATCCATTTCTTCGTTTCTTTGCCTCACTATCTCAAGAGAAGCTTGTCTTGATTCAACCATGGATTTGATAGAAAGAGCCATACTTTCTGCAGCATCTTGCACTTTTTTTCCTTTCCTCTTTGCTTCTTTTGCTCTCTTTTGTCCCATTGGTCTCGACATAGAGCTTGATGGTGTCTCCAAAACAATATTGTTTTCCAAGTCAATTGGAGTCTCATTTTCGGGCAAGTCAGTTGGAGACTCATTTTTAGAGGCTATAGGTGTTGAATATGATTTCGGTGCTTGACGAGTACTTGGTGGATCAGCAAAAGTAGGATGGTTCTTAACCTTCTCCCAACATGCCCAATGAACAAATTGCTTGGGATGCTTTCTCATGAAGATAGATTGAGCTTGGTTCATCTAAATAAAAGATAATAAAACAATTATTAGTTAGTGATAAATTTGACTATAAAATATAGCGTTACAATTATTAGTATAGGAAAAAAACCTGGTCCATCATGTTGGTGCCACTAGCTATACGATCACGAGCTTGAATTTGTGCATTGTGCCAATCTTTGAGCACCTTCTTCAACCCTCAAAATTGAGATTGCAGACCACTAGGGGTTCGACTTGTTGAATGACCATGTCAATTTTCCACATAGTCGGTAAAAATTTGCTCCCATAATCCCGAAAGAGATCTAGCCTTGCCGGTGATCGGACCCGTGCCCAAGAATCGCATAATTGAATTTTCTCTTCTTCTAACCAATTACAATTTGATTCCCCCATTGTTTGATTTGGTGGAGCAAGAAGATGGATATGTAGATTTATTAATTTTTGGTCTGAGAAATGATAGGGAAAGGATGGCTATATATAGAATTTATACAATAATTTTTAAATTTAATCATAAAATAAATAAAGGAAAAAAATGACCGTTAACTTGAAAAATATGGCTGTTGGAGTTAAAGAGCCGTTGGTTTTTACAATTTGGGGTATTATCACACAAATTGGGGACCACTTTAGGTGTGGGGCCCATGAATTACCCATGCCAATTGGCTGGGCAATTTTCAGCCAACCCAGAGCAATTAAGGGCGCCCCTGTCAGAGTTGAAGGGCGCCCCGACATTTGCAGCGGTGGGCCCTACAGTTTGGCCATAGAGCGGTATACAATGCCACTCCATTTTTTTAAAAGGTGGTCAAAGGTGCAGAATCCCATGGGAATCTGCACCAGACTGGGAGCGACAGGATATGCCACCGATGCTCCCCTGGGATTGTGCAATTCGCAGAATCCCATGGGAATCTGCACTGGGAGCGGCAACATATGCCGCTGCCGCTCCCCTGGGATTCTGCAATTCGCAGAATCCCAGTTTGACCGGATGGAGATAGCTTTCGAGAGATGGATTTCGGGCATTTTAACGCCGAGCTCCTCATTTTCGCCCCCAAACACACCAGCTCCTCAATTCGCCCCTCAATTCCTCTCTTCCAACTCTCCCTTTCCACCATTTTCGCCCTTCATCAAGTCTCAAGTGGTCCCAAATTTTGGACTAATTCGAAGAATAAATCGCCATCAAAGATAATGAGAAGTAGTATTTCGATATATATAAAGTTTTTATATTGCTTAAATTATATTAAGTTATTAAGTTTTAAATTAACCTAATTTTTTTATTAGAGTTGGTTGCGGTAAAAAACTTCGTCTTCAAACTCGGAACGAAGAAGGCGAAATGCAGCCCGACCAAATATTAACTTGAATGAGAGCGAGGCGACCTCGAGAGTTCGAGAGGAGGTTCAAGTCTCGCTTCCGGAAGCGACAACGAGCCAACCCGATGCCCCCGTCGCCCCCATCGCCCCCATGGAGGGTTTTGGTACGCAAAATATTAAATTTATTTTGATCGATTAAGTCGTTTACATGATAGTAAATTTATATGTTAATTTATGTTGTAAAAATAATTAGTTAATTAATTAATGTATAATTTATAGACTAATGTATGTGTAATTATTTGTGATTAAGTAGTTGTAGAAAATAATTATAAAATTTCATAATTTGAATAGTTAATTTATTTATGGTGTAATTATTAGTTTTTCCCATTAATTATGAGTTTAAATTAGGTTCATACATGATAGTAAGTTATACGTTAATTTATATTATAAAAATAACTGATTAAGTAGTTGTTGAGAGTGAATATGAATTTTCTTAATGTGCATGGTTAATATATTTATGGATGAATTAATAGTTTGATATATTAATTATGTGTTTAAATGTGCTTTATGCACCATATTAGATTTTAGAGAAATATTGTAAAAAATGCATGCAGATGATATTTCAGCAATCTTTCGATTGCTGAATAGAAGTGGTGATATATTTCCGGACCTCTATGTGGACCCTACCCAACACACATATGGTAATACGAGTCACGCTGAAACTGGTCCATCATTCGCTCATGGCCAATACAGGGGTTACCAATTCCCCCCGCAGTATCCAACACAAAAGGCGTATAATTACGGTAGTACGAGTTATATGCCATTCCAAGAGACGCAGTATGGTAGTAGTACGAGCTATATGCCACCCTAAGAGACGCGGTATGGTGGTAGCACGAGCTATATGCCACCACAGGAGACGCACCATTATGGTAGTAAGAGCCATAGTATGCCACCACAGGAGCCGTACATGCAGCTGACGTTGTACACAAACCCGACTCCTCCGTTGTACACAAACCCGCCACCTCCCATGCGCTACTCGGCTTCTCCGGAGCCCGATATCCCGGCACATGATGATGAAGTCCCGGCTTATCAAGACCCTGAATTCGCGGCCCCCGGTCCATCCGGAAGGCGGATATGGTGGCGGCCCGAGCGACATGTCCATACTCACCCACTTTCACACCCATAGGGCATGTTACATATGGGATCACCGACAGGTAAGAACGGCCTATAATTTTTAAATTTATGATATTATTTATAATGTTCAAAACTTAATTTTTGTTGTAATCTGAACAGTGGGCGAAAAACCTTAAAGTTCAAGGTCGGTCCGAGGCGTTAGACTTCTTGAACAATTTGGCGGACAACCATCAAGGACAGAACTGGATGGGGCTTGTAAACCAAAGCGGCTTGAGTCATCTGAAGGATTGGAAGTTAAGGGAAATGGACCGAGCGTTGATTTCTGCATTCGTGGAGAGATGGCACCCGAAAATGAATAGTTTCCACTTTCCTTGGGGAGAGATTACCATCACCCTCCACGACGTCTCAAAGATACTGAACCTTTTCCATTGAATGTCATTAAGGTCAAGGAAGGGCTTTTGGATGATGAAGCTTTACGCACGAGGATGGCGCAAATGTTAGGAGTTGACGTTAGGGAGGTGAACAGGCAGACCTCAGCTGGTGGCATCAACAAATTAAATTTGAAGAATAGGTTGTCGGCCCTGGTGGCATAAGAAGTGGACCCACATTTGATCGCATCTCTTTACTTGTTCATGTTGCTCGGAAGCACATTGTTTTTGGACAAGTCTGATGCCGGTACCCAGCTACAGCTCTTGCATCTGGTACTAGACCATGGGACAACATCTCATTATGCATGGACAGCGGCTACATTGGCCTACTTGTACAGGCAGTTGGGTTGTGCAAGCCGCAGGGACTCTGCGGGTATTAGTGGGTGCATGTTCCTCCTACACGCGAGTATACCTAACCTTATATACACTTTAAATATATTGTAATGTTTCGTACACACATCTAACATAACATAATTATATATTTCCCATACTTGGATTTGGAGGTACTTTCCGACCTTTAGGGGTCGGTTGAGAAGATCGTTGGGTGATGATCTGACCCTGTACCATTCAGACCGGAACCAACACGATAATGAAGATGAATGTCGTGCCATACGGCGTCAATTAGATGAGATCAAGATTGATCAGGTTATTTGGATGTCGTGGGGCCAGGGCCTTAACTTTTCCACCGGCGAGCTTGTGCTATCTCGTTATCGTGGGGTACTCACCTACTTCGAGGTGAGGGAGCCGTATATGCCGGACAAATGCTATAGGCAGCTTGGTTACCACTAGAAGATTCTTGTGTTGGACGTCATTAGGCCAAAGACTGTAAAAAGAGAATCGAAATTGGGTCCAAAGAGATATAAAGTCACTTTCAGAGACGAGGATGACCGTTGGGAATCCCGCTATCAATCCTTGGTGCCCGAGGGGGAGATGGCCATATTCCCTTTTGCAGCGGACAGTAACTATGTAACATGGCTTCAGCCTTGGTCTCATCCATATCTTATGAGAGATCAACGTGCTCATCAAGCGGCAGTTCCCCGTGAGGTCGAACTTGTCTAGGTACGGTATTGAACCATATATGTTGTTCATTATTACCTATACTAATTTATTACTATTCAAATAATCATGTTTTTTGACGCAGCGCATGGCTTACTTGGAAGGGATCGTCCGAAGTTTCCATCCATACGCTAGTGAATTGAGAGGTCCATATTCCACAGAATTTGTCAATGCTGTTGAGAGAGCAATTTTTGGACAGTTGCCCCAAGATGAACCGGACATGCGCCCTTTTCCTCCGTCCCTCCGTTACCAGCCTGGACGGCGTAATGATGCCGGTTATTACAAATAGATGTATTATGGATTATTTGTTTGGATGTGTTATGGACTTTTTATGTTTGGATATTTGGATGTTTTATGGACATTGTTGTCTGGATAATTATGTGTTTTTTCAGTATGCTTACGCCAAAACCCTAAAAACCCTAGAAACCCTAGACCCTAAACCCTAAAGCCTAAAAACCCTAGACCCTAAACCCTAAAAACCATAAACCATAAACCCTAGACCCTAAACCCTATATCCTACAAATACAATTACCAATACAAATACAAATACAACATTACACAAAACATCACAAATAATAATAACCATAATAATATCTTACAAATACAAGTACCAATACAAATACTAGTCCTACTCTAACAAAAACTAGGGGGCAGCCCTGTTGCGTTGTGGTAACTGACGTACCGAGCCATGCGTTCATGAATGCGAATATCCACCCCATCAACGCTATAATGATGATATTGGGTCCAAAGCTTCGCAAAGGTCGGCATGGGGGCTTCATCTACGAGCGTAACCTACAATGACAAATTCATAAATAATTTAATAAAAGCTACTAGACTATGGAATTTATGTATATGTATAACGCATACCGGGACATAGTGGTTCCCTAGATGAGCTATCGCCACGACACTGTCCCACACAGGAGTACTAGGAGCTTCACTAGATATCATCGGGAGGCATGTATGAGGACCACGCTCGGATAGTACGACAAGTGCACACTGGAATCTAGTAGCAAACGCCAATCCGACTATTGGCGTCTCCATCCAGTGGTAATCTGTACTGACTTGATTGATCAATTCATCAATATGCGTAATATAAGGATATATGCGTGCATACGTCTCGTAATGGGTCCTCAACTCCAAATCCATCTCCTCTCACATCCTCCTCCAACAATCCTGCCCCCACCCAACAAGACAAGCGAGTCCCCTATACCCGCAATTACCGTCTCCTAGGACATCAGGAGCGCTGACGATGAATCGCCTCATGAAGGTGGGTACATGGACACCGAGATAAACTTCAATGTGACCTCCTTCTTCAACCGTCGGACGATATAAATCTTCTCCCTCCTGCTCCTCCTCCTCCTCCTCCTCTGGAACATGGCTAAGTGCGACCCCAGGCATAGAACGAGTGCCTTTCCCGCGTTGTTGAAGATGCTCCAGCCTAGTCAAGTTTCTTGGTTGAACCTTTGAGTTCTTCCTTGGCCTACCCTTCTTCATCTTATGGACAGATGGCTCCACCAAATCCCCCTCCTCAGGATAATTGAGGTTCAAGTATTTACGACCAACCTGGTGTTTGGCAGTAGAATCAATCTTGCCTTCATAGAAATCTTATATCATCCTCGTCCAAATCTCGTCAGTTGGATTTAGGGCTGTGGGGGCCACCTGTTCATCTACCCCCCTTTGGCCTTCCCACACCAATTGTTTCTAGAAATCATGAATCATTGAAAGTTGAATAGGCATGCATTCATTGATACAAGCATGGACTTGGTGAGGGCATGGTAGTCCACGGGCGGTTGTCGACCACGCATCGTCGCATATCAGACGGAAAGCCTTGTTCAGGTCATATATAGCGTGGACATGGGCAAACAACTCTCCGATACAATTGTTGGAAACCTTCCCTGGAAGACGAGAGAAGACAGTTTTGAGTGGCTCGTCCATATGTTTGATGGACAACAGTTCGCTGGTACGGTCTCGTTCCATCTCTCCCCTAATAGTGTGCACTTGAATGTTCACCATGGCGTGCATCTTTCTTAAGACCGTGCTGAATCCCCCAACAAAAGACTCCAAATAATCCTTCAACACAGAGTGTTGGGACTCGACCCTGATAAATATTTCGTTAATTTAGTGCTAATAGCTATTATTTGTGTTTAAGACTTTTCTCGTAAGGAAAATTGATTAGCGTACCTGTTTATGGTCCTTGTAAACAAATGTAGACAATGATCAGTGTAGGCTCTAACAACGTGATCACGCCAAGGAGTAAGCCAGTTTCTTTGGAGGTACGCTAACAACAACGGATTGAGCGGCTTTTGTACTCCAATCTGACTAGTCCGCAATAGACGAAGTCGTGCCTCAAACTCTGCTACGGTCGTTGAGCAAAATAGCTCCCATGATTTGTTTCCAAACCACTCCGTAGTCCCCGCAGAAAACCCGTTCGCCAAAGCGTACGCCTTGCAATTCCGCTGGATATGCACCCAACACAACAGGTGCTTGGCGTTGGGAAACAAGATCACAACGGCGTTAACCTCGGCAATATCCCGATCTGTGGCAACAACTTCTGGCATTTTCCCAACCATTTCGAACACCTCCCGCAACTGATATAACACCCATTCATAGTGATCTTGGGTCTCTCTTACCATAAATGCAAACCCAATGCAAAAAGTGTGACTGGTGCAAGTAAATCCTACCATCTCACTCAAAGGCATGTTATACCTGAAATGTTAATTAATTTGAATAAGTTAATGTGCAAAACTTAAATTTCAAGTAAAAACGCTTTTATTATAAATACTTACATGTTGGTTTTGTATGTCGCATCCATGATCACAACATACGGAAACAACTTCAGCAGATTCAACGATTTGGGGTGGGCAAGAAAAAGTCTATTATCTTATTGCTTCCTTCCTCAGCTCGATAATAAAGATAATAGCCATTTGACTTTAAGAAATGGAGTGAGAATTGAGTTACATTCATTGAGCTCATCTCTTTCTTCAATACATCGTGCCGAAAAGTGTACAACTGTCTCATCGAAGTTGTGATGTTCGGCCACTTTTCGCGCAAGTATGTCATAACAAACTTCGGTGCACCATGTGCGAGGGTTAATAGTCTTGCATCCTCCTTTTTCTCATCGATTAAGCGGCCGGCAAAAGGATATCCCTCCAAACTAGTGGAAAGGTCGTGATTGTGGCGACCGGATTTCAGGCTTAGCCGCCAATAATGGGTCCTCCTGTCCCGTTGGCCAACCAACTCGAACGGGCAGCCCATCTTCCTGCTATGTGGTTTTTCCTTTAGATCATCACCAACTTGTAGGGTCCACATATTAACGCCGGATTGACCCTTCTTCTTTGGCTTGTACTCACCGGCCAACACACATGCTAAAAGGACCTTCGTTCCCCATGAGTTCTTAATTGTCAACACCATGTTCAAATTACGTCCTACTTCTCTAGCCCATTTTAGCATATCATTCCGTTCCGACCACTCATAATCAGACTCAAAGTAGCTAGAAAAATCGGGAAACTGGAAACAATTATGATAAATACTTCATTAATTCGATTATAAACTCACAAATTCAACACAATATGAGAAATTAAAACGAAAATTTTGCACTACAACAACTAATTTAACAATTATAACAACTATAAAATATGATTAGTTATGACAACTATAACGATTTCTACTCAACTAATTTAAGAGGCGCTAATTTAACATTTTTAACAACCAAAACGATTATAAACATCAAATTCGTCATAATAAAGTATAAAATATGATTGATTATAATAAAACTAATAATTTAGTAAATAATCGATTACATACCGCTTCTTCATTTTGATGCAAAACGACCTCGTTTTGATGTCCACTATAAGGAATTCCTTCTAAACCGCCATCTTCATACACGGAATCCTCGTTTAGATTCACCGGATTTGAACTAGAATGTTCTTGCCCTCCATAGAATGGCCAATAATCTGACATTATTTTCTTAGAGGTATTTGAGGATGGATTTATGAAAGGCCGAATCGGCTGTAAAAAAACAAGCTTCACTCGGCCTTATAAATAGCCGCGATGAAGCTTGTTTTTTACCGTTGAGGGCCAAGGGATCGGTAGCAGTTACCGCTACTGATCGCCTTTTAATTTTTTTTTGTTTTAACCTTGAGCGGTGGCGGTGGCAGCTGCCGCTCGTTTTCATTTTTATTTTTATTTTTTTTTAGGAGGAGCGGCAACTGCCACCGCTGCCGCTCCGCTTTATTCAATTTTTTTTAATTTGGAGTTGTAGGGCACAACGCTCCTAAAAAGCCAATGCGCCCTTGAACGCTGTCTGGGGCGCAATTACTCGGCGCCAACCAATTGCCTAAGTAATTACTGTTGACTAGGTCCCACCAAATTGCTTTGTCAATATTGTACCGGTGCATTGCACATTTCATATAAAAGTGTTGGGCCCCATGTATTATTGCCCACCCAATCGGTACATGGGTGCAACTGCTCTAAGGGCATAGGTTAAGTAATGCAAATCCTCTATTCCACCTTTAGTGTTCCACTTTCATATTCCACTTATATTTTAAATATTAAAAAAATTAAAAATATATTTATATTGTAAACAACTATATACATATGTCTACAAATTTTTAGATTGAAATCATATTATACAATTTTTTTTAAGTAAAAAGGTAATATTTTATAAGAAAGTCATCATTTTAATTAAAAAATTATATAATACGATTTTTTATATAAAAATTTACACACATATGTATATAACCATCTACAATATAAATATAATTTTAACAACTTTTTTAACCTTAATTTGATATTTAAAATTTTAAGTGGAATATAAAAGTGGAACAGCTAAGTGGAACGGAGGGTTTGCATCGTAGGTTCAGAACCTTTATTTAGAAATATTTAAGTATATTTTGATTGTTTAACATTTTTAAAATTATTTCCTAAGTGTTTATACTTCCTTTCTTAGGATTTAGTGTAGGATCATTAGTACTTAAACGAGTCGGCGACTCTTGCGAAGTCGTCGACTTTGAATAATAATGCAGCGAAATAATCAAACAGGAAGAACGCTACCAAACTATAAATGACAAGCGATGTATAGTGGAAACTCTTCGTAAACCAACTAGTTTACTTAGATAAAAACCACTCCCTTCAAGCTTCTCACTTAGTCAGATTTCAAAAGTCCTTAGACTCGCTCTATTGATTTTTTGAGTGTTACAAAGCTCTCTCGTTTACAAGTTTGAATCCCACAACCTTGAACCACGCTCTACCTTTGTCTCTCACAACTCTCAACCTCACACTATGATGCCTAAGAACTCTCAACTAAACCACTCGATCGAATCTCACAAACGAGTCACTCGAACAACCAACTTTCTCTTACAAAATACACAAGATGCTCTCTTTTTCTTCTCTGAAGATGCAATGTAAAACCCACGACCTTCTAACCTAAAAACATTGAGTATTTAAGCTAGAAATCTTGATTAAATGTGATAGTGTTTCCTATTCGGTTAAGAAAATAATATCGCACATAATCTTACAAAATCTATCCTAAAATAACACTTTATTCTCAAAGGAAAATCACACAATCCTCATACACATTCTTCTGATTTTTCTTCTCTTATTTGTGTTGATTTTCTCCATAAATAAACACTCCAACTGGCTTGGATCAGATCGACGCTTTCATTCCAAAAATAGTTTCTTTCCAATTGTCCTTTGTCAGCGACTTCTTCACAGAGTTTGATGTCGTTGACTCCTCATTTGACTTCTTTGTCGCTGACTTCTCTTTGAGTTATGAACTATCAATACACAACTTTCCACCAATAGTTTCTCATCAGTTATCGTTGTTAGTGACTTTTTCGTAAGAACTTGATGTCGTTAACTCTCCATGCAATATTTGTGTCACTAACCTTTGGAACCATCAAAACCAAATCTTCTAACATATTCCCCCCTTTTGATAGTGATAAATACTCTGACCTTGTTATAACTTTGAAGTTGACTCTCCATTCAACTTCTGTGTCATTGACCTTTGGAAGCATCAAAACCAAATCTTCTAACAAATTCCCTCTTTGTGATGGTGACAAATACTTTGATCCCGTTATGACTTGAAGCACACAAAAATCATAGAGCACAAACAAAACTCATGAAAAGTTCCCCTAAGCTTAATATATGCATAACATTTAGTTTTTAGATCCCTCCCTTATAAATCTATTCCCCGGTTAATCCCCCTTTAGGCATCATCAAAAGAATACTTAAGTAGAGTAATTAGTAATAGAAATAGAGAAGATCATAGAAGCTAAAACATAGAATCAAAATAGCATAATAGTCATCCACCATAGCAAAATCAAAATGTATGATGCAACCACGGACCATTATAGCAATACGAGTACAACCCAATCAAACTAAGCAAAAGTGACTTTAAAAGTGGGGATAAATGTGGTAAGGATAGAAAAAGAGGAAAGTGGAAGTCATGAACATGCTCCAGTTTGTGAATCAAACTCTGTAAATTTCTCTTAGCTTTAACATCTCTAAAAATTGAAGCATGAACTTTAACATTCGGATCAGAATGAGTACCTTCTTCATATAGATCTATAGGTTGCTTAGAAGATGTAACCTTTTATAGGACTTTGTCATTGACATTACTAGAGTCTTCTTTGTTAGCGACTTTTTACAAGTCGTCGACTTCTTCTTTTTTCTTGGTTACTCTTTGATCACCTTCTTCTTTCTCGTCTCCTTCTGGTTCATGCTCTCTAAAACTAGAGCCCTTGTTTCCTTCTTCTTAGATTTTCAACTCCATTGCCTCCAAATTGAGTTTTAACCAACTCCTTCTCCAAATCCTCCTTAGCACTCTCCTCATCCTTTTTGGGTGTGTCACTTGATCCAGGAAACGCTACCGGTTGCGCCGTTTGGCTTAGCGTTCCAGTTTCAAGTGACTCGGTTAGGGTTTTTGGGTTTGTGTTTAGGTTCATGAAGCTTTTGGATGAGGGTGGATGTAGGGTAATAAAGGAACTTGTTCTCTCATAATTGGAAAGTATCACTTCAATCAAATCAAGCTATGTTTAGAAAAATTTCTTTCCAAAAACAAACCGATCTTCTTAATATTCTGATGTGATTCACACGCCAGTTTTACAATGTCGTTGACATGACCAATGTCGACAACAAAAGATCAAAACTTCTACCACTTCATCTCAACATATATGTCCGTGACTTTTAGCAATATTTATGACTCTCATTAAGAAACTGTACTTGGCGTTGGGGTTACACAAGGAAGTGCCAAAGCAAACAAGTAAGAAACAATTTTATGGATTTGTCGATCATGATGATAAGTCTCCGTTTCATAAGGGAAATTCAAAACGGGCTCATAGAGACTCTCAAACATGATAGGTTAGGGACACGCATTAGAATTAAGCGTCATTTGGGCTTATAAAGAGGGTTAGGATCATTAGGTTGATTCTTTTGGGTCAAAACAAAGAGCTCTCAAGGGTTGTAAAGTAAACAAAAAAGTTGCAGAAGTCATCGACAAATCAATATGCATGGAGTTTCCAAAATATGATGTCTATCAAGTATTCTAAGATTCATACCATAAAAGCATGACTTCAAAACATATGACAAACAATCAATTTCAACCAATCATCGAGGAAATTCATGTAGGGAAATAGATCATTCAAGAGAGATCATACCTAGTTCCATGTAGAGTTATTCAAAGGGTTCACAATTTAAGACCTTTGTGAAGATGTCTGCTCTTTGATCACTTGTTCTACAGAATTCCATTATGACCAAGCCTTTCTCCACACAATCTCGAAGAGTGGTGCCTTATCTCGATATGCTTTGTCTTTGAATGTTGCACCAGATTCTATGAGATTTTGATTGCACTTGTGTTGTCACATAGTATGGGCGTTGACCCACACTTCACACCATAGTCACAAACTTGTTGCTTGATCCACAAGAGTTGAGAACAACACGCTGCAGCCGCAATATACTCAGCATCTAACGTTGAAAGAGCAATACAATTTTGCTTCCTAGACCCCATGAAACATGGCAAGGTCCAAGAAATTGAGGTTAGGCGTTGCGCCTCAAAGGCTCGCAAGATCCCGGAGTTGCGCGTCGCATGCTTGATCAGATCCAATCGAAGGCCCCCTTGACTGGCCTCCCACTCTCTTCTCTAACCTCCTGCAAGATCCAGTCGAAGGCTCCACCATTGCTGGGCAAGATTTTGGCTTAGATTAGCGGATATCCATTAGGATATCCGTTGATCCACCTTGTTTCGAATCAAAATAGCAATAGTTTACAAAATGGGAATTTCGGGTATCCACTCCCGGATATCCGATCCAATCGGATATCTCTTACCGGATATCTAGTACATAACGGATCGGATACGGATCGAGATTTTTAGGAAAAAATTTAACGGATATCCGATATACCAGATCGGATCAAATATATTTACGCAGCCCTAATTATTTTAGGAAGTGTGTTTAATATCATCCAAACCCTCTCATTTTAGAAAACAAAAGTTTGGTCAACTGGCGTTTGGGTGGGTGAAATCTTGGCTGGAACTTCATTTTCCAAAGTGGAGCCGCTTCTTCATTCATCCAGCTTGCACGCTTCCACGTTCTCTACCAAGCGAAAGAGAAGTCGTCTCCTGCATCCGAAATCCCTTTCGCTCAAACCCTGCTTCTCCGATTGATCGGAGCTCTTTTCATTCCAATGGCGCGCCGGCGTGTGCTTCTCAAGGTCATAATCCTCGGTGATAGCGGGTTAGAATTCCCCCTTTTCCTCTAACTCGTCCGTTTCTTCCTCCTTTCCTTTCCAGCGCTCAGATTGTTGATTTTCTTTCATCCTTTTTTATCTTAACAACAGGGTTGGGAAGACGTCTCTGATGAATCAGTATCCTGTGAAATTGTTCAATTTCTTTTTCGCTGCTTATTTGTTTTGGGCCTCAAAATTTTATTGCTGTTTACATCTCAATCCTCAATATAATCGTGGTTTACTTGTCATTTCGCGTCTCTGTGTTTTGCCTTAAGACTTGATGATAACATAGATTTGTGAATAAGAAGTTTACAAATCAGTACAAGGCTACAATTGGAGCTGATTTCTTGACCAAGGAGATCCAGTTTGAAGATAGGCTTTTCACGCTACAGGTATTGAAACCACTTCCTGTTTATTCCATACAACACGTGCAGTTCTAATTAAGACCCTATTTAGAAACCAGGGCAGACCCTTGGCTTCCTTTAACCACACCAGAATGTCACTCCATTATCAAATACAATCAGATTTGTGTAAATCCCTTGGAAGTATCAAATTAGAAGATCTGATGAATCCATCTTGTGCCTGGGATAGTACATGGGTGTAAGGAGATTAGCCCCCTGAAGAGTGATGTAAGAGAGTTGCTGTTTCAAGTTTCAAGTCGGCTTTAGGAAATTCCAATTTTCAATGTGCTGAAAATACCATAATAGTTGCAAATTCATGCCTGTTATTTAGGTCAAGCTTAGAGTGTACGTGTGCTGTTTGCTACTTTGCTGTCCTCCTTGTACACGTTTTCTTTGAGTTAATTATCAATTCACATAAAAAATTCAGATAAAAGTTTAATCATTTGATGATCCTACAAGATTCTTGTGGTTTTAGATCAAATAAAAAGACTGTATTGAGAGCTTGCTGAGGAATAAATAAATTGACAGCATTGACATGGTGGTAAACGGGTAATGATAGTCTGAACCTTGAAGCACTCTTAAAGTCTGAACAAGAGAATAAAGCTAGATTTAAAAACAAAATTAGCTGACTTTCCCAGTTTGTATCATATTCCTTCCTGTAAGATTTAGTTGAATGAATCATTAACGCTGATGTGTTTATTTGGTCATTTCAGATTTGGGACACAGCAGGTCAAGAAAGATTCCAAAGCCTTGGTGTTGCTTTTTACCGTGGTGCAGACATTTGTGTTCTAGTGTATGATGTGAACACAATGAAATCCTTTGAGAATCTAAATCGTTGGCGGGAGGAATTTCTTTTGCAGGTATAGATCTAGTGATGGACTTTCTCTTGGTTTCAAAAGTAAAAGAAAATGAAAAGAGATATATCCTTGTTGTGTTTGATAGGCTGGCCCTTCAGATGCTGAAAACTTCCCGTTTATTGTGCTTGGAAACAAGATTGATGTTGACAATGGGAATAGTAGAGTGGTAAGTATAAAGGATTTGAATTCTAGTTCTTTCCTTAACCAGCAGTGGTTTTTGTTTGTTTTATCATTTCAATCTTCAATGTATACCTATGAAGAAAGGACACTAATAAGTCGTGACTTGTAAGTATTGTGTAAGAACCTCATTCTATTATCCTTTTGAGTTTATATCACATTTTAAAATGTGAAACTAGAAAAAATATAGGAAATTTCTCATGTTTCAGCCCTTGAAGTTGGTGCTGTCATCTTTGTTCTAAATGAGCATCCTGTTTGGATAATCATGTCTCTTTTGCCAAGTATGCTTTCATTTCCTCGATTCCTCATCCGGGCTTAAGAATCTTTGGATATCAGGTTTCGGAAAAGAAGGCTAAAGCATGGTGTGCTAGCAAGAACATTCCCTACTTTGAGACCTCTGCCAAAGATGGGACGAACGTTGAAGCTGCTTTTCAGTTAATAGCCAAGAATGCCATTCAAAATGAACCAGAGGAAGAAATGTGAGTATTGCTATAGATAATTGTTTGTTCATTATGTCTTCTCTTATCCACCTTACAAATCACTATTTAAAATCACATTGCATATTTACAGATCACTATTAATTGTTTCTGATCTACACTAATTTATTATAGAGATATGAATAATTATAGTCAGAACTGCACATTGAGATTTGTTTTTCCCTGAAATCGATCTCTCCTCACTCTTCTTCATTGAATTTAATTAACCCCTTGTGCCTTTTATCAGTTGTTTGATTGAATTTAAACTAATTAAGTTTTGTGGTGCTTGTTTTTCTTACCCACGAAATGGTGAAGATATTTTCCTGACACTGTTGATGTGGCTGGTGGTGCACGCCCACAAAGAACCTCAGGCTGTGAGTGTTGAAAGCTTAATTTGCTCGGTTGAAAGCTGTTTTCCCCTTATATGCTTCCGTTGTGCAGTAAAGTTCAGGAAGAACTGTTGAAACTGGCGTGAAACAACATCATGGAAAGTTGCAAAGGGGATTTTTTTTTTTAATCTATTTGGCACAATGTATCTACGTACTAGTCCGAATGCCTTGAAGGTTTTGTGTGCATGTGGAAATTTGTTGTTTGACCGAACTGAGCCTGATTTGGCGATTATAACGTTTATTCACATCTTAAAGCTTAAACAGACAGGTTTCTGATCCTACCTTAAATTTTAAACTCTCTAGATTAGTATCAAGTTGTGTTAAGTTAGTATGTACTATAGTGATTTTGGACTCTTTAAAATTTAAATTATCTTGGCCCTGGGGCAAAAAAATCTTCTCAAACTTAACATTTCTCGGCTTGGTGAAGGAATTATGGCCTTGTTACAATTCTTATTATAAAGCACTTTTTGATTAAAAAAAATTATTACTTCTTATTATATTATAAAGCAGGCGGAACCAATTTCACCGAGCTATTGTGGGATGATTGTTCGTATGAGCATCTTTGCTTCTGAAAAATCAGACTCGAAATTATAAGTTTTGGGCTCGTATCTAATTTGCTCGAGCAGTCATTGTTGGATACCACTTACCAAGGATATATTCTAGATTTCTAAAGCGATTTCTTTTGTTTACCACTTACCAAAACATATGGAGGGTAAAACGTAACTATAAAACAATTTTGAACGCCTAATTTCAACATTGACACCAAAGCTACTACGGGGCTGTAGGTAGAGTCATTGGTAATAATAGCAGAGGGATCCTCAGGGTGCAAGAGTGCTAAGGTAGTCAATCTGTATTAAGCAAGAATTTGGCTATGTATCAACTATCTCTGCTCATTCTTTCAAAATTGTTACCTGACATCTTTCTGGAAACTCTACACTTCCATAAAATGCAAAAACTTCTTCGTTCCGTTCTTTTCTAAGCTTTTGTTGAACTATATTACACCAAAAAGTAAACAAAAGAAAAGAAAAAGATTTGCTCCAACAATCTTCAGTTGGAATACCTACCAGAACCAGAACCTTTCTTTTTCCTCCGACCCCTTTGCCTGATTCTCCAAAAGCTCAGCAACAGCAGAACACCTAATTTGAGTTTCCCGTTAAAACACAGAGTAAGAACTTGGTATATATTCGCAGCCAACTAAAGCAAAATCATCCATTGAAAGCAAGAATTAACATCCGCAATTTACTAACCAGACACAGCAATGACACCAGGGACAAGCCATTTGCTAGCTACTGGCATATCAAGCTGCGTCAACAGAAAAAGAAATACACGAGATCAATTATCTGCATAAATCAAACAAGTAAGATGCACAATAAGAGAGATAGTTGGCATGTGTTCTTACATCATCACCATATAGAAGGCCCCAGTACTTGTTACTCAAAGAATCAGCCTTTTCCTGTGAGGTCGTATTGACAGTCTTATCATTGGAAGCATCGAGAGTAGAGTTTAAACCTCTACCTAGATCAATCACTGGATAACCTGGCAACCTTCTGTTTCTTCCTCTGACTTGTACGTTGTAGCCTTTGGTCCCATATATCTCAAACCTTGAGTCACTCATGCACAGCATTTCCTTCCCCACAACTGCAGAGTAAGTTGAAAAGTTTACATCTGTCCTACGAGATGGCAATTGCTTGTCTTCTACGTTTAAGGGTTTGGTAAGTCTAATGGAATCTGAAAAGAGTACTGGGTCTTTGACATTCATGGTAGTGAATGCCAACATTTTTTTCAGAAGCCAGAAACAGTTGGTGACCATATGGCTGCTATCCAAGCAATTAGAATCACCGTAAACTGAGATGCGGCCTTTGCCCAACTCCAGAAAGCCAAGAATAGAGGAGTCTTCCTGCAGAAAATATACATGATAGAGTTTATGTGGCATAATGTGAACATTGTAAAAAGGTACACACGTCAACTTGTACATCAAAGAGCATCTTTTTGCGAGAAACCACAAGCTCCAAATTTTTTTAAATGGAAAAAAAAGGAAACAAATGTCACGTATTTGCAAAGAAAATTTTCCTAAGTTTCAGAACAAGTCTCTTCTATTAGAAACTTTTACTTCCATTTAAGAAATTTGTCCTGCAACTATCAGCTTTTTGTTGATTTAAATTATTTTTCCATGATTTTAAAAGAGAAGAAACCTAGGGTCGCCCCTTTAAAGATGCCCTAAGGCTGGAGTTTTTAACCTCCCCAACCAAACACAAAAAGGTGAAAGTTATAAGAGAACAGGTTTCAATGCATTTTTTTTTCTTTGATTTTCTATTCAACCAAATAGAAATCTACTATGCATTTTGGAATTGATGAAGAAGAAAACTAAAAAGATACTGTACCTTTGTCGCAGCAGAATTAAGTAGATTCTGTGTGGATGCACTATCTGAAGAATAGAGGTAGGGAAAGCTGTGGACATAGCCACCAGTTGGAAACTTCAAAATGTTTGTTCCAGATGCGTATCGTGTATGTTCACCATCAATGGTAAAATCACCATTAAGAATCTGATCACCAAAAGCAATCCCAAATGGTGCCAGGAGATCATTTAAGGCTGGGACATTTGAGCCACCTGTAACAGGAGTCCACCAGCTTCTTGTATTATCATCAAAAAACCTCATCTTTACCATAATGTCAACATTATACCACTCAGCAAATACAATTAGTCCCAAGCCAGTATTCACAACATCATCTTTCAATTTTTCTATTTCCTCTTCAAAGTATTCCTCTTCAAGATCCACTAACAGAAGCGTACCATACTGGTGAGCATCAAAACACGTAAGTGGAGAACCTAGAGTCTCGATATAGTATCCAGCATCCCGTAACATGTTGAACATAGTATGGAAATTAGTGTGGAGGTGATCCCCATGCCAGTCCAGGATATCATTGCGGACATCCAAAGAATCTCTAGGAATGTAACCAGGTGGATATTTGATGCTGTGAAATTGATCCCACAAGATTCTTTTTGACCTTGGAGGAGTTGGGACCACTTTCAATCTCAACTGAAGAACACAAGTGCTCGTTCGTAATGTTTTCTCACCTTGAGCAGGTGGGCTATACACCTTAACAGTAACATTCCCTTCAATCAACCCAGAAAATTGAGCACCTTCTTCTTTAATTTGCATGTGGATTGCCAGATGACCAGTCCATGGCCAGATAACATCTGAATGAGTAAAGTGGATACTGAGGAGGTTTCCTTCTTCAGTTAAAGGTTGCCAAATTGGGGGGCCATCAAGATAGCCAACTACCCCCATCCCATTCAGAATGGTAGCATTAAAAATTACGGGCATAGCGCCAGCATAGAGTGGCTGGTGACAGAAAGGCCAAGTATACGGACAATCCATTAAATCTAGGACATCGGGAAAGATGGTTGCTCGCGGGCGATAGTTCTTCAATAACTCGTATGATTCTAACCTGGAATAGTTGCCGGAAGTTAGATTAACACAATGACATAAAAAAATGAGAAGTATGTTTGAACATCACATCTGACAATTGCATTTATGATACAACCAATATGCTGCTCGTTACAATTCAGACATAATCACTGGAGACAAAGAATGAAGCATGGTGTCACTTACAGGTCAACTCTACCAGCACCTTGTTCATACAAGTGTGGCCCAGAAAGCTTGGCTGCACCTTCCACCAAAGCCTGCTTCATGCTTGCTGGATTTAGAATTTGTTTTCTGTTGCTCTCTGGGACGACACTGACAAGCAGGCACACAATACCAGCAACAACAGGACTCGCCACACTTGTGCCAGATAATGTTTTACAGCCAGTACTGATCTTTGAACCCATAATGTCACGACCATATGCCACTATATCTGGCTTCACACGACCATAACTGCACATAGATTCAGTCAGAAATTAAGGAATTCAATCAAGAAGCTGAAACACACATTACAGCAAGCATAGAATTTGTTTTCTCTAAAATTTGAATCATTCCATTTTGTGAAGTATCATTTAGAATAAGGTTAATAAGACAAACCAGCTACTAGCATCTTTTAGCGTATATAGTCAGAAACTCTCACTATACAGCACTGGCTTGCAAAAAAGTGATCTACAGGAATCATTAATATGTAGAATAACGTGCATTGGATCAGAAGCCAAACTAATATTCTCTAATGGAACATGTTTCGAAGAAAATTGATACTCATCTCAATTAGCATCATGTATGTTCATGACATGGTCATCTTGCCAAACTCACAATTACTATACAGCAGATTAGGAGCATATGCTAATGCAAAAAATAAATACTAGATTTCGTCTAATTCAGATAGCTTCCGCAACACAAGTTTCACCAACCATTTTGTATATGGCAATATCCTATTTGCTATTATCCTGTGCAAGATACGATTCTCAATCCACCCAAAAAATAAATACACAAATTTTGCAAACAGCACAAAATATGACAATTACAATAGTGAATTTAATTTTAACAAAAATATCACATCCGCAATTACCCATGTGGAATCTCCCAAGTACTCATGCCACGTGAGGAAAATGATGCAATATTATCGCTGTAATCTATACCCCCAACTCCTATGACATCACTTTGATCTGCTGGGTTGTTCAAAGTTCCATAAAGTGGCCCGTCATTTCCAATTGCAGAAACCATGATTATATTATTTGCAGTTAGTTCCCAAACCTGAATATAGCAGATCAAAGGATTCAATTAACATCATGTTAGGATATCAAGGAGTCAATCAAATTATCTGGCATGAGAAGAAAATATAGATAGAATGGAATTGAAAGTGCTCCTAAAGTTGCCAAGAAAAGGTCCTTGATTTCAAATGAAAATTATTTTGGTTCAAGAGTCCAATACCATTGAGATATCAGAGAAAAAATATATTTTAGCCTGAAGCTAGAACCGCAAAAATTGACTTAAACAAACCACACCAGACATCATTAATCTAGGATTGGAGGATCACAAAATTGTCTGACATAATAAATTATTTCAAATGCTAAGAAGATCCACTTCACTGGATGATAAATGTTTGATTAAACCACAGATGCATGTAAGCAGCTAAACAAGAGTAAAATATGTACAAGTAGGATTTCCATCAGAGAACAGAATTGCAAGCCAAATAGATTCAGCTCATCTAATGTTTATAGCATTCAGCCAAAAAAATCAATGCACTTGATGTCAGAAGGGCAGCCTGATTTACATAGTAACCAGATGGAAAAGACAGACCCACCTTCTCAACAAAAGGAAGATCCAGATGATCTGGTCCACCAATGCTCAAATTTAGTACATCCATGTTGGTTGCAATTGCATAGTTGAATGCATCAAGGAACCATGATGTATATGATACCTGCAATGAGCTGAATACAAAATTCTCATAACCTACCTAAAGCAAAATAATCTCAACTAAATGTCAGAGAAACAGATAAGAGTTAATAGATACAGATACCGAGCCATTCAGAAATTGGAATGAGCTCATTGCAAGGACAAAAGACGTAATGAGAACAAACCTCAAGCATATAAGCAATGTATAATGATTAGTGCAATTTTCATCTTTTCAAAAAGAAAAAAGGAGCAAAATCCATTACCTGAGCATCAGTAAATACACGGAAAGCATAGATCTCCGTATCTGGAGCAAAACCACGACACTCAGAATCTTGACCAGCAATAACTCCCGCCACAAATGTCCCATGACCAAGATTATCATTTAGAGTATTTTCATTGGTCCAATTTGTACGCTCCTGATTGAAAGTCAAATATTAAATTGCATAATATGTTCTTACGAAAATAAAGAAGTCATCAACACAGCAGTAGCAACACTACTAGTGTACAACATTAAATACCTTTATGTTGCGAAAATGTGGATGATTTGCCCGTATTCCAGTGTCAAATATGGCCATTTTAACCTTTGCACCAGTGTAACCCTTAGCCCAAAGGACATCAGCTCCAAACAAGGAGGTCACTTGAGACCTCTACATGAATCAACAAATACTATGTTACACTAGGCAACCAAATTCAAGATTGACCCACCAAGACAAATGAAAAAGTAACAATCATGCATAGAGCAGGGGATCAACTATAATTACACTGTCATTAGCAGTAAAAAAAGACCTAATCTCACCTGCATCATCAGATGCCGTCTCCAGCTTATTGTCTCATTGCTCGCTGGGATAACGAAATCCGGCTCTCCGCCTTCCTCCTCAAAAGACATCCGCGTGAATAACTTACCAGGCCGCTTCTTGCCTTGGCAAAACGCACCACCACCGTTCGACCTTGCTGATTTCTCCTCAAACAAGCTCCGGGTGTAGCTCATATCAACCGAGACGTCCTTCACTAATTCTAGCCTCTCGATCTCTCTGATGACTGCATCCCTAGCGGATTCGTCGATCGAGACGACACCGAAATCGGTCGGGTACTGTGACGCTGGATTATTGCGCTCGATCCAATCCCATCCATCGAATAGTGAGTTTTGTCGAAGATATACAAGGTGATCAGTCGCATACTTGTACTCTAAGAATCGTACGATGTAGTTCCCCCTCCGAAGATTTCCGGATCCATTCGGCGGAGGCGCGGTAGTGGCGTTGCCAGCCGGCGATTGTTCGGAGTTGGTTAGGGTTAGGGTTTGGCAGCGGAAAGAAGGAAGATAGAGAGAAAAGGAGAGAAGGAAGAATAGGAGAGGGAGAATAGTAGAGTTTCGAGGTCTGATCATGGCGAAGTCGAGGGAGGAATACAGAAGGATCTGGTTCTTCTTCTTGATATCGTTGAAAGACGATTGATTTGGCGGGAAACCTCCAACATCGAGCCGAGGGAGAAGATGGGAGAACGAATGAGCGAGAGCAACTGAGCGAGAGTGAGCACCTTCAAAACTTGAAAGAGAAGCACACGTTTTTACTCTGCACTCACTCCCTTGTCTTCTCCACCCCCGCTTTGTTTACGCGATTTGACTTTCCGATAAGTGTACTTCTTCCACTAATCCTTTTCAAGAAAATGTTAAAAAACACGGGTGTTGTAGGTGCTAGGCGGCTCATCTAGCGGCGCCACCACTTAAGTATGAGGGGCGGTGCTTTGTGAGTTGGAAATTTTGTTGAGACCACTTGGTCCGAACAAGATCCGTGAGGGTGAAGGGTTGTAAGGTGAGTGCACAAAAGTTCTAGTTTAGGGCTTGATTCTTGGTTTCATGGCTAGATCGAGTGTTAACCGGTTTAGGCGTACCTACTTGGAGGCTCACAAGGGCAAAGCCTTTCGCTTAGGCAAGGTGGTGCCTTTGAACAAGGAGGAGGGGCTGAGGAACGCAGATTTGGTGGGCAATGGAGGCATGCCCACGCCGGAGGTGGTGCAACGGCCGAGTCCAAGCTTGGAGAGTGGGGAGATGATACCAAAAAGCAAGTAACTTAATTTTGTTAAAAGTGATGTTGTAATTTATGTTGGTTGGGTGTCATATATGTTTTCCACAATTTGACTTGTTCAATATAAGTTGGACGTTTTCTTTATATTTTCTCATCGTGTCCAATTTGCAAGATCCAAATGAACTTGTTGTCAGACTAGTCTAGGTAGTACCCAGCGTGGTCTACTACCGAGTAGTGCCACTGTGTAAAGACGGGGTGTTACATTCCTCTAGTACTTTCTAGGGATGACGTTGTTTGTTGACAAGACTGGGAACACTTTCAAGAATTTGTTATTGGGGTTCTTTTTTTACCACTATAGGATGGGCCAATCGCTTGGGGTACGAGTCTCCTAGTGGGTTTGTATCGGGAGCTCGGGATGACGTCGCGCGTCAAGACGGCGAGAGTCACAGGATGCTACCTTCTACTCAGGGTACGTGTTACAAACATGGATTAATTACTAATTACTATTTTTACAGACATGGATTACCACTTATTTTGAGCACACTCGTGGTTGTTGTTGAAGGGTTTCTTGAACAAATAAATTTATATTCAAGACCCCGCTGAGCATAGCGGAGTCAGGTTCGTCCACGGGAATGAGATTAGGGCCAAAGATTAGTTGATAAACTATGAAAAGCAAAAAAACACAAACAAAGCAAGGATTTGAGCACGACTTTGGGGGTCGAGATCGAAGCAAAATCACAAGTTTTAAATCAAATATAAAAGGCAAATCCTAGGGCTAAGGCTACCACAACAACAATCACACATTCTTTTAACGAGAATTCACAACTATCATGCAATCTAGATCATAGAAAAGTCAACTGTCGCAAACAATTCAAGTTATTTAATAAACTGTCGCAAATTAAACAACTTTCTATCTATCTTTCAACCTAGGAATATCAACTGTCGCAAATAATCCTATTAGAACTAGTCAAAGCAATCAACTTTACACTTTCTCTTTTAGGTTAATTGCAAGACATGCCTCAACTTTCGCAAAGGATTTAAGCACAAGATAGATAGATATGATCTTCAAGCATTCAAGTCATGAATTCAAGTTTAGACATGCATGATTGTGTTGGGTTTTCACCTAACCCTAGAATCTAAGAAAAACTACTCACTCATAGAAAAGAAAGAAGAAGACATGATCATAGAAACAAACCGAAAATTCAAATAAAAACAAAGATGTCTTACAAATTTCTCCAACTTGTCCTCCAAGTCTTCCTCTTAATCTCCCCCCAAAGAACGAATCATAAAAGCTAGAGAGAGCCCCCCTTTTTATAGAGGAAAAGGATCCCTAATTAAACTAGGAAACAAGATAAAACTACTTCCTAAAATAAAAGATAGAATATATCCATAAAGATCTCGGAATAAGGGAGAGTCGGCGCCATGCACGACCCAAAGTGGGTCGTGCACGACCCCCTAGGGGTCGGTCCTGAGGCTTGGTAATCTCCATGGGTCTAGCACGACCTTAATAGGGTCGTGCACGACCCTCATAGGGTCGTTTCTGAGGGATTATTCAAACAACCTTGAGTAAAACTTGCGTAGAAGATTCGTTACAACTCCGTTTGACTCGATTCTTTTTCCTATGTTCTTGTAACGAAATTCTCTATCTCTTCCTAAGCTCAAACTTGATCTTCAATAACTTTACTTGAGCTCTTAATCTCCATCTTCTCTTGCAATGCTCCAAACTCTTCTTCCAAGCTCAAAACTCTACAAAAAGACACAAAAAATGCGTAGCTTCCGAATCTCAAGGAAATACGAAAACTAAAGCATAAAGACTAAAAAACATAAAACCCAAGTACGAAAACCACTCAATATAATCTATCTAGATACTAAAAACACTACCTAAAATGCGGATATCAAAATACCCCATACTTAGACTTGCTTGTCCTCAAGCAATAATCATGCAAAATCAAGACTAATAACACAATCTTCAAGCATAACCCTTGTCAAAGCATTTTAAACACAAGTGAAAAGATAGACAAGTAATTTTATCGTCATCACATATGTATGAGTCTCAAGCATAGGCAATCACAATCCAACCTCACAAGGGATTTTAATGTGTTTCACTCATCTCTCATGTGTTTAGGCTATTAATATCAACTCTCATCTCAACCTTTATGCAACATCAACTTTATCATTGAGACTTATATCACCAATCTCTCTACCTAGAGAAGTCAAAACACATCAATCATCATAAGAACTTAGGCTCAATGAAATCTTCATAGAAGACTCCATTCGGTCGGGTTGTAATGGGGCTTGGTAAAGACAATAAGGCGTGGAAATATTTTGGCTATGTGGTGCTAATAATATCCGGGAATTAAAGACTCCTAAAAACTCACATCTCCAAAACTCTCATAAAAGAACTTATACCAAACTTACTCAAACATTATGCTCAACTCACTTATTTCTTCAACCCTTTTAAATCCCAACTTATCTTGCTTACAAATACTAAGGAAGTTTGGCTCATGCACATTATTCACTTTCAACACTTTGCTTTATTTTTCTCCCTTTTTATTTTCATTTTTTTTTCATGGGAGGTTGGTACCAACTTTTTTCTTTCTTTCTTTGCAAGTGAATTCAGAGAACCAAACTCCTTTTACATAACAAACTGCAAGATTTTTTTGACTTTTCCCAACCCATAATTACCCCACACTTGAACCAATACAATCTCACTCAACAAAATTATCACAACAACCAATACTAAGTCCTAATCCCCGGATAGGGTCAAGCTTATCTTGGCTAGGGAATAATTTTGTGGAACTAAAAAATAAAAGGCTTAAGGCTCAACTTGGCTTCAAAAAGAGGATAATGTATAGGTAGATAAAAGAGAGGATAAAAAGTGGCTGATGAAATAAGTTCTTAATCATAATTAACATGCATGAACGATCTCATAACGGCTTCAAGAAATAGATAACCATATCAACAACAAGAGATAGATGTACAAAGAGAGCAAATCACACATAAAAAGAAGAGGGATTTTTGATGTTCTCCCTATAAGGCCAAAATTCCTCACTAGGTAAAATTTTTGTTGGATTGCAACTACTTCAACTCAAGACACATATGCTCAATTTCATCACAAGTCAATTTTCACAATCAAAAGCAATTTCTCAAGACTTAGGCTATACTATCCAAATATGCCAAATGAATTATATGATAAGCATGAAAATTAGATCTCATCATAGGACATCTAAGACGAAACATTCTTCAATCCTAAAACAAAGAAGCAAATATTTTTTTTTGGATTTTTCGACATTTTTCAATCTTTTTTTTTCAAACTTTTTAAAGTTTTTTTTTTAACAAAACCAACTAATAAACATGCAAACAAAGCTAACACAAAACCAACTAATAAACATGCAAACAAAGCTAACACAAAGACTCAATTATATACAACATGTGAGGTTTCTTCTTCCCCTACCCCATACTTAAATCATGCAATGTCCCCATGCATGAAAATGATATGAAAAAGAAAAGAGAAAAGAAGAAGAAAACTCACAAAGAACTCTTGGAAGCTTGGAGAGGAGATGGAGCTCATCATGGTGAAGATGGAGTGGTTGAAGCTTAGGACCCTGCAAAAATCCCACAAAATTCTATTCCAAACAAAAGTATTCTATCCTAGTCTAAGGAAGGTTAGAAAAATCTAATCTAAAAAAATAAAATAAATAAATAATAAAAACATAAATAATAATAAACTAATCTAAAAACCGGGTTGCCTCCCGAAAGTGCTTGTTTAACATCATTAGCTTGACAACTTATCTTAGCTCATCAAGGCGGCCTCCATCCAGCTATGTCGGGATCATGGGAAACCCCATACTTAGATGGAAAAGCTTCAAAGCTTCTCTCCAAGATATTTGGTCCTCTATCGTTAATAAGAACGCTTGGAAGTCCTACAACAGGGTTAGTAAAATCCGAAAACCAAGGAGGTTTTGACTCCTTCATATGACTAACAGTAGGATCCAATATAGAACGAGAATAGGGGAAGGGATCATGATCAGAATTGATTGGATAAGAACAAGAAAACTCACCTGGATCATCCGAGAAGTGGCTCGTTACCGAGGTGTAGGGGGTCGTTAACGACCCTGTTGGATTTGGAAGTGGCTCGATGTTGTGCCTTGATCCATCTCCCACCTTGTTTTCCTTCAAATAAGGGGCGTTACCGACCCATGGGGGTCGGTAGGCTCGTCAATATGGCAACTAGCAACTTCGTTTACAATGGGGGATTGAAGCGAAACTCAACCCGCTCCTCCCCAATGTCAAATGTGAGAAGTCCCTTCTTTACATCAACTCTTTCTCCTGCGGTGGCTAAGAATGGTCTTCCAAGAATGATTGGAACCACAGGGTCTTCTGGCATATCTAGCACAATGAAGTCGTTTGGGACAAAGAATTTTCCAACTTGGATAGGGATATCGTCCACGACTCCAGTTGCTTTTACACGAGATCCATCATCCATGTAGAGATTCATATCAATAGGCTCCAGTGGTCCCATGTTGGTCTTGGACCAAATTGAAAGTGGAAGCAAGGTTGCACTAGCACCTAGATCACACAAAGCTTTGAAACGGTAAGCTCCAATACCAATTGTAACAGCAAACTTACCGGGATCGCCTAGCTTTTCAGGAAGCTTTATGGATCGGACCTCATTATGCAGCTCTGAGATTGATCGCTTCCTAGATAAAATCTCCTTCAAGAATTTAGTATAAGCAGGCATTTCATTCAAAGCCTCAGCGAAAGGAATGGAAAGATTTAAGCCTTGAAGCAACTTAACAAAGCGCTTGAACTTACCTTCGGTTGAGTCTTTGGGTTTCTTAGAAGGGAAAGGAAGTACCTTAGATGAAGATTGAATGGAAAGAGAAGGGTTAGAATACTTACCTGGCGAAGGGTGGTCGAGCTCGACCCTTGGAGGGTCGATCGCCTCTTCTTCCTCGTTAATAGCCTCCTTAGGAACGACCCTTGGGGGGGTCGTGCACGACCCTAAGGGGGTCTGGCACGACCCTAAGGGGGTCGGTCCTGAGGCTTGCTCCTTCTCTTTTTGCTTGGTTGGCTCGGGCAACGCCTTGCCACTCCTTAGGTGCATGGCTCGGACTTCCCCATTGTTTGCTTGGCCTCTAGGATTCTCTTCGGGGCGGCCCGGGAGTTGTCCGTAAGGTCTTGGGATTTGAGTAGCTAGTTGTCCAAGTTGGGAATCGACATTTTTCCTCCATGAGTCAAATTCACCAAACCTTGCATGAACACCTTTCATTTGCATAGTAAGCTCGGCTCGTACTCCATTGACCTCAGCTCGGACTTCATTGATCCCGGTATGGACGCCATTGATTCCTTCTTGCAGCCCTTGCACCCATGATGGCGGCTCTTGATAACCCGGAGGATGGTAGGGAGGGGGACGTTGCTCTTGTTGGGGTTGCTTGTATTGGTCATAATTGGAATTGCCCCAAGATGGTTGAGCATTGTTCCTCCCTGCATAATTGTTTTGGTTCCTATAGGATCCTCTCATGTAGTTCGCCTCATAGGCCTCAACGGCTCTTACTTGCTGCAGGTTAGTGCAATTGGAAGTAGTATGGGCGGAAGACCCGCATTCTTGACAAGATGAAGAAGATTTAAAGTAACTTACTTGCTTTTTCAAACGATTGATCTCATCTTGCATGAATTGGAACTTCACATCCCGATCAACCACATCGGATTGTGGTTCATACAACTTCCTCTCTGTTGGCTTAGCTTGTTGGGTTCCGTACATGGCATCATAGTTGGTTAGCTTATTCAATAACGCCCATGCCTCATCTGGAGTCATCTCAATGAACCCACAATCAGTGTGAAGGTTAATGCGATCCTTGGTAGCCGCATTAATGCCTTGAAAGAAGATCTCTTGGAGAACATAGGGAGGTTGCCCATGAGTAGGGCATTGGCGTAGAAGCTCTTGAAATCGTTCCCATGTCTCCACAAGCGTCTCATTGGGAAGTTGATGGTAGGAGGTGATGCGCTTCCTAAGCTCCGTTGTTTTTGCCGGTGGAAAGAATTTGGTCATGAATAAATCATGCAATTTTTTCCACGATGTAATTGACCGCGGTGGCAAACTCTCCAACCAACTTAAAGCTTTTCCTGCAAGAGACCACTTAAACGCCTTCAAGAGAACATATTCAAATGAGACACGGTCAGCAGCAATAGTGTCACATAAATCAGTAAAGTTCTTAATATGCTCCATTGGGCATTCAGTAGGTTTCCCCTCAAATTGAGAACGCTTGATTAAGGATATGAAGTGAGATTTAATCTCAAAAGTGTGGTCGATCTCCGGGAGCACTATCGCCGATTCGGGCACCCTCAGTTCTGGGTGCATGTATTGCTTGGCATTCCTTGGGATAGCGTTCAATTGCTCCTGGAATCGCTGCGCAGCTGCAGCCTGAGCATCTCGGTCCATTCGTATGCGCTGCATCTCGGCGCAGAGTTCCTCCGTTTGTTGAGCAAGAGTCTCAGTGTCGCCCATTGCTCGTTGTTCTCTTAAACGTTGGTGGAAGGACCTTTCAGGTTCGCTGTAGTAGTCAATCTCAAGAGTTCTCCGGGAAGAACGAGATGGCATATACTGCGAACAAAAACAAAGAAAACAAAATTAAATAAAAACAAAAGGGTAAGGGCTAGTCCCAAACCCCAAATATCAACTAAACTAGGCACTATTGCTCACTCCCCGGCAACGGCGCCAATTTGTTGAAGGGTTTCTTGAACAAATAAATTTATATTCAAGACCCCGCTGAGCATAGCGGAGTCAGGTTCGTCCACGGGAATGAGATTAGGGCCAAAGATTAGTTGATAAACTATGAAAAGCAAAAAAACACAAACAAAGCAAGGATTTGAGCACGACTTTGGGGGTCGAGATCGAAGCAAAATCACAAGTTTTAAATCAAATATAAAAGGCAAATCCTAGGGCTAAGGCTACCACAACAACAATCACACATTCTTTTAACGAGAATTCACAACTATCATGCAATCTAGATCATAGAAAAGTCAACTGTCGCAAACAATTCAAGTTATTTAATAAACTGTCGCAAATTAAACAACTTTCTATCTATCTTTCAACCTAGGAATATCAACTGTCGCAAATAATCCTATTAGAACTAGTCAAAGCAATCAACTTTACACTTTCTCTTTTAGGTTAATTGCAAGACATGCCTCAACTTTCGCAAAGGATTTAAGCACAAGATAGATAGATATGATCTTCAAGCATTCAAGTCATGAATTCAAGTTTAGACATGCATGATTGTGTTGGGTTTTCACCTAACCCTAGAATCTAAGAAAAACTACTCACTCATAGAAAAGAAAGAAGAAGACATGATCATAGAAACAAACCGAAAATTCAAATAAAAACAAAGATGTCTTACAAATTTCTCCAACTTGTCCTCCAAGTCTTCCTCTTAATCTCCCCCCAAAGAACGAATCATAAAAGCTAGAGAGAGCCCCCCCCCCCCCCTTTTTATAGAGGAAAAGGATCCCTAATTAAACTAGGAAACAAGATAAAACTACTTCCTAAAATAAAAGATAGAATATATCCATAAAGATCTCGGAATAAGGGAGAGTCGGCGCCATGCACGACCCAAAGTGGGCCGTGCACGACCCCCTAGGGGTCGGTCCTGAGGCTTGGTAATCTCCATGGGTCTAGCACGACCTTAATAGGGTCGTGCACGACCCTCATAGGGTCGTTCCTGAGGGCTTATTCGAACAACCTTGAGTAAAACTTGCGTAGAAGATTCGTTACAACTCCGTTTGACTCGATTCTTTTTCCTATGTTCTTTTAGCGAAATTCTCTATCTCTTCCTAAGCTCAAACTTGATCTTCAATAACTTTACTTGAGCACTTAATCTCCATCTTCTCTTGCAATGCTCCAAACTCTTCTTCCAAGCTCAAAAACTCTACAAAAAGACACAAAAAATGCGTAGCTTCCGAATCTCAAGGAAATACGAAAACTAAAGCATAAAGACTAAAAACATAAAACCCAAGTACGAAAACCACTCAATCTAATCTATCTAGATACTAAAAACACTACCTAAAAAGCGGATATCAATTGTCTCATTTTGGATCTAGGCACGTTGAACGATGTTCGGGCGGCGACACGACAAGCTCTCGATTGAGTCCCTAAAAAGGACCTTGATCGACTGATTATTATGCGACAGGTGCTGGACAAGACCCATGATGAGGATGTAATTCTTTAATAGCCAATTAGGGTACCTTTATTCCTTTTGTAGTTAGTAATAATTTACGAGTCATATTTGTTATTGTAGATATGTTGGAGGTCGTGGGGGTACCGAGATGACATTTGATGGTGTGTACCAGATGTCTAGATATAGTGGCATTTTGATCATGGGTATCATGCAGGAGGCGTACTATCTAGGCGTTGTCTAAGGCAGTTTGGTAGACTATCCCGCCTCCACCATTGCAGCCTTTGCATGTGCTATAGTTGGAGTCTCTCACGAACCGTAACTATGTGGTTCGGTACCATTTAGAGGACCAACACTAGCACATCATCTGGATCATCTGATTGAGCTACCTGATCAACGGGCAAAGTACACATGGCGGGTGGCATCGGACTACCTCGCATGGTTCAAGGTTCGATCGCATGTGTACGTGGACCTGTGATCCCACACCAGGATGACCCGCGTGATCCTCGGCCTCATCCGATATCAGCGGTTGCACATATGTTGGTAAGTACCTGCGATGTTTCAATTTATATATTTGTTTTGTTTAGTATGCGGTCTAATTTTTACTTTCCTTTGGTTTGTTTGTCACAGAGGGTGAAACACGCAGCGGGATATGCACGGAGGCAGCTAGTTGAGTTACCACCGAATAATCTGGCGCACCTTCATCTCATCCACATGCTCGCTATACTTGATTCCGATGCACCACCGCTCCCATCGATGCCGACCCAAGAGCCCTTTCCACCCCCACCCCCACTCTTTAAGGATTCACAACATGTGCACGGCTCCGGTAGTTGTGCATCACGTGATTCTCAGGTTTAGGAGATTCAATATTTTTTATACCAATGGGTTGTTTCTTTTTGTTAGTGGATTTCAAATTTGACATACTATTGTACTTTTTGATATCTCCGTTACCTTTTTATATGTTAGTGATATCATATTTGACATTTTGGGCAATACCTGAAATCATAAAGCCTCCTAACTAAACCCTAAACCCTAAAAAAATCCTTACCCTAAAACCCATATATCCAAGCACAAATCTAGGATTTGCGTTACACCGGGCACGAATCTTGGATTTGCGTTGAGCTACGCGCGCGTCCTAGATTCACGATGACCTAGCCGCCTATCCAGAATTCGTGCTTAGGTCTTGGGGGTTTAAGGTAGGTTCTTTCTACTTGTTTTATCTTCAGATTTTGAACTATAAAATTTTGACATTTTACGTTCATATAGGTGAAGAAGAGACAATACTCTTCGTCCCCTCTAAAGGGTTGATATTGATAATAAGATAAATTGAGCTTAGCAGTCCTCAAACAGGGGAAAGCTCGACCCCTTACATCAAAACGTATAAAAGTACATAAATCCCATTAGGCAGGGCACACAATACATGAAACATAAATACATGAACCCTAATATGCCCTAACTAAGCAAATATGAAGTGATTATAGATTTCTCATCGATATGAAGTGGTCCTTGCGACCAATGTGAGCGATAACAACGACTAGTGACGGTATGAAGTGGTCCTTTATAAAGTTCTCATCGATATGAAGTGGTCCTTGCGACCAATGTGAGCGATAACAACGACTAGTGACGGTATGAAGTGGTCCTTTATAAAGTGATTTATAAAGTGATTACATGAAACATAAAACAAACAACTTTATAAAGTGATTATAGATTTCTCATCGATATGAAGTGGTCCTTGCGACCAATGTGAGCGATAACAACGACTAGTGACGGTATCCCATAGCCTTGGTTGCCCCCTAAAAACCGTAAAGATAAGCATGTGCGTGAGCCTCGATCCATCAATAAGAACACAAGTGGCACTTGATATAAAGTGGAAAATATAAGGTCGTGTAGTGGCATGTCTAGCCAGTATCTGGATGAGTAAGGAGACTCCACATGGCCGATATTCTCTAGGAGCTCTTCAAATGATGTAAGGCCCCAAGGAATCAATACTTCGTAAATATCTCTGTTTCGAATCAATTCTCCTTCCCATCGAATATTGTAGTACTCCGTTTGTCCCCTGCCCAATACTTCTACGAGAGATGGAAAGCCACAATGATCGTCTCCAAGTACGTCTCTAGTATCATCTATGTATGGAAATATCAAACTATCCACATTCCCGATGCCAAAGTTCACCCCATATCATACGATGTGTGTCGGAGGGCCACTATTGCTTCTATCCTGCAATATGGCATCAACGGGAGGCGCATCGGTGGCAGGAGACGTTGGGGTGCTAGGAGACGCGGCCGCCATCGGAGGTGTATCAACTGCGGTTCCCTTCTTATTCCTAGAACTTTTAGGTCATTCGCGTGATTGAGATGTCGCCGATGTATTTTCTTTGTTCTGGCTATCGTTGTCTCTCCGTCTTTGTTGCTCCCTCTTGTACTCATCCATCATGTGCTCAAGATGCAGTTTATCTTGGGTGGTCGAATACTTATTTGGTCCAACCGCTGTCTCGTACCTGGTCGACTCAATAAGGGTTGTCTCTTCAGGATTCTCTGAATTGTTGAACGATGATGTGATTTGAAATAGCTGGTCTTTGGGCATGTCATCGCTCCTTTATTTTGCCACCATTGTGTTTCATGTGACGTCTTCAATGCTTAGGGGTACACAGTCAAGGGCAAGCTGATCGTCTTCTCCCAGGCCATCCCATTCTAATTGTTGCCAAAAAGGATGTATCTCGTCCAACATGATGGGATAATTCCTAATGACAACTTGTGCAACTCGATGCTTGTATGAAAGACCATGACATTCCCTCCAAAAGTAGTCGTGACATTCCTCCTCGACTCTACCCTATCGCAAGTCTAAAACCAAGTCATAAAACATGCCTACCAACTTACCTAGCCATTGCCTTGAAACTTTGTCGCGTATAGGCCGAAACAACGCTTTAATCCTTGGTTTGAGGCCCTTGTATTTTGTGGGTTGCTCTATTTTGGATTTCTCAATAGCTGTTCTCAAAGTGTTGGTTTGAGATTTCATTTCGATGTGGATCCTTAGCATCACGGTGTTGAAGCCTCCTTGAGATGAGCTTAATATCCTTTTTAGCATACTATACATACCTTCGACCCTAAAATACACATTGGTGGTTTTTGTGGAGGGTATGAATTGTAATCTTAAATTTAGTATGAATTGTACACATTCAAAAATTTAGTATGAATTGTAATCTTAAGAATAAAATTACCTATTGGTGGTTTTTGTGGAGGGTATGATCGGTCCAAGTACGAACAATATTATTCTTGTATGGATTAAGCCACACTTTCTCCAAGTACGCATTGAGTGTTGGCTGCCATCTTCTCTTCAATTCTCTATATCTTTCTTCAAATGTCTCCTCTGTGGTGGATGAAAATAGCACCCAACATGCGTTTCAAACATGCGTGACAAATCCGGTGGATTTTCAAAGTTGGCAAACACCTTTAGTCTATAAGCCAAGATTTTGTGTATAATGTGCACCCAACACAACAAATGTTGTACTCCCTCCCCAAAAACTTGTCTTATCGCCATGATGAGAGCCTGCTCTTGATTTTTCACGATTGCATTCACCTAGACTGCAAGCTCGTCGTACACGAATTTCAACTGACTTAACACCTACCTATAAGTGCCTGTTTGGATTACATACATTATAATGTAAAATTACATCCTGTTTGGATTACATACATTATAATGTAAAATTACATTATAATGTAATTTCTTTCATTATAATTTATTATTACTTTACTTTGTGTTTGGATAATGGATATACATAGATTACACTTCAATACACGTTTTTTTTCCTAAAAAGCTTTTTCTTTGCCTATTCTTTAATTTTCATATCTAGTAAAAAAAATCTTCAAATTCTTTAAAAAATTAAACACGAAGTTTTTGGATTGCAAACACAAGATTCGACCATGGTCGACCACAATCGCCTTTCGATCATCACTGACTGCCATCACCCATCGTCAACTGCCATAGCCCATCGTCGACCGCCACATCCCATCGTCGACCGCCATCGCCTATCACCTCTGATACTTCTCCTATCTTCTCCTCTGGTTGACATCTAAGTCGTCTCGATCTTGTTATCGGCGGGCACCATCGTCAAACCTCCACCAACACCGATGACCACCCATACCCGTTGATGGTGGAGAGGGTGTTACATGTGGGGTCAAGAGCAACAACAATCGACATCAGATTAGTGTTGCGCGAACAAGTAGATCTAATTCTTCAATGGAAAAACTCAACTCGGTAAGATTTGAGACGGGAAATAAGGGGTTCTGACATATATGGTGGTGAGGAATCCAAATCTAGCCTCAATTAGAGGATTAGATCAAGGGATTAAGAGATTTTTGAGAATTCGAGCTACAAACCCTTTATTAAGTTGAGATCTTGTTCCAGGGATGTGGTTACCAACGAGATTGTTTGTAGGAGTATATTATAATGTTGGAGACGGTGTTGGAGTTGAGGTCGTCGGCATGTGCTGGTCTGGCCATTTGAAGAAGACCTCGACGGCGAAGAGTTTGGGACAAAAGAGCATCAAATGAGTTGGGGGTAAAATTCTCCAGAAAATGCATTTTATTATATCCAAACATACTTTAATAACAATACACATATTATAATCAATCCTAAAAAATCAGAATAATGTATTTTCTATCATAATGCAAGATAATGTAATTTTTCATTATCAAGTAGGTATTCCAAACAGGCCCTAACTTGCGACATCTTCATTTGACATATATGCAAACCCGATGTTGAATGTATTTTCAATGCAAGTGAAGCCAACCATCTCTAATAAAGGCATGTCGTACCTAACAAAACAACTTATTTCAAACATTATAATTGAAAAATACTAATTCAATAATCAAATATTAAAATAGCGTACCTATTGGTCTTGCATGCGGAGTCCATAATACGACATAAGGAAACATCTTCAGTATGAGCAGACTTGTAGGGTGGACAAAAATAAGGCATTCGTAACATCTGAACCCCTTACCCTTCTAGGATGGGCAGTGTATCCTCGGTCATTCAAGAACTTTAAAGACCATTGTGTCACCGTCAATTCTCCGCAATCCTCAAGTATTAATTTCTCCCTCATATTATAGATTTGTCTAATTAAGGTCACATTTCCCGGGTACCTTGCCCTCAACTCTTGAAATACCATCTTAGGGTTGGCTAGATATAAGAAATTCTCTTTCACAAACTCCTTCTACTCAACTGTCAATCGGCCCACATATTGATGAGATATTTTTCAGTTGTTTACCTATCAAAGAATCCTAACTTATCCAAACTGAGTAGAATGGTAAGTAAGGGTCGATCCCACATAGACTCGTGTAAATGTGCTTTACTTGCGTGCCAAGTAATAACTAGAAAAGGGGTGTTTATGGATGATTATCTAATCTAATATGCAAATTATAACTAAATATGAATGCAAAGAGATGATTCTAACAATATATGAGAGAAACATGTTCAACTAGTTAAATCCATTATAGATATTCTTATTGATCATTGATTCTCTTGATTCTCACTTCACTTGAATAATCTATTGTGGATTATGATCCAAACTTCAGATTTAGTTGAAAGAACTAACAGTCTAAACAACCCTAATCATTTAACAACCTAGAAGAAATTCTAGATTCAATTAAACAACAGCTTTACGAGTCAAGTATCGATAGAAACAACCACTTGAAGCAAACAGTCATTCAAGTTATTTGTGGAATCATTCTCTTCTACAACTGAATAGCCCTAATGGGTCCAAACAATTATAGATACTACTTTATCTAATCAGTCACAAACGAGAATTAATCAAATTAGTTGTAAATTAACCTAGAAATCCTATTAGGTGGCCAATCTAACAAAACTCTAGAATAACTTTCATTCAATTAAGCATAAGGAATAAAACCTATTCAATTTTGTTGAGAATCAATCAAACCTCACAATAATATGCAATCTATGACTTCAATAACTAGTCAAACACAAATAATTTATCAATGCATAATTAGTATAAAGAGAGCTTACAAATTGGTTCAATGTTTGCCTCTTGAGAGAAGAAACCCTAGCCTCCAAATTATGATCCAAGTTATGAAAGAAAAGTCAAACACAAGGTTTAAATACTCCAAGACTTCCTAAGATCAATTCTATCCCATATTATATTAAACTCGTCGGACAAGATCTAACTTAAGCCCATCTCAAAGCCCATACACGCTACCTAACTCGTCCGCATGAAAACAAGGTGCACGAGCTCCCTCCAGAGTAGCGCGGTCGCGCAGGTTCATGTTATGCCCGCGCAATGGCCTTGGTTCAGCATTTAGGTGACACTTCAGAGACTGTTTTGACCCCTTTCGAGTTGGAATTTGGACTCGGAGTAAAAAAGTGAATTGTAAATCTTTGAATTAGCTTTCCTATGATAACAAATTCAGCTCCATCAGACCACTATAGCTCCCAAACCAAGCATTGCAAGATAGAGGTATCGAAACAACAACTCCAATGCATGACCCGAATTTAAGCATTCTTTTTCCACAACGTCTTGGGCCTTCCATTCTTCACTTGCACCACTCTAAGCTTAATATTAATCATCAAATTCCACCATAATCATCTAAGATCCGTCCCGCCTTTTCTCATCACCTATTAACCTGCAAAACCGAGCAAAACAAGCGCAACTACCCGAAAACACTAGAACCTAGAAACTAAGCTAAAACCCATGAAAAATAAACATAAATATGAATCCTAAACTATACCTAAATGCAAGCTATCACATATGGATGAGCTATCAAGCTAGTTGAGAGACCATGATTGTGTTGTCCGCATTTTACCGTTAAGACTAGGAATGAAAATCAGGGTAGGCTGGTTTTACCTTACACAATAAAACAATATCGATAGATGAGACGAAAACTAGGATTAAAGCTTTACATACCTACTCAACCTTTTTGATAGTTTTTAAACTATAATTTGTACAAATTTAATAAATGATAACAATATCGTTGAATTCTTTTATTTCATAAATAAGGGTAAAAGTTTTACAAGTAACAACATCACTATATAAATCTCAAACAAATAAGGCCCCGTTTGTTTCTATATCAGAAATCGGATTGGAATGAGTAATCGATTTGGAATGGGTTTCACTCATTTAGATTTGAGCGTTTTATAACTAGGACAAAATTCTTCGACACTATAGTCTGCGTAGCCCAATCAAGCATTTATCTTCAATCATTCCACAAGCCATTGTATTGTATTGGAAAATAATAAAAAAAATTATTCCGACGGCCTATAATTTCAAAATGTATAAACAGAATATTATAAATTAAACTTCTTACACTATCCTAATTTCAAAATACTACATTCATATTAAAACCTATCATTTTAATATAACACATACTTTAAAATATTAAGCTCAAATAACTTCTAATTTAACACATAATTCAAAAATATTAAGCTCAAATAACTTCTAATATAATTATAAATTAAACTTCTATACTATCCTAATTAAACTTCTCATTTCAACCTATAAATACTAATTCATAACTTAATTTACAACAATAATATTATTTAATCAAATTTATGAAAAATACATTTTCTGTCTCGCTTGATGCATCGGATTCGGTTTCGTAGTCTTCTCTTGATACATCTTCCTCCTCCTCATCTATATAACTATCGTTTGATGACTTATCTTCCTCCTCGTCGGGACGATAATCGCTCATGACGTCTCTTCCTCTCCAGATAACATTTTTTATGTAATGATATGTGGAATGGAGGTTTGCCAAAAATGAGAGCACGAGTTGGTATTTGTAGGGAAAATTTTGATCGTTTTAGTTACCGTTGGAATACGACTAGCCCATGATTCCCGTAAACAGTATCACGAATCCTGGACGCGCATGTCCAAATGATACATTTCTAAAATATTGCCGTTGAACAAGCGCGAAGACTCGCACAAGCCTAGGATGTGCGGCTAGATTAAGCCAAACTCCGTATTTCTTTTTACACCCCATTTTACCTCTTACGAAGGCTAAACTAGCACAGCATATTCTGGATTCTCATAAATCGCATTTACAAATTTTTCATATGCGCAAATCAAGAAGACCAGTTTAATTTACTTTGCCATTTCAAAGAAGGAAAAATGACTCTAAATAATCCCAAGTATCAACTTTGAACCAAAAATAATCCCAACTTCAAAATCACCGCCAACGATACCAACTATCACAATATTAACTCAAAACGATACGAAGCCACTTTCCGATCAGAAATCCGGCGAGATTGCTGACATGGCAATCGGAATCCTACGTGGAAAAATTAATATTTTACTTTTTTATTTTATATTTTTTTTTGTGCCATGTCATGTTATAAATCCAAGTCATTAAAATTTTAACATAATATAAAAATCGTAAACTAATCAGCTTCCAAATATTAAAATCTGGTTCCATTTCCCACAAAAAAAATCAAATGACAGCCATGATATTATCCAACCCAAATTAAAACTTAAATTAAAACCAAAACTCAAAGGAAAAAATAAATTAATTAAGAAGAACAAGTGATTTACGTACATCACCCATCCATTCAAACTTGCAAGAAGAACAAGCGACGAACATCGGGGGCACGTTTGTACAAACATCGAACACTCGTGGACTTCGAATCTCTATCTTATGTGTGATCAAGTAAGTATTTCGAGTTTACAGTTGTTAGGATTTAGGGATTTAAAGTGAAAATTTCAGAACGAGTTTAGGGTTTTTTGGTTGATATGTTTTAGGGATTCTAAATGTTTTGAGAATTCGATCAATTTTGATTGTTGTTGGGCGTCATATAGAACAAAGAAGTTTGTCAATGCTTTAGAGCACACCACCTGTTTGTTGAAATACCCCAAAGAATAAATTGTCTAAGTTTCAAGTGCTTATTGTATTAGTTCTACATGTCCATAAACCAATCTGTTTTGCTTTTCAGATTTATGAATATACTTGATTGTGGTGGTATGGATACTCCAAATGACCTTGGAAGCATTCCCATTGAGGATGAAAGGAGGGCACTAGAAGAATCTGATGAAGAAGATGACATGGACTGGAAAGAATTTGATGATGCTTCTGCTGAATATGAGTCTCAAGAGGAAGACTCCAATGATGATGAATCTGATGAGGAAGAAGCTATTGAGAATGAATTTGGTGGCGAGGATGAATTTGACAAGAATAAAAGGCGACTGACTAGGAGTTTCGAAGGCAAAAAAGTTTTATATGAACTTGAAGAATCATCTGAAGAAGAAGAGGTGGATTTCATTGGCTTGAATGCACGTGAAATGGATACTTCTGATGAGGAGTTTCAAATCGTAAGACAGAGAGTAATTGAATACAAAGCAGAAGTTGAGAAGCAAATGGAAGAGCAATTGAGTGAATATGAAGACTCCGACGGTGACATGGAAATCATGTCTGAAAATGAAGATGATGACATTGCCAAGACAAGGAGGAGAACAATAAGCAAGCTGACCGTTGGTCCAAAAACAGATTTTAAGAAATTATGGTGGGAAGTTGGTTTGAGATTCCCAAATATTGTTGTATTTAAGGAAGCTGTAAGAAGGTATGGTATCTTCAATGGCTATAGTTTGTCATTTGGTGTGTCTGACAAACACAGGGGAAGAATTGGAGTGAAGTGTAAGGAAGGTTGTCCATTCTACCTTTATGCATCATGGCATCAAAGAGAGAGTTGTTTGATGGTGAGAAAGGTTAAGATCGAACACACTTGCATTAGAGACATGCAACGGAATCGGTTGCTTACATTGAAATGGCTTGCTAAAGAATATTTGGGGCGTTTTAAAGTGAACCCGCAATGGGGAGCAAAAGCCATAATGGATAGTGTGAGGAGGAGGTATGGTGTCATCGTTCAAAAGTGGAATGCATACAAGGTAAAGACGGCTGCTTTGAAAATGCTACATGGTTCTGTAAAACAGCATTATAACAAGGTTGGAAGGTACATTGAAGAGTTAAGAAGAGCAAATGTAGGAAGTACATTTGAGTTAGTTACAATCCCATCAAACCCTCCAACGTTTCAGAGATTTTTTGTGTGCTTCAAGGCATTAAGAAGTGGATTCATTAAAGGTTGTAGAAGATTTATATGCTTGGATGGATGTCATCTTAAGACATTCTTGGGTGGTATCTTACTTGCTGCAATTGGAAGAGATGGAAACAATCAAATGTTTCCAATTTGTTGGGCTGTTGTCGAGGGAGAGACTAGAGATAGCTGGGAATGGTTTCTAAGTCATTTGAAGTTTGAATTGGAGGGGACAAATGGTGAAGGATACACCTTCATGTCTGACCAACAAAAGGTAAGATACAATTTTTGTTTTTTCCTTCTATGTAGCTGATATACTTTCTTCTTTTTGGGTAAGAATTCATACAATTTCTGTTTTGTATGTGTAGGGGCTTCTTGCAGCTTCTGCTTCTATTTCCCCTGGAGCTGACCACCGAAACTGTGCACGGCATATATATGCCAATTGGAAAAAAGTTCATAAAGGAGATGAATTGAAGTTGGCTTTTTGGAAGGTTGTTCGAGCTTATACTGAACCTGATTTTGAAGAGGCTCTTGAAGAGCTTAAGATGATATCTCCTAAGGCTGCTGAAGACTTGGTACATCAAAATCCAAAGGTGTTCTGCAGGGCATTCTTTTCAAATGTAAGCAAATGTGATGTAGTGGTCAACAACATGGCTGAGACGTTTAATGGATATATTCTTAAAGCTCGAGAAAGACACATCATTGATATGCTAGATAATATAAGGAGCTTACTCATGGAGCGAATGGTCCAAAAACAACAATTGGTGGAAGGCTATGAAGATCATGTTGTTTGCCCTAGAATACAAGTGAAGCTAGATGAGGAGAAGCTCAAAGCATGGGATGTAGGAATCTCACCTTCTTCTTTGACAGTTTTTCAAGCTAAACAACATTTGGATGTCTTAAAGATGGATATTGAAGCTCGCACCTGCACTTGCAAGAAATGGGATATCACCGACATACCTTGCCACCATGCTGTAGCTGCACTTGCTTATATGAAGTTGAGTCCAGAGGTTTTTGTCCACAATTGCTATAAGAAGATGACTTATGTTGGGGCTTATGCAGAAAATATAAATCCTTGTGTTAGTGAGAAGTATTGGCCAAAGGTTAACTTTTCTTTGGACCCTCCTCCCCTGAAAAAACAGCCAGGGCGACCTAGAAAGAACCGTAGGAAAAACCCTCATGAAGATCCTAAGAGGCCAGGTAAACTTACAAGGCATGGGGCAACAATGAGGTGTGGAAGATGTCGTTCAACTGAGCATAATGTTAGGAGGTGTCCACAAAGAAATGACTTATCTGCTCAAGCCGAGAAAAGGCCACGAGGAAGGCCTAGAAAAAATTTGTCTAGGGAGACAAATGTTGGATCTTCAGGTATGCATAATCTGTTATAAATTGGCTTTGCTTTATTATAGGAAATCTTACATTTAAGCATATTGTAGGTGGTGAAGTTGGTGGTGTTACAAATGGGAGAGGGAGGGGGAGAGGGAGGGGGAGGGGGAGGGGGAGGCATTCAGCTGAGATACATTCTGGGGTAACATTTCAACAGATTGGGGACTTCCACTTCATGTCCATCACAAGAGGACAGGTACCATTTGTGATTATAATATTTGGTATGCTTTCTAGGAACATGTACCACTTGATATTAATATTTTGGTATGCTTTCTAGGAACATGGGCATCGTGCATCTCAAGAGGTGTCTCAATCAGCTAGCAACACCTTTAATGGTAGTCAACCACAACTTTAAAAGCATCCACCAGAACTCATTTGGAAAACATCTTTCTAGTGAATTTTTTTGAATACTTTTGAATACTTTAAGTGTAGTTGATGCCAAACACTATGTGGTGGGTATGGCCCTAAATTGTCTTCTTTTTGTAATGGAATATTATGCTTTCTAGGTTTTTGTCTGTCTAATGCTAACCAGCTGTAAAGAGTATTAAGATAAGCTTATTTAAGAAATTGAGCTTCTGGATTTTAGCTTCTTCTCCAATGGAATTAATCTGGAATCAATCTGGTATGGCCCTAAATCAATTAACCTCCTCTTGTGTGGCCTTGTGAGCTTGTACAGCAGAGTCGACTCTGCCTCATTTTTGCTACAGCTAATTAATACTGCAGCCAGCAACCAGCAGCCAACAACTACTCTTTCTCCGAGCTGTTGCTGTTACAAAATCAGAAATTCAGCAGCCTAAAAAATACAGCAGCCAACAACTTAAACTCTTTACAATTGTGCAAAAAATTCAGCTTAAGCTTCATTACTTAAGCTTGAAAAGCAAACACATATAATCTTCATTGGTTTAGCTTGCAAAACTTCAGCCAGTGCAAAAAATTCAGCTTGTGCAAAATACAGCAGCCAACAACTTAAACTCTTTACAGCTGTGCAAAAAATTCAGCTTAAGCTTCATTACTTAAGCTTGAAAAGCAAACACATAAAATCTTCATTACTTGAGCTTGTGCAAACACATAAAATCTTCATTACTTAAGCTTGTGCAAAAAATTCAGCTTGTGCAAAAAAAAATCAGTAGGCATTATAAAAAATGCAGCAGCCAGGAACTCATAACTACCACAAATCCATAGAATTCATCAACTCATTACATAAACTTCCATAGATTTTCCAATTCTCATTACATAAGCTTACACAAACTTTCAAATTCTCATCAACACAATCACAAACATAACTACCACAAATCCAAGTACAACTTTCATGACTAAATTATCTCGTTGGATCTTCATAATATCATTGCTCAAATCCGATTGATGCGAGTTATGCGTCGTAGGGGTTCCATAATCTTCATCAATTCCCATCCTTGAAGTACTTGCATTGGCTCTAAAATAATAAGTCTCATCCTCCCATTTGAAATATTTGCAACTCTCACCCATCTGTAATACAAAAAGAAATTAAATCAGTTCAGCAACCTAAGAAATTTTAAGAGTGATAAAAACAAAGAGCCTATCTTAGCTTCCAACAATGTATGAGTTGTTGCAATTTATCTATTGATGATCAAATTACCAATGTGTTACCCACTTTAAATGTTTCCCCCATATTGAGTAAGAGAGAATACGACAAATCTAAGAACCTCCATCATCTGTGCAATTTATCTATTGAAGGCTAAATGCTCTCAGTTCAACTGAGCATAATATTATGCTTAACATCAATCAACTGTGCACGCTTGAACAAGACAAATCCACACCAAAATTTTCTTAATTAAACTTTTCACACATCCAATTACCCAAAAAATATTAAAAACCCTAATCTAGAAAACCGAAATTTACCCCAATTCAGAAACCCTAAATCTACAATTGGCATAATTTAATGAGAAATTTTAAAACCTTACCTTCCATAAGGGACACCCATAGAATTTCTTCCCCGAATTTGCAGTAAATCGACATTTTTGTAGCGTTGTAGGGAGGCCATGGAAGCACGTCGGAGCTGTGAATCGAGCCCCTCTTCTAATCGAGTTCGAGCTGGCATGGGAGCTTTCGTGTCCCCAACCTTCCATCTCTCTCCTTAGTGGGTGCGCCTTCGATGTCTTCTTCTTCGTTTGATTTGAACGCGTCGATGCTCTTCTCCTTCTCTATTCTTGTTTTTCGGTAGTTCTTGTTTACCTGATATACTTCTATCTCCTCCTTCGATTTTTTTGTTATGAGAATAAATGTGGGAACCTGTCGTTTGATTTTGTTTTTATTTTAAGGCTAAACTTTAATACTAACTAGATGGAAATGAACCTGATTAGTTTATGATTTTTTTATTATGCTAAAATTTTAATGACTTGGCTTTATAAAATGACATGGCATAAAAAAAATTAAAATAAAATAAAAAAGTAAAATATTAATTTTGCCACGTAGGATTCCGATTGCCATGTCAGCAATCTCGCCGGATTTCTGATCGGAAAGTGGCTTCGTATCGTTTTGAGTTAATATTGTGATAGTTGGTATCGCTAGCGGTGATTTTTAAAGTTGAGATTATTTTTTATTCAAAGTTGATACTTGAGATTATTTAGAGTCATTTTTCCTTCAAAGAAAAAGGAAAATGTCTTAGACAAAAAAACAGAGGTGGCCGACCACAGACCCGAAAATAAGCGTAGAATGTGCCACGACCAATTGAATTTCTTCACAATTATGTGTGGATAAGATTTCGCCTATAGAACCCAAATTATGTCGCTTTGTGCTTCTGAATCTTCAAGACCTCAAGGCCATGTAGCCACCTCTTCCTCTTCTGCTACCTTCTCCGAGTTTAATTGTTCCATAGCACCAGGTACATTTTTCAAACCCAAAAGTTTGCTCCCCAAAAAACAGAAGAAGGGTTTTGATTCCTAGCGAGGTTTTGTGCTCATTGAATGATGCTTTATTAATTTGGTTATGCTTAATCATCTGGTTGGTTGAGACTTTTCACTAACTTCACACTGCCGTAAATCCACTTCTCCATTAGGGTTGTAGTCTGACTTCTTTGATTTATCTGCAACTACGAGAATCCCTATTTTGTTGGACCGTGAACTATTTACCATCCTAATCTGTGCTAATAAGCTTTCTGTTGCGATCTTATGTTTACTATGATCTCTTCTGCTCGTTGAAGTTGCAATCCCAAATATTTGTTCTGTTTTAGGTGTGGTTTCTAGTTTATGCCATGGTTGATCTTGAAATTGATTTAGCTGCCTATAGAGAACATCACTATACACGAAAAATGAACATTCAGTTTGCATTTTTTATTGGAACAAATTTTGAACCTGAACTCTTCCTTGAAATTGCATTTGTCTTATTTTGATCTTTGTAGATTTGGGTCTAAATTAGTGCTTTAGACGCTTCCAATGGATGGCCTTGTTATTCACTGCATGCATTAGATTTTAGATTGAAATAAACAGCTTTGGTGGATTGCTTACCTCCTAGTCCCGGGGTTGCTTTGTTTATTAGAACAGTCAGTGTTGTTGATAACAATCACTGATCTTGTTAGCATGATCTGACAGTGAAGGAGTTGGACAGAATAGTTGAGATACAATCTTCGGTTTCTCGGATGGCTAAGCAGAAAGAAAGAGCAAGTATGAGAAAGAAGAGGGTTCAAGCATCACCCACAGTGGTACCATAGCTATTCATTTACTTACTAATCTTATAATAGCTTCAGTTTAATGCAAAGGGTTGATTTATCATCTCTCACTTTGTTTAATCTTTGTTTTGACAAACATTTTCGGCTTTTCAGGAGAAATCATATCCAACTTCCGCCCATGCTGAACTACCCGTTCAGAGCCGCTGCCAGATCTGCTTAGGGAACAACAGCTGCAAAACAGTTGTATCTCGAACTAAGCTGATGAGCAAATTGGTCAGAAATGGGAAACCTCAAGAAGTACTCACCATTTTCAACAACTTAATAGAAGAAGGGCACAGACCAACTCTTGTAACATACACCACCCTTCTTGCTGCATTTACCCTCCAAAAGAAGGCAAAAAGTATTCCATCTCTAATCTCCATGGTCGAATCCAAAGGCGTGAAGCCTGACTCCATATTCTTCAATGCTGCTATCAATGCCTACTCTGACGGTGGTGATATAGAAGGGGCCATGAAGGTATTCCAGAAAATGAAAGAAAGTGGATGTAAGCCCACCACGAGTACCTTTAATACCCTTATTAAAGGCTATGGTATTGCTGGGATGCCTGAAAAGTCACTTGAATTGCTAGACGTTATGTCGGAGGAGAACGTAAAGCCTAATGACTTGACTTACAATATTCTAGTTAGAGCTTGGTGTGGTAAGGACATCTCAGAAGCATGGAATGTGGTGTATAGAATGGTGGCCACTGGCCTAAGACCGGATGTAGTTACTTACAATACTTTAGCAAGGGCGTATGCGAAGAGCGGTGAAACTAGCAAGGCGGAAGGTATGCTATATGAGATGCAGAAGAATGGTATACTTCCAAATGAAAGGACTTGTGGTATTATTGTGAACGGGTACTCTAAAGAAGGTAACATGGTTGACGCCTTGAGATTCGTCTATAGGATGAAGGAACTAGGCGTGCATCCAAATCTCATCATATTTAACACACTTGTCAAAGGGTTCCTGGACATCTCCGACTCTGACGGTGTTGATGAGGTAAGTAAGGGTTTGTCTGGATCTCATGTAGTATAGAGAATTCATGCATTACCGGGCATTAAAATTGAAAATGTAGTATCTATTTTAAGATATATTGGTGATAATCCAAAATAAATTATGCCAAAATGCTTCATTTTTGGGGCATCCAAACACTTCTTTTTAATAATAAGCACTATAATGCAGAATACATGTCTTATACCACATGTTTTTATGCCTCCAAGCAAGGGCTTATCTCTTTGCTTATAATGCATTACTCATGGTTTCCAGCAATCTCTTTGACAGGCACTGACTTTGATGGAGGAATTTGGAGTGAAACCAGATGTAGTAACATTCAGCACGATTATGAACGCGTGGAGCTCAGCTGGACTAATGGACAAGTGTCAGGAGATGTTCGATGACATGGTGAAAGCCAGGATTGCGCCAGACGTTCATGCATTCAGCATTCTTGCCAAAGGCTATGTTCGGTCTGGGGAGCCTGAGAAGGCAGAGTCTCTCCTCATTGCCATGGAAAAAGCCAATGTTCACCCAAACATTGTAATATTTACCACAATCATCAGTGGCTGGTGTAGCGCAGGCAAGATGGAATATGCCATGAGGGTTTATGAGAAAATGTGTCTTGTGGGCATTTCTCCAAACCTAAAGACATTTGAGACTTTAATTTGGGGATATGGAGAAGCCAAACAGCCTTGGAAGGCAGAAGAGTTACTTCAGATAATGGAAGCCAATAGCATTCTGCCTGAGAAGAGCACAATTCATCTTGTTGCAGAGGCGTGGCGCTCTATTGGCCTTATTGGTGAAGCTGATAGGGTTTTGAAAAGAATGAGTTGTGAAGATGAGAATGAGATGATATGCCAGAATGAAAATCTCAGCGAGCGGCCATTCTCTGAGATCTATCAGTTGCCAAATGGTTCATCTTCAGTGAAAATAAGAAGTCAGAAAGTTCAGATTTCGCAATCAAGAAGGTGTGTGGGTGTCACAGCTTGTAAATGTTGGTTTGGGTTCGGTGTAACGTCTTCATTTGTGTGGCCAAGGAAGTTTTTAGGCCAGGTTGAAGTTTCCAGGAAGCTTGTATATTCACACACATTGATGGTTTGAACCACTAGAAGGGATTTGTTGTGGTTTCAAAGGATTTGTAAGTAGCTTTTATACAGTGAAGAGCGATAAACTCGTCTTCTAAAATTCTTCATTTCCAGTAGATGTACAACAATGTTACCTACTGCACCACTGTTAGTAATATGCAAATTGATTCCTAAATTTATTCACCGGTGAATGATTTTTCTGAAGTGATGGGGCGACTTAAAGGCAGAACCTAGCTTGATTTTTCTTAAGAAATTCTTCTTAACATGGCAGTTGATGCTGATTCTCCACAAACTCTTATCCAGTTTTTAGATCATATGAATTGATAGTGAAAGAGCAATAGAGATATAGACGGTGCTTGCTTTCTGACCAACTTACCAGCCACTTAATCGTCTGTCCGAAATCCAGCTTAAACATGCGATATCAAGATCAGGCTAGGGCTTGCTACACTTCTTAAAAATAAGCACTTTTTATTAAAAATTATTGCTTATTTGCCTTGAAATATGTGAAAAGTAATTATCTTTCATATTTTTCAAGATAAATAAGCAATGCTTTTTAGAAAAAAGTACTTATTTTTTATAAGTGTAGCAAGCCCTAGTTCAATCAGAAAAAAAAAAAAAGAGATACTAAACAGACAATCTCAATACGTTTATCTCCTATGATATATTCTGCAGCCGGGGAAAAGAACTGTATAATTTGTGTATACAAGATATATATTATACTACAATAGGTCTGCTTGCTTGATTTCTGGAGAGCCAAAAAAAGAAACCCCAAACATTGAAGTCTAAAGCCTGTTGAAATCTTGAATTTGGCTAGCTATTTACCTAGTTAAGGCTTAAAGAATATTCCTTGCACTAAAATGCGGAAAAGGAGCTTGCACTTGTATCAAAACATAGCATGAAGTGTTATATAGAATAAGATCAAAAAAGAATCTCTTCTATCAATCCATCTAACACCATCTCTTGAACCTCTCTTGTGATTTCTTGAGTTTCATCTGCAGATCCTGCATTCATCCAACCCATATCCCACATTCCACCAACCATTCCTCTTGTCCTCAAATCCCCCTTTACTAGCAATAAAAGGCTATTATCGGTTGAATGATGATTCTCGCCCTCAGCTGTTCTGTAGCGCCTCAAAACCTTAATCTCATCACAAACTTCATCCAAAAGCCGCTCAAAAGAAGAACAGCAACAATGGGTTACAGGCAAAACTGCTGATGTTGAGCATCTAGAGCTATGGTGGCTAATGAGCTCATTTGCAGTGTCTAGCAACTCTCTTGCACTGATCTCACTATGATTAATGTTATTATCAAAAAGCTCCTCCACACGCTTGATGAATGGTTGACTCTGATTACCATTTGCAAGATGATCACAAACAGAATAGAGTTGCTTTTCCTCTTTAGGACTTGCGTTTTCTCTTTTAATTGGTGCAGTATCGATAATAAAGCAATGGCTTAGCTTAGCATGATCTGTCTTTCCATACTCGTTCAATGTCAACAAGGCAGTCTCATTGTTTCTCTGGTTGCCAAATAATAGTGGAGTTTCACTTGGAGAACTCTGGTCATCAACAACATAATCTGCAACTAGTAACCGAAAAGCCCATGTAAAATGATGAGGATAATGCCATGTGTTATTAACAAAAATCTTTATAGGATAAGCATCCTGCTTTTAGAAACTATTAACCTGAATTTAAAAAAAAATAAACCCAAGAAAAACTCCTATATGAATCAAATCCAAGAGAATCTTTCTAAACCAGGATTCCTTTGCCTCAATAATAAACCGTATTAACAGTATGTAACTTCAAGTCTGATTTACCTGTAATCTCGAGTTGAGACGCATCTTCAGAACTTTTAGATGAATCTGACATGACTGCTTTATATCTCTGATTACCATTCTGTATCAGAATTTACATTTCTACATGAGAAGTGTGTAAAGAGATAAAAGGAAGAATGGTAACACAAACAAGATTTCAGAGAGGGAGAGAGATGACTCACTGCAACTGAAGCAGTCTTGTTAACCAACTTATATTTGTTCTGTGTTCCAGATTTTGTTCTTCCCTGCATTTGCCCTTTCCTTGTACTTTCACTCACCTTCTGGGCTTCTTCAGCATTCTTCTCTACAAAATCCTCCTTGTGTGACTTGGGTTTTCCAGGACGAGTCCTTGCTCTTGCTTTGGCCTCATTAAAGTTCAAAGCTTCACATTCATCTGTTTGAGCTAAAGGATTCGTTCTTACTCTCATCCCAAGAAACATCTCATCATAGACCTCTCCCCTTGACTTGGGTATAATTGGCTGCTCCAAATCGACACACGAAAACCTCAAAGGTTGCAAAATAACAATAGGTGGTCTATCATCACTCCATCTCTGCTTTGAATTAAACTGTACAGGATCAAAGGCTGGCCTTTTCTGCTTCAAAGTCTTCTCGCACTTACTCGTATGTTTTCTAGAATCATATGGCAATGACCTCATCACAGAAGCATCTTCTAGACCCATCAGCTTTGCAATCAGATTAGGCCGTTTTGTCTTCTTATTCTTCTTTTTGGAACCTGATGAATGGACAATTGAAGATTGACTCGAACTAGTGGAAGGCGCATCAAAACTAGCGTCTAATCTTATATCACTACAAGCTTCTTCACTTGAGAATTCATGCGCGTTTTCCCTTCCAACTCCATTTCTAATCACTTTCTTCATATCCTCAACAAAATCCTTTTCCTCTATCATTAAATCACCATCAAACCGACCCTTGTCTATCTTCTGCTTCTGTTGCTCCTTTGTGGGGCAATTTGGAGAGTCTTGCAACCTGCTGAGCATGGCCAAGGACTCCTTAAGATCAAGAGCTCCTTGAAGCAAATCATGAGCTATATCTCTGCTACTGGCCTTGCTATGCCCAGCAGACCAGGAACTGATCACATTGTTCAGCTTCTGAGCTCCTCTAGAAACTTCCAAGAGGTGGAAAGAGGCTTTTGCCAGATTCTTGTGTTCTCTCCTCCTCCTACCAGATTCAAGCTTCTTTTCATGTTCCTCTTTCTGGGTTGGGGTGATTTTGATTGTGCCATACTCAGCAACACCCCTTGGATCCTCACAGGTGATGAATGTTCTGTAACTACTTCCAAGTGATCTTCTACTTGTACTCTCCTGAGGCATGTTCTCTAGAGACAGAAAGAGCACCAATTGAGAAAACTTAAAACCAAAGAACCCACAGCAGAAAACTGCCAAAAAGGAAAACTCACAAATCCTCAAAGATTGCCAGAAAAGAAGATGGGCCAAAGACTACACTATAGTTTATTCTGTAGTATATTGGAGAATGTCTGTTGTTTGTAGCACTGCAAGAACAAAAGACAAGGATATAAAAAGGGATAAGCAGCTGCCTACCAATGCAAGAATGTGTGTGTGAGTGTGAGAACACAAACACATTACAAAACAAAATCATCTTTTTTAAAACCTGGAAAATAAAATAAAAATCAAACAATTTTGAGGAGGTGATAGAGACAAGTCATGCAAGGAGGACCAAAGAAGAAAGCATATTATATACTCTTTTGCTTACCTTCTCCCTATTCTTCTGCTACTTTAGCACTAACCCAGAAACAAAGGCATAAAACACCCACCAGCAATATTTCAATTTCACATGCCCACTTCACCGTTGTTCATGATGCAATGGCACAGATCAGATCCGGAGGCTTTTTGAGTGAAAGAAGTAAATAACTGGCTTAGCCAAACGAGAACTGTCACTGATAGCAAAATCCTCAGCATACTTGAAAGGAAAAGGCTGAAACATAAGAAAGAGGCACATTATATATTATAGGGGATGCAGGTGAAGATCATTCAGATTTCAGAAGGGGCATGATTAGGATTTAGGAGGAATGATGCAACCCTGATTTGGTTACGGCTTTGTGGGTTTCTGTGTCTCAAACCCCATGGAAAAAGGCAGAGTCAGCAGATTAAATGTGTTTTGAGGTGGGGTTAGGACTTGATGTTTGATTGGACTGGATGAGTAAAATTGACAAGAGAGATATTATGAAGAGTCATAGTAGCAGAGCACAAGGGGAAACTTACCAAGAAATAGTAGGATGAGTGAAAGCGACTCGCTGATTCCAACCACTTTAGTGATTTTACCCTTTTTTGTTGGATAGGTAATTTTTTTCCCACTTCACACTTAAAGTTAGCTCATTGCCTCATTCGTTATTGTTTTCAAATTCAAATTTGATTAATCTTTCAAACATACCTAAATGGCTAAACCATTTAGTGCTTTCAAGTTAACAAGAGTACTAACCTGTCCGTTGAATAGTTCATATCCTATGTTTACAAGTTTATTAAATATTCAGACTTTTAAAAATTATAATATGTGATTGAGCATATCAAATAATTTTGTTATGAAATATTTTAATTGATTGTATATAAAAAACAAAACAAAATATTGATCAGGTGAGAAGGGCTCTTCCGATTGTTGAGAGAAACTATCTCGTCTACATTCTCTTCCTCAAATCAACCGAAATTCTTCGCAATTTGGTCAGTTTTTTCAAACATTCTTGCTCGAATTGGTTGTTTAGTTGGCTATTCGGATTTCTATCAATATCTTCCAATTGCGGATTGGTTCGAGCGATATCTTCTGGCTGTTGGAATTGGTCAGTTTTTTCGAGTTGGTTCGGGTTAAAAATTACCTTCTTTCCCGTGGAACTAGGCTGGTTATTCTTTCCCGTTGTTCATATGCTAGCATAATATTGTTATTTGAATTACAAGCTAATGTTCATAGGTCAGCACATTGTTGTTCAAATTGACTTTTTCACTGAATAATAAATTGTTGTTCATATGTCAGCATAATATTATTCAAGTATTATGCCATAGGAAAAAGTTATTTACGCTGTTCATATATTGTTGTTCAAAAATGATAAGGTTCATTGAATAATGAATTATTGTTCATAATAATCAGATTACTTGTTCATTTAATTACAAACTATTGTTCATATGCCAGCACATTGTTGTTCAAAATGACTTGTTCATTGAATAATAAATTATTGTTCTTATTACATCACAATATTTTTCAAGTATTATGTCATAGTACGTAAAAAAAAATTACTTACGTTTTTCATATATTGTTGTTCAAATCGACTTGTGCGCTGAATAATAAATTGTTGTTCATATGCCAACATAATATTGTTCAAGTATTATGCCATAGTAAAAAAAATAATTACATACGTTGTTCATATACTATTGTTCAAATGACAAGGTTCATCGATTAATGAATTGTTGTTCATATGCTCGTACAAGTTTCAAACAAATAAGATTGTTGTTTGCTATATCCGTCTATTTTTGTAAGATATGGAGAAATATAAAGATATCAGTAGTTGTCAAGAGACTCACAAAGATATGGAGAAATATAAAGATATCAGTAGTTGTTAAAAGACTCACAAAGAAAAAGAATGAACAAGTTGATTTTACGTATTTTTTTTTGCACAAATAAAATTGTTAGATCCTATAATTACGTAACTTGATTTCTCTACTTTTTTAAAATCATAATTATCAATTTATCTCATCTCTTTAAAAAGTCGGATCTAATGGTTGAAGATCCTCCTAATTATTTACGGTAAGAGTCCTCCTCACCTGATCTCAATCATATATATATATATAGGAGGTTTCGGTAGAAAGGTAATTGTGGTAGAAAGTGAGTGTAATTTTAGAACGTTGGATTGGTTAAAATGAGTGGTGTGTACAATTACAAAAATGGAGAAAAAAATATAATATCGAAATTAGGTGATATGAATTTGGGTAGTTTACTAAAATAAAGGAGTGATTGATTTTTAAAAAGAAAAAGTAGAGAATTTGGGAATAAATAAATTGGGCTATTGATATAATTTATTATTTTCGCTACCCTAAATTTTAAATAAATTTATATTTAATTAAATATTTTATCTTCATTCCCACTGATGAAACCCGAAATGAAGCGTTCGCTAAAAGACAAGACACGAGATTATTATATTCGACTGTACGAAACCTTGCTTCTTTATTTATGATTTTCTTTACAACGAGGTTGTGGTAACACGAGGTTACAAACGCTTGGAAGTTTACACCCTAGATCTCCTACGATTATCCGAGATCTCGACCTAACAATGTTCGAGATCTCTTAATTGCTAGACAATTCTAAGTATTGCTTGCTTGACCTTTTGAGCGAGGTTGATCTAGCGGGACGGTGTTGACGACTTGCGAGATCGGGCAGCGAAGTCTTTGATGTGAATGAGAGCGAGGTGTAGGCGGCGTGTGAGATGGTGTAGCGAGATCTTTGGTGCGAATAGGAACTTTGCGAGACTTGAAGTCTTTTTGTGGACTTCACTTGTCTATAGCGAGGCCTTTTGACGATGTTTCGATCACGTCGATCTTCAACGAGCAAGATAGTTCTTGAGTTAAAGATGTTTTTCGACCCCTTTTCCATACGAGATTCTCCTCTATTTATAGAGGATTGGGGAGTTGAGTTTTGGTCATTGTCCGATGTGGGACGCCCGAGATCAAGGGCTCTGATTGGCCTAGAGGCGAGGCAGTCGGTGATTGGCCCGAAGAGCGGCGTTCGCTGAGTGGTCATGGTGGGCGGGCGCTAGTAGAGTCGGTTACGAGGTCGAGATCTCGCTCCGAGGTCTCGGGGGACCTCGTGGGGTAGGAACTTTGTTAAAATAAAAGGTGAGCATGGTTGTGGGCCCCAGAATCATCCTCGGGGGTCCCTTTGATCTGGTTTGACCCTCATACTCCGGGCCCACCTCTCGCTTTGCTATTTTGAGCATCATCACAACCCCATGGCCTTGGGACCTCGCCCCGAGGGCCGCAGGGCATAAGTTCTCAAAGATCGCGGGGTGCGAGGCTCTGAGAGGTGGGTAGGCATTTTGCGAGGCTTCAAGGGTTTCCGAGGTTCATGGGGGGCATCTTGCGGAGCCCTCCTTTTGCGAGGTTCTACATTTAGCTTTTCTTTGGTTGGCAAGGGTAAAGCTTTTCTGGGCTTGCTCTTCGTATTTTGCTTAATGGGCCGCTCGGGAGGGGTAGGCCCAATAAGCCTTCCTGGGCAGGGGGAGGCCCGAGCCTGCTCCTTATAAGTGCGCACTTCACACGCCTCCCCTTCATCTCTTCCTTCAACATTTTCGCCTTCTCTTCTTTCTGTCTTTCCGGCTTCCAGCGAGCGGTTTCTCCAGACGGTTTCCGGCGAGCCTTAGCCACCTTCCGATTGCACCACCGCTCCCTCTTCGTCGATTCTGAACAAGTAAGTCTTCGACTTTTCTTCTCTCGTCTTTTGTTCGCTTTCGATTTTTCCCTGCTTGCTTTTTGTTTTGTGGTTTTGGGGAGGCGATAGTGGGTCGCCTGGTGTTTCGCGCCGGCGTCTCAGTGGCGAAACGGCGGTGGTGAGGTCGGCGTGAGCTTCCGCATGCTTTTCCTCGCCGTTTTTTTTTTCTTTTTGCCGTTTTTTCTTTCTTCTCTTTTCGTTTGGCCTTGCGCCCTAGCGGGCAGTGGTTGCCTCTTGATGTTTTGCACCGGTGCCATGGTGGCGGGATGGTGGGGTCAGGGTGGCGAACGCCACGCACTTGAACTTCTCGCCCTCCAACCGACGACCGTCGCTTTCTCTTTTTCGGCGGTTTTGAATTTTGAAGTTCTTGGAAACCCAAACGCCCTGACGGTTGATTGATGGGACGTTAGAGTCTCCACCGCCGCTTTCCATTGCTGGCTTCCATTTCACCTTCTCTTTCCTCTTTCTGGTGCTTCGATTTCTCCCTTTTTGGCGCTTCGTCTTCTCCCTCGCCGTCCTATCTTGTCAGAGTAGCCCCTAGGGCGCCACGTGGCTCCTCGCCTCTTACGGCCCAGAATTTCTCTTTCTTACGAGGTTATGATCTCGTTCTTTTTCTTCCGAGGTTATGATCTCGTTCTTTTTCTTCCGAGGTTATGACCTCGCATTGTTTTTCCTTGGTTATAGTGCCCAACGTCTCAATGCTTCTTTCTTTTCCAAGTGCTAGCCTTCCGCGGCCTGGACATCGTTCTTTTCATGCCTAGGAGAGCCTCTGCGAGCCCTCCGCCCGACTTCGCTTTCAGAGTCCAAGAGGGTTTTTACGAGGAAGTTTCGGAGTCCGTGGGAAGCGTAAAACTCAGCGACTGTCAGAACCTTCCTCAAGCCCGACTCCCCTTCGCTGGTTTTTAGCGAGCCTTCCTCAAGCGACTCCGAGGTTTCTATCAATTCGCGCTTCTCCCATCTTCGAACGTCGTCGGGCATTGAAATGGCTTCGTCTTCCACCCCAGACGAGGTTGTTGCTCAGGTTGAGGTGCGACAGGACGTGGGAACGACCTCGGCGCCGCCTCCCTACGTGCCTCCGAGCTTCCCTGCGGCGTATATTACTGAAGCCGTGTCTCGTGTTTCGTCTGTCTTTGAAGAGCGGATTCTCATGACCCCTGGCACCCCTGAGGAGTATCTGTCCGAGGGAGTGGCCACCGAACTCAAGCGTGATGATCTCGTGGAGATTGCCAAAGACTTCACCTGGCCCGAGGGGATTGAGCTGGCACTTCCCGAAGAGGGGGGCCGGCCCTTGGCGTCCTACGAGAGGTGTGCGGTCGTGCACCTCTTCAGCCTTCAAGCGGGCTTCAGGTTACCCCTGGCCCCGTACATTGTTCATTATCTGTGGGCCATGAAGATCTGCCCCACGCAATTGTTTCCGAATGCTTGGCGGCTGCTTTGCACCTATACGATTCGCAGTCGCGAACTTGGAGACGGGCCGAACCTCGATAACTTGTCGGCTTTATTCCTAGCGAGGAGAGACACTCGGTCCCCGAGCCTTATCAATCTTAGCACGCCTCTTATCAAGATCACCACGGCCCCTTCGAACGTCGGGTCGTGGAAGCCGATTTGGTTCTTGGTTCGCGACTCCACCGGGAGATATCTCAACTTCCCCGTGGCGCCGGGCAAATTCGTTCGGTGCGTAACCCCGCTGACGGTTGATGAGTTTAAGGCACTCAGGGCCCGATACGCCACATCGAGTCAGGCACCGCACCAGGTGTATCTTTCTCAGGACCAGCTTGAGCGGGCTGGTCTGAGCCTCAGCCTCCCTCCTAGCGAGGGCAAAGAGGGTATTCAATCTCTTTCCTGATTTTTCTTTTTGTTGTTGAGAAGCGAGGTTATAAACCTCGACGGCCTATTTTGTCTCATTACTGTCTTCGAGCTGCGAGGGTTTAAACCTTGCTAACTTGTTTTTTGCTTTTCTTATCTAACTTTCATATTCCTTCTCTGTTTTGACAGTGGACCTACTTGGCGCTCTTACCTCGAAGTCGCAGGGCAAAAGGTCTGTGACTTCTTCTTCTACGGCCCTCGTTCCCAGAGGTCATAAGGGGGTCGTTATTAATGAACCGACATCGCAAGTGAGGCCTCCCGCCCCGCAAAGTAAGACGACAGCCCCGACGTCGAAGGCGCCGGAGGTGAAGACGAGCGGGAGGTGGCGTCCAAGGGGGACGCTGCGAGGACGTCCTCCCAAATCCCCCGAGGATCCGGGGACAAGGTCGGGTCCAAAAGGAAGGAAGAGGGGTCTCCCCGGGGGGAGAAAAGGAAGAAACGAAAAGGGGATGGGCAGGGGGAAACCCCGGGGGGCGAGAAAATCGAGCGCCCTGGCGCACTGAGCCGAGTCATCTCGGCCTCCGGGCCTCCTGCTGAAAAGTTCCATTGCCCCGGACCCTCCCGGGGCATGCCTGATGAATGGGACAGGGCAGCCTGGAAGGAGGAGGTTGCGTGGAGCAACAATCTTTCGGAGGCCGCCATCAACGACGAAATCCTCCGTTATTCGGCGATGGTACGTCTTATTCTTACGAGGTCGCTTTTTGTTGGTTTTATTGTTATTGCTCGTCTTAACGTATTCTTCGCTTGTTTCAGAACACCTTCTTCGCAAACTACAACTGTGGTCGCGTCACCCTCCTCCATAGGAAAATGGATAGGCTGGAGGTGAGGCTTAAAGAGCGCGACACCGAGATCGGGAAGAGGGGAAAAGATCTCGCGGAGGCCGAAAGGCGTGTTCGCGCCGTGGAGGTCGTAGCGGCGGACGAGGCCAAGGACGCCTCGAGGGTCAGGGAGGAGCTGAGGAAAGTGAAGGAGGAGGTTAGGGATTTGAGGGATGAGAACGGGGACTTCAAGGGCGAAGTTGCCAAGCTCAAGGGGCAGCTATCCGAGGAGCACCAATTTTTCAGAGAAAAGGAGGCGGAGCTTCGGAAAGCTGAGGAGGAGGTTACCAGGCTCCAACGATGTGTTGTTGAGCTTAGCAAGGAGCTGGAAGTCGAGGGGCCCAGGTATGTGAAGTCCGAGGCTTTTCAGGCTGAGATGGTGGAAAGCGTGAGGAAGATGTTCCACCAGTCCGTTCGGATGGGGGTCAAACAGGCGGTCGCGAAGTATGGGCACATCGACCCCCGCATCAAGCTCTTCATCCCCAATTACGAGGAGGCTATGGGGGAACTTGACGGGGAAGAGCCTGAGGGAGAATGTGAATTCTTTCTTAACGAGGACGGCACCGTGGCCAGCGAGGCGCCCACCTCGGCAGCCATTGCTCGGGAAGATGCGCCAAGCTCCCAACCTTCTGCCATCCCCGCCCCTGCCCTGGAGATTCCCCAAGACCCTACTGCTCAAGCCTCTGAAGATCCTGCGAAGACCTCCGACCCTACCGCCGAAGCCTCAAAGATCTAAAGGACGTCGTTGTCTGCTTCTGTTTTCTTTTTGTTTTGTTGTTTTGTCGGTGGCCCTACGGGGCCTGTAATATAAACATCTCGGCCCTTGTGGCCTTTATTTTATGTCATTTTCCTTTCCTCATGACCGTTTGTTTGTTCTAGCTTATTCGCATATGCTCCTCCTTATCCACCCAAAGCTGTGGCACTCGGGCCACATCGGGTGCTTCTAATTCTTCACCGAGATCATGAATTTTTGCAGGGATCCGCCGAGGTTTCGAGCCTCGCTCGGATTTTGCACAATTAATCACGCCGAGGCCGTGAGGCCTGCTCAGACCTTGCATGTTAACGAGACTCTCCAACCCCAAGCGGGGAGCGAGGGGTGGACCAAAACGAGATTTTCCAACCCCAAGCGGGAAGCGAGGTTTGGACTTAACGAGATTCTCCAACCCCAAGTGGGAAGCGAGGGATGGAGTTAACGAGATTCTCCAACACCAAGCGGGGAGCGAGGTTTGGACTTAACGAGATTCTCCAACACCAAGTGGGAAGCGAGGTTTGGACTTAACGAGATTCTCCAACCCCAAGCGGGAAGCGAGGGATGGACTTAACGAGATTCTCCAACACCAAGCGGGAAGCGAGGTTTGGACTTAACGAGATTCTCCAACCCCAAGCGGGAAGCGAGGGATGGACTTAACGAGATTCTCCAACACCAAGCGGGAAGCGAGGTTTGGACTTAACGAGATTCTCCAACCCCAAGCGGGAAGCGAGGGATGGACTTAACGAGATTCTCCAACACCAAGCGGGACGCGAGGGATGGACTTAACGAGATTCTCCAACACCAAGCGGGAAGCGAGGTTTGGACTTAACGAGATTCTCCAACCCCAAGCGGGAAGCGAGGTTTAGACTTAACGAGATTCTCCAACCCCAAGCGGGAAGCGAGGGATGGACTTAATGAGATTATCCAACACCAAGTGGGAAGCGAGGTTTGGACTTAACGAGATTCTCCAACCCCAAGCGGGAAGCGAGGGATGGACTTAATGAGATTCTCCAACACCAAGCGGGAAGCGAGGTTTGGACTTAACGAGATTCTCCAACCCCAAGCGGGAAGCGAGGGATGGACTTAACGAGATTCTCCAACACCAAGCGGGAAGCGAGGTTTGGACTTAACGAGATTCAAAACCCGAAGTTTTCATTTTTGAGAGAAATTTTGAAAGTTCCACAACCCTTTATTCACAAAAAGAAGTAACGGAGTTCAGAGAGTTTATACAAAATACTTCTTTAACCGGTCGACGTTCCACGTTTTGCTGAGGGTACGCCCCTCGTTATCTTTGAGCTTAAAAGCTCCGGGAGCGACCTCCTCGCCGAGGATGTATGGCCCCTCCCAGTTGGGGTCCAATTTGCCACCCTCGGTTCTCCTCAGGACGAGATTGCCTGTGGCCAGGAACCGAGATCTCACCTTCTTGTTGTGGTAGACGGCCACGCGGCGCTTGTATTCCCTAGAGCGGAGGTCGGCTACTTCGCGTAGCTCGTCACGGAAGAGCAGCTCGACCCTGAGATTAGCCTCGTTCTCTTTTTCATCGAAATCAAACACCCTTGCTGACGGGACCAGGGTTTCTACCGGGACTAGGGCCTCCGCCCCGTAGGTTAGAGCGAAGGGCGTTTCTCTGGTCGCGCGGCGCGAGGTGGTGCGGTACGTCCATAGGACGAGTGGGAGAAGCTCTACCCAACGACCCTGTGCCATGCCTAGCCGTTTCTTCAGATCGGACAGGATGCGGGAGTTGACGTTCTCTACCTGGCCGTTGGACTGAGGATGGGCCACGGAGGAGAACTTGAGGGTTATGCCCAGGTCTGAGCAGAATGTCCGAGTCTCTTCACAATCAAATTGGGGGCCATGGTCGGTCATGATGGTCATGGGAACGCCGAAGCGGCAAACAAGATTCTTCCACAGAAAGTCGCAGACCTTAGTCCCCGTGATCTTCGCCATTGCTTGTGCCTCAACCCACTTTGTGAAGTAGTCGACGATGACCAGGATATACCGCACCTGACCGGGGGCCTTAGGGAAGGGGCCGAGGATGTCCATCCCCCACATCGCGAAGGGGCACGACGCGTGGATGGAGCGATGCTGCGGGGTCGGGGCGTGCAAGAGGTTACCGTGCTTCTGGCATCCATCACATCGCTGGACATAGTCCCTTGCGTCTTACCGGAGGGTGGGCCAGAAGTACCCCAAGTGGGCGATCTTATGCGAAAGGGTCGCCACCCCGGGTGGCCACCACAGACCCCTTCGTGGGCCTCATATAGGATGTGCTCCGTGGATTCGGTTGGGACGCACAATAGATTGGGCTCGGCGTAGCCTCGGCGATAAAGGCAACCATCTATGACGCAATATCGCGCCGCTTGCATTTTCAGTTTCTTGGCCTGTGCGGGGTCCTCTGGGAGGACTCCGCTCTCCACATACCGTGTTATCGGGATCCTCCAATCCTCCGCGGAGACAGATAGAACCTCGCTGTTCACGCTCCGCGAGAGTTTTCGCTCTACCATCACGCGGTTCCCCACTTCCAGGGGGAGGGCGGATCCTAACCTCGCAAGTGCGTCTGCTTTGGTGTTCGAGGTTCGCGGGATGGACTCGACCGCGAAGGTTTCCAGGCATGAGACCAAGGCTTTGACCTTTTCTCGGTACGTGGGCAGGAACCCCGTTCTGGTGTCGTACTGACCGTTGAGTTGGCGCGCCACCAGCTCGGTGTCGGTATAGACCCTGATTTTCCGGGCACCACTGAGGAGCGCCATCTCGATTCCAGCGATCATGGCCTCATATTCGGCCTCGTTATTGGTGGCGTTGTTGGCGAAGTTAAGTGAGTACTCCGTCTCGATCGAGGGCCCAACGAGGAATACGCCAGCTCCACCACCGGCGTCACATCGTGAGCCGTCAACGAACACCTTCCACTCTTCCGAGCTTGTTTCTGTCTCAGGGAAGGTGACCTCTACCATGAAGTCAGCGAGGGCCTGCCCCTTCATGGCGGTTCTTGGGAGGTAGCTGATGTCGAACTTGGAGAGCTCGACCGCCCACTTCGTCATTCGCCCGGAGAGGGCGGGCTGGTGGGGGATTTGTCGGAGTGGGAGGTCAGACAGGACCTGAATGGGGTGTGCATGGAAGTAAGGGCGCAGACGCCTTGCGGCGGTCACGACTGCCAGCGCCATCTTCTCTGCTGGGGAATATCGCTGCTCCACGGGCTGAAGCACACGACTCACAAAATAAACTGGGTGCGTGGCCTTTCTGGTAAGCACCGCGCTGACCGTCTCAGGGCTGACGGCCACATAAAGTTGCAAGTCTTCACCCGCCAGCGGGGGCGACAGTGTGGGGAGCTTTGTCAGGAAGGCCTTTAGCTCAGAGAAAGCGAGCTCCAGATTCTCATCCCACACGAACTTGTCATTCTGCTTGAGAGTCGCGAAAAAGGGCAGGGACCTTTCCGCCAAGCGGGAGCAGAATCTCCCAAGGTAGTTGACGGCACCGTTGAGTCGTTGCACCTCGGTGCGGGACCGCGGTGACCTCATTGCGAGGATTGACTCGACCTTGGCAGGGTTTACGTCGATGCCCCGTTCGCTAATCATAAAGCCTAAGAATTTTCCCGATGACACGCTGAAGACGCACTTCTCGGGGTTCAAGCTGAGACGGTTGTGCCTGAGAGTTGCGAAGACCTCAGCGAGGTCGACCAGATGCTCCTCAGGGGTCTTGCTCCGGAAAACAATGTCGTCGACATAAGCCGACACGTTCTGTCCGAGATGGTTCTTGAAAACGCGGTCGACGAGGCGTTGAAAGGTGGCCCCCGCGTTCTTCAGCCCAAACGGCATGACTTTGTAGCAATAAGTGCCTCGCTGGGTGATGAAGGATGTCTCCTCTTCTTCTCGCGGGTTCATCAGAACCTGATTGTACCCCGAGTACGCGTCGAGGAAGCTTAAAACCCCGTGACCTGCGGTTGAGTCGACGAGCTCGTCGATCAAGGGCAAGGGGTAACTGTCTTTGGGACAGGCTTTGTTGAGGTCCTTGAAATCGACGCACATTCTCCACTTCCCGCTGGTTTTTTTGACAAGGGTGACGTTGGACAACCATCGGGGGTATTGAACCTCGCGTATAAATCTCGCAGCCAACAATTTTGCCACTTCGTCATTTGCGGCGCTTGCCCTTTCTTCGTTCATTTTCCTTCGTCGCTGCACCACGGGGCGAGTGGTAACATCGACGTTCAAAGAGTGTTGGGCCACGGTCCGCGGGACACCTCGGAGGTCCTTCGCAGTCCAAGCGAACACGTCGCGGGACCCAGCGAGCAAGGCTTCTAGCGACGTCGCCGACGCCCCCGAGAGGCATTCCCCGAGGTAGATCATCTCGGACTCGCTCTCGAAAGGGGATATCACCCTTCTTTCTAGCTCTGGAGTGGGGATTATGAAATCCCGGACTTCGAGGTCGGCCTCGCCGGGGGATTCCACCATGAACACCGGGCACTTTTGTTTTGCAGAGGTCGCGTAGCAAACGCGACCTTCCTCCTGATTGCCCTTCACCTCTCCAACCCCGCTATCGACGGGGAACTTCATCTTCAGGTGATAGATAGAAACCACCGCCTAGAACTTCATCAGGGAGACCCTCCCAATGATTGCGTTCCACACCGAAGGTAGGCGTACCACTGTGAACTCCACCATCTCGGTCCTTCTGGTGGAACCGGTGCCTAGCGTCATCTAGAGGTCGATGAGTCCTGCCACGTCGACTTCGTCTCCCGAGAAGGAGGTGAGTTTCCCAGCGTAGGGCTTCAAGGAGGTCTCGGAGATGCCCAATTGCTCGAACGCGCCATAGTACATGATGTCCACGGAGGATCCCGTGTCCACCAGCACTCGCTTAACCATCTTCGAGCCCATTTGAGCGTGGACCACCAAGGGGTCGGAGTGTGGCATGTGAAGCCCCTCGGCATCTTCGGACGAGAAGGACAAACCTACGTGGGCACGCGAGGTTTGGGCGATGCTGAATACCGAGGGCTCATGATGGCTTGCCCTCGCGTATCTCTTCCGCTCTGCCTGGCTTGACCCAGCCGGTGATGGTCCGCCCAAGATGGTATGGATGTACCCATCGAGCGCCGTCGCTTGTCCAGACCGGGCCTGCTTCGCGGGCGCCTGCTGCTCGACGTTGTTGTTGTTGTTAGCCTGGGTCCGACTCGAGCCTTGCGGCTCGAGGTTGGCTCCTGACGCGGGGTTGGCGCGGCCCTTTTCATTTGGGTCGTGCGCGGGACCTCCCTTGCCTTGGTAACCCCGCGGTCTCCCGCCAAAGCAGTTCCAACCTCCGCCACCGTCTCCGCGGTTGTTGTTCCGGTTATTGTTGTTGTTGTTGTTCCGGTTATTGTTGTTGTTTCTGTTGTTGTTGTTGTTGTTGTTGTTGGGGTTATGTGCCTGCGTCACATACGCATCGCGCGCAGCCGGCGCGACCGCCTTTGCCTTCCCCTTGGCCTCGGCGACGATCTCTTTGTCAGTTCGTGGTCGCGAGCTCTGTTTGGCGGCATCCTCGGCGTATACTTGGGCCGTGATCCGGGCGCACAGGCTTTCGTATGTCTCTGGATTCTTCAAGAAAATGCGGTTTTTGAAATCCCCGATGCGCAGGTTGCCCATGAGGGTGTCGCACACCGACGACTCGTCGACGTGCGCGATCTCCGCCACCGCGGTCGTGAACCTCGTGAAGAAGGCGCCCAAGGACTCGCTCTCCCCCTGCTCGATTCCGTGGAGATCCCGCATGTTCTTCTTGCGATTCTTGGAGCCACTGAAGTGCGTGACAAAGGAATCACACAGCTCGGCGAACGAGGTCACGGAGCCGACCCTCTTACTCGAGAACCACGTCAACGCGGCCTTTTCCAGGGTGGTTGGGAAAACCCGGCAGAATATGGCGTCATTGTAGGCATTGACGTTCATCTGGACCGCGAAGTGTTTTACGTGCTCCTCGGGGTCCGCCAAGCCGTCATAAAGTCCCATTTGTGGCCTTAAAAATCCCTTGGGCATGGGCGCGTTCCGGATCGCGTCCATGAACGGGGAGGTGATCTTGGCCTCCTCCTGATTTTGGGGCGGCGGCCTCGAATTGTGCGATCGAGACCTCGGGTAATACATCGCTCTCCCCGCTGTTTCGGACAACTCTGGCTCCCGCAGCCTCGATCGTCGCGATCGAGACCGCGAGATCTGCATGGGATCTCGGGGAGGCCTTTCTGTTGACGAGCCGTTGGTGGAGGACTCGGGCTCCGGCGCACGCCTAGGGACGTACACGGGGACGTACTCGGAGTGCGGCTCACCCGGGGGGGATAGGGGACGTATGAAGGGGCGAAGCCCTGCTGGTATTGCCCATAAGCCGGGTAGGGATACAGATTTGGGGGCGCGCCGCCTTGTTCGAAGCCTTGGAATGGGAATGGATTTTGCGGGGCGGCGTACGTCCATCCCGGAGGGACCACGAACGGGCAGCCCGGAGGCCCCGTAGCTGTCCATTGCGTAGTCTCCGGCATGTTGTCGGGGTGTTGAGGGAAGAAATTGTTTGGGCAAGCCATTTTGAGGGAATCGAAGCTAAGGTTTGCACGAATCGAGGAACTACTTAGGATGAAGAAGTTCCCACAGACGGCGCCAGTGATGAAACCCGAAATGAAGCGTTCTCTAAAAGACAAGACACGAGATTATTATATTCGACTGTACGAAACCTTGCTTCTTTATTTATGATTTTCTTTACAACGAGGTTGTGGTAACACGAGGTTACATATGCTTGGAAGTTTACACCCTAGATCTCTTACGATTATCCGAGATCTCGACCTAACAATGTTCGAGATCTCCTAATTGCTAGACAATTCTAAGTATTGCTTGCTTGACCTTTTGAGCGAGGTTGATCTAGCGGGACGGTGTTGACGACTTGCGAGATCGGGCAGCGAAGTCTTTGATGTGAATGAGAGCGAGTTGTAGGCGGCGTGTGAGATGGTGTAGCGAGATCTTTGGTGCGAATAGGAACTTTGCGAGACTTGAAGTCTTTTTGTGGACTTCACTTGTCTATAGCTAGGCCTTTTGACGATGTTTCGATCACGTCGATCTTCAACGAGCAAGATAGTTCTTGAGTTAAAGATGTTTTTCGACCCCTTTTTCATACGAGATTCTCCTCTATTTATAGAGGATTGGGGAGTCGAGTTTTGGTCATTGTCCGATGTGGGACGCCCGAGATCAAGGGCTCTGATTGGCCTAGAGGCGAGGCAGTCGGTGATTGGCCCGAAGAGCAGCGTTCGCTGAGTGGTCATGGTGGGCGGGCGCTAGTAGAGTCGGTTACGAGGTCGAGACCTCGCTCCGAGGTCTCGGGGGACCTCGTGGGGGTAGGAACTTTGTTAAAATAAAAGGTGGGCATGGTTGTGGGCCCCAGAATCATCCTCGGGGGTCCCTTTGATCTGGTTTGACCCTCATACTCCGGGCCCACCTCTCGCTTTGCTATTTTGAGCATCATCACAATCCCACAACTTGTAAAATGAATATGATATTGACTGAATATCTATTTTCGTAGTATACCATATGAATACCATCATACTAAATATTGAATATCTATTTGTATTATAATGAATATGATAAATACGAGTAATGAATATTGACATAACAATACATACAAATTGAATTGAAAAGATACATAAATATCATCATTTAATGTTAAGAATATCACCATTCAATTACATGAATATAATCAATTAATATGGTGAATATGATCACGTTGTTACATGAATATCACTAAATAATGTGGTGAATATGACTACCTAGTTACATACTATCACTAGATAATATAGTGAATACAATCACCCAGTTACATGAATATAACTAGCTAATATAATGAATATGATCACCCAAGTACAAATCTAATGAATAAAAAAAAATAAAAAATACATAATCATAATTCATTGCCCTTATGTAGACTTCATCTTCCTCAACTTTCTTCGACATTCTCCGACCATTTACTACCTTCAAATAAGAGATAAAGTAGATAAATATTAGTAATAATACATAAAATATCTCAAAAAAATAATACGTATCATTTTTAATGGCCAGAACGTCATAATTCAAATACATGAATATTACTACCTAATTTTGTGAATATCATTTTTATTACAATGGATATCATATCACTCACACAATATCAAATTAAATATGGTAATTACAACACAAAATAATTAAACGCATGCAATATTTATAAGAAAGAGTAATAATCAAGAATATCTTTTAATATGCTAATGAATATCACTTTAAAATATGACGAACATAATAGAAAATAATATCGAGAATATTTATTAATATACCAATGAATATTACTTTATAAAATGATGAATATTAAACTCTCTGGATCCAAAAAATATAGAAAGAGAGATTAGTCGATCAATGAATCAACTTAGGGCTACAATTACAGATTGAATTCACCACTTCATAAAAATCACAATACAACAATAAAAAATGATAAGAACACTATCCGTTTATTGAGAAATAATATCATAAACATCAAAATTATTAAATGATCACACAATTAAACAATTATGCAATCACATAATCAAATCAACATCAAAGATACCCAATGTATTATCCAAAAAGAAATCAAATAATTAAAAAAAAACAAATGCACTTGAGCTACATCCATCGTGTAGGATCCACATGTAAATCTTTTTAATTGAGATGGGTGGAAAGAAAGAGAAACGCTCCTCCATATTTATATAGAAAGGGGGCTTTTGATCATGTAAATTTTCAAAGACATGGGAGAAAAAAAGTGATAAATCTGACTAGTACTTACAAAAATCAATGGAGAAGTTGATTCCAAATTGGCATAGTTGTGTATGAAATTGCTTGATATGTATAAATCCTCGTTTAGAAGAAAAAAGGCTTAATCAGATTACATAGTGGGAGAAAGAAAGAACGTAGTGGCAGAAAAGAGGAAAATTTTCCAGATTAATGTGAATGGAAGTTTTTTATTTTGATAATAAAGGAGGGATTATAACCCGTTTTATTTAATACTTAATCAGATTACATAACATTGCTCATCCTTATCCATCTCTAAGATAGCACTTATCCCTTCCGGGGGATCCTAAAAAAGAATAAAAGTACCCATAAAAGAAACGCTAAATCTCGAGAGCCATTCTGCAGCCTGATTCCCTTGCCGGTGTATAAACCGCACCTTCAAGCACCAATCCGGGTTTTTAGTAAAGTCCTTGATCTTCTCCACCAGTGAACTAACACTCGCAGGTAGCAGTCCTTCCTCCAGCACTAACTTGACAGCCTCCAACGCATCCACCTCAAGTTCCACCTTTTAAAGTTCATCTGTTTAGCAATCGTGATACCCTGCAGCATCCCCATCAATTCAACCTTGATCGCAGAATAAACCTCCCGATTTACCACATAAGCTCTCACAAACTCACCACCACTGTCTCGAATGATCCATTCAGCCCCGATCCATCCTTCGCCTGCCTTATATGATCCATCAAAATTGATTTTGATCCATCCCACAGTAGGTTTCCGCCAGTGATCCATCGCTCTACTCGAATTGCTTGATTTTTCCACCAAAGAAGAACGATAGTCACAAGCCCTGTCAATGATAAATTGAGCTTTCGATCCTTGTAAATCAGTATTCCCCCTAAAGCTTCATTCGTTCCGCCATCGCCATAACCACCAGATGGTATATGCGAAAGTCGTAGGCCATGACCCTTCTCTGTAAAGATTGGCCCTGAGCCAATCTCTCAAAGAACCATTCTGAAACTCTTGCAGTCTTGCATCAATCAAGAATTCCCTCCACACCTCTATTGTACATCTGCAGTCACGTAGAATGTGTAGAGTAGTTTCTTCAGCACCACAATTGCCACAATTGGGGTTGTTACCGATGTGACGACGCACACGATTAGCATTACTCATAATCGCATCGTGCGCAGCCAGCCAGACAAAGTTTCGGACCCTCTCAGCAACTTCGAGTTTCCATATCTTCTTCCATATTGTATCCTCATTCACTGGCCCATTCCCCCTTAAGTTTTGAATGACTGATCTGACCGTAAATTTCCCCAAGGTGTTTCCACTCCACACAAAATTATCTCTTGTGCCTTCTTCTGTAAGGGTGATAGAAGATATTTCGTTCAAAATTACCTGTGGTAGGAGGTGTTCGATTTCGTGCCGGCGCCAGGATCTTCCATCCCAATAATCAGCAACCGTATCTCCCAATTTTTCCTCTTCTACCACTGTTGTTGCATAATACTCCAGGGGCCTATTTGTTATCCACGGGTCGCTCCAGAACAGGGTTCTAGCACCATCACTGACTTCAGTTCTCAGCCCATTCATCAATTGTGATTTAGCTTTTATGATCCCATTCCAAAGATTAGATGCACCCGTGCGATGCGAAAACATGTCTCGATCACATCGTCCTTGGCAATACTTGCCTCTAAGAACACGAGACCACAAAGCCTCCGACTCCTTCAAAGCTCTATAACCCATCTTAGTCATAAAAGTTGTATTAACTTGCCTCATACTATTCATACCTCTCCCACGTTCAGCTTTCGGAGCCCTCAGAGTCTCCCAATTTATCAAGTGTATTTTCCTTTTTTCTTCCGTTGATCCCCAAACGAAGCCCCTTGTTTTCTTCTCAACTTCATCACAAATGTACCTTGGGAGTTCCGCTGTTTGCATTGAATAGTACAGAATGCTAGCAAGAGCCGAATGGGCCAAAGTCACCCTACTTGCCATAGATAGAAGTCTCGATTTCCAACCTGCCATCTTCAACGCCATACGATCAAGAATATGTTTGTACGTGCCTTTGTTGATCGGGTCTTTTGACATTGGCACCCCGAGATATCTCCCCAAATCTTCTATAGCTGGGATGTCGCCAGCTGCAGTAATCTGCTCGGCAACATTGCTTGGTGTGGAATTAGAGAAGCACACTCTTGACTTTGCAAAATTGATCTTAGCACCAGAGGCCTCACAAAATCTTTTGAGGCAACATTTGATGAGTTCCATTTGTTCACAACTAGCATCAGCGAACAAAATAACGTCGTCAGCGAAAAAGAGATGTGAAAGACTTGGACCATATTCTGAGAGGCTGATCGGTTTCCACGCCTCCATTTCTACTGCTTCTTCAATAATATGCCCTAGCCTCTCCATACAAAAGACGAAGAGATAAGGCGATAGTGGATCCCCCTGACGGACTCCACGGCTAGGCTTGAAAGAATTCCGCATTTCCCCATTCCATAGGATCTTCATGCTACATGTCTTTACACACTCCATAATGACCTTCGTCATCCTGTCCGGAATTTTAGTTTCTTGAAGTGTCTCGTGTAAAAAATTCCAACGGACCCAGTCATAAGCTTTTTCTAGATCAATCTTGATTGCCATCACTGGTCTACCAAGCTTAGACTTCATGGAGTGCAGAACCTCCTTAGTAATTACAATGTTGTCTGTTATCTGCCTTCCGGGCACAAAGCTCGCTTGATTTGGGGCAACTATGTTTCCTATTATTCTTTTCATCCTCGTCGCCATTGCCTTTGTGGCAATCTTAAAGGCCACATTACATAGGCTAATGGACCTCAGCTGGCTTGCCGATTCCGGATTCTCCACCTTTGAAATGAGTACAAGGAGTGTCTCGTTCATCTCAGAAGGTATGCCGCCACCATCAAGAATTTCAAGCACTGTTCTTTCCACATCTTCTCTAATTGTTCTCTAATTCTTCTGATAAAAGATTGCGTGAAACCCGTCAGGGCCCGGGGCTTTCAGGGGCCCCATACTATCAACCGCGTCTTTTATCTCCTTTGTTGTAAAGCTGCGGCAAAGGTCACCATAATCATCCATGTTTTGTTCCTCCGTATACAGTTGGTGGAAGTGTGCTTCCACATGTTGTCTCAGCAGCTCTTGATCCCATATCCATTCACCATTATCAGTAGACATGTACAAGTCCGGGCCAGCCCGCCCGGCCCGGCCCGCTTAAAACACGGGCTTGGGCATTGAAATTAGCCCGAAAGGCCCGGCCCGACCCATAAAATATGGGACCGAGTTTGGGCAACGAAAAAAGCTCGTTTACCCGGCCCGACCCGTATATATTATATATTTAATTTATATAATTTATTAATATATTATATCATTAATTTATATATAATTTATATTTTATAATAATATTAATATCATTTATAATTTATAATAATATTAATATATTATATATATAATTTATATTGCGGGCCAAGCTAGCCCGTGGACGGCCCGACCCGTGTTTGTGGGCGGGTATGGACAAAAAAATAGGCCCGAATTACCGGGTCGGGTTTGGTCCGGCCCGTTGATGTGGACAATTTTTTTTTGGCCCGGCCCGAACCCGCTCATGTACAAGTCTAATTATCAGCAATCAGCCTATCAATTCTATTCTGGCGTCTTCGAACCACTGCACATGCATGAAAGAATCTGGTATTTCTGTCTCCATCCACCATAGCGTCTGTTCTCGCCTTCTTTTGCCAGAACACGTGAATTTGTTCAAGAACAGTATCCAGCTGATGTCGCACCTTGCGTTCCAGATCCAGTAAGCCACGGGTTGCCCTGTCCACCATGTTTTTTTGTATGCCTCCAATACGTCTCCAAAGCCGATCTCTTTTCCGAAATAAATTACCAAACACATTCTTGTTCCAGTCGTTAAGTTGTAAGGCAAGATTCTTCAACGATTGATTGAGCTCTACTCCTTGCACCCAATAAGAGGCAAGAAAATATTGAAACTCGTTATGCATAAGCCATGCTGTTTGGAATCGAAAAGGTCGGTGATTTGGGTTTTGCATATTAAATCCGCTCGAGTCCAACAGTATTGGAGTGTGATCCGATTGGTTCGCTACAAGGTACCGTATTGCTCCCGACTCAAATTGTTCCCTCCATTTGATGTTGCAAAGGCCCCTGTCGAGCCTTGCGCCAGACATGGTGCTTGGATTCGTACCTCGCCCCCATGTGTATTTTTGCCCAGAAAAGCCCAAATCTAGAAAGTTCATGTCCTCGATCCATGAATTAAACTTGTGACTTCTTCTGATCACTTCATCGGAGCTTCCCGTTCTCTCAACTAGAGATTTAGTTTCATTGAAATCCCCCATGAGAAGCCACGGGAGATTATTACGTGCGCAAAACTCTCTCAATTTTTGCCACAAAACTTCCCTTGTTGTAGGCTGTGGGCTGGCATATATGGCTGAAAATAGCCACATGGCTTCCCCGCTTCTTTGGACTTGCACCGTGATCACTTGATTATGCATATCCACCAGATCATGTCTTACCCTGTTTTTCTTCGAAAGAATCCATATCCCACCCTTATAGCCTCTTGCTTCTGATCTCATTATTCCATCAAAGCCGATTTCTCTGCACACTTCATCGGCCCGATCTCCACTTATCTTAGTTTCAACTAGGACATGGATAGAAGGATCATGAATCCTAATTAATTCCCGTAGAGTCAGCATAAAGTTACGGTTTCCCGCTCCTTGGACATTCCAGGTAAGAATCTTCATATTTGGAACTATCAAGGAAAACAGATGATTGAGATGATAGTCTTCTTGAGCCCAAGAGAGGAGAGCCTCAGACATCATGTGTGACCATGATGGTGTCACCATCTTGAACTCCATCTTCCTCCTCGGGACTCCTCGCTTCTCTCCTTGAAGCATTATCCTCCATTCTGGTGTCCAATGAGGCATCCACACCATCCCCGGGGTTGTTGATGGGTGAATCAATCGCCATTGTGTCATCGTCATGATTTGGTGGATCGTTTGTGTGCTCAAATGTGTTTAGGTTTGGCTGTGGTGGTGTGATTTCCTTCACGCCTTTGTCTTCTTTAATAATTGCTCCCTTGGTTTATTTATTTGGCAAGGCGATTGATTTGCTTAATTCTTTCCCATTTTTGAGACCTGTTTTTCCCATGATTTTTGAAGGGATTGCTGATTCCAAAATTCCGTCTTTTTTTGTATCTTTGAGAGTACTCTTTCCTTCATTAGGTGATTTCCTTAGTGTATCCTTCTAAGACCCCGCTCTTTGTGTAGAGCCTTTCTTCAAGATTTCTTTCCTTGTATCCATCCCCATATTTCCTTCCTTATTATTATTCTTTCCACGTCCTCCTATTGATATGGCGTTTTCCTTCGGGTGTGATCTATTACCTTCCTTATTTTTTCCTTTTGAAATCTCCTCTGATTAATCCTCCTCTGTCCCCAAAATTTCAAACCTTGACCCGCCCAAATTAGCGCTCCTTCCTTTTGTGTTCCCGTTATCCGATAGAGTGGAGATTCCCTGAACCGGGTTCGGTTCAGCGAAGTAAGACCGACCATCCATTCCGGTCATCCCTTCCGATCGAAGCTTCGGATCACCACCAGGCACTTGTGGTGCCTTTCTATCATTTCCTTTCGAGAACTTTGGTCTTATGGGTTTTTTTAGCTATCATCCACTCTCCATACTTGTTTTGATTCTCCAACTTTCTTTGTTCTTGCATCTGAACTTGCTGTTGTATGCTTTCTTCTGCACATTTTTCTTCAGTATGGCCAATTTTACCGCATTTAAAGCACACCATTTATAATCCCTCGTATTGAACAATCCAGTATCTGCCATTCATCAAAACTCTGGAGAGCAAGGGCTTTGACACATTGATCTCCACACACATTCTAGTAAATTTTCTCCTCTCCGCAGCGGATGTTGTTTTATCTATCTTGAGGACAAGCTCGAAAGTAGTGCCGATCTGAGATAAGATTTGAGTGTCAAAATATTCCATGCAAAGTTGTTGAATCCGGATCCAAGCCGCCACAACCTTTATGGTTTCCTCTTTCGAAATGAAATTCGGACGCCATCTTTGTATAGTAAGATAGCTATCCCCTATAAGCCATGATCCATCTGTCATTACATGGTGAAGATCTTCATTATTTGAGAACTTCACAACATAATAGTCATTGCCAATGTCTATCATGGTGATTCCCCCTTTTGGCTTCCATTTATTCATTAGGCTATTCCTTAAGAAGATATATCCTACTGATCTGTCCAACACCTTAATAATGATTGCTTGTCGCCATGGTTCTCTTATCCGCTTCTTTTCCTCAGCTGTTAGGAGAATAGTTGGACATGTTGGATCTTCTTCCTCAGTCAGGACATCATCAAACAGGTGATCATCAGAAGGGTTGTCTTCCCGAAATGGGTTGTTGTATGCTGTAACATTCCCCATTGTACTAGTACCGACCGTTTTGTCCTTGTATGAAAGCATCATTCTCTTCCCATTTTCAGCGTTTTGGGCTGCCTGTTCAAGGCAAGGGAATTCCATTTCATTCAACTTTCATGTGTTTCCTTCCAATCTTCTGACTTTTTTTGCAGATCGGTGTTCTGAATTCTCTTCAAGGAGTTGTGGCGGCGTTTTGTGATCCGCCGTCGGCGGATCAGTGGTGTTCATGGAAGTTTTTAGATTTTGGGAGGAAAGCGAATATGGCGTGTGGAATTTTTTGGAGAGGGAATAAATGTGTATCAGTTTTGAAAATTTGACTTATGAGAGAGATTGAAGTACTGAAATAAAATCCCTAAAAAATCTCACAAAAAAAATCTAGTGTGATGCATTTTTTTCATAATTGTGTACCTATTTTTAACAAATTTGGAACGTTGAAAATTTTCGATCTAATGGATTAAATTCACACTCATTTTTCACTCTAAGAAGCTTTCTACTAGAACCTAATACTATATATATATATTATATTATATATATATGGTATCGGTGAGGACCACTCTTGTATTAAGGACTAGGTTTAAAATGAGGACTAATCTCAATCATTGGATTTACTCCTTTACTATGTATTTAATGGTCAAGATTTATTCAAAAATTATTTTTTATATTTTTTATATTTTTTTTATGTTTTTATATTTTTTTGTTTATTTTTAGGTTTGTAAAAATCAAATTTTATAAAAAATGAACTCAAAGAACATAAAATTGAACTTATCATAGATAAAAAATGAACTCGTAGATTTTGAAAATTGAACTCATACAATATAGAAAATTGAACTCCTAACATAAAAAAATTAAACTTCTAGTATATAAAAATGAACTCATAGTATATAAAAATTAAACTGTCATATTTACCGTTTTTAAAGCTTTTTTTAAAAAAGAACATAATTTTAAAGAAGGAAAAAAATTAAAAAAAATTTAAAAAAAATTTAAAAAAAAGTTATTTTTTAATTATGTGAAAATCGAATTATATGAAAAATGAACTCAAAGCACATAAAAATTGAACTCATATAATATAGAAAATTGAACTCTTAACATAAAAACTTGAACTTCTAGTGTATAAAAATGAACTTGTAGAATATAAAAATTGAACTATCATATTTAACATTTTTAATGATTTTTTTAAATAAGAAAATCATTACATAAAGGTAAAAAAATAAAATAAAAAAAATAAAAAAAATGAAAAAAATCATTTATTTTTTAATTTTTTTTAGTTATGTGAAAATCGAATTATTTGAAAAATGAACTCAAATCACATAAAAATTGAACTTATCATCGATTGAAAAATGAACTCGTAGAATATAAAAATTGAACTCATACAATATAGAGAATTGAACTCCTAACATAAAAAATTGAACTTCTAGTGTATAAAAATGAACTCGTAGTATATAAAAATTGAACTGCCATATTTAACATTTTCAAAGTTTTTTTAAACAAAGAAAAAAAATATAAAAATAATAAAAATAATTTTTGAAAAAATCGGGACCATCCAATATATAGTGATAAGGTAAATCTAATGGTTGAGATTAGTCCTCATTATAAACAAAAGGTCTTACCACAAGAGTGGTCCTCACTTGAACCAAAACTTACATATATATATATATATATATATTATTTGATCATTTAATCATTGCATATTGATTTAAGATATATGAATTTTTTTATGTCCTAATTTGATAGTCCAAGCATTATTTTCACTTTATATTTTTTTTGATAAGGTAAGAATTCGGAATACCAAACAGACTTGGTAATCCGAGAGGCCGTAATAAAACGGCAGCCAGAACGGCTAAGAGAGTAATAGACAAGCAGGAATAGCTATGAAAGGTACAATACTCCGAAAATAAGAACTAAGATGAGTTTGAGATCAGGGTGTGTAAAGCACTATAAGAATAGCGTCGTAGGCAACGGATCGACCCCTCTTGGGCGTGCGAAACGGACTACTGACGTTCACCCACCGAAATGAAGGATCTTCAGAAGCCTCAAAGCACCAAGCGACCTAGCCTATTACAACTCAGTCCAATGTCAAACTCAGCTCTAACTCCTCAGAAAAAAAGTACATTAAATAAGCCTCGAGCTAACATGCGAGAAAAGAAATCGAACTTGCCTCACAAGTAAAACAACGCGTTTTACTTGCAACGCAAGTAGACACAAAACTTGCTCCGCGGGTGAAAAAGCTTACCTCGCAAGTAAGAGTAAAAAACTTGCCGCACAAGTAAATAAAACTTGATATGCAAGGAAAGAAGGCGAAACTTGTCATAGAAATAACCCACAAACTTGCCTTGGAGCACAAGTACTTAAAAACAATTAGATATTTGTCTACTAAATGTTAAAACTGATAATTAAGATAATTACTTTTCCTTTTTTCCTTGCCATAGTTCTTATTTATTTCTTTCTTTTATTTTTAAAGTTTCTTAAGTGAACCATAAAAAAAATAAAAATTTAAATTTCTAACCCATGACTTGCAAGTCACGGACGTTCTTCTTTTTCCTTTTTTTTTAATTCTTTATGCTTTTTCTTTATTTTCCAAACTTTTGCAGGTTTGGAACTCATCTTCAATTTGTTGAGGACTGCCCGGCGTACAAAGATTACGGGAGGGTTAAGCCGGCAATTGGTAGATCAAGATGGGAGACGATTGCCTAAATCTCCGTCGAGCCGCTCGTTGAGCGGGGTCAATAAAACTCAGATCTGGCCTAAATCTCCGTCGAGCCGCCGACGAGCGGGGTATCTGGAGAGCTAAGTTTCGGATCTGGCATAGAGCACCCAAGCCGACAAACAGAAGTGAGTTTCAAGCTGCTCAAAATCAGATCTAAAATCATCTCAAGAATGAGATGAAGAATGAGATCCAAAATTAGGGTTCTTGTTCTTAAATCATTCCTGAACTCTAAACGAGTTCAAGAAAGAGTCAAAGAAATTAAGGCCCCGTTTGGTTCTATACCCAGGGTATATTGAATCGGGTTTGGAATGACTTATCCCAATTTTAGTGTTTGGCATGAACAAAGGTTTAGGAATTGGCTCATACCTGGAATCACTCATTCCCTCAAAATACACACACTCTCATACCCTACTCAAATTTCAGGTTTGAGTGATTCCATGTTTTTAATCCTGCTGTTCTTCTCCTTCCTCTTGCTACATCTTCAAGCTCTTTTTCCTCTTCCATCTTCCTCTAATGTGTGGTTGTTATTCACACCGCTAAACTCAAGTACGGTCGTTTCTATTGAACTTTTTCAATGGAGGCAAAATCCAACGAAATACAAATATAGGCTACTGGAGGTGAAATTGAACCTGAAGACAAACTCAGGAGAAAGAGATGGAGAAGAAGAAGATGGACTATGAAGAGAATTTAATTTGGTGATTGGGATGGGTGGGAGTTTCAAAATAAAAACCCTAATTTTCATTCCCAATCTAACCAAACACAATTTCTGGAATCAATCAACCCGATTCTTAATCCCCAACCCGATTCCTCATCCCCATCCCGATACCTCATTCCTAACCCGATTCCCATAATCATACCAAACGGGGCCTAAGCCTTCTCGGCACAAGTTTTGCCTTCTCGGCATAATTGATTTTGTATCTTCAAGTTAACATCTAACTAGAACACGAAGAGAGAGATTCGTGTGTTGTCGTCGGTGAGGTTCAATCAGGCTCGTGGTTTGGATAGATATGAGTTCCATTGGAAATTATTATTTTCACTTTATATACTTAATCTATTGTCAATTTTTAGGTTTATTTTTTGTAACTATTTTTTTAAATTTTAGATTAATGCGATTCTCGTGCATATAACAATGTGAATAATCGAAAAGGGTATTGTATCTTTCATTTGCTTTCTAAACATAATTAATGTTCATTATGTTATTTTATAATAAGAAAATTTAAGGTCCTTAAAAAATGAATACCGTTGTATCTTTCATTTGTTTTTTCCTTTACAAAAAGCTTTTATATGCTTAGTTGTTGTAATTTAATATTGATAAAAATTATTATAGAAAATAGAGCATTTATTAAATATAGATGGATAACTTTTATAGTTGTTAAGATTTTATATGATTTATTATTTAAGTGCGTTTAATTTTATCATTTTTGCTAAAGACATGTAGCCACTATTGGTTTCAAACCAAGATCATAAACACACACACTTTTTTAGATTCAAGGAGAGTAAGAGAGGGAGTCTGGTTCTTGCATACAAAGTACTTTCTTATATGCAAATTAATTGTTCTGAACAAAGTACAACGTTTTTGTCACAATACACACACACACACACACACAAGTTCTCTAAGTTTACATACTATTGTATTCATTTTTCTTGAGAATTCATCTATGCTTCCATTCTCCTTCATCCTAAGTCCCTCAAATTCCCTCATCAAGGTCTGAATTCTTACTTCTTTTATTCTATCAGCCCCTTGATTCATCATTTTGATCACGTTCCACGCTTCCTTTGCAATCTTCTTTGCACTCAATTGCAACAATATGTCTTCAACTATGGCTTGATAAATTGCAGCCAGGGCTAGTTTGTCTTTCTTGTCATCAATCGGTCCTTCTCCTTCAACTGCTTCAAACACTCCTTGTGCAAACATGAAAACTTGCATCTCGATTGCCCATGCTGAATAGTTTGTCTTTGTCAATGTGGGATACCGGAACATGATAATTCTTTCTCCTTGAATCTTGGATGCATCAACGAGAGCCCCTGTATTCCTAGATGTATTTCCACTCATTCTGATCCTTCCCAAACGCTTTGATACCAAATGTTGGTTTTCAAACCAAGATCATAAACACACACACGTTTTTAGATTCAAGGTGAGTAAGAGAGGGAGTCTGGTTCTTGCATTACATGCAAATTAATTCTTCTAAACAGAATACAATGTTTCTGTCACAACATATATATACACTACACAAATTGTCAATACATGTCTATTATGACAGTTATATAACTAACATAGGCACCGATTTCTTCCTTTGACTAAAACACACACCTAACATATTTTCTTTACATAATAAACACAATAACAGACACTAATAACTATCTTCTGTATATAACAGAAATAGAACTTCTAACAACAATACTTATAATCTGCACATGACTATTTTCTTTAATCAAGCATATACCCAACATTCATTATAACAGAATTAACTAACTAAATAAAAACCATGCTTAATTGCTTCAGCCACTATCATCATAATTGAGTTCGTAGCATTCTCCATTTTCTGAGCAAAGCATCGTAATTTTTCCACAGAAAGGTAGCATGTGTGCCTCGTTCACCGACGAGATGCGAACACGATTAATGCTTTTGAAAAATAAACATAACATTATCATCCAATCAACAACAATTATAGAAAAAGTAGAAGGGAGCGAGAAGTGAGAGGGAAAATTTAGTATATCTATACTTCTTTAAATGGAGGGGAAGCCTTTAGCCTCGAGTGTCGATGGTTGTTCGATTACGTTGCTATCTATAGACATGATTCTTTCTTTTTTTTTTGCTTATTTTCTTACTACCACCACCTATTACTTATTTTATGTTCCTTTTACAGGCTTATCTTTCAACTGTTCTAACTTTCTTTTACGCAGAAGAGTACTCTCTACTCCTCTCCTTCTCTCTCCTTTCCCTTGTTTCTCTGGCTTCTTCTTCGACTTGTTTCTATTGAATTTGTACCCGTCATTTCTCATGACTTCTGAATACATGGGATTACCATGAATATGGATACATATTAGATACTCGCTCGACACGCTGAATAGGTTGATATTCGCTCAGCTTAGGCAACAAATATATGTTGATATTTGCTCAACTTGCCTATAGTTTGTTTTACCTCGACATTTAATCGACAAATTATTCTTTTGACTTAGGCGTCAGAGGTGGATTAGGGGGTCCACGCGCCCTGTGTCCATTTTTTTGCAGGTTGAAGAGGAGCTTAGAGCGGAAGATGAAAAGGAGAGTCAAGAAAAGCATTCAACCAACGCATTAAAGACGAATGTTTATGCATTAACAATATGTATTGTCACTTTTTGATCGATTATGTCTGTATGAATTATCACTTGTCTCCTTACTTATAGTCTTATTGATCGACCGGGATAACAAAAAAAATCATTTCAAGCTATTAGCATTTGCATGTCCACATTTTCACTCCGGCTGCCAAATGCTGCTTTCATAGATTAAAATTGTAGTAGCTTTCCTATTATTGTATCTATGATATCATAAATAAAGCTTTGAAGTGATCAAAAGCCGCTATTTATTTTGAACAAATAAAAATTGTAGATATGAAGTAATTTTGTTGAAATGAGTATGTCAATATCTAATTTTGTTGAAATGAGTATGTTAGTATCTAATTTTGTTGAAATGAGTATGTTAGCATACATTTACTGTTTTTTCAGAACTGTGAATTGGGCAGCAAAAATATGCAAGAACATGAACACGGTTAATTATAGTGGAAACTCACACTCAACCAACTAGTTGAATAAAAGAAAAACACTCCTTCCATAGAGGAGTAGAAATGTCTTTTATATTTTATTGAATTTCCATGAACTACAAGTAAATAGAGACTTCAAGATAGTTTATTCTAATCTCTAGAACCTAGAACTATCAAACTCTAACTTATCAACCCAAGTACGAGTAAACAATAAAACAAACAAGACACCAACAACTTAGTTTGAGCAACACAACAATAGATCTCAAGCTTCACACGTTTGACAATAACTCTTGTGATTGGTGAACCTTAAACATATTTCCTAATCGTATTTATAATGATCTGACCACACACAATCATATCTTACTTACTTCCATAAATAAGATATTTTCTTAGGTAATCAAATCGCCATAAATAGATTTACAACAATTAGATCTTTTATATCGATCCCTAGAAATAATCTTACTCCGTATTGTTTTACACAATATAATTCTTTGGAGAATAATTGGAAATCCTTTCATCGTCCATCTCCAAGTAACAAAGTTATCCAGTTGTCAAATTTCCTAAAAGGGTTGACGCGCTTTGCAAATGTAGAATTCTTATTCGCGTAGACACTGTTATTCCCTCACATAAGTGTTAGCTTATTTATGCTTTCACATTTCTCATCCAATCTGTATACTCTATAAATACTATGGAAACACGCAATTCATTAGTTCTCATTGAATTGTCATTATCAAAACATAAAGGGATGTTTGATATTGTTCCCATTGTAATAGTGTCACTATTCCCATGGTACTAGTATCCAACAAATTTAAATAAGGAGACCAATTAAGGTTTGTATGGGCTTATAGGTTTCACATTAATCGATTATGTGACTTGCACGTTTTGTATTCCTAGTCATTCTACCAAAAAAGATAAAATCCTCGTCAGCCTCTAAAGTCATGACTATTTCTGAAGTGATATTTTTTGGGTCGAACGTTCGTACAAAACACATAATCAAAGAGGAGGCAACAAACAATTTGGCAAAAGGCTCTCATTATCATATATGGAGTCCCACACAAAATTTAATCTAGTAGTAGTAGCAAGTAGCAAGAAAAACTACGGAGTATAATAAGTGGATTCACAAGACTCTTGTTTTCGGTAGAAAGGGTTCAATTAAGTTAATTGCTTGGTGGCGCCCATCATCATAAATGTAATTTAATTCTTCTTCCACATTAGATTTAGATCTCCTTGTTCTCACACAACATATATATAAAATATGATGGGTTTAGTTATGGTGGAGTTTAATAAAGACTCTATCGATGGATTTGGCTCAATCTCAACCATCCAAATATAATTTAATAGTTAGATTTAGTTTGCTCTTTTTCCACATCTTCTAATATTTTTTCCATTTTAATTTTTTTTCCTAGGGTTCACTAATTTACAATAGGGTTTTAGAACTCTACCTATAGAATTTTTGATAAACTTCATTGGAACAAGACCGAAATATGACATACCCATATCAACAATTACCTTTTCAACGCTCAAATTATCCAAGCCTTGGAAGATCAAAAGATCCTAGAGGTGATTGTTACCTTTTCAACGCTCAAATTCTCCAAGCCTTCGAACTAGTGATTGATGATGCCCAAAATAGTAAAGTAAGAAATGGGCCCGGGGTACCAAAAATAAATAGACACAGCGGGGTTCCCAAGGACGATTCTGGAACCCACAACCATATGACTTTTTAGATTAAAATACGCATTCCCATCTCCGCGAGGTCTTTCGAATCTCCGGAGCGAGGTCGAGACCTCGCCACCGACTCTACTGACACACCCGCCCACACGGACCATTCATCGATGCCGCCCCTCCAAGCCAATCACAGGCTGCCTCACCCACAGACCAATCAGGAGCTCCCGATCTCGGGCATCCCACATCGGGCATTGGATAAAACTCGACTCTCCAAACCTCTATAAATAGAGAAGAACCCCGTACAAAGAAATGGTCGAAAAACATCTTGAACTCAAGAACTATCTTGCTTGTTAAAGATCGATGTGATTGAAGCCTCGAGAAAAGACCTCGCAATAGACAAGCAAAGTCTGCAAAAAGACTTCAAGTCATCAAGAGTCCTCGCACACATCAAAGACCTCGCTACATCGCATCCTTCGACAGACCTCGCAGCAAGATAACCAAGAAATACTTAGGTATTAGAGTCCTTAGCAACTAGGAGATCTCGGATTTTGTATAATCGAGATCTCGAACCTCGCAGGAGGTCTAGGGTGTAATTATCAATAGTCCATTAGCCTCGTTGGCTTGTAAACCTCGTTGTAAAGAAAATCATAAATAAAGAAGCAAGTATTTGCACTTTCGAATATAATAATCTCGTTTCTTGTCTTCTAGCGAGCTTTTATTTCGGGTTTCATCACTGGCGCCGTCTGTGGGAACTTTTTCATCCTAAGCAGTTTCCCGAATAGTGCAAACCTTGGCTTTTAATCCCCTCGAAATGGCCTGCCCGAACAATTTCTTTCCCCAACATCCCGATAACATGCCTGAAACCACGCAGTGGACAGGCGCGGGGCCTCCGGGCTGCCCGTTCGTGGTCCCCCCAGGTTGGACCTACACCGCCCCACAAAACCAATATCCATTCCAGGGTTATGAGCAGGGAGGTGCTCCCCCTAACCTATACCCGGGGTATGGGCAATATCAACAGGGTTTCGCCCCTTCACGCGTCCCCATGCCACCCCCGGGGGAACCTCACTCTGAATATGTACCCGCATACGTCCCGGGACATGTACCAGGAAGCGAGACTTCCACCAACGGTTCGTCCACGGAAAGGCCTCCCCGAGATCCCATGCAGATCTCGCGTTCTCGATCGCGACGTTCGAGGATGCAGGACCCCGAGCTGTCCGAGACGGCGGGAAGCGCTCCCCACCCCACCAACACGAGGCCAGCGACGACGGCACACCCTCTAAAGTCGAAGTCGCATCGACAGCCTGCCGATTTTGGGTATCGTAACCCCTTCGTCATCAGGATCCAAGAGGCACCCATGCCCAAGGGTTTTCATTGGCCACAAATGGGGCTTTACGACGGTACGGCCGACCCCGAAGACCATATAAAACACTTCGCCATCCAGATGAATGTCAACTCCTACAACGACTCCATCTTCTGCCGTATTTTCCCAACCACCTTAGACAAGGCCGCAATGACATGGTTCAGCAACCTCAAGGTAGAATCGGTGGCCTCATTCCCTCAGCTGTGCGAGTCCATTATCGGACACTTCAACGGCTCGAGAAAGCGCAAGAAGAACATGCGAGATCTTCGCGGTATCGAGCAGGGCGAGAGCGAGTCACTGGGCACCTTCTTCACAAGGTTCACCACCGCAGTCGCGGAGATCGCCCACATCGATGAAGCATCGGTGCGAGACATCCTCATGGGCAACCTATGCTCGGGGGCTTTTAAGAATTTCATTTTCGAAAAAACCCGACGACATACGACGCCCTGTGCGCCCGAGTCACGGCCCATGTCTATGCCGAGGACGCCGCCAACCAAAGCTCAAGGCCGCGAACCGACAAGGAAATCATAACCGAGGCAAAGGGAAAGGCGAAGGTGACCACGCTTGCCGCGAAGGATGCGTACATGACGCAAGCCCATGACCGGCGCGCCGACTACAAAGGCAACAACATGAACAACAGAAACAACAACAACAGGAGTAACAATCGCAACAACAACCGCGGAAGTGGCGGTGGGGGTTGGAGCTGTTTTGGGGGAAAACCACGAGGTTACCAAGGGAAGGGCGGCAATGCTTACAACCCTAACGAAAGGGGGCGCGCTAACCCTGCGTCGGGGGCCAACACCGTACAGCAAGGCCCAGCCCAACCACGGACTAGCAACGCTTCACCAAACGCCCCCGCTAGACAGGCACATCCCGGGCAAACCGCGGCCCCCGACGAGTACATCCACACCATCTCGGGTGGCCCCTCGCTGGCAGGCTCAAGCCAGGCGGAGAGAAAAAGATACGCAAGGGCGAGTCACCACGAACCCTCGGTGTATAGCGTTGCGCAAACATCGCGGTCTCATGCGAGCTTGGCCTTCACATCCAAAGACGCCGAGGGACTTCACATGCCGCACTCCGATCCCCTGGTGGTCCACGCTCAATTAGGCTCAAAAATAGTGAAGAGGGTGCTAGTGGACACATGATCCTCCGTGGACATTATGTACTTTGGAGCCTTTGAGCAATTGGGCATCTGATGAGGTATTTTCGTGGTAGTTAATACCTATCAAAGAAACCTTAGCTTTACCAACTCAGTAGAGCGGTAAGTAAGGGTCGATCCCATATAGACTCGTGTATTATGGTTATTACTTAAGTGCCAAGTAACCAAATAAGGGGGGTTTTATTGAATGGAAATCTAAACTACTATGCAAAATTAGAAAACTAAATATGAATGCAAAGTTGATTGTAAATATGTATGAGAGAAATATGTTCAACTAGTTAAATCCGTCATAGATATGCTTATTGATCATTGATTCTTTCGATTCTCAATTCCCTTGAATAATCTATTGTGAATTATACTCCTACTAAGGATTATGATTCAAACTTCATAAATAGTTGAAAGAACTAACAATCTAAACAACCCTAATCATTTAACAACCTAAAACAACGTTTAGATTCAATTAAACGACAGCTTTACGAATCAAGTTATCAATAGAAACAAACACTTAGAGCAAACAGACATCTAAGTTATTTGTGGATTTATTCCCCTCTACAACTGAATAGCCCGAACGGGTCTAATCAATTATAGTTGCTACTTTATCTAACCAATCCCGAACGGGACTTGATCAGATTAGGTGTAAATTATCCTAGAAATTCTATTAGGTAGCTAATCTAATCAAAACCCTAGAATAATTCTGATTCAATTAAGCACTGGGAATAAAACCTATTCAAGTTGATGAGAATCAATCAAACCTCACAATATTATGCAATCTATGATTTCAATAACTAGTCAAACACAAGAGAAATTAGCAATTCATAATTGAATTAAAATCAAACTTACAAAGGTTCAAAGGTTCTTCCTTGAGAGAAAACCCTAGCCTCCAAAAGTATGATCCAAGTTATGATAAAAGATAGACTAACAAGAGTTTAAATATGCCTCCCAAAATAATCCTTCAAAACCCTACAATTAAGCTTAAAAGTCGGACAAGATATAATATAAGCCCAAAAAGGTCGAGCCCAATTCTCGGCCCAAGACATCTCCGCGTAGAAAGCCCGATTGCTCGGTCTTGCACAATGCGCGGCCGCGCAATTATACCATCCCGCGCAATTAGCCTCGGTTCAGCATTCAAGCGACACTTCAGAGGCTGTTTTGACCCCCGTCGAGTTGGAATTTTGACTCGGAGTAAAAACATGAATTGTAGCTCTTTGAATTAGCTTTCCAGTGATACCAAATTCATATTCATCCGATCACTATAGCTCCCAAACCAAGCATTGAAAGATAGAGGTGTCGAAACAAGAACTCCAATGCATAGCCCGGGTTTAAGCGTTCTTTTCACACAAGCTCTTGGGCCTTGGCTCTTCTAATCTTCAATTGTATCACTATAAGCTTCCTCAAACTTCACCGTAGTCCTCTAAGATCCATCCCGTCCATGCTTGTTTACCTAAAGATCTGCAAAACCGAACAAAACAAACGCAAAATCCGAATTTGCTAGAAAACCTAAAAACATGAGAACTAGACTAAACTAAGCTAAAACCATGCAAAATAAACATAAATATGCATCCTAAACACTACCTAAATGCAAGCTATCAAATTCCCCCATGCTTAACCCTTGCTTGTCCTCAAGCAAGACATAAATCCAAATCACTCCATAGAAATGCAATCATACATCCATCTCAAGTCAAACAAGCATTTCACATATAACTAAAAACCCAACCAAGATTTCCTAACATGCATTACGATAAGCAAAAAGTAAATACCATTCATTCATTCTAGACCTCACCAAGGTAATCGTGTTTGCATTCAAACTCTCAAGTGTTTAAGGGTATGTGTTTCACTCAAAATCAACCATGAAAACTAGACTACCATATGCTTGCATCAGAGTTCTAAATCTCCACCGTTGGGGATCAAATACATAACAAATATCATGAGGTCTTTTTAAGGCTTGTAATGGGGCCAAGGTAAAGAGAAATTAGGAAGGGATCATATTTGGCTTGTGGTGCTAAATCCGGGATAAAGAACTAATCTACCGAAATCCAACACTTTTTCATAACACTTCCAACTTAACTCCACCAACTCCTTACATTAACACTTAAGCACTTTGCTTCTCTTTTATTTTTTCTTGCCTCTTCAACTCTCTCTTGCTTCTAATGAAGACTACACACAATTCAAGCAATTTTTTCTTTTGCTTTGCAACATAATTCATCTTCATTTTTTTCACTTTGAAACCCAAGAGTTGTATTTCCTCTTTTCTACCTTTTCTTCCTCAAATTCCCCCATACTTATACATAACTCACACAAAACAAAAACACAACCTAAAGTCCTAAATCCCGGATCCTGGGTCAAGCTTATTAGGATAGGGAAATTTTGTGGAGCTAATAAAAATAGGCTTAAAGCTCAAATAAGTGGGGTGTCAAAAACATGGATCTTGTAGGGTAGGAAGGGAAACAATAGGCTAATAAAGAAACATTGCCTCAATCATTTTAATGTCATGCATTCAATCATATAAAGCAGCCTTGAAAAAGAGTATTAACGCAAGTTCTAGAGCTAGATAATCATGGTGATACACTCAAGAAATTTAGAAAGCAAATAATCATGAAAGGCCAAAAATTTCTCACAAGGCTAATTTTTGTCTAGAACTTCAGAATGACTCTAATACTCAAGCTAAATACATGCTCAGTCCTATAGTCAAAGTAAATAATCAATGATCATGCTTATATCATATCAACTTCAGTATATCATGCAAATCATGGGTTAGAACTTATACTTAACTTAGAAACACAAGAGGAATCAAACAATGGGGAAATAAGAACCTAAATGCAATATTTTTGTATTTTTATGAATTTTCTGATTTTTTTTTTCAGGATTTTACTCAATGCATGCAAAAATTTTAAATATGACCTAAACTAATGCAACTATATGCAATGCAAACAAGTAATCCCCTTCCCCCATGCTTAAAAATACTTTGTCCCCAAAGTATAGTAAAAAGAAAGAAAAGAGAAAAACTCACAAAGAAACTAGCTATCCGGGTAATGCGGCGGGAAATCCGACGGTGGTGGTGAAGGCTTCTTCGGGTTATCAATCTTCAGACCTAGGATATCTAACACAAACAAAACTACCTAAAAAGCAAAAGATTGTAACTGAAAAACAAAACTACTCTAAACCTTGGGTTGCCTCCCAAGAAGCACTTATTTAACATCATTAGCTTGACTCTTAGCATGATTTGACAAGATTAGACATTGTCAATGCCCTTAGCAACCTGTCAAATCCCTGTGCACACATCTCAAAAAGACATAAGTAACACAATGATAAATCAAAGATGCATAATATAGCTTTCAAAGATCGTTTTAACTTATCAAACATGTGTGCCATTTAGATGAGATGGCAATTGCTCAAATAAATTTAGCACAAGTGGTGGCTTTAGAAAATACTTACAGTATGAATCAAAGCACTTGTCAACAATACCACTTTTATCTAAGATGAACTCCATATATTCTTCATCTTCCACCTTGTATTGTAGACTTGGTTCCTCTTCTTGTAACTCCATAAGCTCTTGATGTGAGAAGGTGGGGAAACTGAAGCATGGCATGTCAAGGCCTAACATAGGGCACACCATGATAGCGGGAGACTTAATAGATGTATCATGTTGTTTTTCTCCCCCATGGTTGTCTACTTCATCAGCAAAGAAGTCATCATGGTCAACAAATGAGTCTTCTTCCAAAACCACAAAACCCTCAAGCAATTTACTCCACATGGGTGAAGATGTCTCAGGCTCCCTAGGCTCTGTAAGAATCTCTATGCCAGCACAGACTTCCTTTGCCTCGGTGATAATCTGCTCAGCATGACTTATAGGTGTGAATTCATATTGGGCCTCAAATTCATCTTCATAACTCACATCAAGTGTAGTAGATTGCACCTCAACTTGAATCTGAGTGTCTGACTCATGATCGTTTGACTCCAATGTGATTTCACCACTCCTTCCACATAAATCAAAAGGACATGAGATTGTGGAATGAAAACTTGAAGAACATGACTCACAATGCTCCATGATTATAGCCCGCCCTTTTTGAGATATCCATGATTATATCCTCAAGAGACTTATCAACCGGCTGGGGTGGTTGGGAAGATGACTCAACCAGAAAGCTTTGATGGCTCATAAAACATAAGAAGTCCCAGCATTCCTCAGGTCCCATATACAAAAGCCTCTCATTGCTCATGTAGTTGGCCAACCCTCTTGTCCCAAAATTCATACCATGGATAACTCCCATGTTTACCTCTCTATCACTGTATCGTAATCCCCAAGCACCAAGTTCAAACACATGGTCTTGAAATCTAGAAAAATAATGATGGAAGTATTCACCCTGTAGCTGTCTACATTCAAACAAAGTCATGAATTAGTAGCACGGGTGTTATGAACCGTAAGATAGGTTCACAACACCAAGAATAGCACACAAGTAAAACACAAATAGCGACGAGTCCCCGACAACGGCGCCAAATTTGATGAGGTATTTTCGTGGTCGTTAATACCTATCAAAGAAACCTTAGCTTTACCAACTCAGTAGAGCGGTAAGTAAGGGTCGAACCCACAGAGACTCGTGTATTATGGTTATTACTTAAGTGCCAAGTAACCAAATAAGGGGGGTTTTATTAAATGGAAATCTAAACTACTATGCAAAATTAGAAAACTAAATATGAATGCAAAGTTGATTGTAAATATGTATGAGAGAAATATGTTCAACTAGTTAAATCCATCATAGATATGCTTATTGATCATTGATTCTTTCGATTCTCAATTCCCTTGAATAATCTATTGTGAATTATACTCCTACTAAGGATTATGATTCAAACTTCATAAATAGTTGAAAGAACTAACAATCTAAACAACCCTAATCATTTAACAACCTAAAACAACGTTTAGATTCAATTAAACGACAGCTTTACGAATCAAGTTATCAATAGAAACAAACACTTAGAGCAAACAGACATCTAAGTTATTTGTGGATTTATTCCCCTCTACAACTGAATAGCCCGAACGGGTCTAATCAATTATAGTTGCTACTTTATCTAACCAATCCCGAACGGGACTTGATCAGATTAGGCGTAAATTATCCTAGAAATTCTATTAGGTAGCTAATCTAATCAAAACCCTGGAATAATTCTGATTCAATTAAGCACAGGGAATAAAACCTATTCAAGTTGATGAGAATCAATCAAACCTCACAATATTATGCAATCTATGATTTCAATAACTAGTCAAACACAAGAGAAATTAGCAATTCATAATTGAATTAAAATCAAACTTACAAAGGTTCAAAGGTTCTTCCTTGAGAGAAAACCCTAGCCTCCAAAAGTATGATCCAAGTTATGATAAAAGATAGACTAACAAGAGTTTAAATATGCCTCCCAAAATAATCCTTCAAAACCCTACAATTAAGCTTAAAAGTCGGACAAGATATAATATAAGCCCAAAAAGGTCGAGCCCAATTCTCGGCCCAAGACATCTCCGCGTAGAAAGCCCGATTGCTCGGTCTTGCACAATGCGCGGCCGCGCAATTATACCATCCCGCGCAATTAGCCTCGGTTCAGCATTCAAGCGACACTTCAGAGGCTGTTTTGACCCCCGTCGAGTTGGAATTTTGACTCGGAGTAAAAACATGAATTGTAGCTCTTTGAATTAGCTTTCCAGTGATACCAAATTCAGATTCATCCGATCACTATAGCTCCCAAACCAAGCATTGAAAGATAGAGGTGTCGAAACAAGAACTCCAATGCATAGCCCGGGTTTAAGCGTTCTTTTCACACAAGCTCTTGGGCCTTGGCTCTTCTAATCTTCAATTGTATCACTATAATCTTCCTCAAACTTCACCGTAGTCCTCTAAGATCCATCCCGTCCATGCTTGTTTACCTAAAGATCTGCAAAACCGAACAAAACAAACGCAAAATCCGAATTTGCTAGAAAACCTAAAAACATGAGAACTAGACTAAACTAAGCTAAAACCATGCAAAATAAACATAAATATGCATCCTAAACACTACCTAAATGCAAGCTATCAGCATCTCCGTGACATCCCTGAAGCCCTACGCAGGGAAGCTCACCTCCTTCTCGGGGAACGAGGTCGACGTCGCCGGTCTCATTGACCTCTAGATGACGCTCGGCACCGGCTCCACAACGAGGACCGAAATGGTGGAATTTACGGTGGTGCACCTTCCCTCCGCCTACAACGCGATCATCGGGAGGGTCTCCCTGATGAAGTTCCAGGCGGTGGTTTCCATCTACCACCTCAAAATGAAGTTCCCCACCGAAGAAGGTGTCGGGGAAGTAAGGGGCAACCAAGAGGAGGGCCGCGTCGGCAAAGCAAAGAAGTCCTGTATTCATGGTGGATTTTGCCGACGAGGCGGACCTCGAGGTCCGAGACTTCACCATCCCCACCCCCGAGGCAGAAAGAAGGGTAATTTCCCCCTTCGAAAACAAATCTGAGAAGGTCTACCTAGGGGAAAGCCTCACCGGGACGTCTGCAACGTCCCTAGAAGCCTTGCTTGCTGGGTCACGCGACGTGTTCGCCTAGACCGCGAAGGATCTCCGCGGCGTTCCTCGAACACTGGCTCAGCACTCCCTGAACGTCGATGTCCCCACCCGGCCCGTGGTGTAAAGACGAAGAAAAATGAACGAAGAAAGGGCAAACGCCGCTAATGACGAAGTGGCAAAGCTGCTCGCCGCGGAGTTCATCCGCGAGGTCCAATATCCGAGGTGGTTGTCCAACGTCGTTCTGGTAAAAAAAGCCAGCGGCAAATGGCGGATGTGCGTGGATTTCAAAGACCTCAACAAGGCGTGTCCCAAGGACAACTACCCCCTGCCCTCGATTGATGAGCTCGTTGATTCAACAGCGGGCCACGAGGTCCTGAGCTTCCTCGATGCATACTCGGGATACAACCAAATCTCGATGAATCCACATGACGAGGAGGAGACCTCCTTCATCACGCAGCGAGGAACGTACTGCTACAGGGTCATGCCATTCGGCTTGAAGAATGCTGGGGCCACATTCCAGCGCCTCATCGACCGGGTCTTCAAGAACCACCTGGGGAGGAATGTGTCGGCTTACGTCGACGACATCGTAGTGCGGAGCAAGAGCCCTGAGGAACATCTGGTCGACCTCGCTGAGGTTTTCGACACGCTCAAGCATAACCGCCTTAGCCTGAACCCCGAGAAGTGCGTCCTCGGCGTATCTTCGACGTCAACCCCGCCAAAGTCGAGTCAATCCTCCCAATGAGGTCTCCAAGATCGCGGACCGAGGTACAACGGCTCAACGGTGCCGTAAACTACCTGGGAAGGTTTTGCTCCCGTTTAGCGGAAAAGTCCCATCCCTTCTTCGCCGCCCTCAAAAAGAATGACAAGTTTGTCTGGGACGAGGGGCTCGAGGTTGCGTTCACTGAGTTAAAGACCTTCCTGTCGAAGCTCCCCACCTTATCACCCCCGTTGGCAGGCGAAGATCTGCAGCTGTACGTCGTAGTGAGCCCAGAAACAGTAAGCACGGTGCTAACGAGAGAGGCCATGCACCCCGTATACTTCGTAAGTCGCGTGCTCCAACCTGCGGAGCAGCGATACTCCCCAGCGGAGAAGATGGCATTGGTAGTGGTGACTGTCGCGAGGCGACTTCGCCCTTACTTCCATGCACACCCAATTCAAGTCCTCTTCGATCTGCCACTTCGTCAAAACCTCCACCAACCCGCCCTCTCCGGGCGTATGACAAAATGGGCGGTCGAGCTCTCCGAGTTCGACATCAGCTATCTCCCAAGAACCGCAATGAAGGGGCGGGCCCTCGCTGACTTTATGGTGGAGGTCACCTTTCCCGAAACCGACTCAAGCTCGGAGGAGTGAAAGGTTTTCGTCGATGGCTCACGATGTGACGCCGGTGGTGGGGCCGGGGTATTCCTCGCAGGTCCCTCAATCGAAACAGAGTATGCCCTCAACTTTGCTTTCGAGGCCACTAACAACGACGCCGAGTATGAGGCCATGATCGCCGGGATCGAGATGGCGCTCCTTAGCGGAGCCCGCAGAATCAGGGTCTACACAGATTCCGAGCTAGTGGCACGACGGCTCAATGGCCAATACGACACCAGGACGGGTTTCCTACCAGCTTACCGAGAGAAGGTAAAGGCCTTGGTGTCGTGCCTAGAAACGTTCGCGGTAGAATCCATCCCACGCACCTCGAACACAAAGGCGGATGCCCTCGCGAGGTTGGGATCTTCCCTTCCCTTGGAAGTAGGGAATCGCGTGATGATAGAGATAAAACTGTCGCGAAGTGTGACAAACGAGGTCCTCTCCATCAGAATCGAAGACTGGAGGTTCCCATTGACACGATATGTGGAAAGCGGCGTCCTGCCAGAAGACCCCGCACTAGCCAGGAAACTAAAAATGCAGGCGGCTCGCTACTGCGTAGTCGGCGGTCAGCTCTACCGCCGAGGTTACGCCAAGCCCAACCTGCTATGCGTGCCCCCCGAGGTCACGGATCACATCCTCTACGAAACGCATGAGGGGGTCTGTCGCGGTCACCCAGGGTGGCGGGCCTTGGTCCATAAAATCATTCGCTTGGGATACTTCTGGCCCACTCTCCGACAAGATGCGAAGGCCTACGTCCAGAAATGTGATGGGTGCCAGAAGCACGCGAACCTCCAGCACGTCCCAACCGCCCCCCTCCATTCCATCCACGCACCCTGCCCATTCGCGATGTGGGGAATGGATATCCTCGGACCATTTCCCAAAGCAGCAGGCCAAATACAGTATGTCTTGGTCATCATCGATTACTTCACGAAGTGGATCGAGGCGCAAGCCATGGCAAAAATTACCGGGGCGAAGGTCTGCGAGTTCCTGTGGAAGAACCTCGTCTGTCGTTTCGGCGTCCCCATGACCATCATGACGGATCATGGCCCCCAGTTTGACTGTGAAGAAACCCGTACCTTCTGCTCCGAACTGGGCATAACCCTCAAATTCTCTTCCGTGGCCCACCCCCAATCCAACGGCCAAGTAGAGAATGTCAACGCCCGCATCTTATCCAACCTAAAGAAACGCCTGGGCGTGGCCCAGGGCCGCTGGGCCGAACTACTCCCACTCGTCCTTTGGACGTACCGCACAACCGCGCGTCGCGCAACGGGCGAGACGCCCTTTGCCCTAACCTACGGGGCGGAGGCGCTCGTTCTCGTGGAAACGCTGGTCCCGTCGGCAAGAGTCTTTAACTTCGACGAGAGAGAAAACGAATCTAACCTTAAAGTCGAGCTATAACTCAGAGATGAATTGCGCGAGGTGGCTGACCTACGCTCCAGAGAATACAAGCGTCGCGTGGCTGTGTACCACGACAAGAAGGTCAGACCTCACCTTTTGGCCACGGGAAACCTCGTCCTAAGACGCACCGAAGGTGGGAAGCTGGACCCAAACTGGGAGGGGCCGTATCTCCTCGGCGAGGAGGTCGCGCCCGGGGCTTTCAAGCTAAAAGACAACGAGGGACGCACCTTGAGCAAAACGTGGAACATCGCCCGACTCAAAAAATACTAAGTGTAAACTCTCTAAACATCTATGGTTGTGTTTTGTGAATAAAGGATTGCAGGCTTTTCAAAACACTCTCAAAAATCTCTCCCAAAAATGAGAATCTCGTTAAGTCCACCCCTCGCATCCCGCTTGGGGTTGGAGAATCTCGTTTGGTCCACCCCTCGCTTCCCGCTTGGGGTTGGAGAATCTCGTTTGGTCCACCCCTCGCTTCCCGCTTGGGGTTGGAAAATCTCGTTTGGTCCACCCCTCGCTTCCCGCTTGGGGTTGGAGAATCTCGTTTGGTCCACCCCTCGCTTCCCGCTGGGGGTTGGAGAATCTCGTTTGGTCCACCCCTCGCTTCCCGCTTGGGGTTGGAGAATCTCGTTTGGTCCACCCCTCGCTTCCCGCTTGGGGTTGGAGAATCTCGTTTGGTCCACCCCTCGCTTCCCGCTTGGGGTTGGAGAATCTCGTTTGGTCCACCCCTCGCTTCCCGCTTGGGGTTGGAGAATCTCGTTTGGTCCACCCCTCGCTTCCCGCTTGGGGTTGGAGAATCTCGTTTGGTCCACCCCTCGCATCCCGCTTGGGGTTGGAGAATCTCATTTGGTCCACCCCTCGCTTCCCGCTTGGGGTTGGAGAATCTCGTTTGGTCCACCCCTCGCTTCCCGCTTGGGGTTGGAGAATCTCGTTTGGTCCACCCCTCCCTTCCCGCTTGGGGTTGGAAAATCTCGTTTGGTCCACCCCTCGCTTCCCGCTTTGGGTTGGAGAATCTCGTTTGGTCCACCCCTCGCTTCCCGCTTGGGGTTGGAGAATCTCGTAAGTCCACCCCTCGCTTCCCGCTTGGGGTTGAAAAATCTCGTTTAGTCCGTCCCTCGCTTCCCGCGTAGGGCTGGAGAAACTCGAGCAAAACATGCGAGGTCCGAGCAGGGCTTATGACCTCGGCGTGATTATTGTGCAAAGTCGGAGCAAGGCTCGAAACCTCGGCGGATTCCTACGAAAATTCATCATCTCAGTACAGAATTAAAAACACCCGATGTGGCCCGAGTACCACAATATCTGTGGCACTCGGACCATGGGGTTGGATGGATATGGACGAGCACATACAAGTAAGCTAGAAGCGAGAAACACAGACAGTTGCGAGGTAAGAAAAGAAGACATAAAATAAGGGCCACAAGGGCCGAGATGTTTATATTACAGGCCCCGTGGGGCCACCAACAAAAAAAACAAACAAAAAAGGCAACATCCTTTAACTCTTCGAGGTTTCAGCGGCAGGGTCGGCGGTCTTCGCAGTAGCTTCCGAGACATCAGCAGTGGGATTTTCGGAGATCTCCAGGGCAGAGGCGGGGATGGCGGACGGCTGCGAGCATGGCATGTCCTCCCGAACGAGGTCCACCACGGGAGGTACGTCGTTGACCACAATGCCGTCCTCATTGAGGAAGAATTCGCATTCTCCCTCGGGCTCTTCTCCGTCAAGTTCCCCCATAGTCTCCTCGTAGTTGGGGATGAAGAACTTAATGCGGGGGTCAATGTGCCCATACTTCGCGACCGCCTGTTTAACCCCCATGCGGACAGACTGGCGGAACATCTTCCTCACACTTTCGACCAACTCCGCCTTATAGGTCTCGGAGTTCACATACCTAGGCCCCTCGGCTTCCACCTCCTTGCTAAGCTCAACAACACGCCGTTGGAGCCTGGTAACCTCCTCCTCGGACTTCTGAAGCTCCGCCTCCTTTTCTCTGAAGAATTGGTGCTCCGCGGATAGCTGCCCCTTGAGCTTCGCGACTTCGTCCTTGAAGTCCCCGTTCTCTTCCTTCAGATCCCTGTTCTCCTCCTTCGTTTTCCTCAACTCCTCCCTGACCCTCGAGGCGTCCTTGGCCTCATCCGCTGCTGCGACCTCCGCGGCGCGGGCACGCCTTTCGGCCTCCGCGAGGTCCTTTCCCCTCTTCTCGATCTCGGTGTCGCGCTCTTTGAGCCTCACCTCCAGCCTATCCATTTTCTTGTGGAGGAGGGTGACGCGACCACAGTTGTAGTTCGCGAAGAAGGTGTTCTGAAACAAACGAAGAATACGTTAAGACAAGAACAATGATAGTAAAACCAACAAAAAGCGACCTCGTAAGAATAAAACGTACCATCGCTGCATAACGGAGGATTTCGTCATTGATGGCGGCCTCCGAAAGGTTGTTGCTCCACGCAACCTCCTCTTTCCAGATTGTCCTATCCCAGTCCTCGGACACGCCCCGGGAGGGTCCGGGACAATGGAACTTATCGGCGGGAGGCTTGGTGGCCGAGATAACCCGGCTTAGAGGCCCAGGGCGCTCGACCATCACGCCCCCTTGGGTCCCCCTCTGCTCGTCCCCTTTGTGTTTTTTCCTTTTTTCCCCACGAGGAGACCCTGAATCCTTTCTCTTGGACCCGGCCTTATCCCCGGAACTTCGGGGGATTTGGGAAGACGTCCTCGCAGCGTCTCCTTTAGACGTCGTCCCCCCGCTCGACTTCACCTCCGATGCCTTTGACGTCGGGGCTGTCGTCTTCAAAGGCGGGGCGGGAAGCCTCGCTTGCGGTGTCGGCTTGTTAATAGCGACCCCCTTCTAACCTCGGGGAACGGGAGTCGTCGAAGAAGAAGTCACAGGCTTTTTTCCCTGCGACTTCGAAGTAAGAGCGCCAAGTAGGTCCACTGTCAAAACAAAAAAAAGGGGCATAAAAATTAGATAAGAAAGAAACAAAAGCAAGTTAACAAGGTTTAACCTCGCGGCTCTGAGACAGCGATAAAACAAAACAGGCCGGCGAGGTTTATAACCTCACTTCCCAAACAACAAAAAGAAAAAACAATCAGGAAAGAGATTGAATACCCTCTTTGCCCCCGCTAGGAGGGAGGCTAAGACTCAGGCCAGCCCGCTCAAGCTGGTCCTGAGAAAGATACACCGGGTGCGGTGCCTGACTCGCTGTGGCGTATCGGGCCTTGAGTGCCTTAAGCTCATCAACCGTCAGCGGGGTTACACACCGAACAAATCTGCCCGGCGCCACGGGGAAGTTGAGATATCTCCCGGTGGGGTCGCGGACCAAGAACCAATTCGGCTTCCACAGCCCGACGTTTGAAGGATCCGTGGTGATCTTGATGTTCGGCGTGCTAAGATTGATGAGGCGTGGGGACCGAGTGTCTCTCCTCGCTAGAATAAAGCCGATAGGTAATCGAGTCTCGGCCCGTCCCTAAGTTCGCGACTGCGAATCGTGTAAGCACACAAAAACCGCCAAGCATTCGGAAACAACTGCGCGGGGCAGATCTTCATGGCCCACAAATAATCAACGATATGTTGGGCTAGGGGTAGCCTTAAGCCCGCTTGAAGGTTGAAGAGGTGCACAACCACGCACCTTTCATAGGATGCCAAGGAGTGGCCCTCTTCTTCGGGAAGCGCCAGCTCAATCCCCTCGGGCCAAGCGAAGTCCTTGGCAATCTTCACGAGGTCTTTATGCTCGAGTTCGGTGGCCACCCCCTCGGATAGATGAGCCTCGTCAGAACCCGGGACCATGGGAATCCGTTCCTCAAGGATGCACGGGACACGAGACACGGCGTCCGTAATATAAGCCGCAGGGAAGCTCGGGGGTACGTAGGGAGCAGGAGTCGAGGCCGCGTCCACACCTGACCTCACCATCAACTCAGCAACATCCTCATCAGGGGGTACGTAGGGAGCAGGAGTCGAAGTTGCTTGAAGAAGGGTCACTGAAAACCAATGAAGGGGACCCCGGGTTCTGAGAATCGCTAGGCTCTACACTTCCCACGGACTCCCAAACCTCCTCGTAAAAGCCCTCTTGAACCTTGAAGACAAAGCCTGGTGGAGGGCTCAGAGAGTTTCTCCTAGGCATGAAAAGAACGACGTCCAGGCCGCGGAAGGCTAACACCTGGAAAAGAAAGAAGTATTGAGACATCGGGCAAAATAACCAAGGAAAACAATGCGAGGTAAAGAAAAATAATGCGAGGTCATAACCTCGAGAGAAAAAAGAAAGAGGTCATAACCTCGAGAGAAAAAGAACGAGGTGATAACCTCGAAAGAAAAACAAAGCGAGGCCAAGGGAAAGAACGAGGTCATAACCTCGAAAGAAAAACAAAACGAGGTCAACAAAAACAATGCGAGGTCATAACCTCGAGAGAAAAAGAACGAGGTCATAACCTCGTAAGAAAGAGAAATTCAAGGCCATAGGAGACGAAGAGCCACGTGGCACCCTAGGGGCTACTCTGACAAGATAGGACGGCGATGGAGAAATCGAAGCGCCAAAAAGGGGAGAAGACGAAGCGCAAAAAAAGGGGAGAAATCGAAACGCCAGAAAGAGGAAAGAGAAGGTGAAATGGAAGCCAGCGGTGGAAAGCAGCGGTGGAGACCCTAACGTCCCATCAATCAACCGTCAAGGCGTTTGAGTTTCCAAGGGCTTTTAAAATTCAAAACCGCCGAAAGAAAGCGCAGAAACCCCGTCGTCGGTTGGAGGACGAAGGGAACAAGAGCAGGGCGTTCGCCGCCCTCACCCCACTGTCCCGCCACCACGACGCCGGTGCAAAACACCAAGAGACGACCACTGCCCTCTAGGGCGCAAAGCCGAACAAAAAGAAAAAGAGAAAAGAGCAAAGGAAAAATGACGAGGAAAAGCATGCGGAAACTCACGCCGACCTCACCACCGCCGATTCGCCACCATGACGCCAGTACGAAACACCAAGCAACACACCGTCGCCTCTCCAAAACACAGAACGAAAAGCAAGCAGGAAGAAATCAAAAGCAAACGAAAGACGAAAGGAGGAAAGTCGAAGACTTACTTGTTCAGAATAGACGAGGAGGGAGCGGTGATGCAATTGAAAGGTGGCTAAGGCTCGCCGGAAACCGTCTGGAGAAACCGCTCACAGGAAGTCGGAGAGACAGAAAGAGGGAAGGCGGAAATGTTGGAAGAAGGGATGAAGAGGAAGCGTGTGAGATACGCCCTTATAAAGAGCAGAAATGGGCCTCCCCCGCCCAGAAAGGATTATTGGGCCCGTCCTGCCTAAACGGCCCATTAATAAAAGTGGCCAAGTGTAGAGCCTCGCAAAGAGAAAGCTTTGCAAGATGCCCACTGTGGACCTCGAGACCCTCAAAACCTCGCATAATACCACCAAAGCCCCGCAAAACACCCACCAACCTCTCGAAGCCTCGTATGCATTCCCATCTCCGCGAGGTCTTCCGAATCCCCGAAGCGAGGTCGAGACCTCGCCACCGACTCTACTGACACACCCGCCCACACGGACCATTCATCGATGCCGCCCCTCCAAGCCAATCACAGGCTGCCTCACCCACAGACCAATCAGGAGCTCCCGATCTCGGGCATCCCACATCGGGAATTGGATAAAACTCGACTCTCCAAACCTCTATAAATAGAGAAGAACCCCGTACAAAGAAAGGCTCGAAAAACATCTTGAACTCAAGAACTATCTTGCTTGTTAAAGATCGACGTGATTGAAGCCTCGAGAAAAGACCTCGCAATAGACAAGAAAAGTCCGCAAAAAGACTTCAAGTCATCAAGAGTCCTCGCACACATCAAAGACCTCGCTACATCGCATCCTTCGACAGACCTCGCAGCAAGATAACCAAGAAATACTTAGGTATTAGAGTCTTTAGCAACTAGGAGATCTCGGATTTTGTATAATCGTGATCTCGAACCTCGCAGGAGGTCTAGGGTGTAATTCTCAATAGTCCATTAGCCTCGTTGGCTTGTAAACCTCGCTGTAAAGAAAATCATAAATAAAGAAGCAAGTGTTTGCACTTTCGAATATAATAATCTCGTTTCTTGTCTTATAGCGAGCTTTTATTTCGGGTTTCATCAGTGATGATTGTGATAATGGTCAACGTCGGTCAACGGGCGGTCAATGATCAAGTCAAATCGGTCAACTAATGGAGAGAGAAGGTGGAGTCGGGGTACGTGGAGGTGGGGTGTTTAGCTATTACCTAATTTTTTGACTTATTTTACAAATGCCTAATTGTGTATTTATGTTTTGCTATATAGTTAATTTATCCAAATTATTATGTTTAAAGTTGAGAATAAAAATAGATTATTAATCTATCACTATATATTAAAGCTAAACCTTTTCGAGGCACCACGTTGAGTGTGGCCCCACCTTATATTTAAAAATTAAATTTTATTTATATTAGTTTAGTTTTTTCAATTAAGTTCTTTTCTATCTTTTTGCGTTAAAAATAAATTTTAAAATTTGAGATTTAATTATAAATAAGGAAAATTATTCTATCTTTATCCTTTTATCTATTTATGTAAAAAGATTTATTTTAAATCAAATTTGGTTAAAAAAATTCAATATCTAGAAAATTACTTGCTCAAATTGAATTTTAATAAATAAAATATTATATTTTTCTTAATTTCCTTTTTAGATTATTCATGTAAATATAGAAAAAAAAATTATCTTTAAAAATTCAGTCTTTATTCATATTTTTTCATCTTATCTTTATAATTATGTTTTTAAGTTTTTATTTCAAGTATTTTTACAAAATTAAATTTGATTAAAAAAACTTATAAGAATTTACATTATTTTTGCGTTTTTATCTATTTTTAAAAGAGTAATTTAAATAATTTAAATTTATGTTTTTCCATAATAAAGTGTCATTAAGACATCAAAATCATTATGAGCTCACCTTAATGATTTTGGACTCATCTCACACTATAAAAAATACAAAATTTTATATTAAATATTTATATAAATAAGTTATTTTTTAATATTAAATCAAAATAATTTATTAAATAAAATGATTTTGGTTTCGTCTCACATTATAACAAATGTAAAATCTATGTAGTCGTCGTACATGGCACGACGGGTATAACCTGTATAAAGTAATTTACATTGCTCCTTTTCCTTGACAATATTTTATAAATAAGTTTAATATAAGAAAGGAGATCAAATAAGAATAAAATAAAAAAAGAAATATTTTTGAGATATAGAAGAGAGAAGATTAAAAAATAATAGTTAATTTAATAAATAAGATATAATTTAATATGAAGTTTAAAGATAATTTATGTTTTAAAAATAGTTAAAACTTTCATTAACTTCATTTATGATCGGTCAAAATCATTCCGATCTCTCGATAAAGTAAAGATTAGATAAATTTAAATATTATATTATCTGTATTTATAATTAATTTTCATGTATGTAAACTTAGAGATTATCAAGTATTTCAATATATCTATGAATATTATATTTTTTGTATTTTTTAATTAGTTTTAAAGACTATAAACATTTTTATTAACTTTATTTTATAAAAGAAAATTAACATATGACTATAAAGATATCATATTAACATATAAAATATATTTGTACTTATTTCTTAAAATATTTATCTTTATTTTTTAAATATTTTTATAAGGAATTTATCAAAAGATATTTCTTTTTTTTCTTATTGTAAATATGTTGTGTAGATAGATACTATTTAAAAAAAAGTTGAAATATACTAAATAAGAATATTTTTTTCGGTGTAAAGGTAAATTCGATTAAATATGAACCCTTCAAGAGGGTGGTACAAACAAACTAACAATCCAAGGGCATACATGGACAAGAACGCAAGCCTTCCATACTATGTCAAACCGAGCGTAAATGGACAAGCGCACAAGCCTTCCAAACTACACAACAAGCATATCAACTACAACTTTTCAACAATACAAAGTGGGTATATGTCATGAAGCAATCTAAATACATGGGTGATGATCAATCTAGTCACTACCTCAGGTGGTATGAGGTTCTCATCGAAGACTCGGGCATTGCGGGCGTGCCAAATATAGTAGATGGATGTCGAGAGAGAAAAGACACGAGCATAGTTAAGGCAACCAAAACCATAGGCGCGCCGGCGTAGCCAACGCAAGGCGCACCACACCGAAGACGCCGCATCGGGTATCATGAAACGAACTTAGACCTCTCTCCAAATATCCCGTGCATAGTGGCACTCAAAAAACAAGTGGCCATGGGTCTCCAACTCCTCCCCACACAATCTACAACATGTGTCAACATCTAGGAACAAAAGTCAATCATATGTGGAGAACTTCCCAAGGTCGGCGAGCCAAAGGATAAACATATGGTTAGGTATGTTGTACTTTGGACGTACCACCTTAGCTCATCTAACAATCGGCCTCCTCTCCCTAATAACCTCATAAGCCAAAGCCACTCTAAAGCGCCCACCAACACACCAAGTCGAGAGCATCTCCCTTGTGCTAGCCTCCCTTCCCTCGAGGCCCTCAATCAAGTCTCTAGCTTGGAGGATGGTCTTTATCAAAGGAGAATCCCGCTTGTGTGGGGCCCATTCAAGAGCCTCCACCACACCAAGATATCTATGATGCACCCACCTCACCCACAAGTTATATCTCATGTCATAAATATGCCAAAGGTGCTTAAGCATGAAACACTTGTTCCAAGTCCCGATGTTCAAGAGGCCAAGTTCACCCTCCTTTCTTGGCACACAAATACCCACCCATCTCATACCCACCCATCTCACTCGAGGTCTTTTCCAAAGGAAGTCTCAGCAAAGACTAATCAAGCTATTAAGAACCTCGGTAGGGACCGGCAAGACAGAAAGCCAAAAACCCTCGCACCCTTGTAAAACTGAGGCTATTAACTCTCTTTTGCGGCATAGGAAATGCTCTTCTTAGCCCAAGAATTAAGGTAGCGATCAATCTTGTCAAGTAAAGGCTTATAGTGCATCACCAGAGACCATGAGGGCTAATGGGGATGCCCAAATATCGGAAAGGGAAGACCCCAACTTTAAACTCGGTGGTGGCGGCAATAATGGGGCCTCTCTCATGGTCCAGGACTAAGGCAAGAAAGATAGAGGATTTCCCCACTTTCATGACCAAACCCAACATCAATTTGAATATCTCCAAACATCCCATGAGTATTCTCACAAATCCAACATCCCCACGGCAAAATAGCACAACATCATCGACAAACATAAGGTGGGAGAGTCTCAAACTATCACAATGTTGGTGAAAATGGAAGGAACTTCTAGAAGTTTCTCTTAAGCAAACGAGAGAGGAATTCCATGCAAATAATAAAGAGGAGAGGAGAGAGGGGTCACCTTGTTGAAGCCTACACTTGCTCGGGAAGTAGTCATGTATGCCCTTGTTGATCTTGATCGAGTACGTGGCCGTGCTAACACACTCCATGATCCAAGCCACAAATCTCGAGGGAAAACTAAGGCAAGTAAGAGCGAACCTAAGGAAATCCCAAGAGATTGTGTCGTAGGCTTTAGCGAGGTCCACATTCAAAAAGCATCTTCGGGTCTCTCTTTTCATATTATACTTCCTCAACATCTCTTGGACAAGGAAAATGTTGTCCGACATCAAATGGCCCTCCATCAAAGCATTTTGGGCCGGATCAATGGGGAATCCGAGGCACTTGGTAAGCTGAAGAGTCATGACTTTGGAGATGATTTTGTAGACCACGTTGCAACAAGAGATGGGGCGGAAATGCTCCACCTGACTTGGTGCCTTAATTTTGGGAATGAGAGAAATGATGGTATGGTTGAGTTACCGAAGGAGCTTACCATTGGTCAAGAACTCATTGATCTCCGCACACACCTCGACCTGATGTGATGGTTTCCCACACACTCGCAAGAATACGAGATCTGTTGTAGTAATAGATCAGGATCGAATCACGGGGATTATTTCTGTTTTAGTAAATTCTAGAAACAAGTTCCTAAGCCAAATGTAATGATTTTTGGTGTAATTCTAACTACTCAAAGCAAGTAAAACAAGTAAATTATGATAATGAAAAATATATGAGAAAGCAAAGTTCTAAGGCAAGGAATCACCACAACTTTGATCCACGGAGTTCGAATCTCACTTCTACCTAAACTGAGTTGGATATTTTGTTATGAAGGTTATTATCTAATATCATAAATTAACTTTTCTCAAAGTTTAACTTAATGTACTTCTATCAAATTAAGAACCCACTCTCGTGACGAAACAAAACCGATAGCAACCCTTTAAGCACTTAGAAATCTAGATGGTAAACCAAACTTGCCCCACTCTCGTGATGCATCAAACTTGACTCAAACATCTAGAAATTCTATGACAATTAACCACATGAGAAACTAGTTCTCATGTTCAATTCTAGTTTTTCCAAATAGATAGAACCACCTCTCGATGCGTTCTCTCTATTTTGTTTACTTACTTAGACTACCACCTCTCGATGCGCAACCTAAACAAGACTCTAACAAGTTTAAACCTATTAGATTAAGCCCCTAGAATCAAATCATATTATTTTTCCAACTCAATTCAAGCAAAAGATATTGAATCTAATCCGCTTCACATTGTTGGGATCAACCAAACGCTAGAACTATAGAGTTTAGCCTAGCATAATTAAATTCATGATCAAAACAATAAAATCAAACATGGAATAGAAATGAGAACAATAATTGAAAGAGAAACTTACTAGAGATTCAATTGAAGAAACAAAGGTAGATCCAAAAGTGCAAAAATCCCAACTTGAAATAGCGTAAAACTCAAACCCTAGAAATTCTCTCTTCTCTCTACTTGAAATCAGAAATAATAATAATGCATAAAATTCCCCCTAAAATAGTTTTCTAAAGAGTATTCATATTAAAGGCTAAAAATATCCAAAAATATAACATAAAAGATGGCCCCACGCGCATGAAAAGAAGGATCTCGCGGCTGCCTGCCGCCGTCTCGACCGAGACCGTGACTTAGGTCAATTTTCTCCTCTTTTTCTCGTCTCTACCTTCATCTCTGGCTTGTTGGCTCGTCTCTGGCACCTCTTTAACCTCATATTCTTGTCCCGTAAGCATCTTCAAAGGCTTGTTTCACCACTCTTTGACTACTTTAATATCATTAAGCTCCTAAACCATCTTTAAGACCCGAAAACACCTCCAAAAACTTGAAAATGCAAACAAAGCTTGTGTAGATAACCATACCACGAATAATACTAGAAATCAACAGAAAATGCAAAACCTAAGCTAGAAAAGGATGAAATCTAATCCTAAATGCTTATAAAAAACCATGCAAAACTAGATGACATCAAAATACCCCATACTTAGACTTTGCTTGTCCCAAAGCAAAACTTAAAATTAAACCACAAGTGCAAGAAAAAATATTTTGCATCAACTTGTTCAAATCCCTATAATCATGCTAATTGAAAGATCAAAGACAAGTACCATCATAGCATAATCATTATTATCAATAAGACATGCCCTTCTTAGTCCCTAGACCTCACAAGGATAAATGTGTTTCACTCACTCTCAATGTGTTTTAGGGGTAATCAATATCGCTCAAATCTTAACTTTGAAAACCATCTACCATAAGCTTGCATCATAGTCCTAAATCTCCACCATTTGGGACAATGCACATGACATAAATCAAGAGGACTTTTATTAGGTTGTAATGAGGCCAAGGTAAGAGAAAAAGGTAGGGAACTATTTGGTCTCGTGGTGCTAAATCCGGGAAAGAGGAATCTAACCAAATTAAACAACACACCAAGCTTAACTTTTTTTCCCTTTCTCTTCTTTACTTTCTCACCATAAAACTTCAACTCCATTAACAACCTTATTTATTCACACTTTTTTTCTTGTTCTTTTTCATTGCTTTTCTCATTTTTTTCTTATTTTTTTTTACTTACAACTCGCTTTATTTCCAACAACTACCTCCAATACCAAAACATACAACTTCTTCAAGCTTGGCTCTCACATAACAAACTTATAGCAAATATCCTAATTCCTGGATGGGTAAAAAGGCTAAAAATAGGCTCGGAATGCTTTTGTGGAGCTTCCAAAGAAAAGGCTATAAAAGGCTAGAACATGGCTTGAAACACAGGAAATTATATGTAAAGGTAGTCAAGGGATTATGGCTAACAAAACAAATGCCTCTATCATTTTCATGTCATAAACAAAAGTCATATATGTGGCCTTGAAAAAGGTTTTAACGCAAGTTCTAGAGATTAAGTAATCAAAGCAAGAATCACACACAAAGAAAATAAATGGACACATAAATGAAGTCCATTAGGCTAAAAAAAATCTCACAGGGCTTTTTGTCTAGGGACCTATTCAAACTAAAATCTTATCAATAACTCCATGCTAGGCAATTCATCCAAGAACAATCAATGGATTTTAGAGAAATTGAAAACTTAGCATCATAGACAAATATCTAATCATTGTGGTCAATTTTTCAAGCAAGGATACTCATCAACTCATCATAAAACTCTTCTTCTTCTTTTTTTACATTTTTTTTATCAAACAAAATAAAAACATGCAAGAAAAATAAACATGCAATGCAGAACAAGCTAAAGTGAATACGCCCCACCCCATACTTAAACCCTATATTGTCCCCAATATAGAAATTAAAGAAAAGGGAGAACGAAACTCACAAGATCCTACTGAGGTGCGTAGTCAGGTGGTCGCGGGTAAGGAGCCGCTGGATCATAGTAATAGCCAAAAGTGTGGTGGTACATATGTGCACTCATCTGCATAAGCCGGTTTTGTTGAACCTTCATATCAGCCATACTACGCTCAAGAGCATCAAGACGACCCATGTAATCAGGCTCAGAATGGCTAGTAGAAGGGATCTTTGGAGCCTCAATCATCATCACATCATTGCCAACATGCCCTACATCAATGGTGTCTTCACCGCCATCTGGATTTGGAGGAAGGCGTTTCCCTATCCAAGCCTCATACCACAACTTCGGATCACTAGTACTCACGGGATGACCGGAGAATGCTATGTGGAAATTCTTCCCCGAAATATGGACAACGTTGGAATATCGTCCCTTGTCTACTATAATCAAGTTAGCATTGATGGCATGTGCAATATCAAGAGTACAATGCTCCACAACCTCATACCGCGCCGTGTCTACCCAAAAATGGTGCGGTAACCGAGTGACCAAGCCGCCTATATGAATAGGACCCGAAGACATATCACGTAGTTTCTTAGCAAATTCATAGCCTAAGTTGAATGGCTCATTGTTCACTATAGCCCAAAGACAAGCTAACTCTCCAACTCTCATCTTGTTACTTTCACTCCGACCATATATGGTGTTACCCAAAAGGCGCTAAATGATCTTGAAACAAGGATGAACAATGTCCACAGTAGTAAAATCCCTAGCCATACAAGTTGACTTGCCTGATATTTGATACCAAAACAACTGGAGATGCTTGGGAGTCTTCTTTTGAATGTGGTCATGATTAGGAAGACCCAAGATGTCATTTATATCACTAAGTGTCAAAACCCGATCAAGATTTCCCAAGCGAAATTTGAGAATGGTTTCTTTTGATCTAAATGCGGGTCGACCATCTTCAAACTGAAATGTGCTTAACAACTCTGAAGTAAGCTGAGGGTGGGTGGGATATGGTGTTTGAACCAAAGATGTCATACCCATTATGTTGCAAAGCCTAGTAACCTCCTCATGGATCCCCAAAGTCTCCATGGATTCTTGATCATAATAGCGTGTCCCAACGTGCACTCTAGCAAGATATTCTTTATAACAAGCTAGTTGCTGATAGCTTGCATTTAGGTAGTGTTTAGGATGCATATTTATGTTTATATTGCATGGTTTTAGATTAGTTTAGTCTAGTTCTTAGGTTTTTAGGTTTTCTAGGAAATTCGGGTTTTGCGCTTGTTTTGTTCGGTTTTGCAGATCTTTAGGTAAACAAGCGTGGATGGGATGGATCTTAGTGGACTATGGAGGAGTTTGATGAAGCTTATAGTGATAAAAGTGAAGATTAGAAGAGTTAAGGACCAAGAAGTTGTGGGAAAAGAACGCTTACATCCGGGCTATGCATTGAAGACTTGTTTCGACACCTCTATCTTGCAATGCTTGGTTTGGGAGCTATAGTGCTCGGATGGAGCTGAATTTGTTATCACTGGAAAGCTAATTCAAAGAGATACAATTCATATTTTTACTTCGAGTCCAAATTCCAACTCGAAGGGGGTCAAAACAGCATCTGAAGTGTCACCTGAATGTTGAACCGAGGCTAATTGCGCGGGATGGTATAATTGCGCGGCCGCGCATTATGGGGACGAAGCCGCGCAATCGGACTTCTACGCGGACAAGTTGTTTTGGGCTAAGATTTGGTATTGGGCTTTGGTTTTGATTTGTGGGCTTGTATGTCATCCGAGTATGTGTGTTTAATATATCTTTTGAGGATATTTTTAGAAGCATATATAAACCTTATGTTAGTTTATTTTTCATATACAACTTGGATCATACTTTTGGAGGCTAGGGTTTTCTCTCAAGGAAGAACCTTTGAACCTTTGTAAGTTTGATTTTAATTCAATTATGCATTGCTAATTTCCCTTGTGTTTGACTAGTTATTGAAATCATAGATTGCATATTATTGTGAGGTTTGATTGATTCTCAACAACTTGAATAGGTTTTATTCCCTGTGCTTAATTGAATCAGAATTTATCTAGGGTTTTGTTAGATTGATCACCTAATAGAATTTCTAGGTTAATTTACAACTAATCTGATTAATGCCCGTTCGGGGTTGATTAGATAAAGTAGCATCTATATTTGTTTAGACCTGTTTGGGCTATTCAATTGTAGAAGGGAATAAATCCACAAATAACTTAGATGTCTGTTTGCTCTAAGTGTTTGTTTCTATTGATAACTTGACTCGTAAAGCTGTCGTTTAATTGAATCTAGACGTTGTTTTAGGTTGTTAAATGATTAGGGTTGTCTAGACTGTTAGTTCTTTCAACTACTTATGAAGTTTGGGTCATAATCCTTAGTAGGAGTATAATCCACAATAGATTATTCAAGGGAATTGAGAATTGAAAGAATCAATGATCAATAAGCATATCTATGATGGATGTAACTAGTTGAACATATATTTCTCATATTTGTCAAACTCAATCATCTTTGCATTCTTAGTTAGCTTTTATTTGCATATTAGATTAGATAAATCATTCAATAAAAACCCCCTTATTTGGTTACTTGGCACTTAAGTAATAACACATTTACAAGAGTCTCTGTGGGATCGACCCTTACTTACCGCTCTACTGAGTTGGTTAAGCTAAGGTTTCTTTGGTAGGTAAAACGACTGAAAAATACCTCATCAGTTGCTCGCCTTTCAGACTAACCAATTCAGATTTACTTCTATTTCGGGAACCACTAGCCATTGTTAGAGACAAAAACCTACACACCAAAGATCAAACAACAACACAAGCTACCCACAAAATAAGAATAAAATCACTCAATCAAACAAACGGGTAGCAATTAGTACATACAAGTTGTTAGTCCTCAAATCAAGTCAAAGAACCAAAAACTCAAGCTCCAAAGCATACAAATAACCACAACTTTCAATCAAACCACAACCCCATACTTGAATCTTATGCTAAAAGAATATCAAACAAGTTCTAATAGCAAAACTTTAAAGCATGCTCAAGTCAAATACCAACATTCCAACAACTTTAATTCTCAAGGCAACTCAAACAAAAATTAGCAAGATTGAACAAAAGTTACCCACAATCAAGCATGAACATAAATTAAGAGCATACAAATAAGCAATAAATCCTCAATAATTTCGGAATTAATAGCAAACACCAAAAATCCCAAATTAATTTCGGAACTAAAAACCCTAAAATTGTAAATCTCCCAAATCAATAGTAAACATGGAAGTTCTAGAGATATAATGGCACAAATTCACTAGAAGAGCAAGAATAGGGTCGAGATTTGTACCAAATCACGCAAAAGGGGTTGAAAACACCCGGATTTCCGACCCAAACAAGGGCAGTTCGCGAGTAGCCTGCTCGCTGGTGCCTGCGCGGCTGGGTCGCGCGACTGGGCGGTGGTGCGCTGTTGTCTCCTGGCGCAGGGTCGGGCATTCGCCGATGGAATAAAAAACGGAGCAGTAATGGACGGTCTGAGCAGTGGTGGATGGTGGTGCTTGCGCGGCTGGGTCGTTGTTCTTCGTTCAAAAAAAAATCGAGAGAGAGAAAAGCGGGCTAGATAGAGGGAGAACAACATACTTCTATTTTTTTGGGTTTTATGTAATTAATTTTTATTTTTTTAATTCCGGAAAATACCTCCGTCTCGACCGAGACGAAATCCGTCTCGATCGAGACGGCCTGCCGAGAGCAAGGGCTTCTGGTTTTGGTCGAGATAACAACCGTCTCGACCGAGACCAGCACAATCCCTAAATATCATGCTAAATTCCGATTTTTTTATTTTATTTTTTTATTTTTTTTATTTTTTTATTTTTTTTAACAAGAAAAATTAAAGAACAATAATAAAGGGGCTCGGGTTGCCTCCCGAGAAGCGCTTCTTTAAGGTCATTAGCTTGACCAAGTACCTTATTTTAAGCATGTGGAATGAGCAAGTCTAATGAAAACATTACCTCAATTGGCTCGGATGAACGATAAATTTTTAGGCGTTGACCATTTACCTTGAATTCGCCTTTCTCTTCACTCCATATGTCGACCGCGCCATAATGATGTACCTTCTTTACAAAATAAGGACCGCTCCATCTTGACTTCAACTTTCCAGGAAATAATTTTAGTCGAGAATTGTAGAGCAAAACTAGATCGCCTTCCTTGAACTCCTTGGGAGTAATCCTCTTATCATGCCACCTTTTGGTTCTTTCCTTGTAAATCCGAGCATTCTCATAACCTTCAAGCCTCAACTCCTCGAGTTCTTGGAGTTGCAATTTCCTCTTTTCACCGGCTGCTTCTAATTGAAAGTTAAGCGTCTTAACTACCCAAAACGCCTTGTGCTCAAGCTCAACCGGTAAATGACAAGACTTCCCATAAACAAGCCGGTAAGGAGTAGTACCAAGGGGAGTCTTCTATGCAGTTCTATAGGCCCACAAAGCATCATCAAGCTTCATTGCCCAATCCTTCCTTGACCGGGACACAGTTTTCTCCAAGATGCTTTTAATTTGCCGGTTAGAGACCTCAACCTGACCACTTGTTTGAGGATGGTAGGGAGTAGCGATTCGGTGATTTACCCCATACTTCTTCAAAAGTGTCTCAAAGCTCCTCTCAATAAAATGTGATCCTCCATCACTAATAAGAACATGAGGAACTCCAAATCTAGGGAAAATGGTGGACTTCATAAACTTGGCTAACACCCTAGAATCATTAGTGGGAGTGGCTATGGCTTCCACCCACTTAGAAACATAGTCAACAACCACTAGAATGTATTTGTAAGGTCCAAAATTAGGAAACGGACCCATGAAGTCGATTCCCCAAACATCAAAGAGCTCTACCTCCAAAATACCATTAAGTGGCATCTTATTCTTCCAAGAAATATTCCCTGCTCATTGACACTCATCACAAGACACAACAAATTTTTGCACATCTTTAAACATAGTAGGCCAGTAGAGACCAGATTCTAGAATCTTTGCAGTAGTCTTGAATGCTTTTGTATGACCCCCAGTAGGCAGAGAATGACAATGTTGGATTACACTCTCAACTTCTTCATAAGGAATGCATCTTCTAAATATCAGATCACTACCTTGTTTGAAGAGAAAGGGCTCATCCCAATAATATTGGCGCACATCATGTAGGAATTTCTTCTTTTGATGATATGTGAGACCCGATGGAAGCTCTCTACAAACAAGATAATTCACAAAATCAGCATACCAAGGAGTATCTTCATCAGAAAGACGTCTCACTTCTTCTATATCATTGGCCAAAGTGATGGCAAATAAATGATCATCAGGGAAAGAATCATCAATAGGCATTTCACCCTTCTTCTCCTCAATTTGCTCCAAAGGGAGCCTAGATAAGTGGTCAGCTACCAAATTTTCAGCACCCTTTTTATCCCTAATCTCCAAATCGAAGTCTTGGAGCAACAAGATCCACCGAATAAGACAAGGCTTAGCATCCTTTTTCTGCATCAAATAGCGGACAACAGCATGATCGGTATAGACAATGACTTTGGAACCCACCAAATAGGACCGAAAGTTCTCAAAGGAAAACACCAGAACAAGCAACTCTTTCTCAGTGGTGGTGTAATTCATTTGAGCCTCATCAAGTGTCTTACTAGCGTAATAAATGGCATGAAGCTTCTTGTCTTTCCTTTGGCCAAGGACAACACCAACAGCAAAATCACTAGCATCACACATGACCTCAAATGGGAGGTCCCACTCAAGAGATTGCATGATAGGGGCCGACACCAACTCCTTTTTCAACCTATTAAATGACTCAAGACACTCGGGAGAAAAATGGAAGGCTACATCTTTCAATAACAGGTTAGTCAAAAGCTTAGCAATTTTTGAGAAATCCTTAATAAATCTCCTATAAAAGCCGGCATGTCCTAAAAAACTTCTAATTCCTTTTATAGAGGTAGGGGGTGGCATCTTTTTAATGAGTTCAATTTTAGCACGATCCACTTCTATTCCTCTATTAGAAACTAAATTTCCTAGGACAATTCCTTCATTAACCATAAAGTGACATTTTCCCCAGTTTAGCACAAGGTTAGACTCTTCACATCTTTTCAACACTTTACCCAAATTAATCAAACAAGTCTCAAAAGTAGTGCCATACACAGAAAAATCATCCATAAACACTTCCATAATATCCTCAATCATATCGGAAAATATAGCCATCATGCATCTTTGGAAGGTAGCAGGTGCATTACAAAGACCAAAAGACATTCTCCTATAGGCAAAAGTGTCATAAGGGCATGTGAAAGTAGTCTTTTCCTGGTCCTCGGGATGAATGGGAATTTGCCAAAACCCACTATACTCGTCTAAATAACAAAAATAAGCATGCTTAGCTTGTCTTTCAAGAACTTGATCGATAAAAGGAAGAGGAAAATGATCTTTTCTAGTGGCAGTGTTCAACTTCCTGTAAACAATGCACATTCTCCACCCAGTGACGGTCCTAGTAGGAATTAGCTCATCATTTTCATTTTTGACAACCGTTAACCCACCCTTCTTAGGCACAACATGGACAGGGCTCACCCATTTACTATCAGAAATAGGAAAACTAATTCCAGCATCAAGCAATTTTAAAATTTCTTTTTTCACTACTTCTATCATGTTAGGATTGAGCCTTCTTTGGTGTTCTATGGTAGGTTTGTGATTGTCTTCCATAAAAATTCTATGCATGCATAAAGATGGAGAGATTCCTTTCAAATCATCAATAGAATATCCTAGGGCCTTTTGTGATTCCTAATAACAACCAAAAGTTTTTCAACTTCATCATCATTCAATTTAGAATTCACAATCACAGGATAAGTAGAATTTGGTCCTAGAAATGCATACCTCAAGGTGGAGGGAAGTGGCTTTAACTCAAGCTTTGGGACGTCAGGCTCGCCTAATGGAATTTCAGGAGCAACTTTTCCAAGCTCAGGTGCTTCAGGAGACACCTCTAAATCTACAATGGCACAGGCTAGATTTCTACCTTGGCAGGTAGTGGTTAGGCAAAGCTCCAATGGATCATTAGAAACAATGGACATTAAATGCTCTTGAGCTTCACTATCCACAATATCAATCTTACCACAATAATCATCAAAAGAAGGTGATTTCACAGATTTAGCAAAATTAAATTCGATCTTCTCTTCACCAATGGTGAAAGAGAGGATTCCTTCTTTCACATTAATCATTGTACCTGCAGTGGCTAAGAAAGGCCTACCAAGTATAATAGGAATAGGAGAATCAGCCTTAATATCTAACACAACAAAGTCTACAGGCACATAAAATTTTCCAACACGAATTGGAATATCCTCAAGTATACATGCAGGGTGAGTAATAGATCTATCCGCCATATAAAGTTGCATTTTCACAAGCCTTAATTCCTTCATGCCAATTTTTTCACAAATAGATAGTGGAAGTAAACTAACACTAGCTCCTAAATCACATAAGGCATTATAAGAATAAGCACCCACATTAATAGGTATACAGAAACTACTTGGATCTTGGAGTTTTGGTGGGAGCTTGTTTTGAATCAAGGCACTGCACTCCCGGTTCATGGACACCATATGGCACTCATCAAGCTTCCTCTTGTTGGAGAGGATCTCCTTCAAGAACTTCACATAAAAGGGCATCTCCTTTAAAGCATCAGTGAATGGTATGTTGATATGCAATTTCTTCAATACTTCAAGGAAATTCCCATACTTCTTCTCTAGCAAAGCTTGATTCTTCCTTTGGGGAAATGGGAGTGGAGGAACATAAGGAGGAGGTGGCACATATGGAACCTCCTTCTCCTTGGCAGAATTTGAAGGCGTCCCGTCTTCTTCAACCGGGCCATCCAGTTTTGTTGTCTCCTTAGCTTTCATAGGCTCCTTTTCATTTTCATGTAGTTGCTTGTCATTCCTCAAGGATACCGCTAAAATTTGGCCTTTCGGATTCTCTTCGGGGTGGCCCAGTAGAGTACCCAAAGGTCTAGGAGCATTGGCGGCATTTTGAGCCACTTGAGTTTCCGTCATCTTTTGTGCTTGCTCAAGAGCTTGCACCTTATTAGAAAGTGATTTCATTTCAGCCATCATATTCTCCATAGCAATCAACTCAGGAGATTTTTTAGGAGCCACAGGTGGAGCTGGAGGGGGCCTAGCTTGATAGCCCAAAAAATTGCTTTGATAGCCAGCAGGAGGGCCATCTCTAGCCCCATAAGGAGCTTGATATGCAGCTGGATTTTGAAATTGAGGTTGAGATGTTGAAGAAGCATTATTTCCATACCTCATTTGGATGATTCCTCCACCCCGGATTGTAGGTGGGCGAATATGGATCGTTCTTTGGGTTTGAATATGGAGCCCGATAGCCATCTTTAACATAACTAGCTTCTTCAGTAGGAACATCCACAAGTTGGGCCACATAAAGTTGACAAGTAAGAACGGTATGGTTGGGAACACCACACATTTGACAAACAACCTTTGGAGTTGACGATTCAGCTGGACTTGCTTTTGACATGTTCATCTCACCAACTTGCTTCCTCAGTTGTGCAATCTCATGAATAAGAACACTATTTTGAGCCTCCTTGTGAATACTAGAATCAACCTCATATAATCCCATACTCTTCTTAGCAATAGAGGAAGAAGAAGAGCGGGCATTGGAAAAACGTTGAGCATGGAGGGCGGTCTTCTCAATTCGAGCCCAAGCATCATCAATTGGCATCTCCATGAAATTTCCCGATGAAGATGTATCAATATGTAGTCTTGTAGCATCATCAATGGCACTATAGAAGATTTGGAGAAGCACATACTTAGTGAACCCATGATGAGGGCATTGAATAAGGAGGTCTTTGAACCTCTCCCATGCTTCAAAATAAGTTTCACCAGGAGCCATGGAAAATGAGCTTATTTGAGCTCTCATCTCAGCAGTCTTTTTGGGCGGAAAGAATTTGGCCATAAAAGCCTCATAGAGCTCGTCTCATGTGGTGATAAAGTTCGTCGGAAGAGACCGATACCACGTCTTCGCCTTGCCTGTAAGAGAAAAGTGAAAAGCAAGTAGGCGCATAGCTTCCTTAGGCACATTCTAAATATGCACTGTATTCATCAGCTCCAAGAAGGTTTCAATGTGCTGGTGGGGATTTTCAGAAGGCAGACCCCCAAACTGATTTGCCTGAATCATGTTGATCAAGCCAGACTTCAACTCAAAGTGATGAGTTGTAACCTGTGGAAACACGACCCCAGAGATTGGGCCGCGATTGACGGGCATCATGTACTCGCCAAGAGTGGCGGGTTGTGGCGGAAGTCGAGCCCTCTCAGCTTCAGCTCGCTGATCCGCTTCCAATCGCTCAGCCTCACGTTGTGTAAAGCCTTGCAAACGGGCTGTCATATCAGCAATCGTCTGTTGTAGAGCTTCCATGGCTGCGTCACGATCACCCATGTTATGTCTTTGAGCTTCTCGGGTTTCCCTTAATCTAGCGTGAAGATATCGTTTAGGCTCGGGATCGGGATCGTGTAGTGGGGTGCTAGAACTTCTCCTTCTGCGCATACACTAAAGGAACCACCTAAAACCAAAGACAAAAAGAAACAAATCAAAAAACAAAAGGGGACTTAAATGAACTAGTCCGTTAGAACCAACTAAAACTATCAATAATCCCCGGCAACGGCGCCAAAACTTGATGTGATGGTTTCCCAAACACTCGCAAGAATACGAGATCTGTTGTAGTAATAGATCAGGATCGAATCACGGGGATTATTTCTGTTTTAGTAAATTCTAGAAACAAGTTCCTAAGCCAAATATAATGATTTTTGGTGTAATTCTAACTACTCAAAGCAAGTAAAACAAGTAAATTATGATAATGAAAAATATATGAGAAAGCAAAGTTCTAAGGCAAGGAATCACCACAACTTTGATCCACGGAGTTCGAATCTCACTTCTACCTAAACTGAGTTGGATATTTTGTTATGAAGGTTATTATCTAATATCATAAAATAACTTTTCTCAAAGTTTAACTTAATGTACTTCTATCAAATTAAGAACCCACTCTCGTGAATAAACAAAACCGATAGAAACCCTTTAAGCACTTAGAAATCTAGATGGTAAAACAAACTTGCCCCACTCTCGTGATGCATCAAACTTGACTCAAACATCTAGAAATTCTATGACAATTAACCACATGAGAAACTAATTCTCATGTTCAATTCTAGTTTTTCCAAATAGATAGAACCACCTCTCGATGCGTTCTCTCTATTTTGTTTACTTACTTAGACTATCACCTCTCGATGCGCAACCTAAACAAGACTCTAAAAAGTTTAAACCTATTAGATTAAGCCCCTAGAATCAAATCATATTAGTTTTCCAACTCAATTCAAGCAAAAGATATTGAATCTAATCCGCTTCACAGCGTTGGGATCAACCAAACCCTAGAACTATAGAGTTTAGCCTAGCATAATTAAATTCATGATCAAAACAATAAAATCAAACATGGAATAGAAATAAGAACAATAATTGAAAGAGAAACTTACTAGAGATTCAATTGAAGAAACAAAGGTAGATCCAAAAGTGCAAAAATCCCAACTTGAAATAGTGTAAAACTCAAACCCTAGAAATTCTCTCTTCTCTCTACTTGAAATTAGATATAATAATAATGAATAAAAGTCCCCCTAAAATAGTTTTCTAAAGAGTATTCATATTAAAGGCTAAAAATATCCAAAAATATAACATAAAAGATGGACCCACGCGCAAGAAAAGAAGGATCCCGCGGCTGCCTGTCGCCGTCTCGACCGAGACGAGCACCGTCTCGACCGAGACCGTGACTTAGTCAATTTTCTCCTCTTTTTTTGTCTCTACCTTCATCTCTGGCTTATTGGCTCGTCTCTGGCACCTCTTTAACCTCATATTCTTGTCCCGTAAGCATATTCAAAGGCTTGTTTCACCACTATCATTAAGCTCCTAAACCATCTTTAAGACCCGAAAACACCTCCAAAAACCTGAAAATGCAAACAAAGCTTGTGTAGATAACCATACCACGAATAATACTAGAAATCAACACAAAATGCAAAACCTAAGCTAGAAAAGGATGAAATCTAATCCTAAATGCTTATGAAAAACCATGCAAAACTAGATGACATCCCGACCCCGATAAGGTCTTAAATGGCTTTGAAGAATTTGGTGGTGAAGTCATCGAGACTGGGTGCCTTGTCATCACCGATGGACCATAAAGCCTCTTTGATGTCCTTGTTGGACACCGGTGTCGCAAGCATGTGACTCTTCTCCTCCTCGGCATTATGAGGCCCATTAGCAAACTCTCCCGGCATTGGCTTGGTTACTGGCATCTTTGAGCCAAACAAGCTCTTAAAGAGGGCTACAAACTCTCCAACAACTTTCCCGGTGGATGTGGTATCGCTCCCATCATTTTTGGTAATGGAAGAAATGTGGTTCCGGAGCCCATTTGCCCTCATCAAGGCATGTAAATACTTTGAGCATCTATCGCTTTTGAGGATATATTTGGCCTTTGCTTGTTGTCTAAGAAAGCTTGCTTCCGCTTCATTCAATCTCTTGGCCTTGATTTTGGTGTCCTCCACCACCCGTCAAGCATCCATGGAGCTGGGGTTCAACCGATATTCCTCAAGGGCATGGGAGAAGTCAAGGTTGGCCTCGTCCTCCCTATAGGATATATGGCTAAACTCGAGGTTATTGAGGTTCTTCATAGGTGCCTTTAATCCATGGAGGAGTTTAGTAAGCCGGTATTGGTAAGCGCCTCGATGATGAGATACCCACCCTTCCCGAACAACCTCCTTGAATCTCGGATTGTCAACCCACATGTTGAAGAATTTGAAGTACTTCTTACCATTCTCGGACACCGGCCCTACACAAGGAAACAATGCCCAACTTGTGGTCGGAGAGATGCCACATGTCCGGAAAGTTAGTATGACAATAAAAACCAATGTTGAGCCAATTAGGATTTACCATGACCCGGTCAATTTTGCTCCAAACGGTGTCGTAGGTCCAAGTGAAAGAATTGCCACTAGTGCTCGGCGTGTCCACGAGTCCAAGTCTTCAGCAAGCTTCCACCATATCCTTGCACTCATACATGGAAATCGACGCACCATTATATCTCTCCTCCTCGGTCATGAAATAATTAAAGTTGACCATCACAATCCACGACAACTCATGAGCCTCAAAAAGCTCACTAACTCTCTCCCAAATTGGTTTTCTAGCCACCACACTATGAAGGCCATATACAAAGCACAAGCCATATTTCACATCGGTTGTTTTGCAAGTGAGGAGGCAACCAATGCGTTGTATAGACATGCTAGCAATCTCAACATCAAAAAATTAGAATCCCATATGACAAGAATACGACCAGGGTCATCAAGGTAGAAATTAGAGGAGAACTCCCACCCCGGGGCCACGCGGTGCACCAAGTCACATAAATCATAACCACACACTTGGTTTCAAAGACACCACATACCTTAGCATCATTATCTCGGATCACAGCTTGCAAGCCATTTTGTTTCCTAGGATGGCAAAGCCCCTGGATGTTCCATGAGATGACTTTCATGAGGACACCGACTTGTCCTTTCCCTTCTCGATCCTAGTTGAGCTTCTAAGGGTTCTTGCTTGCGTCGATTTCCATTTGATCTTGGGTTTTAAGGCCGAGAGCCATGTCCGTTTTCTCTTTTTTCTTGTCTTTCTTATTCTTAGCTTTAGACCTAACCCCCTCAAAAAGTGGCTCCTCCTCAAGGCCCCCATCTCTTCCATCCTCGGCGAAGTTAACCGAGTGTTCATCATCATCCTGCACGCTAGCATTCTCCTCCACCGACGAAGACGCTCCGGGATGAGGATCAACCGCTTCCTCACTTGAACTCTCTTGTGTTTCACTCTCATTTTCACTTTGAAAGTCATCATCACTACTCTCGGTTCCTCCCATTAATCATGGCATTTTCATTTAAGGAAGGAAGAGTGCCTCTCTCACCATGTGTTTCACTCATGTTCCCATTCTCACCTTGTGTTTCACTCACTTTGGGTGTTTTGGATGCACCACTCTTTTTGTGTTTTTGGTTCTCTCCAACTCTCTTAGAGGCGTCCTTCTCCTTTGGTGCTTTGTTGTAGGGGGTTAAGCCGGCTTGTAGGGACATAGGAACCTTCTCGACGGAGTCATTCAATGAGGACTTCACCTTATCCCCATTAGCTCCCACGTAACCATCATCCCCAATCGGTTTTTCCCCTCTCAAAGCATCGATCTTCGAGGCCTTGGAGCTTCTCTTAGACTTGATGCCCACGACTTCTCTTTTTTCCTTAAATGAGCAACCTACATCATCATTTCCAAAAGAACAACAAGCCTTGCAATACAAGGTCTCATTTTCCACAAGAAAAGTGCACTCAAGTGACACTCCATAATCGAAGTCAAGGCTAGTTTCATGCACAATATCACGAGCGAAATTAATTTCAACAAGCACACGAGCATACAAACATCTTTTTCTTCCATCCGTGACTGGGTCCATGAATAATGGTTCGCCCACTTGAGAAGCAACTCGACCGAGCACATCCATGGTCCAATACTAACTTGCAAGGCCATAAATTCGAAGCCAAAGTTGAATGATGGAAATGTCCTTCCGGTTGAAAGAAAATTTGTCGAAAATGTGCTTAAGGATGATTGGCTTCCCATGAATGAAATACGGCCCACCCTTGAGCACCTTGTCTTGATCTTCCTCGGACTCAAATTTGAAAATCATCCATCCCTCTTTTTCTCGGTATATAACTCGAACACCCCATGACTTAATCATTTCATTGAAAAAAAAGTGTCCCGGTGGTGGCCAACATATTGGCCAAGAAGGGACCAACTGTAACACCCCTATTTTACAACATTGGGTATTACCGCCAGTGACCTCGGACTTTACCGTCCAAAGTCACCCTTGGCTTTATAATAGTATTTAAACTTAGAAAAATGCGGAAAAACGGAATAAACATAACATTAATAAAAGATTGTTCACGTATGAGACTTTGTTCTTACAATTATAATCAACATAAAAAGGGTTCAACAGCGGAAATTGAAATCTTGTTCGTACAAAACACATTAAGATAAACCAAAATAGACGAGAAGTACATCCTTGAGAGTTCGACCTTCCTTCTTGATGCAGCTTCGTTTTACGCCTTGGATGGGTCCCTAGAGTCTGGCATTGGTCGCGAAGGGCGAGAAATGTGATACGACCCTGCCTAGGCTCGGACCCAGCTTCGACGGACCCGAGACGGCCTAGACCTTGGATACCCCCTTGGATTAGGACTTAGTCTCATTTATGTACTATTTATATTATTATTTCTATTTCCGTCATTTACATTCCGTCTCTACTATTTTAGGCATGCGTGTGTTCTCTTATGCTTAAGAGACCGGCCCATTATGGTAGAATAAGGCTCATTAGGGTTTGTTACTCCTTTCCATTTATAGCTTTACTATTATTAGATTTATGGGATTTTCACATGTGGGTCTTGATTGAATGCTAGGCCCAATCCGATCCCCTTCTCTGTACCTAGGGTTTCAAGTTTGCTCTCTATATAAGAGGCACTCGGGACTCCTTTCAATATACGTCCAAAATTAATTAAGCAAGAGCTTTGAGTCGAGTTTCTCCTCCCCTTTGGCCCGGTGTCACCCTATTCTTTTCCCGACCCCATATTCTCCTGGCCTACGTCGAACTAGGCCCCCTTCTCATTCCTTTCACTTCACCTCTCATCTCAAAGTGTAGGATTCTGCCTCAAATCTATCCGGTTACTATTTGTCGGAGAAGATCCGAACGTCGCATCAATTGGTATCAGAGCTGAGGCGGTTCGAACGGTTGCTTCTCCATTTTTCACAAAAAATAGGTTCGACTTCTGTCCAGATTTCGACCAATTTTTTTTATTTTTTCTGCAATTTTCTTCCAGAATATTGTAGATATTTTCAATACGAGTCCGAGCATATAAAATTCGCCCAAATCGGACTTCGTTTTCCCCTCCAAAGGGCCAAAACATCACGGTCGCGCGCCAGGATCCGAGTCCTGGCACATTAGAATCGCGCCACCAGTGTTCCAAGTTTGCAGCCCCCGTGTGCCAGCCCGCGCCGAAGACGGAAACACAAGATCTCGGGATTATTTTTTTGAGACTACATGGTTTATTTTCGGTTTAAGCATATCTTTTATTTCCAATTTTTTATGATTTTTTTGTAAGGGATCTTGCTTATAAAAGATCCTATATCTTTTTATTTTGTTTGTTTTGATTTTTTTCCAAAGGTTGTACGAGATCTTATCTTATAAAAGATCTCATTTTATTTTATTTCTAGGATAGTTTAAATATTTCTCGATTTCTAAGAGATTCTTTCGGGTTGTGAAAGATCCCACACAACGTCGAAGCGAGGACGCTTCAAATCTAAGGGAGGGAGGATGATACGACGGACCCGAGACGGCCTAGACCTTGGAGACCCAGCTCCGACGGACCCGAGACGGCCCAGACCTTGGAGGCCCCCTTGGATTAGGACTTAGTCTCATTTATGTATTATTTATATTATTATTTCTATTTCCTTCATTTACATTCCGTCTTTACTATTTTAGGCATGTGTTCTCTTATGCTTAAGAGACCGGCCCATTATGGTAGAATAAGGCCCATTAGGGTTTGTTGAACCTTTCCATTTATAGATTTACTATGATTAGATTTATGGGCTTTTCGGATGTGGGCCTTGATTGAATGCTAGGCCCAATCCGATCCTCTTCTTTGTACCTAGGGTTTCGAGTTTGCTCTCTATATAAGAGGCACTCGGGACTCCTTTCAATCTACGTCCAAAATGAATTAAGCCAGAGCTTTGAGTCGAGTTTCTCCTCCCCTTTGGCCCGGGCGTCACCCTATTCTTTTCCCGACCCCATATTCTCCTGGCCTACATCGAACTAGGCCCCCTTCTCAATCCTTTCACTTCACCTCTCATCTCAAAGTCTAGGCTTCGGCCTCAAATCTATCCAATTACTATTTGTCGGAGAAGATCCAAACGTTTCGAGCCTAGATCCGCCCCTTGTGACCCTAAGGCCGCATCAAAATGCCAGGCAAACATAGGGAAAAGCGGAATTAGTCTAAGGAGACTAAGCAAGCGAGAATGGAAATTCTCAAGGGTATTTTGGTAATTTATTATGTACAGAGAGGGATTGACGGAATGTATTGGAGATATAGAAGTTTTATGTGGAGCTTTAAGGACGGAAATGAGTAAATCTCGAGATGAGATAACTCTTAAACCGAAAAGAAGAGCTACGACATTGTAGAACTTCTTAGAGTAGAAAGTATGTTGGGAATGTTATTAATTCATACAAGTTTTGAAAACCTCTCGCGCCCTTGTCGAACCTCAACCAACCTCATCTTACTCGGTGCTCCAAATAGGGGAGGTGGCCCGAAGGCGCTTATGTACCAAGCCCACCTTAGACAAGCTTGAACAAGCATTCAGATTGGAAATACGATCTTTTAAGAACCGGGAGTCGGGTGGTCTTCCAAGTTGTACTATTCCGACCCGATTTTGGTTTCTTTTACGTGTGCATTAGCACTTATCTTATGTCGTGATAAAACTTTCTTTTAAGTTAATGATTTTTACGAGTTTGGGGGGGCCATGAATGGGCCCGAGTCCACTTAATGGAACGAAGTTCTTGGCACTTAGCTAGGGTGCACTTGTCCCTCCTCCAAGTAGGAGCAGACATAGATTATGATCCTTAAAGTCGCGGAAATTAGGCATGGTGCCTTGCGACTTAGTAGGTTATATAGAGGTGTCGGGTTAATCCCGCACCCCTCACTATTTAATCCAAATCGATCTCGAAAAGAGATCTTAAACAAGCAAGGTCACACAAAAAAGACTAGCATAAATAGTCCAATCGAATGTCAATAAATGTAGTTACGATAACAAGCGGGTCATTATTTCTAACAATCGATATTACTAGATTCGTTTATTATTAGCAAACAAGTTGTTCCCAACATCGAGAAATTTCACGGAAACGGAATATCGAGGCTACAAGGAGAAATTCCACTTGTCTTAGGTTTACGATCATTTACGATCAACAAATGGAAAAGGATGGCTTAGACGAAACAGGGTCTCGACCTAACGACACGAGAGATACGAGAGAAACTTTAATAAGAATTTCTTTAGTTCTACTACGGTTTGACCTAGTCTCTTGTATTCTTTTTATAAGAGAATTTATAAACTAAATTATTATATTGATAATTTAGATGGAGGTGGTAAAATAATAATATGCTTTATTATTATTTCTTAATTGTAATATCCCAAGTATTATTTATAAAGATATTTGTATTATCTCAAGTATTATAAAGTTTTGAAAGATGAGACACACTCTTATTTATATTGTTAAATTATAATTTAATCTATGGTTAATATTCCATTAAAATAATTATAACTCTTTCATTCACTTATAGTCATAATAATATTCTTATTATTTTAAGTAAATCTTTATTCAAGGCACGCAAAGTGGTAGAATTAAATAAAGTCCATTAATAATAACACTATATTTCCCATATTATTTATTTTCCATATTGATTATAAAAATCTTTTCATGGTATAAAAGTCCATAAAGCTCTTATCATATTATATCTTTAGTCTTTTCCCTTATATCTATTTATTCCATAATCTACCCATAAAATATATCTTATTACTAACATATCTTAATCTCATATTTTTAACTTTATAATATGCTTTATAATTTGGCATGCAACCTTTTTATATTATTTTCTAACACTTGTTCTAACTCTTTTATTTATGTAGTAAGTTTCCAATATTGTGCTCATAACATTTATATCGTGCTTTCCATGTATATGATTTAATGATAAAAATACCCTTATTTTATTTAAAAAGGATTTCCATTGTCTAGGGATATTATTTTATAAACCTAACATGCATAGTAATTATTTATATTTACCTAGGAAATAATAATAACAAGAGCTTATCTTGTCTAACAACCTAGATTTTATCCCCTAATTAAATTGATATGCTTCTAGTAATAATTATTTAAAAGCTATTTTTTTCATGGAAGAAAAATAACTTAATAAAACAAATTAAAATAAAAGGATTTTGGACCTTTATTTCTCTACTGGTTCTACGTTCTGTTGAACAGAACAAACAGGGGAAGCCAAGGGAGGGGCGGCACCAGGGCAGACCGGCGGCGGCTCGGCGATGCGGTGGCGGCGCACAGGCAGACCGACGGTGACTCGGCGGTGGCTCAGTGGTGACCCGGGGGCGGTCCGTTGAAATTTTTAGGGTATTTAATGGAGTTTTGTGGGAAAAATTCAATAATTAGGAAGGGCTTTTAAGGTTGATATTTGTGATTAAAAGAGAGCAAAAGTGCTAGAAAGGAAGAGAAGAAGTGTTGTGTGATTTTAGGATGAATTTTGCAGCCTTTAAACAGGCAAATTGGGACCTCCACTTGATCCACCATTGATTAATATTTAACTTATACTATTAAATCATATATATATCTATATATAATAAATCACGTGCAAGACATGTGTATAGAAACCATCTTTTTCAATTATTATTTTTGGATACATATAATTTATTTTCCTAATCAATTATTATTGGTTTTATATTCTAGAAAAAACTTAAATATAAGATTTTATTAAATTAAATTATTTAAGCTAACTTGATCTATTATTCGATTTTTTGATATTAATGATAAAAAAGCATTCTAGAATCTAGAAAATATTTAAGTTTATCTTATTTATGTAAATTAAAAGCTAATTTATGCTTAAAGATTGTGATTATTTGTCGCTAGACAATTGATTTGTTTGAAAAAAATATTAATTTTTTTAATCAAAACCTGTACAAGGTACGCAAATATATGCTAGGTATAATTCTAAAATCCAAGTCATGTTTGTCATGGCATGACGGGTATAACTAGTATTATCTTCTTTTTAAAAAGACATGAAAGATTGCATTGTTGGTTGAGCAAATCTTTAACCGCTAATAATAATATTATCTTTGTTTCTATACGTGGAATCGGGTTCGGATAGAAATCACCCATACCTTAAGTTTGAGATTGGTATGAACTATTTTGGTGGTATGAGAATCACTCATTTCCATCCCTTACTTAAAACAAATAGGCAAAATAGCGGCAAATAGCCTCACCTTTGTAAGTGGTTGCGGTTAATAGCCTCACCTTTGAAAATTGCAAAAAATAGCCTATCCTAGGCACAAAGCATAAATTAATGAAATTATAGAATGTCACCCATATTTTACGATTCATGTCAAAAACACCTTTTTTTTTATTTTTCATGTAACTTGAAGCCCATTCAAATATAAGATACACACTTTGTACTACATTTATGAACTTTTATCATTATGTTATGAGTTTTTTTTTACCAAAAACCACCTTTTAAAGTATGATTTTTTTAAGAAACCACCTTTTAAAATCTTCTTTAAGTAAAAATACGTTCTATAATACAAACACTCAATTTATTTTCCAGCAATAATTTACCCTAATTGGACCAAAATGCCCTTTTGAATTTATTTTATTTTATTTTTAATAATTCATTTATACAAAATAATCAAACAATTTATTTATTTTTTTAAAATATAAGTTGGTGTAGTTTTTTTTATAACATTGCCTTACATTTTTTAAAAATAATTTAATTATTTTGTATAAATGAATAATTAAAAAAGAAAGAATAGAAAATATGTTTGAAAGGGCATTTCGTCCAATTAGAGTATAATTTTACCGGAAAATCACTTAAGCCGGTTCAATTTGAGTGTATGTATTATAAAAGGTGTTTTTACTTAAAGAAAATTTTAAAAAACTGGTTTCTTAAAAACATCATATTTTAAAAGATGGTTTTGGCAAAAAAAAAACCCTTAAGTTATTTGTAAACTGTGTTTAGATAGATAATGAAAATAAAATATGTTTTTATCATTAACCTAGTCATATCTCTACTTAAACCATCCTTTATCTTCAACAATGGTAAAATCCAACTACACCGCTACATAAGATGTTGAGGGAGAGAAGGAAGACGATGAAGAGATAAAGGTTGGTAAAATAAGGGTAGTTTTTAAAAAATATATAAAATAGAGGTTTTGTTTTGTAATTTTGCTAGTTTATGTGTGTGCCTAGACGCCTAGTTCAAATTTTGCTAGTTTAAATTGCACTAAATAACCCCGTCTCTGAATGCATCCAAGAACTCACAATCATGCTGCAAGGCATTCTCAAATTGAATTATTCTCTTGTCCAAGGTGAATCTCGAGACAAGGTGCAAGAGGAGGTCCTTTCCAACAAGTCAAATGTCTTGCGTCGGATCCAAAGGCTTTTCAAGGAAACAGAGGAGGCTGATGATGAGGTGTGTTCAAGCTGCTTTTTCCCAACCACCGAGATTGCTGTCACCACAATCACCGAATGCATTGACAACTTGTTCAGCATTAATAATTCCATTTACGAAATGCAGGGTCCTGGTTTCGAATCTAAAGCATCATACTTGGGACAAGATATTCATTTCTTCAAGGCTAAGGTTGTGGGTTATGTCCGAATGCTTTTCAAGGAAACCAAGGAGTCCAATGATGAGTCAATGGAGGAGTCTGATGACGAGTCAGAGGAGGAGTCGGATGATGAGTGCTCAAGCACCTATTTCCCACGTGAAAAGACGGCATTCGACACCATCACCAATTGCATCCGAGAACTTGCTATTCTCAACAGGAAGGTATCACTTGAACAAGTAAAGGAGCAAAACATGATCCATGCCCTCATTTATAAGGCTATGTCTCATATCCAAATGCTTTTCAACAAGGACAACCGTTACCATCGCCCTAAACACCATTCATCAAAGAAGGATGTTGCATCCGGAAACATCTCTAAATGCATTGAGGAACTCCGCAGGATGCTAGTTGTCGTCGAAACTAATGCTTCTGTTTTCCAAAGTAAATCAGTTGAATCTCCAGACATGAAGCAAAAAAAAGTCCTTGACATCAAGTCTCAAGTTGTGCGTCGGATTGAAGAAATGCTTTTCGAGGGAACCGTGGAGGAGGACAAGGATATGGATGAAGCTGTTCCAGCTGCTGCTAGAGAATCAACTCCACTTCTGCCATTGTCTGTTTCAGAACTTGTGGATGCAATAAAATCTGCTCGGTGGTTCAAGACGGTAAAATTCCCTTCCAAACTTGAATGCTTGCTTTGATTCACAATAGGCCGGGAAAGAGTCATAAGTGGTTTTCATTATGTAATTTCCATTGATTTGACTCCTGTTTCTTCTTCAACAAATAAAATCTTAATTCTGATAGGCTCAGTAGCTGCAATTAAAGATTTAACCTGGACTTAGAAAAGGAGATTTGTGATTGCTAGTTTCAGAATTCTTCTACGTAGCTTGGATTCTTTTATGGACAATAGCAGTTGAGTTTGATTCTAATTACAACATATCTTAATGATATTGCAGGAGGAATTCAGTTGGTCAGGTGATGATGGAAAGAAGGAGACCAAGGGAAGGTATATATGTGTATCGAATGGGTATGAGATCTGGTGCTTGGATCTCAAGCATTATTCACAGACTGACAAGAGTGGAGGTCCTGTTGCCCTTCCAAAAATAGCTAGTCTGAATCTGCTGGAGGGGAAACTTCCGGCCTCAGTGGGTTTGTTCAACTTGGGGACAGATGCATGCGTTATTGGTGGGCAGATGCTTTCAGACCCAGTGGAGGTCGACGACTTCAAAAAAACTTACTGTAAGCACCGCTGGGGTGAGAACCCCCAGGGTATCGAGCTTTACAAAAGTCGCTGCTGCTTACATGGTATCAAGGGCTCGTCCTGTGTCACCTATCGCTTGTCTTTGAATGCTAGGGACGGTACTCTCTCTTACTCTGAGGCGAGCGACATAATTGAGGAACTGAAATCCCCTAAAGTCTGGCCTATAGTGGAGAACATTGGTGGGGAGCTACATGTGATGGACTCCATTCCTCCTCGCCTCTCTGGCATGCAAGATATTTGGACATGTTCCCATGAGGTTTGCCACAAAGTTGAAAGAAGCAAATGGAAAGAAATCCAAATATGTATGAAGGAGAAGAAGAAGGAGCAGTTAATGTCTCATGTGGTGGTTGGCAACCGCATCTATGGATCAACTCAAAAGAGACATGTAGTGTTTGACTCCCAGATGGAGAAATGGGAAGGATATAAAAGAATGAGATATCTTGGTCCGTTTAATGTGGAACAAGTGGGCCATATCCTTCACTGTGGAATCACAAGGTGTGTTGGAGAAATTCCACACCCGTGCGGAGAACGTCTTTTCGTGCTCGTTGCCCTAGTGCGGCATTGTCATCGCTCTCTTATTTGTGTAATGGGTATTAAGGCGGTAGCCTATGTTGTGACCTTGACGGGGCGTGTTGTCTGCTATCAGCTTCTACCTGATTTCTTCGAGGAGGGACCTTTCCAGCCCTGTGACATGACAGCAGGTACCATGATTCAGGTTGACCCTGACGAGGCGGGAACATTGTGCTCCGTCGTTAGTGGGACCATGTTGCCAGATGGTGGAAGAAGGGAGTATATGTTCATAAACACTTTTTCTGTTGAGATTGCTGATGATGCTGGTGACATGGTTGAAAGACTATTGGAAAAAAAAGCAAGTGATCAGGTTGTGCAAGCTGATTTCAATTTCGTGCGTATTGTTTCCAATGACAGGTCGATATACCATATAGATGCCGAAATAAAGAATGTGGTACCCTATCATGATCGGTGGGTTGTCGGTTGGCGACCTTGCTTCGTGAACCCGTCGCAGTCGTAATTGCAAAATCTACATCTACATCTACATCTACATCTACATCTACACTACTATAAAAGTATAGAGGACGTTTTAAGCGCTCAGTTTTGGTACGCTGATTGCCTTATATATATATGATCATTCAACTCTTTGTTCCTTCCTTTCTTTATTGATTCTTTTCCTTATCTGATCTATAGGTATGCACATGACGAGGAAGCAGCTGAGGATCAGGAAGAAACAGGATGGAAATACATCCATGGAGATGTATTCAGGTATCCCAAGCATAAATCTTTGCTAGCAGCAGCTCTTGGATCTGGTTCCCAGCTATTCACTCTGTGAGTACATTCTCCTTAACCCACTCTATTTATACTAATGTAATTTCAATTTTGATCTGAAACCACATGTTTGGTGCTTGTCAGAACGATCTTCATCTTCTTGCGTGCGCTGGTGGGAGTATTTTATCCATATAACAGACGGGCCTTATTTACTGCTCTAGTTGTCATATATTGACTTACATCCGGAAGCTACACAACAACTTCCTTTTACTGTCAACTGGAAGGAACAAACTGGGTATTTCTTCGTTTTCTCTTTGCCTGGAAAAATCTATTACTAAATGCCATTTGGTCTTCAAAAATTCATATTCCATTTTTTTTATGTGATAGGCCAGGAACCTCTTGTTAACAGGAAGTCTCTTCTGTGGGCCTTTGTTTCCAACATTTTGCTTCCTCAACACTTTTGGCACAATTGTAGTCATTGTTCTGATATGGACACTTGTTACTTCGCCATTATTACTATTGCAACAGTGAGCATGGGCCTATTTTTGTTTTGGACCTATCATTTAAAAAAAATTGAGGCAACAGTATGGAGTATTTGGCCCAATTCAGCGAGTCCCGTTTCTTCCACTCATGTGTTTAGAAAGTTAAAAAATCTATAACTATATATTATAAACGTACCTTTTCGAACCACCAGAACGATTCTGGCCAGACCACATATTTAAAAAATAAATTTTAATTTCTATAATTTTAACTATTTCCTATTAATTTTTTTTAGTTATTTAAATTTATCTTTATCATTAAACAAATATCTATTTAGTATAACAATATCATTCAAAAAATTTCTTATATAAATATTTTCAAACTAAAAATAGAAAATTTAAAATATATAAAAATAAGAATGATTATCTTTTATCTTTTAACATAATATCTTTTAAAGAATTATTTATAGATATATATTAATTTCATTTTACAATAAAAATTAATGGTAAATGAATAATATAATATTTTATCTTATCTAATCTTTAATTTATCGAGCCACCAAAACGAGTATGGTCCCGCCTTAAGTTAAATTAGTTATATTTTTACTATTTTTTATAAGTAAATTTTCTTTATCTTTCATATCTTGGTATATCTTATTTATTAAGTTAATTATTTTTTAAAATCTTATCTCTTTTAGATTTTAAAAATATAAATATTTTTTATTAATATTTTATCTTCTTTTTTAAATTAATTATTTATAAAATACCATCAAGAAGAAGGAGAAATATATGTTATTTTATCTTAATATTCTATCTTTATTCTAATATTAAAATTAATAGATTATATTTATTTGATTTTATTTGATTTCAAAAAATAAAAAAATGCCTTACATTAAATTTTAATTAATCAATATCTTATTTATAATATCTATAAAATATTAAACCATATTTGTGCATGACTCGACTGGTACAATTAGACGATTAGTATCATTAAATCTTTAATAGTATGAAAGAGCCTCCTCAACATTAAAGGCGATAGATAACTATAAACTATTAGTTGTTCATTTATTTTTCGTAAAAATTAGTAGTAATATTTTAATTTCTTTATGATTAAAGTTTGTGGCGCGGAGTTGATCTTTAAATTTATAATAATTTTTTTATTGATGGTGTTTCGATAATATATATATATATATATATATAAATATAAAAGCAATAAGGTTTGGAGCCTTCTCATTACGCCACCTAGGATTTCGCCACATGTCGATCCTATATTAAGCCACCTCAGGTTTTTACTAGGGGTGTTCAACGGGTTGGGTCACCCGCGACCGCACTGACCCGACCCGCAATTTGCGGGTTGCGGGTCGACTCGCGACCCGTGCGGGTCAGGTCGCGGGTCAAATTTTTTTATTTTGCTGGTCGCGGGTCGGGTTAATCCCGCGCGGGTTGCGGGTCGACCCGCGACCCACAATATTTTAAAAAATATGTATATTTTTATATAAAAAAACCGTGTTGACCCGCAACCCGACCCTCAACCCGCAAGTCGGGTTGCGAGTCAAAAGTAATTCTTTTGCGGGTCGCGGGTCGACCCGCAACCCACAATTTCGGGTCGCGTGTCGACCCGACCCGACCCGTGAGCATCCCTAGTTTTTACACGTGTCATTTTCTTATAATTTAGACGTCATTATAAATATTCCATGTCATAGCCCACATGTCAAATTTTTCCATGTCACTCACATAACATATGTTATGTACACATCATATTGCCACATAATCTACAAATCTCAATCAATTTTTAATTTTTTTTTATACTAGTTATACCCGTCGTGCCATGCACGACTACATGAATTTATACTTAATTTATTTAATGAATATGATTTTAATTTAATATAAAAACATATTTATTATAAAAAAAAATTATATAAAATTTTACAATTGGTGTCATGTGAAATGGGGCCAAATTTATTAAGGTGAGCCCACTATAACTTTTATGGCTTAATTATAATTTATTTATGCAAAAATATAAATAAAAATTATTTGAATTAGAATCATTCAATTTTAAAAATCTATTACAAAAAATATAAAAAGGTAAAAATACTCTAAATTCTTGTAAATGTTTTATCAAATTCAATTCTGTAAAAAAAATTCATCATCATCATCATTGACCTAGTGAGGCTCCGCTACAGTGGAATCTGGGGGGTCAAGATAGGGGTACCCCTGCCCAAGGGAAAGGGGGTACGCCCGGATAGACCCAAGAAAAACTAAAATTCAGCTATGTGACAATAATAACTGAATTTAGTTAGAATGCACCATATTGATATAGGGACTAAATTCATCTCAAAGGCAGTGTATGAAAGCCAATGAGCATGAGGATGCGCCCAATTCTTATTCTTTAAAAAAAATTGAATAAAAATTAAAAATATACTTAATAAGAAATGAAGAAAAAATATAAATGAAGAATGAATTTTTTAATGATAAGAAAATAATTTATATTTACATGAATAATTCAAAAAGAAAATTAAGGAAAAGATAACGTATTTTTTTTATTATCAAAAGTCAATTTAGGCAAGTAATTATCTAGATTGAAAGTTCTATTTTTATCAAAATTTTATTTAAGATAAATCTTTACAAAAATAGATAAAAAAAATAAAGATAAAATAATTTTCTTTAATTTTAAATTAAATTCGAATTTAATTTTTTCATATAAATAGATAGAAATTTAATTGAAAAAACTAAATTATTATATCTATCTTAATATATAATATCTAATGTCTATAATTTATTTTAATTTTAGATAAAATCTTTTAGATCTATCTTAATTCCTAATATATAGTAGATAACATCTTTATTTTAGATAGAATATCTCATGGATTTATTTATCCTATTTTTATATTATCCTACAATAATATCAACATATATAAATTTTCAAAATAAAAAATCCTATGTGGCGAAATCCTAGATGGCTTAACGTGAAAACGACACGTAGAAAAATCCTAGGTGGCGCAACGTAGTGGCCTTATTCCTTGCGTCTTTTATATATATACATAGATTGGATTACAATAATATTTTTTTTTGAATTTACATGTAAAAATATTTGTTACCATATCTTTATGATCCTAACAACTCTCCAATATAATATACTTAAAAAAACTTCTACAAATATATACCGAGATCTTATCCTATAATATTTTTAAACTACAAAATTGATAATAGATTGCTAATGATCCATATATATGATATGATCATATATGTAAGTACATAACGAGTATATTAAACAAAAAAATTAACAATTAACCTATTTTCTAGCAAAATAAAAACTGGTTCATAAAAATTAATTTCCATGAAATTGACATAAAAATATTTTTTATGTATTTTATAGGATAAGATTTTAATTTCAATTAAGATCTCGATCCAACTTTTTGTTGTCAAATCTTTAAATTTCAATTATGATATATTTTTAATTTTTAAATTTTGATTTTTTTTGATAATTTACATACAATTCTAGCCAATTACAATTGTAATTTTCAATTATAATTTCACGGTAATGTTAATTGATAATATACGTACATGTCAAGTCAATTTTATTTGCTAATCCATATTAAATGTCCCATTATTTTCATTTTTGCTATCAAAATCTTTAATTTAGAATTATGCTTTTTTTACAACTTATATAAATCACCAATTCACAATTATTATTTATATTATATTTTTATTTATTAATATCTTTTTTATAGTATATTTAAAAAATATCGAGTTATAGTCGTACAGGGCACGACGGGGACAACTAGTTTGTTAAGTATAAAGTAGGGTATAGATTTCTTAGGAGAAGAGAAGAGAATTAAGGGTAGAAATTTATTATATGTCTTTCTTATTAAGAGAGGTAACTAAATAGAGAAAAGTGGAGGCTAAGGTTTTTACTTTATCTTTAATGCATTGGATCTCCTTAAATTTTAGGCTTTTCCATAAATTCTTTAAAGCATAAAATATCATGGGAAATTACGTGTGATGACCTCGAGATTTAGTAAATTCTGCGTGGTACACAAATTTATATGGAATTCCGCGTGTTAACCTTGAGGTTTTGTATATTCCGTGTGGTAGCCTCGAAGTATTATAAAATGCTAAAAGTATTTGAAATTAGCCACATTATTAACTTAATTAAATAAAATCACCTTTATTTTATTTTTTTATATAAAAACTATCTAATCTATTTTTAACATAACCACCTAATTATAGAAGTTTTTTGGAAAAATTTATAAATATTCTCATATTTACTAAATTTTCATGACACTATTTATTGTTTTAAAAAATCCAATTTTTTGTTCTTATAAAAATAACCCCCTTTTCAAACTTGTATTATAAAATATGAGTTTGGTTCAAATAAAAAAACTTCTTATCGTGAAAAATGAAAATTGCACTATAAAGTACGAAAAGTGTATTACAAAATACAAAAAGTACAATCCAAAAAGTGTACTACAAAAAATATGAAAAGTGCACTACAAAGTACGAAAAGTGCAAATGCGAAAAAGTGCACTCTGAAGTAGTAAAAGTGTAGTACGAACAAGGAAAAGTGCAATTTTTTTCATTTTTCAAGATAAGAGTTTTTTTCATTTGAAACAAACTCTATAAAATAATACCCTTTTTGACTTATCAAAATCACATGTAATTTTGGAAAAAAATCCTCCATGTTTATTACTCTAAAAAAATATAAACTTGTAATTTTTAAAAAAGTTTTAACATTTTAAGGAAGAGTTTTTTTTTCTAAAAAGAGTGGGTGTATTAATTGAAAAAAAATAGTGTTATTAAGAGAATATAACAATGGATTTGTTAAACTAAATATATATTGTCATGAAAAATGTGTAAAAAATAGAATTTTGTACAATTTGTTACAAAAATGTATAAAGTAGGTGAATTTTTTTAATTTATAAAAAAAATCTAACATTATAAAACCACCTATTAAGAAGTATGGGTAAATTACGTGATACTTATTAGGTTGTTTTAAAAAATATTTAGGTCGTTCTAAAAACCCTTAAAAATATGGTAATTTTATGCAATTAAATAAATAAGGTGGCTAAATTTAAAATATTTTTAGCTTTCATAATAATTTGAGGTCACCACACGGAATTTGCAAAACCTCAAGGTTAGCATGCAAAATTCCGGAAAACCTTGTGTACCAGGCGGAATTAGCAAAACCTCGAGGTCACCACACGAAATTTTCCAAATATCATTTATAAATTGTCCCTCGAATGTCATTTATCTATGCGCGAAGATCTTGACATTAGAATAGTACTCATTTTAAACGTTTTATCGTATTTTTTAAAGTTCATATAACAATTCATCAATATTTGTATCACAACAATCCAGGTAGCAATTCAACAAAGTAACAACTAGCGAGTATAGCTAGGTATCGACTATTCGATTGGTGACGTCTGAGACAATGAAGTTTTCGTCGTCAAGCTTGTCGGTCATCGTCGATCACTCTTGGTCGCCCCCCACTCACTCGATCTTGGATCTGTTGGAGAACAAAAAGCAATCCCAGATTGGAAAGACAATACCAAACACCACCAACATATAAACGAGAGTGAAACCCAACCCAATGGCTTATGCTTTTGGGTAAAAAGGGTGAATCCCTTGAGCGGGTTCAGTCCGGGTCTATTTTTCCTGGTATAAATGTGGGTGTATGGCTAAAAGAGAATGAGAAGTTAATCACCCGTTTCTAAACCAAAAAACTGTGGGCTAGCTAAAAAGAGAATGAGATGCTAGATCCGTCCAAAAACTAAACCAAAAATTGTTCAAGTGCTAGCTAGGCCAGGTTATTTACCACTTGAGGGGGCGTGTTGGAGAACAAAAAGCAATTCCACATTGGAAAACAATACCAAACACCACAAGGAGAGTGAAATCTAATCCAATGGCAAGGAGAGTGAAATCTAACCTAATGGTTTAAGCAATGGCAAGGAGAGCGAAATCTAACCTAATGGTTTAAGCAAAGGCAAGGAGAGCGAAATCTAACCCAATGGCTTTAGCTTTTGGGTAAAAAAGTGGATCTCAACTTTATATGCTAAGGCCATGTGCAATGGGGAGTTCATAAGGGTACTTAAGGGGTACTTGTTGAATTTTTGGGTAAAAGAATTTTTTTTTTAAGCACCCATCCAACTAGTGCTTGTACAAGCACTGACCAAGCACCCCCCCTTTAACTTCTAACCAATAATTTTTTGCCGCATGTCATTCAATGTATTCAATTTATTTATTTGTGTGGATGTAAATGAGTGCTTATAAGTACTCATAGAGTTGCTCTATTGGTTTCTACAAAAAAAAAAGTTGCTCTATTGGAGTGAAAAAAATAAATAAATGCTTGTTTAATGTTGAAAGAAGAAAAAATACTATAATAATAGTTAAATACCTCAAATAAGAAATCCCCATTGCAATAGTCTAAAATTTCTCGTCATTCGTTTCTTCAAGTCCCCGGAATTTAACAGGATCCGCCCATTAGGGGTGAGCAAACGGATATATCCGATCCGATCCGGTCCGGTATACCGGATATTCGATAATTTTTTCCCTTAAAACCTCGATCCGTATCCGATCCTTTAATTGCCGGATATCCGGTAAGAAATATCCGTTTGGAGCGGATATCCGAACTATCCGTTTTGAAAAATATTTCCACTATTTTTGATTTAGGCCCAATTAATACGCATGATTGACGGATATCGGAATCGGATATCCGTCAATCCGTTTAAATTTTAATTGAAAGTTTACATGGTTGAGGAGAATTGAACACTTGATGAGTTGAAATTTTACAAAATAGTCATTTAAACATCTATTCTACTTAGTATTAATGTGTATTTTCTAAAAAATATATATAGTACCGGATATCCGGTTGCTTGAAAACCCCGATCCATATCCGAAAAAAAATCTCGGATCGAATCGGATACGGATAAAAAAATTTGTGACCCATTCGGATCCGGATTTTTTTGGATCGGATAGGCCGGATCGGCGGATCGGATTAAGGATCGGGCATTTTTGCTCAACCCTACCGCCCATGTAGTCCCCGCTACTTATAGAGTTATAGTAGTGTAGATATGTTAAGGTAGGAATAGGGTACATAATCGGGCCGATCAGGTCTCATTTTCTTATCAATTCTTGGTCTAGCGTGCCTGTCTTATAAACAGGCCCAAGTTCATTCAAATGATAAACAGCCCTGGAAGGAAGCAGAACCAGAGAGCGAGAATTTCAGAATTCTTCACCGCGGCATATCTTCTCTGCCTCGTCAAAGTATACAAATTTGATCGGTTTGAACTTGTCCTTCTCAATTGAATTTTATTTTCTGATTGTCAACCATGGTTCTTATTTCTCAATTGAGAAAGATCCAAATTTTCACTTGTTTTGGGCCTGGTGGCGCCTGGTTGACAACTCCCGGCCGCCCGCGCCCCACCTGCCTCCGCCACTTCCCTAGAAAATCTTATTTTGACTGTACATTAAGAAACCGTAGAAAATATTATTTTGATTGTCGACTAGGAAATCCATTCGCAAAAGTTAATAGCCTGTTCATCAAGTGTGTAATTCCCAGCGAAGGAATTGGAGCAGCAAACAGACAGGATTTCGAGAATCTGCTTTAATGCGAAGCAAATACGACCTTTGCCGATTAGACAGTAGGCTGTAGTATCAAAATGGTACTGCTAGATGTGTATAGGACTTTAATTGCTCTGATTAGGTTTGTAGTGCTATGGAAGAAGTGGCCATTGATCATAAATGAAGATATGTAATATCTAATGTCTTTGTGATTTTTTTTTTATGTTAATTTCAATTTTAAGGGAATTGGAATTGAATAGGCAAGATAAATGGAAAAATAACAGACTGGTAAAGTAGACTTTGTGAACGTCAACAACAACAATAACTTTGTGAATGTCATGTACCAAAATTTCAAGTGTGGAGGAAGTTTTCAAGCTAACTCTTGCTTTGCTGTTTTAGGCTGCTGCTCATATCACGGTTTTGAAACAACACCATCTTAGGTCTTAACGTATATGTGCTTCTTAGCTTGTTGCTGCCCACTCTGCAACTTAAGCTAACCAGCCACTCTACAAGTTCAACTTTGGGACTCGAGTCGCCCCCCGCGCCTCCACCTGTTTACGCCACTGGCTGCCCTAATTTGTTCTTGTGAGTGATATCTGTTTAGTTTTGAAAAAAAAGGAGAATATTTTTCGATTATCATATGCCTCTTTTTTTGTTTTGAATTTTGGCAATCCTTTACAGGAAGGCTTGCAATACTTTAGCCACCTTCAGTAATGGAGGGAACTTCAAGGTCCTATTTTCCTACTGCCGAAACTACATTCAGCACCATCCCTGAATGTGTAAAAGAACTCGTGAAGATGCAACAGTGCATTATCAAAACAGATAAAAAAGAGGCTCTTTCCATTAAGTCTACAGTTCTTTATCGGATCCAAATTCTTTTCAAGCAAACTGAGGCTGATGACAAGATTGCAGACAAAAAGATTAAAAAAAGAAGAATGATGAGAGTATTAAATGTTGGCTGATGCTCGTTTATTTTCTTTCTATTTTTCATATTTTAGAATTATATTTGTAAATCTCATATATCTTCTTTTTACTTTGTGGCCAAAACCCTCAGCCTACCGGTCATTCTATATCTTCAATAATGGAGGAGCCTACAAGTTCATATTTCCCACCAGCTTCAATTGCTACAAGCACCATCTCTGAATGCATCAACGAACTATTTTTGATGCAATGTAGCATTCTCGAAAGTGAAAAATATGTATCCCAAGGTGAATCGCCGGACAATCAGAAACAAGAGGCTCTTGAAAGCAAGGAGAAAGTTGTGCATTTGATCCAAACGCTTTTCAAGAAAACCGATGAGTCCAGTGAGAGGGCTATGGAGGTGGATGATAATGATGAGGCTGAGGCTGTGGACCCTAGCCATCCATCACTTTCAGCAATGGAGAGAAAAATGCTTTTAAAGAAAACCGTGGAGTCCAGTGAGAGGGCTATGGACCCTAGCCATCGACCACTTTCGGCAACAGAGAGACAAATGTGTAGCCTAATGACCCGCACTGATGCCATCACCGTCATTGATTGCATCCTGGATCTCTTCAAGATGAAGCATGTCATTCTCCAAGGACATAAATCTCTCTCTAGATAAATCGCCTGAGGAGCTGAAACAATTCAATCGCATCAGGTTTAATGTTATATATAATATCAAAATGCTTTTCTATGGAACTTACCAAGACCGTAGCCCTACAATAGAGGTTCCTTCAAGCTCTTTTTCCTTAATCTCCGCAGTCAACTCCATCTCCAAATGCATTAGGAAACTCTGCAAGATGCTATACGTCCTTTTAAATATGGTGGAATTATCGTCTTCAGCTGAATCTCTAGGCGATAAGCATTGGGGCTTACAGCATTGGGACATCTATGAGATCCAGTCTAGTGTTGTGGCTCAGCTTGAAATGCTGTTCCAGGAAACCAATGAGGTGGCTGCTGACGAGGACGATGATGAGGCTGTTGTAGCAGCTGACACGTCAATGGAACTCCTCCCTTGCTCTGCTTCAGATCTTGTTGAAGCAATACTTACTATCGGGCAGTTCAAGATGGTAAAATTTCCTTCCAAACTTGAATGCTTGCTTTCACTTACAGTTGGGCAGGAGTAATAAGTGATTGCTTAATTATTATGTAATTTCCATGGATTTAACTCTTGTTTCTTTTCTGAAAAAGAATGTCTGAATGTTGATAGCTTCAGTTTTAAAAAATAAAATTGATTCTGGGCTTCCGGAAAAGGAGACTTGTGATTTGCTAGTTTCAGAATTCTTCTACCTTGGTTTCTTTTATGGATGATAGCGGTAAAATCTTGTTAATATCTCAGGAGGAGTTCAGTTGGTCAAGTAATGATAGAAAGGAGGAGACTAAGGGAAGGTATCTTTGTGTATCGAATGGGTTTGAGATCTGGTGCTTGGATCTCAAGCGTTCCCAAAATAACAAGAGCAAAGGTCCTGTCACCCTTCCAAGAATAGCTAGCCTGAATCTGCTGGAGAGTAAACTTCCAGCCTCATTGGGTTTGTTCAACTTGGGGACAGATGCATACATTATTGGTGGGCAGATGCTTTCGGACCCAGTGGAGGGGGGGCTCCAGGGTCTCTGGCTTTACAAAAGACGCTGTTACTTAAAGGGCGTCAAAGGTCTCATCCTGTGACATCTATCGCTTGTCTCTGGATGCTGACATGGACGTCGGTAGTCTCTCTTACTCTAAGGCGGGCAGCATAATTGAGGAACTGAAAACCCCCAAAGTCTGGCCTATAGTGGAGCAAATTGAGGGCCAGCTGCATGTGATGGATTCAATTCCTGGGTTCCTCAGGGCTTCGCGTTACCCGTTCTTTTCCCATGAGGTTTGCAGCATAGCTGAAGGTGGCGGCTGCTGGAAAGAAATCCCAACAATTCAGTGGAAGGAGGAGGAGCGGATAAGGTCACACGTGGTGGTTGGTAACCGCATGTATGCAGTAACTAATGAAGGATACCTCGAGTTTGACTCCACCACGGAGGAATGGAAAAGAGAACTTCTTACGGACATGAAATCTGTTAAAGTGGAGCCGTACACGGTAAAACGAGTGTGCGATATTCTTTACCTTGGATTCGCAAGGTGTGTAGGAGAAATTCCACGCCCACACGGAGGAGAGTGTCTCTTTGTGCTCTTTGCCCTATTGAATCATTATCGTCATAATATGTTTGCTGCTTATTGTACTTCGGCAGTAGCCTACGTTGTGACCTTCGTGGGGCGTGTTGTCTGCTATCAGCCACTGCCTGATTTCTTTGAGGAGGTAGCTTTCCAGCCCTGTGGCACGATAGCAGGTACCATGATTCAGGTTGATCCTGACAAGGCGGGAACAGTGTGCTCCGTTGTTAGCGGGACCATACTTCCGGATAAATCGAAAGAGGGATTATGTGTTCATCAATACTTTCTCTGTGGATGTGCTTGTTGATGCTGGTTACAAGGTTGAACAACTCTTGAAAAAAAGTGCAAGTGAGGTTGTCCATGCGGAATTCGTGCGTATTGTTTCCAATCACAGATCTGTATACCATACAGATGCTGAATTGGAGGATGCGGAAGATATATCTGGGCGGTTTGTGGGTTGGCGAGCTTGCTTCGTGAACCCGTCTTACCTTGCAAAATGCCCGGCATTAAATGAAACTGGATGAGTGAACCCCGAACCCTACACTCACAGAGTCACAGTGCCTTTTAAGTCCTTTTATTAATTGTTTTGTTAAGTTAGTCCTTAATTAATATGCTATCATAATAAAGATTCGAGGGTATGACATGGTAGGCAAAACGCTTGTACAAGAGTTTGTTTTTGGTCAAACCTTTGTGTTTTACGTACAATTTTTATAATAGAACATGAAATAGTGAAAATTTGAAGTTTGGTGATAGCCAATTAGCCGTTGTCCTCGTAATTCGGTTTTTGCCTCCAAATCCTAATAGAAACATTATGCATTTGCACATGAGTGGCTGCTTTCGCCCTTGGTATTTGTATAAGAAAAAAAATGAGATCATTGGAGGACCTTCGAACATCAGCTTAGAAAAGTTCTGTGCTTTAGAAATATCTATTAGGTCCCTGAAATAATGTGAAAGGCGATTACCGCGCATACAAGTCGACACCATGAATATGTATTGCAGAGAACATAAGCCAATTGAAGAGGTTTACAAAGAGGTGTGTTTAATCTCCTTTCTATTAGGTTATGCTGTTGATTCTATCATTCCATTTAATTGTTCTATCTTCTGCAGGCTACTTCACTTAAGGACCATCATGACTGAGTTCATTACTTTCCTTCCAAATGAATGGACAATTGAAGATTGACTCGAACTAGTGGAAGGCGCATCAAAACTAGCGTCTAATCTTCTATCACCACAAGCTTCTTCACTTGAGAATTCATGCGAAAACACATTTTCCCCTCCAACTCAATTTCTAATCACTTTCTTTATATCCTCAACAAAATCCTTTTCCTCTATCATCAAATCACCATCAAACCAACCCTCGTCTATCTTCTGCTTCTGTTGCTCCTTTGAGAGACAATTTGGAGAGTCTTGTAACCTGCTGAGCATGGCCAAGGACTCCTTAAGATCAAGAGCTCCTTGAAGCAAATCATGAGCTATATCTCTGCTACTGGCCTTGCTATGCCCAGCAGACCAGGAACTGATCACATTGTTCAGCTTCTGAGCTCCTCTAGAAACTTCCAAGAGGTGGAAAGAGGCTTTTTCCAGATTCTTGTGCTCTCTCCTCCTCCTACCAGATTCAAGCTTCTTTTCATGTTCCTCTTTCTGGGTAGGGGTGATTTTGATTGTGCCATACTCAGCAACACCCCTTGGATCCTCACAGGTGATGAATGTTCTGTAACCACCAAGTGATCTTCTACTTGTACTCTCCTGAGGCATGTTCTCTAGTGACAGAAAGAGCACCAATTGAGAAAACTTAAACCAAAGAAGCCACAACAGAAAACTGCCAAAAAGGAAAACTCACAAATCCTCAAAGATTGCCAGAAAAGCAATATAGTTTATACTGTAATATTGGAGAATGTCTGTTGTTTGTAGCACTGCAGGAACAAAAGACAAGGATATAAAAAGGGATAAGCAGCTGCCTACCAATGCAAGAATGTGTGTGTGTGTGTGTGACTGTGAGAACACAAACACATTACAAAACACAATCCATCTTTTTTTAAAACCTGGAAAATAAAATAAAAATCAAACAATTTTGAGGAGGTGATAGAGACAAGTCATGCAAGGAGGACCAAAGAAGAAAGCATTATACACTCGTTTAATTTGCTTACCTTCTCTCTAATCTTCTGCTACTTGTAACACAGAAACAAAGGCATAAAAAAACCCACCAGCAATTCTTTTTGCTTACCTTCTCTCGAATCTTTTGCTTACCTTCTCTCTAATCTTCTGCTACTTAATCACACATAATTTAGCAATTCTTTTTGTTGGACTGTTATATATGAGCATGGAATTGAGATTTGAGACTTGTCACATGTAATGTGCAAGTCAAATTCGTGTGACATCTATAGCTTTGGGCTGATTCTTTTGAAGTTTTATACTCTGCAATAACCAGGTGGAGTCATGAAACAAATGCAGGTTGTTGTTCATTTCATCTTGGCATCATGTTACTTTCTTGCTTCTGGTGTTCTAGCTTTCAGAAACTTAAAATTGGAACAAATGGAACTCCTTTGCTTGCAACACAAATGAAAATGGGACTAAGGAAACAAGTAGAGCATTTGGTTGGCCAATGCTATATTGCATTCAACTTCAAATATGCAGGTTTGAATGTTTTATTATTTGTGAAGTGCATGTTTGAAAGCATTTTTATTCTGTTGGGCTTATTGTGGGGTCAAGCTTTTTATTTCCTTGAATGGATACTTTGGATTGCAGCATCAAAGGCAAAAAAAGCTCCTTGAAAGCACTAATCTAGAAGATGGATGCTAAAGGCACAAAACAATATCACTATGGATGTAAAATTCAGGAAAAACAGCTATAGAACACAACTACAAGAGGCGTGAAGATGTGTTAATACACATACATCTGCGACAAGAGTAGTTGGATAGTTCTTACTGCTTGCTTTATTTGCTGCAGGTTTTGGACTTTTATTTGACAAGTTTTGCTCTGTCTCCTTATCAAACCTCAATGAATATGCATGTCTTGTTTGTGGAAAGTACTACCAAGGAAGAAGTCAAACTTCTCATGCATGTACCCATAGCCTTGAAGTAGGGCATCAAGTTTGTATCAATCTTCGAACAAAGAAAGTCCATTGCCTGCCTGATGAATACGAGATTATTGCCTCATCATTACATGACATATGACATGTGCTCAACCGAAGATGTGCTTTAGCCTTTTTTTCGTTCCATATCACATGAATGCATTTTATTTTTGGATGAAAATTGTGTCCAAATCATGAATATACATTATCATCATCCTTTAGTAAAATCCTCTGCTAAATTTGGTTTAAATAATTGTCATTTATCATTATTTTCCTCTGTATTGTGCTTCATATAGATTTACCAAGGAACAAGTGGAGCAGCTTGACAGAAACAAATTGTGGTCCAAGGCTCTAGATTGTTCCAATTATCTTCCTAGAATGGTATTCATATTACTTTTACTTCGGCATATAATTGTATTGATTATGGAACTCTTGTTGAATCTACAATCAAGGGGATATCATATTGATATACAAAAGATTTACAATCATCATAACTATATACTAAAGCGGAGGTTAAAAAAATTATTAAACGACACATATCGCTTTTAGATTTGACCACACCACCCCTTTTATTAAAGCCAATCTTTGACAAAATAACTAAGTTTAATATAAAGATAGTGTAATATGCGTACAATCTTATATCACTATAATCAATGGATAGAAAATCTCATTCCTAATTTAAATTTTTTTTTTTTTTTTTGGATATGATAATTAGGAGATTATTAAGATATTTTTATGTTATTTATTATACAAATATTATGATATTTATTTTGTTTTTAGATAGAACTAGTTGTACCCGTCGTGCCATGCACGACTACCACTTAGTAAGAAAAGATAAAAAGTTAAAAAGACAATTAATAAGAAAAGGTAAAAAAAATATAGAATTTTTTTAAAGATAAAAAATCTTCAATATTTACATAAACAATCCAAAAAGGAAATTAAGGAAAAGATAATATAATTTTTTATAAAAATTTAATTTAGGCAAGTAATTATATAGATATTTAAATTTTTACTTTTTTTTAATCAAAATTTGATTTAAGATAAATATTTTTTATAAATAGATAAAAAAGGTAAAGATAAAATAATTTTCGTTATTTTTAATTAAAATTTGAATTAATTTTTTACACATAAATAAATATAAAGGAATTTAATTGAAAAAAATTAAAAATAATTGTTTTAAATAAAAAGTGGGGCCAGAATTAATGTGTGGCTAGAAAAGTTACAACATATAGTTATAGATAGATATGACTATTTTTATTTCAAAAATATATATGTGATAACGTGTACATATTTTTTGTTATCTTTTTTTTTAAATTATCTTTTACAAATACAATAAATATAATGCCCTTTTTTTATCTATATTGGTCAAATCTACTAATATTATTTTATCTTTATGTTTATTTTGAGATAAATTTTAAAAAATATTATTTTATCTTTATGTTTACTTGGAGATATATTTTTTTTTGTATAATTGACTATTTAAAATTATTATTTTAATAAAGGGGTGATGTGGCGCAATGTGGTGACAAAAATTACTTCAGCTTTAGGTATTAGTAATAGATAGATAGATAGATGCATATGCTAGGTTTAGATAATTAAGTTTAATATAAAGATAGTATAATGTAGGTACAATCGTATATCACTATAATTAAGTTTATTTTGAACGGTCTCATGTATATAATAAATTGATAAGTTTTTATCTTATTACTTATGTATTTTTATAATTAAATAAATTATCATGTTTTGGATATTAATTTAATTCTTATTACTAATAAAATATTATTGTTTCAAATAAATAACTTTTATAGTTTATTGATTTTAAATATTTATTCAAATTTATATTTAAGCATTTACATGATTATTTTTCTCGGATAATAAATATATTTGAAAATATTTTATTTAAGAAAAACTCGTACAAGGTACGAGAATACATACTAGTATACAATCTTAATTAGAGAGTGATATTCTAGAAATATCTACAAGATAAAGTAGGAGTTAATACTATACAAATATAAAAGATACGGAGAATATCCTATTCCTATCCTAATACCTCCGACAAGTTCAAGGAGGGGCCCTAATATTGAGCTTGGACCATAGCACCATGAACCGAGACGAGCCGATGGCTTTAGTGAAAACGTCGGCGATTTGAAGATGATACAAAATGTGTTGAACAAGAAGCTCTTTTGACTCAACCTTCTCACGAACAAAATGGAAATCAATATTGATGTGTTTTGAATGATTGTTAATGACCGGATTCTTGGACATGAAAGTAGCACTCAAATTGTCAGACAATAAAACAGGCGCATCTATCAAACGCAGACGAAGGTCAACCAACACTTGAGATATCCGTGATAATCTGCAACAATAGCACTAATGGCACGGTATTCCGCCTCAGCGCTAGAACGAGCCACAACCTTCTCTATACAAGAGGTCCAACTTATTAATGAGTTGCCAAAATAAATGGCAAATCCATACTGAGAATGACAATCATCTTGATCAAATGCCCAACCAGCATCAGAATAGGCTAATAATGTAGGATTAAGCGTCAATTTTAAGAATAAGAAATGAGAAATTGTACCCTTAAGATTCAGTAAAATCCGCATGACCGAACACCAATGAGAATCGGTCGGCCGGTGCATATACTGACATACTCTGTTAACAGGGTATGAAAGCTCGGGATTTGAACATTGAAGATTTGATGAACCAATAGATTCAATTTTACCATTTCCTCTAATAGATGAAAGAATAAGAGAAGACTCTTGAAAATGGAAGAAGAGAAAATGTTTTTTGTTTGAATACGAATTATTTATTCTTATATTCTATTTTTAATTGATTTAAATAAATTATAGTCATGTCATGCTTTTATATTTAATTGATTCAATTTAACCCACTAGAGACAAAGGGTTCGAATTTACAATTCCTTAAAAAAAGGCTATTATTATTTATAATTTTAAAAGGTTAGGCTGCAATTTTGTCATTTCGAATTTGTAAAGAAATTCCCTTGACCGAACACTCCCGACTCCACTTTGCGCGGCGGTCGGGGAGAGACTCTACCTTCTCCTTCTTCGACTTCTTGCCCATTCGACCGCCATTGAAGCCATCAACCAGTCCGCCGACGCCCTCACGCCTAGCTCCATCCGAAGTCACCGGCCCGCCTCTGACTCAGCCACCGCCATTCCTCCACCTCCACTGTGAAGAAAATCCCTAGACCGCAATCCCGACTCCACTTCGGTGGCGGGGGATTCTGCCTTCTCCTTCTTCGACTTCATGTCCCTTCGACCGCCATGGAAGCCTGCCAACCAGTTCCACGCCGCCGACGTCCTCATTGCCTAGCCCTATCCGATCCGCCGATCCGCCTCTGACTCAGTCACCGCCAGTCCTTCTCCTCCACTGTAAGCTTCTAACTTTCAAGGAATATAAGTCCAAGGAGATGACTTCTGCACCACATACGCTTGCTTATTTTGAGCCTCCGTCGTCTGAAGTCTTTACCTATCATCAGAAATTACACCCTCAAGTTGGTATTCTATCAAGTGATTCCGAATTTGCCTTGTATGACTATGCGAATGATGCGCGTAGGGTAGTATTTACTCTACTGGTTTCGGATTGCACAGAAGAAAAAATTCAGAGTATCAAGAAGGCTTGCATCAAGTCCTCGGTCATCTATCCATTAGATATGATAAGATACAATGGAAAGGATAAGCAGCATTTGATGGCTTTGATATACTTACCGTTCAAGACATTAAGGTGTCACTTGAGCGTCATAGATATTACTCAACAACCAAAGTTGTTTGCAAGAGTGCTCAAAGGGATAATCAGTGGAGTAATTAATCTGCAGAAGACCGAAAGGGTGTATGAAATAAATGAGCATACCCTGGCGGTGAAGGAGGATGGAATAGGTAGTGTTTTGTTGTTATCTGGAAAAGCTAAAGGTGGCAAAGCTAAAGGTGACAAAGCTAAAGGTGACGTTTCGAGCAAAGCTAAAGGTGACGTGGATGAGAAAACTGCAGATACAGTTTGTTGTGAGGAGTTTAAAAAGGTGAAGAATATCATTGATGGCTTGTTTATCGATACCAAGCAAAAGGATTTACCTGATGATTTGAAAACAGTATTAGAGTGCATGGGACGGGTTAAGACCAAGTTTCATTGTCGACGATTACTTCTAGCCCCCTTTTTTCTCGATGCCCATCGTAAGGTATTTGATTATATTCCTAGGATTTATGCAGCTGTCATCTGTTGCGAGGAGTACAAGAAAGCATTGGTGGAAACAACCTTTCTTTGGGAGGCTAGTGGTGCAGTTACAAACAGCGGGCTTGATGATCTAATTGAGGTTTGGGACAAAGGTAGTCAGAAAATGATATGGAATTACTATGATCTATTGCGTTTTCTCCGGAATGCTGTCGCTCACATCAGTGAGAGATGGAATGAGCTAAAACATGACGGCGCATCACCTCTACTGACACAACCCTGGATGTTGTTAAAATGGCTGAATCTTAACTTTCAGGAAGACGTTTTCAATCTTAGTTTTTTGAAGTCCTTCCCGGATCCGACTGACCCGAAAGCCAAAGGGAAGAAAACAAGTGAGGACAGTATTGGTAAAATTCCCATAGTTGATGTTGAATTTAGGTATGTTTTTTTGTCACTTTTCTTGTTTTATTCTCTTTTGCACTGAACGGGTGGTAAAATAAAAATTGGCTTTGCAGATTGTGGGCGACAAGTGAGTCAAGTTGACCTGTTTTGGAGAGCTCGCGGCTTATCTACGGCTGAGTATCTGAGAAATTATTTTGTATAGTTGGTAGTGCATCTGAGGATTTCATCTAGATGAGTGAACCCTTGGCTGGAATCCTCTAGACTTACCTATGGCTTTTTACTAGTTTACAATGCCTTAGTCTTTTGTTAATTGTTTTGTATATTCTGCCGGGTCTTGATGTTTTTTGGAAGTTTGGATACCCTGCTATCTTATGATTATGAATTTATGATCAAGTAATGCAATTTCCTTTTTTTTTTTTTTTCTATTTTGGTTGGTATGCTTATTGCTGACTGACATATTGATGAGGTGGGTAATGCATTAAAGATATGGATGGCAATATTGCATGAATGAATTCTATGATGGTGTGAATGTGGCCCTACAGGTTTAAGCATTTTCTACTAATTGAAAACCTTCTATTTTGATGGTGTGGCCCCTACACTTACCTGTCATTTTTAACTTGTTTACAACCCCTTTCAAGTCCTTTGTTAATTGTTTTGTTAAGTTAGTTCTTAATATGCTGTTAAGTGAAGTTCCACTTAACAGCATTTTTAACTCAGGAATTGAATCCATCAGATGCAACTGGCCCTCAATTTGCTCCACTATAGGCCAGACTTTGGGGGGTTTTCAGTTCCTCAATTATGCTGCTCGTTCTTTTCCCATGAGGTTTGCAGCATAGCTGAAGGTGGCGGCTGCTGGAAAGAAATCCCAACAATTCAGTGGAAGGAGGAGGAGCGGATAAGGTCACACGTGGTGGTTGGTAACCGCATGTATGCAGTAACTAATGAAGGATACCTCGAGTTTGACTCCACCACGGAGGAATGGAAAAGAGAACTTCTTACGGACATGAAATCTGTTAAAGTGGAGCCGTACACGGTAAAACGAGTGTGCGATATTCTTTACCTTGGATTCGCAAGGTGTGTAGGAGAAATTCCACGCCCACACGGAGGAGAGTGTCTCTTTGTGCTCTTTGCCCTATTGAATCATTATCGTCATAATATGTTTGCTGCTTATTGTACTTCGGCAGTAGCCTACGTTGTGACCTTCGTGGGGCGTGTTGTCTGCTATCAGCCACTGCCTGATTTCTTTGAGGAGGTAGCTTTCCAGCCCTGTGGCACGATAGCAGGTACCATGATTCAGGTTGATCCTGACAAGGCGGGAACAGTGTGCTCCGTTGTTAGCGGGACCATACTTCCGGATAAATCGAAAGAGGGATTATGTGTTCATCAATACTTTCTCTGTGGATGTGCTTGTTGATGCTGGTTACAAGGTTGAACAACTCTTGAAAAAAAGTGCAAGTGAGGTTGTGCAGGCTGAATTCGTGCGTATTGTTTCCAATCACAGATCTTTATACCATACAGATGCTGAATTGAAGAATGCGGAAGATATATCTGGGCGGTTTGTGGGTTGGCGAGCTTGCTTCGTGAACCCGTCTTAGCTTGCAAAATGGCATTAAATGAAACTGGATGAGTGAAAGTGAACCCCGAACCCTTGGCTCTGGGCCCTACACTCACAGTGCCTTTTTAAGTCCTTTTATTTTGTTAATTGTTTTGTTAAGTTAGTCCTTAATTAATACTGTATGCTGTTCAGTGAAGTTCTCAGGGTCTTAATGGTTTTTAAAACCCGTTTGGCTGTCCTGCTATCTCTTTTGAATAGACAACCCGTTTGCCATATCACCAATATAATGCCAAATCATAGTAGCGAATTAACGACTTTCTTCAAAAATAATAGTAGCGTATTAACGAGACATGTTTTTATAAAATTTAAACATTAGAGTAATTATCTCTACCAATAAAAACAAATAAAATACTTTCCTAATTATATCCTACCAACAAGAAAGTTTTGGACCTTAATCCTCTCTCTAAATTATCTTCTTCTATTTTCTCTACCAACAAATTTGTCTCTTTACAAAATCAAAATAGTGTTCACATTCATCTTATACTATTGTTATGCGCACAAAAATTTGCCTTTAATATACTGATCAAATACTCTTCTTGACTCTCCTCTTCACCTTCCGCTCCAAACTCCTCTTCAACCTAAAACCTGCAAAACAATGGATACAAGAGCGGGATTCACCTAATCCACCTCCAATGCTTACCATTGAACGCCGAGGTAAAGGATAAGACTTGCGAGCGAGTTCAAGCAAATATTGAATGTGCTTACCATACATGGCAAAGACATGTATTTATAATGGAGGAGAGGGAGAGAGGGGCCGAAATATCTACCCTCTAGGGCCGACCGATATAATGCATTGTCACCCAAGCAAGCAGTATCATTCTCCCCAATCCACGCGAATATTCTATCTGTCGACTAAGATAGAATCCTCCATCATAACGAATAATTACCATATTTAATTTTATAACAAACATATATATATATATATATATATATATATATATAGGGTTAGGTTCAAGTAAAGAGTGTTCTTACGGTAAATAGTAAGGAGTTTTCTCAGCCTTTAGATTTTAAGAAATCAATGGATATATAATTTTAGGTTATTAAAAGAGAAAAAGAAAAAAATCTAATAATATCTTAATTTCTCTCCCTTCTTTCCTTATTTTTTGCAACTTTTTTCACATCTAATTTTCTCTCTCTTCTAATTTTCATCGTTTCTATATATAAGCGCTGATAAAAAACTATGTCTAATCTAATGCATAATGAACAACTAATTATTATAAATGAACAACTACTTTATTGCGAATGACAACTACAATCTCACAATTATTAATAATAAACAACGAACAACTACTTATTTGGGAATGAACAACTATATATAATCTCATAATTATTAATAACAAACAATGAACAACTACTTATTCACGAATGACAACTATGTACAGACGCAAGAACAACTAAATAGTTGTTCATTCACGAATAAATAGTTGTTCATCCACGACTAAGTAGTTGTTCATTGTTTGTTATTAATAATTGTGAGATTATAGTTGTTCATTCCCAAATAAGTAGTTGTTCATTCACGAAGAAGTAGGTGTTCATTCGCGAATAAGTAGTTGTTCATTATTTGTTATTATAAGTGTGAGATTGTAGTTGTTCATTCGTGATTAAATAGTTGTTCATTTATAATAATTAGTTGTTCATTATGCATTAGAATAGACAGAAATATTTCATCAGCGCTTATATATAGAAACGATGAAAATTACAAGAGAGAGAAAATTAGATGTGAAAAAACTTATTTATTTTTTAAAGTTGCAAAAAATAAGGAAAGAATAGAGAGAGAAATTAAGATATCATTAGATTTTTTTCCTTTTCTTTTAATACCTAAAAATTATATCCATTGATTTTTTAAAATCTAAAGGCTGAGAAAGCTCCTTACTATTTACCGTAAGAACTCTCCTTACTTGAACTCAACCCTATATATATATATATATATCTTACCACACTTAAAACCTTATTACAAGAAAAAAAAATAGCATAATAAATAAAAATACCTTTTTGGCTGATAATAATGAAAATAATAAGGTAATTAATTTTTCCTGCTCACAAATGTCCCACTTGGGTGTTAGTTACATTAGAACACCTAAGACACAAGTAGTCTAGGACCTATTCGAAATGGCCATGCGGATTGGTCGACGGGTCCCCTTATCGTGCGTATGTAGAAGTCCGTTAATGCGATGTATGGGGGGTAGGTACGTCAACTATTTCTATACCTTTTTGGTTGATAATAACGAAAATAATAAGAGAAATTCCGTTTGGTACCCCCGAGTTTTTGACATTTCCTTTTGGTGTCCTAGAAAAAAATTATTCCTTTTGGTACCCTTATAGTTTATACAATGTTCACCTTGTGACCAAAAGTTAACTCTTCTATTAAAATATTATTGAAATATTCACCAAATCATTATCCCTGTAATTTAAGATTATCAAGTGGCGGAAAAAAGCTCCCACTGTCCATGTATTTCATTTTCTCCTATTTTCCCTCTCTCAAAACTCCCCACTTCCACCTTCCCTTAAGCCAATCTCTCTTTTTTTCACCCTTTCTAGCTTATTACTCTTCCTCCATGGCTAGATAAATATCCTCAGCAATGTCACCTTTCTCTTAGCCTTTAGATACAACATCCTCAGCGATCCATTATCTCAACTCCAAAACTGGAATTACTACGCCTCGACCCTACTCCGACCCGAACTGGACCTAGGTCACTAGCCTCGCCGGAGCTTAGCTTCTGGGATCAATCACCCTTGAACTCGGCCTCCTTGACAACCTTCAACACCTTGACCCCTCCAATAGCTTCTTCAATGGCACTCTCCCGAAAAGCCTCTTCAATTCCTCCCACCTCCAATCCCTCAATCTCTCCAATAATGTCATCTCCGGCGAGTATCCGATTAGATTCTCCTCTATACTACCTTGACCTCTCCGACAACGTTCTTTCCTGTTTAATTCCGAGAACCCATTTGAATTTAAAGAACTTGAGCGTTGTTTCTCTCCCGTGTCAATCACCTCTTTCTCTCTCGTGTACATTTTAAAATTTTTAATAATATTTTAATGGAAGAGTTAACATTTGGGTACAAGGTGAACATTGTAAAAAGTACCAGGCTTCCAAAAGGAATAAGTTTGTTTAGGACACCAAAAGGAAATGTCAAAAACTCGGGGATACCAAAAGGAATTTCCCAAATAATAATTAAGGAAATTAATTTTAACCGCTCAAAAATGCCCTACTTGGGTGTTAGTTACATTAGAATGGAACTAAGATGCAAGTACTCTAGGACCTATTTGAAATGACCATGCGAATTGGTCCACAATTCCCCTTACCGTGCGTATGTAGAAGTCCATTAATGCGATGTATGGGGGCAGGTATGTCAACTATTTCTATACGAATTCAAGCAAATTTTGAATGTGCTTACCATACATGGCGAAGACATGTATTTATAATGGAGGAGAGGGAGAGAGGGCTGAAATATCTACCCTCTAGGGCTGACCGATATAATGCCTTGTCACCCAAGCAAGCGGTATCTTACTCACCAATCCACGTAGATATTCTATCTTTCGACTAAGATAGAATCCTTGATAACATGTATTTTAGAGCATATTAGGACATGCATTTAGGACTTTAGTTTATATGTTTTCATGCATTAGTCTTGTGTTTTCTAGTACTTTTAGTTGAGTTTCCGTTATAAATGTCTACACGCGTATTTGTATGCTTTTCAGGTACTTTGGAGAAGTTTGAGCTTCATTGGAACGCGTTTGGATACTTGGCGGAATCAAGACTTTCGTCTAGGAGGCAACGAGACCGGAAAAGAACGATTCAAGAGCCGAAAGGAAGGAAGCACACGAGAAAAGGACAAGGTCGTGCACCTGAGTGCACGGTCGTGCAGGCGGTATCGATAATTCTTCGGATCGTGTGCCATAGGCGCACGATCGTGCGTCTCGATTCAGAGAAAGGAGTCCCCCGTGCGTTCCAAACGCACGACCGTGCGCACAAGGCTCAACCCATGCGTCCTCTAGGCAAAGATCGTGCGCTAGGCTTAGGTCGTGCATTTGGTGCACGGTCGTGCGTGGTCTAGTGCACGGTCGTGCGTATCGTAGTGCGTAGTCGCGCGCCTCGGCGCACGACGCGCGCCGTTGATCGTGCGCCCCTCTAGGTCGGGTTTTTGGGCCGCCTCTTCCACCGTATCCTTAGTATAAATACTTTACTTTGTTTTCTAGATTGGGAGACGACTTTTAACCTAGTTTTATTGCTTGAGAGACAAGTTTAGAGAGATTTGTTGGAGATTGAAGACTTGTTTTGATTTTGAGTTTGGATTTGCTGGATATTAATCAAGTTTGCTTGTTTCTTCAATCCGGTATGTTTCCTCTCGTTATTGAATTGATTTATTCTATTTCCATGTCTAGCTAAACCCCAAATTCTATGATTGGGGTGAACCCAATGATGTCTAGGTAGACTTATTTATTAAATTGCACAATCTATTGTTTGAAGCTTTGTTTGATTCAATCCTAGATGCTTTATGCCCTAGTAATTTATTTGAATGGGAACTTGCCAAAGTTTGAGACTGAAAGGTGAAAACTTTGATAAGTAGTTAGACAGGGAATTGAGACTGAAAGGTACATTTTCCTGTTGGAACCCTAAGATTTGAACTTGAGTTTTCTTTATTATGAAAATATTTTGAATTCTCTTGTGGAATAACAATTGTCATAGAAACCTTAAGGTTGGGTTAAGTTAGCAAGTCGCGAAAGCGGATGTTGATTCAATTTAATCTTAAATTCTAAGTGCTTAAAGGTCTAGATTATAATTTGCAAGTCACGAAAGTGGATGTTTAATTGAGTCTAGATACATTTGTTAACATTCGAAAGAATTTAGCGGATACATTAGACAATTGCCTTCAAACAAAGTCATAATTAAGATTGTGCAATCATCTTTTATAGTCTACCGAAGCATTATTGTGGTGATCCTTAATCTTAGAAGCCTTTCTCTCATTGATATTCTCATATTTACTTGTTTGTTTGCTTTAATTAGTTTCATAGCGAAAATCACAATTCAATCTTTCCTTATTTTACGACTTAGTCTACTGTTTTGAATATAATTAATACTACATAGTCCCTGAGTTCGACACCTTGGTATTACAACCGATCCCGTACACTTGCGGGGTAGGATTTGGCCTATCAAGTTTTTGGCGCCGTTGCCGGGGACTATAGTTAGTATTGGTTGTTTCTCACAACCGGTAGATTAGGCCTGTTTTTCTTTTTAATTTTGTTTCTTTTGTTTGTGTTTTCAGATTGTTCTCTAGTTCATGCGAAGAGCCCTGAACGCTCAACCACTCAATAATTTTGATTCTGAAATTAAGTGTACTTTCCGTAGAAGACTAAGAGAGCAACGTGCAATCCAAGCTATGGGTGATCAAGACCAAGATGCTCAGGCTTTACATAGAGCCTATGTTGCTGATCTAGAAGCCCAAATAATGGCTGCCAACAATCGATTGGCTGTGTTGGAACAAAACCAAGCGGTCCAAGAGGAAGAACAACACCCACAAACTCTTGTTGAATATATGAGGCCTGCTCAACATGGGCCTATTTCTGGTGTTGTCTATCCTGAGGTGCAAGCTCGTTTCTTTGAATTGAAGCCCTCCTTGATCAACATGGTCCAACAAAATCAATTTGGAGGTCTTCCATCTGAAAATCCTCATCAGCATCTCACTACTTTTATTGAGCTCATGGAAACTGTCAAAATCCATGAAGTCACAGATGATGCACTCAGGATAAGAGCCTTCTCATTCTCTTTAAGGGACAAGGCCAAGACATGGTTCAAGACTCTTCCTCAGAACTCCATCAGAACATGGGATGAGTTAGCCTCAGCCTTCTTGAACAAATACTTCCCACCTAAGAAGACTTTTGAAATGAGGCAGGAAATTATGAATTTCAGGATGAAAGATGGAGAGTCTTACTTTGAAGCTTGGGAGAGATTCAAGGAGCTTCTTGTGTTGTGCCCTCATCATTAGCAATCTAAGGTGGCACTTCTTGATATCTTCTACAATGCAATTGATGGTGCAACTCGTCTGCTAATTGACGCCTCATCTGGAGGTGGCTTGTCTAATTTGCAAACAGACGAGACATAGGATTTGATTGAAAGAACTGCATTGCACTCCCACAACTATTCTGATGTTCGTTCCACTTCTAGTGCTAAGAAAGCCTCTGGGATGTATGAAGTTGATGCCAATACTCAATTGAGAGCTCAGGTTGTTTTTCTTACTCAGAAGGTGAAGCAGATGGAAACAACTGCAACTACAGGAAAGCCCTTTGGTCCTACACCATCAAGCTCAGTGGTAAATTGTTAGTTTTGTGGAGCACGTGATCACACTATATCAGCTTGTCATTTGTATGCTTCTGAACGTGAGCCACAGGTAGGAGAAGTGAGCTACATGAATAACTACAATCGGGATGCATGGAATGACCCATACTCTAATACTTACAACCCCGGTTGGAGAAATCACCCAAACTTCTCCTATGGAAATAGTCAAGCACAACAAAGACAACCACCTGGGTTTCAACCAAAAGCTCCTCAACCACAAATTGCTCCTCCTGTGTCACAACCTCAACAATCAACTATGGAGCTTCTACTTGAGCAACTTGTGGCGGGTCAAAAAGCAAGTCAGTCCTTTCAACAAGAGGTGATCTCAGAGCTACAAGAGATGAAAAAGAAGCAGAAGTTGTTTGAGCAACAATTGGCTCAACAAGCCTTGAATGCTCCAAGACCGAGTGGTCAATTGCCTGGTCAACCTGAAGCTAACCCGAAAGGCCAAGTGAATGCTATATCTCTAAGAAGTGGAAGAGTGCTTGAGACTCCACCAATGACTCAAAAGGTGAAGGAGAATGAGCTACAACAGAAAGAGCTCCCTGAGAAGCCAAAAGAAGATGAGAAGGAGCCTCCATATGTTCCTCCACCACCATACAAGCCACCTCTACCATTCCCTCAAAGAAGAGCTGAAGCCCAATTGGATCCACAATTTAGAAAATTTGTGGATATGTTGAAGAAGCTCTGCATCAACATTCCTTTCACAGATGCCTTGAAGCAAATGCCCTCTTATGTGAAGTTCTTGAAGGAGATCCTATCCAACAAGAGGAAGATTGATGAATGCCAATCCATGTCGTTAAGCAAGGAGTGTAGTGCTCTTATTCAAAACAAGCTCCCTCCAAAACTTGGAGATCCAAGTAACTTTTCTGTCCCTATTGTCTTTGGTAATACTACTTATGATGCTTTATGTGATCTTGGAGCTAGTGTTAGTATTATTCCCTTATCCATCTGCAAAGAATTGGGTTTGGAAAAACCTAGACCTATAGGGATGACACTTTATATGGCGGATAGATCATCAGTTCTCCCCATAGGAATCATTGAGGATGTACCTATTTGTATAGGTAAGTTTTTATTCCTGTGGATTTTATTGTGTTGGATATTAATGCTGATATGCCTGTCCCAGTCATCTTGGGAAGACCCTTTTTAGCTACTGCAGGTACCATGATTGATGTTAAGCGTGGAGCCCTCTCCTTCACAATAGGTGATGAGAAAATTGAATTTAGTTTTTCAAAAGCTATTAAACAACCTTCTTGTGAGGATGATGATTGCAGGATAGATGTCATAGACAGGGAAGTTCATGGATCATTGATGTCTGTGGTCTCTAAGGACCAATTGGAGCTTAGTGTACCCGCTATTGAGGACCATGTGGAGAAAAGAGAGCTACTTGCTGATGTTGCTCAACCTTTTCAACAAGTTGTAGAGGTTACACGTCCTATAGTTGGTGATGGTGCCAAGGAGATGAAAGGTAGAGCTCCAAAGAAAAAGAAGAAGGATCGAGCAAAAATTAAGGTCAAGATTGGAGACAAGGTGATGCTATTCCATGAAAGATCCAACATGTTTCCAGGGAGCAAAGCAACAAGATGGTCTGGGCCATACATAGTGACTCGAGTTTTACATGGAGGTGGAGCTGAGCTTTGGCACAAAAACTCGGGAAAATTCAAAATACAAAAGCATAGACTGAAGCTTGTAGTTGATCCAAATCCGGTTAGGGTGGGTACCGAAGACCCTCCTGACCCGAGTACTTAAAAGAAGATGGAAGGTCAAACTAATGACCTTAAACAAGCGCTGCTTTGGAGGCAACCCAAGGTTAGTGTTTTCTTCTCTTTCTTTTATTTTCTACATTGGGGACAATGTAGATTTTAAGTTTGGGGGAGGGAAACATGTTTCATGTTAGTTAGATCGCATATAGTTTCATGCTAGATTGCATTTTCATGTTTAAAGTTTTTGCACTTGTCTTTGCATAAAAAAAATCAGAAAAATACAAAAAAAATCATGCATTTTAGGTGTTATTGAATCCCTTTTAATGAAAAACCCCTTGTCCCCTTAATTTTCATTGCATAACTCTAAAACCCCATGACATGCTTGAATTGTTGAAACCTCTATATATTAGCATGATTGTGGATTTGTATGTTTTGCATGTAATTGAATGAACACATGTAATCTTTTGAGATTTGAGATTATGCTGAAGTTCTAGACATGTTTAACCTTTTGAGATCATATTTTTAGCCTTTCTAGGACTAATTGTCCTCTCTTTATATTTCTTGAGTGTCTCACTATGACTTGCTACTCTAGAACTTGCGTTTAGATATCTATTTTGAGGCTGCTTACATGAGTCTTGCTTATGACATTAAAGTGATAGAGGCATTATATTTCATTAGCCTATATTTCCCTATCCACCTTGCATATTAATCCTTCTTTTTGAAGCCCCTGTTAGCGTTAATAGCCTATCTTTTTAAGCTCCACAAAGTTACATCCCGAGCCTAATGAGCCTGACCCTTCTGGAGAATAGGAATTTATGCTTGGATTTATTTTGTGAAGTTTGAGTGAGTTGGGGAGTTAAGAAGAAGAATGAGATTGGTGGATGAGTTGAAAGAAAGAAAAAAATAATGAAGTAAAGGGAATAAAGGTTGACAATGAAGAATGGTTTGAGCTTGAGAAATAAAAAGTGCATATGAAGAAAAAGTCTCAAAAACCATTAAGAGTGGGTTGAAAAAAAATTTCAAAAGAAGTGTGAGAAGGAAAAGAAAGAAGTTGAAATGAATGAAGGTTTGGAAAGAAAGTAAGATAAAAAGGGTTGTTGGTGTTGATGAAGCTTAATTTCTATTTTCCAGATTTAGCATCACATAGCCAAATATATTCCATGCCTTATTCTTTTCACCTTGGCCACGTTACAGCCCATCAAAAGATCTCTTGATTTTTTTTGTATGCAATGTCCATAGCGGTGGAGATTTAGAACACTGATGCAAGCATATGGCTGTTTAGTGGTCTTAGTTGAGAATTGAGCGAAACACTATACCCTTAAACACTTGAGTGTGAGAGACAAACACATTCTCCTAGTGAGGTCTAGAATGGATGCATTCTCTTGATCTTTTTGATTGTTTAAAGCATGTGCAATGATTTCAATTTGTAAACTACAAGTTTATTGATTAATGCTTTACTTCATTTGAGGTGGATACTTGGATTGCATTGTCTTGTGGGGTATCGAGTTTATTTCTTGCTTGAGGACAAGCAAGGTTCAAGTTTGGGGGAGTTTGATAACATGTATTTTAGAGCATATTAGGACATGCATTTAGGACTTTAGTTTATATGTTTTCATGCATTAGTCTTGTGTTTTCTAGTACTTTTAGTTGAGTTTCCGTTATAGATGTCTACACATGTATTTGCATGCTTTTCAGGTACTTTGGAGAAGTTTGAGCTTCATTGGAACGCGTTTGGATACTTGGCGGAATCAAGACTTTCGTCTAGGAGGCAACGGGACCGGAAAAGAACGATTCAAGAGCCGAAAGGAAGGAAGCACACGAGAAAAGGACAAGGTCGTGCACCTGAGTGCACGATCGTGCAGGCGGTATCGATAATTCTTCGGATCGTGTGCCATAGGTACACGATCGTGCGTCTCGGTTCAGAGAAAGGAGTCCCCCGTGCGTTCCAAACGCACGACCGTGCGCACAAGGCTCAGCCCATGCGTCCCCTAGGCCAAGATCGTGCGCTAGGCTTAGGTCGTGCGTTTGGTGCACGGTCGTGCGTGGTCTAGTGCACGGTCATGCGTCTCGTAGTGTGTGGTCACGCGCCGTTGATCGTGCGCCCCTCTAGGTCGGATTTTTGAACCGCCTCTTCCACCCTATCCTTAGTATAAAAACTTTACTTTGTTTTCTAGATTGGGAGACGACTTTTAACCTAGTTTTATTGCTTTAGAGACAAGTTTAGAGAGATTTGTTGGAGGTTGAAGACTTGTTTTGATTTTGAGTTTGGATTTGCTGGATATTAATCAAGTTTGCTTGTTTCTTCAATCTGGTATGTTTCCTCTCGTTATTGAATTGATTTCTTCTATTTCCATGTCTAGCTAAACCCCAAATTCTAAGATTGGGGTGAACCCAATGAATTCTAGGTAGACTTATTTATTAAATTGCACAATCTATTGTTTGAAGCTTTGTTTGATTCAATCCTAGATGCTTTATGCCCTAGTAATTTCTTTGAATGGGAACTTGCCAAAGTTTGAGACTGAAAGGTGAAAACTTTGATAAGTAGTTAGACAGGGAATTGAGACTGAAAGGTACTTTTTCCTGTTGGAACCCTAGGATTTGAACCTGAGTTTTTTTTATTATGAAAGTATTTTGAATTCTCTTGTGGAATAACAATTGTCATAGAAACCTTAAGGTTGGGTTAAGTTAGCAAGTCACGAAAGCGGATGTTGATTCAATTTAATCTTAAATTCTAAGTGCTTAAAGGTCTAGATTATAATTTGCAAGTCACGAAAGTGGATGTTTAATTGAGTCTATATACGTTTGTTAACATTCGAAAGAATTTAGCGGATACATTAGACAATTGCCTTCAAACAAAGTCATAATTAAGATTGTGCAATCATCTTTTATAGTCTACCGAAGCATTATTGTGGTGATCCTTAATCTTAGAAGGCTTTCTCTCATTGATATTCTCATATTTACTTGTTTGTTTGTTTTAATTAGTTTCATAGCGAAAATCACAATTCAATCTTTCCTTATTTTACGACTTAGTCTACTGTTTTGAATACAATTAATACTACATAGTCCCAAAGTTCGGCACCTTGGTATTACAACCGATCCCGTACACTTGCAGGGTAGGATTTGACCTATCAATCCTCCATCATAACGAATAATTACCATATTTAGTTTTATAACAAACATATATATCTTACCACACTTAAAACCTTATTAAAAGCAAAAAATAGCATAATAAATAAAAATACCTTTTTGGTTGATAATAACGAAAATAATAAGGTAAGTAATTTTACCCGCTCACAAATACCCCACTTGGGTGTTAGTTACATTATAACGCAACTAAGACGCAAGTAGTCTAGGACCTATTCGAAATGGCCATGCGGATTGGTCGACGAGTCCCCTTACCGTGCGTATGTAGAAGTCCGTTAATGCGATGTATGGGGGCAGGTACGTCAACGTTAATTCATCGTTGTATAAAGCCAGGTACATCAACTATTATGAACTCGACTGCCAACTCCTTCTTTTCCAAACTGACCTAGGTCTTGTACATTCTAAGAGGGAACGTTGGATATCCTCCAAGTCTAGTGAGCTGCATCTTGATTGGGACCAAATCTTGATTCTTCTTCCCTTGGAGTTTGAAGACATCATAATACATGATATCAACCGAGCTCCATGGATCCACTAGTGCCTAACACACCTTCAAGCCCTCAAGCTCGAATGTGAGGACTAAGGGGTCATTGTGCGGGATTTGGACTGTCATAAGGTTCTTATCCCGGAAGATTAAACCGTCAACCGCAAGTGTGGGAGGCAGCAATTGTCGTGGTTCAGTTTGCTGAACTTACATCACTTTCAGCTCGTGACATGATTTCTTGAAATTGCTCCTACCTTCTGCATCCTCATTCTTGTATGTTGCCGAGATTGTTTGGACGACCTCAATTTGCTTCTTTCTCAACTCTCCCTTGTCTTACGGTTCCTTTTTCTCAATGTACTCGCAAAAGTACCCTTCTTGAACCAAATCTTCAAGGAACTTCTTAAAGGATTCACAATCTTCGATTATGTGCCCTCGTACCCTATGGTACATGTAATATTTCTGGCTTCGGACGTCGTCCTTGGGGATCTCATCCCACAAGGGGTAGCTCTCATGCTTGATGCGTGGTAGAATCCTATAGATCGGGATGCTAAAGGTTGTGTAGACCACTCTAGCTTATTCTCCGGACGAGTTTGTTTTCCGCTCAATGTTCCCGCTCTAGGAACGGCGTGACTTTCGTTGTGGAGAGGGCGATTTCCCTTTCATCTTGTAGTTGGCCTCTTCCAAGCACACATATTGGTGGACACTCTCATGAAGCTCAACAATGGTGAAAGGAAGACGAAGTGTCAAGTCTTCCCTTAACTTGGTCTCAAATGGGATTTCCCTCTTAAATGCAGTAATTGCAGTCTTCTCGTTACACCCATTGATCTCGGCATAGCACTCCATGAAGCAATTGGCAAAGAGGCGCAAGATTTTGTTCTTATCTTTTCTAAAGCTGAAGGGTGTGTCTACAGACGCCTCATCACGGATATTGACTATGTAGTACCTCACGAATTCAGTGGCAAGTTGATCCCATGACCGGATCGATCTAGGTTTCAAACTATGGAACCACTTTAATGCATCCTTGTCAAGGCTACCCGGGAACATCTTGCACATTATAGCATCGTCGCAAACCCATATATAGATCCATCTTATGCTAGAAAGTGGATATGTGGTTCACGGGGTCTGAATGCCCATCAGGTAGAGTGAATGATGGTGGTGAGAACTTTGTCTGGGGCTTGACGCGTTAGATGCTTTTATGGAATGGTGTTGATGTTACCACAACTAGCTTGTGCTTGGATTGCTCTTGAGCCAATTGCAAGGTTCCACCTTGCACTCTTAACAGATCAAGCAACCTTCTTTCGGTGCGCTTTACGGCTCGATCCTTTCCTTCACACCTTTCCTTGCTTTCGCTTTGACGTCGGTTATGCCGTCTTTTCTTCTTATTGCCCCGATCATGAGCTGACTCGCGCCTTGGTTAGACCCCGGGTTTTGGCCTCAACGATCAAGGCTCGTGATCACTGCATATAACCTACCATGCGCGATCCGAGCGAGGCTCGTGATCGCTGCATATAATCTACCATGCGCGATCCGAGCGAGGCTCATGATCGTTGCATATAATCTACCATGCGCGATCCGAGCGAGGCTCGTGATCGCTGCATATAATCTACCATGCGCGATCCGAGTGAGGCTCGTGATCGCTGCATATAATATACCATGCGCGATCCGAGCGAGGCTCGTGATCGCTGCATATAATCTACCATGCGCGATCCGAGCGAGGCTTGTGATCGCTTCATATAATCTACCATGCGCGATCTCAGCGAGGCTCGTGATCGCTGCATATAATTTACCATGCGCGATCCGAGCGAGGCTCGTGATCGCTGAATATAATCTACCATGCGCGATTCGAGCGAGGCTCGTGATCACTGCATATAATCTACCATGCACGATCCGAGCGAGGCTTGTGATCGCTGCATATAATCTACCATATATAATCTACCATGCGCAATGCGAGCAAGGCTCGGGATCACCGAACAATTAAAAAATAATAATGCCTGATAGCACTCGGACCATGGGGTTGGATCGGGATAGGATGGGCCTTTGGAACCCTCGGAAAACACGCAGCATAACCACAAGCAAAGATAGAAAGAAAACTGCATAAAATAAGACCGCGAAGGCAGAAGTATCATAATTACAGACCCCAGAGGGGCCACCAAAATCCTTAAAAAACAAAAAACAAAGATTGCAAGGGCGCCCTTCATTCATTCGGCTTATCGGAGGAAGGATCCATGGAGACTTGGCGAATGGGCTAGGCAATAATCACTTCGAGGTCGGAGTTGGGCACGTCCTGCGTGGGGTTAGGGTCGCCCAGGGCGGGGTTCAAATCTTCGTGGACCGAGAGATCGGCGGCAGGAACTTCATTCTCCCTTGGTGCAACCCCACTCTCGTTGTCAAGGAAGAATTCGCATTCTCCCTTGGTTTCCCCCATTGTCAGCCCATAGTTGGTGATGAAAAAGGCGATGCAGGAGTCGATGTGCTGGTACTTCGCCACCACCTGCTTTACCTTTACGCGAATGGCATGCGGGTACATCCCATCAATGTTGCTCAACAGCTCTTCCTGGTACTCAATAGACTTAACGTACTTGGGCCGCACAGCCTCCACCTCTTCGTTAAGTTCCTTAATGCGGCGGTGAAGGCTTCTGTTCTCCTCCTCGACCTTCCGGAGCTCCGACTCTTTCTCCCTAAAAAACTTGTGCTCCTCGAAAAGTTTGGTCCGGAGATCCTCAACCTCGGCCCGCAGATCCCCAACCAAGGCCATCGCCTTCGCCCTCACCTCGACATCCTTCGCCTTGGCTGCTGCCTTGGTTCATCCTTTGCCGCAACCTCTGCGGCCCGAGTCCGCCTCTCCGCCTCGGCGAGATCCTTCTCCTTCTTCGTGCACTCCTCCGTGCGGGCCTTAAGCGCCACCTCCATCTTGTCCATTCTCTTTTGGAGGAGGGTGATGCGGCTACAAATATAGTTCTCAAAGAAGGTGTGCTGAAAAACCAAAAGTATGTTAGGAGAAAACAAGCATGAAACTTTCAAGCAAGGCTTACGAAAAAGAAGCAAAACATACCATCACTGAGTAACGGAGGGCCTCGTCATTAAGGGCGTCCTCGGAGAGATTGTTTGCCCACGCGATCTTCTCCTTCCAGTCGTCCCTATTCCAGTTCTTGAGCGCGCCCCGGGATGGCCCGGGGCAGTGGAACTTCGCGGGGGAAGGACCGGTGGCGGAGAGAGCCCGCCCCTCAAAATTGAGGCTGGGTACGATCTCCCTCCCCGAGGAACTGCATTGGTCGTCCCCCTTATGCTTCTATCTCTTTTCCTTGCGGGGCGACGCCTTCGATTCCTTTCGCTTGGACCCGGCCCCGTCGTCGGATCCTCGGGGGGCGTGGGAGGACGCTCTGGTAGCGTCTCCTTTGGGTGGTGATATTCGTGTTTTTAGTATAGTTTTTGGTGTGTGTCTTAGCTTGTTTAGGTTTAGTTTTAGTAGTTTTTAGAGTTAGTTTTGTGTGTTTTTGGATGAGTTTGCATATTTTGTGAAAAGTATGGAAGCTACTCAGTTTTATGTCTTTTTGTAGGATTTTAGCAGGAAAGAGCGCTTTTTGGATGGATTGGAGTGCTGTGGTGGAGGATGGAAGACTTGAAGTGAAAGAGGAAGATGGCATGAGAAGATCAAGTGAAGTCCAAGTTTTTAAGTGAAGAAGAGTTGAAGAGAAGCCAAATCCCAGGCTCGTTAAACGAACCTGTGAAGGGTCGTTAACGAGGCATAAAGATAGAATTTTTTGGCGAATTTTGTGATGTATACCGACCCTGTGCGGAAGTCGTTAGTGAAGATTCCGTGTCGGTAGAGTTTAAATGACTTATTTTTGGGTAGTTCTATCTTATATCTTATATCTTGTTATCTTTTAGAGTTAGTTTCTAGCTTTTAGGTCTTTTTAATAAGATAGCTTTTTAGATAGATTAGCTTTTCTATATAAACACTTGTCCCCTCTTTAGTCTAAGGAGATCAAGGATCATAACAATAGAGGAGGAGAAGGAGGAGAACTGAATCAAGGGGGAGAGACGAGTAGAAGGATTGCGAACCGAGGTCGACCGAGAGAGAGAAGTTGGGTCGTTAGTCAGTGTTCTGTTCGGAATTCCTGTGTCTTCGATTTCTTCTGGATTTTGTAAGACGATAATTCTCTTATTTATTTTAATTGAGTTTGTTTTGTTTTCAATGTTTTCTCTTATTGAAGTTATTTGCTTTATGATAATGAGTTGTGAGTAGTTTTCTTATCTAGGATCGGGGTTGAAACCCGGAATAGTTATGCATGTTAGATAAGTAAAGTTGATGTTTTGAATGCCTTTCTATCTAGTTTTATTGCTTGTTGTGTTTATGCTTAGATGATAGTCGAGGTAATTCGAGTTCTCAATTTGATCGAAAGAGAAAGTTGTTGACTTGAAGGTTGATATTGTTCGATTACGAAAATTTCGAGCTTTGGATCCAAAACAAGTGATTAAGTGAATTGATTGATGAGAACTAATTGATTTGCTTGCTAGTCAACGAAAGTTGATGAATCTATCTTTTTAAAGGCATGATCTTTATCTTCTTATGAGTTTCTATGCATGACTATGTTGTGGTAACCCTTTGTCCTAGATTTTTATTCTTATTTGGGTTTAACACTCGTTATTATTCGTTATCGAGTTAGTGCCTCGATATTGATTTTGTGTTTTCGCTCGTTAATCTGTGTTCGAAGTAGTTTCCCAGGTTCGTTAACGACCCTGACAAGGTCGTTAACGAGGTTGGTCGTGAGTGTTTTTGCTGTTCTTTTTCTTGTTTTTAGTAGTCGATAAACAAACAACCGTGCTTCCCGTGGAACGATCCTGACTCCCCTATACTCAGCGGGGTCTTGACTTATAAATTTATTTGTTGTCAAGTAAATCCCTCTTAACAAATTGGCGCCGTTGCCGGGGAAGCAACATTGTTTGTTTGTTTATCTGTGGGTCCGAGAATAGCCCGACCCCATTTTTGTTTTTAATTTTGTTTTCTATGTCAGTTTTCTCAGCGTATGCCAGCTGGACGTCGAAGGCTCGAATTTGACAACACCGGTTACTCTTCTGAACCAGAGCGCTCCATGCACTATAGACGCCGAGAAAACTGAGCCATGGCCACACCCGAAGAGATAGCTCGTTAGATGGAAGCCCTTCAGAGGCAGATGGAGGCGTTACAAGCTGACCGAGACGCCGCTAATGCCGAGGCTGAACGAGCACGAGTGAACAATGCTCATTTACAAGAAGAGCTGAATGCCTATCCAAGGAACGCAAAACAATACATGCATCCAGAACTGAGGGTGCCAGAATCTCCTATTGTGCTTCCAGAGATAGAGAAGACTTTTGAGATTAAGTCTCAATTTATATCCTTGATCAAAAGGGCTCAGTTTGAAGGGAAACCTACTGAATGCCCTATGGAACATATTAGAAATTTTCTTGATTTATGTGACACCATAGCTGCTGAAGGTGTCTCACTTGAATATGTTCTATTAAAAGCTTTTAGATGGTCTCTTTCTGGAAAGGCTCTGAGTTGGTTGGAGAGCTTACCTCCTAAGTCTATCAGGACTTGGAAGGCTTTGTATGATCAATTTCTTACAAAGTTCTTCCCTCCTGCTAAGACAACGGAGTTGAGAAAACGCATCACCTCCTATCACCAGCTGCCTAACAAGACCTTTGTAGAGACTTGGGAAAGATTTAAGGAAATGCTTAGACAGTGCCCTACTCATGGGCAACCTTTATATGTTCTTCAAGAAATCTTTTTCCAGGGGATAAATGCAGAGACGAAGAACCGCATCAACACGCATACAACGTGGGGTTTTATAGAGATGGATCCCACAGCTGCATGGGAATTGCTGGACAAGTTGTCCAACTATGATGCCATGTATGGTACCCAACAATCATCCCATCCCCAGAGACGTCTGTACGTGCCTAGCAAGGAAGATGTTGATCCAGACGTCAAAAATCAATTTCTGCAAGACGAGGTCAACCGTATGAAGAAACATGTAAGTTTCTTGAAATCCTCTCAATCTTGTCAAGAATGTGGTTCTTCTGCCCATAGTACTTCTGCTTGCACTAACATAGAGCAGGTAAGAACCGCTGAGACATATGCTGAAGTGCATTATATGAGGGGCCCATACAGGAACCAACCTAGTAATTTTGACAGGTCCAACAATTATCCAACATGGGGGAACCAAAATCCGAATTCAAACTACACAGCACCTCCATCGGATAGAAGACTTGCATCATATCGACCTCCAGGCTATCAAGAGCCACCATCGTGGGTACAAGGGCTACAAGAAAGCATTAACAGAGTCAATAACAAGGTTAACGACGTGCAAGTCAACCTTCAAAGCCAACTAAAACGATGGAGAGAATTCGATGTATGGAAGAAGAATGTCGACTCTCGACTAGGGAACCTTGCTGCACAAATTCCAAGACCACAAGGGAAACTCCCGGGCCGTCCCGAGGAAAACCCCAGAGGACAAATAGCAGCGGTACACCTTAGGAGTGGGAAGACACTACCGGAGCGTGTCCAGGCTAAGGAGAAGAGCCCTAAAACAGGTGAGGAAGCCACGACTCAGCTCGTTAACGAACCATAGAGGGTCGTTACCGAACCTGCACATGGTGACGATACTTCCATGGTCGTTAACGACAACCCAGGTAAGTTTCCTATTCCAAGTTCCTCTCCCAATCCTAGGCTCCTTAACGACCCAACCAGGATCGGTAACGACCCACCGAGTGTACCAATCGACCCTATTGTCGATCGGGTAGCATCACCTCTCAAACCTGAATTGGTTCCGAGAATGGTGAAATCTCTTCCTTTTTCCACTAAGAAATCTAAGGACTCTACTGAGAGTAAGTTCAAGCATTTCGTAAGGATTCTCCAAGGCATTAATATTTCTATCCCATTCGCTGAGGCCCTAAGTGAAATGCCGGCTTACACAAAATTCTTGAAAGATATTCTTAGCAGGAAATGATCCATTACAGAGTTGCACGATGAAGTTCGATCCATTGCTCTACCATAAAAGCTAGGCGATCCAGGGAGATTTGCCGTAACAATTGGCATAAGCGACCACAAATTCAAAGCTTTATGTGATTTGGGAGCCAGTGCCAGTTTACTCCCTTTATCAATCTGGTCAAAAGCAAATATGGGACCATTGGAGCCGATCAATATGAGACTATACATGGCAGACGACTCGTGTGTCAAGCCAACTGGGGTTGTAGATGACTTTCCGGTTCAAGTGGGCAAATTCTTTGTTCCTAATGATTTCATAGTCATGGCAATGCCCGAAGACCCGGTGGTTCCTATTATATTGGGGAGACCATTCCTCGCCACAGCCGGAGCCATAATTGATGTTAGGAAGGGACTCCTAACTTTCGAAATTGGTGATGAGGCGACGGAATTTCGGTTCAACCCGACAATGAAGGAGACAGGTAGAGTCGAAGTCAAGATGCTCCATACCCACAATAAATTTTTCGAATGTGGGGACCCCGTTGGAACATTAGTTTCGAATGATGAATTCACTGGTCAAAGATGGGCCGAGATAGCCCCTGCAGTTTCGGTAACGAGTCCCCCAACCTCGGTACCGATTCTCCCAGCAGAAGAAACTAGCTCGTTAACGACCCCACCAACATCGTTAACGAACTTGGCCGAAGACAATGAAGTATCGGCGTTTGAATACCTTGAAGAGGTGTTAAAGACGGAACCACAAGAACCAATTCTCATTCCAGCCCAGCCTTCTCCAACACTAAAATCTCTTCCGGATTCCCTCAGGTATGAATTTCTTGGCCCTAATTCTACCTTCCCTATCATCATCAATGCTAAATTAAAAGATGAGGAAGTAGAAAAGTTGTTGAATGTGCTTAGGTTGCATAAAAAAGCCATAGGTTACTCCCTAGATGATATAACTGGCATATCCCCTTCACTTTGCATGCATAGGATATATACATGGAGGATAATCATAAACCCACTATAGAACATCAACGTAGGTTAAATCCTAATATGAAAGAAGTGGTCAAAAAGGAAATCATTAAATTACTTGATGCAGGGATCATATTTCCTATATCGGACAGCCAATGGGTTAGTCCGGTCCATGTAGTTCCAAAAAAGGGGGAATGACCGTAATAGAGAATGAAAAGGGAGAACTAATCCCCACTAGGACCACTACTAGTTGGAGGATGTGCATTGATTATAGGAAGCTTAACAGTGCTACTAGAAAAGATCATTTTTCGCTTCCTTTCATTGATCAAGTGCTAGAACGCTTAGCCCAGCATGATTATTTCTGTTATTTAGATGGCTATAGCGGTTTTTGGCAGATTCTCATTCATCTTGATGATCAGGAAAAGACTACCTTTACATGTCCCTATGGGACTTTTGCTTATAAAAGAATGCCATTTGGGCTTTGCAACGTCCCTGCCACCTTTCAAAGGTGTATGATGGCAATTTTTTCTGATATGATAGAGGATATTGTAGAGGTCTTTATGGGTGATTTTTCTGTATATGGTTCTTCCTTTGATACTTGTCTTGTTAATCTTGCATGTGTTCTTAAAAGATGTGAAGAAACTAATCTTGTGCTTAATTGGGAAAAATGTCATTTCATGGTTCAAGAAGGGATAGTATTAGGACATCTTGTCTCAAAAAGAGGGATAGAAGTAAATAAAGAAAAAATTGAGCTCATTGAAAAACTACCTCCTCCCTCTTCTGTAAAAGACATTAGGAGTTTCTTAGGGCATGGTGGCTTTTATAGACGCTTTATCCAGGATTTTTCTAAGATAGCTAAACCTCTGACTAACCTACTAATGAAAGATGTAGTGTTTGAGCTGTCTCCAGAATGTCTTGAAGCATTTTACAGGTTGAGAGCAGCCCTCATCTCCGCCCCTATTATGCAGTCCCCAGATTGGACTTTACCCTTTGAGATTATGTGTGATTGCAGTGACTACGTTGTTGGCGCAGTGTTGGGACAACGGAAAGATAAGAAGCTCCATGCCATCTACTATGCAAGTAAGACGCTTGACGAGGCGCAGAGTAAGTATACCATAACGGAGAAGGAATTCCTAGCAGTGGTATTTGCTTTCGAAAAATTCTGTTCCTATCTTGTTGGTTCAAAAGTGATTGTTTATACTGACCATGAGGCTGTTAGATATTTAATGACCAAAAAGGACGCAAAGCCTAGGCTGCTTCGTTGGATGCTCTTATTGCAGGAATTTGATCATGAAATCAGAGACAAAAAAGGAGTAGAAAACTTAGTAGCAGATCACTTGTCAAGGCTGCCGATTGAGCATATCACCGAATCCAACAATGAAGTGCCAATCAATGACTCCAGACCAGACGAACACCTCATGTTGAATGAGGTGGAACTAGACAAGGCCCTCGTTACCGATCCCTTCAAGGTCGTTAACGAATCACCGAGGCTGGAAGGCATAGTTCACGATGGCGAAAACTCGAAGTGCATCTACACAACAATCGGGAAGCTTGTTATCAAGCCACGAGAGGTCGTTACCGAGGGTAACAAAACATCTCAAGGGTCGTTAACGACCCATACAGATTCAGTAACGACCCATTCATGTAAGTTTTCTCAACCAAAACTCGTTCAATTCAATACAATCCCTTCCTCGCCTCTTGCTTCTACTTCTTTCACATCAATTCATGTTGTTAGAGGGTGAAAAGTCCCTTGGTTTGCGGATTTTGCTAACTATCTTGTAGGAGGCGTAATCCCCGAGGGACTAACTCCACAAAGGAAAAAGAAGTTCCTTCACGATGTAAAACAGTACTATTAGGATGATCCTTACTTGTTCAAGCAAGGAAGTGATCACCTCTTTAGACGTTGTATCCCAGAAGAGGAGATAGAGAGCATGACCCATCAATGTCACACACTTCCTACTGGAGGCCATGCAAAAGGATTCAAGACCACGACGAAGATTCTTCAAAGTGGTCACTATTGGCCAACCATTTTTAAAGATGTACAAGCATATGTGACAACATGTGATGAATGACAACGCTCGAGCAACATCACTTGGAGACACGAGAACCCGCTAACCGGGATACTAGAGGTCGAGTTATTCGACGTATGGGGCATAGACTTCATGGGACCTTTTCTCGCATCGGGCCCCTACAAGTATATCTTGGTTAAGGTTGATTACGTCTCTAAGTGGGTGGAGGCCGTTGCTACAAGGACCAATGATTCTAAACCGTGGCCAAATTTATTAAAACTAACATTTTTCCCAGGTTTGGTGTCCCAAGGGTCCTCATTAGTGATGGTGGATCTCATTTCATAGAACGGAGCTTTGAAGCACTCTTGGTCAAGTATGGAGTATCACACCGGGTGGCAACACCATACCACCCCCAAACTAGTGCCCAAGTTGAGGTTTCAAACAGGCAGATCAAGAGCATATTGGAAAAGACGGTGTCCCGCTCTAGGAAGGATTGGTCGTCCAAGCTGGACGACGCTCTATGGGCATATAGGACGGCATACAAGACGCCCCTACGCACCACCCCCTACAATCTAGTGTATGGCAAAGCATGCCATTTACCGGTCGAGATGGAACATAAAGCATTATGGGCTCTTAAGGAGCTCAACATGAACCTCGACGCAGCCGGAGCAAAACGATTCATGGACTTGCAAGCACTAGAGGAGCTGAGGCTTAAGGCGTACGAAAAGGCTGAAATTTACAAAGAACGCATCAAACGGTGGCACGATCTAAACTAGTGCCCAAAACGTATGAAGTTGGTGACAAGGTACTTCTCTTCAATTCTAGACTCCATCTATTCCCGGGAAAACTAAGGACAAGATGGAGCGGCCCATTTGTGGTTCACCACATCTATCCGCACGGGGCGATAGAGTTAATCGATAACCAAGGCGCTATCTTCAAGGTTAACGGCCACCGATTGAAAAAGTTTCATGAGCAGCCCGACCCGGATGAAGAGATTAGAGTCACCATGGCTCTTACAACGTCGGACTAGCCAAGGTAAGTACGTCGGGTTGACGACGTTAAAAATAGTGCTTACGGGAGGCAATCGGGTTTTAGTATAGTTTAGTTTTTTTTTCTTTCTTTCATTTTAGATATTTTTCTTAGCTTTCTTTTGAGTTTTTTTTAGTAGTTTTTAAGGTAGCAAGGTAGAATTGTTCTTTAAGCTAACCTGAAACAGGAGTTGGGCTCGAAAAAACACTCGAAATGAGGATACGCAGGCTCGTTAACGACACCCACCAAGGTCGTTAACGACCCAATACAGGACCCAAATAGGCAGACGGGCAGGTAAGTTTTTTTGACCTAATTTTATGTTCTATCTTTTACTATGTGCCGCCTTTCCCCTATTCACCTACCCCCAGCCCTCTCCCATAAAAAGCCCTTCCAAAATTCCCAAAATCCACTCTCAATCTCCCAATCCAAAGCTTAAACTCTCAAAATCCTACTGGTTGTTCTCTCTACCGATCGGAATTTTTCACCACCACATTACCCCCGAAATTACACCCCATTAACAAACCTGCAACTCTTGCATTCGTAACCAACGAGGACTCAACTTCGGCAGGACGAATCAGATTCAGGCTCGGCAATGTTAGTCGAGAGTTCACTATGGCGGAGTTCAATGGTATTCTCGAGCTCCCTAATCCTTCTCGGGACTACAACATCAAAGACTACAAAGTGACAAGGACTTGGAGCTATATCACCGGGGAAGTAGAGCCTTCCGCTGCAGCACTTTCCGGGGCAAGCATCATCAACCCCATTTTCCGGATCATTCTCCGAGTCCTAGCAGCTACATTTTGGCCCAAGAGAGAGTTGAACAGGCCAACGAGGACGGAAGTAGCTTGCCTCCGTACCATACTATTTGAAGATCCCGCCCCATTGAACTTGGGGTATGAATGGCTACAATATGTGGAAAAGCATGGGATGAAGTCAAAGGAAGTGTGGTGCGGAAATTTGGTTAGTCTCTTGGCAACCAATCTTGGAGTCGATCTCACCCTCTACACGTCATCCCACGCCCAATTGCTCAACAGGAATTACTGGTTTAGCTCCAACATTTTTACTCAGGTTGGGGACGGGTATACTACAAAAGTTCAAGGCCGAGATTTCATACCCACCCTGGCTAATTTGGAGCTGTTATACGTACCGAACTAGTACGAGTCATGGACGGGTCACGCTTTCCCGTTAGAGCACAAGCCACAGGATGAGCCATCACTTAGGCCGTGTGAGACGCGGTTTGAGAGAGAGGGAAAAGATATGGACTATGATGATGATGATACTGAGGCGGCTACAGAGGCGGACACGGAAGAGCTCGACATCGAGGAAGACGGCCTCGATACTGAAATTCTGGGCAACAACATCTTCGTTAACGAGCCCACCAGGGTCGTTAACGACCATTTTGAGGATACTACCGAGGCACACAGCTTCGGTAACGACCCCCCGCAGCCACCTGTCGAGCCACATTCATATGGTCTTATGCCTTACAATCCGGTAATTTTTCAAGAACACTTCCAGCCTCACAACCAATATCAACCACCTCCTCAACCCGCTTACACTAGATCGAGTGTCCCACCTCCATGGGCCAACGATCTCTCATCTCAGATGCAGCAGCTTAACTTGAAACAAGATCATATCCACCAAAGGATGGATCGGTGGGAGAGTGTTTACTCTGCTCGCATGACTTTAGATGATGCAAGGCATCAGCGGAGAGAGGCGGATGATGCAGAGCGCTGGAGGACGATGTACGATTTTATGGGGAACTTTGAGCAGCGGTTCCCACCACAAAGGCGCTGATCTAGTTTGAGAAGTTGTTTCTTTTCTGCTTCAAAAATCTTGTAAGTTTTTCTGTTTTCTTTTCTTTCTTTTTCTTTTTCTATTCTATTCTTTTCTTCTGCTTATCTTTATTCCAGTGGGGACACTTTAATTTTAAGTATGGGGTAGGAAAGGGTAGAAAACTTGTGCATTGTTTGTCTTGTTTGTTTTGTCTGTTTTGTTTGTTTTAAGTAGTTCTTTGCTAAAATAAAAAATCACAAAACATTCAAAAAAAAAATTCAAAAAAAAAGTTTTAGAATGGATAAATACCCTCTTTCTTATGGTTCTATGATACTAATTTCTAACATGATCATATAATTCCTTGCAAGCATGTCTTTGATAGTATAGCCTGATGCTTGATATGAAGTTGTTTTTATAGAGGAATAGCATTTGATGAAATTGAGCATATATACTTTTTAGCATAAGTGATGCAATCCAACAAAAATTGTTACCTAGTGAGTTATTTTTGGCCTTATAGGGAGAACATTAAAAATCCCTCTTCTTTTCTTCTGTGATTTACTCTCTTTATGTATATTATCTCTTGGAATTGTGACGGTTATCTATTACTTGAAGCCTATATAAGATTTATAGTTCATTACTTGTGAAAGTCATATAATGGAGAACTTATTTTTCATAAGCCCTACTAATCCCTATCTACCCTTATATTATCCTCTTTTTGAAACCAATTTGAACCTAAAACCTTTTATTTATAGCTCCACAAAATTGTTCCCTAACCGAGATAAGCTTGACCCTATCCGGGGATTAGGACTTAGTTTGGAGAGGATTGTTTTGTTGATTGGAAGATTGTAAATGGTTCGAAAGTTGAGGTTTTTGGGAAGGGTAGGTTGGAAATCTCTTGTGTTTATTTGCAAGAAGATCTCTTGGTAAGAAAAGGATGCACAAAAAGAAAGTTGTTGAAAGGAGAGAAGAATGAGTACACGATGGAGTTCGTTAACGACCCAGTTGGCTCGTTAACGAGGCTGTTCGAGAAGGAAAAAAGAAAAAAAAGAAGCTGAAAAAGAGGAGTGAAATATAAGATAAAACAGAAGAGAAGATGTGCATTTGTGTTTAAGAGATAAGCTAGAGATTCTTTTTAATGTTTTATGAGACTTTCTAGGATATGTTGGGTGAGTGAGTAAGATTGAGCATAATGTAGAGTGAGTTTGGTATATTGTTTCTTATGAGAGTTTTATGTGAGTTTTACGAGTCTTTGATTCCCGGATATTATTAGCACCACATGACCAAAAATTTCCACGCATATTTGTCATTACCAAGCCCCATTACAACCCGGCCGAATGGAAAATTCTGTGAAGTTTTTCATTGAACCTAAGTTCTCTTGATGTCTTTTGCTTGCTTTGACAAAATCTTAGGTGGAGAGTTTGGTGATATAAGTTCCAATTTCTATGAGTTTTTGCATATATATTGAGTTGAGAGTTGTTATTATAATCCTAAACACTTGAGAGTTGAGAGAAACACATATATCCCTGGTGAGGTTGGATTGTATTTGCTTATGTCTATTAAGTGCTTATATATGTGTGATGACGTTAATAGTCATTTGCTATTTTCTGCTATGTTTTGATGTTTTTTTTTAGTGGATGGCTATTAGCTTGATGAGCATGATTGTTTGGTCTTGGTTGTTGTCTAGTGATTGCTTGAGGATAAGCAAGTCTATGTATGGGGTATTTTGATATTCGTGTTTTTAGTCTAGTTTTTGGTGTGTGTCTTAGCTTATTTAGGTTTAGTTTTAGTAGTTTTTAGAGTTAGTTTTGTGTGTTTTTGGATGAGTTTGCATATTTTGTGAAAAGTATGGAAGTTACTCCGTTTTGTGTCTTTTTGTAGGATTATAGCAGGAAAGATCGCTTTTTGGATGGATTGGAGTGTTGTGGTGGAGGATGGAAGACTTGAAGCGAAAGAGGAAGATGGCATGAGAAGATCAAGTGAAGTCCAAGTTTTTAAGTGAAGAAGAATTGAAGAGAAGCCAAATTCCAAGCTCGTTAAATGAACCTGTGAAGGGTCGTTAACGAGGCATAAAGATAGAATTTTCTGGCGAATTTTGTGATGTATACCGACCCTGTGCGGAAGTCATTAGTGAAGATTCCGTGTCGGTAGAGTTTAAATGACTTTCTTTTTGGGTAGTTCTATCTTATATCTTATATCTTGTTATCTTTTTAGGGTTAGTTTCTAGCTTTTAGGTCTTTTTAATAAGATAGCTTTTTAGATAGATTAGCTTTTCTATATAAACACTTGTCCCCTCTTTAGTCTAAGGAGATCAAGGATCATAACAATAGAGGAGGAGAAGGAGGAGAACCGAATCAAGGGGGAGAGACGAGTAGAAGGATTGCGAACCGAGGTCGATCGAGAGAGAGAAGTTGGGTCGTTAGTCAGTGTTCTGTTCGGAATTCCTGTGTTTTCGGTTTCTTCTCGATTTTATAAGACGATAATTCTCTTATTTATTTTAATTGAGTTTGTTTTGTTTTAATTGTTTTCTCTTATTGAAGTTATTTGCTTTATGATAATGAGTTGTGAGTAGTTTTCTTATCTAGGATCGGGGTTGAAACCCGGCATAGTTATGCATGTTAGATAAGTAAAGTTGATGTTTTGAATGCCTTTCTATCTAGTTTTATTGTTGTTTGTGTTTATGCTTAGACGATAGTCGAGGTAATTCGAGTTCTCAATTTGTCAAAAGAGAAAGTTGTTGACTTGAAGGTTGATATTGTTCGATTACGAAAGTTTCGAGCTTTGGATCCAAAACAAGTGATTAAGTGAATTGATTGATGAGAATTAATTGATTTGCTTGCTAGTCAGCGAAAGTTGATGAATCTATCTTTGTAAAGGCATGATCTTTATCTTCTTATGAGTTTCTATGCATGACTATGTTGTGGTAACCCTTTGTCCTAGATTTTTATTCTTATTTGGTTTTAACGCTCGTTATTATTCGTTATCGAGTTAGTGCCTCAATACCGATTCTCTGTTTTCGCTCGTTAATCTGTGTTCGAAGTAGTTTCCCAGGTTCGTTAACGACCCTGACAAGGTCGTTAACGAGGTTGGTCGTGAGTGTTTTTGCTTGTTTTTGCTGTTCTTTTTCTTGTTTTTAGTAGTCGATAAACAAACAACCATGCTTCCCGTGGAACGATCCTGACTCCCCTATACTCAGCGGGGTCTTGACTTATAAATTTATTTCTTGTCAAGTAAATCCCTCTCAACAGGTGGCTCCCCTCAGTAATTTTTACCCTTGCAGCCTTCGCAGGGGTCGGTGCCTTCACCATCGGGGCCGGTATTTTCGCCAGCGGAGCCGGGGTTTTCACCGCTGGGGCCTTCGGGGCCCGGGAGATCTGCGCGGAGGAGACCGCGGGCTTCTTCCCCTATGCCCTCGCGACCAAGGCGTCCAAAAGATTCACTGCAAAGAAAAAGTGAGTCAATAAAAGAAAAGGGGGAGATCATCACAAACAATCAAAAATACTATAAGTGCGTGGTCCGAGCGAGGCTCGTGATCGCCACAAACAATCAAAAACCTAGAATGCGTGGTCCGAGCGAGGCTCGTGATCGCTATAAACAATAAAAAATACTATAGGTGCGTGGTCCGAGGGAGGCTCATGATCACCACAAACAATCAAAAACCTAGAGTGCGTGGTCCGAGCGAGACTCATGATCGCTACAAACAATCAAAAATACTATAAGTGTGTGGTCCGATTAAGGCTCACGATAACTACGAAATCAAAAGCCTAGTGGTCCGAGCGAGGTTCGTGATCGCTACACAATCAAAAAACCTAGAACGCGTGGTCCGAGCGAGGCTCGTAATCATCGCAAATTTAACACGAAGCAGAACTAAGACAATGCGAGAATGAAAAAACAAAAGGAAATTGGTACCATTTGCGTCCTCGAGGTTCGAAAAGGTGAGATTCAAACCCGCCCTCTCAAGCCGATCCCGCTCCAAGTATTCCTAATATGGCGCTTGATGTGGCGTTGCAAACCGAGCCTTGATCTCGGCGACATTCAGCATCCCCTTGGGAAGGCAGAAGTTGTCCAATGCCGAGGGGAAGTTAAGATACCTCCCAGTGAGGTCCCGAATCAAGAAACATTTTTCCTTCCACTAACCTACATTCGACGGGGTAGTGGTGATCTTGAGCCCGGGCAAACTTAGGTTGACCAGACAGGATCTCGGCGACATCCTGCATCCCCTTGGGACGAGAGAAGTTGTCCGGTGCCGAGGGGAAGTTAAGATACCTCCCAATGAGATCCCAGACCAAGAACCATTTGTCCTTCCACTGACCGACATTCGACGGGGTAGTGGTGATCTTGAGCCCGGGCAAACTTAGGTTGACGAGACATGATTTCTGCTCTCGCCTCGCTATGAACAAGCTCGCCATGACGTCCAGGTCCGGCCCCTCCCCGAGCTCGTGGCTTCGGATGGTATACGCGCACAGAAGCCTCCATGTGTTGGGAAACAGTTGCACAGGGCAGACGTGCATTTCCCACAAGAAATCGACTATATGTCGGGCTAGCGGTAGCCTGAAGCCGGCCTTGAGGCTGGGCTGATGTACAACCACACACTTTTCGTACAGTGCCAAGGAGCAACCCTCCCCTCGGAAAGCGCCAACTCAACCCCCTCAGGCCAGGGGTAATCCTTCACGATCTTCTCAAGAGCTTCCCGCTTGAGAATGGTCAGGGCCCCCTCTCGAGGGGTTCGGGGTCATGGGTATCCGCTCCTCGAGTATTGAAGGGATACTTGACACGGAATCAGTGATATACTCTGCGAAGAAGCTCTCTTGGTCGTTGGAGTCGGATGACCTCGCAGTAGATCCAGCGACTTCCTCATCGGAAATCGAAGATGAAGCCATTTCAACCCTAGAAGACGTGCGTAGTCAGGGGAAGCACGGACTAACATAAATATCGGAGGCACTAGAAGAAGGGTCGCTGAACACGGGCGAAGGGGACCTCGGATTCTGAGAATCGATGGTCTTAACACTCCTTACAGTCTCAAAAGATTCTTCATAAAACCTTTGCTGGAACTTGAATGCGAAGCTTGGTGGAGGGCCTGGAGAAGTTCCTCTAGGCATGAAAGAGCGAGGTCCAGGTCACGAAAGGTGAACACTTGGAAAAGAAGAGGTTTTGAGACGTCGAATAAACCAAAACAGAAAGAAAACGCGAGGTATGAGAAAGGCAGTTGCGGGCCTGAAAACCATCGAGAAAGCGTCGCCTGCTTGCCGGAGATCGGAAGAGAGAGAGAGAGAAAGAGTGGTTTTTGTTTTGAGAAGAAGATGAAGAATAAAGGGAAGAGGGACTTGAAGAGGTGCTTTCATAAAGTGCGGACTTGGGCCTCTCCCAGTTCTAAAGATCTTAATGGGCCTAAATCTCTTTCAGAGGCCCATTAATAAAATAAGGGAGAATGGGCCCAGGGATTGTCGAGTGCATGACAGAAGAAAAACCCAAGTGTTCAGCCTCGCAGAAGAGAAGCTCAGGCCTCGTTACCACCAAACCTCTAGCCTCGCTACCCGTGACCCTGAAACTGAGACTTCGCACACTGGGTATGGGGAATCGGATGTCGCGCGCATATGACCTGCGATCCTCGGGGCGAGACCCCCAGGCCATGGGGTTGTGATGGTGCGCGAAATAGTGGGATATGAGGTGGGACCGGGGTACGAGGAATAACGGGATTCGGTGGGATTCCCAAGATTAAACTCGAAGGGCCTTTGCCACACCCATCTTAAAAACGGCAGATCCATACCCTTACGAGGCCTCAGGACCTCGATCACGAGGTCTAAACCTCGTTATTCAAAAGCTGACATCCCCACCCCATCTAACCACTCAGCGACCACCGCATTCCCAACCAATGATCAACTGCCTCACTCTTGACCAATCAAAAAGCTTGATCTCGGGCGTCCCACATCGAGAAAACATCAATACCATGTTCCTCAAACCGCTATAAATAGGGGAGAATCTCGTAGCTAGCAGAGGGTCGAAAAACATCTTAAACTCAAGAACTATCTTGTTTGTTGAAGATCGATGTGTTGAATCATCGTTAAAGACCGCGCTACAGCCAAGTGAAGGTCCACAAAAAGACTTCAAGTCGCGCAAAGAGACCTCGTCTCAGTCAAAGATCTCGCTTCATCACTTCGCAGACCACAATCCCCAAAAACAAAACTCGCAAAAGGACATCGCGCTTAGGTGTGCCACGCGGGTAGAGCTCGCCATTAGTCTGATAGTGATAGAATCTCGTCATAGTTAGGAGATCTCAAACCTTGTGCAAGCTTGTGATTCTGTTCCATGGGAAAATCACTAGGCTTACCAACAAGCAAACCAAAATCAGTCAAGATATCAAGAGTATACTTTCGTTGAGACAAGAATAAACCAGAATAAGATCGAGCAATCTCAATACCAAGAAAGTATTTCAGCAACCCCAGATCCTTCATATGAAAGCAAGAGCTCAATTGTCGTTTAAAACGAGCAATCTCAGCAGAATTATTTCCAGGAATGATAAGATCATCAACATAAATCAGAACACGCGGGAAAACACCAGGTCGAGTGTAAGAGAATAGAGAATAGTCTGCAAGACTCTAAACGAACCCGAAATTGCAAAGGCAGATGCCAATTTAGCAAACCAGTTCTGTGGTGCTTGTCGTAGGCCATACAGAGACGTATTGAGACGACATAATTGATTCGATGAAGCGCTAGAAAAACTGGGAGGAAGTCTCATATAGACTTCCTCAAATAAATCACCATGAAGAAAAGCGTTATGAACATCCATCTGATGCAGCTCCTAATTTCTGACGGCAACCACGACTAAGAAGGTACGAACAGAAACCATCTTAGCCACATGAGCAAATGTCTCTTTGTAATCGATCCCAGCTTTCTGATTGTTTCCAAGAACCACCAAACGAGCTTTATATCGCTCAATAGAACCATCAGATTTACGCTTAACCTGGAACACCCACTTACATCCAATGGGTTTCTTGCCCGGTGGAAGAGCACATAACGTCTAAGTACCATTTCGCTCTAAAGCCTCAATCTCGGCTTTCATTGCCGCACGCTAGTGTGGGTCACACACGACTTCCGAGAAAGAGGAAGGTTCTGTAACAGACTGAACAGCAGAAGCAAAAGCAGTATAGTTGGGTGAAAATCGCTTAAAACTGACATAATTAGCTATAGGATAGAACGCACCTGATGACCTTGATGGATTATGTGAGGGAGATGACAATGACGGTTCAAGACTCCACACAGTATTACAAACATAGCCTCTGAGTTTTAAAGAAGGGTGTCGCTCTTGGGTAGAATGACGGACCGAGTCTTGGACAACAATAGGAGGAGATTGAACCCCACTCCCCTATCATCTGTTTGCGATGGGGCCTTTGTGTAGATTGGAGAAGAAATGGCTTGAACGATGTCAAGGAAAGATTGAAACCCACTCGCCCTGACATCCTTCTGCGTAAGGTCATCTGTAGAGATTAGGACAGGATCTTGGGTGGAATTAGGAGGAGATTGAACCCCACTCCCCATGACATCCACTTGCGATGGAGCTGATGGGTCGGTTACAGTGTCAAAGATAGACGGGTGTGGTTCATCAATAATTTTCGAATTTTGGGTTGTGGAGGCCTTATAAGGAAAAATAGATTCATAGGAAATAACATCACGAGAAACAAATTTTTCTTTATTTTCCAAGTCAATCACAAGCCAACCTTTTTGACCCTTAGGGTAACCAATAAACACATTTTCTAGCTCGAGGAGCAAATTTGTTGTTGGTTTTGGGAATTACAGAAGCATAACAAAGACAACCAAGAACGCGCAAATGCTCACAAGTGGGTGGTCGGCCGTATAATAACTCAAAGGGAGTACGATTTTGCAAAACAGGGTAGGTGTTCAATTAATCAAAAAACCTGCAGTCAAGACACAATGCCCCCAAAATTCTAGTGCAAGATTGGCATGAAAACGTAGATCACGAGCTATGTTTAAAATATGACGATGTTTTCTTTCTACCCTACCGTTTTGTTGAGGGGTGCCAACACATGAGGTTTTAAAAATAATTCCCAGTTTATCAAAATAAGACTTCAAACAAATGAATTCTGTTCCATTGTCACTCCTCAAACTTTTAACTTCTCTAACAAATTGACGTTTAGCCATAGTGCAAAAATTTATGATTAAGGAAGAAACTTCAGTTTTATTATGCATAAGATAAATCCAAAAACCATGAGAAAAAATCATCAACAATAGTCAGAAAATAACATGCTCCTGAAATAGAAGGAGTCCTACATGGTCCCCACACATCACAATGAATAAGATAAAATATGTCTAAAGCATGCGATTGACTTATTGGAAAAGAATTACGAGTTTGTTTTGCTCGGTGACAGCTATCACATGGATCTAAGGAACCAGAAAATTTAATAGGCAATTTATGAAGTGTAGATAAGGAGGGGTGACCAACACGGGAATTCCAAAGGGCAAGAGAGTCGGCTTCCATTCTCGATACTCGTGTCGTCGGTGCCATTGCACGAAACCAATAGACGCCATTTCGCTCCTCACCCGCTCCAATCAAAGTCATCATAGTGCGGTCCTGCAAGATACATAGCTTATCAGTCAAGGTGACTACACAATTTTGATGCTTTAAAAGTTGAGCAAATGACACCAAATTGCAAGTCAAATTTGGAATATAAAGAATATTATGCAGAATTAAGCGATCACTGAATTTCAAAATTCCGACTTGAGTAGCAATAGTAGATGAACCATTTGGAAGTAAAATTGTGGAGGTTTCCACATCAGCCAAATCTGTCAATAATGAAGGGTTGTCCGTCATATGAAACGACACCACGGTATCCAAGATCCAATTAAAACGAGACTTACCCGTCAAACATTGAGAAGAACCAGCATTAGAGGGATGAGGTAAATTTACCAAATTGTGCCACTTCGTATCATTCAGGCCCGTTCCAGCCCTGTCAGCAGCAAAGATGTGTCCAAATTGCAGCCCAGCTGAATCACCGTTCTGTGCAGCGTTGGCCAGTCCACCACGTCCGCGTTCATGGTAGACCTTGAGTTCGACTGCTGCAACGTTTTCTCATTGGAATTACATCATTTGGGATACCCGATAATTTTGAAGCAAGATTTGATATCATGTCAAACAATATCACAATTCTTGCAATATGGACGATTGACATAATCACGCTGGTCATTCCCCTGGCCTGCAGATTCGCGCCGATCAGCACCCTTGGAGTCATGAGGCTGCTGAGTGTCGACCCGATCAGATCGCTGCCCAGGGCCACGCCTACGCTGTGCAACAAAGACGCCTCCATCAACACTTTTTCTCTTCACGCGAGCTCACCAAGACTCGTTGTCGCTCGTCTGCGATTGTTAGGGCATGAGCCCGATTGATTTTTGGGAGCGGTTCATGAGCGAGAACATGAGATCGAACTGTCCCATACACATCATCAAGCCCCATCAGAAATTGGTGCAGTTGTTCTTCTTCTTGTTCTCTTGTCAAATCCTCAGCCCATTTACATTCACACTTCCCGCAAGAACATGGCCTAGAGATGGTGTAGTTCGAGAGTTCATCCTATATCTTTTTCATAACACCATAGTATTTAGCCACGTTCCTTTCGTTTTGAGTACAGCGCGCGAGATCTGAGCGCAACTGTTGATCCCTATGACCATTTCCAAGAGAAAACTTTTGCCTCAAATCGTCCCACAATGCCTTAGCGGTTTCAAAGTAAGTTATTGTGGAGCGAAGTGAGTCTTCAATCGATTGAACGATCCATCCGACTAGCATGGAGTGAACACTCCACCAGTCATCCATGTCTTCAATTTCAACTGGTTCGGTAATGGATCCATCAATGAATCCAAGCTTATGCTTTGCCCGTAAAGCATTGCACATACATATTTCCCATTCTTGAAAATTCTTGCCTTTTTTAGAACAACCAGACAAATTTTCTTCCCGGGATGATCCGAGGGAAGGAGATAGTATGGTGAGTTGGTCGGCCAGGCGCCATGAGTAACGCCACTGGTCGCCTCTTCATGCTCCTTATCTTTGTTTTCCTTGGTCATGGCGGCGCTGATCAAGCACGGTGGTGGTACGGTGAATGATCAGTGGTGATGCGACCAATTAGGATTAGGTCAGGATCATGTTTTGGTTAATGCTCTGATACCATAAAGAGATTTGTTTGGGGCTAAAAATCTGGCTTTTCTCATTAACTAAAGAGGGTTTATATACAAGTACAAGATAAAACCTAACTTGAGGCCCAAGGCTAAACTAGGAGATACATAAATACATAAATAAATAAATATATTAATTACATAAACTCTATTAGAAGAAGACAAAGTCATCTGATATGGGGGATTACATTTGATTTTTTGCAATTTTTTCTTTTATTTGCAATCTTTTTCTTTTTTCTTTTATTTGCAATACTAATCTTGGGATCTTTGTCCTTTGATGTGGCATCTACATGGATCTTATGTGGCAAAAAATTTTTAACACCTCAACGCACATGTTTAACACTTGAAAGAGTCTTAGAGTATATGCAATGGTTGGCCAAAAAAGTTGGTCATCAAATTATAAAAATATATCTCACTCTTAAATTTTACTTGTGCCCAAACCCATGTCCAAACATAGAAAATTTAGCCACAATGGTTGGCCAATTAGTTTTGGTCATTAAATTCTTTCTCTTACTTTTATCCTACCTCATCATAATTTTTTTAATCCACAGGAGCCTCATCCTCTTCCAACCTGATGTGTGCCAAGGCTTTCACCTGAACGTCCTCAAAGCTATGGCAGGGGTATTTGGTGAGCTCTTGATAAAGCTTGTTGTTGGGAAGTAAGCCCCTCCGGAAGGCCTCTATCGAAGTTGGAATGTCACACAGTGGGATCGGCATCTTCTCCCAGTTGAACCGATTCAGGAACGCCCTTAGGGATTCTCCTGGTCTCTGAGCGACTCGGTACAGGTCGTTGGATTGCTTCATCAGCTTCTTGCTACTAGCGAACTGTACCTTAAAGGCGTCCACCAGTCCGGAGAAGGATCCGATACTCCCCCGAGGGAGGTTTATGAACCAGGTTAGAGCCGCCCTTGAGAGTGTGGTCCTGAATCCTTTACACATGATTGCTTCCCGCGAGTTGCGTGGCATGGAACTAATCATCATCTTTTGTTTGAAGATGGCCACGTGCTCGTCTGGATCCCCTGTCCCGTCGTATGTGGGAACCGTTGGGACGGTGAATCGCTTGGGGATATCCACACTAGCGATTGGAGCCTTGAAGGGGGATTCATCATAGCCGTCTGGGGCTTCTCTCTCGATTGGAGGAGGCACTCCGGGGATTTGAGCAATCTTATCCTCGATCCCTTTGAGTCGATCCTTCATGTACTTGTTAAACAAAACATCCATGAAGGTATTCGGAGGGGTTACCTGATTTTTTACTCTCTCACCGTAGACGGGATGGAAAACCCTCGTGCCTGCGGTTGGTACCCCCGGGAGAGTAGCTGCGGGAGTGACCATTTCTGCCGATGAAGGCTGGCCCCCTATTATAGAGAGAGGATTGGATGCTTCCCCCATATTGAGGCAAGCGGCTACCTCACCGATGGCCCCGACTGCCCGGGGTCCATTTTGCGACACGGATGCCGACTGTAGTTGTTCACATAGACGGTCGTTTTTCGAAATCAGCCGGGCGATGTAGTCCAAGTGGGTCTGATTACAATCCTTCTGACTGGACATGTCCTGCTGGAGAGTCGTGATTTTGGTCGCCATCTCATCCAGGACACTATGGAGGTTCTAGACTTCTCCCACTTCATCTCCCCTGGAGCCGCCTGCCGCGTTAGTGTTGTGGTTTCCGTCGTCCTCTCCCCCGACGGGAAGTGGCAACGCGGGTGGATTCGTCATCTTCGGCGAGTAGCTTGGATCCGGTCGGAAAGGGACGAAACTGGCTAGGGCCCCACGGTGGGCGCCAAATTGTTTTGGCCAAAATTCGATCAAAAGAGACAACTAGTGTTTGTGATTTGAAATGAGGCTTTTTCTAACGGATAAACTATTGCTCCGATTGGATCCCAAGCGACAGTACCGAAGTTCGATTGCAAATTGTATGTATTAATCTCAAGAGAGTAATTACAACTGATTAATTCTCTCATGCCCTTGTTACAATTGATCCCTACCTTTTATCCCCCGATTTTCACCACTGGCCACGTTCCGTTTAGCTCGTCGCCCACCTTCTGAACCGTTACTGGACGGTTGCTACCTCTTGTGGGTATTTGGATACCTAGGCTTAGCCGTTGGGCCAGACTGGAGGAGCCTTCGCTTGATGGGCCGGCGTAGAGATGGGTTGCAGGAGTTCTGGGCCAATACTATATATATAATTGAGATGAAGTTAATTGGAATATAATGCATTCATCATTGTGAGCCAAACCTCTACTCCATGAGCACTAATGATGTTGGACATCATGACGAAGACTCCATGAGGAAGTTACTCGTGTCATTTTTATTAGTCTTACTTTGCAGAATCCGTTAGAGCGTTGGAGTGTAAGTTCATGGAGTCTTCCTCATGGGAACTGGTCGAGTGTCTGGATTCTACAAAGTTAGAATATGATGTCATTTTTATGGAAAGCAAGGGCGGACACGAAAGGGATAAATAGAAAGAGCACTAATGATTTCCATTGTCCAACGTATATAAAGAGAACTCAACAAAGATAACTTTTGTTAGCAATGTCAAAAACAGATTTCAGATGGAGCAAGTTTCTACAACTTATATGACTAATTCTCAATGAAACAAATTTCTACAACTTAAGCTATTAACTGGCAAAATGTAATGACAAAGGATCCTTCCTCATAAATAGAGATCAATGGAAAATCCCCAAAGCGGCAATCACAGAATTCAACTTAAGCTCATTTCCCCTTTTTTTTTATTTAGCATATTTATTTCCGTCTAGCCTATTCTTTTTTTCTTTCTTATTTACACCCTTTTGTCTATGAATTCCACATATTTTCACATCAATCACATGCAGTTATTTAATGAAACCAAAGGAGGAAATCCAATAGCCCAACCAAATGAAAAGGGGGGATTGATTCTATTTCCACAGGTATAGAAGCAACCGGAGGTGCATGGGGAAGCTTGATATCAGAAATAACTCCAACAATCTAGTTAGTTGTACCACCTCCACCTGCAAACTAATAATGTCATCACAAATTGAGATTAATTAATGAATCAATATAAGAAGAGGCTAGCAAAATGAAAAGTTCAAAAAATATTTTACACAAAAAATCACATCAATTTCGTAATTAAAGCCATAGTCTTAAGCTTTAAACTTCTTGAGAACCTAATAACATGTGGATGTAGTAGGCTGAGATAGGAAAATAAACTTCAAAGCTCGAATTAGATATATTTAGGTTAAGAATTCTTAAATTCTTCTCATCACAAAAATACCTTCTTTGTCATCACCATCAATGTATATCTTATTTCTAAGATAGTAAGTGTAGGAGAATATAAGAAGAGGTAATCTGAAAATTTTAGTAGGCCATATTAGTTCGGAAGAAAGATTTGATTGATTGTAGTGATTAGAAAAGAGTTACATATATAGGAGTCACTGACTTACACCATAAGATACAAAGATGACAATCTCTACAAGTTAGGATATAATAACTACAAGATCTTTTCTATCCATTTGATGAGACATCGGTATTTTTAACTAATACCCCCGCAAGACGATGGTCGAGACACGACCAGAAGCTTGGCCCGGTTGATGTCAAAGAGGCGACTTGATCAGGGGCAGGGATGTGACGCACAATTAAAGCTTTGGAGTCCACTTGCTCACGAACATAATGGAAATCAAGTTGAATGCGTTTCGACCAGTTTGTGATGGCAAGATTGTTGGCGAGGAATGTGGCCGAGAGATTGTCACATAAAAGAACAGGTGTGCTGGTGACAGGTTGATGAATTTCATTGAGAAACTGACGAAGCCAAACCAACTCCACGGTGGAAAATGACAGTGCACGGTACTCAGCTTCAATGCTGGACCAAGCGACGGACTGTTTTCGACTGGACAAGCTGACGAGATTGGCCCCATAATACACAGCAAAGCCATGTTGTGATTTCATGTAAGTAGGATCCGAGGCCCATCCCGAATCCGAGTAAACAACTAAATCAGTGCGAGGAGAGGCAGAGAGAGGAATACCATGATCAAGAGTCCCTTTAATATACTGAATGATGCGTTTTACATCTCGCCAATGTGACTACATTGGGCGATGCATGATTGCATGAACTGACAAGCCCGGTTGAACGCATAGCTGAGCTCGGGCCTGGTGATAGTGGCATATTGTAGCGTCCCAACAACCCGACGATATGCTGTAGGATCAGCGTAGGGTGAATCAGGTGGTGCAGGCCATTTGAAAGCAGTAGAGTCAGCCGGAGATGACAGCGGTTTTGCACTCAACATGTCACAAGCTGCTAGCAAATCTGAAGGTACTTGTATTGAGATAAATGGATGGTGGTAGGGCTTGGATAAGATACCTCGATACCGAGGAAGAAGGTGAGTCGTCCCAAATCTTTGAGGGAGAAAGTGTTGTGAAGTTGTTGAATAAAAGCAGAGAGGAATGATGAGTCAGAACCCGTTATAATGATGTCATCCACATACACTAACAAATATGTCATTGAACGCGCTGTACGTCGGACAAACAGGGAAGTATCGGATTGACACGCCGTAAACCCATGTCGGAGAAGATAGCTAGCACTTAAGCTTGTTGAACCAGGCTCGAGGGGCTTGCTTCAAGCCGTAGAGGGCTTTCCGAAGTTTGCAAACATGATGAGGATAGGATTGATGAACAAATCCCTTGGGTTGTTCCATGTAGACGGTTTCTTGAAGATCGCCATTAAGAAAGGCGCCTTTGATATCAAGTTGACGGATTGACCAACCCTTTGACAAAGCAATAGATAGAATTAGCCGAATTGTAGTAGGCTTTACGACGGGACTGAAAGTCTCAAAAAAATCAACTCCTTCTCGATGAAACTCTTTTGCAACTAAGCGTGCTTTGTAGCGCTCAATGGAGCCATCCGCCTTTTTCTTGACACGGTAGACCCACTTATTGCCAACAACATTAGAATTGGGCGGTCTTGGCACTAAGGCCCATGTATGATTGTTATGAAGAGCATTCATCTCAGTAGACGGGTCCACGTATGAAGGCCTCAAAAGTAAGTCAGTAATTGTATAAAAGCCACAAATTTCCAGCATATATAAAAGAGAACCAACAAGCGAAAGCTTTAACATTACAAGAAAAAGACAAGTCACATGGTGAAACGAAATCACCGGAATGACAGCTGACTTTGCATTATCAGAATTTCAACAAGAAGCACCTCTCAAAATCAGAATTTCAACAAGCAGCAGCTTACATTATTGGGAAAAAGGCGAGAACTTGGTGTGCACCTCTCAAAATCAGAGAGGTCAAGTTCTTGAATAGGTTTTCCTATCTATTCCTTGTTAAATGTTGCAGAGATCCGACTCCCATAGACTATACGCCTATCATGGTCGCTCTCTCCTAATTCTATCCATATCGTCCCTTTCTCGATCCTGCTGTCTGTCTCTGCCATCAACCTTCAAGGGTCTTTCCAAGTGGCCATTGTTCCGTTCTTCTAGATACATTGAAATAAGAGTATTATGATAGGTTGAAATTATAAGCAACAGAAATTGAATAAAAAAAAAAGGAAACTTAACATACTTCTGTTTAAATCAGCTACAAATACATCTGTAGAAGTGGTTGTAGTCAAAATCAGTTTAGGAAAAGGCAAGTCAATATAAACAGAAATGTTTGAACTTTACACTATTACCAATCTTCTCACAGTGAGCCAAAAAGAGATGAAAGCCTTCTTGTAAGTATCTCATTGTTACAAGTTTGCAGCAAATTCAAGAACTCCTTATATTCAACAGGACTTTGCACTCTGTCCTTTACTTTCTCACAAAAAGCAAATTCTTGATAATATATACCTGCAGATAAACAAAAATAAGAAACAAACTTGATTGAAATTAAGGATATCTTTATACAGTGTGTTAAATCCCTGTGTCCAATATAACTTATTTGCAGTTCATTGTCCTGTGGACCGCAATCCATTCAAAGATGCAAAGATATAAATTCATTATTAACTTGAAAAAAGGAGTTGCAGAAAGGACAATAAACGGTGACATCGTTGTTTACAGATAAGTAATACTCAGATATATTCAGCCAAACTTAATAAGCTTCCTGTGTTTCAAGTTTATTTTTTCTATTACAAGAAAATTTTCCCAAATAGCAAGGAAGAGAGCAAAGAAACATTGCAGATACAGAATGCTTACTTGTAAACTTACCCTTGTCATCATAATAAGAGGCATAGCCTTGCTTTCCACATTTTTTAGCACCTTCTCCACTCTCCTCTAGTTTACGTTTATTGGATAGCGGGTGCACGTTATTGAAGTCCCCATCATCATCTTTACCTTCTTTTTCAGGTTCTCCCGTAATCTTGTCTCTGTCACAAAATCTTCACAGCTGCCTTATCACATCTCATCAGTGATTTATCAGGGTCAGTCACTAAATGTCGGTCAGGAGTAGCATTCCTATCCTGGAAGAACCACAAATTTATAGGTTATTACAAACACAGCCAGGGCCAAAAGATGAAGTGATACCATGGAAACAAACCTGTCCCATCAACATGCATTTGCCAACATGTAAGCGCATTGCTGAACTCTTCTCTCACAACATAGAATTCCTACCAGATGCAACACCAGTTACTTCAATTGTCCATTCATTTGGAAGGAAAGTAATGAACTCAGTCATGATGGTCCTTAAGTGAAGTAGCCTGCAGAAGATAGAACAATTAAATGGAATGATAGAATCAACAGCATAAGCTAATAGAAAGGAGATTAAACACACCTCTTTGTAAACCTCTTCAATTGGCTTATGTTCTCTGCAATACATATTCATGATGTCCAAAAATGACTTGTGTGCGCGGTAATCACCTTGAAAATGTTCCTGCATCACAACAAATGGCATAAACCCAAATTCCTTACAATAATTTGCGATAAAAGAATATAAAATATACGTTACCTTAAATTTGTTGTGCATGGTTGATGCGCCTTTCACATTTCAGGGACCTAATAGATATTTCTAAAGCACAGAACTTTTCTAAGCTGATGTTTGAAGGTCCTCCAATGATCTCATTTTTTCCCCACACAAATGCAAGGGCGAAAGCAGCCACTCATGTGCAAATGCATAATGTTTCTATTAGGATTTGGAGGCAAAAACCGAATTATGAGGACAATGGCTAATGGGGCTATTACCAAACTTCAAATTTTCACTATTTCATGTTCTATTATAAGACTTGTACGTAAAACACAAAGGCTTGACCAAAAACAAACTCTTGTACAAGCGCTTTGCCTACCAAGTCATACCCTCGAATCTTTTTTTATGATAAATTGATACCAAAAACAAACTCTTGTACAAGCGCTTTGCCTACCATGTTCTATTATAACCCCTGTATTTTCTTCGCAACTTAAGATCAAACTCAACTACCAATCATTCATCAGCATGCGAACACAGATCAAAAAGAAGGAAGTCGAAACACTAGATCATAATTAAAAAAAAAAAAAAAAAAAGACAGCAGGACAGCCAAACGGGTTTTAAAAACCATTAAGACCCTGAGAACTTCACTGAACAGCATACAGTATTAATTAAGGACTAACTTAACAAAACAATTAACAAAATAAAAGGACTTAAAAAGGCACTGTGAGTGTAGGGCCCAGAGCCAAGGGTTCGGGGTTCACTTTCACTCATCCAGTTTCATTTAATGCCATTTTGCAAGCTAAGACGGGTTCACGAAGCAAGCTCGCCAACCCACAAACCGCCCAGATATATCTTCCGCATTCTTCAATTCAGCATCTGTATGGTATAAAGATCTGTGATTGGAAACAATACGCACGAATTCAGCTTGCACAACCTCACTTGCACTTTCTTTCAAGAGTTGTTCAACCTTGTAACCAGCATCAACAAGCACATCCACAGAGAAAGTATTGATGAACACATAATCCCTCTTCCGATGATCCGGAAGTATGGTCCCGCTAACAACGGAGCACACTGTTCCCGCCTTGTCAGGATCAACCTGAATCATGGTACCTGCTATCGTGCCACAGGGCTGGAAAGCTACCTCCTCAAAGAAATCAGGCAGTGGCTGATAGCAGACAACACGCCCCACCAAGGTCACAACGTAGGCTACTGCCGAAGTACAATAAGCAGCAAACATATTATGACGATAATGATTCAATAGGGCAAAGAGCACAAAGAGACGCTCTCCTCCGTGTGGGCGTGGAATTTCTCCTACACACCTTGCGAATCCAAGGTAAAGAATATCGCACACTCGTTTTACCGTGTACGGCTCCACTTTAACAGATTTCATGTCCGTAAGAAGTTCTCTTTTCCATTCCTCCGTGGTGGAGTCAAACTCGAGGTATCCCTCATTAGTTACTGCATACATGCGGTTACCAACCACCACATGTGACCTTATCCGCTCCTCCTCCTTCCACTGAATTGTTGGGATTTCTTTCCAGCAGCCGCCACCACCACCGCCTTCAGCTATGCTGCAAACCTCATGGGAAAAGAACGGGTAACGCGAAGCCCTGAGGAACTCAGGAATTGAATCCATCACATGCAGCTGGCCCTCAATTTGCTCCACTATAGGCCAGACTTTGGGGGTTTTCAGTTCCTTAATTATGCTGCCAGCCTTAGAGTAAGAGAGACTACCGACGTCCTTGTCAGCATCCAGAGACAAGAGATAGATGTCACAGGATAAGCCCTTGACGCCCTTTAAGTAAGAGCGTCTTTTGTAAAGCCAGAGACCCTGGAGCCCCCCCTCCACTGGGTCCGAAAGCATCTGCCCACCAATAATGTATGCATCTGTCCCCAAGTTGAACAAACCCAATGAGGCCGGAAGTTTACTCTCCAGCAGATTCAGGCTAGCTACTCTTGGAAGGATGACAGGACCTTTGCTCTTGTTATTTTGGGAACGCTTGAGATCCAAGCACCAGATCTCAAACCCATTCGATACACAAAGATACCTTCCCTTAGTCTCCTCCTTTCTATCATTACTTGACCAACTGAACTCCTCCTGAAATATTAACAAGATTTTACCGCTATCATCCATAAAAGAAACCAAGGTAGAAGAATTCTGAAACTAGCAAATCACAAGTCTCCTTTTCCGGAAGCCCAGAATCAATTTTATTTTTTAAAACTGAAGCTATCAACATTCAGACATTCTTTTTCAGAAAAGAAACAAGAGTCAAATCCATGGAAATTACATAATAATTAAGCAATCACTTATTACTCCTGCCCAACTGTAAGTGAAAGCAAGCATTCAAGTTTGGAAGGAAATTTTACCATCTTGAACTGCCCAATTGTACGTATTGCTTCAACAAGATCTGAAGCAGAGCATGGGAGGAGTTTCATTGACGTGTCAGCTGCTACAACAGGCTCATCATCGTCCTCGTCAGCAGCCACCTCATTGGTTTCCTGGAACAGCATTTCAAGCTGAGCCACAACACTAGACTGGATTTCATAGATGTCCCAATGCTGTAAGCCCCAATGCTTATCGCCTAGAGATTCAGCTGAAGACGATAATTCCACCATATTTAAAAGGACGTATAGCATCTTGCAGAGTTTCCTAATGCATTTGGAGATTGAGTTGACTGCGGAGTTTAAGGAAGAAGAGCTTGAAGGAACCTCTATTGTAGGGCTACGGTCTTGGTAAGTTCCATAGAAAAGCATTTTGATGTTATATATAACATTAAACCTGATGCGATTGAATTGTTTCAGCTCCTCAGGTGATTTATCTAGAGAAAGAGATTTATTTCCTTGGAGAATGACATGCTTCATCTTGAATAGATTCAGGATGCAATCAATGACGGTGATGGCGTCAGTGCGGGTAATTAGGCTACACATTTGTCTCTCTGTTGCCGAAAGTGGTCGATGGCTAGGGTCCATAGCCCTCTCACTGGACTCCACGGTTTTCTTTAAAAGCATTTTTCTCTCCATTGCTGAAAGTGATGGATGGCTAGTGTCCATAGCCTCAGCCTCATCATTATCATCCACCTCCATAGCCCTCTCACTGGACTCATCGGTTTTCTTGAAAAGCATTTGGATCAAATGCACAACTTTCTCCTTGCTTTCAAGAGCCTCTTGTTTCTGATTGTCCGGCGATTCACCTTGAGATACGTATTTTTCACTTTCGAGAATGCTACATTGCATCAAAAATAGTTCGTTGATGCATTCAGAGATGGTGCTGGAAGCAATTGAAGCTGGTGGGAAATATGAACTTGTAGGCTCCTCCATTATTGAAGATATAGAATCACTGGTAGGCTGAGAGTTTTGGCCACAAAGTAAAAAGAAGATATATGAGATTTACAAATATAATTCTAAGATATGAAAAATAGAAAGAAAATAAACGAGTATCAGCCAACATTTATTACTCTCATCATTCTTCTTTTTTTTATTGATTTGTCTGCAATCTCGTCATCAGCCTCAGTCTGCTTGAAAAGCATTCGGATCCGACAAAGAACTGTAGACTTAATGGAAAGAGCCTCTTTTTTATCTGTTTTGATAATGCACTGTTGCATCTTCACGAGTTCTCTTACGCATTCAGGGATGGTGCTGAATGTAGTTTCTGCAGTAGGAAAATAGGATCTTGAAGTTCCCTCCATTAATGAAGGTGGCTAAAGTATTGCAAGCCTTCCTGTAGAGGATTGCCAAAATACAAAACAAAAAAAAGAGGCATATGAGAATCGAAAAATATTCTCCTTTTTTTTCAAAACTAAATGGAGATCACTCACAAGAACAAATTAGGGCAGCCAGTGGCATAAACAGGTGGAGGCGTGGGCGGCGACTCGAGTCCCAAAGTTGAACTTGTAAAGTGGCTGGTTAGCTTAAGTTGCAGAGTGGGCAGCAACAAGCTAGGAAGCACAGATACGTTAAGATGATGTTGTTTCAAAACCGTGATACGAGCAGCAGCCTAAAACAGCAAAGCAAGAGTGAGCTTGAAAACTTCCTCCACAGTTGAAATTTTGGTACATGACATTCACAAAGTTATTGTTGCTGTTGACGTTCACAAAGTCTACTTTACCAGTCTGTTATTTTTCCATTTATCTTGCCTATTCAATTCCAATTCCCTTAAATTGAAATTAACATAAAAAAAAAAAAAATCACAAAGACATTAGATATTACATATCTTCATTTATGATCAATGGCCACTTCTTCCATAGCACTACAAACCTAATCAGTGCCATTAAAGTCTTATACACATCAATACAAATGGGCATTAAAGCAGATTCTCGAAATCCTATCTGATTGTTGCTCCCATTCCTTCGCTAGGAATTACACACCTGATGAACAGGCTATTAACTTTTGCGAGTGGATTTCCTAATAGACAATCAAAATAAGATTTTCTAGGGAACTGGGGGAGGCAGGTGGGGCGCGGGCGGCCGGGAGTTCTCAACCAGGCGCCACCGGCCCAAAACAAGTGAAAATTTGGATCTTTCTCAATTGAGAAATAAGAACCACGGTTGACAATTAGAAAATAAAATTCAATTGAGAAGGACAAGTTCAAACCGATCAAATTTGGAGACGAATTTGTAGACTTTGACGAGGCAGAGAAGATATGTCGCGGTGAAGAATTCCCTCTCCTGGTTCTCTCTCTCTGGTTCTGGTTCCTTCCTCCTTCCTAGGGCTGTTGTTTATCATTTGAATGAAGTTGGACCTTTATAAGACAGGCACGCTAGACCAAAAATTGAAAAGAAATTGAGACCTGCCCGATTATCTACCCCATTCCTCCTACGGCCTAACATATTTTTTAGGGATTTTCTTTTGGTACCCTTGAGCTTTTGACATTTTTTTTGGTACTCAGGAAAAAAAATTATTCCTTTTGATACCTCTATATTTTTAAAAAAGGTCTAACCGTAACTTTAATTACATTTCATCCACTTTTTAAGTTTTTCCGTTAACAAATTAAAATAAAAAATAAAAAAAGGTAATTGAATATCCCACTGGTGCTTCACCATGTCGGCACATTGATCTCTCTTGAGTCGATCGAAACTCCAATTTCAACAAGGTTATCAAAATTCTCAACATTTAGTGATTGACTAGTTGAATTTCCGTACCATGTACGGGTTTTGTTTAAAAATATGTTGCATAAATAAGTTATTTTTCAAATTTACATAATTTAAAAATATATTAATGTTTAAATTTTGAAATGCCTATATATTAGGAATGTTAAGTATTTATTATTTTAATAAGTATAAAAAAATTAGTTAAAATATAGTGGGACCCAAATTATTGATAAAAATAAAAATTCAAAAATACCAAAAAAGGACACATAAGCGAATTGAATAATAGGTTGACATGTGGCCAAAAGGCTTCTTCTTTAGTATATAGATAGATTTTTACGGAAAAATGTTTAGGATTTGGCCTTGAATATTCTCACAGATTTTAATTAGATTAATATGAGTGGTCTTCATTATTTTCAGCAAAATTGTTTGTGCACTCCTTAGTCTGACTTGTTGTATGAGATTTACTTGCTCCACAATTTCAGACCCAATTTTTCATAACGATGGCGGTTGATGTTGCTGGTGGTGAGGACGACGCCAGTTGTGGGGGCTTGGTTGAGGTTGATGTTAGAGATTCACAATTCCAGATCCAATTTTCCGTGGCGATGGCGGTAGTTTAATTGAGGGTGACAGTGGCGAGGACGAGGGAATGAAGAAGAACCAGAGGGTTTGATTTCGTTAATGGTGAAGTGGGTGGATTTGATAATTTAAAGTGGTTTTTTGAGATAATTTAAGGACAGTGAGAGGTGGTCGACGGGGACGGGAGTTGGGATCGGACAGTGAGAGGTGGTCGGAGTCGGGCGGTGCAAGAGAGAGTGAAGGAGAAATATGAGATATACAACTAGGGTGGGCCATGTTTTTATATGGTTGCAAAAGGTGATTGGTTGTTTAGGGTAACACATAGACTAAGTTTATAGAAATCCAGATATAATAACGTAGGTTTTTTTTAATTTTTTTTAATTGTTAATGGAAAACTTAAAAAATGGATGAAATTTGATTTTAGTGTAATTAAGGTTACGGTTAGAACTTTTTTAAAAGTATAGGGGTACCAAAAGGAATAATTTTTTCCCCTGGGTACCAAAAGGAAATGTCAAAAGCTCAGGGGTACCAAAAGGAAAATCCCTATTTTTTAAAAGAAAAATACCCTAATATTTATATACAAAATATATATATATATAAGTATGTATTTCCGTACCTTGTACGGGTTTTAAAAATAATAAATAAAAATTAATATATGTAAAGATATTTAAAAAATCAATATATTAATTGTTTTATTTAACATATAAATATAAACAATTAAAATAATTAATTAAGATATCATAGTTAAAAAACGATTCTATCTAAAAAATAAATAAATATTCTAGAATTTGTATGATAGCATAGAAAAATATCTTAATGATCTTCCTATCTATCATATCCAAAAATAAAAGATTGTTTAATAATAAAATTTTCTATCCTATATTCTAAAAACATGGATAAGAATTTATCATATCCAAAAATAAAAGATTATTTTTTTTAAAAAAAGGGTATGTGATCCAATCTAAAAGTGACATTTGTTATTTAATAATTTTTTAACCTCCGCTTTAGGTTATAGTTACAATAGGTTTTTGTGAGGACCATGAAAAGGACTTTTATTTTAAGTACTAATCTCAAATTTTACATTTTATGAGTTCATTTTTTTTATTTATGATTACTTTGACTTCATTTTTTATGATATTCATGATGTCTGCAAAGTTGACTTGGATAAACGATCGATTTAGAATTGCAATTGAGAAGATAAGCGAGAGAGGTTTCAATCGTTAATACCAAGAGAGAATGGCAGAGCAACTTAAGTTTTTTCAGAAACTGAAAATTTACGAAAAGAGATAAATTAATATTAATTAGAATTTTCCATATGTGAGATATGGAGAGAAAAAATGGATCTAATCCACTGTTCTTACCAAAATTTAACCCACATGCACTTTTTTTATTTTTAATCTCAACCATTAATCTTCTCAAATACGACACTCCTAATTATGTCCCCCGTTTCTTGCTAATAAGGGATTTCTCTAAAGCCTTGAACATATATATATATATAGTATAAGGATATATATATATACCCCTTCTTAGAGTGCTATAGAGTGACGGAATTTTAGCCATAGGATCTAATTAGAATGAATGGATTAGATTAAATGAAAATTTTGGTGGGTAGGTATAATACACTCGATAAAAATCTCTACCGTAATTTTAGGAAGGTTTGGATTTGTTGTTGATTTTTTTTCCAAAAAAGAAAACCAAATACAAAAACATTCGTATCTTTATTTTTCTAATTACACTATCCTGCTATTGAAACTCCAAAAGCTCTTTTACATTCCATTGTCGGCGATTCTGAATTTGTTCCGCTCTTCTCCGAGCCTCCTCTCCGCTCGTCTTCTCTCGGCGAATTCACCGAGCGACTTCTCTGAGCCTCCTCTCCATTCGTCTTCTCCGAGCGAGTTCACCGAGCGACTTCTCCGAAACACTTCTCTATTTAAGTTCTCGTTCGACTTCTCAATCGAAGTAAGTTTAAATCAATTTTCTATTCCGATCTATTTTTTTAAGGCTTTTTTTGCTAGATTTTGAATTAGGGTTTGGAATTTATACTAGATTTAACCACAATTTGATTCAATTTCGAGTTATGAAACCAATTTTTGATGCTCATATACAACTTAGTCGGATTTTAAGATCCGTTTTGATCTCCTTATAACTGTTGGATTTTGCATCTGTTTTCATCTCCTACGAATCAAATTTCGAGGTCAATCTCAATCTAAACATTTCAGCAACTACAAATTCGTTACCGTGGTAGAAGGTATGCTTTCGATTTGTAAATTATTTCACAATCGAGTTAGGTTTTTTATGAATGATTTTGACCTTTTAATTCTTTATTTTTGTAGTTAATTGAAGTTTGATGGTAGATTTCATAGTTCAATGACACCCAAAAGAAGTTCAAAATTTGCTAAAGGTAAGATCCATGATCGATTGGTGTATCTTCGTACGAATTGAATGTAATTTTGTTTTTTTATGGTTTTCGTTGAACCAATTGGTGTATATACACGACTTTACTTGGTTGTATACATGCTAAACTTTGTTTGTATACATATTTTTATGTATTTACAAATAAATTTTATATGATTTTAATTATATATTCACGGTTTTATTGTATATTTACATTGTAATTATTGGATGTATACATGGTTATAAGCATTTTCATGGTAATCTTAGTTTGTATGCCACAATGCACTACATGACTTTAATTTACATATACACGGTTTTATTTACCTAATATATACATGATATCGTTCTTCTTTATACATGATATTGCAATATAATACTTTTTTGTATGTATAATTTTAATTTACATATGTGTGGTTCTAATTAGGCTACATACATGATTTATTACATGTATATACATGGTAATGTTCTTCTTTATACACGGTCATGTGCATGTTATTGGATTTACGACTTGTGCAAAAACATGATGCCATGAGAGACCAAATCATTCTGACCGATTGGATGTAATAAGGGGAAGATGTTGAAATTTGTCTTAGGCTACCATGGCATTGGAAAGAAATTGTTAAAAAGGATGTCGATGAAAACAAGGAGCTTGTTAAGAATGGAGAAACTACATTGGAAAAGAGTTGTGTTCATTTTATAAGGCCTTCTAAAGTTTTTAATTTAATATACACTAATGTTGCTTTGTCATTACTTGTATAAATGAAGCCAAAGAAAAATGAGACGGAATGTAAAGTCATGTATATAGATAGTCACAACCATGTATATATACTCAAAACCATGTATATACGTGTTCTACCACATACATAAATTGCAAACCATAATTGCAAATATAAAACATTGAATAGTGAAAAATAAAACTATGTATATATATACTCAAAACCATGTATATACGTATTCGAGTAAATTATTACATGAATTGGATTTCATCATTGCTCAAATCTAAAATCATGAATACGACATATAAAACCATGAATCATATGTTCAATATAATGTAAACACTCGATACAAATCATGAATATATGTTCAATATCATGTATATAAAAATTACAAACATGTATATAAATAACGGGTTTCATATATATGCATATGCGAGGTTTCTCAACTGTGAGAATGGAAATTGATTTTATGGTTCATAAAATTACGGGATTTTGTAGATCTGAATTAAAATGGAAACTGTAAGATTGGATGGACAAAATCACGTAATTATCAGATTTAATTGCCATTAACTTTTTTGCAAATTAAAAAAAATAAGATATTGTAGTTATCTCTCTAGGTAATTATTGCATACAAAAAACCTCATAATAAGATTGATACTCCCTATAATTACCACCGTAGATTAGGTTCAATCTAACGCTCTATATTACATCACAAAGTATCAATATAAGAATGGGTCTTATTAGAACCTCTCTCTCTCTCTCTCTCTCTCTCTCTCTTATATGATCCCCAATCTATATATATATATATTGTAGGGTTCGGGTGCTTTATTTGCTTAGGGTGAGAACTGTGAGCAAATAAGAGCCATAAGATTACATGATACGGATGGTCCAAATTAAAACAATCAGATTTAGCAAAATTAAAATAAAAAAGGGGGTTCATTTAAAGTGGCACGAAAATGTAAATTTGTTTAAAATATAAGGACAACCCTAAAATACCCCTACACTCCCAAACTCACTTTGTTCCTTGGATCTGTCAAACGCTTTCGCAATTCTCTCTCGACGTTTTGAATTCCTCTTTTTCTCTCGCTCTTTCTCATAGAACAGATTCGATTTTGTGTTGTCATGGATTCCATTGCTATCGGTTCTATTTGTTGTCGCCTCCTCCTCACCGGTCTCTTCTTCCTCATCTTCCGATCGGTCAACCATTTTCTGTCTTCTTTGTCACTTTTTCTAGTTGGGATTTTCTTTGTCAGATCTGTTCATGTTTTTTTCCAATATTAGTTCAAGATGTCCTATCTTAGTACGTGTTGTTTAGCTGCTTGAAAAATTGGTTCTTTTCATTGTGATTGTTGAAGTTTTGGTTCATGGATTTAGATTTGGATTTTTTAGGATAACGAGGGTTTACTAGACTGCGTTTTTTGTTTTCATAGTGAAGTAATGTGAGATAATTGTGTAAATAAACTATCATTAAAAGAAGAGGAAAGCATCAGTGTTATGGATTTCATCAATTTGTTGTATGTTGCAAGCCTGCAATGCTTCTACTGGTCTAATTGGCTTACTTACATATTCTACTTTTATGAAGGTTCTACTCCCTTTTTTATGGGATATGAGTATATGACCCATTTCTCAGATGTCAATAGATACTTGATTTTTTTTACATAAGTCCAATTGATTCTTCTTCTTAGATCTTGATATGATTTTCTACACATTAATGTTTTTGATATGATATCATCAGTATTGTTTCGAAAGGACTAACTAATCTAACAACTAAAATTCTTATGAAATGACACATTCTAGGACCAATTAAAAATAATGCTCAACTCTAATTTCTTAATGTCAATGTGTTCTTGTGATATATTATCTTATATTATTAAGTAGTTCTCCATTATTTGCTTTGTATTCTTATATCAGCTCATCTTGCTAAATGATGAGAAACTCATTTGTGGCCAATGTTCTAAAAAACGCTAGCGGACGTTGGGCGGATAGAGACCGCCTAGCGCCTAGACGACCTGAACGGTAGCCTAGGCGGTCTTAGACGAGTGCCTAGGTGGTCTGGACGGCTAAGCGGGCTAGGACCTTCCAGCACCTAGGCAGGGCCTAGACGGGGCCTAGAAGGGATTTTTAGAACAGTGTTTGTGGCTCAACTCTAATTTTGATCCGTGACTAGTGTTTTATGCCTTTGATACTACAAGGTACAATCTTGTTAAATTAGTATTATGACATTTTTCCTTTCTATATATTTGTTTATTTTATGTTTCCATACTGTCTTATGTTCTTAGACGTTATTCTTCAGTAATGTGGCATATTGAACCCAAGGAACATAGGAATAAAATGGTCAATGGTTGATCATATCACATGATCAATATTTTTCATTCAACTGAATTTTATTGGGTTGGCTGGAGTTAAGTAGATGCTTTAAAAGACATGTTAGCTCTTTGTGCATCACACATAAATGGTAGAGATATTTTCCATCTTGGTTGAGGATTATGTTTGTGTTTGGGTAGCTTATTAGCTCAAATGGTAGAGCAATGTGCATGTGCACATAGATGTGGGTTCAAATTCCACATAGGCTAATACTTCATACGGTTGGTTCATTATATCCCTTCTTTGGGTTCATGTTTTTGTAAGCTCGGGTTCATAGTAGTTTATTTTACAGTTCATGTGTTTAAAATATACTAGTTATTTTGGTTCATATTTTTCGGTTCATGACATTTGTTCTTTCGGTTCATATATTTATAAGTGTAGGTTCATAATATTTCATCTTATGGTCATAACCATATCGTTTTAAGGTTCATGTGTGTCATGTATTATAGTATATGAATAGCATTATACTGTGCATTGCCTTGGAAGAATTAGGTTAATAGACTGCTTAATATTGAATTTTTTCTAACTCATGACTTTAGGTTCATAATATTTGTTCTTTTGGTTCATGATTTTGAATACGAAGGTTCATAATAAATGTCAATACAATACGTGTCTTTTGGTAGCCTATTAGCTTAAATAGTAGATTAATGTGCTTGTGCACATAGATGTGAGTTCAAATCTCACATAGGCTAATTATTCCTATGGTTCATGTCTTTTAGTTCATACTAGTTGTTATTTTATTTAATGTCTTTTGGTTTATTACAATTGTTACTTTGGTTGAATTTTCGTATATTTGAGTTTATAATAGTTCTTCTTACGGTTCATGCCTTTTAATTCAAATAGTTATCTTTTAATGTCATGTCTTTTGGTTCATGACATTTGTTCTTTTGGTTCATGTTTTTGTAAGCTTAGGTTCATAAAAGTTCTTCTTATGGTTCGTATCTTATATCATATACATCATTTGATTTCTCGATTGTTATGATTACGAACATAAATAAAAAAGAAGAAAAATATAATATTGCTCTTCTAGCCTATGTAGGATTCGAACCTACATCATGTGTCGAATATCAAAATCACAAATAGAGGTATCACTCGTATAGAAAGAAATGCCTTCATCCAATGTACAAAAATGTTATCCTTCATGTGATTTATACTCGTCCGGACAAATAGGGATAAAATAACTACAATCTTGTAATACTTGAAGAATGTAGGCATCACTAGCTTCTCTAGGATCATCCAATGGCTCCACCATTACTAGAACCATTATCAATATCTTTCAATAAAACTCCATCAATACTAACATCATTGTCGGAATAAGACAAGTTAGGATGACCCGAGCTTGATGAACAACCTACAAATCAATAATAATAAAAGGTAAGGGAACACATAAATGAGTAATAAAAAGTGACAATGCACTAGATGAGCGATAAAAATGTTCAAATAAGGTTGTTTTATTTGTTCACAAGGATCCCTATGTGGTTCATAAATTTAAACAGTAAGGTTTAATAAAATTCACAAGGCGATTCATGTAAATTTATGCACTAGATGTGTTGGACATTTTATCAAACACATGGTGGGCGTCAACCACATTTTCAATTCATGCTAAAAGCTTAACAACTGGTGCAAGTACCACTCATACTCACAAATCTTAACTCAAATTCACAATTTGTGAGGATTAATTGTACAGAAATTGCAAACCCAATGGAAGAGCATAAGTTCATCAAAATCCATACTAAAAACCTAGATCCAACTTCAAAACAAAAATTGTATGAACCTAGATCCATGAGGATATTAAACGTCTATGAAAATAGAATGAGGATCAAACATCAATTTTCTTTAGTTTCCATAGCAATTAGATGCTTGTTGGCTTCAAAAAAAAATGAGAAAATGGGTGCAACTCGTGAAAAGGGGACTTGGAGAAGAAAATGAGCAGTAAAAAGCCTAAAATACCCCTCCCGAGTAAAAACAACTTAAAAAACGGGTGGGATCCTAGCCCTCCATCTGTCCAGATCTAACGGATGAGCTAGTTTCTCATTTTACATGTTAACATAATTTCTCATTTGATCCCCAATATATATATATGAGAGCGGATCACGTGCGAATGGGCGCTAGGGTGCAAAAAGAGAATGCATCTACACCGTCGATCTAGCATGAATTATTTGGACGCGCGAAGCGCGTCCAAATAATTCATTAAAAAAAACAGCGCGTGTAACTAAACGCTCCAAACGTACTTGTCGCCCAAGCTAACCCGAAAGAAAAGGCAATTTTTTTTTCTCTTTCCAAAACAAAACCAAAAAAGATCTTTCTTCCTCTGCGAAAATAAAGCTTCTAAAAAGGATTGAAACACAACGATTTACGATCTTCGAAAGGAGCTTTGTTCAGATTTACAAATTTGAAGATCTGACTCATTGCGATTAATGGAACCAGGTAAATAAATGAATTTTTCACTGATTAAACACAACGATTTACGATCATTGAAAAAAAGAGCTTTGTTCAGATTTTTTCCCTGATTAAAACTAATATAACACGATTTTGAAAAGTTTCATTGCATATATCGTCAAAATTTGTTTATGTTTAAGCATTACCAATAGGAAAACTCCCATTTTATGGTTTTGAGGAGCATTGCTATGATTTATTTGAGAATACTGGAAATTAGTTCACATTTGTTCAGAAATATCTCGGATTTGTTCATTGATATTACACATTTGTTAAATCCAAATTTTGTTTATAGATATCAAGCATTTGTTCATGGCTAACTCTGATTTGTTCATAGATATCAAGCATTTGTGCATGGCTAACTCTGATTTGTTCATAGATATCAAGCATTTGTGCATGGCTAACTCTGATTTGTTCATACATATCATGCATTTGTGCATGGATAACTCTGATTTGTTCATACATATCATGCATTTGTGCATGGCTAACTCTGATTTGTTCATACATATCATGCATTTGTTCAATAATATCAATAGTACGTGTAGTGTATACAATTGCGTATTTACATGCTTCTTTTGCCTGTAATGAAGGAAAAATAGAAGATAAAAAGGAACTAAAGATCGTGATCTTGCCTGGAGACACACATTACTACATACCATTTTGTGATGACAATTTAAGACCTAAAGAGGGGATGTTGTTTAAAACCTGGGAACAAGGAGTAAATTTATACAAAGCATACGCAGATGCATGTGGTTTCCAAGCACGTGCTGGTACAATTACAAAGTCTTCAGATGGAACTAACACTACAGTTTGGAAATACATGTTGTGTAATAGGGCAGGATTTAAAAACTCAACTCGAAAAGAAGAAGACAAAGAAGATGATGAAGATAATGATAAAGAAGATGATGAAGAGAATCATGAGGAAGGAGGACAACAAGGAACAATTAAAAAGCGAAAAAGAGTAAACAAAAGGTGTGGTTGCATTGCTAAACTGGCTATGAGACTTTCTAGAAGAAACGGATATGTTGTTAAGAAATTTGAAGAGCATCACACCCATGTTATGTTTGAAGATGGACAAAAACACTTTGCAAAGAGCAATAGGAAACTGACCTCCTTCCATCAAGATTTCATCATGAATTGCATACGAGCAAACATTGGTACAAGCAAGTCATACCAAGTCTACAAGGAGTTTGTTGGTTCATATGCAAGAATTGGTGCAACTATAATTGATTTCAAGAATTTTAAAAGAGATCTGAACTCCTTCATGATTGGGTGTGATGCTCAAATGGTTATTGACAACTTGTTCAAGAAAAAAGAAAGATGTGACGCGTTTTTCTTTGAATACGATGTTGATGAACAACATCAATTAACCAAATTATTCTGGTGTGATCCTATTGCAAGGAAGAACTTCTCATATTTTGGAGATGTTGTCTCAGCTGATGCAACATACAAATCAAACAGGTATGAAAAAAGTTTATTTCTGATGAACAAAATTAATTCCTTTGATGAACAAATCGTATATACTGATGCACAAAATTAATATTTGCCTTCACGAATTTACAATGAACAAATTAATTCTTTTGATGAACAAATCGTACATACTGATGAACAAAATCACATATATTGATGAACAAATTTAATTCTGTGACTTTCAGGTATGAAATGGTGTTTGTACCATTCACAGGGGTTGACAACAACAAGAAGAGCATTACTTTTGCATTTGGGTTGCTTCTAAAAGAAGATATCGAATCTTATGTCTGGCTATTCCAAAGATTCAAAAATGCGATGATGGGCAATGAACCATTTGTCATTCTCACTGATCAAGATCCTGCAGTAAGAGTGACAATTGAAAAGGTTTTTAAAAAGGTTGTGCATCGTTTCTGCATGTGGCATATCATGTTCAAGGTACCGTCAAAGGTTACAAATGATGTGTATAACAATGATCAATTCAGAAGCAAGTTCAACAAGCTTGTTTGGAGCAATGAAATTAGCCGGGAAGATTTTGAAGAGACTTGGCATTCCATTATTGCTGAATTTGGACTTGAGTCAAACACTTGGTTGTCGCTGATGTTTGAGCTACGTCACTTATGGATCCCTGCATACTTCAATGATGTAAACATGGGTGGGCTTCTTAGAACAACTTCAAGGTCTGAAAGCTAGAACTTTTTCTTCTCGCATTTCATTGCATCCACATCTTCTCTAGTTATCTTCATGATGCAGTTTGAGAGTGCACTTGATTCCCAAAGGCACAATAAGCAGAGGTTAGACTTTGAAACGTCAACAAGCTCTCCCACTCTAATGATACCATTGGATCTAGAGAAACATTGTGCATCTGTTTACACCATAAATGTCTTCTATGACATCCAGACAGAAATTGTTGCTTTTGTATTTGAATGTGGTCTAAGCAATTTGTTCAAGGAAGACAACATCCATGAGTATCACATCAACGGGCAGTTTGGGAAGTTACATGTTGTGAAACATGAGCTTCAAAATGAAGAGTTCATTTGCTCGTGCAATAAGTTCATCAATATCGGGATTCCATGCTGCCATATGTTTTTCGTATTCAAAAACATTGGGTTGAGGAAGGTGCCAACTAAGTACATCAAGAATAGATGGACGAAGACATCGAATCTGACTCCTATTTTTGAGATAGAAGGTTCAACAGTTGAACATTGTGATGTCATGAATGAGAAGAAGCTGTTGATTGCTGATTTATTGGGCGAGGTACATTCTTGCATTAATGCAATAGGGGACAACACCGAACAACTCAAAGAGTTGATATGTTTCTTGAAGGAAAAAAAGGAAACATATTTGAGCTTATTGGAAGGAGAATCATCTACATCAACAAGGCAGAGTTCAATCCAAACATTCTTGGGAAGCAAACCGAGTGTTATTGAGGTGCACCCTCCTGAACGAGCAATGACAAAAGGTAGGAAGAAAGAAGGGCGTATTATGGGAGGTAAAGAGAAGGCAATGAAGAAAGCAAACAAGGAGCAAAGGACTTGTGCAAAATGCAAGAAGCTTGGGCACAACAGCAGGACATGCACCTATGTTCCTAATTAGATCTCTCATTAATCATTGATTTCTGATACATAATTGTTGCATAGTATTCTTAATTGTCGCATTATCAATGAACAAATTTGGGTTTTGGATGAACAATTACATGTTAGTAATGAACAAATTTACTACGTAATGAACAAATTTGGATTTTGGATGAACAATTAGCAGTTAGTAATGAACAAATTTACTACGTAATGAACAAAAAATGAATGAACAAAACCTAATGTTTTGATGAACAAATCTAATTCATGGATGAACAAATCCAAGTTATTTATGAACAAAATATAAACACCATTCTCAATCGATGATCAAATCGAATGTATGATGCACAAATCTAATGTGTAGATGAACAAATCGAATGTATCGATGAACAAATCTTAAGTGTTGTTGGAAAAATTACGAATAAAATTACTCTTGACACAAAAAGAACATGAATAACAAATCACAATTTCTTTCTTCAAATAAAAAATTCATTCTCAATCGATGATTAAATCGAATGTGCGAATGAACAAATCGAATGTGTGAATGAACAAATCGATGGTATCGATGAACAAATTACAATAAAATCCTGTTTTCTAAAATCAAAATGTATAACACAAAAAGAACCTGTTCAATAACCATCATTCACAATGCAAAACTAAAAAAAAAAAAAAAAACAAATGTCTGCACCATTCAAGCCATACACCACCATAAATTGTATTCTAAACAAACCATACAAAAAACACACAAATCCATTCACAAACTGTTTTCCAACAATTCAAGCCATACATCACTTCTTATTCTTTGCCTTCCTTGTAAGAGGAGCACGAGGTGCGACTGTCGGTTTACGAGGGACAAATTCTTGTACAAGCTTTTCAGCTGTTGCCTTGTGCTTATTCAATGGACTCAACACCAACTCATTACAATACCTTATCCTCAAGTCATCAAGTTGATGCTGATCATGTTTATTGAGTCCACACTCCCAACCAGACAAGCCGCTGCCAAAGTATGTTTCCATGTGCCGCATCATAAAAATTCCACAATCAGTCTTGTTTCTGGTATCTCTCCATTTCATCTTAAGACGTTCATATGGAACCCTATCCACATCCTCGAACAAAGAAGCCCTCGCATACATCTTGAGCGTCTTCAAAAGATCAACAAAGAGCATTCTCTATAAAAATAAGAACAATAAAACAAACAAAACTCAATCAATATTAAACACACGTGTCAATGATGAAAAACAAAATATTACAAAAAAAAAACATAAAACTCACCAATCTAGCAGTTACATGCTCATACTTTGCTTCCAAGGGCACATCAGTCATTGAGTTATCAATTATGTGGAAACGTGGTACTCTCACATTCAACGCAATACAATAGTAATGTGATTCGATACAGATAGGAAACACAAACTGTAAAAAATGCAGAGAGAAACAATCATGAAAGAAACCTTATAATGAATAAATAACTAATGGCTATGAACAAAAAACTAGTACTGATGAACAAATAAAAGAATACCAATGAACAAAAAATGTCATACCAGGCCAATCTTGTGCACATTAATCCACTTGAATTTTTCAAGACTTTCATGAACAGCATTTGTGAAAAACAATTTCGCATCCTCATCACTAAAATCCTTTTTCAGTGGAAAGGCCTGCAAAAATACATATGAGCATAAATTAGATTGAGAAAATTAAAAAGTCATAAAAATAAGACAATGTGAATATAAAAAATCTTTTTCTTACCAAATCCTCAGGATGCATAAAAAACCTCAAGGGTTTTGAGTCACTTTTCCACTGCTCTTGAATATTGAGATAACTACTCCAAAGCCCAATGACATTTGATTCCACTTCAGATTTTACCGCCATTGAAACAAAATCCTTTTTCATAGCGGATACATGCATCATCTTAAAGATTTCAACACTACAAAAACATCAGAAACATATAAACAAAAAAAATGATCAATTTTCATAATAAAATCAACTTGAAAAGGTATAAAAATAGCAATATGTAAAAAAAAATATACTATTCTACACATTGTTACCCTCTTTGATCAGGAATGTCTTCAATAAGCCAATTGAATAATTTCTTCGCCGCAGGAGATACTTTTTCTGTCAAAACAACACTCCTTCCCATGTAAGGTGACTTCACATAATCAGAAGGCTTAGATATTCTTTTATCAAGTACATCCTCACCAGTAAGTTTAACACCAACGGGAGTGTCAATCGAACTAGAACCAACCTCCTGCACCTCATTCTTCATCTACAAATGTAAACAAACCAATGAACAAATGTTAGTTTGTGATGAACAATTGCTAGTTTCTGATGAACAATTGTTAGTTTGTGATGAACAAATGCTAGTTTCTGATGAACAAATGTTAGTTTGTGATGAACAAAATGCGAGTTTTTGATGAACAAATGCTACTTTGTGATGAACAAATGTTATTTTGTGATGAACAAATCAGAAATATCAATGAACAAACCTCATCTTGAATCTTGTTCATCTCCTCTTCAAATTTCTTGTTTGCTTCATCCTCCCTCTTTTTATCTAACTCCTCTTGTTTCTTCTTCAACTCCAAACCAACTCTCTTTGTTTCTGCATCCCTTTCCTGTTTCTTCTTCTTTTTATCCTCTTCCTTTCTCTTCTCTTCATCAATCTTCTTTTTTGCCTCGGCATATTCCTTCTTCCTCTTCTCTTCCTCTTCTTCTTTCCTCTTCTTCCTTTCCTCTTGCCTCTTCTTCACCTCATCCTGCTTTCTCTGTTGTTCAAACTCCTCAATCCTCTTCTTCTCTTTCTCCTCTGCTTCTCTCTTCTTATCTTCCTCTTCCTTGTTCCTCTTCTTCTCTTCCTCATCTTTCAACCTCTTAACCTCTTCTAGACGCCTTTTCTCTTCCTCCTCTTCCCGCTTTTTCTTTTCTTCCTCTTCTCTTTGTAACTTCTCTTCCTCCTCAGCTGCTTTTCTCTTTTTCTCTTCCTCCTCTTCCCGCTTCTTCTTCTCCTCCTTTTCTGTTTTCCTCTTCTCTTCCTCCTCTTTCTTTCTCTTCTCCTCCTCTTGTATTAAAGCATCCTCCCTCCTTATGGCTTCCAACTCTTCCTCTTCCTTCTTCCTCTTTTCTTCTACTTCTCTTATCCTCTTGTCCTCGTCATCCTTTTTCAACCTCTCTTCCTCTTCAATCCTTATACGGTCTTCCTCAGCCTTTTTTCTAATTTGTTCATCAGTTAATCCCTTACAAACAAAGGAAATCTTCAATTCCTTCTTCCTTTTTCCATCAAACTTCCTGGCCTCGTCTTCTTGCATCAAAACGCTTTCCCTACCAATGTCTGCAACACCAGCCCAATCATCATCCATAGTAGGTGGAAACACACCCAATTCAAATGAATGTAATTCAAAACGCTTCTTTGCCTTCATTGCAGCCTCAATTTCATCCAAAACCTTTGTAGCTTCCTCCCAGAATGAATTTTGGCTTGGAGATTCAGCGTCTTCTTGGGTGCCAGATTGGGATGATGATGAACCAACCTTCAACCCCAATAGCTTCTCAAAACCTTCATTGATCTTGGTGAAAAGTCCATGGCTGGCAATTTCAGTTGGAGCTCTTTGCACATGATCAAGATATTTTTTTAAAGATGATGCAAGCTCCATAGACATCTAAAGATGTTCTTTGAGAAATGACTGCAAAAAAGAAGTAATCAATATAAGTACATAAAAGACACAACATTATATGAACAAATGTTAGTTTGTGATGAACAAATGTTAGTTTGTGATGAACAAATGCTAGTTTGTGATGAACAAATGCTATGCCAGTTTTAATGAACAAATAAATATAGATCATCATACTGCAAAAAACATGCAAAAATCAAAAACACATACATCACCGCCATCACCAAGATCAATTCGTTCTTCAATATGTTCAGCAGCAGGGGCTTTCCCTTCATTCTTGCCGTGATCAACACCGGGATAAACAAAATCAGGCAAACCTCGATATCAGCCTTTTCCAAAACCACCCTTCTTAACCTCGAAAGTCTCTCTCTCAATAAAGTAATCATGGTTGAAATGCTTGATAATGGGGAAGGATCTTGGAGTTTCAGGTCGATGGTAGATCAACATAAAATCACAATATACAATCTGTCATAAAACACAAATTAATGAACAAAATTAGACTTATTAATGAACAAATATGCATAAATAAATGAACAAATTAATGATATTAATGAACAAATTAAACAATCATACCAGCAACAATATGATAGATCCTCTGAAAAAACCATTGTTTGTTTTCCTCCATGAATCAGCATTCTCAACCAACTTCTCCACAAGATGAGCACACCAATTGTACTCACTTATCTTATCCAAGTCAACCAAATGATCCAAAAACCTTAAATTTACACCACCATTTTGAATGCTCTCTATACAGAGCGTGTAGAACAATATAATGAAGTTCCTCCTAAACCAAGCACCACCGTTATCAGCCTCCTTGATCACTGCACTCAAATGCCCAATTTTAATCTTCTCAAATTCCATCAATTTGTTCTTCCCTGTCACCTCATCAATTTCAGGCAACAAAAACTGTTCTCTAAAACTATTGTACAAGTCTGAATGCTTGACAGTCTTCGGCACAGAAATTGTCCTTGGACCACGAGGTAGACCAAGGTAGAATTGCACAAGCTCAGGTGTTATCCTAACACCTGGTCCATCACCCATCTTCAATGTACAGGATGCAGGATCGAAACAGCTAACAACATAGTAGCACAACTTACTAGGTATATCAGTCACATCCCACTGTATGAGGTGCTCAAAACCCATCTCTTTAAGAGCAGTAAACTTGCTCCCCCCCTCAAAACTAGCAATAACTTCACAAAGGAGCATGGGAGAGTTCCTGTGACTCAACGACAAGTGCCCACGCTTCAACTCTCTCAATCGCACCTTTGCTTTTGACTTTTTCCCACCACCTTGTCCTTTGCCGACAACAATATCAACTTTCCTCTTCTTCCCGACAACTTGTAATTCACTAATGGTAGAATCCATCTTCCTCTCAGATGGTTCATTTATACTCACTCCCTTTCTAGGGATCATATCAATAAGCAAAACATCATCGGAGGATTCATCAGATGCAACCTTTTTACCCTTGTCAAGCCGCCGTCTCTTATTTAATGGAGAAGACTGAACAGTCGGCTTTTGCCTCAATACAGGCACTTCAGTAGCAATTGCTTTTGAAACCGGCTTCTTAGCAATTGATTTTCTTCTGACATTCTTTTCGCCAGTGGAAGAGGCATCACATCCGGATTTGCTCCTTATATAAAATAAAAGGGATAAAATACAGTATAAACACATATTTAACCATCTATTTTAAAAGGAACAACACAAAACATATCAAACACAACAATAAACCTCTTCGAATAGCACATATTTCATCTTCTCCGATTGTCATTGTACCAAACCTTAGATGTTTTACTTGTTTATAATTTGCAGAACGTTGTTTAATAGATCCTGGATGAACAAATGCAAGTTACTGAAGAAACAAATGCAAGTTACCGATGAACAAAAATGCAAGTTACTGAAGAACAAATGCAAAGTTTCTTATGAACAAATGCAAGTTTCCGATGAACAAATGCAAGTTACCAATGAACAAATGCTAATTTCTGATGAACAAATGCTATGCTAGTTTGAATGAACAAATATGCACAAATGAATGAACAAAAGTCAACACAAGATCACTACACTTCCCCCCTCATACGTATACCAAATCATTCCATGCAACTAACTAATCCACAATCACCTATTGCAAAACTCAACATCAAAAACCTCGATAAAAACATCATATACGCACATGCACACATAATTTGTATTTTATTCAAGTGGAAGAACCAAAAATCGAGTAAATAGAAAGTGACGATTCATGCATTTTTTTATTCAGAAAAGCACAAAAACACCAAAATCGACACAATCTCCTTCAAACAACTCAAAATAATCACTAAAAAACGAAACGAAACGAAACATTTAGAATGAATACACTCGATAAAACGAAGACCTTGATTCTCAACCGCTTCGGAAACCTAGGGTTTCAGTAAATTTAAAAGGAGAGATAAAAACCTTGATTCTCTTGAGATGAACTTTCCTTCTCCATTTAGAACTAGCTTGAGGTTTCTAATGTCGTTAATGGTGACAATCAGGCTCGAAATCGCTACGACACAGTTTAGATCACACTTGAACTGCTTCAAACCGCTTCGGAAACTGGAAAAACTAAAAAGTGAGTGAGAGGGAAATGGCGAGAGAAGAGAAGATGAAGAAGTTTATAAAAGGCGCGTCTCCTAAACGCTCTATGTCGCGCGTTTCGTTTTTTTACAGTTTTTTTAAAAAAATAAGCAGCAATCTCAACCGTATGTGTGATACGATCGAACGGCCAGGGGGCTTTCGCATTTCCCACACACGCGGGCGTTCGCACACGACTCTATTTCATATATATATATATATAGAAAAAGAGTCGCGTGCGAATGAGCGCCTGTGTGAGAAATAAGAATAAATCTCGCTCGTTCAATCCAAAAAATCAACGTCCCTGATTAAACATTCATTAAAAAAAATAAAAAACGGCACAGGCGAATTTTTCCCGTATTATTCGCGTATTTTTCAATAAAATACGACACGGACGAATTTTTCCCGTATTATTCACGAATTTTTCGAAAAATACGTTTTTATGTGACGCGCCCAGTTTGTTCATAAGAAATAGAGATTTGTTCATCAATATTCACCAATTGTTCATCAATACTAACTAATTGTGCATTGAGTTTTTTATAACATTGTTCATCGATTTCGAACTTTTTTTATTTTTAATTTTATTTTTTAACCTTATTTATGTGTAGGAATACAATATTATGAAGTTTTTTATGCACATATAATTAGTTTTTATATACCCATATTTGTTCATTGATATACTCGTATTTGTTCATTGATATACCCCTATTTGTTCATTGATATACTCGTATTTGTTCATTGATATACCCCTATTTGTTCATTGATATACCCATGGTATACCATTATTTGTTCATTAGTATACTTCTTTTTTGTTCATTGGTATACCATTATTTGTTCATTGATATACCCTATTTGTTCATGGATATACCCTTATTTGTTCATTGATATAACCTTATTTGTTCATTATTATACCCTTATTTGTGAATTGAAATAAACTTATGTTTTATGTATCAATGCTATCAACTTGTACATTTAGGATTATTAATACCATCAACTTATACATTTAGGACTATCTATTTGTGCATTTTTTGCATTTATTTTGTTCTTTAAGGCTATCTTGAATTCAAAGTATAATACGAATGAAGTGTTTTAAGACTAACTTTGTCAATACGAATGAAGTGCTCAATATAGTACCAAAATAAGATAAGTTTGATGTAGAAACTTGAATGCAAAAGATAATAGATAAAGAATTTGACTTTGCAATAATATGGTGTATGCTAAGAGAACAAGATAGCAACAAATCGAAGAGGAGTGCTTGTGCCTTATTTAGCTATGAACAAATTGATGTTATTAATGAACAAATATGCATATAGCAATGAACAAATTGAGGTTACCAATGAACAAATATACATCTAGTAATGAACAATTATATGAAAAAGGCAATGAACAAATATGCATAAACCAGTGAACAAATTGATGTTACTAATGAACAAATATGCACAAACCGATGAACAAATATGCCAAAACCAATGAAAAAACATTTTTCGTTTTATATGAACAAATCACAATGTTGATGAACATATTGCATATAATTTTGATACACATTTGTTCATTTTTTATGTACAAACAATAGAATTTTGATGCACAAGCAATATTTTATTTATGCACAAAATCACAGTTTTGATGAACAAAATCACAGTTTTGATGAACAAAATCACAGTTTTGATGAACAAATCCACATTATTGATGAACAAATCCACAATACTGATGAACAATCTGGGCGCGTGTCCTATTTCCGTTTTTTTCAAAAATACGCGAATAATTCGCCAATAATTCGCCTGTGCCGTTTTTCCCCATTTTAAGTGAAATGATCAGCGCCTTTGATTTTTCTCGATCCAACGGCTCCTGTTCTTTCTTATTTCGCACCTGGGCGCCCATTCGCACCTGAACCGGACTCATATATATACTAGTTGATGTACCCGTGCCTTGCACGGGAGCTTTAATAGTAAAATTTATGTTATATATGTATAGATGTATACATGCACTTTTATATTTTAGAAGTGAATATTAATTATTATTTTGGGTGAAAGAAAATATAATATAATTTGTAAGTGCATATAATTTAACCTCAAAATAGTATGCTTGGGAAATAAACTTTATATTTGTGACTTAATGTCAATGATTTTATATATTTGAACCTTAAAATATTAAATGAAAATGAGTATAAAACAAAATAAGAAAAAATGTTTGAAATAATACATGAGAAACAAACATAATATTTTAATAGTGAAATAATTTTCAATGGTCATGCAACTAACTTAGTCTTCAATCTTTTTCGCGCTTCATAATTTTTTTTGGAACATGAAGGAGAAAGTTGATCTTCTGTAATGTTTTCTCCATTGTCAGCATTTATAGATGAGCTTTCATTTGAATGCTTTGAAGGAGTTAGTGGCGCATTTGACGATACATTAGAGGGCAGTTGAGGCTCAAATGCAGGTAGTTCAACATTATTCTGCAAAGAATTAAAATAATAACTTAGGATATATTAATATTTAATTATTAAAGTATTAGAAATCATTATTAAGGAAAATATGTTTGAATAAAAGAATTTTAAATGCCTCGGATTCATAAATTAATTTTTTTCAATTTAGATATGACTTTTGGATCATTTGTCATATTAGTAACGGTAAATGCACGACTCTTCCCTTCAAGCTTAAAGGAATCGACAATAATTCTAAGCAAACATGTCTTTCCAATAAAAACTTTTAGTTCTTCTGGTATGTAGTTATAATTAGTATCTTGTAAATATGTAAAATATATGAATTTAATAAAAGTAAATGATTTAAGTAGCATCAATCCTATTAATTAATTTCAGTTCAATAATTGTAATGAAATCATACAATATGATTAAACAAATACCTTAATATTTGCTTCCAATAATGCGGAAACTAATTAATTAACCCATTTTTTGACATCTTGATCAAAGATAACGAAATCCGCTTAGTCAGATTCATTGTTGATTGTCAATGTAAGCTTAAACCTATAACAATATAAATATTACGAAAAATAATTTGATTGTTTAGAAAATGTAAATTTTAGTTGTAGATATAATACTTGGGAATGACGTATTTGACAATGTCAGTACATGTAGTGTAATAAAATTCAACCCCTTGAGGTTTTACCTTCTTAATGACATATCACTAATTCACCAAATAATAGCTTAATGATTCAATATGAATGTTTGTATTTTAAGTATATCGTTGTAATAACTGTGGTTTTTAAGGATATTTTTGAATTTTTCTCAGATATCCTTTTAACCTTTTTGTCCGTTTTAACGCTTAATCCAATATTTTGTTGGAAATTAAATCCTAGAAAATTCTTGGTGATATCCTAAAATCATACAGAAATGATTTTATGGATCGGTGTGAATTCTAGGATTTTTCATTGGAAAAAGAATATTTATTGGATAAGCCGTCTTTTTAATTATGTACTGTAAAGGATTTAAAATACAAAACGGAAGCCTTAAAAATTGAAAGTAGCGTGATAAAATCTTGGAAAATTGATTTTTATTGGTCTACATATTTTACGGGACGTTTTTCGTTTAGTAAGTTTTTCCACCCGAGGTACATAATTTTACCGCTTCAGCGCGAATTCCGTTCCGAGACGGGTTTTGTTTTAAAACCTATCACTTCTTGCTTTAATAAGGAAGGAACCAAAGAGAAAGATTCAGGAAGGGGGCTCGAAGAGTGGATAAAACAGAGGAGGAGGGTGTGCGAGAGAGCGACGGACTCAGGGAAATTGAATTCTTCACCGTCGACGCTAATCTTCTCTGCCACCTCTTATCACCTCCTTCACCTTATCTTCTTCCTCTCCTTGGACTCGTGCTGAGGAAAACCGAGCCAGAGAAGAATCAGGAGGAGCGACGTACTCGGGAGGAAAGAATTCTACACCGCCGGTAATCTTCTTTGCCTCGCCAAACATCGTCGCCGGAGATCATTCCGCCTGAGCCAGCCACCAACAGGCGTCTCCCGGACCACCACAGCTCGAGCCATGGTGAGCTCAGCCAGGCCCAGCCTTGTTGCGTCGACTCATGCGAGCTCCCTCGCCCTCTCGTGATGTGTAGACTCCGGCGAGTCCTTCGAGCCGTCGTCGACCACTCCTTTAGCCACTGCTGGACCACCCACCGCAAGGGCCGCCACCGGACAACACCCATCCACCCTTGGGCTCTTGGATCGAGCCATTAATGAACCAAACAAGCCATGGGATCAAGTAAAGGTAAAGGTTGAGCTTAATTAATTAGCGGTTTGGTTGTGGAGCCATCGTAAGGACCTTTAGGTTCCGCTATGCTAATTAATTTTGAAGTTTTTATAATCTTGACGTTGATACGGTCTCACAGGTTCAAACCACTCGGGAAACGGACATCCGGATCTTCAGTTATAGCGAATACAAGTTTTAACATCGATTGGCAGGTAAAAGACTTTGAAAAATTACTCTGGATTCGTTGTTAATTAGTTTGATCCGAGATTTGGTCACCTTTAAGAACCGTTACTAATGAACAATTTTTATTTAGAAAATTGTTTCAAAAGTGAAACGGTTAGTTACTTAAATTCGCCAAGATGGCTCCTTAACGCATGATAACTAAAGGATTAATTATAAATCGATATTCGGAAATCAAACCGTTTATCGATTGGGAAGTTGTAGGAGTTGAGTATACAACTAAGAAGTGTATCCTTAAGCTCGTTGTTGAAGGATCTTTTGTTATAACTGGTAGAAGGATGATAAAGATTACTGTTGAATTGCTAAGGACGTTGAGCACGCCTTCTAAGCCAAGTGGACGGATCTCTCTTGCTTTATGGTTATTAAATGAGGAATTGAATTACATTTGATCTTCATGTTGGAAATAATTTGTGTGTTGAATAAAATTTGATAGATTGTTGTTTTGTTAGAAATAACGACTATGTCGTTATTTCAGTTTTTGCGCTAGAACTGAACTTAGGACCGTTATGGGATCTTGTATGTTTAGCTGTCTCATGCTGAGACATTGTTGTGAAGTAAAATAGTTAGATATGGGAGTTTAGACTCCAAAACATCTCTTTAGTGGTCCTATGTTGAAACATTGTTGTAAAATAAGTTAGTTCAGGGGTAGGAGCCGAGTCTCCAATGACCTCTTTATAACAAAGTTTGTATTGGGGGGCGTAGCTTGCTAGCGGATCCCAATATTGGAGTCATGACTCATGTCTCGCTTCACGTTGAAGGAGGACAATGGTGCACTCTAACTAAGTGCAAAAGGAACTGATGTGGGTCAAGTGGTCACGGACGAAATAGGCCCTCTCACCCTGACAACATCAATTACAAGGAATTTATCGACTGCAGTTTGGGTCGATTAAAAGTAATTACAATGAATGTGAATGTTAAAATCATGAAGTGAAGAGAGTGCGATAGACACGATAATGTATCTGAATGGTTAGTTCTTTGATAACCATTCTTGCTCCTGATTAAGAATGATTCTTAATCAAACTATTGATGAAGTTAAGTTGATTAGTCGTTGAAGACGTTTGTGAATGTTGTGTGGTTAGTGTAAGTTTCCATTAATCGTTTATGCTTCTTAAAGAAACCACAAGTTGTGGTGTTCTCTCTCTTGAATATGCAAGTCTCCTTCTTTCTCTATAAGATTGCCAACTGTTGGATTATAATCCGAGCCTAATCGGATTTTGATGCCAATATGTTTAGTCACAACTATAAGAACCAAGTTAGTTTCTCCACTTGCTTAATCTTTAATTAGACTAACCCGCTCATCTTCTTTTTTTTTATGGTCAGCTGGTGTCCACCGTTGGTATACGACACATCAGGCTCTGCTTGGAAGTTGATTCAAGAGGTGAATCCAGAGGTTTGAAGCTCCAGAAGTTGAAGAAAGGTTTCCAATGGCCATACTTGAGTGAAGTTCTTAGTTAAGTTACTGCAAAGTGAAGTGGGAAAGAAGTTAAGAACTTACGGGAAACTTTTTAAAGACTTTGTTCAAATAGAAGGTTGTTCTATTTATTTATTCTTTTTAAGTTAAGGTTTGTATAAGACCTTTTTCTTGTTTTTCCGCTGTAATATTTTACTTAATTTTGTTAGGTTTTAAATGGTTTCTTTTACCTTGTTCTAGTATGTTCTGTCAGGTTAAAGTCTTGGGTAATTCTGGTTTAGTCCTAATCAGGGTTACTGGCGGTAATACCTCCAAGGTAAGTAAGGGGGTGTTACAATCGTATAAAATTTGTACACCAATTTTAATTATATAGATATAAAATATAATTAATCAAATAATTACAAACTTTGTAGCATTTATAAGAAAAACTAATTAAATCTTTAACGATGCACTTATAAGAAAAACTAATTAAATCGTTAACGTACATTAATTGTCTTCAATGCACAACCAAAAAACGATGAACAACACCATAAATAAATAAAATAAAATAAAATAAAAGAGCTTCTGAATTTTGTAAATACCTCCATGATAATCTTGGGTAAGAACTTGTTAGCTTAAATATAATTGATATAGATTGTGAGATGAGGGTTGAAATGGATCATTATAACAAATTCTATGTCGCTTTTCTGTTGCACTGTATCTTTTATAAATAATAAAAAGAATAATCAATACAACACAATTATGCAATTCAAGGTTTTTGTATATAAATAGATAAAGAACAATTAGAAAATAACTTGTAGATGAAACAGCTAAATAATGTGATCGAACTTACCGTTGATTTGATCCTTGAACTTGTCTCTTTTGGTTAGAGGAGTTCATCCTATTATCACAATTAAATGGACGTGAAAAAAATTAGAGTAGATATCAAAGATGAGGAGTTCACGTATGAAAAAAAAAATTAGGCTAGATATCAAAAATGACGTACATGGAAAAAATTAGAATAAATATCAAAGATGACATACAATTATATAAGATGAAAATTTTTTCCATAAAAATAAAATCATAAATATCTCACCTATTTATAGTTTCATATTTACCATAGAAAATATTACGATACATATATCTCACGTACTAATATAATTATATAATAATATAATTTTTACGTTCTAATAGTATACACATTACGTTCTAATTAATATGACTATATCCTTATCCTTACTACTTTAAAAGAATCATCAACATTTTCACACCAAACGTTGATTAACTATATAACAAAGTTATCTATGGCCCTTGTTTATTCTAATTTCCCTTTCTTTCTCCTTTTCTTCTCCCCTTTTATTTTTTCATACAGCTTTGTGCCACAAACGTGTCTCTTGCTTCTTCACTTCGTGTCTCCACCTCCTGCTTTGTTTTACTCATGTACATATCTTCTTTTCTACTAGAGATTTACTCTTCTTCATCTTTATCAATGCACCACCTCTCAAATCTTTCTTTTTCCTTTTCCCCAAATCCCACTTTCTTTCTACCGCCTTCCTCGCCACCTCCTGTACCCACATCTCTAAATTTACAGTCTTCATTCCTCTTTGTCTTTCTCTGATTTTGTGTTGGCTCTTTATCTTTCTTCTTATCTCTTTCTTTTCTCTTTCTATTTCATGACTTCTTGAGCAAGATGCGAACGCTGGTGGTGGCCAGAAGAGGGAGATTGGAGGGCATCGTTGGTAGCGCCGGTAGAAGAGCTTGCTTGTGTAATATCCGCTAAATTCAAAATAAAATAAAAATGGGTATTTATCCCAATAAATTTTTTTCTCTAAAATAGAGAATTTAACAAACTTTATAATTTCATATTATACTATAAAAGGTTACTCAAATGACAATTATGAATTCATTTAAATATATTAAGCAAGTCAAGTATTTATTTAAATATTTTCTCTTAAAAAGAGAGCTCAATTATTTTTTATAATTTTCTTAATAAATTATAAAAGTGTTATAAAGGATTATTAAAGTGTAAAAGTTATTCAAATAAAATAGATTGATATAAATTTCTAATTTTTTTTTAATAATGGAGTGTTACAAGGCTAAAAATAATACAAGGCAAAATAAATAAAAAGGAGTCAAGAGCCGAAACTCGAACCTGAGACCTCTCGCTCCTTTCATGCAATCACACACTCCTCAAACCCGCTATGCTATTGTAACTTGACTACTCAAATAGGATTTGTATTTCTTTTATCTCCTTCTTTTCTTCTTCTTACAAATTGAGACATCAGACATGTCAAGTCTGATGTACGTAGAACCAATGCATGTGAAATCTTCCTCCCAATTGCCATGGTTGCTTCAATTGACCACCAACACCACCATCATCCCATGTCATCCTTGAAGAAGCACAACCCCCATCAATCCTCTTCAAGCTTCTTCCATTCCATTGGTCAATTTCCACCATGGAGGATCAAGGGAAGCTCAATTTCCTCTATTTAAAGGGCTGGATTTTTCCATGGAAGACTCACACTCTCTTCTACTCTTCTTCCTCTTGCCAAACTCATCTCTTTCAAGCCAAAAATCAGCCAAAAAGCCCTCAATTTAGTTGCTGAATTTTTTCACAAAATCCCCCAAAAAACCCCTAATTGGCACCCTAGCCACCGGACCACCGCCAGACCACCGGCTGGCCACCACCACTCGCGCGGCCACCACCACCCTCCCGAAGCTCCGCCACCTCCCCTTCTGCCGCCCCTGGTGGTCGTCGTTCAAGCCCTGTCTTCTCCTCCGTTCAATTTGTACGCATATCTGTACACAAAAGAAGGTTTAATTCTTTTTTTTATCCCTTTTTATTTATAACAAGTAGATAATACTCCCTCCGTCCCATAATATAAGGGACATTTTACAAAGGAAATGTCCCTTATATTATGGGACGGAGGAAGTATAATTTTAGTAAATCCTAATATCTTAAAAGATCCTAGTTGTTAGACAAAGAAAATCAGATTTTTATAAGTATTGTTATTTACTAGTAAATAAATAGTTTTATTATCATGCATGTGAATTATAAAATAAAATAAAATTAGCAAGACATAAAATAAATTCAAATAAATTATAAGAATGATATAAATGAATTTTTAGCACATAAATTCGGAATTTTAAAAAAATATATAACCTTGGTTGTATTTTTATTTTTTGATTAAAGAAATAGATTAAGATAAAAAGGAGTTATCAAAAAAAAGACTACATTAATGGAAAAATATTATCTTAAGACCTTTCTATTAAAGAGAGAGTTTGCATATCATATAAAGTTAATAATAGATTTTATAATCTACTATATATATATAAAAGCAATAAGGTTTGGAGCCTCCACGTTGCGCCATCTCATCATTTTCCACATGTCATCCTGAGAATGCGCCACCTTGGATTTTGCCACGTGTCATCTTTTTATTAAGCCATGTGATATCATTTTTTACACGTCATATGCCACATCGTGTTATTTTTTCCACCGCACTTACATGTCATATTTAATTAAAATTATAAATAAAAAATAATCTAATAAAATATATTAATTAAAAAATTATTTACTACTCTCTTCCTCCTTCTTTGCCATCTTTATCAAATTTTCCATAGAACTTATTGTTAGGATCGAGTACATGATGCGACGACAAGAGCCTTGCACTCGACAACTATGATCGTAGTCGGCCCTCTCCCACTAATTCCCCTTATTTCCACTTGCGTGCGGAATCAATATCACCTTTAATTATCGCGGTTTGCAATCCAATCGTCCTTGATACAGATTATAGTCTATTAATAGTAGACGAGAGGTTTTAATGGCACCAAGAAGCCATTAATTGGGTTAACAATTGGGATGAAGAAAATGGCATTGGAATTTTTTAAAGTGATAAATCTACTTTTGAATAGAAAAAAAAATCATTAAATTTTATTAATTTATCATACTAGATATCATGGAATGCTAAACCTTTTTTACAAAGATTGTGATGATTCTGTTTACATACAATATATAAATATGACAACTTTAATCATGTATTTTTTCCTTAAAATATATAAAAGATTGTGGTGGCTATAAGTAAACTATTAATTAATTAATATTGAATATTAATAGAAAAAGAAAAGATTTAGAAAAGATTATCTTTGGTAATTAATTTTTATCTACCATAATACATTATAAAGCGGAACCCAAGTCTGTTGTAAAATTTGCGTCACGTGGCATTTTTGAATAAATTAATGTGAAATTATATTTAATAAATTTTAACAACTTAGAGTATTCTTGCTATATATACTAAATAGATAACATGTTTATATAATTTTTTATTTATATAATTTTTTATCTATGGATTATGTATTAGTTTAATACAATAGATAACATATTTATATAATTTTTATATACATAAATTCCTATGAGATGATATTTTCCATATTAATTTAATATTTTTATCTCTTAACAAGATTTAGGGTCTTAATACTTTTTTATCTTTTAACAACGCTTGAGCTTCATGTATAAAATTTATATCTATATTATGGTATAATTTTAAATAATAAATTTTGTTATGTTGATATATTTTTATTTTGAGAAAAGATATAATTTTATCTTGATGACTAAGATTATATGTAAATGTCAAAAAAAATTTAGTTTTAATTTTAATTAATAAATCTTTTTATGCATTTATATTAAAGATTTTTTCTTAAATCAAAACTTGATAAAAAAAAAGAAAAATTTACAAATCTTGATGAATACTTGCTTAAATTGAATTTTGATAAAAATTTAAATTACATTTTTCTTAATTTCTTTTTTATTTTATTTATGTAAATATAGAATATTTTTTTATCCAGCCCCACCTTAACTTTAAATTGTTTTTATCTCTATGTTTTTTTGTAATTTAATATGGATGATAAGTTGATTAATACATTGAATTTTGTAGATTTTCTTATACATTAATTTCCTTTATATTTTATTTCTTCGTTATGTAAATTTAGTAAGGAAAACAACTTTATAGATGGATTGAATTTTGCAAAATAATACATAGATATTTTTCTCTTCATTTTATCTCTTAAATCAAGTACAATGTTCTCTTCTATACTAATCTTTATATTATATTTTTCATATTTACAAACATTCTTATTATTATAGAGTAAAAGATAAGAACCATAATATATAATTTTAATAAATTAACTTAAAAAAAATATTTTAATAAATTATATTATGCTTTATAGATAACCTATCCTAATTATTATTATTATCTTTATAAAAAAACCAAGTATTTTATACATATTAATGTCTAAAAAAAAGAAAATATTTTAACTTTTTCTATTAAATTCTTCTTTAACTATTTAAATCTATCTTTAACATCAAATAAATATCTATTTATTATAACAATATCTTTTAAAAACTTCCTTATACAAATATTTAAAATTAAAGATAAAAAATTTAAAATATTTTAAAATAAATATAAATATCTTTTATCTTTTAGCATGATATCTTTTCACGAATTTATTTATAGATATAATCACAAACTGAGTATGGTCGCATCTTAAATTAAATTAATTAAATTTGGAATATTTTATATAATTAAATTATCTTTATCTTTCATTTTTTTGATAAGGAAAGAAATTTGGGTGGTCACTAACAGGTTAGTGACCGCCCAAGAGCATCCTGATGGATGAGGGTGTGCAAACCCGAGTCAACTGCAAGTGGAATCGAGGAGACGCGTCGGAAGGAGCCAGCTATGTAGTCCGCCACCGAATTGCACTCACGGTTGACGTGAGCGATACTCAAATCCTGAAAACGAGCCAGCAAGTAGTGGATGTCCGAACGAAGCAACTCAATCTCCCACGGGCAGCGCCAGTCACCAAGAACGGCCTTGACCAGCTGCAAATTATCGCCTTCAATCTGGATCCGGGGAATGCCACGATGAATGGCCTCAAGTAGTCCCTGGCGTAAGGCGATGGTCTCGGAAGTCAGAACGGACTGATGACCAATCAATCCTCCGTCGAAATGGATGGGGGAGCCGCAGGAGTCCCTGAGAATGAACCCGTAAGTAGCCACGCCATCCGCATTAACTGCACCATCAAAATTCAATTTAGTAAAATCACTTCTGGGTTTTGCCCATTTTTTGGGTTTTCTCTTAGATCCACTTCTAGCCGTTCTGGAACGTGGGTTATCCGAATCCAAAGCTACCACGTTTTTCCAATTTTTAATTTGGTTGTGAATAAAGTCGCAAATGTTTGCGGCGTTATTCATGTTATTGTTGTTATTGCTGTCGAAAACTCTTTTATTCCTAGAGTACCATAGGCACCACCAAGTGTTAGTGAGGATTTCCATTTCCTCCTTTGTTAATCTCATCCTTATCTCATCCAGGACATGGTGTGATTTTTTATCCCCAAGGGAAATTTGGTTGAGGATTCGAGAGAGTTTGGGATTTACAGCTTTGATGGTGTCCACGGTTAATGGGCACGAGAGTAAGACATGGTTGGTGTCTTCCTCCATGTTGTTACAAGCCTCGCATCCCGGCGGAACCGGGATATGGTTAGCAGCGAGCCTCATCTTGTTTGGCAAACCATTTCTTGCTACTTTCCAAATGAAGTTTTCACTTTTGGCGGGATGTTAAGTTTGTTGATCCAAGATAGGTTAATTTGTGGTTCTCCTTTAGATTGTTGGATCCATTGCATGGTAGACTGAGTTGAGTACCAGCCATTTTTGCTAGGTTGCTCATATTTTATTATATCTTATTTATTAAGTTAACTATTATTTTTTAAATTCTTATCCCTTCCATATTTGAATATATAAATTTTTATATCCATGAAATATTATCCAAGAAAAAGAGAAATATAATGATTTTATCTTAATAATATATCTTCATTCTCAACAATAAATTTAACCATTTTTATTGATTAAAGAAATTATACATTCTACAAGCAATAAAATTGCTTATATTAAAGTTTATATTATTTTTTTATTTATTAATATCCTATTTATAATGTCTATAAAATAACGAATCGTAGTCGTACATGGTACGACGGGTAAAACTAGTTAAGGTACAAAATAGATTGTGTTAACTACATACACTATACAAAACCGTGGATCCACTTTGAATAGAAAAGGTTAATTAATTAAGTTTTATTAATTTATCATATTAGATATAATCTACTCATGATCAAGGATTATGTGTTAGTTTGTGTATCGGATATCTTCCAAAAAAAGCTTATGAGTTCAAATGTTAAATTTGGGAATTTTTTTTGAAAGTAAACGAAATGTTAAATTATTTTTACAAAGATTGTGATGAGTAAATATTCCTTTTACATACTATATAGCTTCAATGACATATTATTATTAAAATATATAAATGATTGTAACTATTAATCAATTAATATTGAATATTAATAGAAAGAAAATATATAGAAAAGATTATATTAGGTAACTAATTTTTATTAAGATACATAATAGATTGTGTTAACTACATAGACTATAAAATCGTGGATCCACTTTCTAAAAAAAATAATCCACTAATGATCAAGGATAATGTGTTAGTTTTTGGATCGGATATCTTCCAAAAAGACTTATGAGTTTTAAATTTAAATTTGGGAATTTTTTGAAATTAAATGGAATGTTCAATTATTTTTACAAAGATTTTGAAAGGTAAATATTCTTTTTACATTACGATAAATAAATATGATAGCTTTAATGGTATATTTTTTTATTTAAAATATATAGAAGATTTTGGTGGATATATGTAAACTATTAATTAATTAATATTGAATAATAGTAGAAAGAAATTATATAGAAAAGATTATCTTAGGATATTTTGCTAACTACATACAAAATCGTGGATTCAAAATTTTGGAATTATTGAACCTAATCATCTATCTATCTATTACTAATAACTAAAGCCGAAGTAATTTCTACCATCATGTTACGCTACATCACTCCTTTATTAAAATAATCAATATATATCTTCTAAACCTGAAGCACTTTTGGGCAGATTCGTCATTAAGAATTTATATTCCAGTCACCCTATTTTTAATAATGAATTATATATTATGTAATTCACTCACCTTATTTTTAATAATACTGTTTTTTTTATCAATTTGACATGAAATTGGATAAATTTTTATCTCCACCCATTACATATAGAAATATTTAATTTTATATAATCGCACACATTATCTAATAATAATTTTTTTTTATCAATTTGGTACGAGATTCCATCATGTACATGTTTAATGAAAGAATTTTCAATTTTATAATATGTAATTAGCTAACTCACCTTATTTAATATTTTTTTATCAATTTGGTATGAGATTGGATAAATTATCTTCTACCCATATATCAATATGAAATTCATTAAATAATATAGATAAAAAATTATATTTATATAATAGTTCTATCTATATGCTCCTACTAGGCCTATATAGGATTAATTAAGGCCACATAATTATATTTATATATATTTTTAATTAATTATATATTATATGATTCAACCACCTAATGGAATTTCCAATTTTATGCCCTCATCTTATTTAATATTTTTTTTTATTAATTTACTATGAGATTGGATAAATTTTTATCTCTACCATTATTTTTATCTTTGTTAATGTTCATTATTATATACATCCATATTATTATATGATTATTACATGAAAATTTGTAAAAAGAAATCAATATATCTATAAGTCTATCAAAAAAATAGGTAAGATATTGTAAAAAAAATACGGTGGTTTTGGTAAGATATGGTCAAAAAATAATAGGTAAGTAAATTAGTTTATCTATATATGTCTATCAAAATATATGGTAAGATATAGTAAAAAAATAATACGTAGGTTTTAAAACATAATAGGTATTTTTGACCAAAAAAAAACATAATAGGTTTTTATTATAAAATTTGTTAAAAAAACTAATCTATCTATAAAAGAATGTGTCAAAAGATATGATCAGTTATTTTAAAAAAAAATAGGATTTAGAGATAGATTCTTAGAAAATTTATAAGAACATAATATAAAAAATAAGAATACAAAATTATATTTTAAATATAAGGTGGGGCTAGAATCGTTCTGGTGGCTTGAAAAGGTTCTGCTTTAATGTATAGTTATAGATATGATAAATATAAAATCATTTATATATAATTTTTCTGTTTGTGAATATATTTTTAATTACAAATTATTGGTATTAAGTTTCTATCCATAAGTATGAAAAATATAAAATTTTAATTTTAATATCTCTAAATGAAATAGATAACTTTTATATCCTTAAGTATGAAATATGGACCATATTTTAAAATATGGATTTTAAATATTAAATTTTCAAATTCATTTATTTTAACTTTCTATTCAAAAGTATAATAATTTTTTTAATTAGTATGAACCATATCATTAATCGTGTATTTTTATATATGTTATTGGATTTTTTATATAAATTTTCTATTTATAAATATGGCAACATATTTAATTAATATTGACCATATTTTTCATATTAATTCTTGATTTTTAAAAATTAATTTTCTATAAATAAAAACGAAAACATTTTTAATTTCCATCAATATTAAGTTTCTATCCATAAGTATGAAAAAAATAAAATAGTAATTTAATATCCCGAGTTTGGTTCCCATAAAACACCCCCTTAATATGAAACGGAAGGAGAATTCTGGGCCCTTGGATCAAAGAGATCCAAGGGCTGATCTTCTTTCTCCTTTTATTAAAGACGGGGGCAATTATGTCTTTTTCCTCTCTAATTAATTAATCATTTTTCTCTTTTTTGGTTTTTGTGGGTAAATTGAACGACTGTGCGATTGAAATGTTGAATCAATTGCAATCTGATTGTGCGATTGTGAGTAGACTGAGCAATTTTGGGTCCGAATTATGCGATTCTAGGGTTGAATCGATTGCAATCTCGTTGTTAAGGGAGTAGATTGTGAGATTCTAGGGTTCTAGGGTTCGTTCAAACGAGATCGAAGATTGTGCCCTTCGATTGAAACAGAAGGAGATCGCACAGAATAAGATCGCCATCGTCGTCGCAAAATCTGAAATCCAACGCGCCGTCGCCAAATCCGAAATCTAACGAGTTTGAATCTGCGAGTCTCGTTTCAACCATGGCAGAAAGTGGTAAGAGGAATTCACAAATCCATTGAACGAGATCGAACTGTGTGATTTTTCGGAATCGATTGAACTGGTCAATTGAACTCGTCGAACGAGATCGAACTGTGTGAATTTCGGAACCGATTGAACTGGTCAATCGAACTGTGTGAATCTAGTTAGATTTCGATTGAATTGTGTGAATCGAACTTAATACTACTATGTGAATCAATTGAACTGTGTGAATCGATTGCCAATCTTGCAAAATTCGACGTTGCACTTTTCGGACTTAATACTGCACTTTTCGGACTTAAAAATGCACTTTTAGGACTTACTAGTGCACTTTTCATACTTAAATAACGCACTTTGCACTTCTCGTTGATAATGCACTTTTTAGGACTTAATAATGCACTTTTCATACTTACTAGTGCACTTTTCATACTTACTTGCACTTTTCATAAAGGAGTATTACTAGTATATGACAATGCACTTTTCAGCCTTACTAGTGCACTTTTTATACTTAACAATGCACTTTTCATTTTTGTTTAGAGAACATATATTTGACCTTATAGAGAACATATTTTTATTGCACTTTTCACAGTTAATAATGCACTTTTTACACTTAAGAGTGTACTTTTTCTACTTAATAGCCCTTTGTATATCTTTTACTTTTCACTGATTTAAGTAATGCACTTTTCCTAGTATACAATGCACTTTATTATACTTTCAATGCACCTTTACTGATTTTCAACTAACACCTTTATATCTCCCTTTTATGTTGTTGTAGTGGGGACATCAAACTCTTCTTCAACTACTATTCTGAATGAGGAATCACCTAAAAACAGCGGTGAATATTTCATTGAGCTATCTCAAGGGGGAACGACATACTATTTGCCCACATGTCCATCCGAGTTGAAACCATATGAAGGTCAAATTTTTGTTTTAGTACAAGTTGCCTATTAGCTCAAATAGTAGAGCGGTGTGCTTTGTGCACAAAGATGTAGGTTCGATTCCTACATGAGCTAATATGATATCTTACAAAAATTAATTCTTAACACATTTATTCCTAACCTAACTAGCTAGGTACTAAAAGAAGTTATATTTTATCGTGTGTCAAATAACTAATAAACCACTATTTTTCAAAGAAGATCATGATCAAATTAGCTTATATGGGATTCGAACCCACATCTCTGTGCATAAGCACATTGCTCTTCCATTTGAGCTAATAAGCTTTTCTTAAATTAATGCACTTTTACATGTTTTTAATGCACTTTTTGACATTATACTTGCACTTCTTTCTTATGCATTATTATTAGTTTATGGTGCACTTTTACATGTTTTTAATGCACTTTTACATGTTTTTAATGCACTTTTTGACATTATACTTGCACTTCTTTCTTATGCACTATTATTAGTTTCTGGTGCACTTTTACATATTTTTAATGCACTTTTTGACATTATAATTGCACTTCTTTCTTATGCACTATTATTAGTTTCTGGTGCACTTTTACATGTTTTTAATGCACTTTTTGACATTATAATTGCACTTCTTTCTTATGCACTATTATTAGTTTCTGGTGCCATAGGATACAATAGTTTTAGCACTTGAAACAAAAATGAAGTACAAACGATGAAGAAACACAGAGCTAAGTTTTATGCACTATTATCATTTTACAATAGTGGGATTGAAATCTCAACAATGACCCTTGTTTGTGGCATTCTCCTAAACAGTTAGCACATGCATCGAATGGTTTGTAGTTGAACATAGATAGTAGACAATCATTACGCATTCTTCCACGCTTCAAGAACTCGTTAAACCATCTTAGCCAACTATAATTTACACGGGCACATGGAAATGGACCGAACTCCAAGACTGAAATTTCCAACAGCACTGAAATTAGCACAAACCCTAGACCAGTCAAAAGTTCAAGCTACACAATTCTAACTAATCTAAGCGAGAAACACAGACCCTAAACAATTAAGTAGAAATCAAAACGAAAGACACGCATACAAATCCAGCAATTTCACACACAGATATAGCGATTCAGACATACGACCCGCCAAATTGAACCAGAACATGAACCCACAAATTGGGATCGTGATTGAACCAGAACATCAGCCGCCAAACAGTTTACAATTCTAATTTATACCTTTTCGATTTGTTTTTGGAGGCATCGTGATTCGTGGGAGAGATTGAAGGCGAAGGTGAGATCGTCCGTCGTCCTTCGTTTGCTTTGGAGAGTTCGATCGATTGGAGCCTTCGATCGTTTGGAGACTCGTCGTCCTTCGATCGTCCGTCGATCGTCCTTCGATCGTCCTTCGATCGTTTGGAGACTTTGAGCGTTTGGATTTCGATTTCGTTTGGAGTAGATTGAGCGTTTCGATCGTTCGAGCGTGTGGAGTCGATCCAAACTCCTTATTTTTGATATTTTAGGTTAAGGGTATAAAAGTTGGGTGTATTTACAAAATTGTCACCTTCCTGATTTGTTTTTTTTTTTTCAAAATCACAGAAGTAATCTCAGCCCTTATTTTTAGGAGAATATTTTAGGAGAATATTTTAAATTATGAAAAATAAATCAATATCCAATCTACATTTTTTTAATTTAATATCCTAAAATCAATTAATTTAAATTTCTCTAAATGAAATAGATAACTTTTATATCCATAAGTATGAAATATGAACCATATTTTAAATTATGAGTTTTAAATATTAATATTCTATCCATAACAAATAACAATGACAACTTTTTAATTATTATGAGGTTTAAATATTAATATTCTATCCATAAAAATGAAAACTTTTTTAATTAATTTGGACCATGTTTTTAATTGAAGATTTTATATTAAATTTTAGATTTCCTTATATTACGAATCCATTAATAAATAAATAAAAATTATTGATCTCTTAATCTTAAACATGTTAATCACTATCCATATGCATGACACATAAAAAATATTAATTTAATTCATTAGAGTAAAATAGATAAGTTTTTTATCCATAAATATAATAATTATAAAAAATATATATAACCTTTCTATTTATAAGTATATTTTTTTTATTACATATGTTTAATTTAAAGTTTTTATCCTTTAGTATGACAAATATAAAACAACAATTTAATATCTCAACTATATTTTTTAATTTAACACCACAAAATAAATTTAATTTAATATCTCTAAATGAAATAGGTTTACTTTTAATATCCATATTTTTAGATTGTTTTTTTTTGGATTTTCTTATTTTAATTTTCTATCCATAATTATGTTGATTTTTTATATTACGGATTCCTAAATAAATAAATAAAAATTAATGATGCCTTAATGTAAAACTAATTAATCAGGTTGATGTACTCAAGTTATGGTTCGGTCATTTGGGTTAAGATCGAGTTCTGTTCATGTCATTAAATTTTACGGGTTGATCGGGTCAATTCTTTGAGGTTTTCTTACTCAAGTTCTGGTTCAGTCATTTGGGTTAAGATCAAGTTCTGTGTAACACCCCGACTTTCGCCGGAGCGCTACTTGGTGGTAGTTCTTGTCCGGGACTATTCAGATTAGTTAGACAACAATTTTAACTCGGATCTTGCAACTCGGGCACGACGAGAAAACAAATAAACATTCAACTTTTTAATTTTAAACAGAAGTGGAAAACATGATAGTATTCATAAACAGAAAATAACAGTCATATCGTTCTGTAATTGCGAACTATCCATAAACCAGTTCTATCCAACTATTAGCAAACAGTTCAACAGACAACATTTAATACATAACAACCAGATCCCGACAACCCGAATCCTAATGACACGTCGCCAACATCCGCTTCACCACTTTGTAGAGAATCCATCACGATTCTTGAAAAGTACCTGAAACTGTAAAATATTCCCCGAAGGGTCAGCTACAATTCTAATTCAAACTAGAAAGCATGAGATGCATGTAGAACGTTTGAAAAACCACACAGAACCCTAGCAATCAAGATTCACATATAAATCAACAATTATCGATTCATATAAATTCAACACTTAACGTTAAATAATCATACAATCACACACCAACATACACAGACACGCAACCACACGGACACACACACACATACAGACAATCACCCAGGCACACAGATACACAGACACACCCACATAAACCACATCACAATTATAATCACATTAAAAATACAACAATGTCGCAGTAGTATAATCAATACAGATAACATCAATAATAGTAACAAGGATAACAATAATCTTCATAAAGATCTTCCCAACATAGATAACCACAAAATACATTCTGTCAAACCAAACCTCATAATGCAAGACCATTCAAACAAAGTCCATCAAATAACGTCGCAATCAAACATCCTCCTCAAATCCAAATGGCACCCTCCGGCCTCTCATCTATGGCGCACTGTCAGGGACACGTGCCCATTTCCCCTATTCCCCCTTCTTTCCCCGACTAAACCTCTACTAAAGCGTTTGCCAAAACATTTTATTTTATTTTTAGAAGGGGGTCCCATCCTGCCGCATGACCATGCCCGGGGGGCCACTTCTTCTCCAACTTATCCCGTGCTCCATGACCATACCGGAGGAACCCAGTGCACGCATAACGAAAAATGTTTAAAAGCGATTTTTTTCATAGTTTCAAATACATATCCAAGCAAGTAATTTAGAATCATTCCAAAATGAGGTTTATACAATCAATTCACTCAATTAACACATAACGGTCGTAAGCAAAGCAAGTCGACATGCAAATATAACTTCGAAAAACGAAAACAAACACGCATCGAAAGAAAGATAGATCCGAACAAGTCACAATCACAATGACAAGCACAACCACAATCACAATTCGGACGTAATCACAAATTCAAACACAATCGCATTCACATTTCCAATTAAAATTACAACCACACTCATAGTCACAGTTGGATTCAGAATCACAATCACAAATACAATCATAATTACAGCTACACGCACAATTACAAATACAAATACAATCACAAATAACAAGACAATTACAATCATAATTACATTTACCAAAATAAACATATTCCCAATCAGATTCAAAGTTCACATAGATTATAGAATATAAGAATTTAATTAAAATAATAACGAAGGGACTAATTCCCAAAACCAATTCTACACACATGGCACTCAATCTAACAAGAATTGAATTAAGCCGAGCAAGTCGCAGAACGACTTACCTTGCATGCAGGAGTCCTGACAAGAACGGAAGAAGGCTAGGAACCCAAGTGGTAGTAATCTCCTAAACATATTAACAGTAACACTTAGTATTCTAAGTATACGAAATAAGACTCGTTACTCTCTCAAGCTCACTAGAATTAAAGCATATAACCAACCCAATTAACTAAACTAATTAGCTTCCCCGGATCAAAACTCCAAACTATGAACTTATAGGCTACTCCTCTACTAGTTAACGAGCATATATACATATTTAATTAAATTAAATCACTTGATTGAAAGCCTAGTGTATATAAAAATTATGATCACCTGAGTTGATAACTTTAAATTCACACCAACGAATTAGGAAAACATTATAACCAATTTATCAGTACTAACCACATAATTCCCATGATTTACATACCCAAAAAGCACCACCAAAACCCACCAGAATTAAAAGGTTCGGACTTCTTAGTACAATTCGACTTTTGTAATAGTCTACCAACGACAATAAATCAATAATTGCCATTCAAATACACACATTAAGAAACCCATACCCCAAATAAACATCCTACCACTGCCATGCTATGCAATTCGGATTACACTCTCATACTCTAGCAAACAAAGTAAAGCTTCTGGGCAGCAAATACGAAATAAAGGTTACAAAACAGAATTGGACAAACGAACAAAAAGGAAAAGAAATCCAACCTTGCACACATGAACTCGGCTTGAATTTCTGGCTAGTGTTCTTGCTTGACTAACTCGTAATCGCTGGAATGGTTTTCGGTCAGCCACCGATAGCTTGACCGACGGTAAGCAACACGATCGGAATCGAGACCAACGACAAACCAAAATGAACAGAATCTGTCCGATCGGTGACCAACTCAACCGGTGAGAAGAGGGATTGGTGTCCTTGCCGAGGCGGCATAGGCGTGGCAATCGGAAGCGAAATCAGTGACGACATAGCGATTGAAGTTTCTCGGAGTCCTTTGTGCGGCGAAAAACTCGGCTCGTCCAGTCGACACCAAATCGCCAAGAATGAGTCTCGACATTAAAGCTTGATGGCGAGCGGACGACAATCGGTGTAGGCTGGCATCCGAGAACGGCGGCAACAACGTTGAAGAACCCGACGTTCTCACTCATTCTCTCTCGCTCGGATTCCTTTGGCGCTGCACTGGAGGACGCGGTTGGCGGCAAAGACGGCCGAGGCCAGGCTCGATCTGATTGCTGACGAGAATTCGTCGGTGCTTGCACGCATCAAAGCTTGGCGCTGTACCAAAACGAGAAGAGGCGTAGGAGAGTGAGGGGCTCGGGTCTCCTCCCTCATGTGCGGCGCTAGGGTTTTTCTATAAAGGAATGATGGGAGGGGTTAAAAAGGAGACGGGTATAATCCGAAATGGTGATGGGCTTAGAGCATTTTTTTTTTTTTATAAGGAAAGGAATTAGGGAGCTTCACTCTAAAAAGAGGAAAGCTACCCTAGAGCATCCTTGCGGATGAGGTCCCTAAGGACCGGGTTGGAGGCAATCGGGAAGGAGGAGACACGTTAAAAGGATCCAGCGATGTAGTCCGCAACAGAATTGGCTTCTCGAAAGACGTGAGAAATACACCAACTTTGATGGGCTTAGAGCATGTTTATCAATGCTCTCCTATTGGGATGCTCTTTTCACTATATATTAATAAATATATACATGATTCAAGAATTTCAAAAAAAAAAAAGAGAAATGCTGCCTTTTGGCCCTTTTGGGGAGAGAGCACCGATGCTCTTTTCCCCCAAAAAGAGCATCCATGTTCTCAACTAGCATCTACTACCCTATTATTATATTAATAAAAAAGAGCATCTCAAAGAAAAAACTCTACCAATAAACTTGCTCTTAGGCTTTACAATCGGATCCCAAAAGTAAAGGAAAGCTTTGACGGCTAAAGGCTATAAAAATAAGGTGGTTAAGGTTGGAACAAGAATTAGTAGGTGGGTTTTCAGTAACCCGAGTATTACATTATGTTCATGTCATTAAAATTTACGGGTTGATCGGGTCAATTCTTTGAGGTTTTCTTACAACTTTGGGTTGACCCAATGGGTCAAGATTATTGATTTTTTTATGATTATGAAAATGATATTACAATTTACAAGTAAATAATATTTTTAATGATAAAATATAGTTTTCATATATTTTTAAAATTAAATATACTATAATAATTAAAATAAATTTATATATATGCAATTATTAGTTTCATTATTTTTTTAATTATTATTTACTATTTAAATTATAATACCATATCATATATAAATTAATATATTACAATTTTTATTTGAAAAAGCCCCTGGGCAAGGCCCGGGTCATCAACTAGTAATAACTAAGTTAAATAAGAAGATCTAGGATCTTGTTAGTTAGCTAAGATAAACCCAAATAACTACTTTACTAGTATAATTTAAATATCATGCATGTTATTTATAATATAAAATAAAATTTATGACATAAGTATTTCTTAAATAAAATAATAAGCCTATCTCTTTATATTTATATATTTGGATAAAAAGATATATTCCTAAGTATTAGATTTCAAAGATATCACAATATAAAAGCCCTAAGTTTATTCTTATCTTCACTTAATTAAATTAATTGCTCTTTTATAAAAATAATAGCCTTTTATGATTTTGCTAGATTGACAAAAATAACTCATTAAAAATATTCTACAAGATCTTGTTAGTTGAACAAGATATAATCAAATAAGTAAATTATATTATACTAGGTAAGAACTTTTAATTGAATATCCATTTAATAATAGTATAAATCTCAAGACATGGATTTATTAAATAAAAACTTATGTAGAAAGTATAAGTTATATATATGTAAATGATAATGTTTTAAAGTATGGAACTTTTGATTGTTATAAAGTACCTTACAAAGAAGAATATAAAATAAATATTATATTATGCTATATCTCTAAGTATAGTGGATTTTAAAAATATTATAATATCATAGATATAAGATTTATCTAATAATAATGGTGGTTATGATTATAATATTTTATTCTATATAATTAATGTAATAAGTTGTTAAGTATGCTAGTTTGTTAAAAAGTTATCTTGCATAAAAAGATATTAAAGATGGAAAAGATAATATTATGATCTAAGTAATAATTAAAATAAATTATATGCTCCTATTTATAAAATAATACTTTAGGACATGATTTTATTTTTATGAACTAAAAATATGAGGAAACTTATTTAAATAAGAAAATAAGATTATTCTATCATTATATTGTTTTTATGGAAAAACATATTATATAAACTTGACTAGAAAGTCCTATATATGGAAAGTACTAGAAAAAGACATCTACTAATATTTTAATCTCTATTAAATATTGCATGTCTTTTAAATGAGGATTTAATGAGTAAATATTATAATAAGGTCATGTTATAAAAAAAAGGATATAGTTTGATAAAAGATAATATTATTAAAATACTATGAATATGAGATATTAAATAAAAAGGGCATTGTAGACTTTTCACAATCCTAAGAAGACTTTATAAATACAATATATCTCATAAGATTGAAAACCTTATCTTAAGATTTTATAAAGTTATTCCTTGATTAATTATATTAAATTAAATAACAAGTTAAGATTATAAAAGAATATTTAATAAATTAAATAAAGTTATTACTTGGTTTTCAAGAATGATAATGAATAATATTAAAATGAGGATTTTTAAGGAATAAAAGGATATTACAATATTTAAAATAATAATAAAGAATATTATTATTTTATCCACATCCAACTAAATTATTAATATAATAATTTAGAAAATTAATCTCTTAAGAAGAATAAAAGAGATTGGTCTTAACTTTAGAAGAATTTGAAAATTCTTAATAAAGTTATCGGATTATCTCGTGTCTTTAGGTCGAGTTTCCGTTCCAAGTCGTGAACAACGTTTTCCGCTATCTCGCTAATCCGCTATCGTAAAAGCTAAGGCAAGTGGAATTTCTCTTTGTAGCCTTAATAAACTCGTTTCGTGAAATTCCTCGATGTTGGGAACAACTTGTTTGCTAATAATAAAACCAACCTAGGAATATCGATTGCTAGAATTAATGACCCCATTGTTATCGTTATTCCGTTATTTAAATATTCGATAGGACTATTATGCTAGTATTGTTTGTGACCTTGATTGTTTACAATCTCTTTTCGAGATCGGTTTGGATGGAATAGTAAGGGGTGCGGGCCTAACCCGACACCTCTATATAACCCACTAAAGTCGTATTGCCACCATGCATAAATTACGACTTGTCGATCATGATCCATGTCCGCTCCTACGCCTCGGAGGGACATAGGCACTCTAGCTAAGTGTCGGAACTTTTGTTCCTGTCGGTGGTTCGGGCCGGTACATAAGCCCCCCACGCTCTTAAAATATGTCAACCTAAGTGAGAGTTTTCATCACTATACAAGATAAGTGCCCAATGCACAATTAAAAGACACCAAAATCGGACTGATCTCAAATGATCGATCGGGCTCTCGGTCCGCAAGGGCGCGAGAGGTTTTCAAAACTTGTATGAATTAATAATGTTCACAACATACTTCCTACTCTAAAAAGAAGTCTACAATCTCATAGTTCTTCTCTAAATTAACGAGTTATCTCCTCTCGAGATACACTCTTCTCCGTCCCGATAAGCCCCACATAAAGACCTATACCTTAAAACACATTTCGTTAATATTTCTCGAATATTATAAAATTACCGAAATACCCTTGAGAAGTTTCGTTCTCACTTGCTTAGTCTCCTTAGACTAATTCCCCTACTTCTGCATTTTTGCCTGGTATTTCTCGCCCTTCGCGACAAATGCCAGACTGTAGGAATGTACACCGAAGTTTTGAAGACGAAGTCTAGAAGTTTCGAGAAGCGTTAGGCGAGAATCGAAGGTCAAGGCAAGACGATGTTGAAGGAAGGAAGGAAGGAATTCGCATAAGAGCGAGGCATTCCGAAGATAGTGCATCGACTCTTCCCTTTTTAAAACCAAGCAAATCATCATCACATGAGTTGTCTTGGGAAAATACAATTGTATTTTTAATTACGTCTTTTAAACCCTTTCTAAATGAGCTTTACTTTCCGCTGCTACATTTGTAAAACGACTCTCAATGTAATGAACGAAAGTTCTTGTCAATAAATAAAATTCCGCTTTTAGTCAATTTCATCTTCAATTAAAGAACAAAGTCTCTTTCGAGAGCATCCTTCTTATTGTATAAATTATGTTAATTTCCGCACTTTATGAGTTCAATATCATTCTAAAAGCCTTGGGTGACTTTGGACGGTAAAGTCCGAGGTCACTGGTGGTAATACCCAATGTTGTAAAATAGGGGTGTTACAGCTCGCCTGGCAATTAAAGGTGTCGGCACCGCTGGTGGTAGATAGAAGTGGATGCGGACTGGAGGGCTTATGATGGCGCGACCCTTCTCTGGGGGCGGTGCCGGGACATCGAATTTTCAATCACGATTTTACAGGTTAGGGTTTTAGTTTGTTTTTGAGGAGGAACCTGAATTTCTCCATGCTATGTTCTTACTTATGTTTGTTGATCTAACTTATTGTTACATCTCTCTAGGTAAGATATTTTCTCCAATCTTAATCAATTATTAGTCTTGATTCTTACGCATCTATAGGGAGTAAGCTTTGTTTCTCAAGTTAAATAATCTATTGGTAGCCCATTAAATAGTTGTTGTCGTTTGTGTGAAATTGTATTTCATTTCCTAAACTAATGTACTTATCCTTCTCTTGCTTCGTATATTTTTGTTTCGATCAAAGGGGTATTTGAATTTAGTAATAATTCTATTTCACTATTGGTTGTTGTAGGTTCCAAGAAGCAACAACTGATTGTACAGAGGCCCTAAATTTAGATGGCCGACAAGGAAAGAGCTTGGAAATCTTAAGGAAGCCCTGGATGGTACTATACACCACTAAATTCAAGTGTTCTTATAAATTTTGGGGAGTATATGTTGCTTGAATATGATTTGTCATAGAAGTACTAATGTTGTGCAGCTTCATGAATACATAAACGATACTGAAGATTATATCAATATTCAGGTAGCACAGCGGGCAAGACAAGATGGATTCCTAACTCATTTTACATGCTTGGAATTTTTTATATTTTTTGTGTTAGTTGAGTTTGGAAAACCAAGAACCTAACCATTTACAATGCAATTTCTATTGTAGCTCGACAGCCACCTGAATCATCTAATTCAGGTACAGAAAACTCAGTTCCTTATGTCTTAACACTATAGATTCCACCTTCTAACTGCTTAAAAGGCTCCTCCTTTTCACCTTATCTCTTTGTTCAACTTTAACTTTTTGTAAGCTCCTCGAGTGTGTGCTTATCTTTATACTCCTTGGTGGGTGCTATATTCTGCATGAACATATCTTACAACTTACAAATGGAGAGATCACCATGACCACCTTTTTAAATGGGTACTTTCTTTTTAATGACAAAACTTCTTAGAATTTTTTTTTTGCTCTTCCCGTTTATCCAATATTGGCAATGACCTTACACTGTTGTAATGTTCCCTATGTAAAACTATTTTAGGTGCTGATTCTTACGGGGATGGCATGTGGCCCATGTGGGTCCCTCTTCGTGTCGATAATGCCATATGCTCAGAAAAAGAGCTTCTTTGGTCTTAGCATATTCAACATAATGCATTGTAGACCAAATTCCATCGGCAGTTGAAGATTTGCAGTGGTATAATGAAGGTTTATCTAAGGCTTCCCCTCATCAAGTCACAGCTCTGCATAATGCATATGACAAGGTTAAAAGTATTTTCTTTAGGTCTCTGATGGATGCATTTGAATTTGGGCCTTATAATGTTATTTCAATTTCCTTTGTTACATTCAAGATTTATTTAATCCTTGTTATTTAATCTCAATAACCCTCTTTAAATTTGGGTCTTTTATAATCACATGGAAGCTATGTGAAATTCAGTATGGTTCAATTTCGGACGTAATACATGATATTCACCATAGTAGCACTTGATAGCAAAGAATTTGGTACCTTATCATTTCATAATCCACTAAGCATAGCTGAGTGATGAAGAATGACAGAAGTTTAAGCTTGTTTATTATAAAATCAAAAGAAATATACATGCTACCTAAATCCAAGTACTATGTGTATTGTTTAATTTTCTCACTATATAACGAGTACAAGAGAACAGACCTTCCTGTTGTTATTGATGAAGAATGACAAAGTTTTCTTCTCAATATCATGAATTAAGCTTATTTTTTTACGTTTAATTTGTCCCCTCAAAGAAAAGAAAAGGTCAGGGATTCTGTAGATTTTCTGAAATTCTATGCCTAGCTAGATTTTCTTTAAAATATTTTCTTTTCTTCTTTTCCTCTTTCTTTTGATTTTAAGTATTCTTGTTGCTTGTGTTTAGCTTCTTTTTTCCCTTTGATTTCCTCAAAGGTGAACTTAATCTGGGTTACTTGACTTCCCCAAATTCTGAATTTCTTCATCTCTTCATTGTAGTAGTAAGCTTGGTTTCCTTGCTTCTCAGTTCTCACTACACTTCCAAAAATGGGTGATTTAAAAAGATTGGTGTGGGTCCTGGGTTTCATGGTGGTTCTTGAAGAATCCTATTCAAATGGGGCTACTGACCCTCTTGATGGTAAGTTCACTAGCTTACGTTGGATTTGATTTGCCTTAATTTCTCAATCCCTCTTGTAAGCTGAGTGGATCTGTTGGCATTATACTACCTTAATCATGTGTTTATTGAAATCTCTTGTTGAACTGAAACTATTTGCATTATTGTTGGCTAATTGAGCTGTGATAGGATATTCATATAACCACAATGATCAAAACAAACGAGATAATCTTGAATCACCGAAATGTTTTGAAAATGTTATTTTGTTGTCCATTTTTATGCAGTTTTTACAATAACCAGCTTGTATGGCGCTCTGTGTTCACCGCCTCTTCCCGGGTGTGGAGGTTTGCCAAGGATTACTCTGTCAATGCAAACATCAGTGGGATGTATGTTAATAGCTTCATATTTTCTTTGTTGAATTTAAACTTTTCTTCTTATCCCTTTGTTTTTGCTCTCATTTTTTTGATTTGTTGCTCTCCTACTTGCTTGCCGATGACCGCTTAATGGTGCAAATTTGGGAGAAGAGCTTGGTACAAATTTGAACTCCTCCTCCTCCATCATATCTATGTAAGTGTTTGTTGTGCATTCTCATGCACAAATCAATAATTGCATGTTCAGTCTGTATAAACTTTGTGCAGCTCCATTCAATTTCAATTTTACTACTTGATTCAGGAGCATAAATTGTTTGGTGTGGTGAATTTACTTGAAAAGATTTTTTAAATTTTTTCTTATAAATCTCGAGCAGAGATTTGAACAACAACCACATTGGAGGGACCATTCCATCCAATCTACCTCCCACCATCAAGACCTTTTATGTACAATATCATTATTTATCTTTTAAAAGAAGTTTGTTTATACAAGCAAGCTATGATTTGGAATTGTGTTAGCAAAAAAAATGATCATTTTATGTTAAGCTGTTTAGCTTTCTGTCTGGCAATCAATTAAGTAGAAACCTCCCAGATGGATTATCCATGTTAAGTCAGTTGACTAACTTGTAAGCTTAGCTCAACAAACTCAATGATCACATAACCTACAACAATTTTAAAGAAAAAAAAAACTAAAAAATGTTGTTGTTGAGCCTCCATATCATTGAACAATGACCAAATTAACTGGAAAACTTCCTGATTCCTTTCAGCAACCTACTGGTTTGATAAACTTGTAAGAACTCAATGCCAACTTTGTCTCTTGACTCTTTTGTGTACTTAGTTTTTTCCTGCAACTTCAGCTCATACATGTACTATACTATGATGATGAATATCATGAATTTAGGTAACATGTATATTTCTTTTGATTTTATTATTTCTTTTGAGGGGAGAAGAGACATACTTTTAATGTGTGCTGATGGTGTGCTTTTACTTCTCAGAGGGATGAGACAACTGATGTGTAAAATCTGAGCAAGAAAAAGATGATAATATGTTTGAATTCACATTAGGTACTATAATGATCGATATACCATCCCACATATATATTACACTGCATATTTGGTTTGTTCAATTGATTATTTTGATGTCTTGTAGGATAACTAATGTTGTCAAGGCATCTAGAGGTCTAAAAAAAGAAGCTATTCAATTCTGCTTTCAACTCCAAGAAACAAGCATTAGTGGATGGTATATATGCAGATTTTGTTTTGTTACTTCCTTTCTTTTATGAATGCAAAAAAAAAAAAACAAGATGAAGATCAACATGTTCTGTTGCATATCCTTGGTAAAGTTTGTTTGCTTTTAAAACGCTTTGTAAATTGTAATGTTTACAGTACGAAATCCAACACAAGTATGGGATACATTTATGCAGGGCCGTCCAATGTATTTTAGTGGCCCTGTTCGAATATCAAAATGAGGCCATAAAAATAGAAAACTTACAGAAATATACAAGTATAATTTATATTTCACCATACTACTAATATGATTCACACCTAATTAAAAAAACCTATATAAGTATCATCACCATGTTCACGTTTTTTTTTTCCAATATTTGACCCACTCAATTGCATGTTTCAGTTAGTTTTTTTTTTATCATGATTAACTTTTTCAATGTTCTAATTTTTCATGATTAATTCAAATCTACGGAGTATAATAGAGCTTCAAAAAACCCCAAAACAAATAACTCCCGAATTAATCTATATATGTCAATTACCAAATCAATTTATTTTGAAATTCAGGCTCTAAAAAACCTGAATTCATTACCTAAAAATACAATTATTCAATTAACATTGTCAAAGTTAAAGAAAGGGAAATTGGAATTACCAAATTAATAAAAAAATATATCTTACCTTTCATCCAATTGCAAAGCAAAAAAGTTGTCACTTGTCACTTAAGTAGTGGAATTGAAAGCAAGAGAATTGAAGAAAAATAATCAAGAAGATGAGAAGATTTTTAGAGCATTGGATGGAAGAAATTTCAATTAGAAGTGATATTTTTGAGCGAGAGAGGTGGGTAGAGGAAAAGGAAAAGACTTAATCAGACAAGAGTGTAGAGAGGGAAATTGGGAATAAGAATTTGCCTTAATTAATGTCATTAATTCCCATATTGGGAGAAGTAAATTTTTCAACGTGGAAAAAAAATTGGTGCCTCTTCTTCAAAAAGGAAAGAAGGCCATTTATTACTTTAAACTTACGTGTGAAAACAAAAAAGAAAAAACATCACCTATAATATATAGGATGAATTAATTAAATAGCAAAAAAAAAGAGCCTAATTAGTTGGATATTAAAGAGTGTGCAAAAATTAGGTAAATGACAAAATCCCCCATCCCCACCCCACTCTCATCGAGTTGACTCGGTCATTGACCGAGTTGACTCGGTCGTTGACCGACTGTTGACCGACGTTGACCGACCGTTGACCGGCGTTGACCATCATCACAATCATCACTACCATCACTTTTATAACCGTCATTACAATTTTTTCACCGTCATCACAATTTTTTGATGACAAAAAGTGTAATGAAAGCTAAAAAGTGTCATCAAAATGTTTGGATGACACTTTTTGATGACAAAACGTATCATCAAAGTCATTCAACCACATAAAAACAACCGTCATCACTATTTTTTGATGAGAAAAAGTGTAATAAAAGATAAAAAGTGTTATCAAAATGTCTTGATGACATTTTTTGATGACAAAAAGTATCATCAAAGGCATTCAACCATACAAAAACAACCGTCATCATAATTTTTTTCATCATCATCACAATTTTTTGATGACAAAAAGTGTCATCAAAATGTCTCTGATGACACTTTTTGATGACAAAAAGTATCATCAAAGACATTCAACCATATAATTACAACCGTCATCACTGTCATCACAATTTTTTGATGACAAAAAGTATCATCAAATGCCTAGATGACAATTTTTTGATGAAAAAATGTAATAAAAGATAAAAAAGTCTCATCAGAATATCTTGATGACAACTTTTTGATGATAAAAAGTATCATCAAAGGCATTCAACCACATAAAAACAACCGTCATCACAAATAAAAAACAAAGTTGTCATCAAATATTTATCATCACGTTTAATTTTTTAATTTCATCAAATATGTGTCATCACATTCAGTTTTTTTCTAGTGTCATCAAATATGTGTTACCACTCAAAGTGTCATCAAAAATTTATTGATGACACGATTCGAACCGTCATCAACTGTCATCACTTGTCATCACTACTTGATGACGGTTTGATTGTCATGAACTATAATCACAAGTGTCATCAAAATGTCTTGATGATAACTTTTGATGACAAAAAAATATCATCAAAGACATTCAACCACATAAAAACAACCGTCATCACACATAAAAAAACAAAGTTGTCATCAAATATCTATCCTCACGTTTAATTTTTTAGTGTCATCATCAAAAACGTGTCATCACATCCTAAATTGTCATCCTAAAAAAATGTCATCACAAATTATAATTTTTTTTTCTAGTGGTCATCAAATATGTGTCATCACTGTCATCACTATCATCACTGTCATCAATTTGTCATTAGTTGTCATCAAATTTCTTGATGACAAAAAGTGTTATCAAAGGTAGAAACTAGAAAGTGTCATCACGTATAATTAAAAAAATTTGATGACAAAAAGTATCATCAAATGCATTCAACTACATAAAAACAACCGTCATCACACATAAAAAACAAAGTCGTCATCAAATATGTATCATCGAAATTTTCAAATGTAAATTTGCAACCTTTTTTAAAAAAAAGTTATTAAATAGCCTATGTGGGATTTGAACCCACATCATTATTTTTTAAGGAAAATGCTCTACCATTTGAGCTAATAGGCTAAACACATATTAAAAAAGAGATAAATCAATAAGGAGCAAGAACTTCATTGGAAAAATAATAATAGAGGTTAAATTTAGAAGATGGACTTACTATTTTGATGTAGATCCATGCAAACAAGATGTGAAAGCCCTCCAATGCTCTTTAGTATGCTGGCAAGCAGGTTCTTTGTTGGAGGTTTGACAAAGATAGTTGGTAACATTGAAATTGCCTCAAACACCACAACAAATCATTATTTGTCATCATCTTGAATATACCATACCTAATTAACATTTGATTCTGGTCCATAAGAAATATAATATACATGCTAAACCATAAGAAATATAATAATATACATGCATATTTAGTCATAAATAATAAATGGTGATAATAATGGATGGATGTATTTTTTATTTTATATCTGGTTTTCTTGGTTATTTTCTTGGTTTTTCTGTTATTTTGGCAACATAGTTATATACAAGTACATACTAAAGATGACTTTCAATTTTTATTCAAAAGTCATCACTAGCCTACCATATGACCATATGAGATCACGGACATAAGACAAAAAAAAAGTATTCAATTAAGTTGAACATCAACTTGTCTTTGTACTAAGGTGGTCCACGTAATTAACACATTCAATAAACTTTAATAATTAGTTGTTAGCATTAAATTCAGTTGGCATTGAATGAAAGAAAGAATTCGTTCATGGCAACTTTCAATTACCTCAACTCATACAGTGATACAGGGATTTGATTCCTATTAATCATTATAGACCTCACTCTAATGCAAGCAGAGTATTTATAACCGAAGGAACCAAGTTCAGCTTCAGTTCATTGAAACTCCTCATTTAAAGTAACCAAATTAATTCTCAAACACACACCTTCAATTCAATTTTGTACACAAGGTTGCATTGATGATCAAAATTAGAGAAATTTACAACGAAAACTATTTTTCAGAAACAAGACAAGAACAAGCCTAATTAAACTAGTAGTCAGCCATAAAGAAGGATTTTAAAACTCAATTGATCAATTTTGGAACAAAAAAGAATTCATTGAACCAGTCAAGTTGCTCAGTATGCCAAACAAAAAGCAAGTTCCCATGAGAGATAAGTTTGAGACCAGAAAGAGATTTGAAAATTAATACCTAGAATGAAGACATGAAAAGCATAATATATTTCCTTCAACGTACGGAAAATTTCGAAGCCGGCAAGGCTGTTCCACTGACAGCAAATCCAAATCACCTACAAAAAACCAATCAATTGGATCAATTTCTCACTGCATAATTTCACATGAAAGAAGGGGAAAGAGAGAGAGTACCTTGCCACCTCCAGAGCTGTCGATTTCGGAGGCAATTCGTCGACGACAAAGGTCAAGTGACGGAAACCCTAGCTCCTCTGCTATGTCGATGAACCCCGCGCAGAACTAGGGCGATCCCAGCGGTCCGTCGGCACTGCTGCTCGACAAATTGCTTGACGACTTATGGAAATCGAAGATCATGGAGTTTTTTTAGTCGGAGATCTCTGTTGGAGTTGGTGATAAAATCAGAGAGAGAGAGAGGGAGGGTTGGGGAAGAAAAGCGGGGGAGAGAGAAGGAAGACATTCGGTAATTATTGAGGGTTTAAATACTTAACAAAAAACTAATTTATTAAGGGAGCTTAACAAGGGCCTAAATAGGATGGCCCAAAATGCTTTTGGGCTAAATTTGTTCTAATATATATGGCCATATGGGAGCTCCTGAATTTCGGGGGCCCTGTTCCATTGGGCTGTTTGCACAGCCCAATGGACGGGCCTGCATTTATGTTAAAAAAAATAGAGAAAACACTTGCTTTAAGAGTTCTTATCATATTTTCTGGTGCTCCACATGAATCAGTTAATGTGGTGGCAATTTTCAGGGTATGTTGATTCTTATCCTTATCTTAGAAATACTTGATATTAATAAAACTTTTAGTTGAGTTTAAATGTTTGATAAACCTCCATATGTGTTTGTGCATGTCTCTATATAACTTGTTCATCCGGTTGTCCATGTATATATGTATGCAAAATGTGTGTATACCAATCATCCCAATGATAATATGACCACCATCTGGTTGACTTCTTTCCTTCTGTTTTATTTCAGAATGCATATAATCTTGTACAGTATGATCTTTCACTCAGTATTTTCTCCAGAGTAGTCTATAGTACCAGAACCAATACAAAGGGAATCATTTGTAGCAGCTCTCACAACTAATTTAGATAGCATTGCTCATATTTTGGACATTAGTGATGAGATGAAGGCAAGTTCTTATTCATATGTTTTAAAAATAGTCTTTTTAGTTGTCTTTTTCTTGATTCTTTCTGTGTTTGCACTTTATTTATTGTTGATGTTTTTAACAACCTTAAGGTTTTCTTAGATATATATTGTTGTATTAGTAATCTTTTTCTAACATTTGAATTAGTATTTATACTTATTGGTTCACCTTTTCTTCCACTTAGTTTTTAGATGTTGGATCTCTTAATCGAACTTTTCTTTATTTGGGAATAATAATATCTAATTATGAGGCAGTCACACTTTGAAGCCGCAAGTTACACACCACACCTTTTTCTTAATTTAAGCACTAAACTATGTGAACCTTGCATGCATACAGTATCGAACATTGAGTCATTAAATTAGGACATAACCACATTAACAAAGTAATATAGAATTAGAATGGGAAAATATATTGAAAATGAACTCTAAAATCTAAAAGTTGGAGATAAAACATGATCAATTGTTAAAGGTACTTAGCTGTTGGATGGAAAACTTCATGGTAATAACTAATTTTGCCTTCATCCAACCAAAAAAAAAATAAAGTTGCCTTCAATAGATATCTGTTGTGGCTTCTTCTCCTTCACATCCCTCGTCAATATCACTTCTCATTCCAAATTCTCCTTTTACCTATAAAACTTTGAATTACTATCTTGACCTTCTTATACGTTTATTGCTTCTCTCTATGCAATAACATATTAAAGTATTGAGCAAAAAACGAGAAAACATTAAGAACAAAACAATTGACAAGTTGAGATTTAATTACAAAGTCTCAGATTAGCATCTGTAATTTGATTATCAAGTAAGAGAGTATGAAACAGAAAAGAAACGGAGATCATATGTTTTTTTAAAAGTGTGTTGACGATGCATAGTCAATATTGTACTGCTAATTTGATATATAATTCATTTAAATGTTCATGAGTTGAAGAAAATCAAGTGAGACACGTGTTAATTCATTTATATTTCATCAAAGATGTTCATCCATGTGTGGCAGTGCATGTAACCATGTATGAATATATGCCAGCAACCTTATGAGAAAAGCGTAAGAATACATACATGGGTTTTGTAACTGTAAACTCCTAACAAAATATATTTGTGTCAAAATCTCTTCAACAAGGTGAGTTGCAGGTGTCACCAAACCTTGTACAACTTATTCATTTATTTGTCCATTTTATCCTCAAGTTGCTTTGGAACAATCCATTTGTATGTTCTTCAAACTAAATTAGGAAGCAAAAATATCCCCCATCCGTAGGATGGGCCACTTACCTAGTAATATTAAAGTTAAATAGTTTCATATATCTCACGATATATAGAAATTTTTTTGTTAAGTGTGTATTGTGTAGTATATATAGTTTTGTTCATAAAAATCTTGTTCATTAAAAAATAACATTACGTTCATAAATTTTTTTTGTTCATATTACGTTCACAAAAAAATTATATAGTTAAAATATTTTGTTCATATTACATTCATAAAAAAAATTATATAGTTTGTTCATAAAAAATATCATAGAATTTTTTTTGTTAGTGTGCACTGTGTAGTATATATAGTTTGTTCATAAAAATCTTGTTCATAAAGATAAGTAGTAGAGATATTATGTACTAATTTAGTATGTAGTATACTAGTATATGACTATATAATATTAAATCTTTAATTTAGTGGGAAAGAAATTAAAGATCACCTACTAATATATTATGTGCAATTATTAACAACATTAGTAATAGTGTGTATATATATATATATATATATATAGAATAATGCTCTAGTGTAAGCATACTTTAGAGTGTAAGCGTGTGGCTAAAGGAGATCCGTTGGATTGGAAAAAACGAGTGGATAGGATTAAATAAAAAAAGGGTGTAAAAAGCTTAAATGGGGATGTTGTAGGGATCATTTCAAATATGGAGAGAATCAAGTACGGATTTTTAGCAGTTAAAATATCCTAAATTTTAGATCATATCAATTTATTTCCATTGAAGAGGCTCTCTCTCTCTCTCTCTCCCCTAATTCTGAATTTTGACTTTTGCTCTCTCCTTCGTTGACGGTTCAGGAGCACCCAAGCACTGGTCATGGCGATCGTTTCAATTTCAGAGGGATTAACCAATCCGGAGGATCCTCCCAGGCGATGTTTGTCGCCTCGTCGGGCTCTCGACGCCGATTGACGTGCTCGGCCGTCAGATTCAACCACTAAACCATGTTAGGGCTGTCGTCGTTCACTTCCAAGGCGGATGTTAAATACGCCTATAAGTGATTAGCTTTGAAAGTCAGTATTGAATCTTGATTGATTAATTAATGGTTGTCTTCGATTCGATCGGTTGATGGGGAGATTGAAATCAATCTGATCTGATCGAAATGAATTAATTATGTTTGGATTTGAATCTTTGATATTTATGTTTATATTTCTGGATTTTGTTATTCATGAATGCATACGTTGTTTTTCATACATACATGGCTTGTTTTTCATATACTCATGCCTTAGTATCCATCTATACGTGTTTTGTTATTCACATATTCGTAAATTGTTTTTCATATATGTTTGTTTTGTTATTCATATATGCATGAGTTTTTATTAATATAGATGTGATACGATATCATATATGAAGTGATTTGTTATTCATTTATGTGTGCTTTGTTATTCATTTATGTTGTTGTTATTGAGAATAACACTGATATTGTTCAATTCATTGTAAGAGGTTTTTACACCCCTTTATTAAGTTAGGGAATAACAGGAGATAATGATCAATATTATTCACAATAAATACTATCATTTTTCAATAATAAGGATTAACTGGATAAGCATATGAGTGTTTTTCAATTTGGATAGTATGGTTTTTCAACACTAATATGTGAAGGACAGTTTTGCAATTGTTTTTCAAGTATTACAATATACTTTTTCACTTTGGATGGTATGGTTTTACAACACTGATGATATGTGTATGATAGTTTTGCAATTGTTTTTCAAGTCTCACAATATACTTTTTCACTTTGAATGGTATGGTTTTACAACACTGATATCATTTGTGTTTAACCGAGTTTTCAAATGGAACATGTGGTAATGATCAACAGTTGGACATTGGAGAAAAGTCGAAGCGCACCAAGGTCCAATTTAAAAGACTTCGCACCAGGGAACATGTTCCAAATGATGATAACGTTGATGTATTTGACCTCAGTCCAAAAAAGAATTGCAATTCATAAGCATTGTAATTATTATGCAAAAGAATTGTAATGATTATTGATAGCATAACTTAATACAAAGAATCACATATTTTTTACAATATTAAAGATTGTTTTTCAAAAGCATTGTAGTTTGTTATTCAATAGTATACATTATTCATGTCAATACATTCTAATAATACTAGTGAAAACCATTGAATAAGTTTAGTTATTCAGGATGAACAATGTTGTTTTTCAACTACTTTTATTTAGTTATTCATATTGATATTATTGTATCCATATATGAAATGTAATTGTATCAAATAAGTTTTGTGTTATCACATGTGTTAAACCGAGTTATTCAAACAATCAAAATGGGTTATTCAAACCTCAGCTACAAATATTATACGATTCAATAATTATTCAAACAATCATATTATGTTTTTCAAATGTCGACTAATAGATATTCAATCCCTAAAATCATGCAACTTCCATATATAAAAAACGTGGGATTTTTTTAAATTTCAGAATCCCTTAAATTTTGCAACTTCCAAATTTAAAATTCAAAGATTTTCATCATTTTTTTAATTTTTTTTTCATTGTATAATATCCCACAAATCTCGCCCAATTATGTTAACTTCCTTTTTCAAATGCTCGTTGGTTTAATTATCTACAACACCCCCATATAGCTTATTATGTACCTTAAATAACAACCACTGATTGAACTCAATCCAACGACATATCTTTAACCACACGCTTACACCACAATACCTATTGTACCAGAGCGCCCCCTATATATATATAGATGTAGGGCATGGTTCCGGTGAGGGACACTCTTGCGGTAAGGATTAGGCTTAAAATGAGGACTAATCTCAACCATTGGATTTACTCATTTAATATGTATTGAATGGTCAAGATTTTTTCAAATTTTTATTTTTATTTTTTATTTTTTTTGTTATTTTTTTAGTTTTGTGAAAATCGAATTTTATAAAAAATGAACTCAAAGCACATAAAAATTGAACTTATCATAAATAAAAAATGAACTCGTAGAGTATGAAAATTGAACTCATACAATATAGAAAATTGAACACCTAACATAAAAAATTGAACTTCTAGTGTATAAAAATGAACTCATAGTATATAAAAATTGAAATGTCATTATTAATGTTTTTAAAGCTTTTTTTAAAAAAAGAACATAATTTTAAAAAAGTAAAAAAATTGAAAAAAATAAATAAAAAAATTGAGAAAAAATCAATTATTTTTTAGTTGTGTGAAAATCGAATTATATGAAAAATGAACTCAAAGCACATAAAAATATAACTTATCATAGATAAAAAAAATGAACGCGTAGAATATAAAAATTGAACTCATACATTATAGAAAATTGAACTCCTAACATAAAAAATTGAACTTCTAGTTTATAAAAATGAACTCGTAGTATATAAAAATTGAACAGCCATATTTATAATTTTTAATGTTTTTTTAAATAAGAAGATAATTTAAAAAATGTAAAAAAATAAAAATTAAAATTAAAAAATTAAAAAATCATTTATTTTTTAAATATTTTTTTGTTATGTGAAAATCGAATTATTTGAAAAATGAACTCAAAGCACATAAAAATTGAACTTATCATCGATAAAAAAAATGAACTCGTAGAATATAGAAATTGAACTCATACAATATAGAAAATTGAACTCCTAACATAAAAAATTGAACTTCTAGTGTATAAAAATGAACTTGTAGTATATAAAAATTGAACTGCCGTGTTTAGAATTTTTAAATCTTTTTTAAACAAAGAACAAAATATAAAAAATTAAAAAATTAAAAAATTAAAAAATAATAAAGAATAAAAAATAAAAAAAAAAAAATCTTGACCATCTAATATAAAGTGATGAGATAAATCTAATGGTTGAGATTAGTCCTCATTTTAAGCAAAAGGTCTTACCACAAGAGTGGTCCTCACTTGAACCAAAACACACACACACACATATATATATATATATATATATATATATATATATATATATATATAAGTGTGGTTCAAATGAAACAAACTCTTATCCTGAAAAATGAAACGAATGCACTTTTCCTAGTTCGTAGTGCACTTTTCATACTTCGGAGTGCACTTTTTCGCATATGCACTTTTCGTACTTTGTAGTGCACTTTTCGTATTTTTTGCATTACACTTTTCGGATTGCACTTTTCCTAGTTAGTAATGCACTTTTCCTAGTTAGTACTACACTTTTCATTTTTCAGGATAAGAGTTTGTTTCATTTGAACCAAACTCATATATATATATATTGGTTCCCATAAAACACTCCCTTAACATGAAACGGAAGGATCATTCTGGGCCCTTGGATCAAGGAGATCCAATGGCTGATGTTCTTTCTCCCTTTATTAAAGACGGGGGCAATTATGTCTTTTCCCTCTCTAATTAATTAATAATTTTTCTCTTTTTTTGTTTTTGGGGGTAAATTGAACGAGATTTCGGTACGAATTTTGATTGAGGGCGACTCAATTGATTGAACGAGATTTCGGTACGAATCTTGCGACTCAATCGATTGAACGAGATCGAAGATTGTGCGATTGCAATCTCGTTGGATTTCGGCGAATCGAAGACTGTGTGATTGCGAGTCTCGTTCCAACCATGGCAGAAAGTGGTATATTATTCCTCTTTTTGTGATTTGGTTAGGTTATTTGAAATTCTAGGGTTTATAAATTATCTAAGAGTGTGTGAGTAGAAGAGGAATTCACAAATCCAACTCTACCTAATACTGTCATAACTAGTAGAAGAATTCACAAGTAATCCTCTGGCAAGATTACTCGAGTTCTGATCGCCTCAAACTGGTCATGATACTCACAGTCCTGTGAATTTTTCAATTCTGTAAATTTTCCTGTAAACTAGGCCAATCTTGCAAAATTCGCTGACCAGATTTCGTCTGAGCAAACGCTTGATGCCAATACTAGCAAATGAATTCCTCTCCTCGTTGCACTTTTCGGACTTAATACTGCACTTTTCGGACTTAAGAATGCACTTTTCAGACTTACTAGTGCACTTTTCATACTTAAATAACGCACTTTGAACAATGAATTCCTCTTCTCGTTGATACTTTGAACTAATCATAAAGAAGTAATTCTGGCAAATGAGAATGCACTTTTCGGACTTAATAATGCACTTTTCATACTTACTTGCACTTTTCATAAAGGAGTATTTTAGTAAATGAGAATGCACTTTTCAGACTTACTAGTGCATTTTTCATACTTAACAATGCACTTTTCATTTGTGTTTAGATAACATATATTCGACCGTATATCTAATTTCATTTGTTATAGAGAACATATTTTATACATTATAATAAGCCTCATAATACAAAAATATGATGGTTAATTACATTGGGATTTTGGTAGTAAGGGTTATGACATTGGACTTCAAGGTGGATATGGACCAAATGATCATGTCTTTGAATTAACATATTTTTACTGCACTTTTCACAGTTAATAATGCACTTCTTACACTTAAGAGTGCACTTTTTCTACTTAATAGCACTTTTTATATCTTTTACTTTTCACTGATTTAGTTAGTAGTTTAAGTAATGGTGAATTTCATAAAACCACCCGCGAATTATGGGTTTGTGCACAAAACCCCCCGTAAAAATTGAAATTCCAGCAAACCACCCGTAAAAATATTCCATTTGCAAAAAACCACCCATAAAAATATTCCGTTTGCAAAAGACCACCCAGGCCAACAATTCCGTTAATTTTTCCGTTAAAAAATTGAAATTTCATAATTTTCGCCAATTTTTACTACTCCAACACAAAAACTCAAACCCTAGATTTTGAATTTGTGTTTTGTGAATGTTTTCTTACCTAGATATGATAAATGAGATACCACCAAGTCCATATTTCCATTACATTTCCCGTTAGCTATTAAGAAATTTAAAAAGATGCTCTTATCTGATTAATATCGTAAAAACAAATACTCAAATTTCATTTTTCGCGTGAAAATGAACGAGGAGGACAAATGAGCTTCAATCAATCCGAATTCTCCGATCCAAGGAGATGAATTTGTATTTCGTGTTTGGACTTTAGTTGAAAGAATCAGAGGTGTTGGTATCACGTTCCTCAAATCGAAGTAAGAAAATTTTCACAAATTCAAAATTTAGGATTTGGGTTTTTGTGTTTGAATGATAAAAATTGGTGTTTTAGTAGTAAAAATAATAAAATTTTATTTTTAACGGAAAAATTAACGGAATTTTTGACATAGGTGGTCTTTTACAAACGGGATATTTTTACAGGTGGTTTTTTGCAAACGGAATATATTTACTGGTGGTTTGTTGAAATTTCAAATTTTACGGGTGGTTTTTTGCAAACAAAATCTTTTTACGGGTGGTTTGCTGGAATTTTAATTTTTACGGGTGGTTTTGTGCACAAACCTATAGTTCGCGGGTGGTTTTGTGAAATTCACCCTTTAGGTAATGCACTTTTCCTAGTATATAATGCACTTTATTATACTTTCAATGCACTTTTACTGATTTTCAACTAACACCTTTATATTTCCCTTTTATGTTGTTGTAGTGGGGACATCAAACTCTTCTTCAACTACTATTCTGAATGAGGAATCACCTAAAAATAGTGGTGAATATTTCATTGAGCTATCTCAAGGGGGAACGACATACTATTTGCCCACATGTCCATCCGAGTTGAAACCATATGAAGGTCAACGTTTCACCACTTTGGATGAAGGTACGCAGTTCTACAAAAGATATGCATCTTCTTGTGCATTCGAAGTTCGTCACGGGACTCGCCATACAAAAGATGACACTGTCATAACTAAGTAGATGACATGTTCAAAACAAGTTTACAAGGATACTCGGATTGAACGAATTCGTCAAAGGAGATCGAAACGGGCTGGTTGTGTGGCAAGAATTGTTTTTAAATTTGCCGGGAGAAAGGGCCATGTAGTGAGAACATTTGTAGAGCGTCATACACATAAGCCCGTGGAGCGTAGATATTCGCAGTTTTTAAAGTCCAATCGAAATCTGCATATGGGCCATAAGAAGTTTATCCTCGATTGTTCTAAAGCCAATGTTGGTCCTACAAAATGCCATAGGGTTTTTAAGGAACTTATAGGTGGCTATTCGCACGTGGGGGCTTCTGTTGTTGATTTCAAAAACTTCCAAAGAGATTTGTTGGCATTCTTTGCTGGTTTAGACGCTCAAGTGTTAATCGATAAATTCCATCAAAAAAGAGAACTTTGTGACGCATTCTTCTTTGAATACGATGTGGATTCCCAAGACCGGTTGACAAGGTTGTTTTGGGCTGATCCGATCTCAAGAAAAAACTTTGCCTTCTTTGGAGAAGTTGTGTCCTTTGATGCTACATACATGACTAATAGGTATATTTTTTCTTATGCACTATTACTAGTTTCTAGTGTACTTTTACCTGTTTATAATGCACTATTATTAGTTTCTAGTGCACTTTTACCTGTATATAATGCACTTTTACATGTTTTTAATGCACTTTTTGACATTATACTTGCACTTTTTTCTTATGCACTATTATTAGTTTCTGGTGCACTTTTTACCTCTTTATAATGCACTTTTACATGTTTTTAATGCACTTTTTGACATTATACTTGCACTTTTTTTCTTATGCATTATTATTAGTTTCTGATGCACTTTTACCTGTTTATAATGCACTTTTACATGTTTTTAATGCACTTTTACATGTTTTAATGCACTTTTTGACATTATACTTGCACTTTTTTTCTAATGCATTATTATTAGTTTCTAGTGCACTTTTACCTGTTTATAATGCACTTTTACATATTTTTAATGCACTTTTACCAGTTTATAATGCACTTTTACATGTTTTTAATGCACTTTTACATGTTTTTAATGCACTTTTTGACATTATACTTGCACTTTTTTCTTATGCACTATTATTAGTTTCTGGTGCACTTTTTCCTGTTTATAATGCAGTTTCACCTGTTTTTAATGCACTTTCATGCCATGTACTCTCTTTTTGTTTTTCATATAGGTATGAAATGGTTTTTGCTCCATTTACCGATTTTGATCACCATAAAAGGTGTGTTACATTTGGTGTCGGGTTGTTGTTAAATTAAAATATTGAATCCTATGTTTGGCTTTTCGAGAGGTTTAAGAAAACCATTGGGAATGATCCAAAAATAATAGTCACTATTGGATCGTAACCGGTTAGCAAGAGCTTGGGAACTGGCTGTAAAGTTGTTCCCAAGGCAGCGGAAGTAAAGTAAAGGGCAGGTGATTAAAATAGTGAACACAGTTCCCTTATAGAGGAACCCCACTACAACCAACTAGTTGTATGGGTAAACCTCTACCTCCGCTTGGAGGATTTTGAATGACTTACTTGTATTAATAATTTGTTCCTTAGTTACAAACAGCCGGATTCAAACTTCTCTGTTCCTACGAGTTCTACCTAACTCTAGCAACACTAATGAATCCTCTCAACTGAGTTCCTAAGCGAACAACATCAATTAAACAAGTAACTCAAACCTTACACCGATTTGCAGTTCCCTTCCTCCTGGGAACTCGGCTTCACCGTCGTCGAGATCAGACACTCGCCGTCGGGGACTTCTCTTCTTCTTCTTCTTTCTCTCTCTTTGTGAGTGTACGTAAGTTCTGGGAGAAGTGCTAAAACCTAGCACTATTCATTTGGCTTTATACTCATTTGTACTTGGGCTTCAATCGTATCTTTCAGTTTGTCCGAAATACCCTTTGCTTGCATCCCAAGTGTACAACCTCCACATGTGACTTTGATTTGAACTAGGTCAACTTCTTGAATCAATCGGACCGTTGGATCACTCGTGACAGTCTGCTCCTCAGACTGTGCCTTCGTTCTGTCCGAGACAGGATCCCGCGATTTGCGCTGAGTGGTCCTTGGCGTCACATGCGAGTTCACATGTCGTGGGAACTGTCTTCTTCAGAGTTCCTTTGGGAGAAACTCTTCATCGTTTAAGCCTGTGATTTCTGGACATTCATGGGAGTTCCCATTGCATGGGAACTTTCCTCTTCAGAGTTCCTTTGAGAGAAACTCTTCATTGTATATTCTTGTGTCTTTTGGTCATTCATTGGAGTTCTTTGCTAAACCTGTGTTCCTTCGAAATACTTGAACAAAGCATGTTAGTTCCCATATGGTGTTTGTCATTATCAAAACTGGAGAACTATGTCGTTGTTCCGATGTTTAGAACCAGAGGTCCCAACACCGTCCCAACAGTCACAGATCAAGATATGGCCATGAAGTCTGCAATAGCGCGTGTATTTCCTAATGCACGTAACCGTCTTTGCATGTGGCACATCATGCAGAAGGTTCCTGAGAAGACAAAAGATGATGCAGATGGTCCAGCTTTCAAGGAGAAACTTCATTCTATTGTGTGGAATTATTCTCTCGAGCCAGCTGAATTTGAGGAGAAATGGTTGGCTCTAGTAGATTCTTATCCACTGGACAACAAAAAGTGGTTCCATGATATGTTTGCTATTCGTCAGTTTTGGATCCCAACCTACTTCAGAGATATAATGTTTGGTGGGTTGGTTAGGACCACTTCTAAATCTGAGTACAGAATAATTTCTTTGGTCATTTTACTGATAGAAATTACAGGCTTGTGGAGCTAGTAGTGCACTTTGAGAGCGCATTAGACGCTCAGAGACATACACAGTCGAAGCTGAACTACGAGTCTTCCACTATGGTACCTGATTTTAGGACTACACTTGAGTTAGAGAGGCATGCAGCAGAGGTTTTCACATTGACAGTCTTCAAGTTGATTCAGACGGAAATATGTTCTGCTTGTTTTGATTGTCGTTTGACTAGTATGGTCCCAGAAAACGAAGCCATCACGTATACCATTGTGCAAGCTGGTAGGCCCACAGTGCAAACTGTGTACACTCAGAATGACGACAATGTGGTTTGCTCATGCAGAGAGTTTGAACGTGTTGGCATGCCTTGTCACCACATGTTTTTTGTCTTTAAAAACTTGGACATGACACGCATTCCCAGCAGATTTGTCCTCACTCGGTGGACTAAACTTGCAACCGTAAAGCCAATTTTCTGTATTGCCAGTTCATTGGTTGATCATTGTGTTGAGTTGGAAGAAAGGCAAAAGTTAACAAATACACTGATTTCTGACTTTTTCTGTTGCATGGGACTTTTAGAGCGAGATACTACTCAACATCTGAAGGACTTTGTGTGCCTTATTAGTGATCAGAAGGAAGCTCTTATGAAAAAAGGCATGGTTATGCAAAGTTCTAGCTCCTATAATGCACAAATTGTTGAGGAATTTGCAGGTAAATCATTGTCTACCACAATAAGTATCCATCCACCAGAACAAGCCAAGACCAAGGGGAGTGGGAAGAAAATTCTAGGTGGAAAGGAGTCCGGAATTCAAACCAGCAATAAGAAGAAAAGAAAATGTGGCAGATGCAAGAAGTATGCAAATCACAATAGGTCAACTTGTGAGTATATTACTTTGCATTTTAACTTGTATATAATGCACCTTTTCTATTTTATAGTGCACCCTTTTATCCATTAGATGCACTTTATTAAGTTTGTAATGCACTATTTGGCACTCTATGCACTAGCCAAAAAATTACATTTTTGTTTTCCAAATGCAGGTAAGGAAAATATTGAGGAAAGTGAAGAATCTGCTGAGATAGAAAAATTTGACCCAAATACATCATGTAAGTATTTTTTTAATTTATTTTTGTTGTGTTTTCTTTTTTGTTTTAAAACTTTCTTCTAATGTGTTCCTTTTTTTATTTTCAGGTTGATTACATTCTTCAGGGCAACCATCAACAAATCATTTTATATTTTTTAATTTACCTATCCAGAAATTTTGGACCTTATCAATATTAATTTTGCACTTTATCATTACCAATTTAAGTATTTTTTTAAAAGGAATGTAATGTACTTTAGCTTTATATCGATGCACTTTACTAGTATTTGTAATGCACTTTAACTATATATCAGTGCACTTTTACCAGTATCCTAATGCACTTTATCTTTATATCGATGCACTTTTCAAAGTTTAAAATGCACTTCTTTCTACTTCATGATGCACTTTTTCTTTGGAACCAAATCATTGTAATCTCAACTGCACTTGTAAAGCTTCTCTCTACACATGGGAGACAACTATGTTGAGAAACCACAGCCTATGGATGAAATTTCCAATACTCATACTTATAGGAATCCAATTGCAAACCTCCAAGTTGAACACAATATTGGATGGCACTTAACAATGCATCGAATATTAATGCATTATCAAGTAGTCTAGGTTGAATCAGCTGAAGAAAGTATAGAAGGCTACTTTTTCATAATCATTTCAGATCAGATTCTCATCACACCATGCAGGAAGGCATCAACATAGTCAAAAACCATAACAGGTTTGGATTAGTATATATATGCAGGCAGATCTACCATTTCAGTCCAAGAGAATCTTTTAGTTCATATTAATTCAAACAAAGGGGTTCACTATTCAGCCTCACAGCTTGAACTGGAGTTATTTGTTGAAGGAATGGACAATAAAAACCAACTTCGTGCAACACCAAACAAGATGATAACTACTTGATTTCAATTCTATTCAGCAGAAATTGGAAATTTCATGAATCATTTAAATTACTGAAAAATTCCACACTTGAAGAAACTGTAAGAAGCAAAATTAGCAACAGACTAGGAAAAAGATTTCCATGTCTTAAAAGAAAAAGAAAAATAAGTTGTGGAATTTCATAAAAGATAAACTCACATGGTCTTTTTAGAATAAAACCCAAGGTACTGTTACAATATCCATGCCTTAAAAGTTCAATCCAGAGAGCATAGCAATAAGCACCCTACTTATCATCCTCTTAAAGTCCTACCATAGCTACCTAAATTGTTCAAGGTTAGAAAGTAGCCTCTTAAAGTCCTACCATAGCTACCAAAAAAGTGTTCAAGTTTAGAAAGTAGCCATGGCTACTTTCTAACCTTCTATGCAACTAAATTCTTTAACTTATCCATCACCGTCTTCTTCATTTCATTACATTCTGAGTTGATGATGGCAAAGGCATACTTCCTCCTTAGCATATCCATGGCCCTTCTGATTTGACTATTCAGAATTTGTCTCGCCCAACACTCATCTATCTTGTTCGGTGGACCCATAAACGTCTCCAAATGACGCATAGCATATATTCCACCGTTGACATCACTTTTTGGGTCATCCCACCTGAGGTTCTGCTTGTCTATCCCATTATGTTCTTCAAGTCTACCGGCTTTTGCAGAGAGCTTCCACTTTTTGAGATATTTGATAACCTTGGTCTTCTGCAAGATATAAAATTACAGCATAAGATATAAAATTACATCATTTAATAATCATATTTATGAATGCACTTTTCACAGCTTAAAATGCACTCTTACTACTTCATGGTGCACTTTCTATATACAATTTGGAAGAAACTTTTTCTACTCTATGGTGCACTTTTTATACTCTATGATGCACTTTTTCTGATTTACGATGCACTTTTCCTATTTCCAAAACTAGATTTATCTATTTGGCATGATTTAAAAAGCTTACCAGATTGAAAAACTTGAATTTACAGAAGTCTTCAATTTCTTCCTTCTTTGTTGAGTTGTGAAGAAGCTCTATCATTCCATTGATCTTCAAATTGAAACTTACTACAACGTAAGTTTCATTATTCAAAATCACAGGAATCAATATCTACAAATGGAGAGAAAACCTTTGTTAGTTTTTCAAGTACTACAGAATTAAAGTGAAACAGTTTACTTACAATTTAAAAAAAAATTACCAAGTCGATCTTCTTCATTAGTCTTCCCTCATCAATGCCTAAAGCCAAGTCCATTCCATCATTGAATACCTCTTGGCTAACATCTTCAGACTGTTTAAATGGAGTTTCTTTAAAGTCAAATTAAAATTAAAATAACAACTACAACATACACATTTAATCATTGAAATACTTACAGTATTGTACACTTTTCCAATCAATCTCGAAGGGTTCTCGTTGCTCTTCCATCTCTCCATGTCGTTGACATACATAGTGAAAGAATCCAATACACAAAGATCCAAGTCCTCTGACATGGAAGTGAAATTTCCTCTTGTGGCAGTGAAATTGCCACGTCTGAACAACACCTCTCTACACAGGAAAAACACACACATTAGGTTTTGTAGATGAGAAAATACAAAGCCTAGCATTTTTCACTTTTCACACTTATCAATGCACTTTTGACACTTTATAACACACTTTTCACACTTAATAATGCACTTTTTAAGAATGATGAAGGTTGGCTTTTTAATAATGCCCTTTTTAAAATAGTTCAAAAGGGATCAGTGCTCAATAGACATCCATTTACTGTCCACTAATAAAAAAACAGGAATATTCACAAGCAAGTCAGACTTTGCTTAACCAGTTATAAAGCAGGGAGGCAGTTTGCAGAAGGTGCATTATATAGATCATATAATAATATCAACACCAGCAACCAAGTGTAGCTATGTGGAACTACTGATGTCTGCAGCAAGCTAATCCAAATTGCAGATATGGCAACTAGCAATGATATAATCTTCACTATATGCTTCGTTGTGTTTTCTTGTTAAAAATAACCAGCAACTCTGTTTACAAATGTCAAACATGAATTTGCTGAAAATGAGAAGAAAAACAAGAGAAGAAGACAAGGCTCCTCAAGCATCCTAAAGAAAAATTATTACAATAGCACTGACATATACACTTGATACCGAAACTAGAATGAGATTTTATAGTAAAAACAGTACCAAAATTCCTCAATTGAATCAGAAATCCATTAAAAATGGAAAAATGAATTGGAATGCGTGTTGAATGATCATGATCAAGCCAGAAAACCTACAAAGGCTAGCATTTATGCACTTAAGCTTAAAAAGATACTCATTTTTCCCCATATCTAGAGGAAAGGGAGACACTAAGACACTTTCAGTTTTGGGCTAAAAGGAAGAGCAAAAATACTAACATGTATATACCCAATAGATGTCCAAGAAACAAACAACACAAATCAGTATGGTGACATTCTTCCCCTATATAAGTCATTGTACATTGCATTGACTTTGGATTGCAGTACTTAATGGAGCTGGATAACTTCACATCCCAACTTACCTTGGCTGTTTTCAGTTTGTTATTAAATGAAACTTGGATTTATAATTTCAATACTACGAGCAACTAGAGAAGCATAGGAAGACTAATCAAAAATTGAAAAAGAGAGCATTTAAGTTGAAATTCTGTCTACATGAAGCTCCATCTAAGACAAGAGAACTCCAAAGTTCAAAGAGTAATCCTGTCTTTCATATTCTGGACAATTTTATATGTCAGTATTTTATTTTCAATGATACTTAAGAATGCACTTTTCACAGTTAATAATGCACTTTTTACACTTAAGAGTGCACTTTTTATACTTGTCTAGTATTACCCTATATCTAGAATGCACTTTTCGCATTTTATGATGCACTTTACACATTTTATGTTGCACTTTTTCTTATCATAAAGGGAAAAGAAAACAATAAGTATTTTAATAGAAAACTTACTCTTCACTGCCAACTATTTCCTTTTCCAGCCCAAGTGGCTTAACCGCAAACTCCCACATGTGCTTTTCCTCTTCTCTTCAATCACCGAAGATATATTGATCATTCTTTCTTGGAAAGGGCTTACCACTGCAATTCTAGCCTTCTTGCGTTGTTTTCCTATTACATCAGGATTTGGATTATCCATCTTTCTTTTTTCATGTCCAATATACAACATTAAAACAATTAAATATACATTTATTAAAAGATAAACACAATGTATCAAATGAAAAGAGAATTTTTTTTGACAAGTATACCCACTTCTTTCTTAGCTTTTGTACTTTTGATGGCTCCTCCTTTTCAACCTTCTTCTCTTCTCCCACTTGTTTCACCTCCTTTTCAACCTTCTTCCCTTCGTCCACTTGTTTCATTGCTCCTTCAAGAACAACTTGTTGATGATACTCTTTAGCAATCTCAGTCGCGATCACTATTGCATTTTCACCACTAGTTGTTGTTCATTAGAAGTCCCCTCTTCTAGCCTAGTGGATGCATTCTCATTTGCCGTTGAATCTGTTTTATCTCCAAGTATGATGAGATCTTCTATTTCTTCATTTGTATCAAGTTCTTCACCTTCATTTACTCCTTGTTCAGATTCTGTTTTTTGCTCGTCTCCTCCTTCAGATTCAACCTTCTGCTCTTCAGATTCAGCTTCTTGTTCGGTTGACTTCATCAATCCTCCTTCTTCTAATTCCATGCCAAACAAGTTAAACGAGGGAGGAGTGAAGTCGGCTGAATATGGCTTCAACTTTTTCTTTGATGTTTCCGCTTTTGTTGCCTTCTCTAATGCATCCAGAAGTTCTAAATCATTCCAAAACGGATCATGCGAGCTGTCCTAGATGGTTTTCCAATCTGCAATAGGGTCAGCTGGAGTATCTGTAGCAATTTCAGAAGGTGTAGTCTCTACCATATTTGAAAACCTCTCCATTGCCCGCCCGAAAACGGTATTTTTCTCCTTCAACTGCTCCTTAATGCCTCCACAATAGTCCGAGAGCTCTGCAATGCTCTCTGCAGCTTTGCTTGCCTTTCTAGAAACCGTCTTCACAATAACCTGTTAAAACATATTATTTTAAGTTAATATGTATTCTTTTTTGTTTAAGGATGCAATTTTCACATTTAACAATGCACTTTTCATATCTAAGGATGCATTTTTGAAGAAATTCAGCTTTGTTGATCATATTTTGAGACTACTGGTGCTTGTTGAAAACTCAATTCAAATAGTTTAAACCAACACTTTTCATACTTTACAATGCACTTTTTTATACAACACAATGTATTTTTTAAGAATAGAATCTAGAATGCACTTTTTATGCTACACAATGCACTTTTCATATCTTACAATGCACTTTTAAATAATGAAAACTAGAATGCACTTTTTAGTCTACACAATGCACTTTTTAGTCTACACAATGCACTCTTCATACTTTTGTAATGCACTTTTTAAACTACACAATGCACTTTTCAATATTTCACAATGCAATGCTCTAGAACATGCATTTTAATTTTTGTAAGAAACGCATGCATGCACTTAATTAACAAAAATTCCTTATTTCTGTATACTCAAATTAACAATGAAATTACTAAATTCTACAAGTACTTAGATAGTGGATAAATAATGCTAGAATATGCAGTTTATAGAATTTAAATATACTTCACAAATTCACTTTTTAAGAATAGAATCTAGAATGCAATGCTAGAATGCAACTTAAGAATGGGCTTTTTAACAGAATTTCAATATACCTCTAACTCTGCCAATTCATTCCCAATAAATTCTTCTTCTCTAGATGTGGGTAGAGTTGGTGTTCTTCTAGTTTGGTTTGCAACTACATTTTTCTCCCGCAAATGCACTTGACCAAAGTTTTTAACAGTTTGCCACTCTTTGTTTTGTCAAACACACAATGACCTTCCGCTCCATGCCATGAAGACTGGAAAAGTATGTTTAGGGTGTTGTCCCAGGAATATACCTCTGTCAACATATAGAAGCTGAAAATAAAAGAGAGTAAATTTATTAAACTTCTAAGCTTATTATTGAATCATAACCAAGCTTAATTAATAAAAGACAATGCATGAAAATAAATTTGATAGAATAGAAGTTTTTGCTTACAACAAGTAGGAGTATTGGGCCGTTGAATTTTAAATTTCGTTTCTTCTTCCAATTTAAAGTCTTTTGAACAAGAACTGTCTTTAGAAAGTTGCACCAATCCAGGTTACAAATTTCATCCACATCTTCAATTAGTATACTATGGTTTGCTTCCCCATTGCCCGTACTTTCAACAAGGGGGCAGATGAACAAGACAATAAAGTGTCTTTTGAACCAAACACCTCCATCTTCACATGCTTTCATCTTTATTGCAACATATTTAGTTGTAATTTTTTTGGTGGAAAATTTTATATCCTCTTCACTTTCAAAAACAGAACCTATACACTGCATCTTCCATTCTGCAAGAAGTGCGACTGGGTCGTTCCTTTTTCTCTTCTTTATCTCCGTCCCACCAAGGGGTATTCCAAAGACATCATGAACATCTTCATCATTGATGTGGATGATCCTTTGTTCATCTATTTTGAGCTCACACCTAGTAGCATCAAAACGCTCTAATAGCCACAACGCAAGACTACACGACAGATCAGATACTTCAAAGCTCAATAAATAACCAAAGCCAATGTTTCTGATGCTCTCCTTTTGTGCAGGATTTAGTAGCTTTAAGTACTCTGCAAAAACATTTGGCACTCTCCTAGTTCCCAAACTAGAAAACTTACTTGTGATTGTACTTACTTGTGATTGTACACCTCTTCCTTTGTTCACCTATTTGAAAAGACATAGAAAGTAGGCAAAAAAAAATCAAAAATGAACTTGGATGTACTTGTAAAGAATGTCTTCTTATGCCAATTATCATTTCACTTTTCTTATGCACTTTTGAAACTTTTCAATGCACTTTTTCAATCTTATGATGCACTTTTCATATGTGCTCATTACAAGGAAAGTACTAGATATTAAAGGAAAATGTTGCACTGATTTGCTTCATTTAATTTCTAAATGAAAGAGGGTGTGAGAATAAACAGATAAACATCTGGAAGGCAGTTACAATAATGTGCTCATATTGCAAATAAAAATCAGATAAGAAAAATCCATCCTCCGCAACATTCCTAAGGGCAGTACCTCACCCCTCATCACTGATATACTCATTTTCTAAACATAGGTTACTTGGTTTAGTTGATTAATACACATTTTCTATACTGCTAGAATTGGTAGAAAAATCAAAACATAAATGATCCTACCAATCTCAAATCTAATTTAGCATTACAGTCTTGGGACATTCAGTTAATTATTAAAATAATAGACAGAAGTTTGAATTTTTCAAAACTTTCTATCATGTTTAGGGCTATCAAAATTTTAATCAAAACAGGAATGCACTTTTGATACTATTGAGTGCACTTTTTTTACTTCATAATGCACTTTAATACTATCTAAGAGTGTGAGTAAAGGAGGAATTCACAAAACTGTTCAATGCACTTTTCTTATGTCACAATGCACTTTTGAAACTTTTCAATGCACTTTTGAAACTTTTCAATGCACTTTTGTAATCAAATGATGCACTTTTCTTATGTCATTTATCAATGCACTTTTCCTATGCCACAATGCACTTTTGAAACTTATAAAAACTCTTGAATTCTATGATTTTTCTTACCTTGGTTAGAGGAGGTTCCACCTTCCATTCTATCCCCAGGGTCGTGTTTTTTTTGGTCCTCCTCTCTGTTTTGGATTTTTTGATCATGTCAATATTATAATTGAACATAAAAATACAAAATTACTTACTTTATTTAAAAAAAATTTGAGCATTTTGAGTTACCTCTCATTTCTTGGGTATTATCATCACCCAAAATCCTCATTGTCCCTTCAGGTAGACGTAGTTCCTTGGTAAGTACTTTACATATGAAATAGAACAAATCAAAATAATGACCAAGTATTCAAGAAAAAAGTAGCATAAACTAAACTCATAAAGTTGACATATTTGTAACTCAATGGCTAAAGTTGACAGATTTGTAACTCAATGCTAGAAACTCCACACACCCTAGACAATATATGACAAAAGCAAACAAAAATAAAGCATTAGACTAGAGGCAATAAAGAGTAGAATTACAACATGGTTTCTTCATATTATATCTATTACAAAGACAAAGAAACAGTACAACACCAATAATATCCTATACATAATAGAAACCAAAGAAACAGTAAATAAAACATAAAGTTACTAAAGGAAAACTACTATGGAGAAAATGAGGATTCCATTTAGGGACTCATCATTCAGCAATTATTCATTTGTCTTAGAAAAAAGATTAGAAGCCAGATATAAATCATCAGCTATTTAAACCCACCTTAGTCATATATGTAACACCCCCTTCCTGCCCCTGGAGGTATTACCGCCAGTAACCCCGATTAAGACTAAACCGAAACTACCCAAGGCTTTGAACTGACTGATCATACTAGAACAAGGTACAAGATACCATTTAAATCCTAACAAAATTTGAATAAAACTTTACAGCGGAAAAGAGAATAAATGGTCTTATGCAAGCCTTAACTTAAAAAGAATTAGTAAATAAATAGAACAACCTTCTATTTAAACAAAGTCTTCATCAAGTCTTCCTTGATTTCTTATTTCTGAAACTCAGCTTCGCTTTGAAGTAGTTCAACCATGATCTTCACTCAAGTATAGCCATTTGAAAACCTTTCTTCAACTTCTGGAGCTTCAAATCTCTGAATCCGCCTCTTGAATTAACTTCCAAGAAGAAATACCTGATGTGTCGTATACAACGGTGGACACCAGCCGACCAAATAAAAGAATAGAAGATGGACGGGTTAGTCTAATGAAAGACTAGCAAGCGGAGAAGCTAACTTGGTTCTTATGGTTGTAACTAAACATGTTGGCATCCAAATCCGAATAGACTCGGATTATGATCCAACAGTTAGCAGTCTTATAGAAAATAAGAAGGAGACTCGCATAATCAAGAGAGAGAACACCACCGCTTGTGGTTTCTTTAAGAAGCATAAACAATTGTTGGGAACTCATATTAATCACATAACATTTTGAAAAGCCTCCATCGACTATTCAGATTAACTTAATCAAAGTTTGATTAAGAATCATTCATAACCGGGAGCAAGAATGGCTTTCCGACTGGACGAACCATTCAGGTATATTAATGTGCCTAACGCACTTATCTTATATTACTTTCAAAACTTTTCACAACCAAGTTGGTGGCTTTTAATCGGCTCGAACTACCGCCGAAATACTCTGGTATTGTAGAGATCCTCAGAGTATTTCATCCATGGTCATCTGCCCTGTACCGAGATCACAGGACTTAAGCTATCCTTGATCCCTCATTTTTGCATATGGTGAGGTAGAGATCCCAGAGGCCTATTACCAGGTCGTCTACACTCCACCGTACCGAACCTGCACTTAGCTAGAGTGCCTATCAACCCTCTCACACGAAGAGTAGGGGATCAGAGTCATGACTCGCCATTAGGATTAGGCCCCTCCTAATGTAATATTGTTTTAAAGAGAGGATATGGAACCACGTTCCCCTCCCTGAAACTACCTTAATCAACAACAATGTCTCAGCGTGAGATAGCATACAAGGTCACTTATAACGGACCTAAATCCAGTTCTAGCGCAAAACTGAATAAACAACATGGTCATTATTTCTAACAAATATAACCACCTATCATATTTTATTAATCATACAAGTTGTTCCCAACACAAATATTAAATGAGATCCAATTCCTCATTTAACAACAATAACGCAAGAGAGAATCGTCCACTTGCCTTAAAAGGCGTGCTCAACGTCCTCAGCGATTCCAACAGAAATCTTTATCATCCTTCTGACAAATATAACCAAAGAATTTCTCAGCAACGAGCTCACAGAAACACTTCTTAGTTTTATTCTCAACTCCTACAACTTTCTAATCGATAAACGATTTAATTTCCGAATATCGATATATAATAAATCCTTAGTTATCATGCTTCAAGGAACCATCTTGGCGGAATTATAACTAATTATTCGCTTCACTTTTGAAACAATCTTCTAAATAAAAATTGTTCATTAGCAACAGTTCTTAAAGATTACCAAATATTGGATCAAACGGATTAACAACGAATCCTGAATAATTATCCGAAGTCCTTTACCTGCCAATCGGTAACCAAAACTTGTCTTCGCTATAACGGAAGATCCGGACGTCCGTTTCACGAGCGGTTTGAACCTGTGGGACCGTATGAACGTCAAGATTATAAAAACCATAAATTTAATTAGCAAAGCGGAACCAAAAGGTCCTTACGGTGGCTCCGCAATCAACCCGCTAATTAATTTCGATCATATATACCTTCACTCGAGCCCATGGCTTGTTTGGCTCGATAGTGGCTCGATCCTCGAGCCCAAGGGTGGCTCGGCGTTGCCCGACGGTGGCTCCCATGGTGGTTGGTCCAGCAGAGGCTAACGGAGATGATCGACGGCGGCCCGAAACTTCCACCGAAGCTTGCACAAAACGAAGGGTGAGGGAGGCTCACGCTGTAACACCCCGACTTCCGTCGAGGCGCTACTGGGGAATAGACCTTACCAGGTACTATTATTTAGGTTGACAACTACACTGTAGGACCTTACAACTCGGGCACGACGAGAAAACATAATAAAACATCCAACCTTTATTTAGTAAAACTTAGAAAAACGTATCATGCATGAATCCCCGAAAATTATAAATAATCAAATACGTCCCAACGCATACTGACTGAACTACTCGAACAAAGTTATAATAAACAAAACACAATACCAACTCCGTCTAACAAATATCAAAATCAACATCCTAACTATTATAAATAACTAATAAAAACCGATCCCACTATGACACGCGCTCTTTACCGCTCCGGCCCGCCATCTTGCCTCGGTTCCTGCACGGTTCCCTGATTCATACCTGGAACTGAAAAATGTTCCCCGAAGGGTCAGCGTCTAATCTACCAAGCTAGAAAGAATATGGAAACTGTAGAACGCTTTGAAATCATTTATCTAAAGTCAGCATACAAATCCACAATCGCAATCATAACTCTAAAGGCCAATACCTAAATTAGTTATATCAGTCACACAAGTCACATACGCATTCACAATCACAATCACAATCACACAGCAATGCAATTCTTCCTTTGTCCACGATCCGACTTCCAAGGCGCTCATCACCGCGCCGAGTGCAGAGGCAGGCCCTCCCACTCCACTTCCCAATCTCCCTTCTAACTCCGGGCTAAGCCTCCACTGGAGCGCTTGCCAAAAACACACAAATAATAATTTTCGTTTGAAGGGGTACGATTTTCCCAGTCACACGGGTCAAAGTAGCCAACTCTTCCTCAACACCAGCTACAATGGGCCGTGTCGGAAACGGTACCAACACAGAGAAAACGTTCCAAAATAATTTCCGATAAAATACATTTAAAATCATTAACGCACACAACACACAAGGAGTTCAAAACAATTTAAAAGGTATTCGGGACTAGTTCCCAAAACCCGCCCTACAATAACGATACGCAATCTAACAAGGGAGAAAAGAACCGAGCAAGTCGAAAAACGACTTACCTTCAATGGAGTGTTTCTGACAAACGCGGAAAGCTAAGAATTCGAACAAACGAGATCCCCTAAACGCCATAACGAAAAAATTTAGTAAACACTGAGTGTAAAGAAACTACCACATTAAAGATCAAACCCGAAGCCTATCGATTTGACTGAAAAACCACTACTCTAGACAGAACTAATTAAACATAACCAAATATACCCAATATTTGGCGCACCGCACAAAATATAACTATATAATCTGATTAAAGTCAACTAATTACCTAGTAAATTAAAATAAAAGTGATCAGATCACCTACCTACCAAGTTGATTCAGTAGACAATATATATATTCTTATAAACACATCAACCACAACCCAACTTTATATATAAGCAACCGTATAAAAACTCACTTTGGATACAAACTACGTAGCCTAATCTAACTTGGATAAACATATCTAATTAATTTATTTGAAGCCTAAGACTTTAGAACCCAACAATCTTTAACGAGCTAGATTAAAATGAATCAAACATGTTTACGTACTCTAAGCACCGGACCCTTCAATCCAACCCCAAACCATCGATCAAACTTAAGTACCTAGCCACAACAAAACTATATTATACCCGATTCAAACCCGAGTCACAGTGATCACCCCCAAACTAACAAAGTAAGCCACGCACAAAAATTATGAGGGAATGAGAGAGGCGATCGAACTCACCGCTAACTAATCGTCAGCGATCACTGATGATACAACAAGAACAACAATGACCGCTCGGAGCGACTTGCAGCGACGAAGTCTCGACGGAGGAAACACCGACTCAAAGCGACTAGCGATCCCCTGGAACTAAAACTAGAACTGCGAGATTCTCCGATCTACACGAGGGAGTTGAGGCGACGTCACCGAGCGCTCGGGGCTTTAAAGCAACAATTGTCTTATGCGGTGGAAATTGAAAATTGGCAGAACATGAAGGTTGGAAGAACGGGGACGGGGACGGGGGGGGGGGGGGGGGGGGGCGGCGATGATTTGGGTTAAAAAAAGGGCGTTGACAAGTTACATCAATTAGGATAGATTTTTTTTTTTTTTTTTTTTTTTGGGGGGTGGGGGTTAAGGATAGGATTTCACTTTGATTAGGCTAGATATGGTTTTAGATTTAAGGTAACTGAACCCATGTACATAAATAAATATATATAAGAAGATATATATAGGACTTAAAAATAAAAACAAAATTTGGTGTTTAGCTAATTCTTAATTTATGGATAAACTTGTAATTAGATAGGAGGTTTTCAAACGGATTACTAAAACGGGATAATTGCGGGTCAAGAACTCGATATTTGTACCTCAAGAAAATCATTTTTCCTACCCAAAACAAGGTCGAATATTACATACTACTCCCCTTAAGAAAGTTTCGTCCCGAAACTTAGGAATGAATGGAACTGACGTAACAACGGAATACTTAAAGATTACTAGGCCTATTGTGAGATTCTACAATTATCTCCCTCTAAGAAAACGGTTCGTCCCGAACCGCAGTTCTAAAACATCTTACGAAACTAGAGTATAAAATGAAGGCTATAATAATCAAACATAATCAACCTCGTTTTCATGAACAACATCCAAACAAAATAACTTATCCAATCAACAATCGGTAAAACAAACAGTCATAAACAAAGCAACAAAATCCCGATTCAAAACAGCCGGACAAACTTAGAGAACGTGTAAAGGTCTTCGCATCCTATAAAAGAACTAACGTACTATAGACTAGACTAACTTGTTTGAAATGCTCAAGATAGATCGTTAGGTGGATCGAGGACATCTTGTTCTCCACTTCCTTTCATTTCAAACACTCGAGTAGGAACTGCGCCAGTGTTACTAGCTCCTGCACTCCGACCAACACTCTGATCTGGTGTCTGCCGTGCTGGTGGTCGATGGTGGACTCCCGGATTTCCCGTCCCCGGTACCGATCCTTGCGAAGGCGCGCCAACCGTACAGAACCTTTGAAGATGTCCGGGCTTCCCACAAGTAATGCAATCCTTCATTGGACTAGGACACTGGTTCCTCAAGTGCTCAGCGCTTCCACAGTTGTAGCATTGTCTTTGATTCCCGGCAGCCCGACTCTGCTGTGATCGTTCTTGGCGTCCCGATGGCTGGAACCCTAATTTACTCTGCGGGTATTGTCCAAACTGATCGTCACCCCTAGAAGTCGCTGCAGTTGCCATTTTCCGTCTCTTACCCCCTCCTATCTGAGCATCCACCTGTTCCGGCCTCAGAGTGGCTATAGCATACGCCAAAGCAGACTGTTGAACCTCTGTCAATGTTGTGAGTCTAAGTCCAGACACATAAGCACGTAAATGCGGCTGCAACCTTTTTAGAAAGGTCGCAATCTTCAACTCCTCAGTAGGGGCAGCATTTGGCACCGCTGCCAACTCCTGCTGAAACTTAAGAATAGTTTCAGATACTGTGATATTTTCGGGTCCAGCATCCCGAAAAGCAGCCTCTCGTGCCGCCCTCACTACCGGAGGACAATACTGATCTCGAATCTGCCTCTCAAACTCCTCGAAAGTAACCTCAGTCTGGTGGTCCCTACATAGCTCCCACCAGTCAAAAGCGCTCTCCTGTAGCAGACTCTGTACTAAGGACATCTTTCGCTCCTCCGGTGCCTTAATGGAGTCCAACGCGGATTTCACCCTCCTCAACCACTGTTCTACGTCAGAATCCTGAGCTCCAGCAAAGTTTGGCACTCCAGTCTTCCTAAACTCCGCGAGCCACTTATCAGGCTGAGGCTCACGATATTGTCTCCTCGGTTCGACCACCTGATCAACTATCACTGGTCCTCCAGAAGCTGGCATTGCTCCTAGCTGGGCAGCCAAAACAGAGTCTGGTCCTGGTGCCCTTCTCTCAGTCTCTTGTTGCCCCGCAACTGCGTTCAAATTCGGTGCAGCTCCTGCCCCCATTAAAGTCTGCAACAACAGCTGAATCGCAGCAGTCACCTCTGGGGCCAATCCTGCTGGTGGTACTCCTCCTCCCACCTGAGCCCCGTTTGCTGGGAGACCTCCTCCAGCGACAGAGGCACTGTCCTCTCGATGAACAGCAGCAGCCATATCCGGACTCTCAGCAACCTCCTCCTGATGGTTATCATGATGTACCTCTGGCTCAGCAGCTACAGGGATCTCTCCTCTACCCCTGCCACGACCTCCTACTCGGCCTCTACCGCGGCCTCTTCCGCGACCTCTTCCGTTAGCTGCAACAGCTCTAGCTCTGATTGGTGGGGCCATCTATAATAGAAAGTCCCACGGTCAATACTTAAACATTCTATTTTTCAACCTAATTCTTACTATTCTACGTGAGGTTCTTCGGCTGATGGGGCGAAGTCGCGACGTGTCACCTACCCCCCTATATGCAACTTGTCTACCCCAGTAAAAACATTTGAAAACACCGACCGGTTTTGGTTTTAAGTTGGACCTCGGGTACTCTTTGTTGGTCAGTTCCATGTGCCCTGTTCTCAACCTCGCTCTGATACCAATTTGTAACACCCCGACTTCCGTCGAGGCGCTACTGGGGAATAGACCTTACCAGGTACTATTATTTAGGTTGACAACTACACTGTAGGACCTTACAACTCGGGCACGACGAGAAAACATAATAAAACATCCAACCTTTATTTAGTAAAACTTAGAAAAACGTATCATGCATGAATCCCCGAAAATTATAAATAATCAAATACGTCCCAACACATACTGACTGAACTACTCGAACAAAGTTATAATAAACAAAACACAATACCAACTCCGTCTAACAAATATCAAAATCAACATCCTAACTATTATAAATAACTAATAAAAACCGATCCCACTATGACACGCGCTCTTTACCGCTCCGGCCCGCCATCTTGCCTCGGTTCCTGCACGGTTCCCTGATTCATACCTGGAACTGAAAAATGTTCCCCGAAGGGTCAGCGTCTAATCTACCAAGCTAGAAAGAATATGGAAACTGTAGAACGCTTTGAAATCATTTATCTAAAGTCAGCATACAAATCCACAATCGCAATCATAACTCTAAAGGCCAATACCTAAATTAGTTATATCAGTCACACAAGTCACATACGCATTCACAATCACAATCACAATCACACAGCAATGCAATTCTTCCTTTGTCCACGATCCGACTTCCAAGGCGCTCATCACCGCGCCGAGTGCAGAGGCAGGCCCTCCCACTCCACTTCCCAATCTCCCTTCTAACTCCGGGCTAAGCCTCCACTGGAGCGCTTGCCAAAAACACACAAATAATAATTTTCGTTTGAAGGGGTACGATTTTCCCAGTCACACGGGTCAAAGTAGCCAACTCTTCCTCAACACCAGCTACAATGGGCCGTGTCGGAAACGGTACCAACACAGAGAAAACGTTCCAAAATAATTTCCGATAAAATACATTTAAAATCATTAACGCACACAACACACAAGGAGTTCAAAACAATTTAAAAGGTATTCGGGACTAGTTCCCAAAACCCGCCCTACAATAACGATACGCAATCTAACAAGGGAGAAAAGAACCGAGCAAGTCGAAAAACGACTTACCTTCAATGGAGTGTTTCTGACAAACGCGGAAAGCTAAGAATTCGAACAAACGAGATCCCCTAAACGCCATAACGAAAAAATTTAGTAAACACTGAGTGTAAAGAAACTACCACATTAAAGATCAAACCCGAAGCCTATCGATTTGACTGAAAAACCACTACTCTAGACAGAACTAATTAAACATAACCAAATATACCTTATATTTGGCGCACCGCACAAAATATAACTATATAATCTGATTAAAGTCAACTAATTACCTAGTAAATTAAAATAAAAGTGATCAGATCACCTACCTACCAAGTTGATTCAGTAGACAATATATATATTCTTATAAACACATCAACCACAACCCAACTTTATATATAAGCAACCGTATAAAAACTCACTTTGGATACAAACTACGTAGCCTAATCTAACTTGGATAAACATATCTAATTAATTTATTTGAAGCCTAAGACTTTAGAACCCAACAATCTTTAACGAGCTAGATTAAAATGAATCAAACATGTTTACGTACTCTAAGCACCGGACCCTTCAATCCAACCCCAAACCATCGATCAAACTTAAGTACCTAGCCACAACAAAACTATATTATACCCGATTCAAACCCGAGTCACAGTGATCACCCCCAAACTAACAAAGTAAGCCACGCACAAAAATTATGAGGGAATGAGAGAGGCGATCGAACTCACCGCTAACTAATCGTCAGCGATCACTGATGATACAACAAGAACAACAATGACCGCTCGGAGCGACTTGCAGCGACGAAGTCTCGACGGAGGAAACACCGACTCAAAGCGACTAGCGATCCCCTGGAACTAAAACTAGAACTGCGAGATTCTCCGATCTACACGAGGGAGTTGAGGCGACGTCACCGAGCGCTCGGGGCTTTAAAGCAACAATTGTCTTATGCGGTGGAAATTGAAAATTGGCAGAACATGAAGGTTGGAAGAACGGGGACGGGGGGGGGGGGGGGGGGGGGGCGGCGATGATTTGGGTTAAAAAAAGGGCGTTGACAAGTTACATCAATTAGGATAGATTTTTTTTTTTTTTTTTTGGGGGGGGGGGTTAAGGATAGGATTTCACTTTGATTAGGCTAGATATGGTTTTAGATTTAAGGTAACTGAACCCATGTACATAAATAAATATATATAAGAAGATATATATAGGACTTAAAAATAAAAATAAAATTCGGTGTTTAGCTAATTCTTAATTTATGGATAAACTTGTAATTAGATAGGAGGTTTTCAAACGGATTACTAAAACGGGATAATTGCGGGTCAAGAACTCGATATTTGTACCTCAAGAAAATCATTTTTCCTACCCAAAACAAGGTCGAATATTACACACGCGGTTCGCCACAACAGGGTTGGGCACGAGCTGAGCTCGCCTTGGCTCGAGCTGCGGTGGTCCGGTGAGGTGCCTGTTGGTGGCTGGCCCAGGAGGAGTGGGTTCCGGCGTCGACACACAACAAGGCCGAGAAGATTGCCGGCGTGACGAACTGAATTCTTTCCCCGAGTCCGTTCCGCCATGCTCCTGTCCCTGGTTCGGTTTGCAACAACAAACGAGCCCAACCATGAAAGAAATGAAGAAGGAGATGAGATGAGGTGATGGTAGGGAAAGCGAAGAAGAACGCCGACGGTGAAGATGGCAACCCAATCCGTCGTTCCGTCCTTATCCTTCTCGCCCAACTCTATCTCCTCCTCTGTTCTGTTCGAATGTCTTAAACAAGATGAAAGCTTACCTTGCTTTCCACGTGGCTTTGCCTCCTCCATTAAGCAAATGAATTTATAAGAAGACTTTCCCGTTTCGGAACGGGACTCGCGTTAAAGCGGTAAAATTATGTAACTCGGGTGGAAAAACTCACTAAACGAAAAACGTCCCGTAAATTATGTAGACCAATAAAACCAATTTTCCATGATTTTTTCTTGCTACCTTCAATTTTTAAGGCTTCCGTTTCATATTTTAAATCCTTTCCGGTACATAAGTAAAAAGACGGCTTATCCAATAAATATTCTTTTTCCACCGAAAAATCCTAGAATTCACACCGATCCATAAAATCATTTCTTTGTGATTTTAGGATATCACCAACAATTTTCTAGGATTTAATCTTCAACAAAAATATTGGATTAAGAGTTAAAACGGACCAAAAAGGTTAAAAGGATATCCGAGAAAAATTCGAAAATATCCATAAAAACCGCAGCTATTACAATATATCCTATACATAATAAAAGCCTAGCTGGATCATATCTCGTTTTTTGACCTGTCTTAGAAAAATCAGACAAGGCAATGGACGAAGACGCGACCAAAGAAGAAGAGGTGGAAAATGGTGGATCATAAGAAATAGAATCACAGGATAAAACAATGGATCATGCAGTCGAATATTGGTGGAAGAAATGGAACAGTTAAGCAGAATAGATGTGTGTATTGCGAGAACGCACGATCATCAAGCAGAATGACTGATAATACTATGAAACAATAGAGCAGAAACGAATATTGCTGGTAAAACCTAACCGCCAGAATTGTGACGGTAGGAGACGAAGAACCAAAAATCTGCAGAAAAAGCAATCTATTGATTCTACTCAATTTGCTCGCCGAAACGGAAACTATTGTTCTGCAATGCGCTCCCTGAGCCGACGACTAAAATCGCTGAAAATAATTTGGCAGGATCTCGCTAAAAATCGCTGAAACTATTGATTACAACACACATGGCGACGAAAATTAGGGTTTATGAATTACCTTTTCGATTTGTTTTTGGAGGCATCTCGTGGGAGAGATTGAAGGTGAGGGCGATGGGCGTTGCTCAAACCGAATCACGCCAACGTTATGGAAGTTCATGGATCGACAAACTGAGCGCGAGCGGTAACCTTGATCGAGAAGGTGAGCGATCGAAGTTGGGAGCCTTTGAAATCGTCCGTCGATTGAAGTTGGGAGCCTTCGATCGAAGTTTGGAATCGTCCGTCGGGAGCTTTGGGCATTCGGGCGATTGGAATCGTCGCGTGCGTGGGAGTGTGGTTAGTACTGTACGATTGTGGCTTTTTTTGATATTTTAAGTTAAGGGTATAGAAGTTGGGTTTATTTACAAAATTACCATCGTGCTGATTTTTTTTTTTTTTTCAAAAACACAAGAGTAATCTGAGCCATTGGATCATGTGATCTGACAGCTGAAAACTCTTCTTCCGTTTCATGTTAAGGGTTGGTTTCATTTGAACCAAACTCTATATATATAGGTTTTGGTTCAAGTGAGGACCACTCTTGTGGTAAGACCTTTTGCTTAAAATGAGGACTAATCTCAACCATTAGATTTACCTCATTACTATATATTGGATAGTCAAGATTTTTTTATTTTTTATTTTTTATTTATTTATTTTATATTTTATATTTTTTTTATATTTTGTTCTTTGTTTAAAATAGCTTTAAAAATGCTAAATATGGCAGTTCAATTTTTATATACTTCGAGTTCATTTTTATACACTAGAAGTTTAATTTTTTATGTTAGGAGTTCAATTTTCTATATTGTATGAGTTCAATTTTTATATTCTACGAGTTCATTTTTCAATCGAAGATAAGTTCAATTTTTATGTGCTTTGAGTTCATTTTTCAAATAATTCGATTTTCACATAACTAAAAAAATATTAAAAAATAAATTTATTTTTTTTCAAATTTTTTTATTTTTACCTTTTTAAAATGATTTTCTTATTTAAAAAAAGCATTAAAAATGTTAAATATGACAGTTCAATTTTTATATACTACGAGTTCATTTTTATTCACTAGAAGTTCAATTTTTTATGTTAGGTGTTCAATTTTCTACATTGTATGAGTTCAATTTTTATATTCTAGGAGTTTATTTTTTTATCAATGATAAGTTCATTTTTTATGTGCTTTGAGTTCATTTCTTATTTAATTTGATTTTCACATAACTAAAATAATAATTGCTTTTTTTTTTAATTTTTTCGATTTTTTTTTCCTTTTTTAAAATTATGTTCTTTTTATAAAAAAAGATTTAAAAACGATAAATTTGACAGTTCAATTTTTATATACTATGAGTTCATTTTTGTATACTAGAAGTTCAAATTTTTTTTGTTAGAAGTTCAATTTTCTATATTGTATGAGTTTAATTTTTATACTGTACGAGTTCATTTTTTATGTATGATAAGTTCAATTTTTATGTGCTTTGAGTTAATTTTTATAAAATTCGATTTCCACAAACTTAAATAAAATAAAAAAAAATAAAAAAAATAAAAAAATAAAAAAATAAAAAATTGAAAAAATCTTGACCATTCAATACATAGTAAAGGAGTAAATCCAATGTTTGAGATTAGTCATCATTTTAAGCCTAGTCCTTACCACAAGGGTGGTCCTCATGCTTCTGGTGAGGACCACCCTTGTGGTACATGCAAGGCTTAAAATGAGGACTAATCTCAACCATTGGATTTACTCCTTTACTATGTATTGAATGGTAAAGATTTTTTCAATTTTTTATTTTTTTTATTTTTTTATTTTTTTTTAAATTTTTAAATTTTTTAAATTTTTAAATTTTTTTAATTTTTTTTTAAGTTTGTGAAAATCGAATTTTATAAAAAACTTGAATCCCGTCCGTTCATTTTACAGTTTTCTATATAACACTATCGTGCGGCTGTTATTAATGTTCCTCGAATACTTTTGTTATGAATACTTTTGTTATTTTAATGTTCCTCGAACTTCGTGCCGGTCTTGCTTAGCTCTTAAGTAATCTCGGGATATATATTCCTGGAAAAGTGTGATCGACTTACGTGATATTTGGATGTAAATGTTTAATTTTGACATGTCTCGAAAAACGTGTCCAAGTTACGTCGCTTGTAAGCAAGCTCGGATAGGTTTGTTTCTTAGTTGTGAAGAAAGCTCGTACAGTAATAATTTTGATATTTTAATGTTCCTTGAAATTCTTGTCAGCATTGCTTAGCTCTTAAGTAATCTCGGTATATATATTCTTGGAAAAGCGTGCTCGAATTAGGTGATATTTGGATGTAAATGTGCAATTTTGCCATGTCTCGAAAAACGTGTCCAGGTTAATTACTTCGCTTGTAAGCAAGCTCGAAAAAGTTCGTTTCTTAGCTGTGAAGAAAGATTGTATACGTAATAAAACAAGGTTTTAGACATTGGATGGCGTGAAGTCAAGTAAATTAATCCCAAAAAAACCGTGCGCCTTTAAATAAATTTACGAAATGCCATTTCCATATTCCTTTTCCAAAAAAACAGTGCCCCTTTAAATAAATTTACGGAAATGCCATTTCCATATCACACTTCTTAGTGACTATTAAAATGAAGTCTCCGTCTTATAATCGCCGCGTAACGCGCGACCTTATTGCTTATCTATATCTATGTCTATGCTACGATAAAAGCACGACTAACTATTGAATCCCGTCTGTTCATTTTACAGTTTTCTATATAACACTATCGTGCGGCTATTATTAATTCATTATTCATTATTTCTCAAGAATAATTTTGTTATTTTATTGTTCCTCGAAATTCGTGTCAGTATTGCTTAGCTCTTAAGTAGTCTCGGGGAGACCGTAACAAATATATATTCTTGGAAAAGCGTGCTCGAATTAGGTGATATTTGGATGTAAATGGGCAATTTTGACATGTCTCGAAAAACGTGTCCAGGTTACTTCGCTTGTAAGCAAGCTCGGATAAGTTCGTTTCTTAGTTGTGAAGCAAGCTCGTATGCGTAATATTTTGTTATTTTAATGTTCCTCGAAATTCGTGTCGGTCTTGCTTAGCTCTTAAGTAATCTCGGGATATATATTCCTGGAAAAGCGTGATCGACTTAAGTGATATTTGGATGTAAATGTTTAATTTTGACATGTCTCGAAAAACATGTCCAAGATACTTCGCTTGTAAGCAAGCTCGGATAGGTTTGTTTCTTAGTTGTGAAGAAAGCTCGTATAGTAATAATTTTGATATTTTAATGTTCCTCAAAATTCGTGTCGGCATTGCTTAGCTCTTAAGTAATCTCGGTATATATATTCTTGAAAAAGCATGATCAACTTAAGTGATTTTTGTATGTAAATGGGTAATTTTGACATGTCTCGAAAAACGTGTCCAAGTTACTTCGCTTGTAAGCAAGCTCGTATACGTAATAAAATAATTTTTACGACATTGGATGGCGTGAAGTGAGGTAAATTAATACTAAAAAAACCATGCCACTTTACATAAATTTACGGAAATGCCATTTCCATATCTCTACACTAATGAAGTCTCCGTCTTATAATCGCCGCGCAACGCGCGACTTAATTGCTAGTAGGTAAAAAAAATATGAGAAAGCAATACAAAGAATGTGGCTGCTATGCAATATATATATATATATATATATATATATATATATATATATATATATATATATATATATATATATGTAAGTTATTTTATTGCAAGGTTGCTAGGCAATGCTAATCGTTTATCTGGATGTCAACTGTGTTTGTGGTTGATATCTAAAGCTTGATACTACTATAAAAGCACGACTAACTATTGAATCTCGTCCGTTCATTTTACAGTTTTCTATATAACACTATCGTGCGACTGTTATTAATTCATTATTTCTCATGAATACTTTTGTTATTTTAATGCTCCTCAAACTTCGTGTCGGTCTTGCTTAGCTCATAAGTAATCTCGGGATATATATTCCTGGAAAAGTGTGATCGACTTACGTGAGATTTGGATGTAAATGTTTAGTTTTGACATGTCTCAAAAAACGTGTCCAAGTTACGTCGCTTGTAAGCAAGCTCGAATAGGTTTGTTTCTTAGTTGTGAAGAAAGCTCGTACAACAATAATTTTGATATTTTAATGTTCCTCGAAATTCTTGTCGGCATTGCTTAGCTCTTAAGTAATCTCGGTATATATATTCTTGCAACGCGCGGCTTATTGCTAGTATTAAAAATGAACTCGTAGAATATGAAAATTGAACTCATACAATATAGAAAATTGAACTCCTAACATAAAAAATTGAACTTCTTATAGTATATAAAAATTGAACTGTCATATTCAACATTTTTAAAACATTTTTTAAATAAGAAAATCATTTTAAAAAGGTAAAAAAAAAATAAAAAAAAATGAAAAAAAATCATTTGTTTTTTAAATATTTTTTTAGTTATGTGAAAATCGAATTATTTAAAAAAGTAACTCAAAGCACATAAAAATTGAACTTATCATCGATTGAAAAATGAACTCGTAGAATATAAAAATTGAACTCATACAATATAGAAAATTGAACTCCTAACATAAAAAATTGAAGTTCTAGTGTAGTTCTAGTGTATAAAAATGAACTCGTAGTATATAAAAATTGAACTGCCATATTTAGCATTTTTAGAGCTTTTTTAAACAAAGAACAAAATATTAAAAAAATAAAAAAAAATAAAAAAAAAAATAAAAATAAAAAAAATAAAAAATAAAAAAATTCTTGACCATCCAATATACAGTAAAACCTCTATAAATTAATAGGGTTGGGATCATGATATTTTATTATTTTATAGAGATATTAATTAAGCGATAAATTAATATTTATTAATTTAAAGAGACTTTTATAGTAAGAGCTTTCAAAATACACTATCATACATGATTTTATTGTAGGATTTTAGAAAGCTATCATACATGATTTTATTGTAGGATTTTAGAAGGTTATGAGTTGGGACAATCTAATCCATGTAAGATTAACGTTTTGGCTGTTATGAATCTTGTAGTCTTGGATTGGATAGTTAATGTTGAGCAAGAGCCAATAGCAAGTTGTTTTAGACCTCGCTAAATTCTTTCATGTGATGAAGTCTCAAGGAATGATTATAGTTGACATTGCAAAATTTGTTTTCAAAACAACGCTAGAAATGTTGGATCCAATAATAAAAGTTAGAGATGAGTTTTAAATAGAACTAAGAAAAACAAACAACACTAAAATCATATTTCATTAGATTTTCTTAGTTATGACTATGAAACTTTTTATATAATTATTAATTTATGATATTAATGGGACCTTTATTTATATAGTGGTTTATTAAAAATATATTATCTTATTATCTTATCGAAATTTGTTAAATATTGCATTGGCCCGAGTCGGGACCGGAGAAAAATATTAATTTAGAGAGTTTACTAATTTACCGAGTATTAATTTAGAGAGGTTCTATTGTATAGTGATGAGGTAAATCTAGTGGTTGAGATTAGTCCTCATTTTAAGCAAAAGGTCTTACCATAAAAGTGGTCCTCACTTGAACCAAAACCTATATATATATATATATATATATATAGGGGAGCGCTCCGGTACAATAAATATTAGGGTGTAATGTGTGGTTAAATATGGTGTGTAGGATCACCCAATATCAACGGTTCATAATTAAGCAGGAAAAGTAGAAAAATAGGGGTGAATGTATAGGATTAGTCCCACGTTGAAATAAAATAGTAAGGTTGCTGAAATTTAGGAAGGAGGAATAACAAATAATTTGAAAATCAAAATCAGAATCATAGAAAATCTAATTTTTTTAGAAGAAAAAAAACCCACTTTTTTTATATATGGCAATTGCATGATTTTAGGGATTGATAATAGTGAGAAATCTTTATAAAAAAATGAATTTACAAATACAAAACCTATGCAGAATAATTGAAAATCTATTAGTCGACATTTGAATAACTCAATATGTTTGTTTGAAAAATTATAGCATCTTAGAATATTTATATCGGAGGTTTGAATAACTCAATTTGATTGTTTGAATAACTAAATTTGACTGTTTGAATAATTATAAAATCATAAAATATTTATAGTCGAGCTTTTTTAGAAAAATTAAATAATCGAATATACAAATACAAAACATCTGCAAAATAATTGAAAATCTATTAGTCGACGTTTAAATAACTCAATATGATTGTTTGAGTAAGTATAGAATCGTAGAATATTCATAGTTTAAAATATTTATAGTCGAGGTTTGAATAACTCAATTTGATTGTTTGAATAACTCAATTTGATTGTTTGAATAATTATAGGATTGAACATGTTTTAACGTTTGCATTATTTAGGTTGAATAAGTATTCGTCTTATCGTGAAAATCAATTCGCTGTAGTTTGAATAATTACATATTAAAATTGTTGGATATGACAAAAATATGAATCTTATATATGTAATACATTGTTGAAAAAGTATATCTCTGACCTTGAATAATTATGTTTCATATTATGAATAATATACCGGGAATTGGATTGTACGTAAGCTAGAGATACTACTATCAATGCTTGAATAACCAATTTTGAATAGTTGAAAAAGTGACATTCATATAATGAATAATATGCCGTCAATTAATTTAATAACGAATTATTCGAATAAGATCGACGTAAGGATCAAATAAGGTATCTGTATATGATGAATAATATGCGAAAGTGTTTACAATTAGTGAACATAAGAAAGCGTCAGTTGAATAAGCATCTACTTATTTGAATGTACACTAATATAAAAAATAAATATTTGTGTTCAAACTTCAACCAATTACACATTTTCACCATTCTTGAATAACCCCATTGCAGAAGGCGCATATGTGGATAACAAATCTCGCATAACAAGACACGACATTAATCTTGAATAACTGCAAAACATAACACAAGTCTATGAATAACAAAAATATGCTTATATGAATAACAAATCACGTATATTTGAAAAACAAATCACTCCACATAGGGATATAATAAAAACAATATGAAAAACCAAATGAAGTAGTTGAAAAATAACATTGTACATCCTGAATTTTTAAAGATGATCATGTATTGATATGAGTTAGTGTACTATTGAATAACAAGTACAATTCTTCTGAAAAACAATTGTGAATATGGTGAAAAATCTATGGTCCTTTGTATAAAGTCATGTTATGAATAATCATTACATTATTTATGAAAAACAGGGATGTATACTCTGAAAAATATTGTGTAAACACAATAGAATAACTCATTACAATGAATTGAATAATACTAATGTTTTGTGATTCGAACAACAACTTTTTTTCTCTTGAACAACATAATACATACTTTTGGCTAAACAGAGTGAAAATATGATTTAACCTATTCAATATAATCTACCCAACAAAAACTCCAAATGCAAACCAATTCTATCGCCTACTAAAACCTAGCTTCTACTTTCTTCATTCTTAACCTAATAACCCAAATTTCTGCTAGAATTGACTTAGTTTTTTCGATAAATCTACTCGTATTTGAATGTTCACTTACCAATTTAGTGAAAGTCGACGATGGTTGTTGTTGTTTTCGTCGACGTCCTTCAATGATTTGGGAGAGTTCGTCATGTTCATCTAAAACAAACAAAAATCCGAATCAGTCAAAAAACCGACCTTAAAAATCCAAAAAGCACTCGACATCGTGAAGATTATCGACAAATTACGAACTATAAAATCAAGATTGAATACTTACCAATTAAGTTTTGAGAAGATCACGAGAAGAAATCGTTGGAAGTTCAAGTCAATCCAAATCGCTGGAGGTTAGAGAAGAGAGTAAATCAGTTTACAGAATGATAGAGAATGGGGTTGTTGAATTATGGACAATTTTTCATGATGGAGAAAATCAAGGGATATTGCCAAAATTAAAAGATTTGTGAAATATTTCTAGTGAGATATTAATTAATCAGGTGTATCACACCCATACAATCTATTTACACCCCATTTTTTTTTTAATCCTCACCCTTCATTCATTTAAATCCAACGATGGGAAGTTAACCACATGATGTACTCTAAGAGGCTATTTCACTAGAGCACTATTCTCTCTCTCTCTCTCTCTCTCTCTCTCTCTCTCTATCTATCTATCTATCTATCTATATATATATATATATAAGGATTGTAAAATTATGAAGGATAAATGAGTAAATTTAAAAATTAAAATACTTATGTGGCATAGTTAGATGTGTGACAAATAGGATAGAGGGAAAAAATATATAAATATATATATGTTCAAGGCAAAAGTTTCTGTTGCAATCTCCTTGAAAATTGCATACGTATAGTATATATAGCCTTTGCAGCTTCTTTGCCATCTAAATTTCCTCCTTCGTGACGGGAGTTTTATCTTGATTAACAACTAGCCCTAGCACACCGGTCTCTCTCGTACGCTTCTCTCTCGTAGGCTTGAACGACTTCTCTCTCTCTCGTATGCTTCTCACGCCACCGTCCCCCGCCCACTCCGGCACCACTCGCCGGCGACCACTCGTCGCCCAGACACCCCTTCCCCAACCGGATCCCCCCTCGCCGATCCACACCCGAACCTAGCCCTAGCACACCCGCCCGACCGAAACTCAGCCCATATCCAGTTTTTTCGCCCCTCCCTCTGACCCACCTCTACCCCGCTCAGACCCACCGGAACCCGCCTGGCCCGCGCCGGAAACGCCCTGAACAACGACCAACCTTTTAGCCCAACCCCAAACTTAGATCTCCTAGCCTGACCCGCACCTCAACCTAACTGACCCGACCTAGATCAGCTAACCGAACCGACCCGCTTGGGACCCTCCTGTCTAGCCCTAGCCCGACCCGCGCTGTCTCGCAGGATCCGATGGAACAGGGATCAGAACACCGCTAACCCTTCTCGGAGGACCTAACCACACCGGTCCTTCAACTTGGCTAGGCCGAAAGAGCAAGCTGCCGGGGATGTCTATCGGGCTTCTAAAGGCTCGGTTACGCACCACCAAACGCCGATTCTATCACTCTCAACCTTTCCACTTGTTTCACCCGTTCTAGCTTTATTGTCTTGTCGACTTTCTACTGTTGCCTAGCTAGTTGTTTTGCTGCCCTCTCTTGTGGTGTTTTGTTTGGGTTTGGTGTAGTTGCCTTGTTGCTTAGTTGTTCCTTAGTTGTTCCCTTTTCTTACTTGTGCTTGTTGGGTACTTTTCTACTTCTGTTTGTGTGTGTGTGTGTGTTGTGTGAGCTGTCTTGCAGGTGTCTTCGTCAGTGGTTGGTATGTTTGGTTTACAGTATGGTTAGGACTCAGTCTACTAATGTACGAATATGGTCTTGGAATGTGGGCACTTTGACCGGAAAATCTTTTGAGTTGATCAAGATTCTGCAGCACTACAGAGTGGAGATAGCCTGTATACATGAGACTAAATGGAAGGGAAGAAAGGCTCGAGATATTGACGGGTGGAAGCTATGGTATTCGGGGCCTCCGGTAGCAAGAATGGAGTTGGTATTATGGTTGACAGGAAACTAAGGGATCAAGTGGTCCAAGTGGAAAGAGTAAGTGACCGTTTGATGTTGATCAGGATTATCCTAGGGGAGAAGATCTTGAATGTCATTAGCGCATATGCACCGCATGGGGGCCTGAGTTCAGAAGAAAAACGAAGGTTTTGGGATGACTTAGACGGCTTAGTGAGGGGCGTCCCTAGGTCAGAGCAGCTGATGATCGGAGGGGACTTCAACGGCCATATTGGGAAAGCTAGGGACAGCTTTGAGGAAGAACATGGGGGGTGGGGGTTTGGAGACAGAAACGAGGGTGGTCGGGCCCTATTAGATTTCGCAGCAGCGTTTGGGTGTATAGTGGTAAACTTGTGGTTTAGAAAGAGGGAAGAATAGTTGGTCACGTTTCAGAGCACGTTAGGTAAGTCACAGATCGACTATTTTGTGGTCAGGAAGGAGGACAGAGGAGGATGCAAGGATTGTAAGGTAATTCAGTTTGAAGGGTTGGCAACACAACACAAGTTACTAGTTCTGGATTTTAAATGGACGAGCAGAAAGAGAAGAGCATGCAGAAAGGCACAACCTAGGATCAGGTGGTGGCGTCTATAAGAAGCAAATGTACAGAGCCTTCGAGAGAGGATTTATGAAGAAGAAGAGGCAAAAGGAGCGTGGTGTGAGAGAAGGGACGCCAACGAGATGTGGGGCCAAATGGCAGAGTGTATTCGTAGGGCGGCATGTCAGGTCCTTGGCATGTCAAAAGGTATAAGTGACAACAGAAGAGCGGTGCCTTGGTGGAACGGAGAGGTACATGAAAAGCTTAAGGGCAAGCAGATAGCCTATAGAGCCTGGGTGAGGAGTGGGGAGTCAGAGAAGGAGGCGAGGTTGATAGAGTATAAAGCAGCAAAGAAGGTAGCAAGAAGGGCAGTGGCAGCCGCGAAAGAAGAAAATTATGAAAGTCTGTACAAGGCACTGGACGATAAAGGGGGAGAGCGAGTTCTTTACAGGCTAGCGAGGGCCAGAGAGAGAAGGAGTAGAGATATAGACAAGGTAAGGTGCATTAAGGACGAAGAGGGACGTGTTCTAGTGGAGGATACGTAGATCAGACAGAGATGGGAGCGGTACTTTTATGGCCTTCTAAATGAGGGTTATGAGTCAGTGGACAACAGGTAGACGCCGGAGAGCCAAGACAATCTTCTTTTCCACAGACGTGTCTCCTTAGTGGAAGTGAAGGAAGCCGTCAGGAAAATGGGCAACAAAAGGGTAGTAGGATCAGATGAGATCTCAGTAGAAGTGTGGAAGTAATTGGGTGAGAGAGGCCTAAAGTGGCTAGTATCACTCTTTAATGTTATCTTCAACACTGCTAAGATGCTAGAGGAATGAAGGCTTAGTAGACTAACCCCTTTGTATAAAAACAAGGGAGATGTGCAACAGTGCAACAATTGCAGGGGCATCAAACTCATCAGCCATACGATGAAAGTGTGGGAGAAAGTTATAGAGTTGAAGTTAAGACGAATGGTTGAGGTGTCAGAAAATCAGTTTGGTTTTATGCCAGGAAGGTCGTCCATGGAGGCCATTCATCTTTTGAGGAGGTTGAGAGAGGCGTACAGGGAGAGGAGGAAAGATCTGCACATGGTGTTTATAGACTTAGGTACCACGAGAGTTGATCTGGCAGTGCTTGGAAGCCAAAGGAGTGTCAAGCACGTTTATTAGAATAGTCAGGGACATGTATGAGGGTTCTAGGACCAGCATCAACACCTCGGGCAGAGATACAGAGTACTTTAAGGTGGGAGTTGGCCTGCATCAAGGTTCAGCGTTAAGCCCCTTCCTTTTCACGATAGCGTTGGACGTTGTTACGAGAGAGATACAGAGGGAGGTCCCCTGGTGCATGTTGTTTGCAAATGACATCGTCTTAGTCGATGAGTCTAGAGTGGGCGTCAACACCAAACTCGAAGCTTGGAGGGAGAAGTTAGAATCCAAGGGCTTTAGACTAAGCAGGTCCAAGACAGAATACGTCGAGTTTAAGTTTGGGTGAGGCCGGAGCACCAATGAGGAAGTACGACTAGGAGGGGAAACAGTTATGAAAAAGGAGAGTTTTAAGTATTTGGAGTCAGTCATGCAGAGCAACGACGGCATAGACGAGGATATCACATCTCGAATTCAGAGAGGGTGGCAGAAGTGGAGAGCAGCCTCAGGAGTACTGTGTGACAAGAAAGTACCGCTTAAACTCAAAGGCAAGTTCTATAGAGCAGTTGTGAGGCCGGCCATACTCTACGGAGCAGAATGTTGGCCGACTACAAAAGCGCAAGAGCAGAGGCTCATGGTAGCTGAAATGAGGATGCTCAGATGGATGTGTGGGCACACAAGACTAGACAAGATTAGAAATGATGTTATCAGGAACAAGGTAGGGGTGGCCAGATTAGGGGACAAGCTACGAGAGACCCGACTCCGTTGGTTTGGGCATGTGCAGAGAAGGGGCCCTGGAGAGCCGGTCCGAAGGTGTGAGAGTTTGGCTTTGGAGGACTTCCGTAGAGGAAGAGGCGACCAAAGAAGTGTTGGAAGGACAACATAAAGCAGGATACTGAACTTTTGGGAATCTCAGTAGATCTGGCAAGGTGCAGGGATGACTGGAGAGAGAGGATCAGAGTAGTAGATAGCTAGTCGACTTATTAGAGGGCAGGATCCCACGCTTCACCGGGGCGTGTTTGTTTGTGCTTCTGTTTGTTACTTTCACCCCTTTCGTGCTTTGTGTCTCCTTAATTGTTTTGTGTTTTTCGTTATGTGGGGCTAACTTTCCGGATTTGTGCAGTTTGGGCCCTACACGGGTTTTTCGGACGTACCCCCTTCCCTTGGGCAGGGGTACCTCTATCTTGACCCCCCAGATTTCGCTGTAGCGAAACCTCATTGGGTCAATGTTGTTGTTGTTGTTGTTGAATGCTTTGTTTTTGGACTAAGATCGAACTTCGATCGCCACCACTCTTCTCACGTAAGCATAGGCTTGATCCCATTTTTGTACTTGTCATAAGGGACTTTATGTGACCAAATTGTATGATTTGCACTTGGTCGATCAAGTTCGTATGAGCGGATATATGCCACTAATGTATATGTGACATTTCTCGTACTCTCATGACTCTATTTAATGTGTTTCTTCCTTGTATATTGGTAGAAATCTACAACACCCTTCTTTGGTCGATCGAAGTTGGATCACCACCACCACTTCAACATCATGGTAATTTACTTATTCAGATATATAACCATTGTTATTCCTCTTACACGCATGCAGGGGCGTAGCCAGAAATTTATCCCAGTGGGGGCTAAATTCCTGTTTACAGAGAAAAAAAATTGTATTTGTACGGAAAATTTGTATTTTTTTTTATAAAATTCTGTATTTTTCTGTATAAAAATTATTTTTTTTTGTATATGAGAACCATTTTTTTCATAAAAATAAATAAATATGATTTTTTTTCTAGTCAAATAATTTAGATTTTTATATTTTCAAAAAAAAATTGTTTGCTAGTTGGGAGTTGGGAGCCGTTTAACTGTATTTGAAAATATATATAGTGCATGTTTAATCACTAATCTATGTAATACTAATATTTTACTCCCTCCGTTTTACAATTTAGGGGTTTTTAGAACTTTGCACATGTATTAAGACAAGCTTAAAGTGGAATTTATGAGATTTTGTTTTTTTCTGTACAAAATTAATATGAGATTAAATCATATAATATCAACCAACGGGTAACATTTTTTAGTATTTATAATACATTAATTAAATGTTATTTTTGACAAGTTTTAGTATTAATTAATTAAAAAGAGACTTATATTTTGAAATTTTATTTGAAGTTTAAAAGCACCTAAATTGTGAAACGGATGTAGTATACACTAATAATATTTTTTAATTTTTTTTTAAATTCCAGGGCACCATTTGCATCCGCCATTGCACGCATGTCTTGGCCAAGCCTCCATAAAATATGGCTCTTCTTTTTTGTGATTTAGCTAGGCAACAGAAATGTGTATGCACATATATCACCATGCATTGACTTGAACGAGCTTGAAATTACTTTGGACTTGCCACCTTTTCTTTGAAATTGATAAACAGCAATCACACGTATACATTCATGCCAAACCTCTACACGTAAATATATTTTCTATCACAGTAGATGATTTTGCACTCTATTTTTGATCGAGTACTCCATAAGATATGGACACAAACGTCATCGACTCGGACTTTAGATTGGCAAAACACTTCGTTTCGGGCCAGCTATAGTCTCCAAAACAATTGCCGCGTCCGCCTCGGTGCAAAGCGATCCATCCGGCTAATCACGAGCCATTGATGCAATCACCCGTAAGAGGCTCGAATTGGAATGTTTCTTCTCAAAGTGGACGACCTCGAATCATCTCCGGTGGGTTTCAAGGGTAGTCATGAAACGACCCCTCCTTGTAACCGTGTTGTAGACACAATCATCCGTATGATCGGATCGAAACGGAATGTTTCTCCTCAAACGAATAACCTCTTAATCATCTTCAATTCAGTGGGTTTCGAGGGTATGGTGACAATACATGGCCATTCAAGTTTATACCGCTCTGGATTTGTAATGGCAAAATACTCCGTTTCGGGCCATTTATAATCCTCCAGAACAGCCCCAGTTCCATCTATTTTTTAATAGAAAAATATTCGAAATACCGAACAAGCTCGGTAAGAAGAGAGACCGAGACGAAGCTCGGTAGCCGGACAAACCGGCATGAAAGAGAACAACAACCTAAGCTAAAACAAACAACATGAACCAATGCGTAGGCTTTAAACGGGCCATCATTAATTGTAGGCGTGTTGTAGACGTGATCACCCGTAAGAGGCTCGAAACGGAAAGTTTCTCCTCAAAACGGACAACCTCGAACCATCTCCGGCCGGTGGGCTTAGTCTAGTCATGAAACGAGCCCTCAGAATGGTATCGAAACTAGCCGATCACAAGCCTTAGAGGAGGCATCGAACCAATCGATTTTGATCGGCGAACGAGCCTTTGGAGCATGTCTCATTCTGTTTTTGAACGAGTATACAACACACAAAAGTAATTAGTACATAAAAAAGAGTTTAAAGATCAGAGGAGAGCATACCACGTGCTGGGATTTGGACTTTGAAAACAAACGTGAAACACGGTATATTAGTTCCTGCTTGCTCTGTGGACTTTTTATGCTTTCGTCTTCTCTCTTTTGAGTTTTTGTTTCCTTCTGTGTATCTCCTTTCTTGCCATGGCCACCCATATGTATGTATGTATATATATATATATAGTATTAGGATCTAGTAGAAAGGCTTTTATGGTGAAAAGTGAGGGTTAATATGAACCATTAGATGATGATATTTTAACGTTTCAGATTTGTTATGATTAGGTACAGGAAATTTCCATAGGATAATTCTACTGGATAGAATTTCAACCGAGAAATTTTAGGAAACAAATATCAGCATATCTTTATTCTTTTATATTTTCTAAACTCATCTCTATTTCTCAAACTGATCACCGTATCTCTTCTCAAAGTGATTGCCGCTCATGAAATCCATCCTTTAGCATCATAAATCTCTCGTGCTTGGAATTTTCGATTCACATGCGCTTGACGACTCACCGATTCTATACAGGTTTTTGAATTTCAATTGAATAATCAAGTATTCCATCCTTTATTATATTATTTTCAGTCTTTTTTTGTGTGTTCAGTTTGTGATTTATACTCTAAACTCATAGGAACCAATATCATGTTTTTGATTTTAGGGTTTTTGCACAACTTGTTTCCATTGTCGATTCGGGTGCCGATTCGGCGAAGCTCTGTGTCGGAATTTGCAAGGTATGTGAATTGATTCTGATTCTAATTAGTTCAATTCGATTTTATGATTTGGTGGGTTTTTTTAAGGTTTGATTTTGGATTTATGTAGATATCAATTGAAGAAACGACTCAGGCTTGTTGTGTTTGATTTTGAAACAAATATCTACAAAAATGGGGAAGGGTTCCAAAAGACAAAAGCCTGTGAAAGGTATGTTGATTCGCGTTTTGGTTTTTGAAATCATTGATTGTATGTTATTATTCTAATCAGCCAATTAGAGATTACTTTTTCCAATTAGCTAGTTTGTGATATATGATGTTTTATAATCACGTCTTTCATAACTTTGAATTTCATATTTAGGGTTTGATAGATTTTAATGATGATGTTCACTGAGATAAATGTTGATATTCATTAAAAGACACATTGATATTCATTTTTAAAATATGGTCAATTATGTGATATTCACTGTTTAGTTTCTGGCTTTAGGTATTTACTGATGATATTCTTAGAGATTAATTGTGATATTCATTTATGTGTGCATTGATATTCTCTATTGAGTTTTTGATATTCACTGTTTTGAGTAATGGTTTATTTCGTGGTATTCTTTATTAAGTTTTTGGCTTTACTTCCTTTGCACTGATGATATTCATTGATATTAAGTATGGTATTCATTGAGAGTAATAAAGATATTCTTTAAAGTTTATATTAGGCATTCACATTTGAAAACTGATTTTTATTATGTTATTCACTAAGTATATATTAATTCGATTGATATGGTGATATGCATTGAGATTAGTTGGTATATTCACTACAATGTGCGTTGATATTCATACTTTTAAACTAGTTTATTATGTGGTCATTGATATTATGATATTCATTGATAGCAATGGTTATTTCTAGTTTATGTGAATTTTGTGAATTAGTATCAAGTAGTCATTGATATTCATTATCTATCACATTGATATTCCTTTTTGTCAAAGCTGATATTTATTATTTTATACGTTAAAATAGGTCATACAAGAAGATTATTGAAGAAGAGAAATCAGATTCTCAAGCCTTGGTACTGGTAGGAGAATATACCATTATTCAAAGTGTTAGTTCAAGATTGAGAAGCTCAAATGTATATTTTAGAAGATATATTTTATCAGAAATTGAGGAAGAAGAGAAGCTTAAAAAGAGAAAGACAATTGATTGATGCGCATACTACTACGTTTTATATGTTTTAAAATATTCATTGTACATACTACATATATTCTTTTCACATTATTTTAATATTCATCTATCACGCGCCAATATTCATATGAGTTTATTTTTTTTTATCATATTCACTTAATAAATGATTAATATTCATTATCTCAAACAACGATATTCACCTATACTTAATAAATGATGCACATAAATGATTTTTCTGATTTGTTTTTACTTGATTTCAGTTTTATATAGATTCATTCCTTATTAATAATTTTAAAATAAAATTGATGTGTACTTTAATGGAACTTGTTAATTTTTTATGGCAAATGAAATCTTAACCAATGGATTCTTCGTGATTTTCTAATTTGTTTTTTTATTAGATTTAGTTTTATATTCGTTCCTTTTTAATAATTATAAAATAAATTGATGGATACTTTTGAGCAATTTATCCCGAATTGAAACGTGATTTTTCATTGATTGATTTGCTTTCAAATGGATATTGATTCATTTATTTTTAATAAATTGAAAATTCATTTACATCAACAAAAAAGGAATGAGGGCTGATATGTAGGGGGTTACATTTTCTAGTGATATTCACCCTATCCCAACTAAAATGCAACATCAAATCCCACCGTTAATTCTTTCTAATCCAATGCACTATATTCACCCTCACTTTCTACTCTAAAAACCTTTCTACCGGAACCTTCGCATATATATATATATATATAGTAGTCTTGTATGCCCTTAAACGTGGACAACAAGCACTGCCAAAGCCTTTGGCGTTTCTTTCTGGAGTAATTAATCAAGGCTAATTAAATTGGGCCATCTGCAGCAAGTTCTGTGCAGACTAGCCTATTCTCTTCTTTTAGAACAAGTCTTATGGTGATTGATGAGTAGCACTACTAGAAAACGCGCATATAGCCAGGAAATTATAGCTAGGAATATCCTGTGTGGGTAAGTTTGCGGGAAACTGCCACAACATCTCCCACAAATCTCAAATTTTTTGGCTGTTTACCCATGAAATTCACGGTTGGTGCTACATTTGTGGGAATATTGTCGCGAAATAAACACACAGCTAAGTCCGATTCTAATTTTGTGGCCATATAGCCATGAAATTATAGGTTGTGGTTATAGTTGTGACCATATTGACGCGAATATATTATGAAGCTAAAATCGGTTCTAAATTTATGGCAAATTTGTCGCGAAATAATCATGCATCTAAGTTCGATTCTAAGTTTGTGGCCATATAGCCATGAAAATATTGGTTGTGGCTAAAGTTGGAGCTATATTGACGCGAATTTTTGACGGAGCTAAAATCGGTTCTAAATTTTTGGGCAATTTGTCACGAAAGAATCATGCAGCTAAGTTCGATCCTACGTTTGCGGCAATATAGCCATGAAAATAGGTGTTGTGGCTATACTTGGAGCTATATTGACGCGAATATATTACGAAGCAAAATTCGGTTCTAAATATCTGGGCAATTTGTCCCGAAATAATCATGCAGCTAAGTTCGATTCTAAGTTTGTGGCAATATAGCCATGGAAGTGTTGATTGTGGCTATACTTGGAGCTATATTGGCGCGAATATATTACGAAGCTAAAATCGGTTCTAAATTTGTGGGTAATTTGTCGCGAAATAATCATACAGCTAAGTTCGATTCTATGTTTGTGGCCACATAGCCATGAAAACATGAGTTGTGGCTATAATTGGAGCTATATTACCGCGAATATATTATGAAGCTAAATTTGGTTATAAGTTTATGGGGAAATTGTCACGAAAATAAGCATGCAACTAAGTTGGATTCTAAGTTTGTGGCTATATCTATTAATTAAGCAAAAAAATGAAAAAGAAATCTTGAAACCTATTATTCAAAAACCACATCAAGACTCCCAAATTATACAACAACTGCATAAGGACTTAGTAGCTCGGATCCTCAATTTCTATGAGAAATCGTAAGACAATAATTAAACAACAAGAACTTTAAAAAACCCAACAATGCACATAAAAAATTTGCCAAAACTTAGCCTAAAAATGCACATACAAAACTCAAACAATGCAAATACAAAACTTAGCCTAAAAATGCACATACAAAGCTCCTATATAAATGCATAAATTATCCAACACAATATTAGCAAATGTCTTCAACACAATCTTAACACAATTTCAATATCTTCAACACAATCCTAACAAATGACTTCAAACACAATAAGATTCAAACACAATGGGCAACACAATCCTCTAATGTCACTATAACACAATCCTCTAAGGCATACAAACAAACTACAAGTCTAAAATCCATAAAACCAACACAATCCTCTAAACGTCTTCCTCTTCCTCTTCCTCTTCCTCTTCCTCTTCTTTGCTACAGCCTACATCCTCATCATCGTCACTAGACAGGTAAAGCTCGACATCTTCATTTTCCATTTCTCGAGAATAAAAGATTTTGTTCTAAAGAGTACTCATATAAGGATCCATGCCATTTTTCCTGAAAAACTTGTAAGCTTTGCACTCCTACCATACAAGATACTTACAAGTTAAAAAAGATAATAGAACACCATGAAACACAAGACAAATTAAACCTACTAAGAGTCTAAAAAATAAAAATAAAAACAGCATGGAACACAAGTCCAAGTAAACCTTAACAAATGAAAGCAAATGTCCAATACTCTTCTATTACATTTTACAAGGTAAACCCTAGATGATAAGTAAGATAAAATTATGACCTTGAAAACAAACATGATTCATTAGATTCAATAGGCTTGAAGTCATCAATTACTGGTCGAACCTTTAAATTTTATTAGGATACGTTCTAGCAGAATATTCATTATTCGGCAGTAAGATGTCACAAGCCCACAACTTCTTTAACTCTGCAAGTCTAAGTCTTAAATAAACACAAATATCAACCATAATCAATCAAGAAATAGGAATACAAGAAACTAGATGATATAGACGCGTACACTTTAAAAATGAAAGCACGGTGAATTTGCACTTACTTTGTATTTTCCCGCCCACCACTCGTCGTGACCAATAATTTCCCAGGTAGTTTCATTCCACATGAGACCCCCCTTGGTGTCTTTGAAAAGACTCCATATCTTCCAAAGCCTATAATAGTGGTTATACCTTGATTGCGCAGTGATTCTCGTGGACAAACACCCAGTCTCAGCCATGAATCGCTGGTGGACATCAAACCAGTTAGGGGGGGTGGGATCATCAAGGGGAGGACTAAGCTCTAAAACAATTTTGAGGAAGATCATCTCTTGGTCATGATTCCAGTTCATTGGCATTGCAACAATCTGTGAAGAAAAGAAATGGAAAAATATCAATCGTAATTGACAAGATCATGAGTGGAAAAAATGGTGAAAGAAAAGTGGTCAAGTTGTGTATCACAGCATATTATAGCAATCAAACTAACTTCATTTAGAGGCCATTGACAATTTAATTGACAAAATCAATCGTAATAGCAATCAAACTAACTTCATTTTATGTATCAATCGTAATTGACAAAATCATGAGTGGAAAAAGTGGTCCAAATATAAACAATTGACACACAAATGGCATGAACAAAGAGATGATCCTCCTCAACCAACATATTATAGCAATCAAACTAACTTCATTTTACTTGTCATCAATTGAAATGAATGTTTGAGATACAAAAACAAACATAGAGGCCATTGACTATTTCCAAGGCCTAGAGAGATGAGAAGTAAGGTGCACTGGTATACTCAAGACATCAACCAATAATAATCAAATTTCATATCAACCAACATACTTAGTTGTAGAAGAAAGAAACAAGAAGGGAGAGCAAGTGTTTAAACCAAAAACATGAGCAAATGGAATCGAAATTCATATACCTAACAATATAAAGGCCTTTAAGACAAGATTAAAACCTCAATTATACCTAACAATTTAAGAGATGGCAGCAAGAATAGCTCAACTTAGCAAGAGCATAATTTCTGTATAAAGTCATTGTCTCAACACAATTAATTCACACCAGCATATCACACGCAGCTCTAGTATGAATTGAAACCCATCCAAGAAAATTTCAATAGTATCATATAAGATTTTGACTAGATCTAGATCCAATGTGGAATTGACGACTAGATCACTGAGCATTATCCAAGTTTTCAATCTACTATCTTTCACATACTAACACAGCATTTCCATAAACAACACAAGAAATTAATAAAGCTACAAAGAGAGATGGAGAGTGTTGCCTGTGATATGTGCTCGCGGAAGGCGTTGCCGGCGCCGAGATGCGGAAGTTGAGGATGGCGCCGAGATGCGGAAGTTGTCGCCGAGATGCGGAAGTTGTCGCCGAGATGCGGAAGTTGTCGCCGAGATGCGCTCGTGGTGGCCTGGTGGGCGGCTCGTGAGAGAGAGGGAGATGGAGATGGAGATGGAGAACGGCCAGAGCTTTGAAGAGGGAGATGGAGATGAAACCCTAAAAATTGGGTGAGGCAGGGAGATAAAGGCCGCTCGGGTTGGACCGGGAATTGAAGAGGGATATGGGCCGAATTGGATCTGGCCTTTTTAGTGAGCCCAAAATGCATTCGTGGACATTTTTGTGGCCAATTTCTTGGCTAATTTGAACTTGCATTTTCCTTAAATCCTCGTACCAACCTCATTCAATTCTCAACTACCATTGCTTATGATTCGTCAAAACCCTCATTTTCACCACTTGTTTCTCATTCTCTCTCAAAATTCTCTCTCTCAACCATATTCTCTCATAAAAAAAATGTAACTCAAACCTTGAATTGAAGATATATAATACTCTACACATTTTAAAGATAATTTAAGAGGTGCACATCTGATTTGGATCAGGTAAGTTAGTTGCAAAGAGGTTTTAGTGTTACAAGTTTTAGATTTAGGGTATTTAGTATATATTTGTGGGTTTTGCTTTTTTGTTAATGTTAACTTAAGTTTGTTTGGACAAATTTACTGAATTATCGATGGAGAATCGTGATTGGATGTATGATAGATGGCTTCCTGGTGGTGGTGGATACAATAGTGAATTTGTTGATGGTGTTCAGAGATTTCTTGATTTTGCAAAATCTCAAAAGCATTTCATGGATGGGGATAAGATAAAATGTCCTTTTTTGAAATGTAAGAATGGGCGATTTGAGGATGTAGATAATGTTCGCGTTCATCTGTTTAGAAAAGGCTTTGTTGACAGTTATTATTGGTGGACTGCACATGGAGAGTCACCATTTGTCAATGCGCCCCCTTTGGAGGAGTTGTCTTCCACCTCAAATCCTAGTGATATGAATCTCTTTGGGATTGGGATGCATTTGTTTGATAATTTGAATCCCACCCAATGAATGGTGTTTGATGCAGCTGGTCCAAGTTTTGTTCCACCCCCGTGGTTTGACACATGCACTTCTTATAATGAGCCTAGTATTAGTCCTTTAGAGGTGGGTGAAAACCATGACCTTGAAGAAGGAAGTTACTTAGAATAATCGGCAACAGTGTTTGGTCCTGGAGATGAGGAGATGTCCTTCTTATCTGAGCGCTTTTTTGATGTATTGAGAGCAGCAGATCGGCCATTATATGAAGGTTCTCACATGTCACAATTAGCTGCTGTTGGATCTTTTATGGAGTTGAAGACCAAATACAACATGTCACAAGCTGGATATGGTGCACTACTTCAAAAAGTCAATGAGGTTTTGCCAAGGGACAACAACTTCCCAAAAAGTTTCTATGAGCAAAAGAAGATGACTAGAGAGTTGGGATTGCCCCAGCAAAAGATACACCTATGCCCCAAGGTTGTATGTTGTTTTGGAAGGATGATGCTAATGCAGTTGAGTGCAAATTTTACCACAGTCCAAGGTATCAATCTTGTTTGTCTCAAAAAGGAAAGCCAATACCTAATCAAGTGTTACGATATTTACCATTGATCCCACGGCTGCAATGATTGTACGCTATGGAAGAAACGGCTTCAAAGATGCGTTGGCATGCCGAGCACCATGCAGATGAAGGATATATGAGTCACCCGTCTGATGCCGAGGCTTGGAGGCATTTTGATCGAACGTACCCGAATTTTGCCAAGGAGATTCGTAATGTGAGATTATGCTTATGTTCAGATGGATTCTCCCCCTTTGGTAAGTTTGGCAAGACATACTCGACATGGCCGGTGATTGTCACCCCTTACAACCTACCACCAGATATGTGCATGAAGACTCCTTATTTGTTCTTAAGCACTATTGTTCCAGGCCCAAAAAATCCGAAGAAGTTAATAGATATTTGTATGCAACCGTTGATTGATGAGTTGTTATTATTGTGGAAAACGGGTGTGCCAACATTTGATGTCTCTACGGGAAAGCACTTTAGGATGCGTGCTGCACTTATGTGGACAGTGAATGACTTCCCAGCATATGGGATGTTATCTGGGTGGAGCACTGCTGGTATTTATTCTTGTCCTCATTGCATGGAGAAGACAAAAGCCTTTCGATTACATAATGGACGAAAGGCTTCATGGTTTGATTGTCATAGGTGCAGATTGGAACTAGATCACCCATTCAGGACCAACAGGAGAAACTTCTACAAAGGGCGAAAGGAGAACGATCCTCCTATTCCATATTTGTCTAGTGAAGAGGTGTGAGAACGTGTTCACGATTTGCCGACCGCCATGGAGAGTCCACTTCAATATCCTAATGGTTATGGTGAAACTCATAAGTTCACAAAGAAAAGTATATTTTGGTTGCTTCCTTATTGGAAGCATAATTTGCTCCGCCACAACCTTGATGTCATGCATATTGAGAAAAATGTGTTTGAGAATGTGATTAACACTGTGTTGGATGTTAAGGGTAAGACAAAGGACAACTTGAGCTCAAGGAAGGACCTACACTTATATTGCCATCGCCCAGAGCTTCAAGTGGAGGATGACCACAAGGGCCTAAAACCAAAAGCACTGTATGCATTAGATAGAAGGAAAAAGACAACGATGCTTACTTGGTTACAAGGGTTGAGATTTCCGGACGGTTATGCCTCTAATATTGGTCGATGCGTGCAATTGGAGGAGGGTAGACTACAAGGAATGAAGAGTCATGATTGCCATGTGTTCATGCAAAGACTTCTACCAGCTGCTTTCAAAGAGCTTCTTCCCGTGGGTGTATGGGGGCCATTGACAGAGCTAAGCTTGTTTTTCCAATCATTATGTTCATCTACACTTGACAAACAAATAATTGAGGATCTAGAACGGGCTGCACCTCTTTTATTATGCCAATTGGAAAGGATATTCCCACCATCGTTCTTTGATTACATGGAGCATCTCATTGTTCATTTACCATACGAGGCAAAGTTAGGGGGTCCGGTACAAAACAGATGGATGTATCCAGTTGAAAGATTATTATTCACGTTGAAAGGGAACATGATGAACCCGCAAAAGGTGGAGGCGTCCATAGTGGAATCATATTTGTTTGAGGAGATAACAAGTTTCGCTCAACATTATCCTCAACATCAAGACTCCAATAAAAGAAAGAAAACCACCGCGCATGAGGTGAGTGTGCATCCTCAAATTTCAATTTTCAACCATTCGGGTCGTGCAAGTGGAAAATGCAAGGCTATTTGGATGTCCGATGAGTCAGACTTTCATGCAGCACATACATACATCCTACTTAATTGTAGAGAGGTCGACTCCTACGTCGAGTAAGTCAATTGAACTTGTATATATATCTATATATGTTTTTTTAGACATGTATAAATAGTTGAGTGAAACTTTGAAGTACTAGTCTTATGTTATTCTTTCCATGTGCAGAGAATTTCAACACACTGTAGGACAAGGAGATCCGCTCGGACTTGCCAACTATTTTTGTACATGGTTTCATGAAATTGTAAGTACTATTGCATATTGTGTCAACAATACAAAATTCTAACATCACATGTGCATAAGGTCAATATATATATATATATATATATATGTATCTATGTATTGTAGGTTTTGGATGCAAACGCCCTACACCCCCCACTTGAGGATCATGATTTGATAAATAGTTTAGCTTGGGGGCCATCCCGAAAGGTGTTGTCATGGCCATCATGTTGCATCAATGGCTATAAATTTGAAACGTTGCAACGTGGAGAAGGAAAGTTAACCATGAATAGTGGTGTGTGTGTGCAAGCTTCTAATGGTGATACACAATCAGATTTCTTTGGGTTGATAGAACAGATTTTGGAGTTTCAGTTCACTGGGATGCCGTGTAAGAAAATTGTCATGTTCAAGTGTTTGTGGTTTGACCCTAGCCCTAATGGGACAAAAGTCCATCCAGATTACCATTTCCAAGAGGTTAATGTGAAGAGACGTTACAACAACCATGATCCTTTCGTCTTTGCTCAACAATGCATCCAAGTTTACTATCTTGACTACCCCGGTGCACCCCGAAGTCGTGCAGATTGGAGATATGTATGTAAGACAAAGCCAAGAGCCAAGTTGAGCAACGATGGGCAGAGAGCAATGTTGAACAACCAACATTTGAACCATTACAACCGGATGACTTTGAGATTGATGGCTTCGTGATGAGGTATTTTCAGTGGTCGTTAATACCTATCAAAGAAACCTTAGCTTTACCAACTCAGTAGAGCGGTAAGTAAGAGTCGATCCCACAGAGACTCGTGTATTAATGTTATTACTTGCGTGCCAAGTAACCAAAGGGGGTTTTCAGAATGATTATCTAAACTAATATGCAAGAATAAAACTAACTATGAATGCAAGGATGATTTAAATATATGAGAAACAAACGTGTTCAACTAGTTAGATCCATCATGATATTGATTCATTGATCATTGATTCTCTTGATTCTCTTCTCACTTGAATAATCTATTGTGGATAGTGATCCTACTAAGGATTAAAACCCGAACTTCATATATAGTTGATAGAACAACCAGTCTAGCAACCCTAATTATTTAACAACCTAGAAGACCTTCTAGATTCAATTAAACAACAACATGACTATTCAAGTTATTAATAGAAACAAACACTTAGAGCAACCAGACATCTAAGTGACTTGTGAATTTATTCCCTACTTTAATCAACTTGTCCGACCGATACTAAATTAATTAAAGTCTACTCTTGATCTAATTAACTCCAACCGGTAATTAATCAGATTCAGTTGTAAATTAACCTAGAAATTCTATTAGGTAGCTAATCTAACAAAACCCTAGAATAATTCTAATTCAGTTAAGCACAGGGAATAATTTCTATTCAAGTTTGTTGAGAATCAATCAAACCACACAACTACATACAAATCATGACTTCAATAACTAGCCAAACACTATAAATTTAGCAATGCATGAAAACTAGACTACCAAATGCTTGCATCAGAGTTCTAAATCTCCACCGCTGGGGATCAAATACATAACAAAAATCAAGAGGTCTTTTTAAGGCTTGTAATGGGGCCAAGGTAAAGAGAAATTTGGAAGGGATCATATTTGGCATGTGGTGTTAAATCCGGGATAAAGAACTAATCCTAAACCGAAATTCAACATTTTCTCTTCTTACTTCCCAACTTTCTTTTCTTCACCTCCATACACTTACATTCATACACTTTGCTTCTCTTTTTTTTCTTTGCCTCTTCTCAACTCTTTCTTTTATACTAATGAAGACTACTAACAATTAAGCTCAATTTTCTTTCTTTTTGCTTTGCAACAAACATCTTCATCTTCATTTTTTTCACTTTAAACCCAAGAGTTGTATTTCCTCTTCTTCCACCTTTTCTTTCAACTCCCCCATACTTATACATAGCTCACACAAAAGCAAAAACATAACCTAAAGTCCTAAATCCCGAATCCTGGGTCAAGCTTATTAGGCTAGGAAACTTTTGTGGAGCTATCAAAAATAGGCTTCAAGATCAAAAGAAATAGGGGTGTCAAGAACATGGATCTTGTAGGGTAGGAAGGAAAATAATAGGCTTGTAGAAACATTGCCTCAATCATTTTAATGTCATGCATTCAATCATATAAAGCAGCCTTGAAACAGAGTCATAACGCAAGTTCTAGAGCTAGATAATCATGGTGATACACTCAAGAATGTAGAGAACAAATATAATCATGAAAGGCCAAAAATATCTCACAAGGCTAATTTTTGTCTAGAACTTCAGAATGAATCAAATACTCAAGCTAAACACATGCTCCATCCTATAATCAAGGTAATTAATCAATGATCATGCTCATATCATATCAACTTCAGCATATCATGCAAATCATGGGTTAGAACTTATACTTAGCATAGAAAAACAAGAGGAATCAAACAATGGGGAAATAAGAACCTAAATGTAATATTTTTGTGTTTTTCAAATTTTTCAAATTTTTTTCTTTCATTTTTCAAGATTTTAATCAACGCATGCAAAAATTTAAATATGACCTAAACTAATGCAACTACATGCAATGCAAACAAGTAATTCCCTTCCCCCATGCTTAAAACATACTTTGTCCCCAAAGTATAGTAAAAAGTAAGGGAAAGAGAAAAACTCACAAAGAATCTAGCTATCCGGGTAGTGATGGGAAATCCGACGGTGATAGTTCTTCGGGTTATCAATCTTCAGACCTGGGATATCTAACACACAATCAAAACTACCTAAAAAGCAAAAGATTAACTGAAAAGTAAATCTACTATAAGCCTTGGGTTGCCTCCCAAGAAGCGCTTGTTTAACGTCATTAGCTTGACGTAAAAAGGATATTTAAAAAGGATTTGAGTTATGGAATTCGATCTCCTTCCCATCGAATCCCATCTTCAAGATGCCCTGGGGAATATCAATAATAGTGTTTGCAGTCTTTAAGAACGGCCTTCCTAACAGCATAGGCGCCTTTTCATTCCCCGGTCCCATGTCTAAAATCAGAAAATCAGCTGGAAATACCAAGGAATCCACTTTGACCAACACATCCTCAAGCTTCCCCTTTGGCCTAGCAGTGGAATAATCAGCTAGCTCAATAATTGTCTGAGTTTCCTTCAGAGGTCCCATATCAAGTTTCTCATACAAGGAGTAAGGCAAGACATTAACCGATGCACCCAAATCAATCAAAGCCTCATTCACCTTGGTGCCCCCGATCATACAAGGAATGGTGAACATGTCAGGGTCGCTACACTTCTCAGGCAAACGCTTCGGAAACACAGCAGACACATGTTCTTTCTCTTTAACTTGCTTCTTGCTCCTCTCCTTTTGACCCCTCTTGATAGTACACAACTCCTTCAAAAATTTAGCATAACGGGGCACACTTTTGATCAATTTCAACAATGGCACATTGACTCCGCATGCACTAAACGTTTCAAAGAGTTCCTTGTCATTCTTCAACTTCCGGGTCTCTTTCAAAGCCTCTGGGAATGGTGGAACAGGCGTGTAAAGCTTCGGGATGAAACTCGGAACTGACAACGTCGGCGCGGTCTTTGTAACAAGGGGCGCGGGCGCGCCACACCCATGTCGCGGGCGCGCTTCACCCGCCGCGGCCGCGGCACCCTCTGCCGAGCCCGCGTCGAGTTCCTCGGGCTCCCTGGCGACTTTACGAGGGCTTGGCTCACTATGGCGCGGGCGCGCCACTTCATGTTGGAGTCCGCGCTCTACTGGGACTCCGTGGTTTTTATCAATGACGTGCTCAATTTTTGTCTCTGTCTTGTACAACTGTCCAACCATAGGTTCACTGCAAATGGAGATAAAACTCACATTCTGCTTCAGATTGAGCTCTGTTTGTGATGGCAATTTGCTGAACTCTCTAGCTTCCAGTTTACTCACTGCCTCAGCAATCTAACTAACTTGGTTCTCTAAATTCTTTATACTAGACTTGGTTTCCTGTTGAAGGTGAGTTAGAGAACCATGCATTGTAGAAACTGACTGAGTCAACTGTCTCACCATCTCTTCTGTGGACATAGCATTCTGATTCACTCCCTGAGCCTGAGGTTGGAAAGGCGGTCTGTACTGAGCTTGGCCACCTTGATGGTTGAACTGCTGATTGCTAGAATTACCATACCTCAGATTAGGATGATCCCTCCAGCCTGGATTGTAGGTGTTGGAAAAGGGGTCATACCTCGGCCTAGGTGGTCCATATCCTCCCACTACATTCACCTCAGCATTCTGATCTTGAAGTATAGGGCAGGAATCAGTGGGATGCATGTTATCAAAGCAAATTTCACAGGACTTCACCTGTTGTCTACCACCTTGCTGCAACAGCTGCTTCATCATCATTTTCAACTCTGTGACTTCATCTTGAATTCTTGTGTTAGCCACCACAGAGTTTGCAGCTTTCGAGCTAGTTTCTTTTCTGAACTGTCTTGTGCCCTCAGACAGTTGTGTGAACAGGTCAAACGCAGCAGCAGGAGTTTTGTTGAGAATGTGACCTTGGCAAGCTGCATTGACCATTCTTCTCTCATCATCCAAGAGGCCATTGAAAAGGTATAAAATCAAGTCTTGATCAGTGTAGCCATGGAAAGGACAGCTGGCTATCAACCTCTTGAATCTCTCATAGTATTCGTACAAGGACTCATTTACTTCTTGTTCAATATTACTGATTCACTTTTTCAGATCATTGAGCCTTGTAGCAGGGAAGTACTTCTCCAGAAAAGCTTCTTTCATCTTAGCCCATGTATCAATACTTCCCGGAGCCAAGTAGTAAAACCAGTCTTTAGCCTGATCCTTGAGAGAAAAAGGAAAGGCTCTCAGCGCGATCTGGTCATGAGTCACATCAGCAGGCTTCATGCTTGAGCACACAGCATGAAATTCAGAAAGATGTTTGTTGGGGTCTTCACCACTATGCCCATGGAATGAAGGCAAAAGGTGGATCAACCCGGATTTCAGCTCAAACTTGACTCCCTCAGCAAGAGCAGGGAATTGCACCGCCAACGGTTGTTGTGCCAGATTCGGTGCAGTCAACTCTCTCAATGTTCGGTCAACCATCTCGGCGGATTCAACAGATTCAGATTCCGAGTCAGATTCTTCAAGAAAGAACGGCAATGCCTGAAAGTGATTCCGGATTTCCTTCCTTAGCTTGAAGAGCGTCCTGTCAATATCTGGATCAAACAACAGGGGTGATGAGTTAGTAGCAAGGGTATGAACCATATAACAGGTTCACACCCAAAACAGCACGAAAGTAATAAACACAAATAGCGACGAGTCCCCGGCAACGGCTCCAAATTTGATGAGGTATTTTCAGTGGTCGTTAATACCTATCAAAGAAACCTTAGCTTTACCAACTCAGTAGAGCGGTAAGTAAGAGTCGATCCCACAGAGACTCGTGTATTAATGTTATTACTTGCGTGCCAAGTAACCAAAGGGGGTTTTCAGAATGATTATCTAAACTAATATGCAAGAATAAAACTAACTATGAATGCAAGGATGATTTAAATATATGAGAAACAAACGTGTTCAACTAGTTAGATCCATCATGATATTGATTCATTGATCATTGATTCTCTTGATTCTCTTCTCACTTGAATAATCTATTGTGGATAGTGATCCTACTAAGGATTAAAACCCGAACTTCATATATAGTTGATAGAACAACCAGTCTAGCAACCCTAATTATTTAACAACCTAGAAGACCTTCTAGATTCAATTAAACAACAACATGACTATTCAAGTTATTAATAGAAACAAACACTTAGAGCAACCAGACATCTAAGTGACTTGTGAATTTATTCCCTACTTTAATCAACTTGTCCGACCGATACTAAATTAATTAAAGTCTACTCTTGATCTAATTAACTCCAACCGGTAATTAATCAGATTCAGTTGTAAATTAACCTAGAAATTCTATTAGGTAGCTAATCTAACAAAACCCTAGAATAATTCTAATTCAGTTAAGCACAGGGAATAATTTCTATTCAAGTTTGTTGAGAATCAATCAAACCACACAACTACATACAAATCATGACTTCAATAACTAGCCAAACACTATAAATTTAGCAATGCATAATTAAATTTAAATCAAACTTACAAAGGTTTCAAAGTCTGCCTCCAAAGAGAAAAAACCCTAGCCTCCAAAGTTGATTCAAAGTTATGATAATGATAGAGAGAGAAAACTAAAAACAGGGTTTAAATACCCATAAGATATCCAAAGATAAAATAACCCGAAATTACATTAAACTAGTCGGAAAAGACCTAATAAAGTCCAACCCGAAGCCCAAAACACGCGGCCCAACTCTCCCACGACAGAACAGTAGGCGCGGTCTCATTCCAGGGTGGCGCGGCCGCGTCACTTCATGTTATGCCCGTGGCACTCTCGATTCCGCATTTCAGGTGACACTTCAGAGGCTGTTTTCACCCCCTTCGAGTTGGAATTTGGACTCGGAGTAAAAATATGAATTGTAGCTCTTCGAGTTAGCTTTCCAGTGATACCAAATTCAGCTTCATCCAAGCACTGTAGCTCCCAAACCAAGCATTGCAAGATAGAGGTGTCAAAACAAGACCTTCAATGCATAGCCCGGATTTAAGCATTCTTTTCCTTCAAGCTCTTGGGACTTAGCTCTTCTAATCTTCACTTGTATCACTCTAAGCTTCATCAAAAACCTCCATAGTCCATTAAGATCCATCCCGTTCATGCTTGTTTACCTAAAGATCTGCAAAACCGAACAAAACAAGCGCAAAACCCGAATTCCCTAGAAAACCTAAAAACCTAAGAATTACACTAAACTAAGCTAAAACATATGCAAAATAAACATAAATATGCATCCTAAACACTACCTAAATGCAAGCTATCACTTCGTAGGGTCGACAATTCACTCTTTACCTACAAATCTTAATGATCTAGTTTCTTTGCATGGGGAAGCATACAACGACAACGAAGAAGATAGCTTTGATATTGCAAGCGACAACGAAGAAGACGATTTCCCATCGGATTCAAGTTCCGAAAAATATGATTGGTAAATTCTTTTTTCTCCTCATTCTATCATCTATGTAATATTATTTGTTAATTACCATCTAGATTTTTGGTTTAGGAGGGGAATATTGAGTTAGGAGGGAAGAATTGAGTAGGATGGAATTATTCATTTAGGTGGGAAATTTAGGAGGGAAATTTTTGTTTGAGAGTGAAATGGACAAATTTTGAGTTTTGAATGGGAGGGAATTTCCGAAATCTTTAGGCTAGAAGTATTGTTGGGCCCGTTAGTGGAAGTGAGGATTGAGACTTCACTCGCGCACCACCACATTGAGAAAGACTTCACTCGTCGTTTCTTTCAGATTTCTAGGGTTTAGGTGTAACTGTGGAAGTCGCGGCGCCCTCTCCCGCAGATTCGCTTCGATCTCCCCGGTAAGGCCCTCGCTCCAATCCTTTCTTGATGTGTTCTTTCATGGATAGAATCTAATCGAGATTGTGTTTTTCATGGCAAGCTCCTTGGTGCTCTTCGGAGTTCGATTCTGGAACAAGGCAGCCGTCGATTTGGTATGTCTCTCTCCCTCTCTCCCTTTCTCTCGCTCAATCCTCTCACTTTCCTTTGAAATGGTGTTCTTTCATGGCCCTATCTAATCGAGATTGTGTTCTATCATGGCAAGCTCTTTGGTGTTCTTTGGAGTTCGATTTTGGAACAAGGATTTCGTCTGGATTTGGTATGTCTCTCCCTCGCTCTCGCTCAATCCTCTCACTTTATGGGTCCATTTCTTTTTTTGTCGGTTAATTGATCTCTAATCCCTCTATCCCTTGTTCTTTGGTGTTTATGGAAACCATTTTTTGCTGGGGTTGCTGGTTATTCGTTCATCCTTCTTTGGTGTTCATGGCAACCTTTTTTTGTTGGGGTTTTGGGTTATTCATTCAGTAAAAGGTAATCTCTCCCTCTTTCTTTTATTGTTTTGCATTTCTTGGACATGCTCAATTGCTGAGTTCTATTGATGTTTCGTTCTATTTCTCTCATTCAGTTCATCGATCATGCGACACCTTCGGAGCACAGCTCGTGGACGTGCTGGGGTCACTAGCTGCAACTTTGCGCGTGGTCCACCTCTTTCTGCTCCATCTGAGGGTGCTTTAAGCCCTAGAAGACCTCCTATGAAACGAGCCCTCCAGCTCCCTGTTCGTAGTAGCCCAAGGTTTAAAAAATCAACACCACTTGCAGCCCCTCCACCACGAGTTGTTGCACGTTCAAAGGCTCCTTCAAAAGCTTCTCCACCAGCTCCACCACAAAGAAAACCTTCAAAAGCTTCCCCACTAGCTCCACCACAAACAGTTCTCCCTACTCCAAGAACATCTAGCCCTAACCTTACTCCTACCCATTCTGTCCGACGAGCACTCAACTCTTCAAAGGCTCCTTTAAATGCTCGTGTAAGAACTCCTAGCCCGGTTCCAAGACCACGAACAAAGCAAGTTGTTGCACCAGCCCTACTACCAGCTGAGGAAGACACTTATGACCAACATAGTGAGGATGAGTTCAATGTGGATAATGAGCATGGGGCTGATTTGGCAGGAGATGAAGAAGTTGAGGAAGAAGAAGAAGTTTACAAAGAAGGTGAGGACCAAGATGATGAAGTCGTTGAGGAAGAAGAAGAAGGTTACAAAGAAGGTGAGGACCAAGATGATGAAGTCGTTGAGGAAGACGGTGAGGAAGAAGAGGAGCAAAGTGAAAGAGAACAACATGTAGGTGATAAAGAACAAGGAGGTACAGAAGAAGGAGATGAAGATCAAGAAGAGGAAGAAGGTACACAACGGAAGCTTATATGGATCGCTGGGGAAGGCAGCCGGTCAGTGCTAAAACTCTTCTCTATTAATCCTAACTTTTATTCTCTATTAATCCTAACTTTTATTTTATAGATTACTAATAATTGTATCCAATTCTTTCTAGGGACTATGAACCAAAGAAGTTAGCGTTTGCAAAGGCTAAGGAAATCGTCCATGGCCATTATAGAGGTCCTTGGACCAGCATATCTAGAGTGCCAAAACATGTGCAGACCATGTGGTTTCAAGAGTTTCAGGTTATTTTCTACTTCTTAAAATGCAAAATCGTTTACCTGTTGCTGTCTTGGTTGTTGGCTTCATAATGGCTTCATAAATTGGCTGATTTGAACAGAATGTAGTTTATTTGTTGTGTGATTTGAGCATAATGGAGTTAATTTGCCCAGAATGAGTTAAATTGTGGGAGGAATCTGTTGATCTGATTTTATATGATTAGTTTTGTGAAATGTATTATAGTCTAGTAAGGAAATAATGATTGAGATCTTCTTGCTAATCTTTTGTTTGAAGTAAGAAATTAATTAGGTTGCTAAAAAAAAGAGATTAGTTAGGAAAGCAATTGAATTTAGTGCTATAACAATGCTCACATGAGCCTAGTCAGTCAATTGGGTTTATTAGTAGGTTGCATCTTATATGAAGACATATCTATTTATGAGAGTCATTTCGAGCTATGATTTTCATGTAACAACAACTAGGTTAGGTCACCTGAGCCTTGTCGTCGGTCAATTGGTTAAAATGATTTGACATGTGCAAACTAATCACTCTATTGCTGAAATTCTGCCTTTCTTTCTCTTTAAAAATGAAAGAACAATAAGTTTTAGTTTAAATCAGCCTATTGGTGTAACATGCCTTCTATTTCTTTAAATTAATGAACATAAGGCTGTCTTATTTCTTGTTTCTCAATGTAGAGGTATTTCTGTTGGAGGGAGACGGATGAGCTGATGAAGGATGCCTTTCTACACCAAATTGGAAGGCACCTTAGCAATGTCTTCAAGAATGCGCGTGCTAGAAATGTACAACCAACCTGGTTAGCGAGCAGGCACTGGACAAGGATGAAGGATGAAGACCATGTGGAGGACTGATCCCAACTTGGTGCACCAAGCTCAGGTGAATAAGGAGAACAGGAGATCAAAGAAATCACTCGAGTCTGGACCATACCGAGGGGGTTCTCGGAAGTTCACAAAGTGGATTGAAACGATGGTAATTGCAATCAGATTTCACATAATTACTTATGATTGTTTTGATGTTATTGAACTAAATATTACTCTCTGTTTTTCAAGGGTGGTGAGTCTGGTACCATGCCTATGATTTCTGAGGTTGTAAAGAAGTTGTGGTCAACCAAAGATGGACAAGGTCTTGGTGAACGACCAGCTGCTATCATTGTAAGTATTAGGCTGAATATTACTTCTCATTTACAAATCTGATTGGGTTGCAATTTATTGTGAAAATATGGCTTTTATGGTTGCCTATTATGATGGGATGTACTTTTGACTTACTTTTCTAGTCCTCTCTAGTTGAGCCTTTATGGTTGCCTTTTATGATGGACTGCTCAAATTTACTCTCTTTTTGACTGAGATTTTTATGCTAAGATTTTGATGCTATTATGATATTGTTGGGTTGTTTGGATTATGGAAGAAGTCATGTTTATATTTTGAAGCCTTTATTGAATGAAGCTTAGATGATGTGTAAATGAGAAGCAAGTCATGTTTATTATTATTTTTCATGTGTAATGCTCCTTTAGTTAGCAAGTCATGTTTATGAATGAAATTTTCTATAAGTTATGTGCTCTATGCTCATGCTATATGTGATCTGTCTTGTGCCAAAGATAGAAATCTGTTTGTGAATGCAATGTGCTCTATCTTGCATACTAGTTTATTTTACATTTGGGAATGCTATATGTGATCTGTCTTGTGCCAAAGATAGAAATCTGTTTGTGAATGCATTGTGCTCTATCTTGCATACTAGTTTCTATAAGCCTTTATTGAATGAACCATAGCGAATTTTGTGAATGAAATCTGTTTGTGAATGCAATGTGCTCTATCTTGCATACTAGTTTATTTTACATTTGTTTTTACAACTTGTTCTTAATGTCATATATTGCTTTCATATCTTCATTGTAATGCTTTTTCATTCTCTATTCAAGGCTGAGTTTGAACGGCTGGTTGTTGAGGAACAAGTGAACAATGCATCGGGTCAACCGTTGTCAAACACAAAGATGATAGAGCTGTGGATCAAAGCTGCTAAGGGCCATAAAGATCGGAAGATATTTGCATTTGCTGAGCATGGGATAGCCCTCCTTCGCAGCGGCAAGGTTGATGCATGCTTTTCTTCTCCTTCCTCTAGCCTTGTCCACCCACAACCATCTACCGAGCCTCTCAAGGAAGAGATGAAGGAAATGCGGGACCAGATGAAGGTTCTTCAAGCTCAGAATCAAGAAATTCAAAGCCAAAACAAGGATTTGAAAGGCATGCTTGAAAAGTTGATGGAACAAATTGGTAGCAATTAGCTCTCTCTCTCTCTCTTCATGGTAATTTAAGGTCTTTTGGAAAACTTGTTGGCAGTTGGTGATGCCATTTTCTCTTTATGGATTTGATGATGTAAGGTTGTTGGATTGTTGGATTGTTGTTGTTTTTTTGTCAGCACAGTTTGGTACTTTAAAACAGTTGTAGGTGCAGGATATCTAGCTAAAATGGTGCAGGTTTAGCTAGATGGTTTGTAGGTGTAGGATTTGCTTTAAAACAGTTGTGGATTTGGCCATTTGCCACATATGGTTTGATGATCAAACCATTTTTGTATGAATGCATGTGGTATAGTTAATATTGCATTTAATTGCATGGTTTAGGTTAATATTGCAATTAAATAGGTGGACTATACTGATTTTTACGGCCACAGAATTTGACACAAATTGCTTTCGAGGCTAATTTTGTAACAAAAGGCCACAACTTTGGCTATTAAATTCACTCAATCAATTTGTACCCAATTTTCATCCTAAATGGCCAAGACACTGGCCATTAAATGTATTTTGCCAATTCGTAGCCAAATTTCATGCTACACGCTACAACAGTACCCACCAATTGTATTCGCGGCAAACTTTGATACTAAATGGCCACGACATGTGGATGATAAACACGACTTATTTCTACCGAATTTAGCTAGAAAAATACTTCGGCGCTAAGTTTCTGGAAAAATAGACTCAAACTTAGCCACCAAGTGTTTCTGGCTATACCATGTATTTAGCAGAACATGATTTTTGTACCCGATATTGTGGTTAAATAGGCACGAATCTAATGTTTGTGGCCACTTTTCACGGTATGCTATACCCACGACCGTTTTAACCACAAACTTTTAGTCTTGGGAAAACTTGTGGCTAACTTTGTGGCGAAGCTTTATTCCTGGCTAACTTTGTGGCTTATCTCGTGTCAAAGCTCCTGGCTATAGACGCGTTTTCCAGCAGTGTAGCCTTGATATTTTAACACATTGATCACAATGGCTGCTAATCTGCTATGTCCCCCTTGAACTTTGAGCTAGGTGCTCAAGTTGTAACATTGACATGCTGTAAAGCTTAAGAGCTCAAGGAAAATAGGGATAGGATTAACTTTGGTTTTATTGTAAAGTGGTCACTTTTACAAGAACTAGAGGGAACTGGAGGAAATCAAGATTAAATGCTTCAGCAAGGTTATCCTTCACAATGGAATTGATCAGTGTCATATTATCAATTGAAAGAAAACCCGCAACCTCTTCAGAAATATGAGGAGTCCTTTTACCAGTTAGAGAAAAATTGCAATCACTATAATAATATATCTCATTTTAGGCTGCTTATTTGTGAAGTACTCTCAGGTCAAGCATATTAAAATATTTTCCATCTCATTAATTCTGAGGTACATAGTATTTACAACTTTTCTCTTGAATTGAGTAGAGCATGATTGTGAAGTTGTTTGATAGTGCAAAATTTACTTTGATATTGACAAGCTTGATATGTACGTAGCACTAAAGAAAACTGATGCATCCTTTAGGTGAATGGGGCTCTTCTTGCACATGCTGGTCTGGAGTCTTCTAATCTAATCATCTGGATTGATTTTACAAAGAGCAATGAGTGGACAGGTGGGTGACTATATCTTTTATGGTCTTTAGGATAAGCTTCCCGGTTTTAGAAACTAAAACCCTAAAAGGAAATGCATAACCCCGTCGGAAAAAAGATTTATATCCCTAAATAAATAAAAACAACAAATCTTTCTAAAATAGGATGCTTATAGGTTAGAAAATCCGTATCTTTTATTATTTTTGATGTGAAACAAAATCATATCTCAACTTGTAAATTTGCTAATAGGTGCCAGGTCATTTAAAAGAAAAAGCTTGCATCACATTTGCGAAGCTCTCAATCCTCATGAGCAAGCAATATCTATTTCTATTGTAGGGAAGACATTAGCAGCTTTTGATAAGGATAATTTGATTCCTTGTTTTGGATTTGGAGATGGTACACCAATCTTGCTTTACATTTTCTTTATTGACAAATGTAGATTTATTGGGCAAAAAACCGATTTATCTTAATTCTTGTGGTAGCCCTATATATGTACTCTCGTATATCATAGGTGTTAAGGAAATAATTATCCTTTTGCTCTCATACCACCAAAATTTTCTCTTTTATGATATGCTCATTATTCATACAATTATGGCGCCTACCATTGTCTTCATATGATCTCTTTAAATTGTCGACCTTGGGGCCATGAGCCCTTCCATCAAGGACATATTTCTTATCTCATCCTACCTATATAACTTCCAGTTTCTCCTTGGAACCCTATAACTGAATGATACATTAAGGAGAAGAGATGATAATGGAACAAAGGGTCTGGGTTAGAATACTTGCCTGGATACATGAGTTTGTTCTGGATAATCATGTGCTTGCCTAAGTTGTACCGTGATTTAGATTTTGGATGAGCAGCCTTGGGTGTGCCACTTATGTCAAGAATTTTATTTACGGATGTGAGAAATGGTTAAGTGCTCTGATGTTATCAAAAGACCGCATCTTTGGTAACTAATGTCGCTGTTTTTTTCCCATTTAATATCATTAAAATAATTGAGTCGGTTTTGCTTGTATATTTACAGATGGGTACTCTTGTGGGTGAGCTTAATAAGATTAGCCTTCAATAAGTCCATGACCAGATCCCAGTAGGTTTGATACACTATGGTTGGCTCTAGCTGAGCTGTTATTGCCTGTTTGGAAATAATTCGTCGTGGGATCTGGAGGTTTTTCAGCTACTCTTTTATGTAATAAATTTACATATACATTGACATTGTTATCTATATATGTTTATGCTCTTGTGTGATACTTGTTTCTTGTAATGCTGATCAGATTAGAGAATGAGCATTTGAACAATGTGGCCATGTGGGCAAGTATAGAGCTTTCAGATCAGTTCCTCCCCCTTTCCTTTACTATGCTGAAAAGTGAAAACAGTGAAGATGACCACAGCAAGGATGATTAGACATTCGATCAGTTTTGTACTATCATGCATATAAACACACATTGCTACAAAATTGTTTGAAAAATGAAAGCTATAGAGATTATTACAATAAAGCCTTGTGGTTTTGAATTCTGATCACTTCACGGTTTGAAATTCACAACATCCACAAAACAGAATAATCATAGCAGGATACTTGCATATGCTAATCTTGTTTTACTAATACTAATGGATGATTGATAAGGGAAGTTTCTTTTAAGCACGCTTGATGGATCAATTTGAATCAATTTGTTTGCTGACAAGCTAGGAGTGGCAACATTAATATCGCAGAGGCTTTCAAGTTTCCATTCTGTTCCGTGTGGATCTGTGTCCTAGGTCTTTCGTTGCAGTTGCTGCTCTTCAAATGTAGGTTTTTCTTTTCAGTTTATGTGCTCACTTTGCCGTCATGGCTTTGGTTTTGAGCTCATTCTCTGTATCGTTTCCTTGGTCCGTTGCCTTTTGTTTCTGTATCGTTCAATTTTCCTTAATTTAGCAGAGCTTATAATATTTAATAAGATGTATTGATGGTCCATATTTGTCCATGTGTAACAGTTAGTTACAAGCTTTATGAGTCTGTACTGAGTAGCATATAAATAGAGCGTATAAGCGTCTGTAATGACTTGATCGATGCATGTTAATGAATACAACAGAAAGCGAGCTACTAAATTCTTCTCTTTCTCTTTTCAATCTCGATCCACTTTCTATATGGTATTAGAGCACAGGCAAGATTGAGAGTTTGAGAGATTAGTTCTTGAGGAATTCAGATCGCTTCGAAGTAATTACGAGAGCATAATTGAATTCAATCGAAGATGACAGGAGAAGAGCGCGGGAATTTGATCGTTCAAGCTAATCAGCTGAGTGGAATTTCGCAATCGGATCCACTGAACATATCAAATTCGGATGCTCCAGATCCATTGACGACTACAGTGTTTGATGGCACTAACTATATGGCATGGAGCAAGCAAGTCTGGCTTGCACTCGGAGCTAAATTGAAGCTAGGGTTTGTGGATGGAACACTTCCGAGACCTGAAGATGGATCAATTGATCTAGGTCGCTGAGAGAGATGTGACAGGATGGTGACGTACTGGCTTCTGAATTCAATGACGGCAGATTTGTCGAGTGCATTCATCTATACAGCATCGGCACAGAATTTGTGGAACGACATCAAGGCGAGATATCATCAAGGTACAGCTCCAACTATTTTTCAGATAAAACAGGAATTAATGAGGATTACGCAGGGGAATTTGTCTGTTACTGCATATTTTAATAAATTGAAGAAGTGTTGGGATGAGATATCATGTCTCAATGGAATCCCAAGCTGTACTTGTGGTTCTCTAGCCAGATGTAGCTGTAAGGTGATTGCAAGGTTCTTAGAGTTGGAAGACCAAAGTAAATTGATGCATTTTCTGCTGCATCTGAATCAAGAGTTTGATGGAATTAAGAGTCACATTTTGTCCATGGAACCTCTTCCGGATTTAGCAAAGGCGTTTTATCTCGTGATGCGAGTGGAGACTCATAAGCAGATCAAGAAGCCAGTGATAGATTCCATTGCTTTTGATGTGCATCATGGGGATAAAAGAGGAAATAATTTTGGTTATGTTGAGAAGAAAAATGCTGAAAATCCAACGAGAAACCAAAAGAAGATGCCTTTAGCCATGCCTTATACTCCACAACAGAATGGAGTTGTGGAGAGAAAGCATAGGCATCTATTAGAAACGGCCAGGGCTTTGAGATTACATGCTAATCTTCCTAAAAGGTTTTGGGGAGAGTGTATCTTGGCTTCAACATACCTAATCAACAAGATGCCTTTAGCCAGTTGCAAATGGAAGAGTCCCTATGAATTGTTGATTGGAAAAGTGCCTAAATATGAAGGGTTGAGAGTTATAGGTTGCTTGTGTTTTGCTGGATGTCACAAAAGGGGAAAGGATAAGTTTGATGCTCGAGGCAAGAAATGTGTCCTTCTAGGGTATCAAGTGAATTAGAAAGGGTATAAACTTTATGACTTAAAGACTGAAGAAGTGTTTTTCAGCCGAGATGTGATATTTTGTGAGGATAAAGTTCCATTTGTGGATAAAGACAGTTCAGATGCTACAACAGAGTCTGTTAATTCAAATCAACAAAATATTTTTACATCAAATGTTCATCACACTACAGAGGAGGATGTGAGTATAATTGCAGCACCTCTTTCTGATATAGTGGAAGAACAGCCCGTGACAACTCTAGAAGTTGAACCAAGAAGATCATCTAGGGTAAGGAATTTGCCATCATGGGCTGCAGATTATGTGATGAATGTTAAATGTGCACCAGATCATATTCCAGAGTTCTTTGCCTCAATGACACAGGTCCTTGCTATTCCTGAACCAAGTTGTTATAAAAAATCCAAGGGGCATCCGGAATGGGAGATAGCCATGGCTAAAGAGTTAGCAACTTTGGAAGAAAATGGTACATGGGATCTTACTGAATTGCCTAATGGATACCAAGCTATAGGGTCCAAATGGGTATACAAAGTTAAATACAGACCAGATGGGAGCATTGAGAGGTATAAGGCCAGGTTGGTAGTGAAGGGATATGATCAAAAGATTGGAAAGGATTACAAGCACACGTTTAGTCCTGTTGCAAAGCTTCCCACAGTAAGAATCTTCATTGCAATGGCCGTGGGAAAGGAGTGGCCTATCTATCAAATGGATGTAAATAATGCGTTTCTTCATGGTTTTCTTCATGAAGAAATATACATGAAACCACCAGAGGGTTATGAAAAAGCTGGTAAAGGACAAGTGTGTAAACTGAAGAGGTCACTTTATGGTTTAAAACAAGCTTCAAGGCAGTGGAACCAGGAGTTGACTTAGTTTGTTGTGCAATTGGGTTATGAGCAGTCTACAAATGATTATTCTTTGTTTGTCCGATCAGTAGAAGAATCTTTCACATCATTATTGGTGTATGTAGATGACATTCTAATTACAGGGAATGATCAGAAGGAGATGGATAGGGTGAAAGAATCTTTGAATGGAAAATTTACCATTAAGGATTTGGGAAAAGCAAGGTATTTCCTAGGCATGGAAATACTTAGAACAGAAACTGGTGCTTATTTAGGCCAACAAAAATACATTCATGACATTCTCCAGGATAATAAGATGTTGGAGTGTAATGAAGCTCAATTCCCTCTTCCTACTGGTTTACAATTGCATCCAGATGTGGGTGAGTTGATTCCGGAACCAGAGGAATACAGGAAGCTGATTGGCAGATTACTGTATTTGGCATTAACAAGACCAGATTTGAGTTATGCTGTACAACATTTGTCTCAGTTTGTTTCAGCACCCAAGGAACCACACATGAAGGCAGCCAAACATGTGCTGAGATATTTGAAAGGAAGTATGTACAAGGGATTGTTTTATCCTGTCCAAAATGATATGAAAATTACAAGATTCAGTGATGCTGATTGGGTATCCTGTTTATACACAAGAAGATCACTGACTGGATGGTGTGTTTTTATGGGGCATTCTTTGGTATCATGGAAGACAAAAAAACAAAATGCAGTGTCAAGAAGTTCAGCCGAAGCTGAATATCGAAGTATGGCTGCGACAACATCAGAATTGGTATGGACCAGTTTTCTGTACAAGGATTTGAAGATTGATGTTGAATTACCTATTACATTGTTCTGTGATAACAAGGCGGCACAACAAATTGCAGCCAATCCTTGTTATCACGAAAGAACAAAGCACTTGGAGATTGATCTCCATTTTACAAGGGAAAAAGTCCAAACAGGTTTCTTACAGACGGCTTACATACAGTCTTCTTTACAATTGGCAGATATCATGACAAAGGCTTTAGGACAGGCTCAGCATCTTCATCTTAGTGTCAAGTTGGGATTAACTACCATTCCAACTTGAGGAGGGAGTAATAAGATGTATTGATGGTCCATATTTGTCCACGTGTAACAGTTAATTACAAGCTTTATGAGTCTGTACTGAGTAGCATATAAATAGAGCGTATAAGCGTATGTAATGGCTTGATCGATGCATGTTAATGAATACAACAGAAAGCGAGCTACTAAATTCTTCTCTTTCTCTTTTCAATCTCGATCCACTTTCTATAAGTTGGGATTAACTACCATTCTTCTCTTTCTCTTTTCACTGCAAGTGTTGTCCCTTTTTTTGTTCAGTTAGTCAGTTTATTGTATTTTGGTGGCTCTTTTGCATCTCAATTTATGTACAATTGAGCTCTTACGACTTAATTTATGTTGCACTGCATAATTTGCCAGACTGAAAGATCCTGTGATAGTGATTTTTCTTTAGTTACCAATGTGGCTAATTTGTCATGTGATTAGGCCGCTTAGTGTTCTTGCTTTCAATTTCACTATTTTAAATATGCGCGTGTCAATGGTATTCATACATTTGATTTCTACAAACTTATATGCACGGAGAAATGTGAATAATAAGTTTAGGTGAAATCACAGGCACGCTTGGCTCCTCAACTGGTCTCTTTATTCTTCACCTTGTAGCCGCTATTCAAAACTTGTGGGCACCTTGGCTGTGCATTACATTCAGTAATCAACCATGAGTATGTATTTAGAAAACAAAGACAATCTCTTTCTTGATTTACTATCTGTATGGGAATGCAACCTTTACTTTTTACTAAGCTCTATGCATTACCCCGTGCTTTTGCACGGCACCCCTATGATCTAAACACGCTCAATAATTTAATATATTAGAAGGAATAAAATCAATCTATCTATAACTATATATTAAAGTTGTACCTTTTCGAGCCACCAGAACGATTCTGGCCCCACCTCATATTTATAAAATTAATTTTTATTTCTATTATTATAAGTTCTTTCTATTAAATTCTATTTGAACTATTTAAATTTATCTCTATCATCAAACAAATATCTATTTAGTATAACAATATCTTTTGAAAGCTTCCTTATACAAGTATTTAAAATTAAAGATAAAATATTTAAAATATTTTAAAATAAATATAAATCTTTTAGCATATATCTTTTGACGAATTTATTTATAGATATACAATGATTTTCTTTTATAAAAATAATTGATAAATATTTATAATTTTTAATATTAATAAAAATAGATGATAAATATTTAATAGATATATTGAAATATTTCATAAACTCTAAATTTATGTACATAAAAGTAATAAAATATAAAAAATATAATATTTGATTAAAAAATTATACATTCTACGAGCAATAAATTACTTATATTATATTTTATATTATATTTTTATTTATTTATTAATATCCTATTTATAATGTCTATGAAATAGCGAATTGTAGTCGTACATGGTACGACGGGTAAAACTAGTGTTTTATAAAGCATAAACACATACTCCCTCGGTTTCATAGCCTTGTTTTTTTGTTACAAATTTTTGGTTATTTAAGCTAATTTATCCAATATTTTTCAATTATACCTTTATTCAATTCAAAACATGGGTTTATTAATGCATGTAAAAAATATACTCCTTAAAAAATATATACCCAAGATTAAAATATATTTTGTTTAATGCATGGGTTTAATTACATGAGTAATTTGGTCCAGTCTTTATATGAGGAGGGTTCTAATGAAAACATTTCTTAGGGTGAGAACTAAGATCAAATTTAGAGCGTTGGATCAAGAGTATGTACGGATGAGATTAAACTAAAAAAAGCTAATCCATCAATAAAGGACACGGAATGTAATTTAGAAAAAAAAATCAGAATGTTCCAAAAATACCCTTCATTCTCCCCAAACACTTATCCCTTTCAAGCAACCCTAGGAAAGAACGTACAGAGAATCAAGACGGAGTGACGAACGGCATATCTTCTCCGCCTAGTCAAAGTCTACAAATTCTTCTCCAAATTTGATCGGTTTGAACTAGTACTTCTCAATTGAATTTTATTTCTAGAGAATCAAGACATTGATTGAGCCACCAGGATGAGAGGCGGCTCCGATCAACTAGTGGTGATGGTGGTGGTATTTAAAACGGCCGAGATTCTCTTCCCTAATCTCTTCTCTCCTCTCGGCCGAGCTTCTCCTGCCGTCTTTTCGATGATTTGCCCTCTTCCTGATTTCCTTGTTCTAATTAATGTTGTAGATCTGGACTTCAACCGGTTTTTTGCTATTGCGGGAATGGAATGCGCCCAAGCCGAGGCATTTGCCGCTCTTGGATGTTGCTTTACAACGCCAGCTTGTGAGTACGTGCTTGTTGCTCAATCTGCCTTCTTTTGTTATATGATTGCTGGCTAAATTGCAGAAAAACATGTTTGCTAATACTTCCAATTATAGTTGGATTAATAATTTATCCTTTATTATTTTGAATACTTTACCAGTCATCGATAGAGAAGCTTCAGTTGTGGTCTCGTTTGCCGAATCAAGGGTGGAAGCCTTGCGTCGATTTAGTTGACACCTCTGGTAAGTTGTTCATCTGTGCTTCTGCTTGATTGATATGAGGGTGATAATAATTAGGGTCTTTGTATGTTGCTGGTCTGAATTTTCCATTTGAGTGGCAGCGTTACATGAAAAATCTAATGGATACATCCAAGTGTTTCTGGATGGGTCTATCCATCTTGTGCGCCCTCTATTGGGTTAGAAGAGAAAATTCACATTGCTTGCATATGATGTGGTGTTTGAGTGAAATCATTTATCACTTTTAAAGCCTATTAGCTCAAATGGTAGAGCAATGTGTATGTGCACATAGATGTGAGTTCAAATCTCACATAGGCTAATTCTATAAAAGCTTTATATATTTTGGTTCATTATAACTCTTCTTTCGGTTCATGATTTTGTAAGCTCGGGTTCATAATAGTTCATCTTACAGTTCATGTCTTTTGGGTTCATGACATTAGTTCTTTTGGTTCATAGTAAATTAAAGTTTGGTTCATAATAGTTCATCTTACAGTTCATTTCTTTTAAGTCATACATACTAGTTGTAATTTTGGTTCATGGCATTTGTTTTTTGGTTCATAGTAAATTAAAGTTTGGTTCATGCCTTTTTAAGTATACTTGTTATTTCAATTTATACTTGTAGGTTGATTGAATATTACCTATGATTTTAAATTACATTGTTATTGCAATAGTTAACTAGAAGTAGTGGAAATCACTACAGGTGCTACGCAATGGAAGGGTCCATTTTGAGAAAACAATGTAAAATATTGATCCTTGATTACTTACACGGTTCATAGAATTAATTACACAGATAATAGTGTTCGACATGAAAGTTCATAGTGTTCGACATAAAGGTTCATATTATTCAACAAGAAGGTTCATAGTGTTCGACATAAAGGTTCATGGATTTTAAATAATCAGTTCATTTAACAGAAAATGCATAAAATTTGTAAAGAAGACATTCAGCTCATTGGGTTCGATGTGAAGTCAAAAACAACCTTAAAAGCAATTACAATGTAGCAAAGTGATTTGTCAAACACAAAGTAACATAAAAATAGACAACTTAATCCCCAAAAAACATAACAACTACTAAAAAGACAAATAGAGAATTGGAACTTCAATGTTCAATCTTGGGAATGAAATAAGAACAATCTTGTGATAAGTGAAGAATGTAGGTGTCACTAGCTTCATCATGATCATCCAATGGAACTCCATCAACATTCTCATCATTATCAAGACCCTTCAATGAAACCTCATCAATACTAGCAGCATTATCCGAATGAGACAAGTTAGGATGACCGGAGCTTAATGAACAACCTACAATAAAAGAAAGGAAAAAATTAAGCTAATTTATAAGCAACATGGAATGCATAATGGGCAATAAAAATGTGAATTTTTTTTTTCTTTTGGTTCACAAATATTGTCATTACGGTTCATAATATTACACTATAAGATTCATTGAAAATCACAATGCGGTTCATGTAAATAACAATATTATTTGACATAAGTTATATCAAATTTGGTCATTTTTGGTGGATTTGGAAACCAAATGAACAGTATCTATCAGTTTACTTCAAATGTTAGGATGATCGGATCTTGATGAACTCCATCAACACTAACATCATTATTAAGACCCTTCAATTGAACCCCATCAATACTATCATCATTATCCGAATTAGACAAATTAGGTTGATCGGAGCTTGATGAACAACCTACAATAAAAAAGGAGAAAAAGAAGAGATCTAGTAAAAATGTGCAAAATACCGTTTTTTAGTTGGTTCACAAATATTGTCATTTTGGTTCATAATATTAAACATGAAGGTTCACTGAAAATAATAATACGGTTCATATAAAATAACAATACGAATTTTATGTGAATCGATCTAACAAAGGTCACAAAGATACTAATTGCTTATTCAAAACAATATCCTACTAGTCAATGTGGATAACTAGGCATAGACATATACACAAAAGCATCATATTCAACAAAGCAACTTAGCATCATATGCAAACATTCATTTTATCCACTAGGGGGAATTTGAACACTAAAACTTCATCAATACATGAAAAGTTCTTGCAATTTGTCCACATTATCTTCATATTCACTAATTAGAACTAAAAAAACAATATTCCAAGACAAATTAGCTAAACATGCTCATTGAGACATTTTATCTAACACTTTGTAGGCAATCAAATAAGCATACAAATTTTAATTCTAGTTTCTATAAAATTTTGTTTCCAATCCCAAAACCAAGAGTACAACACATTTCTCCATGATCTCAAGCAACAAAGAACCATAAACAACAACAAATTTAGGAATTATTTGAGAGCAACAAATCATCCACCAAACTAAACTCTTCTTAAGTATTCTTCATAACTACTTACCTAAATTCATTGTGCCTTCAATTTGGAGTAGGAGTATGGATCGAACAAAGGGGAGATCGAGATCGAAAGGGAGATTGAGATCGAAAGAGGGATCGAAGGGGAGATCGTGGTTGGCTGAAATCACGAACAAGAGTCGGAGAATCGCCTACACTTAGGTTTAGGGGCTAGAAATTATAAAAAATAGAGTAGTGTGACAAAAATTGTAATATTCGCAATATTCCAAGGTTTTAAAACCGAATATAATATAATATTTATATTTATAATCTTTTTCTCTATATAAAAGAGAATTTCTAATATATTATAATAACCCTTATTTTCTCTTTGAAAAGGAGATTCTTAAGTAAATTAAATTAAATAAAATTAAAGAATGCTTTATAAGGGTTATGAATAAATAAAAAGCATTTTAAAATAAAAATAATGCTTCATAAATTCGGTTTTATTAAATAAAGAGGGGTACAACAAGTCACTAAAAACATAATAAAAATTCAGTAAAAAGGATGCAAGAGCCAGGACTTGAACCCGAGACCTCTTGCAATCCAGTCTCACACACCCCTCCCTCAAATCCGCTAGACCAATGTGACTTTCTATTCATCCACCCCACCCTTTTAATTTTATAACACAATTGGTCTTCTTCTTCCCAAGAGAACATCAGACTTTGTCTGACTTGATGTAACGTTGATTTGAAATCAGCCATTGCATGCACCTTCCTTCTCCTTCTCCCTCTCTTTTGCTTGCAAGACCAACCTTCTTCCATCATCATCTCATCACCTCCAACAAACACACCCTTGCCCAATAGTTGAGCATCACCTTCCTCTCCATTGGTTCATCTCCATGGCCATGGATTGAGAGCTTGCTCTCCTTTGCCTATATAAAGGGCCTTAAACCACCTCCAAGCACACACATTCATCCCTTCTCCTCTCCTCTTAGTGAATTGCTCTCAAATTTAGTCCAAAAATCAGCCTTCAAGTGTTAGTTCTTCACTTCCAAAACACCATTGTAGCCCCTCAAAAGCTCCTCCTCTTCCCTCCTTTGAGCACCGCCAGCCACCGTCCCTTCCGCCCGACGTCCGCCAGCGCGCTGCCCGACGTCCGTCGTGCCCTGGTGTCGCCGCCCCTCGTCTGCCGCCCCCTGTGTTGCTCCCCTGCCTCCTTCTCCTCTGTATTCTTTAATACATAAAAAAAATATAGGGTATAATCTTTAAGCCTTTTATTTTATTAATTTAATTAATTTATGTTTATTAAAATAAGTTGTTAGTAGAGATAAGTAAATTGTTGGATCGTAAACGGTTAGCTTAGAGCTTGGGAACTGGCTGTTAAGTTGTTCCCAAGGCAGCGGAAGTAAATAAGCGCAGGTAAGTAAATGGCAATAAAATACAGTTCCCTTATACAGGAACCCCACTACAACCAACTAGTTGTATGGGTAAACCTCTACCTCCGCTTGAAGGATTTTGAATGACTTACTTGTATTATTGATTTGTTCCTTAGTTACAAACAACCAGATTCAAACTTCTCTATTCCTACGAGTTCTACCTAACTCTAGCAACACTAATGAATCTTATCAACTGGAGTTCCTAAGCGAACAACAACAACTAAACAAGTAACTCAAACCTTACACCAGCTCGCAATTCCCTTTCTCTTGGGAACCTGGCTTCGCCGTCGCCGAGATCAAACACTCGCCGCCCGGGACATCTCTTCTTTTCTCTTTCTCTTTCTTTTGTGAGTATATGTGAGTTCTAGGAGAAGTGCTAAAACCTAGAACTATTCATTTGGCTTTATACTCGATTGTATTTGGGCTTCAATCGTATCTTCCATGTTGTCCGAAATGTCCTTTTCTTGCAGCCCAAGTGTACATCCTTCACATGTGACTTTGATTTGAACTGGGTCAACTTCTTGAATCAATCGGACCGTTGGATCACTCGTGACAGTCTGATCCTCAGACTGTGCCTTCGTTCTGTCCAGGACAAGATCCCGCGATTTGCGCTGAGTGGTCCTTGTCGTCACATGAGAGTTCCCATGTCGTGGGAACTGTCTTCTTCTGAGTTCTTTTGGGAGAAACTCTTCATTGTGTAAGCTTGTGTTCTCTGGACATTCATGGGAGTTCCCATGCAATGGGAACTCTTCTCTTCAGAGTTCCTTGGAGAGAACCTCTTCATTGTGTTTTCCTGTGTCCTTTGGTCATTCATGGGAGTTCTTTGCTAAACCTGTGTTCCTTAGAAATACTTGATCAAAGCACGTTAGTTCCGATATGGTGTTTGTCATTATCAAAACTAGAGGACGATGTCGTTGTTCCGATGTTTAGAACCAGAGGTCCCAACACCGTCCCAACAATTTCCCCCTTTTTGATGATGACAAACCCATCACAAAAATAAGCAAGTATTTCTACGTATGTTGTGCAGATGAGTTCCTAAGCAAATTTCTAGGGAGCCACTTCTAGTGAACACTTAGATCGTACTTAGCTTTTTATGCATTTGTTCCCCCTTAGCTTAAGCATGTTCTGTGATAACTTTAACTTTAACTCATCTCGCATTTTTTGTCTTTCCCCCTTTTGACATCATCGAAAACAAATAACACATAAATAGGAAAGAAAGGAACACGCAATCATACTAAAAGCCATTTCATTACTTAAGCAAAAATATTTACAAGGGAACACAAGTACATTTTGTGGGAACATTAGGGAGAGGGGGAGAAAAGGGGAAGATCATGGGCTTCGAGGGAGCAGGAGTTCACTCAGTCTGTCCAAGGCATGGATGATCTTCTCTTGGTTCCCTGCCATCCTATCTAGAGTGTTGGCAATGTGCACCAACACTCGTGTGTTCCCATCCGCTGGGCCGTCACCCGAGGGAAGGGTCCCTTGGTCCTCCACAGGTTCCGAGAGACGCATCTTCTAGACCATAGAGATGTCCAGTTCCCTGCCTATGGTGACCTCTTCTTTGGAGGTGTCATAGAGGCCCTCTTTGAGCATGAGTTTCTTGATGAGGTCGGCGTAGGGAAGGGAGTGGGATGCCGAGGCCATGCACTTCTCCATGTGCCCTAGGATTATGCGAGGGAGATTGATGGGCTTCTTCAGGAGAAAGTGATAGAGGAGAATGGCGTCAGGAATGTTGATGTGAAGACGTTTCTCCTGGCGAGGGATCACCACGTTGATGATGAATTGATGGGCTAACTTGGCGATGAGATATAAGTGATGGGTCGACGTTCCAGTGGTGGGAACGCGGCCCTCATAGATGGTGTTGTAGATCTCATCGCTGTTGTACTCGCCCTAGTTCTTGGCGGGCAAGGCATTGAGACCTTGGACAGGGACTTGTAGTTGATGGCGAATGATGGAGGTTGTGAAGATGAAGTCATTGCCATTGAGGGAGAGAGTTCCCTGGGTGCCTTCTTCGTGGACGACGAAGTGGTTGTAGAAGAGGCGCACCTGAGAGGGATCCACACTCACTGCCTCATCACAGATGTGTTCCCATTCTTGGGCCTTGATCAGTTCCCACAATTGCCCGAGCCCTTGTTCTGTCAGTTGTTTTGCGGAGAGGATGAGAGGGGGAAGGAGCTTTCAATTTTCAGATACGTGCACCTTCTTGGGAGCAGTTCCCTTCCCTCTCTTGTTCTTGTTCCCCTTGGAGGCAGTAGCCTTGCGTTTTAGCTGGAGGGGTCAGCGGCTTCAATCATAAGAGGGAGGTCCCTTGATGCTTGGGGAACCTCCGACACCACCAATTGGTGCCCTGGAGTTGGGATGGTGGCAGGCTTTTTGGCAGCAGGAACCTCCTCTTGATCCTCAGCGTCATCGCTAGAGGTCCCTTCATCTTCGGAGGAGGTCAGCCCTGTCTCCTCTTCATCATCGTCTTGGTGACGAGTGCTAGGCCCAGTATTATCAGTCAAGGCTGGGACCTCATGTTCTGGAGCCTCTTTTTCTTGAGCCTCCGGTTCTTGGACCATGGTTTCTTGGGGCTCAATTACTGGCTTAGTGGAAGGCTCAGCGAGGACGCCTCGGAATTCATCCTCGAGGGCCTTGAGTTGGGCCTCTTATTCCTCAGTTCCCATGACTAAGGGAAGCTGCCCTTTGGCCTTTTTGCGAGCAATGAATCCGATAAGGAGATCATCCTCGTCGGAATCGAGGTCTATGGCGGTTTGAGAAGGAGGAGGGGAAGGGAGTTTTATTGTGGAGGGAGAAGATGGAGGGAGGGGAGAATTTTGTGGAGTTGGGACCTTGGGCGTGGAAGGAGGAGGAGTAGTGTTTGGTGCCTTAGGACTTGAGTTCCCAGGGGCAGATTTTGGAGGAGTGGGAGATTTAGCAGTGGGGGAGGTGGGTGAGGGAACTCTGGGGGAGGAAGAGGGTGAAGGAATCTTCTTTGGAGAAGATGAAGGAGGGTTAGCAGTGCCCTCAACTATGGGGAGAGAGGAGGAGGGTGTGGAATCCTTGGGACCAGAGGTCTCAGAGATAGGTTTGGGGCGTGGACGAAAGAGTTTGGCGATTTCGGATGGGTCTACGACGGCGTAAACGTCGGGTTTGGAGAGGTTGAGGACTTCCTCCATGTTGAGGTGAGATTTCTTCTTCGGTTCCTTGTAAGTGGAAGGAGAAGAGATTTGAGAGTGTTTGCATTTGGAGGATTTGTGTTTGGATTTGGAGGAGTGATGTTTGGATTTTTTGGGTTTTTTGTATTTGGATGGGGGTTCGGATCCGAAGGAATCTAGGATCTTGGTCCCTGAGGAGGAGATGGAGATGGGTTGAGAAGACGATGGAGGAGGATGGGATTGAGAAGATGTGGTGGTCGAGGAGGGTATGGTAAGGGTTTGCTCTGCCGGAGGAGGAGGAAGAGAGGGAGGAGGCATGAGAGGGCTCACATAATTGTAGAGCCCTGTGATTAGGACATCGCGAAGAACAGGATCTTGCTCTTTCTCGATGTCGGCTAACATGGAGAGGAAGAAAGTGCGAGGGTTTTTGTTGATCCACTCTTTGATTTCTTCGAATGAGTGGGTTAAAGTCATGGAAAGATTTGGGTGAAGAAAGGTTTTGGAAGTTTGCTAGAATTGGGAGGGAGAGTAGTTGCAGAGCGTGAGGGTTACAAGGAAGGATGAGGAGGAAGGAACCCAAAAATGGAAAAGTTGGGTTTTTATGTGAGAGAGAGAGACGAGGGTAGAAAGGGAAGTGTAGAAAGACCTCGATAACCATTGGCCAATGAGTTCGGAGGACCGTTTCAACTTCCATAGCACGCCTCTGACACGCGTCGTTTTCTTCCTTGGGAAGTCTTTGGAATTTTTGAATGCTTGGCCCAAAACGCTTCAGAGTCTGACACAATTTCCCGTTTCCCTAGTGACGTTTCATCTTTTCAGATCCAGTGTTCCCCTGCTTTTGCCTATCAGTTCCCATGATCTTTCGAAAAGGTCAAGTTGAGTGAAGTGGTTAAGGGAACTTACACACAAGTTCTTTGTGTGGGATGGGAACTTACAAAGGAACCAGACAATTACAACTCGATACAGGGATGAAAAGTTTGGCTCATGAGAGGCATTTGTCTGGCCCTTGGCTTAGGGTTGGTTTTATGATCAACCGTCATAGTGGCTTGTAGAAAGGGTTAGAGGGAATTCTGGTTGATCATCTTAGGCAAAAAAAAGAAGGAAAGTTCCCCTGTACATACAAAATGAAAGCAATAATTCCAAGTGTTCCCTATCATGCTTTTCTTAGTAAGACTAGTTAAGCATTGAGGGAGAGACAAACAGGGACTTGTTTAGTTTAGAGTTATCATCCCTAGAAGCATTCGAAAACGCTGGTAGGGACCTCTGTCTAAAGCCTTAGTGAGAATGTCCGCAATTTGCTCTTCAGTTCTACAATGTTCCATCAAGATGTTCCCATTTTCAACATTATCACGTAAGAAGTGATGCCTTATGTCTATATGCTTAGTTCGAGAATGATGCACAGGATTTTTGGAAATGTTAATGGCACTTGTATTATCACAAAGTATGGGAACTGGGCCAAAAGATATACCATAATCCTGAAGTTGAGACTTAAGCCATAGAACCTGGGAACAACATGATGCGGCAGCCACATATTCTGCTTCAGCTGTGGAGAGTGCCACTGAGTTTTGCTTCTTGGATCCCCATGAGACTTATCATGATCCTAGGAATTGGGCCATTCCCGATGTGCTCTTTCTATCAACCAGGTGCCCTGCAAAATCCGCATCTGTGTATGCAATGAGCTCAAGGGAACTGTTCCTTGGATACCAAAGGCACAAGTTATCGTTCCCTTTGAGATACCTGAAAATCCTCTTCACATCTTTCAGGTGTGATTCCATAGGGTTAGCTTGAAAACGAGCACAAAGACATACGGAGAACATGATATCAGGTCTACTAGCAGTTAAGTAGAGAAGGGACCCAATCATACCTCTATAGTTTCTTTGGTCCACACTTATACCTGTTTCATCCGCATTGAGCCTTGAGTTTGGAGAGATGGGAGTGTCAATGGGTTTGGAGTGTTCCATTCCATATTTGATCAGCATTTCACGAATATACTTCTGTTGATGAATCTTTGTTCCCTCCTTGGTTTGAGTGATTTGAAGTCCCAAGAAGAATGTGAGTTCCCCTATGAGACTCATCTCAAACTCACTGCTCATGAGGTTCTTAAACTTCTCTACAAGAGTTTCGTTAGTTGCTCCAAAAACTATGTCATCAACATATACTTGTACAATCAAGATATCTTTAGACTCTTTCTTTAGGAACAAAGTTTTGTCTATGGAACCTCGAAGATATCCATGAGACAAAAGGAACTGAGCAAACCTGTCATACCATGCTCGGGGAGCTTGTTTGAGACCATAGAGGGCCCTCTCCAAGAAGTAGACGTGGTTGGGTAGCTTTTCATCTTCAAATTCTGGGGGTTGAGCAACGTATACTTCTTCCTTGAGGTACCCATTGAGGAAGGATGTCTTCACATCCATCTGGTATAACTTGAATCCTTTGTGAGCTGCATAGGCTATGAGGAGACGGATTGCCTCAATTCGTGCCACTGGTGCGAAGGTTTCATTATAGTCGATTCCTTCCTCTTTTCTGTACCCTTGTGCAACCAGTCGTGCCTTGTTCCTAGCCACTGCACATGTGTCATCCAACTTGTTTCTGAAGACCCACCGAGTTCCTATGATGTTTTTGTTCTTGGGCCTAGGAACCAGTTTCCACACCTTGTTCCTCTCGAATTGATGCAGTTCCTCTTGCATGGCTTGGATCCAGTCTGGGTCTCTTAGGGATTCTTTGATGTTCTTGGGTTCCAACAAAGACACAAAGGCGTTGAAAGCACAAAAATTATTGAGAGAAGAGCGAGTGAGCACACCTTTGTCATAGGGAGTGATGATGTTCTCAATTGGGTGATCTTTCCTCTGTTGAAAATTTCTTGCACGAGTCTGTTCCCTTGCACTCGTTTCATCTCCAACTGAGGCTTCTTCTTCATGGGAACACCCGTCTTCAACTTCCTCGCTGAGTGTCTCTTCTGGATGTTCTGTCATGTTCTCTCTTTGTTCCCCCTGAACACTTGACTCTGGCAGGGTATTGTCTTGGGGAACTTGAGAGTTGGAAGTGTCATGAGGTTCTTCTGTTGAGGAAGGGACTTCGAGGGAGATTTGATCAGTGAGAGTTTGATCTCCTTCGTTGTTCCCTGGTTGTGGGAGACTGTTCCCACTTGGGTAGTCTTCATCTCTCTTCCTTGGTTCATCATCGTCATCTTCTTCTTTTTGTCTGACTAGCCTGAATAGAGTTCCCTTTGCTTGGGCCTCTGTTTCCATCTTTAGGGATTTTTCATCGAAGATGACGTGAATGCTTTCCTCTATCTTCTTGGTCCTCTTGTTAAAGATCCTGTACGCCTTGCTTTGAGAGGAGTACCCCAGAAATATTCCTTCATCACTCCTAGGATCAAACTTTCCAAGGTTATCCTTCCCATTGTTGTGCACAAAGCACTTGCATCTAAAGGTCCTAAGGTGAGAGATGTTGGGCTTTGTTCCTTTGATAAGCTCATAGGATGTCTTCTTGATCATGGGTCTGATAATGGCTCGATTGAGGATGTACGTTGTTGTGGAGATAGCTTCAGCCCTAAAGTACTCCGGAACACCACTTTCAAACATCATAGTTCTAGCCATGTCCTCCAAGGTCCTATTCTTTCTTTCGACAACACCGTTTTGCTGAGGAGTGTGAGGGGCCGAGAAATTATGAGAGATCCCATGCTTATCATAAAAGTTAAGGAACTCTGAGTTCTGGAACTCGGTTCCGTGGTCAGATCTGATGCGTTTCAGGTTGAGCCCCATGCTTACTTCTGTTCTCTTGATGAATGGCTCGAATTCTTTGAATGCTTCAGATTTTGCCTTCAAGAAAATAACCCAAGTGAATCTAGAAAAATCATCAATTAGAACATACATGTACCTTTTTCCACCATAGCTGGCTACTCGCATGGGACCACAGAGATCCATGTGAATTAGCTCTAAGGGCCTTGTACTGCTCACCACCTTTTTGGGTTTGAAAGAGTTCCTTGTTTGTTTTCCACGAACACATGCTTCACACATCTTGGCTCCTTCAAGGTTGATTCGTGGGAGACCAATGACTAGATCCTGTAGATATAGCTTCAAGATTTGACTCACACCTGCGTGTCCTAGCCTTCGGTGCCAGAGTTCCGTTTCATCATGGGAACTCGCAAGGCACAGTTTCCTTGGTGGTTCAAAATCTGTATCTACCACGTACACGTTGTTGGTCCTTCTTTCTCTCAGGATTACTTTGTTGGTTCTTTTGTTGATCACTAGGCATTCTTCTGAGTCGAAGGTGACCACATTGTTCCCTTGATCACACATCTGGGAGACACTCAAGAGATTGTATCCCAAATCCTTTACCAGATTGACATTTCTAACTTTGATTGATTGATTGAGCAATACTTCTCCTTTTCCTATGATTTCTCCCTTGTTTTTGTTGCCAAAGGAGACGTGGCCTCCTTCGGCTTGAGTGTGGAGTGAGATGAGGATGTCTTTGTTTCCGGTCATATGATTTGAGCATCCACTGTCTATGACCCATGTATTGTTCCCTCTCACTGCCACCTACAAGGAAAAATTAGTGTTTGGAGACCCAAGCAAGATGACTCTTGCCTGGTCCCTTGCAAGGAAAAATATTTTCATTCAAGACATAGTCAGCGATATTAATGCCACGAGTGTTCCCAAGTTTGGAGTTCTTTGGGTGTTTAGCATGTTGTTTTTGCTTTTTCAAGAATTCATGGTTTCTAAGGGTTTGAGCTCTCTTCTTGGGACATGCTTCCTTGAAGTGCCCATGAGCACCACAATTCCAACATGTCTTGTAGTATTCTCCCAGGTAGTACTTAGGATGAGGTCTTTGGATCCTATTTCTATCCATTGTTTCCTTGTTGTACACTCGTGACCCATTTCCTTTAGCAATCTGGACATAAAGCCTATGCCTAGTGTTCCCAGTGTAGTAGTCTTCCTTGCCATTTTTTCCACTTTCTAGGACCCTAATTTTTTCTTGGAGATGTGCATTCTTTTGTTTCTCACATTGAAGCTCTAGGGCCCTACACTCATTGATTTCATGTTCACTCAGAGGTGACTTCCCATTTTTAGGGCACTCAGACCTATATCCTATCCTGTGTCTGGCAGGTACGAATTTGGTTTGAGAACTTGAGGCCTCAGAGTTTTCATTCTTTTTGCTTAAGTTTTGTTGAAAGGCATTCTTATCACTTTCTAGGGACCTGATCTCATCCTCGAGTTCTACAATATGAGAGACATAGGACTGACACTTATCTAAGAGGGACACACAGCTTGAACAAGACTCAAGTCCAACCAATTCAGCATTAGATTGTTCTGATTTTTCTAACTTCTTTTGCAATTTAATGTTATCTTTGACAAGACTTGAAAGAATTTTCAACAACTCGGGTTTTTCATAGTTAGCTAAGGAAGCGAGAACAGATTCAGTAGTTACCTCACCGGGTTATTCCCCAGTGGTGTCTCCTATGGCCATTGCGCACATATCCGGTGGTGCCCATGATTCAGGATCTTGGTCCTCGTCATCGCTCCAGGTGACAATGTAGGCCTTCTTTCCTTGTCTTCGGTCGTTAGATCCCTGAGGGCACTCTTTCGCAAAGTGTCCCTTCTTGTAACACTTGTAGCATGTGACATCCGAGAGATCCTTTTCAGCAGGTTTTCTTTGGGAACTTTGTCCTTTCCATGAGTTCCCATTGTTCTTCTTGAACTTCCCTTTGTAGAAGGATCGAAGGGCCTTTGTTACAAGAACTAGCTCTCCATCCTCTTCTTCTTCAGATTCTTCATGTTGCTCTTGGACTGACTTGAGCATCTTTTCAAGTTTGAGAGCGATCCCTTGATGTGCTCGCTTTTGCTCCCTGTCTTCTTGCTTCCTTTTCTCATGTCCCACCAGTTTTCCAAAAACTTGGTGGAGCATAAGATTTCGGTTTTCAGGGTTCTCTTTGAACATCGTTCTTTCTTTTGCCCATTCACCAGTCAGTTCGTTGAACAGCTGTTGAACCTTCATTTTATCTGTGACTTCCTCTTTAGTGATCCCTAGACCAACCATCTTGGTGCAAAGTCCCTCGAATCGGGATTGGTAACTATCGACAGACTCTCCCATTTCCATTTGGAAGTTGAAGAACTCCCTTCTTGCATTCATCTGAAGATCTTCTCGGAGGTCTGAGTTCCCAATGTGCATCTGTTGGATGGCTTCCCACATTTCCTTGGCTGTGTCCAGGTTTGCCACCCTGTCGCAATCTTGAACAGTCATAGCATTTTTGAGTTATTGTTTCGCCTTGAAATTTGCCTCCATGCACTTGTATTCATTTGGTCCCCATTTGGTGAGGTCATTCTCAATGGTTGGATCAATTTTGAAGTTCCCCTTCTCTATGACGCACCAAGCTTGGTAGTCCTGACTACGCATCCAATCTTTTATGTCGCGTTGCCAGCTTTCAAATCTTCCAGTAATGAGCCTGGGAGGCTTACTGTTGTTGTGCCCGACCTGAGTGAGTTCGTGAGCCATATTGACACTTGCGATGCTAACACAAATCTAGAGCAACCTTGCTCTGATACCAATTGTTGGATCGTAAACAGTTAGCTTAGAGCTTGGGAACTGGTTGTTAAGTTGTTCCCAAGGCAGCGGAAGTAAATAAGCGCAGGTAAGTAAATGGCAATAAAACACAGTTCCCTTATAGAGGAACCCTTCTACAACCAACTAGTTGTATGGGTAAACCTCTACCTCCGCTTGGAGGATTTTGAATGACTTACTTGTATTATTGATTTGTTCCTAAGTTACAAACAACCAGATTCAAACTTCTCTGTTCCTACGAGTTCTCCCGAACTCTAGCAGCACTAATGAATCTTCTCAACTGGAGTTCCTAAGCGAACAACAATAACTAAACAAGTAACTCAAACCTTACACCAGCTCGCAGTTCCCTTTCTCTTGGGAACCTGGCTTCGCCGAGATCAAACACTCGTCGCCGGGGACTTCTCTTCTTTTCTCTTGCTCTTTCTTTTGTGAGTATATGTGAGTTCTGGGAGAAGTGCTAAAACCTAGCACTATTCATTTGGCTTTATACTCGATTGTATTTGGGCTTCAATCGTATCTTCCATGTTGTCCGAAATGTCCTTTTCTTGCAGCCCAAGTGTACATCCTTCACATGTGACTTTGATTTAAACTAGGTCAACTTCTTGAATCAATCGGACCGTTGGATCACTCGTGACAGTCTACTCCTCAGACTGTTCCTTCGTTCTGTCCAGGTTAGGATCCCGCGATTTGCGCTGAGTGGTCCTTGTCATCACATGAGAGTTCCCATGTCGTGGGAACTGTCTTCTTCAGAGTTCCTTTGGGAGAAACTGTTCATTGTGTAAGCTTGTGTTCTCTGGACATTCATGGGAGTTCCTATTGCATGGGAACTCTTTTCTTCAGAGTTCCTTGGAGAGAACCTCTTCATTGTGTTTTCCTGTGTCCTTTGATCATTCATGGGAGTTCTTTGCTAAACTTGTGTTCCTTAGAAATACTTGATCAAAGCACGTTAGTTCCCATATGGTGTTTGTCATTATCAAAACTAGAGGACGATGTTGTTGTTCCGATGTTTAGAACCAGAGGTCCCAACATCGTCCCAACATAAATCAAATAAGGATTATTTGCAAGTTTAAATCTAATAAAAATATTATGTGGAGATCTTGTTAGTTGAGAATTAGATTAAATCAAATAAATAAAGAATTTTGGATAATCTACTATTTTTATAAATTGCAAGACATGATTTATATTAATAATATTAAGAGCTCATGTAAATGTATATATATATATATATATATATATATATATATATAAAGTTATTAGTTTAAAGCTTGTAGCTTTCTATTATTAAAATACCTAGTAGAAGATTATAAAATAAAGGGCTATTATTTTTATAATATATCTCTAAGTGTAGAGAAATTAAGGACATATGAAATATTATATAATGATGATAGATTTGATAATAATTTATTATACAAATAAAATACTAATATTACATATCTAGAGAGCGGATCACGTGCGAATGGGCGCTAGGGTGCAAAAAGAGAACGCATCTAAACCGTCGATCTAGCTTGAATTATTTGGACGCGCGAAGCGCGTCCAAATAATTCATAAAAAAAAACGAGTGCGCGTGTAAACGACACGCTACCAGACGTACTTGTTGCCCAAGCTAACCCGAAAAAAAAGACAACTTTTTATTCTCTTTCCAAATCAAAACCAAAAAACCTCTTTCTTCCTCTGCGAAAATAAATCTTCTAAACTGGATTGAAAACACAACGATTTACGATCTTCGAAAGGAGCTTTGTTCAGATTTATGATTTTGAAGATCTCACTCGTCTAGATTAATGGAACCATGTAATAAAACGATTTTTTCCCTGATTAAAACTAATACAACACGATTTTGAAAAGTTTCATTGCAGATATCGTCAAAATTTGTTTATGTTTAAGCATTGCCAATAGGAAAACTCCCATTTTATGGTTTTGAGGGGCATTGCTATGATTTATTTGAGAAGACTGTACATTAGTTCATATTTTTTCAGAGATATCTCGGATTTGTTCATTGATATTACAAATTTCTTAATCCAATATTTGTTCATAGATATCAAGCATTTGTTTATAGATATCGCGGATTTGTTCATACCTATCATGCATTTGTTCAATAATATCAATTGTACGTGTAGTGTATACAAAATGTGTATTTATATGTTTCTTTTCCCTATAATGAAGGAAAAATAGAAGATAAAAAGGAATTAAAGATCGTGATCTCGCCTGGAAACACACATTACTACATACCGTTTTGTGATGACAACTTAAGACCTAAAGAGGGAATGTTGTTTAGAACCTGGGAACAAGGAGTAAATTTCTACAAGGCATACGCAGATGCATGTGGTTTCCAAGCACGTGCTGGTACAATTACAAAGTCTTCAGATGGAACTAACACTACAGTTTGGAAATACATGTTGTGTAATCGGGCAGGATTTAAAAACTCAACTCAAAAAGAAGAAGACAAAGAAGATGATGAAGATAATGATGAAGAAGATGATGAAGAGAATCATGATGAAGAAGGACAACAAGGAACAGTGAAAAAGCGAAAAAGAGTAACCCAAAGGTGTGGTTGCATTGCTAAACTGGCTATGAGACTTTCTGGAAGAAACGGATATGTTGATAAGAAATTTGAAGAGCGTTTGAAGATGGAAAAAAACACTTTGCAAAGAGCAATAGGAAACTGACCTCCTTCCATGAAGATTTCATCATGAATTGCATACGAGCCAACATTGGTACAAGCAAGTCATACAAACTCTACAAGGAGTTTGTTGGTTCATATCCAAAAATTGGCGCAACTATAATTGATTTCAAGAATTTTAAAAGAGATCTAAACTCCTTCATGATTGGGTGTGGTGCTCAAATGGTTATTGACAACTTGTTCAAGAAAAAAGAAAGATGTGACGCGTTTTTCTTTGAATATGATGTTGATGAACAACATCAATTAACCAAATTATTCTGGTGTGATCCTATTGCAAGGAAGAACTTCTCATATTTTGGAGATGTTGTCTCAGTTGATGCAACATACAAATCAAACAGGTATGAAAAAGGCTTATTTTTTATGAACAAATCGTATATATTGATGAACAAAATTAATACTTGCCTTCAGGAATTTACAATGAACAAATCGTATATACTGATGAACAAAATCACATATATTGATGAACAAATTTAATTTTGTGCCTTTCAGGTATGAAATGGTGTTTGTACCATTCACAGGGGTTGACAACAACAAGAAGAGCATTACTTTTGCCTTTGGGTTGCTTCTAATAGAAGATATCGAATCTTATGTCTGGCTATTCCAAAAATTCAAAGATGCATTCTCACTGATCAAGATCCTGCAGTAAGAGTGGCAATTGAAAAGGTTTTTGAAAAGGATGTGCATCGTTTCTGCATGTGGCATATCATGTTCAAGGTACCGTCAAAGGTTACAAATGATGTTTATAACAATGATCAATTCAGAAGCAAGTTCAACAAGCTTGTTTGGAGCAATGAAATTAGCCGGGAAGATTTTGAAGAAACTTGGCATTCCATTATTGCTGAATTTGGACTTGAATCAAACACTTGGTTGCCGCTGATGTTTGAGCTACGTCACTTACGGATTCCCTCGTACTTCAATGATGTAAACATGGGTGGACTTCTTAGAACAACATCAAGGTTTGAGAGCCAGAACTTCTTCTTCTCGCATTTCATTGGATCCACATCTTCTCTAGTTATCTTCATGATGTAGTTTGAGAGTGCAATTGATTCCCAAAGGCACAATAAGCAGAGGTTAGACTTTGAAACGTCAACGAGCTCCCCAACTCTAATGACACCATTGGATCTAGAGAAACATTGTGCATCTATTTACACCATAAATGTCTTCTATGACGTCCAGACATAAATTGTTGCTTCTGTATTTGAATGTGGTCTAAGCAATTTGTTCAAGGAAAACAACATTCACGAATATCACATTAACGAGCAGTTTGGGAAGGTACATGTTGTGAAACATGAGCTTCAAAACGAAGAGTTCATTTGCTCGTGCAATAAGTTCATCAATATCGGGATTCCATGCTGCCATATGTTTTTCGTATTCAAAAACATTGGGTTGAGGAAGGTGCCAGCTAAATACATCAAGAATAGATGGACGAAGACATCAAATCTGACTCCTACTTTTGAGATAGAAGGTTCAACAGTTGAACAATGTGATGTGATGAATGAGAAGAAGTTGTTGATTACTGATTTATTGGGCGAGGTACATTCTTGCATTAATGCCATAGGGGACAACATCGAACAACTCAAAGAGCTGATATGTTTCTTGAAGGAAAAAAAAGGAAACATATTTGAGCTTATTGGGAGGAGAATCATCTACATCAACAAGGCAGAGTTCAATCCAAACATTATTGGGAAGCAGACCGAGTGTTATTGAGGTACACCCTCCTGAACGAGCAATAACAAAAGGCAGGAAGAAAGAAGGGCGTATTATGGGAGGCAAAGAGAAGGCAATGAAGAAAGCAAACAAGGAGCAAAGGACTTGTGCAAAATGCAAGAAGCTTGGACACAACAGCAGGACATGCACCTATGTTCCCAATTAGATCTCTCATTAATCATTGATTTCTGATACATAATTGTTGCATTAGGGTGAAATGCATAGTATTCTTAATTGTCGCATTATCAATGAACAAAATTCGGGTTTTGGATGAACAATTAAGCAGTTAGTAATGAACAAATTTACTAAGTAATGAACAAAATCCTTTCATTTTTCAATAAAAAATGTATGAACAAAACCTAATGTTTTGATGAACAAATCTAAGTCATGGATGAACAAATCCAAGTTATTGATGAACAAAAATATAAACACCATTCTCAATCGATGATCAAATCGAATGTATGATGAACAAATCTAATGTGTTGATGAACAAATCGAATGTATCGATAAACAAATCTTAGGTGTTGATGAAAAAATTACGATAATACATGTTTATCTGAATCAAATGTCACTCTTAACACAAAAAGAACCTGTTCAATAATCATCATAATGACCAATCACAATTTCATTCTTCAATAAAAAATTCATTCTCAATCGATGAACAAATCGAAGATGCTGATGAACAAATCGAAGGTATCGATGAACAAATTACGATAAAATGATGTTTTCTGAATCAAAATGTATAACACAAAAGAACCTGTTCAATAAGCATCATTCACATTCCACAACTAAAAGAAAAAAGAAAAACCAAATGTCTGCACAATTCAATCCATACAAAACACCATAAACTGTATTCTAAACACAAACCATACAAAAACACTAAAACCATTTCCAAACTGTTTTCAACAAACACATGTCACTGTACATCACTTCTTATTCTTTGCCTTCCTTGTAAGAGGAGCACGAGATGCAATTGTCGGTTTACGCGGGACGAATTCTTGAACAAGCTTTTCAGCTGTTGACTTGTGCTCATTCAATGGACTCAACAACAACTCATTACAGTACCTTATCCTCAAGTCATCAAGTTGATGCTGATCGTGCTTATTGAGTACACATGCCCAACCAGACAAGCCGCTGCCGAACTACGTTTCCATGTGCCGCATCATAAAAATTCCACAATCAGTCTTGTTTCTGGTATCTCTCCATTTCATCTCAAGACGTTCATATGGAACCCTATCCACATCCTCGAAAAAAGTAGCCCTCGCATCCATCTTGAGCGTCTTCATAAGCTCGACAAAGAGCATTCTCTAAAAAAATAAACAACAATAAAACAAACAAAACTCATTCAATATTAAACACACGTGTCAATGATGAAAAACAAACTATTACAAAAAACAGCATAAAACTCACCAATTTAGCAGGTACGTGCTCATACTTTGCTTCCAAGGACACATCCGCCATCGAGTTATCAATTATGTGGAAACATGGCACTCTCACATTCAACACAATACAATAGTAATGCGATGCGGTACAAATAGGAAACACAAACTGTAAAAAATGCAGAGGGAAACAATCATGAAAAAACCTTATATTGATTAAAAACAACATAGTGAAGACTCAATCTTTCTAATGAACAAATAACTAATGCCTCTAAACAAACAAGAAGTACTGGTGAACAAATAAAAGAATATCAATGAACATAAAATGTCATACCAGGCCAATCTTGTGCACATTAATCCACTTGAATTTTCCAATACTTTCAAGAACGAAATTAATGAAAAACACTTTCGAATCCTCATCACTAAAATCCTTTTTCAGTGGAAAGACTTGCAAAATACATATAAGAATAAATTAGATTGAGAAAATTAAAAGTCATGAAATAAGACAATGTGAATATAAAAAAATTTTTACTTACCAAATCCTCAGGATCCATAAAAAACCTCAAGGGTTTTGTGTCGCTTTTCCACTGCTCTTGAATATTGAGATAACAGCTCCAAAGCCTGATGATATTTGTTTCCACTTCAGATTTTACCGCCATTGAAACAAAATCCTTTTTCATGGCGGATACATGCATCATCTTAAAGATTTCAACACTACACAAATCAGAAACATAAAAACAAAAAATGATAAATTTTAATAATAAAATCAACTTGAAAGATATAAAAAGAGCAATATGTAAAGAAAAAAAATACTATTCTACACATTGTTACCCTCTTTGACCAGGAATGTCTTCAATAAGCCAATCTAACAATTTCTTGGCCGCATGAGATACTTTTTCTGTCAAAACAACACTCATTCCCATGTAAGGTGACTTCACATAATCAGAAGGCTTAGATATTCTTTTATCAAGTACATCCTCACCAGTAAGTTTAACACCAACGGGAGTGTCAATCGAACTAGAACCAACCTCCTGCGCCTCATTCCTCATCTACAAATGTAAAAACACATATCATTCATCACACAAAAATACATAAAAAATCAATGGACAAAATGTCCTATAACTTATGAACAAATAAGCAAAAATCAATGAACAAATCAAGAATATCAATGAACAAACCTCATCCTGAATCTTGTTCAGCTCCTCTTCAAATTTCTTCTTTGCTTCAGCCTCCTTCATCTTATTTAACTCCTCTTGTTTCTTCTTCAACTCCATTCCAGTTCTCTTCAATTCTGCATCTTGTTCTTGTTTCCTCTTCTTTTTATCCTCTTCCTTTCTCTTCTCTTCATCAATCTTCTTTTTTGCCTCAGCATATTCCTTCTTCCTCTTCTCTTCTTCTTCTTCTTTCCTCTTCTTCCTTTCCTCTTTCCTCCTTTTCACCTCCTCTTGCTTTTTCTATTGTTCAACCTCCTCAATCCACTTCTTCTCTTTCTCCTCCGCCTCTCTCTCTTCCTCTCTTCCTCTTCAATGTTCCTCTTCTTCTCTTCCTCATCTAATTGTCTCCTTTTCTCTTCCTCCTCTTCCTTCTTTCTCTTCTCTTCCTCCTCAGCTAGTTGTCTCCTTTTCTCTTCCTCCTCTTCCCGCTTTCTCTTTTCTTCCTCTTCCTTCTTTCTATTCTCTTCCTCCTCAGTTAGTTGTCTCCTTTTCTCTTCCTCCTCTTCACACTTTTTCTTCTCTTCCTCTTCTCTTTGTCTCTTCTCTTCCTCCTCAGCTTCTTTTCTCTTTTTCTTAGCCTCCTCTTCCCACTTCTTCTTCTCTTCCTCTTTTGTTTTCCTCTTCTCTTCCTCCTCTTTCTTTCTCTTCTCCTCCTCTTGTATTAATGCATCCTCCCTCCTTATGGATTCCACCAACAAATCCTCTTCATGCTTCCTCTTTTCTTCTTCTTCTTCTTCTCTTATCCTCTTGTCCTCTTCATCCCTTTTCAACTTCTCTTCCTCTTCAATCCTTATCCTGTCTTCCTCAGCCTTTTTTCTAATTTGTTCATCAGTTAATCCCTTACAAACAAACGAAATCTTTAGTTCCTTCTTCCTTCTCACATCAACCTTCCTGGCCTCATCTTCTTGCATCATAACGCTTTCCCTAGCAATATCTGAAACACAAGCCCAATCATCCCTCAACGGGAACACACCCAGGTCAAAAGAAGGTAATTCAAAACGCTTCTTTGCCTTCATTGCAGCCTCAATTTCATCCAAGACCTTTGTAGCTTCCTCCCATAATGAATTTTGGCTTGGCGATTTAGAATCTTCTTGGGTGCTAGATTGGGATGATGATGATGCACACTTCAACCCCATGTATCAACCACAAAGGTCCTGGATGTTTATTCCCTAAATAAACAAGAGATACAAAAGCACAAATTCACACATGTATCAACCACAAATGTTTGATTTATTGGTGAACAAATGGAACTTACTTATGAACAAATGCATGTTTTCTTATGAACAAAGTGCAAGTTTCTTATGAACAAATGCCAGTTTCTGATGAACAAATGCAATGCCATTTTAAGTGAACAAATATACACAAATGAATGAACAAAAATTAAACACAAGATCACTAACACTTCCCCCACGCACGTATACCAAATCATTCCATTCAACTAACAAAGCACCAATCACCTATTGCAAAACCCAACATCAAAAACCTGGATAAGAACATCAAATACGCACATGCACACATAATTTGTATTTTATTCAAGTGGTAGGACCAAAACACACGACACACAATTTTTAAAAAGACGATTCATGCATTTTTTTATTCAGAAAAAGCACAAAACACCAAAATCGACACTATCAGCTTCAAACAACTCAAACAAAACACTAAAAAACACACAATTTATCAAACATTTACACTCGGCAAACACAAATAACAAAACGAAAAAACCTAGGGTTTCAGAAAAATTAAAACGAGAAATAAAAACCTCTTGAGATGAACTTTGCTTCTCCATCTAGAACTGGATTGAGGTTTCTAATGTCCTTAATGGTAAGAATCAAGCTCCAAATCGCTACGAAATAGTTCGATTCACACTTGAACTGCTTCAAAACCGCTTCGGAACTTTAAAAACTAAAAAGTGAGTGAGAGAGAAATGGCGAGAGAAGAGAAGACGAAGGAGTTTATAAAAAGCGCGTCTCCTAAACGCTCCGTGTGCCACTTTTCGTTTTTTTACAGTTTTTTTTAAAATAGAAGCAATCTCAACCGTACGTGTGATACGATCGAACGGCCAGGGAACTTTCGCATTTCTCACACACGCGGGCGTTCGCACGCGACTCTTGTTCGCATATCTATAAGTGTAGAGATTTCTAAAGTTATAATTTTATTTAATGACTATAGTGGTTATGATAACAAATTTAGTATATAATAATATATTGTTATGACATATCTCTAGGTGTAGAGATTTTAAAGATATAATCTTTATTTAATAAATATGGTAATTATGATGACAAGTTAATATATAATATAATAGTAATATTGCTAAGTTAGAATAGTTGCCTTGTATGAAAAGATAATGGAAAAATAGGAGAGATATTATAATTGGAACTAAGATATCTTATACAAATGCTTTTGATTATAAAATAAGATATTTTAAGGCATGATCATATATTTATACAAACTAAAGATATGGGAGGATATATGTAAATAAGGAAAATAAGTTTATTTTAATATTATGCTAAGTTTATAGAAAGCTTACTTTATAAAGTATATAGAAAGTTCTATTTATGTAAATACTAAGGAAAGAATGCCTAGTAATATTTTTACCTCTATTTTTATATAGTTTATATATTTAGATAAGGATTTTACTAAGATCATGCTTTAATAAAATATTCTTTGATGAGGAAATAATATTTTATTATTATGGATATTATTGGAAAATAAAGTGATATTATAATATCACTAAGTTAAGATATTTTAATAAGAAAATAAAGATAATATTGGTTTCCAAGAATGAAAATGTTTAAATAATAAGAATAAGGATTTTATGAGAATAAAAGGATATTACAAAGTTAAAATAATAATAAAGAAATATTATTATTTTATTTAGCCCCACCTAAATTATTATTATAATAATTTAGAATTTCATTCTCTTATATTAAATATACAAGAGAATGTCAAACTTTAAATAGAATTTAAAGAAAATTCGTATTTGAAGCTCGTTCGTAAATTTCCGTGTCGATAGGTCGAGAATTCATTCCGAGTCGTGGTCAATGTTTCCATCGTCTCCCTAGTTATACTCGTAAAAGCAAAGGCAAGTGGAATTTCCCATTGTAGCCTTTTATATATTCATTCCGTGAAATTTCTCGATGTTGGGAACAACTTGTTTGCTAGTAATAAACGAACCTAGGAATATCGATTGCTAGAAATAATGACCCCACTGTTATTGTTATTCCGCTATTTAATGTTTGATAGGATTATTATGCTAGCTTTGTTGTGGCCTTGATTGTTTACGGTCTCGTTAAGAGAACGGTGTTGAACGAACTAGTGAGGGGCGCGGACTAGCCGACGCCTCTATATAACTTACTAAGTCGTATGACTTTGCGCTTAAAGAACGACTTTCAGGATCATGATCCATGTTCGCTCCGATTGCAAGGAGGGATGGGTGGCACTCTAGCTAAGTGTCGGGAACCGTGTTTTCCCTTGGTGGATCGGGCCATTCAAGCCCCCACCCCCCTTTAAAAATCATTAACGAAATCGATATTTTCGTCACTATATAAGATAAGTGCCCAATGCACATTTAAAAGATACCAAAACCGGACCGATCTCAAATGATCGATCATGCTCTCTGTCCGCTCCAAGCGCGAGAGGTTTTCAACTTGTATGAATTAATAACGTTCCCAGCGTCCTTTCTACTCTAAAAGAAGTCTACAATCTAGTAGCTCTTCTTTCGATTAACGATCTATCTCCACTTGAGATACGTTCTTCTTCAAATCGAATAACCCCACATAAAGATCTATACTTCAAACACATACGATCATATCTCTCTCGTTAAAAAAATTACCAAATTACCCTAGGGAAGTTCCGTTCCCACTTGCTTAGTCTCTTAGACTAATTCTTCTTTTCCGCATTTTTGCCTGGCATATTCTCGCCCCTCGTGAAATATGTCAGACCCTAGGAATCTGAACAAGGCGTAGGCGAAGACGAAGGAAGGGCAAGGTTCACAAAGATGTATTTTTCGTACCATTTTGATTTATTTCGGATTATGTTCCAAGAACAAGTTTTTATATGTTTCGTCATCGGATATCATTTTGTTGAAACAATGTAAAACGGTTTGTACGAACAAAAGTCTCTCTCGAGAGCACCTTTTTATGAATTATGTTTATTTCCGCATTTTTATTGTTCAATATCATTCTAAAATCCTTGGGTGACTTTGGACGGTAAAATCCAAGGTCACTGGCGGTAATACCCAATGTTGTAAAATAGGGGTGTTACAATTATGGATCCCGAGGAGGATCCACAGGAGGATTCCGAGGAGGACCCCAACCTCCACATTGAAGCACTTGAGGACTAGCCAGTGCCGATCGCGCCACCCCCATCCCCGGTGTATGAACCCGAGGATTATCCCTCGGGAGAGGAGGAGATGGCTCCGGTCTACGAGCCCGAAGACTGCCCTGACGACGAGGACGAGGAGTTGGTGCCCGAGTACCAACCCGAGGAAGAAGGAGGAATTGTTCCCGACCTGAACTTCGAGCTTGGAGAAGAAGAGGGTGATGACTTCGAGCTGGAGTGGCAAGCTCAGGCCGAATGGGATGCCTGGCAACAAGAAAACCAAGAGTTCGAGGAGTTTGATGAGTCAGAGGAAGATGACTCGGACGGAGAAGTTATCGACCCAGCAGAGCCACCACCTCCCTTGATCCCGAGGATGGAGTTTGTTCCACCTCCACAAGCACCACCACCTCCCATGATCCCGAGAGTCGAGGTTGTTTCACCTCCACAAGCACCCGAGCCAGAGGGGCTCATGCCATTGGCCGACTTTTGGTGCCATGAAGACAATGAGCTTTTGCGGCGACTTCAGCTCGAATCCCTCAACCATGACCGCTCCGAGGAGAGGTTCCCTGGAACCCGACCATGGGGACCCACCGGCCGACCCACACTGTACGAGAGGGCAAGTCAAGCGCCTAGGGAGATACAAATGGATGGGTTCGTCGATTGGATGGAAGGAGAATCCTCCAACCGCCGGGCTCGTCAACCTTTGGTAAATGTTCCACCACCTCCCGGCGTCGTGCCCGCCGAAAACCGCAGGGTGAACATCGGTCTGCTGCAGAGTCACAAGGAAGAGTGGGTCAACGAGACGGCAAGGGAGCGAGAGGAGAGGCTTCAGCATAGGATTTGTATCGCGGAGCTACAGGCCCGTGAAAACCGTCGTCGCAGGAGGATTGAGCAAGACAATCTCCTCCTCAACAACGATACCGGGATCATTGATGAGACTCCCTTCGAGGAAGGCTTCCTCGACACATACACCGACCGCATCTAGATTACCCTAGCTTGTACTTTTCCATTTCCAAGAAGTGAGCATAGACCACTTCTCTCGACTTCGTTTTGTCTATAGGAAGTCGAGTCGGCATAGATTTTTCCCTTCCGTCCTTAGTGTAAACGTCTTATGCTATAAAGCCTTGTACTTCACTTTCATGAACAAATTCTAATAAAATTTCCTTTTCTTCACTAAAGCTTACGCGTTAATTCTTACTTATATTACTGAATTAACAAATGAAACAAACTTGAAACCTTTAGATGGTCAACACAAGAGCCAACAGTCGACGTGCCAACCCTAGCGGCGCGAGGGAAAGCCACAACGAAAGCCATTCCGAGGTCAGAGGTGAACCTCGAGTTAACCCTCCCCCTGCACCAGTGGCTCCGGTTGTACTCGATGAGGGTACAGTGGCAGCCTTACGCACTCTTGTACAACAATTGATACAAGAAGCTTTACTTGCTGCGGTAGCTAACCCAGCAAACACCGAGGTTCGAGAAGAAGTGCAAGAAGAAGCCCCAGTAGCAGAAGTCATTCCCGAGAAGCCAAAGGAAGTTAGCTTCGCTGAGGGAATCAAAACGTTTAACGCAATGAAGCCCGACTCATACGATGGGACAGGTGATCCGTCAGGGATCCAATACTGGTTCTCCCATGTCGATAGACTACTACGGAATGTGCACTGCTCGGAAGCAGACAAAGTGCATATGGCTTCTCTAAAGTTGAAAGAAGAAGTTGGTGAATGGTGGGAAAGTTCGAATCTATCCACTCGCCCCGATTTGAGCTGGGCTATGTTTAAAGACAAGATGATGCGTCGATTCTTCTCTTAGTCCATGAGAGATGAAAAGTTGGACGAACTCCACTCAGCAAAGATCCATGGGTTGAGTGTGCTCGAACGCGCCAAGAAGTTTAATCATCTTCTCCAGTACGCCGAGGATGAAATCACCACAGAGCAGCAGAAGATCAAGCGCTTTCACCGTTGGATGAGCGACACCATCAAACCCTGGATGGTTAATCGCTCCTTCAAAATGTTAGAGGAGTATGTGGACCATGCCCATAGAATGTAGACAACTCTCAAAGGCCCCGAGCACAAAAAGTTCGGTGGAGGAAAGCCTCACCACTGTGCAGAACCCGACCACCTCAACCGGAACTATCCGGAAGCTCCTAAGAAATGTTTCAACTGTGGGAAGGACGGACATCTTTGTCAGTTTTGTAAGCAACCAGCGAACCCGGCAAGCAGAACCCGCTCGAATACAGTTCCTCAGCGGCCCCAAGCATCAAACAGAACAACGGGAACTGCATCGGTCCAGTCTACAGCCTACAACAAGGGAAAGGGACCAATGCAACCTCAGGGACAAGGGCAGTGGCTGTACGAAATGCGCACCACCGACAAACCGGAGGAGCCTATCTGTCAAGGTACCCTCCATATCCCCTCTAAAGATGTTTTTATACTCTTCGATTTTGGTGCTTCGCATTCTTTCATATCCGAGAGATGTGTAGAACTCTTAGAATTAGATAACCTAGAAGAGTGTGAACCGTTTGTCGTGAACCTTCCAAATGGAGAAATAATTATAGGGGCAAAACAATTAGGTAGCTTTCCTTTATGCATTCAAGGAGGAATCTTTAACTCAAACTTGATAGGCATTCTGATGGACCCCTACGACATCATTCTCGGAAGAGATTGGTTGTCTCGGCATGGAGCGATAATCGATTTCTACACCCGAACCGTAACTATCAACTCAGGAGGGAAGCACATATCATTCTCGGAAGAGATTGGTTGTCTCGGCATGGAGCGATAATCGATTTCTACACCCGAACCGTAACTATCAACTCAGGAGGGAAGCACATATGCAAGTTCAAGGGAAAACGAGAAGAAGAAAATGGAAAGGTGATCAACGCCATGAAGGCCAGGAAGCTACTCCGACAGGGCTGTGTTGGGTATCTTTGCTACCTCGAGCCGACGGAGAAAAAGGTCATGGATATTCAAGAGATTCATGTAGCCATAGAATTTCCCGACGTCTTCCCAGAAGAACTCCCTATATTACCTCCTCGACGAGAAGTCGAATTTTCAATAAGCCTCGAGCCAGGAACCGCGCCCATCTCTAAGGCGCCCTACAGGATGGCCCCGCTAGAGATGAAAGAACTCAAGAGTCAGCTCGAAGAGCGGCTTGAGAAGGGTTTCATCCGACCGAGCGCTTCGCCTTGGGGAGCACCTGTGTTGTTTGTGAAAAAGAAGGATGGGACTCTCGCTTATGCATCGACTACAGAGAACTGAACAAGGTCACCATCAAGAACAAATATCCTCTTCCAAGGATAGACGACCTCCTAGATCAGCTTCGAGGTGCGAAATTTTTCTCAAAGATCGACCTGAGATCAGGTTACCATCAACTTCGGATCCGCAAGGAGGACATACCGAAGACAGCTTTCCACACCCGCTATGGCCACTACGAGTTTGTAGTGATGCCATTTGGGTTGACCAATGCACCTGCGGTATTCATGGACCTGATGCACCGATGCTTCCATGAATACCTCGACAAGTTTGTCATCGTCTTCATCGACGACATCCTAATCTACTCCGGAGATCAAGCTGAGCATGAAGAACATCTCCGAACTGTGCTACAGATTCTAAGGCACAACCATCTTTACGCCAAGTTGTCCAAGTGCGACTTATGGCTTAAAGAAGTGGCTTTCTTAGGCCACGTCATCAATCAAGATGGAGTTATAGTAGACCCAAAGAAAATTGAAGCAGTCTCAGAATGGAAGCAACCAAAGAATGTAAAAGAAATTCGCAGCTTCCTAGGACTTGCAGGGTACTACCGAAGGTTCGTCGAAGGGTTCTCAAAGATCGCCCTGCCCATGACGAAGCTACTCCGGAAAACCCAGAAGAAGTTTGTGTGGGATGAAAAGTGTGAAGAGAGCTTTCAAGAACTCAAGAGGCGCCTCACAAGTGCACCAGTGCTGACTCTGCCAGATGGACACGAAGATTATGTGGTCTTTAGTGATGCCTCAAAGCAAGGCTTGGGATGCGTGCTAATGCAGAAAGGGAAAGTAATCGCCTATGCATCCCGGCAACTCAAGGTCTATGAAGTGAATTATCCGACGCACGACCTCGAACTAGCAGCAGTGGTGTTTGCCTTAAAGATTTGGCGACATTACTTGTACGGTGTAAAATTTTACATTTTCACCGACCACGAGAGTTTGAAGTACGTGTTCACTCAGAAGGAACTGAACATGAGGCAAAGAAGATGGCTGGAACTGCTGAAAGACTACGACATCGAACTGCTCGACCACCCGGGCAAAGCTAACGTCGTAGCCGACGCTCTCAGTCGAAAGACGCAACCAGAGGGCTTAATCGCAATGCTAACAGTTCAGCCAAAGCTCCAACAAGAAATGATAAGAGAAGGCATCGAGGTTTGATTTTGAAGACAACAAGATGTCCGAAGGAACTTCTGGTGGCCAAACATGAAACAAGATGTTGCAGAGTTCATATCCAAGTGCTTAGTTTGTCAGAAAGTAAAGATCGAGCACAGAAGACCTGGAGGAAAATTGCGATCCCTTCCCGTGCCAGAATGGAAATGGGAGGATATCGCAATGGACTTTGTGACCGACCTGCCCAAGATAAAAAAAAGAAAAAGAAAAAGGATTCCATTTGGTTTATCGTGGATCGGATCACCAAGAGCGCCCATTTCATCGCCATTCAGAAGACATGGAAAGCTCCAAAATTGGCAGCAGTCTTCATCAAGGAAATAGTTCGCCTCCATGGAACCCCGAAGACAATTATCTCTGATCGAGATGGTCGTTTCATGGCTTCTTTTCGGAAAGAATTACATAAGGCCATGGGCACAGAACTGAAGTTTAGAACAGCTTTCCATCCTCAAACCAATGGTCAATCAGAAAGGACCATCCAAACTCTTGAAGACATGCTTCGAGCCTGTGCGCTAGACCGCACAACGAGTTGGGATGACAGCTTGAATCTTATAGAATTCAACTACAACAACAGTTGGCATTCCACCATCAAGATGGATCCCTTCGAGGCCTTCTACGGCCAGAAATGTCGTTCTCCACTCTGCTGGGACGACAATGCCGACAAGATACTCCTCGGACCGGAGCTAGTGGAAAGGACTGCCTCAGAGGTAGCTCTCATCCGTCAAAGAATGTTGACTGCTCAGACTCGACGGAAATCATATGCAGACCTGAAGAAGCGAGACATCGAGTTCATAGTAGGAGACAAGGTTTTCGTCAAAGTATCGCCCTTGAAAGGCGTCTTCCGCTTCGGGAAGCAAGGAAAGCTCAACCCTCGATATGTAGGACCCTTTGAGATCCTAGAAAGGGTAGGCAAACTAGATTATCGAGTTGCCTTATCGCCTTCAGCTCACCCCGTTCATAATGTGTTCCACGTGTCACTCCTAAGAAAGTATGTACCCGACGAGTCTCACGTGATCAACTTCGATGACGTGTAAATCCAGTCGGACGGCACCTATGAGGAGAGACCGCTTAGAATAGTAGAGCACCGAGTTAAGCAGTTACGCAACAAAGAAGTACCTCTAGTACGAGTACTTTGGTCCAAAGATGGCAATGAAGGTACTGATGAAACCCGAAATAAACTGTTCGCTAAATGACAAGAAACGTGATTACTTTATTCGATTGTGCAAACACTTGCTTTTTATTCAATGTTTATTCAACAACGAGGTTACAAGCCAACGAGGCCTAGAAACAAACGAAGCTTACACCGTAGATCTCCTACGAATATCCGAGATCTCGACCTAACAATGTTCGAGATCTCCTAATTGCTATGTGATTCTACTACCCCGGTGTTCCTTGATTGATCTTGGTGCGAGGCTGAGCTAAGAGTGTGATGAAGATGGCTTGTGAGGTTGTGTAGCGAGATCTTTGATGTAGATGAGAATTATGTGCGACTTGAAGTCTTTTTGTGAACTTCACTTGTCAATAGCGAGGTCTTTTGACGATGTTTCAATCACGTCGATCTTCAACGAGCAAGATAGTTCTTGAGTTCAAGATGTTTTTCGACCCCTTTTCCATGCGAGGTTCTCCTCTATTTATAGAGGATTGGGGAGTCGAGTTTTGATCATGGTCCGATGTGGGACGCCCGAGATCACGACTTCTGATTGGTCCGGGGGTGAGGTGGTCGGTGATTGGCTCGGGTAAACGGTGCTAGCTGAGTGGTCCGCGTGGGCGGGTGAGTCAGTAGAGTCGGTGGCGAGGTTTAGACCTCGCTACGAGGTCTCGGACGACCTCGCGGGATGAGAGCTTTGTTAATTTAAAAAGGTGGGTACGGTTATGGGCCCCAGGATCATCTTTGGGAATCCTGTCCGGTCTATTTGTTTTCTTGTACCCCGGGCCCACCTCTTACTTTACCATTTTGGACATCATCACAACCCCATGGCCTGGGGATCTCGCCCCGAGGGCCGCAGGGCATAAGTTCCTTGAGCCCGCGGGGTACGAGGTTTTGGAGGTTGGGGGGGCGCTCTGCGAGGTGTGAGGTTCTTATTTCTCTCTCCTCTTTTTGGCGCTTCAAAGTCTACCCCGCCGTCCTATCTTGTCAGAGTAGCTTCTAGGGCGCCACGTGGCTTTTCTCCCCTTTCGACCTCGCGTTCTCTTTCTCTGGTTGTTGTGCTCGATGTCTCAAACCTCTTTTCTTTTCCGGGTGTTCTCCTCTTGTGGCCTGGACGTCGTTCTTTCATGCCTAGGAGAGCTTCTGTGAGCCCCTCACCAGGCCTCGTGTTCAAAGCTCAAGAGAGATTCTACGAGGAGGTTTCCGAGTCCGTAGGGAGCGTAGAGCCTAGCGACTCCCGGAACCCGAGGTCTCCCTCGTTGGTTTTCAGCGAACCTTCTTCAAGCGACTCTGTTGTTTCCATCAACTCCTGCTTTCCTCAACTTCGTGCGTCGTCGGGTGTTGAAATGGCCTCGTCTTCTATCTCCGATGAGGTCGTCGCTGAGGTCGTTGTGAGGTCGTCCGACTCCTATGAGCCCGCGAGCTTCGCTGCAACCTATATTACTGACGCCGTGTCTTGCGTCCCTCCTGTCCTTAAGGAGAGGATCCCCATGTCTTCGTGTTGGAACGAGGCTTTTCTGTCCGAGGGGGTACCTACCGAACTAAAGCCTAAAGACCTCACGGATATTGCCAAGAACTTCACTTGGCCCGAGGGGGTCGAGCTAGCGCTCCCTGAAGAGGGTGGCTCCTCCTTGGACAACTACGAGAGGTGCGTGGTGGTACGCCTGTTTAGTCTCCAGGCGGGCTTCAGGTTACCGATGGCCCGACACTTCGTCGACTTCCTGTGGGCCATGCAGGTCTGCCCTGCATAGTTGTTTCCCAATGCCTGGAGGCTGATGTATGCCTACACGCTTCGCAGCCGCGAGCTTGGGGACGGGCCGAGTCTCGACAATATATCGACCCTGTTTCTACCGAGGAGGGAGCAAAAGTCCTGCCTTATCAACCTCAGCTTGTCGGGTATCAAGCTCACCACGGCCCCTTCGAACGTCGGGCCGTGGAAGAAGAATATGTTCCTGCTTCGAGATCTCACCGGGAGGTATCTCAATTTTCCCACGGCGTCGGGCAACTTCGTCTGGTCCGTGGGTCCGCATACGGTTGCCGAACTTAAGGCACTCAAAGCCCGATATGCTCCGGTGGAACAGGCGTCGTACCAGAAGTACCTGGCATAGGACCGGCTTGAGCGGTCCGGTCTGAGCCTCACCCTCCCCCCTCGCGAGGGTAAAGAGGGTACTTAATTTCTCTCTTGATTGTTTTTGTTATTTTCCCCTGTTTTTTAGGCTACGAGGCTGAGAACCTCGTTTAGCTTGCTTGGTTATATCTCGTTCCTTGCTTTTTAACTTACCTCGATGTTTTTCTTTGGCAGTGGACCTCTTTAACGCTCTAACCTTGAAGAAGTAGGGAAAGAGGCTTGTGACTTCTACTTCCACCGCCCCAGTTCCTCGAGGTCAAAAGGGGATTGTTATCAATGAACCGACGCTGCAGGTGAGGCCACCCACCTCGCAATCGAAGGCCACAGCCCCAACGCCGAAGGCGTTCGAGGCGAAGACGAGCGAGGGGGCCGCGACTAAAGGGGATGTCGCGAGAACGTCCTCCCAAGCCTCCCGAGGATCCGGTGATAAAGCCGGGTCCAAGAGAAAAGGCGCGGGGTCCCCCCGCGGGGAAAAAAAGGAAGAAGCAGAAGGGGGACGGCCAAGGGGGTACCCTAGGAGGCGAGATGATCGAGCGCCCTGGCTCCTTGAGCCGAGTTATCTCAGCCGTCGGGCCTCCTGCCGACAAGTTCCATTGCCCCGAACCCTCCCGGGGTGTGCCCAAGGATTAGGACAGGACAGATTGGAAAGAGGAGGTTGCATGGGCCAACAACCTCTCGGAGGCCGCTCTTAACGACGAGATCCTCCTCTATTCAGCGATGGTACGCCCTACTCTTACGAGGTTGCTTTTTTATCGATTCTATTATTATCGTTTTTGTTTTAACGTGCTCTTCGTTTGTTTCAGAATCACTTCTTCATGAACTATAACTGCGGTCGTGTCGGCCTCCTCCACAAGAAGATGGATAGGCTGGAGGCGAGGCTCAAAGAGCGCGACGCCGAGATCGAGAAGAAGGGAAAAGACCTCGCGGAGGCCGAGAAACGGGTTCGCGCTGCGGAGGTTGCAACGGCGGACGAGGCCAGGGATGCCGCTAGGGTCAGGGAGGAGATGAAGAAGGCGAAGGAGGAGGTTAGGGGTTTAAAGGAAGAGGTCGGGGATTTTAAGGACGAGGTTAAAAACCTCAAAGGTCAGCTATCCGCGGAGCACCAATTCTTCAGGGAGAAGGAAGCGGAGCTCCAGAAGGCTGAGGGTGAGATCAGCGACCTTCGGCGGCGCGTCGTCGAGCTTAATGAGGAAGTGGAGGCTGCTGGACCCCGGTACATGGACTCCACGGAGTACAAAGATGAATTGGTAGGGAACATACAAAAGATGTTCCGCCAGGCGGTCCGTATGGGGGTCAAGCAGGCGGTGGCAAAATACGGGCACATCGACCCCCGCATTTCCTTCTTCATCTCCAACTACACGGAGACTATGGGGGAAGAGGTCGGGGAGGAGCCCGAGGGACAATGCGAGTTCTTCCTCAAGGAAGATGGGACAGTGAACTCCGAGGCACCCTTTGCGGAGGACCTCGTTCAGGAAGGTCAGGATGCCATCGCTACGGGCCCACTTCCTACGTTCGATGCGCCGATCTCCCAGCCCGACGCCGTCTCCGTTTTGCCCGTCCTCGATGCTCCTACGGATGCTCCCATGGAACTTGCTACCGACGCCTTGAAAGACACCACCGCCGAGGCCTCAAAGAATTGAAGGGCGTTTCCTGTTTTTGTAATGTTTTTTTTATTCTGTTATGTTGGTGGCCCCACAGGGGTCTGTATTTAAACATCTCGGCCCTTGTGGTCTTTACTTTATGCGATTTCTTTTGCCTTATGGATGTGTTTGTGTTTCTTTGTTTTTAATTTACTTATATATATCCCGATCCAACCCCAGGTTCCGAGTGTCACCATATTTGTGGCATACTCGGGCCATATCGGGTGTTTGTTTTTGCCCCGAGCTTTCGAGTTTTGCTCGGATCTCGCATGACGATTGTTGTGCCAAGCTCATGAGCCTCGCTCGGACCTCGCATGTTGATTATTATGCCAAGGTCACGAGCCTCGCTCGGACCTTGCATGTCGAGGGGTGCATCTAAACACGATATTCTCCAACCCCAAGCGCGAAGCGAGGGGTGGACTTTAAACACGGGATTCTCCAACCCCAATCGGGAAGCGAGGGGTGGACTTAAACACGAGACTCTCCATCCCCAAGCGGGAAGCGAGGGGTGGACTTTAACACGAGATTCTCCAACCTCAAGCGGGAAGCGAGGGGTGGACTTTAACACGAGATTCTCCAACCCCAAGCGGGAAGCGAGTGGTGGACTTTAACACGAGATTCTCCAACCCCAAGCGGGAAGCGAGGGGTGGACTTTAACACGAGATTCTCCAACCCCAAGCGGGAGCGAGGGGTGGACTTAAACACGAGATTCTCCAACCCCAAGCGGGGAGCGAGGGGTGGACTTTAACACGAGATTCTCCAACCCCAAGCGGGAAGCGAGAGGTGGAATTTAACACGACTTTCTCCAACCCCAAGCGGGAAGCGAGGGGTGGACTTTAACACGAGATTCTCCAACCCATAGCGAGAAGCGATGGGTGGACTTCCACGAGATTCTCCAACCCCAAGCGGGAAGCGAGGGGTGGACTTTAACACGAGATTCTCCAACCACAAGCGGGAGCGAGGTGTGGACTTAAACACGAGATTCTCAAGCGAGGGGTGGACTTTAACACGAGATTCTCCAGCGAGGGGTGGACTTTAACATGAGATTCTCCAACCCCAAGCGGGAAGCGAGGGGTGGACTTTAACACGAGATTCTCCAACCCCAAGCGGGAAGCGAGGGGTGGACTTTAACACGAGATTCTCCAACCCCAAGTGAGAAGCGAGGGGTGGACTTTAAACACGGGATTCTCCGACCCCAAGCGGGAAGCGAGGGGTGGACTTTAAACACGAGATTCTTTGACCCCAAGCGGGAAGCGAGGGGTGGACTTAAACACGAGATTCTCCGACCCCAAGTGGGAAGCGAGGGGTGGACTTTAACACGAGATTCTCCAACCCCAAGCGGGAAGCGAGGGGTGGACTTTAACACGAGATTCTCCGACCCCAAGCGGGAAGCGAGGGGTGGACTTTAACACGAGATTCTCCAACCCCAAGCGGGAAGCGAGGGGTGGACTTTAACACTAGATGCTCCAACCCCAAGCGGGAAGCGAGGGGTGGACTTTAACACGAGATTCTCCAACTCCAAGCGCGAGCGAGGGGTGGACTTAAACACGAGATTCTCCAACCCCAAGCAACAGCGAGGGGTGGACTTAAACACGAGATTCTCCAACCCCAAGCGAGAGCGAGGGGTGGACTTAAACACGAGATTCTCCAGCCCCAAGCGGGGAGCGAGGGGTGGACTTTAACACGAGATTCTCCAACCCCAAGCGGAGAGCGAGGGGTGGGCTTTAACATGAGATTCTCCAACCCCAAGTGGGAAGCGAGGGGTGGACTTTAACACGAGATTCTCCAACCCCAAGCGGGAAGCGAGGGGTGGACTTTAACACGAGATTCTCCAACCCCAAGCGGGAAGCGAGGGGTGGACTAAAACACGATATTCTCCAACCCTAAGCGGGAGCGAGGGGTGGACTTAAACACGAGATTCTCCAACCCCAAGCGGGGAGCGAGGGGTGGACTTTAACACGAGATTCTCCAACCCCAAGCGGGAAGCGAGGGGTGGACTTTAACACGAGATTCTCCAACCCCAAGCGGGAAGCAAGGGGTGGACTTTAACACGAGATTCTCCAACCCCAAGCGGGAAGCGAGGGGTGGACTTAAACACGAGATTCTCCAACCCCAAGCGGGAAGCGAGGGGTGGACTTTAACACGAGATTCTCCAACCCCAAGCGGGAAGCGAGGGGTGGACTTAAACACGAGATTCTCCAACCCCAAGCGGGGAGCGAGGGGTGGACTTTAACACGAGATTCTCCCACCCTAAGCGAGAAGCGAGGGGTGGACTTTAACACGAGATTCTCCAACCCCAAGCGGGAAGCGAGGGGAGGAGTTTAACACGAGATTCTCCAACCCCAAGCGGGAGCGAGGGGTGGACTTAAACACGAGATTTTCATTTTTGAGAGAGTTTTGAAAATCCTGCAATCCTTTATTCAAAAAAGCTTGTAAGGAACAACAAAGTCTAGAGAGTTTACACATAATATTTTTTGAGCCGATCGACGTTCCACGTTTTGCTCATGGTACGTCCCTTGCTGTCTTTGAGCTTAAAAGCTCCGGGCGCGACCTCCTCGCCGAGGAGATATGGCCCTTCCCAGTTAGGATCCAATTTGCCACCTTCGGCACGCCTCAGAACGAGGTTACCTATGACCAAAAGACGAGGTCTGACCTTCTTGTCGTGATATACGGCCACGCACCGTTTGTACTCTCTGGAGCGTAGGTCAGCTACCTCGCGCAATTCGTCTTTGAATTGTAACTCGACTTTAAGGTTGGCCTCGTTCTCTTTTTCACTGAAGTCAAAAACCCTCGCCGATGGGACCAGGGTCTCCACGGGGACAAGCGCCTCCGCCCCGTAAGTTAGAGCGAAGGGTGTCTCGCCCGTTGCGCGGCGCGCAGTGGTGCGATATGTCCAGAGGACGAGCGGGAGCAGCTCTGCCCAGCGACCTTGCGTCATGCCCAGGCGCTTCTTTAGGTCGGTGAGGATGCGGGCGTTGACATTTTCTACCTGGCCGTTGGACTAGGGGTGGGCCACGGAGAAAAACTTGAGGGTTATGCCCAGGTCAGAGCAGAAAGTCCGAGTCTCTTCGCAGTCGAATTGGGGGCCATGATCAGCAATGATGGTCATGGGAACGCCGAAGCGACAAACGAGGTTCTTCCACAGGAAGTCGCAGACCTTTGCCCCGGTGATTTTCGCCATTGCTTGTTCCTCGATCCACTTCGTGAAGTAATCGACGACGACCAAGATGTACTGCACCTGGCCAGCCGCTTTGGGAAAGGGCCCGAGGATGTCCATCTCCCACATCGCGAACGGGCAGGGCGCGTGGATGGAGCGAAGACGGGAGGTCGGGATGTGCCGGAGGTTCCCGTGCTTCTGACATCCGTCGCATCTCTGGACATAGGCCTTCACATCTTGTCGGAGAGTGGGCCAAAAGTACCCCAGATGGATGATCTTATGTGCCAAAGCCCGCCAACCCGGGTGGCCGCCACAAGTTCCCTCATGTGCCTCGTAGAGGATGTGCTCCGTGACCTCGGGTGGCACGCACAGCAGGTTGGGCTCAGCGTAGCCTCAGCGGTAGAGTCGGCCGCCAATGACGCAATAGCGAGCCGCCTGCATTTTCAACTTCCTGGCCAGTGCGGGATCCTCTGGGAGGACACCGCTCTCCACATATCGCGTTATCGGGAACCTCCAATCCTCGATAGTGACGGAGAGAACCTCGCTGGATACACTTCGCGAGAGCTTTCTTTCCACCATCACGCGGTTCCCCACTTCCAAGGGAAGGGCAGATCTCAACCTCGCAAGAGCATCCGCCTTCGTGTTCGAGGTTCGCGAGATGGATTCTAACGCGAAGGTTTCTAGGCACGAGACCAGGGCCTTAACTTTCTCTCGGTATGCGGGCAGGGATCCCGTTCTGGTGTCGTACTGCCTGTTGAGTTGTCGCGCAACCAGCTCGGAGTCGGTGTAGACCCTGATTTTGCGGGCTCCACTAAGGAGCGCCATCTCTATTCCGGCGATCATGGCCTCATACTCGGCCTCGTTGTTGGTGGCATCAAAGGCGAAGTTAAGGGCATACTCCGTCTCGATCGAGGGACCAGCGAGGAATATGCCAGCCCCGCCACCGGCATCACACCGTGAGCCATCAACGAATACCTTCCGCTCTTTCGAGCTTGCGTCGGTTTCGGGGAAGGTGACCTCCACCATGAAGTCGGTGAGGGCCTGCCCCTTCATCGCAGTCCGCGGGAGGTAGCTGATGTCGAACTCAGAGAGATCGACTGCCCATTTTGTCATCCGCCCGGAGAGGGCGGGCTGATGGAGGATTTATCGAAGTGGGAGGTCGGATAGGACCTGAATGGGATGCGCGTGGAAGTAAGGACGTAAACGCCTCGCGGCGGTCACAACCGCCAGCGCCATCTTTTCCGTCAGGGAGTATCGTTGCTCCGCAGGTTGGAGTACGCGACTCACGAAGTACACCGGGTGCATGGCATGTCTGGTCAGCACCGTGCTGACTGTCTCCGGGCTTACTGCCACGTACATTTGCAAGTCTTCGCCCGCCAATGGAGGCGACAATGTGGGGAGTTTTGTAAGGAAGGTCTTTAACTCGGAGAAAGCAACCTCGAGGCCCTCGTCCCAAACGAACTTGTCGTTTTTCTTGAGAGAGGAAAAAAAGGGAAGAGACTTGTCCGCTAAACGGGAGCAAAACCTTCCCAGGTAGTTTATAGCGTCGTTGAGCCGCTGTACCTCAGTTCGCGACCTTGGAGACCTCATTGAGAGGATCGACTCGACCTTGGCGGGGTTGACGTCGATCCCACGCTCGCTGATCATGAAGCCTAAGAACTTCCCCGAGGATACACCGAAGACGCACTTCTCGGGGTTCAGGCTGAGGCGGTTGTGCTTGAGGGTGTTGAAAACCTCAGCGAGGTCGACCAAATGCTCCTCGGGGCTTTTGCTCCGTACCACAATGTCGTCGACGTAGGCCGACACGTTTCTCCCCAGGTGGTTTTTGAAAACCCGGTCAATGAGACGCTGGAAAGTGGCCCCAGCGTTTTTAAGGCCAAAGGGCATGACCTTGTAGCAGTATGTCCCCCGCTGTGTGATGAAGGATGGCTCCTCCTCGTCAGGTGGATTCATCGAGATCTGATTGTATCCCGAGTATGCGTCGAGGAATCTTAATACCTCGTGGCCCGCAGTTGAATCAACGAGCTCGTCAATCGAGGGTAGGGGGTAGCTGTCCTTGGGACACGCCTTGTTGAGGTCCTTGAAGTCCACGCACATCCGTCATTTGCCGCTGGCTTTCTTGACCAATACGATGTTGGACAGCGATCTCGGATACTGGACCTCACGGATGAATTCCGCGGCCAGTAGCTTTGCCACCTCGTCATTAGCGGCGTTTGCCCTTTCTTCATTCATTTTTCTCCGTCGCTGCACCACGGGGCGAGTGGTGACATCGATATTCAGGGAGTGCTGGGCCACGGTTCGGGGGACACCGAGGAGGTCTTTTGTTGTCCAGGCGAACACGTTGCGGGATTCGGCGAGCAAGGCTTCTAGTGACGTTGCGGACGCCCTGGTGAGACATTCCCCCAAGTAGATTTTCTCAGATTTGTTCTCGAAGGGGGATACCACCCTTCTCTCTACCTCAGGGGTGGGGATTGTGAAGTCCCAGAACTCGAGGTCGGCCTCGCCGGAGGACTCCACCATAAATACTGGGCACTTTTGTTTTGCCGAGGTCACGTAGCAGACGCGGCCCGCTTTCTAGTTGCCCTTCACCTCCCCGACGCCGTCGTCGACGGGGAACTTCATTTTGAGGTGGTAAATGGATACCACCGCCTGAAACTTCATCAGGGAGAACCTCCCGATGATTGCGTTGTAGGCCGAGGGCAGGTGTACCACTGTAAATTCCACCATCTCGGTTCTTCTTGTCGAGCCGGTGCCGAGCGTCATCCAAAGGTCTATGAGGCCGGCGACGTCGACTTCGTTTCCCGAGAAGGAGGTGAGTTTTCAGCGTAAGGCTTAAGGGACGTTGCGGAGATGCCTAATTGCTCGAAGGCGCCAAAGTACATGATGTCCACGGAGGACCCTGTGTCCACCAGTACTCGCTTCACCATTTTTTAGCGCAATTGAGCATGGACTACCAAGGGGTCGGAGTGCGGCATGTGGAGTCCCTCGGCGTCCTCGGAGGTGAAGGCCAAGACTGCGTGGGACCGCGAGGTTTGCGCAACGCTGTACACCGAGGGCTCGTGGTAGCCTGCCCTCGCGTACCTTTTCCTCTCCGCTTGGCTTGATCCGGCAAGCGAGGGTCCACCCGAGATGGTATGGATATACCCGTCAGGTGTTGCCGTCTGCCCGGAGCGGGCCTGCTTCGCAGGGGGTTGTTGCTCAACGTAGTTGGCCCGAGGCCGGGCCGGACCTTGTTGTACGGTGTTGGCTCCCGATGCGGGGTTGGCGCGTCCCTTTTCATTTGGGTTGTACGCGGGGCCACCCTTACTCTTATAACCCCGTGGCCTCCCGCCGAAGCAGCTCCAACCTCCACCGCGGTTGTTATGGTGGTTATTCCGGTTGTCATTGTTGTTGTTGTTCCAGTTGTTGTTGTTGTTTCGGTTGCTATTGTTATTGTTGTTGTAGTTGACGAGGTTGTGGGTCTGCGTTACATACGCATCTCTCGCGGCTGGAGCGGTCACTTTTGCCTTCCCTTTAGCCTCGGCGATGATTTCCTTGTCGATCCTCGGTCGTGAGCTCTGATTGGCGGCATCCTCGGCGTATACTTGGGCCGTGATCCGGGCACACAGGCCGTCGTACGTCGTGGGCATTTATAGAAAATGTAGGTCTTGAAGGGACCTGGACACAGGTTGCCCATGAGGATATCTCGCACCGATGCTTGATCGATGTGTGCGATCTCCGCGACCGCGGTGGTGAACGTCATAAACAAGGTGCCCAACTGCTCGCTCTCCCCCTGCTCAATATCGCGGAGATCCCGCATGTTCTTCCTGCGCTTCCTCGAGCCGTTAAAGTGCGTGATAAAGGACTCACACAACTGAGAGAACGAAGCCACCGACTCTACTTTGAAGCTTATGAACCACGTCATTGCAGCCTTGTCCAAGGTGGTCGGGAAGATGCGGCAGAATATGGCGTCGTTGTAGGAGTTGACGTTAATCTGGACGGCGAAGTGCTTTACGTGGTCTTCGGGGTCGGTCGTGCTGTCGTAGAGCCCCATTTGTGGCCAATGGAAACCTTTGGGCATGGGTGCCTCTTGGATCTTGGTCACAAAGAGGTTACGATACCCAGCCTCGACGGGTTGTCGGCGCGACCTCGACTTCAGAGGGTGCCTCGTTGTCGTTGGCCTCGTGTTGGTGGGATGCAGAGCTCTCCCCGCCATCTCGGACAGCTCTGGGTCTTGCATTCTCGAATGTCGCGACTAGGACCGCAAGATCTACATGGGATCCCGGGGAGGCCTCTCCGTTGATGAGCTGTTGGTGGAGGTCTCATGTCCCGGCACATGTCTAGGGACGTACGCGGGTACATTCTCGGAGTGAGGTTCCCCCGGGGGAACGGGGACGTATGAAGGGGCGAAGCCCTGTTGGTATTGCCCATAAACCGGGTAGGGGTATGGGTTAGGGGGTGCGCTGCCTTGCTCGTACCCTTGGAAGGGGCATGGGTTTTGCGGGGCGGTATATGTCCAGCCCGGGGGGACCACGAACGGGCAGCCCGGAGGCCCCGCGCATGTCCACTGCGCGGTTTCCGGCATGTTATCGGGGTGTTGGGGGAAGAAATTGTTTGGGCAGGCCATTATGAGAGGATCGAAGCCAAGATTTGCACAAATCGAGGAATTGCTTAGGATGAAAAAGTTCCCACAGACGGCGCCAGTGATGAAACCCGAAATAAACTGTTCGTTAAATGACAAGAAACGGGATTACTTTATTCGATTGTGCAAACACTTGCTTTTTATTCAATGTTTATTCAACAGCGAGGTTACAAGCCAACGAGACCTAGAAACAAACAAAGCTTACACCCTAGATCTCCTACGAATATCCGAGATCTCGACCTAACAATGTTGGAGATCTCCTAATTGCTATGTGATTCTACTACCCCGGTGTTCCTTGATTGATCTTGGTGCGAGGCTGAGCTAAGAGTGTGATGAAGATGGCTTGTGAGGTTGTGTAGCGAGATCTTTGATGTAGATGAGAATTCTGTGCGACTTGAAGTCTTTTTGTGAACTTCACTTGTCAATAGAGAGGTCTTTTGACGATGTTTCAATCACGTCGATCTTCAACGAGCAAGATAGTTCTTGAGTTCAAGAAGTTTTTCGACCCCTTTTCCATGCGAGGTTCTCCTCTATTTATAGAGGATTGGGGAGTCGAGTTTTAATCATGGTCCGATGTGGGACGCCCGAGATCACGAATTCTAATTGGTCCGGGGGTGAGGTGGCCGGTGATTGACTCGGGGAAACGGTGCTAGCTGAGTGGTCCGCGTGGGCGGGCGAGTCGGTAGAGTCGGTGGCGAGGTTTAGACCTCGCTACGAGGTCTCGGACGACCTCGCGGGGATGGGAGCTTTGTTAATTTAAAAAGGTGGGTACGGTTGTGGGCCCCAGGATCATCTTTGGGAATCCCGTCGGGTCTGTTTGTTTTCTTGTACCCCGGGCCCACCTCTTACTTTATCATTTTGGACATCATCATGTACAACTTGGAAAACTTGGGAAACCGAGCAAGATATGCAGAGACGTTTTCCCCAGTTAATGTCTTCCTAAGTACCATTAGTATTATCTTTTTAAGGGGGTACTAGACCTCGTAGTGTCCTCACAAGTTGTGAGTTTTGTAGATGTCTTTCTTTTCCATCTCGGTACCGCTCTACTTTTTCCTAGTTTCGGGGACGAAACTAATTTTTAAGGGGGTACTATTGTAATATCCGCAATATTCCAAGGTTTTAAAACCGAATATAATATAATATTTATATTTAAAATCTTTTTCTCTTTTTTTTTGGTTTGGAAACGGAGCAGGGCTCCTGCGGTAGTACTTTATTTATTAATAAGTAGAAACGTTCCCAATAACGAGGTGTACATCCGAATTAAGAACATTAGCAAAGCTTGAGTGAACATAAAAAAATTCTACTAAAGTAGTATCTAGAACAAGAGTAATATATTATAATAACCCTTATTTTCTCTTTGAAAAGGAGATTCTTAAGTAAATTAAATTAAATAAAATTCAAGAATGCTTTACGAGGGTTATGAATAAATAAAAAGCATTTTAAAATAAAAATAATGCTTCATAAATTCGGTTTTATTAAATAAAGAGGGGTACAACAAGTCACTAAAAACATAATAAAAATTCAGTAAAAAGGATGCAAGAGCCAGGACTTGAATCCGAGACCTCTTGCAATCCCGTCTCACACGCCCCTCCCTCAAATCCGCTAGACTAATGTGACTTTCTATTCATCCACCCCACCCTTTTAATTTTATAACCAAATTGGTCTTCTTCTTCCCAAGAGAACATCGGACTTTGTCTGACTTGATGTAACGTTGATTTGAAATCAGCCATTGCATGCACCTTCCTTCTCCTTCTCCCTCTCTTTTGCTTGCAAGACCAACCTTCTTGCATCAACATCTCATCACCTCCAACAAACACACCCTTGCTCAATAGTTGAGCATCACCTTCCTCTCCATTGGTTCATCTCCATGGCCATGGATTGAGAGGTTGCTCTCCTTTGCTTATATAAAGGGCCTTAAACCTCCTCCAAGCACACACATTCATCCCTTCTCCTCTCCTCTTAGTGAATTGCTCTCAAATTAGTCCAAAAATCATCCTTCAAGTGTTAGTTCTTCCCTTCCAAAACACCATTGTAGCCCCTCAAAAGTTCCTCCTCTTTCCTCCTTTGAGCACCGCCGACCACCGTCCCTGCCGCCCGACGTCCACCAGCGCGCCGCCCGACATCCGCCGTGCCCTGGTGTCGCCGCCCCTCGTCCGCCGCCCCCTACGTTGCTCCCCTGCCTCCTCCTCCTCCTCTGTATTCTGTAATACAGAAAACAAATTATAGGGTATAATCTTTAACCCTTTTATTTTATTAATTTAATTAATTTATGTTTATTAAAATAAGTTGTTATTAGAGATAAGTAAATCAAATAAGGATTATTTGCAAGTTTAAATCTAATAAAAATATTATGTGGAGATCTTGTTAGTTGAGAATTAGATTAAATCAAATAAATAAAGAATTTTGGATAATCTACTATTTTTATAAATTGCAAGACATGATTTATATTAATAATATTAAGAGCTCATGTAAAAGTATTTATATATATAAAGTTATTAGTTTAAAGCTTGTAGCTTTCTATTATTAAAATACCTAGTAGAAGATTATAAAATAAAGGGCTATTATTTTTATAATATATCTCTAAGTGTAGAGAAATTAAGGACATATGAACTATTTTATAATGATAATAGATTTAATAATAATTTATTATACAAATAAAATACTAATATTAAATATCTATAAGTGTAGAGATTTCTAAAGTTATAATTTTATTTAATGACTATAGTGGTTATGATAATAAATTTAGTATATAATAATATATTATTATGACATATCTCTAGGTGTAGAGATTTTAAAGATATAATCTTTATTTAATAAATATGGTAATTATGATGACAAGTTAATATATAATATAATATGTAATATTGCTAAGTTAGAAAAGTTGCCTTGTATGAAAAGATAATGGAAAAATAGGAGAGATATTATAATTGGAACTAAGATATCTTATACAAATATTTTTTATTATAAAATAAGATATTTTAAGGCATGATCATATATTTATACAAACTAAAGATATGGGAGGATATATGTAACTAAGGAAAATAAGTTTATTTTAATATTATGCTAAGTTTATAGAAAGCTTACTTTATAAAGTATATAGAAAGTTCTATTTATGTAAATACTAAGGAAAGAATGCCTAGTAATATTTTTACCTCTATTTTTATATAGTTTATATATTTAGATAAGGATTTTACTAAGATCATGCTTTAATAAAATATTCTTTGATGAGGAAATAATATTTTATTATTATGGATATTATTGGAAAATAAAGTGATATTATAATAGGATGAATTAATTAAATAGCAAAAAAAAGCCTAATTAGGTGGATATTAAGGAGTGTGCAAAAATTAGGTAAATGGCAAAAAACCCCATCCCCCACCCCCACCCCACTCCCACCGAGTTGACTCGGTCGTTGACCGGGTTGACTCGCCCGTTGACCGAGTTGACTCGGTCGTTGACCGACCGTTGACCGGGCGTTGACCGATCGTTGACCGGCGTTGACCATCATCACTATCATCATTTTCAAAACCGTCATCAAAATTTTTTCGCCGTCATCACAATTTATTTCATTGTCATCACAATTTTTTGATGACAAAAAGTGTAATGAAAGGTAAAAAAGTGTTATCAAAATGTCTTGATGACATTTTTTGATGACAAAAAGTATAATTGAAGGCATTCAACCACATAAAAAATCGTCATCCCCCGTCATCACAATTTTTTCACCGTCATCACAATTTTTGATGACAAAAAAGTGTAATAAAAGGTAAAAAGTGTCATCAAAATGTCTTAATGACACTTTTTGATGACAAAAAGTATCATCAAAGGCATTCAACCACATAAAAACAACCGTCATCACTGTCATCACAATTTATTTCACCGTCATCAAAATTTTTGATGACAAAAAGTGTAATAAAAGGCAAAAAGTGTCATCAAAATGTTTTGATGACAACTTATTGATAACAAAAAGTATCATTAAAGGCATTCAACCATATAAAAACAACCGTCATCACACGGTTCGAACCGTCATCAACTGTCATCACTTGTCATCGTTACTTGATGACGGTTTGATTGTCATCAACTATCATCACTACTTGATGACGGTTCGATTAATTTGTCATCAAAAGGGCCTTGATGACAAACAAGTGTCATCAAACTATCATCACTTAAGCGTCATCAAGTATGTGTCATCACTATCATCACTGTCATCACTACTTGATGACGGTTTGATTGTCATCAACTATCAGCATAAATGTCATCTCTACTTGATGACAGTTCAATTCTCATCAATCGTCATCGCTATTTGATAACGGTTCGATTGTCATCAGTTATCATCACTACTTGATGACGGTTCGATTAATTTGTCATCAAAAGGGCCTTGATGACAATGGTCTTGAAGACAAACAACCGTCATCAAGTGTCATCACTCAAAATTTGTTCGTTTTTATCATCATCACAAAAAATAGTTGTCATCAAATCACATCACCACATAACAATAGTTGTCATCACCGCATAAAAAATAATTGTCATCACAATATTTATCATCACGTTTAAATTTTAGTGTCATAAAATATCATCACGTTTAATTTTTTAGTGTCATCACATATAATTTTTAGTATCATTATTCAAGTGTCATCAAATATGTGATCATCACGTACGATTTTTTCATAAACTGTCATCACTACTTGATGACGATTTAATTGTCATCAACTTCATCACAAATGTCATCTCTACTTGATGACGGTTCGATTGTCGTCAACTGTCATCGCTACTTGATGACAGTTTGATTGAATGCAATCAAAGATCATCACTAAATATAAACATGTCATCAAAAAAATTAAATGCAATCAAAGATCATTAGTAAGCCTATGTGGGATTTGAACCCACATCATTATGCATTAAGCACATTGCTCTACCATTTGAACTAATAGGCTAACCAATATAATGCACAAAAAACACCTAACAATCAGCAATGTGTCACAAATGATTACATCAAAAAATCGCAGGAGTACAATTAATCATTTTAATTATTTCTCACTAGTAATTCATACGTACTAAAAGTGTGATAATTAATCATCATTTGGATAGTCAACAAATGATTACATGCTGCATATTGCATTTTCAAGTTTTCAATAGGCTCATTTGAACAGTGAATCATAACCTACATTCATATTAAATATGTACAACTCCAGAAATGTACGTGGTCTTACCTCCATCTTTATGATTAACTAATAAGTTACTCGCCTCCATCCGATCCAGACGGTGAGGAGCTATCACTATCAGAATCTGCATGACAAAATGCATGAGTTAAAATCTACTAATTAACTCTAGGTTCTGTCCTGCAGTGGTAATCTGATTTAAAAAACGTCAGACTAGAACAATAAAAATCAACACAATCAACCGACGATCGATGTCAACAACAACCAAATTAAATTCACTCAAACAACAGATACTACGAGATATTGATACCACTTGTACCTCGATTTTCACAATCCTCTTTGATGAAGTTCTGGTCAGAAACCTCTGCTAGATGATTTCAAGACCGGGGAAATGGCACATACTAAACCAATGTTCCTACAACAGAAGCAAGAAATCAAATTTAAGAAACAAAAAAATAAAAACAAATTTTACTTCGAACTAAATCACCAACACGTCAGATTTTATGAAATGCCTAATTTTTTGATCTAGAAGCAAGACTCTCGATTCATCACATGTTTAGAGTTCAGAATCACATACCATGCTTTCCTTCTGCCTCCTCTTCTCAGCCTTCAAAGTGAACTCACACAAACTCAGAATTGCAACTCAATCATCAACATCAAATGCCTAATTTTTTGCCTTGCTTAGAATTACAACTTTTCTAGAGGCTTTCTGTTTGATAATGAATTAAATCATACAACAATCGATACTAGGAAACTTCCAACTCACCAACTTGATAGCTACTTCATTGCCACCAGCTTTTCAGCCTCCCTCAAAAACTCCCCAGCCAACTTCACTCAGCATGATAGCTTTTCAGCTTTTCAGCCTCCTTTATAGACTCGAACGACGCCGGCAAATTAATCTCCGCCCCGACACCACCTTCTCCTCCCAAACTCCACCGCATTCACGGTCGCAAACATATTAGATTTAAGAGAAATTCATCCAGAATTCCCCGATCAATCGGAGCTGAGAACACAAAGAGGAATAATTACCTGAGACAGCAATGGCGATTCCTTACTCCTCTTCTGCATTTCCTTCACTCTTCGGGATCGAATCGGCGAAAATCCCTTATCAATCGAGAAAAGCAAAACCGAAACGAACAATTAGGTTTCCGATTCGATTGATTCAAAACACAACAAGACGCGAAATCCATTCGAGATTCAGTACCATGATGCATTGAAGATGGAGCTGCTTCAATCGGTAAAGACGATCGACTTCAATCTCGTGCTCCTCCAACCGAATCTCCAAAATCCGATCTCTCCATAAATCAAATCTCGAAAAACCTAGGAAGGAAGGAAGTAACCAGAGAGGCAGAGAGAAAAGGATGGAAATTACGGACTCGGGAGAATGAATGAGGTGAGAGAAAAAAAAAGGCCTTTTATACTTAACAAAAAACTAAAAAAATGGACTGAGCTTACAAGCGCCTAAATAGGCTAATTAATTTTGCGTTCTAGCTAAATTTGTTCATTATAATATCACTAAGTTAAGATATTTTAATAAGAAAATAAAGATAATATTGGTTTCCAAGAATGAAAATGTTTAAATAATAAGAATAAGGATTTTATGAGAATAAAAGGATATTACAAAGTTAAAATAATAATAAAGGAATATTATTATTTTATTTAGCCCCACCTAAATTATTATTATAATAATTTAGAATTTCATTCTCTTATATTAAATATACAAGAGAATGTCAAACTTTAAATAGAATTTAAAGAAAATTCGTATTTAAAGCCCGTTCGTAAATTTCCGTGTCGATAGGTTGAGAATTCATTCCGAGTCGTGGTCAACGTTTCCGTCGTCTCGCTAGTTATACTCGTAAAAGTAAAGGCAAGTGGAATTTCCCCTTGTAGCCTTTTATATATTCATTCCGTGAAATTTCTCGATGTTGGGAACAACTTGTTTGCTAGTAATAAACGAACCTAGGAATATCGATTGCTAGATATAATGACCCCACTGTTATTGTTATTCCGCTATTTAATGTTTGATAGGATTATTATGCTAGCTTTGTTGTGGCCTTGATTGTTTACGGTCTCGTTAAGAGAATGGTGTTGAACGAACTAGTGAGGGGCGCGGACTAGTCGACGCCTCTATATAACTTACTAAGTCGTATGCCTTTGCGCTTAAAGTATGACTTTTGAGGATCATGATCCATGTCCGCTCTGATTGCAAGGAGGGATGAGTGGCACTCTAGCTAAGTGTCGGGAACCGAGTTTTCCTCTGATGGACCGGGCCATTCAAGCCCCCATCCCCCTTAAAAATCATTAACGAAATCGATATTTTCGTCACTATATAAGATAAGTGCCCAATGCACATTTAAAAGATAACAAAATCGGACCGATCTCAAATGATCGATCCGGCTCTCTGTCCGCTCCAAGCGCGAGAGGTTTTCAACTTGTATGAATTAATAACGTTCCCAACGTCCTTTCTACTCTAAAAGAAGTTTACAATCTAGTAGCTCTTCTTTCGATTAACGAGCTATCTCCGCTTGAGATACGTTCTTCTTCAAATCGAATAACCCCACATAAAGATCTATACTTCAAACACATACGATCATATCTCTCTCGTTAAAAAAATTACCAAATTACCCTAGGGAAGTTCCGTTCCCTCTTGCTCAGTCTCTTAGACTAATTCTTCTTTTCCGCATTTTTGCCTGGCATATTCTCGCCCCTCGCGAAATATGTCAGACCCTAGGAATCCGAACAAGGCGTAGGCGAAGACGAAGGAAGGGCAAGGTTCACAAAAATGTATTTTTCGTACCATTTTGATTTATTTCGGATTATGTTCCAAGCACAAGTGTTTATATGTTTCGTCATCGGATATCATTTTGTTGAAACAATGTAAAACGGTTTGTACGAACAAAAGTCTCTCTCGAGCACCTTTTTATGAATTATGTTTATTTCCGCAGTTTTATTATTCAATATCATTCTAAAAGCCTTGGGTGACTTTTTTTATGAATTATGTTTATTTCCGCATTTTTATTATTCAATATCATCCTAAAAGCCTTCACTGGCGGTAATACCTAATGTTGTAAAATAGGGGTGTTTCTAGCTTTAAAAAAAATAAAGGAGTGTGAGTGTTAATAGCATTCCATCTAGACCCTTAATTTCACAAAATTAACGGATGAGAGTTGTTCTCATTTCTTAAGATAAGAATTGTTCTCATTTGATCCCCAATCCGCTTTATATTCCTTGAAAAATATACCCAAACATTAAAATGAAAAATATTATGATCCTTCTTATGAAACTGATGGGAGTATAATCCAAACACAGCCGAAAATAATAACACAGTAAAAGGACATTGAAATTCAATATCATAGTCATAAGTTAGCAGGACATCTACTTGCAAAAGGCATATCGACCCAAACTAATCCGGTTTCATTAAATGCTATTTTGCAATTACGACTGCGACGGGTTCACGAAGCAAGCTCGCCAACCGACAACCCACCGATCATGATAGGGTAACACAGTCTTCATTTCAGCATCTAAATGGTATACCGACCTGTCATTGGAAACAATACGCACGAAATTGAACTCAGCTTGCACAACCTGCTTACTTGCTTTTTTTTCCAATAGTCTTTCAACCATGTCACCAGCATCATCAGCGATCTCAACAGAAAAAGTGTTTATGAACATATACTCCCTTCTTCCACCATCTGGCAACATGGTCCCACTAACGACGGAGCACAATGTTCCCGCCTCGTCAGGGTCAACCTGAATCATGGTACCTGCTGTCATGTCACAGGGCTGGAAAGGTCCCTCCTCGAAGAAATCAGGTAGAAGCTGATAGCAGACAACACGCCCCGTCAAGGTCACAACATAGGCTACCGCCTTAATACCCATTACACAAATAAGAGAGCGATGACAATGCCGCACTAGGGCAACGAGCACGAAAAGACGTTCTCCGCACGGGTGTGGAATTTCTCCAACACACCTTGTGATTCCACAGTAAAGAATATGGCCCACTTGTTCCACATTAAACGGGCCAAGATATTTCATTCTTTTACATCCTTCCCATTTCTCCATCTGGGAGTCAAACACTACATGTCTCTTTTCAGTTGATCCATAGATGCGGTTGCCAACCACCACATGAGACATTAACTGCTCCTTCTTCTTCTCCTTCATACATGTTTGGATTTCTTTCCATTTGCTTCTTTCAACTTTGTGGCAAACCTCATGGGAACATGCCCAAATATCTTGCCTGTCAGAGAGGCGAGGAGGAATGGAGTCCATCACATGTAGCTCCCCACCAATGTTCTCCACTATAGGCCAGACTTTAGGGGTTTTCAGTTCCTCAATTATGTCGCTCGCCTCAGAGTAAGAGAGAGTACCGTCCCCAGCATTCAAAGACAAGCGATAGGTGACACAGGACGAGCCCTTGATACCATGTAAGTAGCAGCGACTTTTGTAAAGCTCGATACCCTGGGGGTTCTCACCCCAGCGGTGCTTACAGTAAGTTTTTTTGAAGTCGTCGACCTCCACTGGGTCTGAAAGCATCTGCCCACCAATAACGCATGCATCTGTCCCCAAGTTGAACAAACCCACTGAGGCCGGAAGTTTCCCCTCCAGCAGATTCAGACTAGCTATTTTTGGAAGGGCAACAGGACCTCCACTCTTGTCAGTCTGTGAATAATGCTTGAGATCCAAGCACCAGATCTCATACCCATTCGATACACATATATACCTTCCCTTGGTCTCCTTCTTTCCATCATCACCTGACCAACTGAATTCCTCCTGCAATATCATTAAGATATGTTGTAATTAGAATCAAACTCAACTGCTATTGTCCATAAAAGAATCCAAGCTACGTAGAAGAATTCCGAAACTAGCAATCACAAGTCTCCTTTTCTAAGTGGAGGTTAAATCTTTAATTACAGCTGCTGAGCCTATCAGAATTAAGACTTTATTTGTTGAAGAAGAAACAGGAGTCAAATCAATGGAAATTACATAATGATTAAGCAATCAAAACCACTTAAGACTCTTTCCCGGCCTATTGTGAATCAAAGCAAGCATTCAAGTTTGGAAGGGAATTTTACCGTCTTGAACCACCGAGCAGATTTTATTGCATCCACAAGTTCTGAAACAGACAATGGCAGAAGTGGACTTGATTCTCTAGCAGCAGCTGAAACAGCCTCATCCATATCCTCGTCCTCCTCCACGGTTCCCTCGAAAAGCATTTCTTCGAAAAGCATTTCTTCAATCCGACGCACAACTTGAGACTTGATGTCAAGGACCTTTTTTTGCTTCATGTCTAGAGATTCAACCGATTTACCTTGGAAAACAGACGCATTAGTTTCGACAACAACTAGCATCCTGCAGAGTTCCTCAATGCATTTAGAGATGTTTCCGGATGCAACATCCTTCTTTGATGAATGGCCTTTAGGGCGATGGTAACGGTTGTCCTTATTGAAAAGCATTTGGATATGACACATAGCCTTATAAATGAGGGCATGGATCATGTTTTGCTCCACTACTTGTTCAAGTGATACCTTCCTGTTGAGAATAGCAAGTTCTCGGATGCAATTGGTGATGGTGTCGAATGCCGTCTTTTTATGTGGAAAATAGGTGCTTGAGCACTCATCATCCGACTCCTCCACTGACTCGTCATCAGACTCCTCCATTGACTCATCATTAGACTCCTTGGTTTCCTTGAAAAGCATTCGGACATAACCCACAACCTTAGCCTTGAAGAAATGAATATCTTGTCCCTTGTATGATGCTTTAGATTCGAAACCAGGACGCTGCATTTCGTAAATGGAATTATTAATGCTGAACAAGTTGTCAATGCATTCGGAGATGGTGGTGACAGCAATCACGGTGGTTGGGCAAAAGCAGCTTGAAGACCCCTCATCATCAGCCTCCTCTGTTTCATTGAAAAGCCTTTGGATCCGACGCAAGACATTTGACTTGTTGGAAAGGACCTCCTCTTGCACCTTGTCTCGGGTTTCACCTTGGACAAGAGAATAATTCAATTTGAGAATGCCTTGCTGCATGATTGTGAGTTCTTGGATGCATTCAGAGACGGTGCACAATACAGTCTCAGCGGGAGGGAATTCGAGGCTGGAAGCTCTCTCCATTACTGAAGGCCTTCCTGTGGAGGATTGTCATATGGGAATTTTACAAATATAACTCTTAACATACATAAGTGAGAAAAAATAATCTTTTTTTCCGCCGCCGCCACCGGCGGCCGGGAGTTCTCAGCCAGGTGCCAGCGGCACAAAAACAACGAAAATTTGGGTCTTTCTCAATTGAGAAATAAGAACCACACTTGACAAAAAGACATTAGAAACAAAATTCAATTGAGAAGCAAAAGTTCATACCGATCAATTTTGGAGACGAATTTGTACACTGCGAAGAGGCAGATAAGATATGCCGGCGCTGAAGGATTCTTTCTCCCGAGTCCCTCCTTCCGTACTGATTCTCTCTCTCTCTCTTCCTTCCTAGGGTTTATTTATTTTGGGGCGAATTTTATAAAACCACCCCATTGAAATGTTATATTTCTCGTTAAATATCAAATTAAATTATAAAAATACCCTTAATAATTTTACATTTTTCCAATTTTACCCACTCAACCACTGAAAATTTGAAATCGATCTCTGTGAAAAAATTAATCTATGTCACTTGTCAATGAAAACCTAATTTGTGCTTCTCTTCCTAGGTTGTGCTCATCTCAACGGTTATTTTGTAGAGTCACGTTCGGGTGGAACTTTTTGCTACAGTAAAAAATATGAGCAAATTGTGGTCATTAGATTAAACGGATCGACGGACTAGATTAAATAAAACGAGTTTGATAAAAAAAAAATAAGGAAAAGGGTCTCATTCATTTACAATGGCACGGAGTGTAATTTGTTTAAAATTTGAATGACAAGACATAAATACCCTCACACATATTCTTTTTTGATGATACGCATTCTTTTTTGTGGGAAAATGAGATTCATCTTCAACCTCTAGATCCACTGCAAAATCTACACCACTAACTCGAAATCTCACACTCAAGCTCACTCCTTTTCGATTTTGATTGGGCTATGGGCCTATTGCATCGATTTGCGACATTGGTTTCAAGATGAGTTTTTTTAGACCTAATTTGGTACGACTATTAATTATGTAGTAGATATATGAATTCCTTTGATTTCGATTTTTTAGGGTTCTAAGATTTGTTTTTTAGTATCAGAAATGTTAATTGAGCTTTAATGGGTGTTTATGGTTGATTTGATGGGTGCTTGTATTTGATTGTGTTTACTGTTTAGATTCGAAATTTCTCGATCGGGTTCGCAGTCTCTGATTTTATGGTTCGGAATATTTAATGTATAGGTTCAAAATATCAAGTATGTAGGTTCATAGTCAAACTGAACTTGCCTTGTTGTGATAGGGGTAGTGACATTCATTCCCACCATGGAATTTAATGAGTGGTTCTCGCATGATTTGTTACTTGTTTGTGTCAATTTTGGTTTGGGGGGGGGGGGGGGGGGGGAGTGAGCCTGAAAACCATGAAACATGACCCTTATTTTCTTTAATGTTGGTTTGGAGGGGGCGAGGTATTTGCACATCTTACTTCCTTTTTTTTTGAAAAACATTGGCACTTAAATGACAGTCACTTGTAGAAATCTATATAGTTAATACTTCCAATTAGCCTTGGAGAATACTAAATTATACATCCAGCTCTTATTGTGAAAAAATGAATAATGAAGATTCATGGCTTTTGTTGGTTCATAACTTTTTATCTTAAGGTTCATAATTAGAGTTCTCACGGTTCATACTTTGTACTACGTTTACTAATAGTATGTTGAAGTTATTTAATAGCCTATAAGCATGATTTGGAAATTTATTTGATAGCCTATTAGCTCACATGGTAGAGCAATGTGCATATGCATATAGATGTGGGTTCAAATCCCACATAGGCTAATTCTTGATATGGTCATGTCTTTTTGTTCGCATTGGTTGTTCTTTTGGTTCATGACTTTTTAAGGTAAGGTTCATAATATTTCTTCTTATGGTTCATAAATTTTGTTCTATGATTATTTTGTTTATAACAGTTGTTCTTTTGGTTCATGTTTGAATAACCTTAGGTTCATCAAAGTTCATCTTATAGTTCATGTCTTTTAGTTCATCATAGTTATTATATTTCTTTCATTATTTTTGGTTCATGGTACTTGTTCTATCGGTTCATTTTTTGTAAGCTAGGTTCATAATAATTCTTATGGTTCATGACTTTTAATTTTTAGTACATTATCTTATATTTCATGTCATTTGGTAGCATATTAGCTCAAATGGTAGAGCAATGTGCATGTGCATATAGATCTGGGTCCAAATCTCACATAGGCTAACTCTTCATACAATTTATGTCTTTTGGTTAATCTGTGTCACAATCCATAACTTTTAGTTCATAAAAGTTGGTCTATTGGTTCATGTTCTTACATGTTTAGGTTCATAACAATTGTCAATAAGGTTCATTAAATTTAATTCATAATACTTGTTAATTTTAGTCAAGTATCCATAGATGATATTCTGTTGGTTCATGTTTTTATATAGTTAAGTTCATAACAATTATCAATAAAGCTCATGAAATCTAATTCATAAGACTTGTTATTTTTGTCACATAATCTAGTAGATACATCGTATGTTGTGGGTTTTCATGTGTTTATACGATTAGGTTCATAGCAATTATCAATAAAGTTCATGGAATTTAATTCACAAAACTTCGTATCGTGTGTCATGTCTTCTTGTTCATAAATGGTATGAATTTAAAATTTGGTATGCTAGGTTCATAATTTATGACATAATTGGTAAGAAAAATGCTCTAAGCTCTAACTTGATTATTTAGGCATTTTTGTCGAACACATGGTGGTTGGTTAGAAGAGCATTCACCATTAGCCTTTGTTCTCAGTAAAAACTTGAAATTGTAAAGCAAAGCATACATAATCTTCATAGGTTTGATTAAAAGCAACACAAATCAGTTTAAAAACACATAAAAACATGTAAATCGAAGTACTAAGCTCTCAATTTTGAAAAACCCCAAATGTAAACTTGATATCAAACAAAGCAGATTTATACCAGAATCTATGAAGAGAGAACACGAATTTAGGTCCAGATCAACAAAAAAAGCAAAACAAATTGAAAGAAACAATGGGCAATAGAATTGGAGAAGAATCGATCGAAAAAGGGGCTTAAATCTCCACGTTGAATAGGAAGAAGATGACTCTGCAAGTTGCCTTCTATTTCAATGGGCAAAAGACCAAACTACCCTTGCATTTAAAAATAACTTAAAAGTGTGTATTAACCGTGGTCGTAGATTTGTAATGATCAAACGGATAGGATTTGCTCGCATATTCCACCGTAGCACGTTATTCCATCTGATAGTGATTCTATATATATATATATATATATATATATATATGGATGTAGTGGTGGAGTCGGAACAAATTAAAAGGAGGGGGCGAAGTCGGTTACGATGATTGTTAAATATGATAAAATATAGGTATTATATTATTATTTAAATAATAAATATTAAAATAAATATAAATAATAGTTATAGTAATTAAGAACATACTTATATAAAGTAAATAAGCAATAAATTAAGTATGTACACAAATTTCATCTCTATTCTAATAGAAAAATATAAAAAAAAACCTAAATTTTATTATTGATAATTAAACTAAGAATTAGTTACATCTTTTTACTTTACAATATAGTAATTATATTTTAATAATAAAATAAAAATAAATAGGAATTACTATATGGGTTGTGGTTGTGGGCAAAAAACAGAATAAAGCAGTAGAGATCAGTGGCGGAGGTATGTGGGGACCAGTGAAGGCTGTAGCCCCCACTTGATTTTAAAAAAAAAATATATAAAATATTAGTATTTAGTGTAAAAAAATGTGCAAATATTACTAGTATTAAACATATCAGTGATTGAATATGTACTATATATATTATAAAATACAGTCAAACGGTTCCCATCTTTCAACTAGCAAACATTTTTTATGAAAAAAGGGTCTCATATACATAAAAATAATTTTTATACAGAAAAATGCAAAATTTTATTAAAAATACAAAAAAAAATTTATATAGAAAAATACATTGTTTTTTTTTTCTATAACTAGGAATTTAGCCCCCACTAGGGCAAATTTCTGGCTCCGCCCCTGGTGGAGATATAATGTAATCAGCAAAGTAGTAATTGGGACGTGGGGGAAAAAAATGAGTAAAGCGGAGGAGATATTTGCAGCTCACAGTAGCCTGATTAAAACAAGCGCGTATCTGCGTCTTCCACTATGCCAAGAAGTTTTATTGCTTAATTTTGATACTTCTAAGGCTGCGTTTGGTAATGCTTATTTGTACTACTTATAAGCACAAAAGTGCTTTTATGCAGAAATAAGCACATAAGCATTGCCGAACACTCATTTCTTCGTTATTTTAAGCAACGTGTAAGCACATGCTTATAAGCAGAAAAATGAAAGCACACCCCCCATGTTTTTCGGTTTAAGCATGCTTATCCCACAAAAATGGAAGCACATGGGCCCCACCCCTTTATTTTTTTATTACCCCCAAATCACTTTTTTATTCTTCTCTCTCCTTCCTCTCTCCTTCTCTCTCCTTCCACAAATTAAATTAAAAAAAAGGATTTAAATATTTTATTAAAAAATGATTTTGTAAGGGTATTTTAGTCATTTCCTTAATTACCTTTTAAAAATCAGCAAACCCTCCAACCGAACACCACTTGCTTACAAGAGAAATAAGTTTTTGCTTATCAGCATCAGAACTTTATAGCACAATCCACTTTAAGTAACTTATCAGCACAGTGTGCTTATAAGTAACGTATAAGCAAAGATTACCAGAACGCACCCTAACATATATTATATATATTCACAGCACGAGAGAGGGGGCGATCGCCTCCCTTCGCCCCCCTCGCTCCGCCTCTATGTGGGTGGGTGTTTGTGTTTTGTGAATGGGTGCGAAATATGTTGGTACAAGCTAGGTTTGCCTTAATTTGTAGAAAGTTGAATTATCCATGTAAGCTCCGATTAATTGGTCATCATCTTCATGCTCTTGAAGTTGCAGTTGCTTCTTTTGTTTCCATGTACTCAGTATATTCAAGAACTAGCGTACTTGTCCCGTGCCTAAGGCACGGATAGACTGAATAATAAGCTAAATAATTTAATTTTTATTTTAATTTAAACAATGTTTAGCATTGGAGATATCAATACCAACCTTATAGATATTAATTATCACAACATATTGCATTGATCTTCAAATTCAATTATAATCAAACACCTAAAAATGACCTAATAAGAGAGTGAACAAACTAATCACACTTTGCATACAGATTTAAATTCAAAGATATAATAAGTTCATCCCAACACACACTGACACACATTGAATATACAAAGAACACAAAGCCATATACTAAGTTAAAATACACCAACATAAATTTGAGAGGATATTTAATCACGATTTTTAATTTTTTTTATTGAGGAAAAGTGCCAAAGCACCTATCAAGCTATATTCAAGTCATCACTCATCACAAATAGCTTACAAACAGGAGGGGGTAAAATAGAACGTAACTTCTAACTCCAAAATCCCATGGTTGGACCCTAGCCAACTCATGAGCAATCCCATTACAAGATCTGTTAAAAAAAATTGAAAGAGACTTCATTGACAAAACTACTAAATTGAAGGATGTCCTGCATAAAAAAAAACTCAATTTCCACTTGGCAAAGAGTACGATCCTGAATGGCTGAAATCAGGGACTTGCAATTGCTTTCGATCTCTAGGCGAATCACACCATGTGCCACAGCTAGTTTGAATTCCCTAGGTCATGGCCATAGTTTCAACAATCAAAGGGGTGATTAATTATCAGTTGTTCTTTTACACTGATCCATCAAGGTTCCTTGTGACAGCACCTAACAACGTCATTACCTAATCAATACCATAGTCTCAAAACAAATCTAATCACGGCCATATAAACAAAAATAATAAGACATAAGAACGGGAAATAAAACAATAAACACAACTTAACAACATACAAACGAACATATAAAAGCACTAAATCTATGATGGAGTTGCAACCAATTGAGAGAATGTAGGATTGAATAGATTTCCAAAGGGTCATTGTTGAACCACAAGAAGATGAGAACACATCCTTGATGCTGCAAGATCTGCTTAGGAATTCTAGCAACAAAAATACTGCATGGTGTACTAAATAAACGGTCAAGTGGATTCCTTAATATTGACACAATTAAAGTTGTTTGTTTTGGTAATTTGGATATTGCAATGTAGTCACCATGAGTACCTAACAATAAAAAGAGAAAATATTGATGAAGATCATGGTTCATAATATAAGAATCCAAACAAAAGCAGAACCCATTAAGTGCAAGCAAAACTACACAAGGAATAAAGGTATATGCACTATAAGAAAGATCACCATCTCCTACCCCTTTCGAGTCCATCCAAGATTGAGCTCAATCTCAGGGAATATGGCAGGTACTCTCCATTTCAATCCCATGTCCTGTCATTTCCCTACACAGCTCCGGAGTCATTGGTTGTGTAGTAAGAGACCTCGAGTTAGCATTCTGTGATTCTAAACACAGAAACTATGTTATCCTTTCTCTGGGCAATCTCCTTCTTGTTTAGCGGTCTTTTGCGCACCTAAAATACAAATAAAATTCTATTAAATGTACTTGGCACGTGAAAGACATAAAATGCCCCTCGCCAAAAAAGATACACAAGCAAGCATTGATAAGATCCTAGGCTAAGCATCATTCACTATTTTTGATCAATCGTTAATAAGATCTGCAATACTAATGTGCATATATGCACACATAAAAAATCAAAGAATCCCAAGAATTATTATCTAATCTTGTGCTCAAAATGGGAAGCAACTTACATGATTAACTCACATTTGCAAATGTCATCAATAATCTTGGTCTTATGTTTGGCTCCCATATGCAAAGTATAAGCTATGTAATATGCAAAATGAGTTTTTCTAATTTCATTTGGAGCTAGAAGTAGTTTATAGTTATACAACCTACTGAATACATCAAAAAGAAGGAACAAAAAAGAGTCCCTACATATTCCAACCGAACTTTGAGGAAGCGAAAATCATCTTTAGATCGAGGGTCATGCCAAAAAGCATGCACACATTGCTCATATATGAGAATAAGGCCAGAGGAATCTCCACAACAGTATACCTTTCAAAAGCACACTCACTCTATATAGCAAATAATGATTAATTTGTTAAGCTAACACAAAAAAAATAGTTGTCTTTCCTGCATGTCAATCTCTATGCCAAAAACATCAATCACATAAAAGATAACACTGGATTCAAAAGAAGTTTACCTAAAGTGATGAGACAAACTTTCAAAAGATCACCATATTAGATCACGAAGTCTTAGATATGTCAAATTGACATCCTTGTAAACCAATGGGTAATCCATTTTCCATAATCACACAAATTGACGCGATGAAAATGTTTGAAACCATGAGCAATAACGGCTGATTAACTCTAGAAAAGATTCTTATCTACTATCTTTAACGAAAATCATTCAATCATCTCGTGCTTGCTCAAATCAAATCCTGACAGAAAGTTGCCGACGAAAGGCAAGATTTTTATGCTCCTGAAAAGAATCACCAATAGTAAGATGAAAAATGAATATGCAACTTTGACTATTACCAAGGACAAGTCAAGTTGAAACATAACGTGTTAACAAAAAATTATTATCCAGTAGAGGACATTTGAAAGTTTGGGAAATAAAGGCTCAAAATTATTGTTTAAACTAAATCCGTTATCTATGCCTTGGCAGAATTTTCATCAATATATAGTACTTTCTACGTAAATAGAATTACAACAATTTTATAAATACAAGCTAAAGAATATTTTGATTTTCAATTATTTCAACAATGACAGAAGGTGATTTATAAATGCAAGACCAATAAAAGAATATGTAATTGTGTGACCAAATCATCTTTTTCTAATGAAACCTACTCAAAAGCTAATAAAACCAAATTAACGTTTCTTATACCATTTTGTTTCTTGTGAAACAACAAATTAATATCAAGTATCACTCTATCAACTTATCCTTTATTTCAGAATAAGATACAAACTTCAAAATTGAAAATAGAGGAAAAACATACTTGACAATTCTATATTGAAACTCAATTAGGCAAAAGGCTAAACAACCACGTCATTTGTTGTCTACTGAGAAGGACACAATTACGCAGAGATCCGAGAAGGCATTTGTGTTGGCAAGTGAGACTGAGTGGGCGAGAATGCCAGGCCTAGAATTGTTGCTGAGATTCTAAGAAGAACCGAGAGGCGAGAAGAACACTAAATGATTTGCGAATATCGCACAAGATAATATTCTGATTTGTTGTAATCCTAACATTCAAATTGTACTTTTCAATTACTTCTCTTAAGGTTTTCTTCAATAACCCCTTCACTCAGCCACTGTCAACATGAAGTCCACACTATAGAAGGCCATTTCCTAGCCAAACAGTACAAAACAGCAAAAGTCCTAATCCTTTCAAATCCATAGTATAAGCAAAAACATTCATAAATAAAAGGCAAAACACACAGCTATAAGCTATCTGTGGAGTTCAATTAAAAATGGAGAGAAAGAGAACCTCATTATATAATTTGATATCCATCTCAGAGAGATTTTAAGTAGTTTTAGCATAGCATTTTCAATTCAACTTGAACATTGTGTTCGTATAGTGATGCCTAGGCTTTCAAGTTCTAAATATGGAAGGATGTGTTTTTCTCCCAATAAACCATAACTGGGTTAAGAAGTATAACCAAACAAACATAATCACAAACAGTTGGTGTGCCATCATAAAACAAATCAAGGAAAATCAATCTACCCACCATTTACAGTCATTTAAACCTAAAAATAAACATGGACATGAGCATACCTATGCTGAACTCGAAGACGACAAGGACAGTCAAGACAACCCAGATGGAGTAAGAGTTGATGGTTTTTGGCTCCTTGAATAAGATGAGCCAGGATATAAGAGCAAGAGCAAGGCCAACTTTCGTTGCAAACACCACCTTACGGGATAGATTATTGTTTTCAACAAATTACATCTACGACTTCCAAAACCCTTCATCTAATTCACAAGTTTCTTACCATTAACCATTTCATATCACAATCAAAATTGCATATTCAATATCACAAACAAAGAGTGAAATTATATTGGACAAAGGATTCTTGAGCAGAAAAGATTAAAGTTATAAGATGAAATTACCTTGAGAGATCGGACGATGGAGTCGAAATTGGATACACAAACGCAAATGTGGTGGTCGGTGGGGGAGGAACTTTGGGTCGGCGACACGGGAGGTAGATGTCTAGGGTCCTTCCGGGAGACGAGACTCAAGGTTTCTCTGGAAGAGATGGAGTGAGAAGGAAGGCCGAAGCCTCAGCCATATCTTCCCACCGGCTCACTCCAGGTCAACCCTCAGACTCATCAATTGAAGTAGTCAGTCGTCAGGTGTTTCGATCTACAAATCGAAGTGTTTAACCCTGCCATTGAATGAGACTGAGTACTTGACAACAATTATAGAAATCGAAGTGAAGGAGAAAATTGGAAAGTGAAACATGAAATTCGGGAGCCTTGAACCCTAAATGAAGAATAGTGTAACACCCGCTTTTTATACAGGGATATTACCGCCAGTGACCCTAAGATTAAACTCTCGAAGTCACCCAAGGCGTACAATAATTACGGAACTTAACCAAAAACTTTAAAAATGCGGAAGATACACACACATATATATATATATAAACGATGTGGAAGTCGAATACAATAGTGGAATAAACATGAACGGATAAAAAAATTCAAATGGAAAGGGCCCCACAAGTCGGAACCTCGACCCTTAAAATTATTCTAACTTTTTCCAAGCTAACCACCTTCAAAGTGAGAAGGAAGGCGGAAGCCTCAGACATATCTTCCCACCGGCTCACTCGAGGTCAACCCTCAGACTCATCAATTGAAGTAGTCAATCGTTAGGTGTTTCGATCTACAAATCGAAGTGTTTAACCTTGCCATTGAATGAGACTGAGTACTTGACAACAATTATAGAAATCGAAGTGAAGGAGAAAATTGGAAAGTGAAACATGAAATTCGGGAGCCCTGAACCCTAAATGAAGAATAGTGTAACACCCGCTTTTTATACAGGGATATTACCGCCAGTGACCCTAAGATTAAACTCTCGAAGTCACCCAAGGCTTACAATAATTACGGAACTTAACCAAAAACTTTAAAAATGCGGAAGATACATATATATATATATAAACGATGCGGAAGTCGAATACAATAGTGGAATAAACATGAACGGATAAAAAAATTCAAATGGAAAGGGTCCCACAAGTCGGAACCTCGACCCTTAAAATTATTCTAACTTTTTCCAAGCTAACCACCTTCACTCTAGTTGCTCCTCAAGCTTGCTCCTCGTGATCCACGACTTAGAACTCCACTCCTGATGTGTCGCGATGAGAAATGCGATGGACACCAGCCGACCATGCAAGGAAAATAAACGGTCGGTTAGTCTTGTGATAGACTAAGCAAATGGGGTTTTGGAAGGTGGTTCAGTTTTAGGAAGGGACGAGTTGGGATGTTGGGCACCGAATGAAAGTCGGTCCCATCCTCGGACCTCAGACCTCCTATGAAAGCTATGATTTGAAGAAAAGAGTGAGAACGTCACCCAAGGGTGAGTCTCGGTTTAGAAAGAAAGATTTACTTATGTTGGGAACTTGGGTTTCACACATTTAGTCAAGTGGGTGATTAAACCTCTCGTTGATCACGTTTCCCTCTACCAAACTCACCGCATACGTGTTGTACGAATTCAGATTGGAGCCAGAGAATTACGGAATCCGAGAGTAACGATGGCATTCCATTTTGTACTAGCCTTCCTATCAATTTAATTGTCGCCAACGGGCGCCTATTTAATCTCTACCAATTTTTAAGGATCACAATATCGTTCCAATTGAAATTAAGCATACTTTTTAAGTAAGACAGAATGTGGGTTACGGCCCCACGAAAATACTCAAAAGACAGAATGTGGGTTACGACCCCATGGAAATACTCAAAGGTTGGGTTGCAAGCCCAGACTAGCACGAGCTACGTGCCATCAGCCCTCATCGAGCGAGCGGGTATTGACCATGGTCTTAAAGGTAGAGCATCGGCTCAAGATTGAAGTCGAATGAATCGATGCGTATAACATAAAGTACGCACATACAAGCCTACTCATCTAGGCACACATATCACAAGGCAACGGCCCTAAAGTACATGTATCGTAACCTAAGTACGACTAGAAATAACATGTCATTAAATCTAGAACAATATAAATCCTAGATTCTTTTTATTACATACAAGAGTTCCCAACAAAGTCATAAAATGATTTAAAGGCACAGGAAAACATATAAGAAGACCTGTAACATGCTTGATAAAACGAGTGATGCATAAACGACTTTATATGGAAATCGAACCCAAACCACTTGCCTTGAGTGTTTGATGATTCGAGGTGGATTGCGTATCGAGATTAGGGTGACGTTTGAACGCCTTGTTCCTAAGCATACGCTTAAGTTAACATAGGTATAATATACAACCTGAGGCTATCATGATTCTAAATAATTCATGAACCATGATTCATCTATTATAACCCCTATGTTAATTGTTATAACCCATATGTTAATTGTTGTAACAAATCTTATCATCCTTAAAACATGTTATTTAGTTAAAACTTTAGCTAAAAACATTTATATAAAATTTTAGAAATAGAATTATAATACTTTCACATAAGTTTTATTACTTGTAGTTATTGTCTTATAATTTTTTACTAATAAATAAGACTCATATTATTTATGGTTACATTTTATAATCATAAAACCATAACACATATGGTTCACAATTAAGATTTATAATATGAGGAATATTTTCTTAAAGTTATAACATTATAACTTTAAGAAATAAAATATTTAAATATTTTATCATATCAAAGGGAAATGTAAAAATACATTTTTATCCTTTATAAAAATGAGGGATATTACAATAGTACCCCCTTAAAAAGAGTTTCGTCCGCGAAACTAGATCAAGGTATATGAAAATATACACCTCACGATCTATCATGATATCCAAAGAACGATTCTTAAAACGATTCTCAAGGAATAAAAACGTGGGCTGTTACAATAGTACCCCCTTAAAAATAGTTACGTCCGCGAAACTAAGTCGACGCTCATAATAGATAGCATCGTAATCACGCTTAACCTTGTGGCTAACTTCAGTCGGAATTACAACTTACAAGATCCAATCTTGTTTGAATTACCGCTTCATGGAGTACTATGAAGACAACCAACAATGACGCAAACAACGAATCCGAGTAATATACGAGGATTTAGGATTAGATGGATATTAGAATTATTGTGTTGTATTCAACACAATATGCTTTATAAACGAAGTTGGCATACTTCTATAGATACCCAAAGGATGTGAAAGACATAGAAAGGAACTATACGCCAGGTGAGAGACATTGATGATATTAAAATATTCAACAAGAGACTAAGGTTATAATGAAATGAATGTGATTTTGAATTAGTTTAAACAAAAGATTTGGTTGGTAAAAGTAACCTTAACCAATGAAACTGAATCATAGTAATTGGCTCAAGTTTCAAATAATTATAAAAGGTTCGAAAGTAGTAAGTACGTAATTTCTTTTTATGTTCACCAACATCCTTATTGCTTGTAAGAGAATCATTACAAAATCACTCTACTTAAATACCAAAGTTGAGAGACATTTTGTTTTTATAACTCGAACATGGTTAAAAATACTTATGTCATTTGATGTATTATAAAATATTTGTCATATAGCTTAGGCAAGGTTATTAACAAAATATATGATGAGTTATCACCCACAAAAAAAAACTCATTTATGAAGTATTGATTTGATTTGTTTTTATAGAAAGAATAGTTATTTTTGAATCCCAACCAAAATCTTTATACCCTTGAATCCTCAAACATTAAGTTATAAAACAAGAATTCCAACATTTGAAAATTCATTTTATCGAATCGAACCTTAAGGACTTAGGTTCTCACAATCCACCATGTGATCAGGATGGGGAACCAAGCAAACCTAAGCCCTCTACTGCATTCTCACAAGAATAAGACATGTGATCTTGCCTTACCATGTGTTCAGGATGGAAGACAAAATACATTCTTACTCACCACCATGAAAATCGTAGAAAAAATTTACTTTATAAAAAAAACATAAAACCAAAGAAAGTATCCCACAACAAATTTACGAAGATGGACCAAAAATAGCTATGTTAACACTTATTGGTCACCAGTTCAATGCTTCAAACATGTTGAACTCGAAAAGAATTCATCAAAGGGTACATTTTTATCCTTTATAAAAATGTACCCTCCTTTATAAAAATGAGGAATATTACAAATAGGGAGGAATATTTTCTTAATTAAGATTTATAATATGAGGAATATTTTCTTAAAGTTATAACATTATAACTTTAAGAAATAAAATATTTAAATATTTTATCATATCAAAGGGAAATGTAAAAATACATTTTTATCCTTTATAAAAATGAGGGATATTACAAATAGATTGAGAGAAAGAGAGTATTAGCCCTCCTGAAAGTTCTCGATCTTCTCGTCCTTCGAGAGTTGACGACGACGTCTCCCTAGGTCGCATTATCGCCTCTTCCACAATCGCATCGTTGATCTTCATCACCCATTGAGTGCAGATTTGGTGGCACTCTATCAATCGGAAAATGGAATCGATGAAAATTGTAAGAGATCCAAATGGAGAAGAAATGATCTTGGGAGAGAAGAGGAGTAGGCGTGGAGAAGCAGTTGGGAATTGGGAGCATGCGGTTTCAGATCAACTCTGTTCTGTATAGAAAAGAGAAGATGAACGTGGGTTAATAGTCTGAACGTGGTTGAATTTGGGAGTGTAAAAAAGAAGAAAAAAATTGAAAAAATGGCAAAATAAAAGGACACGTGGCAGAAGGATGAGGCTTGAAGCCTTACTGCTTTAATTAGTTAGTAAGATATGGAATTTGGTAGATGTGGGAGTTGGGATTTAAGGGGATATGTGAATTTAAAAGGGGAAAGGTATTTTTGCATTGTACTAGGTATTTAATGGTTCAATTCTTTGGGTAGCTAAGAACAACTTGTCTATATTTTAACAGATCACGTAATTAATCAACCATCAACCATAGTAGTAATAATTAAGTTTCATACGCTTTATCTTTAATGTTTGCAACCAACAATGTCCTCATTGTACTTCTTTTTATCCAAATGGTGTTTCAAAACGTGTAAATACACATTAAGACACAGACGTGCAAGTTTAATTGAATAAAATGAGAAACCCATCAATGAAAGTAAATAATTTTCCACAAGATAATTAGGTGGTCAGCTAATTTGTGTCATTCAGTTTGAGTCGAGTCGAGTCCAACGCGATGTCGCACTATCGCCTTTCAGTTTGGCCCTTTTGGGTTCAGTTGGAACTTGGTGTCATTATTTCTGGCTTAGTGCTGAGCTGCTGCCTTCCATATCGTAGATTGAAGTGTTGCTGCCTTCCATAGCTCAATTGAGTAGCTGGTTGCTGTTACTAAGTTGTTGTTGGCTGAAGACTGAAGTGTTGAGTTGCTGCCTTGCTGGCCTTGCTGCTGCTACACATTGTAAGTCACTGACTGCTTGTTGTAGCTTAATCGTTTTGTCCTATGTTGAGTTTTCCTAGGTTGAACTTGTTGGATTTTGACTTATAAAAGAGCCACAAATAATGAAATTGTGTTGTCCTATATTTAATTACTGGATGAAATCTATATCTATATGTATATCTATATCTATACTTCTATACTTCTATACTTAATATAAACAAATACAGGCTCGTATTGTTGTGGACCGTAGATTGCTAAGTCTGCTAAATCTGCTAAAAGTTATCAACGGTGGTGAAAACTCCCTTACATTTATAGTTTCTTTTATCACTCCTCTTTCCTTCCTATCTCTTCCTCTTCCGTCTCCTTTCTCTGCACATTCTCTGCCTCCCTTCCTTCTCTCTCGACTCTCTGCTTCCCCGCCGGCATATCTTCTCAATTGAACCAGAGAGACTGAGGACGAGACGATCTCGGGAGGAAGGTTTCTTCACCGTCATCATATCTTCTCTGCTTCGTCAAGGTCTACAAATTCGTCCTCAGAATTGATCGGTTTGAACTTATGTTTTCAATTCAATTTGGTTTCCTAATGTCTTTAGGGTTTGTTCATTTGAGTGGTGCTTTTAAATTTGGCCATTCAGGGTTAGGGGCTTTTTGATATAGGAAATTAGTAAATACACGTGGCAACTGAATTCTTTGTAACTTGTGAGCTATATATATAAAGCCACAAGGATAGTTGAGAGAGTAAGCAGAAAATCAGAATTGTAATCTTCTTTCTTCCTTTTCAATAGAAAACTTCCATTGTTGGCCTTGTTTGAAGAACATGCCTCTTTGGTTAGGAATTGTTGTTCTTCAAGAACATTAGTTCCTTTTATCAATCAATAATAGAGAAATTCCATTCTCCATCTTCATTCATTCATATTTCCATTCAAATCCGTCCTAGATACAAATTACTATATCAAATGGTATCAGATTTGCCGGCGATTCTGTGCAAGAAACAACAATGAGGGAAATTAGGGCTCAAGCTGTGTTGAAGGAAGCAGTAGTACTCGAAATGGAGGAGACACTCAATTCAAGGATCGCTGTAATTGAGGAGAAACTGGATAGGGAATTGAATGACAAGATTTCAAGGTTCGGTGAGAAATTAGATAGGAGGATTGCTGAGATGTCAGAGGTGATTCGGCTATTCACCAACAATGGATCTCAATCGGTTCCTACAAGTTTAATCGGTGATCAAAATCGTTGGCCAATTGACGACATGGGCTGGCAACAATCGTCCACATGGGTATCAAGTTTTCAACCCTTTGCAAATTCAAGAAAGGAGTATGTGCCGACCAACAACCATGGAAAGCGTGAAGCACAGAGAGATATTGAGTTCTTCGATGATTGGGAAAGAAGTTCCAACTTTCTTGAGTTCTTAGATTCCAATGAATTACACACCGACAAATCATCTTTGGGTGCATCAGAATCAATTTCAAGAGGTAAATAGCCATCGACAAAGAGGTAACCCAACCTTGCCTCACTTTTTCAATGGAGTGGTAATTGATAATCCTATTGCCGAATTGGAAAATTTGCAAGAAACTAAAAATGAAGGAATCATAGAGTATCACAACAAGTTTGAGCTGCTTAGAAACAAGGTCCAATTGCCGGAAGAATATTTGGTGGATGTTTATCTTGATGGATTGATAAGTGATACTCAGATCCATGTAAGAATGTTCCATCCTCAGACGATTAGGCAATGCTTTACTATAGGAAAGTTGTATGAATCGGTACGTCCACGTGTTGTGACCAAAGACCAAGTCGAACACATGAGTAAGTTAGATGAGTCCAAGTCAATCATCGATCGTGAAGAAGAACTGAACCAAGAATCCGATTTGGTTGCACACCAGTCGTTTGATGCAATGCCTGAGACACAAGAATGCCCAGATTTGGAAGCAGATCAAATATTCAATGAAATTCCTTTGATTGGGAATTGCCTAAAAAAATGATAAGTTTGAATTAATCTCTGAACCACCTATTTCTGAGAGCTTACTGATAGAAGAACAACAACAAGAGGAATCTGTTATTGTAAACGTGCTCAATGTGTTCGATAAAATGCCGAGAGCATTGTCAAGCTCTGAAATGAACACATGTGAAAATGTAGTGCAGACAAGTGAATTGGTTGTTCTTGAAGATGAACTTGAAGCAATACCTTTGAACCTTGTTGAACAACAAGATGATTCTAAGAGTTTTGAGTTGATGAATGGTCTGATTTCAAAATATGGCATGGCAATGGATCATATGGGGATGCATTGCTTTGATCCCGGAGGAGGTTTGTACAGTTCAGGTGTTGAGTTTGCTGGGGTGGGGGAAGGAACATGATGATAGTAACTTGGGTTTCAGGAGGAATTTCACTTCACTAAACACTGTAAATTCTGCTGCAAAATGTGATATTAGGTGTGATGCAAAATTCCTTGCAATTGTGATGCCTTATGATAGAGGTAAACTCACATTTATAATTGTTGAGGGTTTAAATTAGTTTCAGATTAGAGAGAAGGATCAAAGTGTACCCATACAACCTTTTAGATCCTCATTTGATGTCATCAATATCGCCTCATATGTTAAGATTCATATTTTTGACCCAGGAGGATCATGGGTGTTAACATCAGGTTCTAAATTTTCATTCAAGATCAAAAGATTGGTTTTTGATCCAGGGGAGAAAAATTGATGGTTTTTTTTTTGCTTCTTCAGCAATGAATGGAGTGTTGCAACAAACTCGAGCAAAGTTCATGGAATGTTTTGGGTTCTTTAGAAGGAAAGAGTTGCTCAATGGAAAGGCTTTATGCTTTCATGTGTTGATAGGCCAGCTACTGGGTAGTTGATAGCTCACAAGTTACAAGGAATTCAGTTGCCACGTGTATTTACTAATTTCCTATATCAAATCCTCCCTACCCAAACAACCTTGCCCACAAGGTTGTTAAAAAATGCAGCTCCGAAGAATATGATGGCTGAAATCAGGACTGGATAGCAAGGGAAATTGATGAAGCCAACAAACATGAAACTCAAAATACATGAAAGCAAATGAATAGCAAGGTTGCCCTGAATAGCAGTGTAAGCAGAAAATCAGAATTGTAATCTTCTTTCTTCCTTTTCAATAGAAAACTTCCATTGTTGGCCTTGTTTGAAGAACATGCCTCTTTGGTTAGGAATTGTTGTTCTTCAAGTACATTAGTTCCTTTTATCAATCAATAATAAAGAAATTCCATTCTCCATCTTCATTCATTCATATTTCCATTCAAATCCGTCCTAGATACAAATTACTGTATCACTTGAGTTGATTTGGTAGTTCCACTTGTAGTTAGCAACTTAGGCCTGAGATTTAAAAGATTTGGGTGGCGATTCCAGTTTTAGAGCTAGGAGATTGAGTTAATTTGGGTGATATTTTGAGCTTTAGGGTTTGGCCTTTCTCCCGGTTTTTTTTGTCTGAGACTCCAATTTGGCTGCCAAATTAGGATTCTGATATTGATTTTAGGGTTTCTCCGAGTTCAAGGTTAAGACTACAAGGCATTGCCTATTATGCTGTAGGCTGTTTATCAGGGAAGTTTAGGTTTTTATTGTATGGTATGATGTACTGCACGCATTTTGCCTTTGCTTCTTCTTCCATTTGTTATCTGCTTAATTTTGTGTAGGATTCTTTCTTCTTCATAGAGAAGTGAAGAGGGCCGGAGAGGTCAACGACGAGTTCAGTGGTGTCGGCGGAGACGGATTGGATGACGACAGAGAGGGGAATTGAGTGGTGCAAAACAAATTTGTAGTTTTAATCTTGCGTAAGTTCATCTTTGAATGTTTTTCTATTCATATTGTATGGTACTTAAATTGTTACTCCACGTGTTGATACTCTTACGGTCTGGTGGAAGAGAAACGTACAGAAGAAAAAGATTCTTGGGTGTGGTTGACAAGGCTTGTTTAATGAACTGAATAAATTCTTCACCGCCGGCTATTCTATGCCTCGTCAAAGTCCACAAATTCGACTCCAAAACTGAATGGTTTGAACATCTCGCTCTCAGTTGAATTTTGTTTCCTCTTGTCTTCATGTCAACCGTGGTTATTATTGTACTTACATCCTAATGGTCGGAAATGCTATTGAATTTCTGTTTTGATCAATGGCTTCATATCAGTTTCTTGTTGTTTCAGTAGTTGTTGAGTGCTCTAGAAGCTGAAATTTGTTGAGCTCAGTTGGAATCTCTAGAGATAGAGCAACTACCGGTGTTGTTGTAGTTAACTGGATATTGAACTTATATGTGTCACCCGGTATTTTTGTTATAGATTTGTTTTATTTTTTTTATCGAGTAAGGTAAAATATATCACTTTTTCCCCCTATGTACAATAGCCGGTCAGGTTCTTTAGCCCGAAGGACTCCTATGGGCGGTAAGGGGGAGGTCAAAGATGGCCCTGATGAGAGAGAGGTTTACAGGAGGGTGACGAGCACTTTTATGTCGCTGTAAAAGCACTATCAAAGAAATACCTAACCTCCTAACCTAAGTATAGTGGAAGCAAGGGTCGAACCCACAGGGACTCAGATTATTCGTATTTAAATAATATTACTAAGTTAAGGGGATTTTTAATTGATTTATCTAAATGAAAATGCAAACTGAAAAGTAAATATGAATGCAAAAGTAAATATGAATGCAAAAGTTGATTGTAAAATATGAAAGACAAGCGTGTTCAACTAGTTAAATCCATCATGACATTGCTTTGTTGATCATCAATTTTCTTGATTCTCTTCTCACTTGAATAATCTATTGTGGATGATGACCCTACTAAGGATTAAGACCCGAACTTCAGATTTAGTTGATAGAACAACCAGTCTAACAACCCTAATCATCTAACAACCTAGAAGACCTTCTAGATTCAATTAGACAACAGCATAACGATTCAAGTTATCAATAGAAACAAACACTTAGAGCAACCAGACATCTAAGTGACTTGTGAATTTATTCCCTTCTTTAACCAACTAGTCCAACCGGTACTAAATTGATTAAAGTATACTCTTGATCAAATTAACTCCGACCGGTAATTAATAAGATTCAATTATAACTAGAAATTCAATTAGGTAGCTAATCTAACAAAACCCTAGTTTAGATTCAATTAAGCACAGGGAATAAACTCTATTCAAGTTTGTTGATAATCAAATCAAACCTCACAACAATATGCAAATCATGACTTCAATAACTAGCCAAACACAAAGGAATTTAGCAATGCATACTTAATTAAGAAAAGCTTACAAGAGTTTCAAGGTTGTTCTCTTGAGAGAAAATCCTAGCCTCCAAAAGTTATAATCAATGTTATGAAAGAGAAACTAAAAACAAGGTTTAAATACCCTAAGATATCCAAAGATAAAAATATCCCGAAATTACATTAAACAAGTCGGTCAAGATCTATCTAAAGCCCATCTCGAAGCCCAAATGCTCGGCCCAACATCTCCGTTGCAAGACAGACGGCGCGGACATCTTCTTGGGTGGCGCGGCCGCGCACTCTGTCTCATGTGCCCGCACCACATGCTTCTGAACCGTGTCCTCTTGACTTGTCATGCATTCTCTCCTTATATGCTCATGTGATCTTTATTTGAGTTCCTTAAATCTTCATTCATGCTCTCCGATTCACCACCATAGCTCGCGTTGGATCACACCTTGCTTGCTCTAATACCTAAAAACCTGCAAAACATAGCAAACAAGCGCAATCTACCCGAAAATGATAAAACCTAAAAACTAATCTAAAACTAAGCTAAACCTATTCAAAACAAACATAAAACATGCATCTAAACTATACCTATATGTAAGCTATCAAATTCCCCCACGCTTAACCCTTGCTTGTCCTCAAGCAAGACATAAATCCAAGTCACACCACAGAAATGCAATCATGCATCCATCTCAAATCAAACGAGCATTTCACAAATAATCAAAAACCCGACCAAGACTTCCTAGCATGCTTTATAACAAGCAAAAAGCAAAGACCATTCATCTATTCTAGACCTCACTAAGGTAAATGTGTTTGCACTCAAACTCTCAAGTGTTTAAAGGTATGTGTTTCACTCAAAATCATCCATGAAAACTAGGCTACCATAAGCTTGCATCAGAGTTCTAAATCTCCACCGCTGGGGATCAAACACATAACAAAAATCATGAGGTCTTTTTAAGGGTTGTAATGGGGCCAAGGCAAAGAGAAATTTGGAAGGGATCATATTTGGCTTGTGGTGCTAAATCCAGGATAAAGAACTAATCCTAAACCCAAACTTTACACTTTTCTTCTCTTACTTCTCCCAAACTTTTCTTCCAACTCCATAACCACAATTAAACACTTTGTTTCTTTCTTCACTATTTCTTTCTTTCTTTGCCTCTGCTTCAACTCTTTCTTTCATACTAATGAAGACTACTAACAATTAAGCTCAATTTTTTCTTTTGCTTTGCATCATACTTTTCATCTTCATTTTTTTTTCACTTTTTAACCAAGAGTTGTATTTCCTCCTTTCCTCCTTTTCTTCCAACTCCCCCATACTCATACCAAAATCACACAAAACAACAATACAACCTAAAGTCCTAAATCCCGGATAATGGTTCAAGCTTATTAGGCTAGGAATCATTTTGTGGAGCTAATAAAAATAGGCTTAAAGCTCAAAGAAATAGGGGTGTCAAGAACATGGATCTTGTAAGGTAGGAAAGGAAATAATAGGCTATGAAGAAACATTGCCTCAATCATTTTAATGTCATGCATTCAATCATATAAAGCAGCCTTGAAAAAGAGTATTAACGCAAGTTCTAGAGCTAGATAATCATGGTGATACACTCAAGAATGTAGAGAACAAATATAATAATGAAAGGCCAAAAATATCTCACAAGGCAAATTTTTGTCTAGAACTTCAAAATGAATCAAATACCCAAGTTAAATACATGCTCAGTCCTATAATCAAGGTAAATAATCAATGATCATGTTCATATCATATAAACTTCAGCATTTCATGCAAATCATGGGTTAGGACTTATACTTAGCTTAGAAACACAAGAGGTATCAAACAATGGGGAAATAAGAACCTAAATGCAAAACTTTTGTATTTTTTCCAAATTTTTCTGATTTTTTCATTTTTTCAAGATTTTAATCAATGCATGCAAAAATTTGAATATGGCCATGGCCTAAACTAATGCAACTATATGCAATGCACAAGTAATTCCCTTCCCCCATGCTTAAAACATACTTTGTCCCCAAAGTATAGTCAAAAGTAAAGGAAAGAGAAAACTCACAGAAAACTAACTATCCGGGTAGTGTTGGGGATCCTGTGGCGGTGGTGGTGGATAAGCAGGAAACTGAGGATATGGCGGCGGAGGAAAACTGTAATGAGGGTAGTACTAGTGAGGCGGGTAGCTGGTGGAACTCCAACCATCCAATCTAGTATTGAGCAGCCTAAACTGCTCATCATGACGCGCCTGGAATGCCTCCTGCTCAGCCCGAAAAGCAGCAAACTACTGATCTTGATGTGTCTGAAGAGCGGAGATCCTCTGATCCTGATGTGTTTGAAATGTGGAGAACCGATCATCCACATAATCATGCAATCCCGTGAACCCCTGAGTCTGGCCCAACTGCATCTGCTGCATCATTCCAGACAATTGATCAAACTGGGCTGAAGAATAGCCCATACCCTGATGATCATTGCCAGCCTCAGTAGTCGGCTGCTCGTCCTCACTATCATCATCATCTACCTCCATCTGATAATCCTCATCATCAGCTTCATCATCCACCTCCTCTAACACCTCATACTGTGCACGGTGAGATGGTACTCTAGGCTGTCTAATATCTGAACTCTGGCCTCTAACCCTCTCTACAGGCAAATCACTATCTAGCACCTCAATCATCCACGTGGCAGAGTTGCCTATCCCAACAGAAATCTCAGTCCTTCTCTCATTAGGTAACTGCATAACTCGACCCGAGTCTCCTATCACCCAATAATATGTCCCCTTATAGAAATAACACACATTCATGCTATGGAACATCCTAAAGCTCATGGGTAAAGGCTCCATGTCAGCCTGATATCCACTCAGGTTAATGCGGAAATGACGGGCAAATCGAGTAATAATACCACCAATAGCAATAGAAGTACCTCCAACTCGGCCCACTTGATACAATTGAGTCATCAACAACCCAGCTAAATTAACTTCCTCTTTTTCCAAACATGCACATAGAAGCAACAGATCTTTCCTAGGACAATTGTTCTCCCCATCCCCTCTCCCACTAATGGTGTGGGCTATGAACCTCTGAAGTATACGAAGAACGGGATGAGAGATGAAGGAAGATTTAGCCCTTGAAGGCTTGTAGACTTGCTTCCTTGTAATACGAGACCAGAAATCCACAGTCAACCAAGTAGCTTGGCTCTCACAACGGGCCACATCTTTATCCTCAACCTCAGGAAAACCAAGCATGGCATTAATCTGATTCAAAGTCATCCTCCGTTGTAAACCTCCCAGCTGAAATCTACACATCCACATCCTCAACTTCCTGCCCTTCAGTAATGTCACACTTCAGAGTACTCAGAAATTCCAAAGTGAGGCCTTTGTAAGTAGGCTCTCTTAACTGAATGAACTCTCCAAATCCCAAAGCTTGAGCAACCTTGATCAACTCTCCTTGAAGTCCCAATGCCTGCATGAACTCCCAATCAATGTAGCGAGTGGGCTTCCACGCCCGTTCTGTAAGACTCCGAAACCTAGCTCGGCTCCAACCCTGAGTCAAACTGAAACCATACTGCTCAAGAGTGGCCTCTCCCACAATGGGTAGTGGTTCAGGCACCTCTTGAGCTCATCTCCTTGTAGTAGAAGTACGAACTGTTCGTGACCCAGTATTTCCCCGTGCTCTAGAGGCGGCAGCACGGGAGGTAGAAGCACCCTGATTAGCTCTCTTAGGGCCCATGGTACCTAAATTTTATCGAATTCCTGCACAAGCACCACCAAACAACACAAATGCAATTTTTGTTGCCCCGACAAGGACAACCACAACAATATTTCACAAATAAGATCTCAATCACTCTTTTCCCCCACTGCCTAGAATATTTTAATCAATTTTAATTAAAAATTCTAGGGTTAATCTCAAATCTTCACAAATTAGCAAAATAAGCACAAATCTAGCCTATAATCAAGCAAAGAACAAACTTTTGTGAAGGAATTAAGCAAAATACGAACTAAATTAGCCTAGATCTAAGCTTTTCTAGAAAACCTAGAACATGCTTTTAATTCGAAATTTAAGCTTAAATTTGAGTAATTTGGAGTTAGAAATGAAAAAGCTTACTTGAATCTTGAAGTTTGATGTTGTTTGAGTGAACTTTTGATGCAATTCCGAGCTTCAAGCTTCTTCAATGGTGGAAAAGCGAGAGAGAGAGGCAGAAGGAGGAAGGTGAAGTGTGTGAATAAGCTCGGGCGAATTCTTTTATGTCCGAAAAAACACGTGTGGCGCGGGCTCGGCCCCAGACTGCGCGGCCGCGCTATCTGGCAAATCCGCCCGCGCCAAATTCGTTTGCTTTTTGGTGTGAATACGCGGTTGTGGGCCCCATCTGGCGCGACCGTGCCACCTGTCTCTCATGCCCGCATCACTCTGAATCATTCGGGTTATTAATTTTTTAACCTAGGGTATCTAAAACACAAAAAAAAACTACCTAAAAAGCAAAAGATTAAAAGCTGAAAAATAAAACTACTATAAGCCTTGGGTTGCCTCCCAAGAAGCGCTTGTTTAACGTCATTAGCTTGACGTAAAAAGGATATTAATTTTCTTGTTCCGGCTCTTGTAGAGTCGTCTCTTCTAAAGTGGCATTGTTAAATCCATCATAGTATGGCTTCGGCCTCTGACCATTCACTTTGAAGGTGGAGTGAGTGGCCTTGTCATAGATGTCAACTGCGCCATGTGTAAATACCCGAGCCACCACAAAAGGACCCCTCCATCTAGAGCTCAATTTTCCAGGAAACAACTGAGGCGTGATTGAAACACAAGTACTTTGTCTTCAACTTTGAAATTCTTCCTCCAAATATGCTTGTCATGCCAAGCCTTTGTCTTTTCTTTGTATATTACTGCATTGTCATAAGACTCAAGCATGATTTCTTCCAGTTCTTGGAGTTGAAGTTTCCTGAATTCCCCCACCTCATCGGCTTGCATGTTGCACTTCTTGACTGACCAATATGCTTTGTGTTGGATTTCCACCGGTAAGTGACATGCTTTACCAAACACCAACCTAAATGGTGACATTCCAATTGGCATTTTGAAAGCAGTCCTATATGCCCATAATGCATCATCCAACCTAACACTTCAGTCTTTTCTGTTTGGTGCCACAATCTTCTCCAATATAGACTTAATCTCTCTGTTGGACACCTCTGCTTGGCCATTCGTCTGAGGGTGATATGTTGTAGAGACCTTGTGTGTGACATGATATTTTTTCAATAATGCACTCACCATCCTGTTGCAGAAGTGGGATCCCTTGTCACTAACTAAAGCTCTAGGGACTCCAAATCTAGTAAAAATGTTGGTCTTCAAGAAATTTATCACCACTTTAGAATCGTCAGTCCTGATGGCCTTCGCTTCCAACCACTTGGAAACGTAGTCCACCGCAAGCAAGATATAATAATTCCCAAAAGAATTAGGAAATGGACCCATAAAATCAATGCCCCACACATCAAAAATTTCACAGAAAATAATTGGAGATTGAGACATCTCATTCCTTTGGGATATATTCCCAACCCTTTGACATCGGTCACAAGATTTACAAAAGCCATGGGCATCCCTAAAAATGCTAGGCCAGTAAAATCTTGCATCCAATACCTTCCTAGCTGTTTTGTTAGAACTAAAGTGTCCCCCACAAGCATAATTATGACAAAAGGTCAAGATAGAAGTTACCTCATTATCCGGGATACATCGTCGGATTACCTGATCAGCACAGTGCTTCCATAAATATGGATCATCCCAGATGTATTACCTTGCTCTACTTCTCAACTTGTCCTTTTGGGCTTTTGTGAATGTTGGTGGGAACTCACCCATAACCAGGAAATTGACCAAGTGTGCATACCAAGGTTTTACAACCTTAATAGCAAACAAGGTATCGTTAGGGAATTCCTCTTGAATGGGTGAACTCTTTAGGCTGCTTTGTTCTACCATCACCAAACGACTCAAATGATCAGCAACCACATTTTCAGCCCACTTTTTGTCCTTGATCTCAATGTTGAACTCACTCAACAACAAGATCCACCTGATTAACTTGGGCTTGGCCTCCTTCTTCGTCAGCAGATAGCGGAGTGTTGCATGGTCTGTGTATACAATCACTTTTGTTCCCAGCAAGTAAGAGCGAAATTTCTCCAATGCAAACACAATTGTCAAGAGCTCCTTCTCCGTAGTGTAGTAGTTCCTTTGAGCCTCATTCAATGTCATAGAGTCATAGTGAATCACATGAGATGCCCTGTCCTTCTTTTGTCCTAAAACAGCCCCCATTGCATAATCACTAGCATCACACATGATCTCAAAGGGGAGAGACCAATCTAGGGCTTGGATAATGGGAGCTGTGGTGAGGCGGAGTTTTAGCTCATCAAATGTTGTCTTGCAAGCCTCACCAAACTCAAAATCGGCTTCTTTCTTCAACAACTCACATAAGGGGGAGGCAATCTTTGAAAAGTCTCTAATAAACATGCGGTAAAACCCTGCATGGCCTAAAAAAGAACGCACTTCACGCACATTAGTAGGATAAGGCAAAGATTGAATCACTTCAACCTTAGCCTTATCGACCTCAATACCCCTAGAAGACACTACATGGCCTAATACTATACCTTGTTCTACCATAAAATGACATTTTTCAGAATTAAGAACAAGATTAGTATCTTCACATCATTTAAGCACAAGTGTCAAGTGAGTTAAGCATGAATCAAAATCATCCCCATGGACTGTGAAATCATCCATAAATACCTCTATAAATTTCTTTATGTACTCAGAAAAGATATTAACCATACACCGTTGGAATGTAGCTGGTGCGTTGCACAGTCCAAAAGGCATCCTTCGGTAAGCAAAGGTGCCAAAAGGACAAGTGAACGTTGTCTTCTCCTGATCCTCTGGTGCTATGGCTACCTGAAAATATCCAGAATATCCATCCAAGAAACAATAGAATGAACGATCGGCAAGTCGTTCCAACATTTGATCAATAAAAGGTAATGGGAAGTGATCCTTCCGGGTTACTGCATTAAGCTTACGATATTCAATACAAACTCGCCACCTGGTTTGAACTCTAGTGGGAATGAGATCACCCTTGTGATTCTCAACCATTGTGATGCCACCCTTTTTAGGGACAACCTGAGTTGGGCTGACCCATTTACTATCAGAGATTGGAAAGATCATACCTGCCTGAAGGAGCTTCAGCACTTCCTTATTTACCACCTCCATCATTGGGGGATTCAACCTTCTTTGGGGCTGTCTAGAGGGTGTAGCTTCATCTTCCAATAGAATCTGATGCATACATGTTGAGGGACTAATCCTTTAATGTCTGCAATGGTCCATCCTATCGCCATCTTGTGCTCCCTCAAAACTGCCACCAATCTTCCTTCTTGCTCCTTGGTGAGCTTGTTTGATATAATTACCGGTAAAGTGTCCCCATCATCTAAGAAGGCATACTTGAGATGGTCTAGAAGTTGCTTCAATTCTACCACTGGTGCCTGCACAATAGATGGCAAAAGCTTCTCGCTTGGCAAGGTTAGTGGCATGGGCTTAGAGTCCGGTGGCATAAGTGGACGCTCAAAGTGAGCATTCAACTCAGCCACCACTTCTTGTAGGTCAGTTCTTAAATCCAAATCTGAAGTATCATTCATAATAGCATTTTCCAAGGTGGATCTCAAAGCTTCGGATTCATGCAAATTGAAGAATTATTGAGCAAGTGGTTCTACAACATCTATTATGCATAAAGAGGAATCTTCAGGAGGGTATTTAATTGCATCATAGATATTGTACTCTACCCTTTCCCCGTCGAATTCCATGGTCAAAGAACCACTAAAAACATCTATTTTTGTCTTAGCTGTTTTCAGAAAAGGTCTACCTAGCAAAATAGGTGCAACATGCTTATCATGGTCCATATCCAAAACATAAAAATTAGCAGGAAATATCAGAGTATCAACCATAACAAGCACATCTTCAACTATCCCTCTAGGGTAAACATTAGATCTATCAGCTAGTTGTATTACAATGCCCGTTTCTTGCAAAGGACCCAATTCAAGCATTTTGTACAAGGAATAAGGTAACACATTTATTGAAGCACCTAGATCTAGCATAGCCTTGTCAATTTTTGTATCACCAATTATGCAAGGGATAGTGAACATGCCAAGGTCACCACATTTCTGAGGCATGCACCTTTGAAACACAACAGACACATGTTCACTTACATCGATCTTCTGTTTTCCCTTAAGCTTTTGAGTTCTTTTTATGGTGCACAATTCTTTCAAAAACTTAGCATATCTAGGGATACTTTTAATCAAATTGAGTAAATGTTTACCTCACATTTGTTGAATGTCTCGAACAGTTCCTTGTAATTTTCTAACTTCCGAGTCTCCTTTAGAGCTTTTGGGAATGGTGGAACAGGTGTATAAGACCTTGGATCGGAACTCGGAAGATTCACCGTTGGCGCGGTCTCCGAAATAGTGGGCGTGGGCGCGCTGTCTGTGTGCCGCAGCATGCGCGGTCGCGTCTTATGCTTTTTCGCTCGCGTCCAGTTTTTCGAACTCACTGTTGGAATTACGCGGTCGCGTCACCTCATGTTGTAGCCCGCGTTCATCTGGGTTTTCGTGTTCGTTTTCCTTCCATTCATCCTCCTCCCCTTCATTGATTTGAAGATCGTCCCCGGGCTTCCTAGTTAGTGTCTTGCCACTACGTAAAGTGATGGCATTCACATTCTGCTTAGGATTGAGTTCTGTTTGAGAAGGTAATCTGTTGGAATCTCTAGCTTCAAGTTTGCTCATTGCCTTTGCAAGTTGGCTCATCTGATTATCCAAGTTGGCGATGCTTGACTTGGTGTCTTGCTGAAATTGCCCCACAGATTGTTGAAATTGCCCCATAGATTGTTGCATAGTAGTCATATTTTGGGTAAGAGCATGAATCATTTCATCCGTGGATAAGGACGGGCCTTGATTCGGTGCTTGATGCTGCGGTTGAAAGTGAGGTCTAAAACCTGGAGGGCCGTTTGGAGGTACACATTGTTGATTCTGATTTCCATACCTCAAATTGTGATGATCCTTCCATCTCGGATTGTATGTGGTCGAATAAGGATCATAGGTTGGCCTTTTTGGCCCATAGCCTCCAAGTGCATTGACTTCTTCCTCTTGAGTATGAAGAGTAGGACAAGCATCCGCCTTGTGAGAAATATCGGAGCAGAAACCGCAAGGTTTGACTTGTTGTTGTTATCCTATCATGAATTGCCTAAACATTGACTTCAACTCATTCACCTCTTCATGTAAAGTCGTAGCATCGATAGAATTAGCAGCCTTCATTGTAGCTCTTTTACTGAATTGACGAGAGCCTTTAGATAGTTCATGAAATAGATCAAAAGCTTCTTCAGGAGTCTTGTTCAGGATGTTTCCTGCAAAAGCGACATTAACAAGTCGACATTCTTCATCCAATAAGCCTTCATGAAGGTACATAACAAGATCCATCCGAGAGTAACCATGATAGGGGCAGCTTGAGATTAGCTTTTTGAACCTTTCATAATACTCGTAAAGCGATTCATTCGGGAGCTGCTCAATGTTGCTAATGCTCTTCTTCAGACTCGAGAGCTTTGTGGCTGGAAAATATTTCTCGAGAAAAGCCTTCTTCAATTGCTCCCAAGTCTCAATACTGCCAGGAGCCAAATAATAGAGCCAATCACTAGCTTCGTCTTTCAAAGAGAAAGAGAAAGCTCTCAGCTTGATTTGATCATCAGTGACTCCTTTTGGTTTCATGCTAGTGTAGACAACATGAAATTCCGCTAGATGTTTGTTGGGATTTTCACTCGCCTTGCCATAGAATTGAGGAAGGAGGTGAATCAGCCCAGATTTCAGTTCAAATTGGACACCGTCAGGGAGCTTAGGTAGCTTCACCGCTAATGGTTGTTGGGCCAAATCAGGTGCAGTCAACTGTCTTAGTGTCTGAGCCATCTCTGTTATTTCAGTGCTTTCAGAGTCAGAATCAAAAGAAGAAGATGACAAGTTGAACGGTAATTCTCGAGAAATTGCACGAGCTTGCTTGCGTAACCTAGAGAATGTCCTTTCTATTTCTGAATCAAATTCAACAAGAGATGGATTAGTAGCACGGGTATGAACCATGCAAGTGGTTCACACCCCCCAAAAAAATAAAAAGTAACACTAGATAAACACAAATAATTAGCCGAGTCCCCGGCAACGGTGCCAAATTTGACGAGCACTTTTATGTCGCTGTAAAAGCACTGTCAAAGAAATACCTAACTTCCTAACCTAAGTATAGTGGAAGCAAGGGTCGAACCCACAAGGACTCAGATTATTCGTATTTAAATAATATTACTAAGTTAAGGGGGATTTTTAATTGATTTATCTAAACTAAAATGCAAAGTGAAAAGTAAATATGAATGCAAAAGTTGATTGTAAAATATGAAAGACAAGCGTGTTCAACTAGTTAAATCCATCATGAAATTGCTTTGTTGATCATCGATTTTCTTGATTCTCTTCTCACTTGAATAATCTATTGTGGGTAATGACCCTACTAAGGATTAAGACCCGAATTTCAGATTTAGTTGATAGAACAACCAGTCTAACAACCCTAATCATCTAACAACCTAGAAGACCTTATAGATTCAATTAGACAACAGCATAACGATTCAAGTTACCAATAGAAACAAACATTTAGAGCAACCAGACATCTAAGTGACTTGTGAATTTATTCCCTTCTTTAACCAACTAGTCCAACCGGTACTAAATTGATTAAAATACTCTCTTGATCAAATTAACTCCGACCGGTAATTAATAAGATTCAGTTATAACTAGAAATTCAATTAGGTAGCTAATCTAACAAAACCCTAGTTTAGATTCAATTAAGCACAGGGAATAAACTCTATTCAAGTTTGTTGAGAATTAAATCAAACCTACAATATGCAAATCATGACTTCAATAACTAGTCAAACACAAAGGAATTTAGCAATGCATACTTAAAATTAAGAAAAGCTTACAAGAGTTTCAAAGTTGCTCTCTTAAGAGAAAAACCTAGCCTCCAAAATTTATAATCAATGTTATGAAAGAGAAACTAAAAACAAGGTTTAAATACCCTAAGATATCCAAAGATAAAAATATCTCGAAATTACATTAAACAAGTCGGTCAAGATCTATCTAAAGCCCATCTCGAAGCCCAAATGCTCGGCCCAACATCTCCGTTGCAAGACAGACGGCGCGGGCATCTTCTTAGGTGGCGCGGCCGCACACTCTGTCTCATGTGCCCGCGCCACATGCTTCTGAACCGTGTCCTCTTGACTTGTCATGCATTCTCTCCTTATGCTCATGTGATCTTTATTTGAGTTCCTTAAATCTTCATTCATGCTCTCCGATTCACCACCATAGCTCGCCTTGGATCACACCTTGCTTGCTCTAATACCTAAAAACCTGCAAAACATAGCAAACAAGCGCAATCTATCCGAAAACGATAAAACCTAAAAACTAAGCTAAAACTAAGCTAAACCTATTCAAAACAAACATAAAACATGCATCTAAACTATCAGAGGGTCGCTTCCCAGTTGAGTGCCCGGAATCATATGAGGATGACAGTTAAGTTTTTGCTCCAGTTTTTTTGTCTTTCTTGCTATAATATCTTGTTTGGTTTGTAGCTTAACTGTTGAGAAGATGCGTGGGGTTGAGTTTAAGGGTTTGAGGTTGTGGAATTGGTTTGTGCTTTTTATGGTGATCTTCTCTGGGATGTTGATCACCTAGTGGGTTGTGCATTTGGCTGTGTTTTTCGTTGAGTGGAGGTTTATATTGAAGAATAATGTGGTTTATTTTACCCATGCTTTGAAGACAAGTGTGGAGGTTTTCATTTGGATTGCTATGGTCTTATCCACTTGGGTTTGCTTGTTCAAGCCTGATGTGTATCATCAATCTTCCAAGACCCGGAAGTTTCTAGATTTTGTGGCTTGGTCACTTGGTTCTCTTCTGATTGGCTCTTTCCTTTGGCTGATCAAAACCACCCTTTTGAAGATACTGTCTTCCTCCTTCCACTTGAACCGGTTCTTTGACCGGATTCAGGACGTGTTCCATCATTATGTGCTTCAGATCCTTTCTGGGAGGCCTGTAATGCCCGCTTCTGTGACTGGTTCTACTTTTGATAGAATTGATGATGGTGGAGTACATGTGAGCTTCACTGAGTGTGTCAAGTCTCACAAGGAGAAGAAAAAAGTTGATGCTGGAAAGCTTCATCAGATGAGGAAGGATAAAGTTCCTTCTTACACTATGCAGCTTTTGGTTGATGTTGTTATAAATTCGGGCCTTTCAACCATGTCTGGAATGCTTGAGGAAAATCATGTGGAGGGAGGTGTTGAGCTGGATGATGATGAAATTACAGGTGAGGAGCAAGATATTGCCACTGCTGTTAAGATATTTAATAATATCATCCAGTATAAAGATGAAAGTTACCGCGAGTAAGAACAGTAGAATTTACTAGAATTTATGTGTGCTATAATTGCTTGGTTTATTTTTCTTCCATCATTGGATTAACCAACCATTTTACGTGTTTATGTCATCAGATACATAGATTGGTATGACTTCCGGAAGTTCATGATCGATGGAGGAGGAAGTGGATTTGTTGTTCCCGCTGTTTGAACCAAATGAGAAAGGGAAAATAATTTGTACCTGAAATGGGATTGACTTGTTTATTTTCTTATCCAGGTGAAGGTATTGAAAGACAGGCTGCAATTACAACATGCTTTGAATGACAATAAGATAACTGTTACATAGTTGAACAAGATCGTCAGTGCAATCCTCGTTGTTATAGTTTTTATATTATGGCTTCTTCTTACAGAACTAGCATCCACAAAGCTACTTCTCTTCTTTTCATCACAACTTGTGGTAGTTGCTTTTATATTTGGAAACACTTGCAAGACTATCTTTGAAGCCATCATTCTTGTGTTTGTGATGCACCCATTTGATGTTGGGGAATGTTGTGTGGTTGATGGAACAATGGTAGGGCTGTAATCGAACCGAGCCGAGCCGAGCTTTGAGTTGTTCAAGCTTGACTCGGTTAAAAATAGACAAGTTCGAGCTCGAACGCGAGCTTGGTTCGAGCTTAAATTATTGTTTGAGTTTCGTTCATTTAAATGTTCACCGAACTCGAGCTTGCTCGCGAACCTCTCATTTACTTTCTTCGATAGACAAATTCGTGAACAACTCGTTTACTTGATCAAATATACAAGCAAATGAAACTAAAATTTAAACTACGTGGTTTGAGAAACACCACCAAAACTATGTAATTTAACATAAATGTTATATTGTATATAATATATATATATAGTATAGTTTATTCATGAACATGTAATCTAGTTTTTTATGAGTATAATTGAGCTTGCTCATAAGCATAAAATCGAGTTTGCTCATGAGCAAACGATCCGAGTTATCTTGTGTTCAAGCTCAGTTCATTTATCTTTCGAGCCTTAAAATTGTGCTCAAGCTCGGTTCGTTTACAAATCGAGCCGAACACGAACAAGATTTAGTGCTTGTTTGGTTGGATGTGGGAAGTATAATTCCCAAGAATTTAATTCATGTGAAGTAATTTACATGAAGTTGCAAATCATAGGAATTTAAAAAACATGTTTGGCTAAAAATCTATTTCCTAGGAAATTATGTGGGAAGAAGATCTTACCCACTCCCCACCTCAGTAGGAATTGAGAAATCCATCGAAGTTAAAAATCATGGGTTTTTTCATAGCTAATATTCAACCAAATACATGTATTTTATTAATTTCATGAGATTTTCAAACTTCATGTGAATTTGTTTAACAACCAAACAAGCACTTAACCAAGCCGAACACCGAATTTCTCACGAACGGCTCGGTTCATTTACAACCCTAAACAATGGTAATATGGTATGCATCGGTCTTGAGAGCTTTCTTTTTCTTTTTTTTAAGAGTTTATCTACATGATTAGTTAATTGTATAAATTAATTGTTTCCTGCAGATGATTGTTGATGAAATGAACATCTCAAGTACAGTCATGTTAAAAGCTGACAAGGAGAAAGTGTACGGAAATTGTTTTAATGACCTAGTGGGTAATGACCCATCTATCTATATCTATATCTATATATACTATAAAATTGAAAATTTTGGACAATTAATGTCTAATTCAAATGGTCAAAACATTAATTATTTCAAATTTTAATTTAATCCATCTAATACCTTTTCATATATTTTTTACTCATTTATTATGACAATAGCACTTTTTAAGTTTTTTTTCACATCTAAAGTATTATATATATTTATTTATCTATATATATTATAAAATTGAAAATTTTGGACAATTAATGCCTAATTCAAATGGTAAAAACATTTATTATTTCAAATTTTAATTTAATCCATCTAATACCTTTTCATATACTTTTTACTCATTTATTATGACAATAGCACTTTTTAAGTTTTTTTCTCATCTAAAGTATTATATATATTTATTTAATAATATAATATTTTCAAAACAACACAATATAATACAAATAACTTGAATTATATTTACAATAAACTTATGTATGCTAATAAATCAATACAATAATAAAAATAGAGGGTAATGCAAGGCATGTGTATTGCCCTTTCAAATTCTATAAATAATAGTATATATTCAACATATTCAATAGTAAAAAAAATTAATGATCATCCTTACAAGTTACAAATGTCCTTTCAATTTCTGTAACATTTTTTAAATTAAAACCCCATAAAGAACATATATTAAAAGCATACAATTAGAAATCATTCACAAGAAATCAACTCCAACGTTACAAAAGTATTGTAGCTATCATCTATTTAATTTTATCACTATATATAGTCCACTCTAACCTTCTCTCTCGCCTCCTCGTCCCGATACACTTTTGACCCCTTCCTCAACATTTGTGCTCACCACTATTTAGAAACTCTCCCAACATCAAAGAAGGACAGACCCCCATAAAAGTAAAAAGGTACAATCATAATTTACCGTTTTATTATTATTAATTTACAAATATATTGAAAAATTATTTCATTTTTATGTGCTTATATTAGTAAATGTTTTTTTCCCTTAAATTCCCGCCAAGAAGCAAGAGAGAAGTGATACATATACAGAAGTGACAAAGGTAATAGTATGATTATAATTTATAAATATACTAAAAACTATTAATTTGCAAATATATTGAATAATTATTTGATTTAATATGATTATATTAATAAATTATTGTTTTGGTAATTATTGTGCCAAAGAGGTAATGGGAGAAGTACATGATAGATTTGAACAAGTGACAAAAATAAAGGTATGATTGTGATTTGCAAATATATTGAAATGCATTTATTATTTTCTAAAATTTCTTATTAGTAATTCAAAAATACACAAAATAATTATTTTGTTGTTTATATTAGTAAATAAGTTTCTTCTTAACCCTCTCCATATATTTCAATGTACAAACACATCTCTAATACAAATTTGATTTTTAAATGGACTCTATCTTATGTATCAATATTCTTATTTCACAAAATTCAATTGATCCTATCCAATTAATTAAAACAGATCGAACGGGAAGAATCTTTCAAAATAAAATCTAATAAATAAGTCTCTAATTTCATGGGTTCGCTTTTTTTATATATAAATTGAATTATTATTTGATAAGAATAATTTGCAAGATCATGTGAGGAATTACGTAGAATAGAAATCGTTACAAACATTGTAGTCAATTTTTATTTAGTAACACCCCAAATTAGTAATGCCCCATTTAAATGATAATATACACATTCAAATGAGTAATATATTTCTCCATTTAAATGATATTGTTGTGTGCAATTAACATTATCTTTTTTCCATGACCTCTATTAAATATATATAATTATAAAATAAAAAAATTGGGAAAATAATCTCATTCAAATGGCTTAATTTTTTTTTTTTTTTTAATCTAATCCATCTATATGCAGACCTAGAAACCTATAAACTTTAAAAAAATGACAATAAATGTTCATGTACTTAACATGGTTTATAATAATTTTATTTTAATAGTACATTAACATATTATAAATATTTAAATTTTGTGGTATTAAATGGTCATGTAATTAACATTCTTCAATATTTCATTTTATGTTGATGTTTCTAAAATTATTTTGAGAATTTTTGTCTTTTCTCTGAATATACCATGAAATATTGCTAAAAAATACAACTTGATTTTTAAAAAAAACTGATAATATTAATTTGATAATGGTCTAAATAATTTAATTATATATATTCAATATACACGTATATTTTATCAAATAACACTTCATAATATTCATAATCCTAACAAAAGGATAACTTATTGAAAAACAGAATTACCATATATTTATTAGATGAGATAGAAATAAAAATTAGTGGAAAATATAAGATAAAAATTAAATTTAAAAATAAACAATTTTTTTTGAAAATTTAAAAGAATGGGATTATTCACCCTTATATTCTATCAAGAAACGAATTAAAAAAATAAGCAAGAAGTTGAAAAGTTGTAATTTTGCTAGACATTTAATAAGATCGATAAATGATTATAATTCTATCCAAACAAATAAGAACAAGTTGAAAAAATTATAACAATATTTGGACTTGAATATTGAAACAAATGGAATTAATGAATATTATTCTACCAAAATAATTTATTTGTAATAAATGAGATAAAATGGACACTATTCTTTTGTCTATGAAAATATTTTAATACAATTTTTATGAAATAAGCTATATAGTGTAAAATAATTTTAATGTTTAAGCATTTATTCCTCATAAAAATCCTTTAGGTTTGACACAATTTTTCAATTTTTATAATATTCTCCAAAAATATCTAAATGATCATTATTCTATAAAAATAAATAAGACGAAGTTGAAAAAGTTGTAACCATATTTGACCTTGAATATTGAAATCAATGAGAAAATAAGTAAGAAGTTGAAAAGTTGTAAGTTCACTAAGTATTGAATGAGATCGATAAATGATCATAATTCTATAAAAATAAATAAGAAGAATTTAAAAAAATTGTAACCATATTTGACCTTGAATATTGAAATCAATGGGATTAATGACTATTATTTTACCAGAATAATTTAATTCAAATAAATGAGATTAAATGGACATTATCCTTTTGTCTATGAAAATATTTTAATAAAATTTTACGAAATCGACTATATATATAGTAGAGTAATTTGCAATTTTAAGCATTGGTTCCTCATAAGAAATCCTTCAAGTATGACATGATTTTTTGGTTTTATAATATTCTAAAAAATATCTAATTTATTGTCTAAAAAAATTATCATTAATGCATGTACATAGTAGTTTGACAAGGATTTGTATTATAGATGCATAATTAAACTTCTTTATATTTTATATGTGTTAGAATTTTTCTTGACTAAATATATATGGAATAGTTGGGGTATTATCTTGGTCGTTTTTCATTAAAGTGTTTTTATGATTTTAGTAGTTTATAATTTTTATATAATTAATAATTGTTATAAGTATTAACAGTTTAGGTTTCCTTTTCTTTGACTTCCATACAGTACATTAGTATCGTGAGTTTAATATTTTGTTTAATTTCACTTTTATTTTTCATGTGATGCTATGAAGAAGTCAAAAGGAAATATAAAGACACTATTTCTTCAAAACCAAAAAATTGTCATTATTTATTTAATCTATTAATCCTTCATGATTTAAAACTTGCAACACAACTTTATTTTTAATCATTAATATTTATTCATTGAATTAAGTTGGTATATTTATTTATGATTAATATAATAGATGCAACCAAATATTATGAAAATGTTTTAACAAAAAAGTATTTAACAATAATATAAACATAAATAAAAATAACTCGTGCGTAGCACGGGTCATCATCCTAGTTACTTTTAATAGTAGGTACAGATGAGAGAGTGTATTTAATTAGATTTACTTTTTACAAATTTTTAAAATTTTATTACTAACACTAATTCCTTTTCTGTAGATTTGGTAAAAGACTTTTGAGGTTCGGATGTGGATGGGCTAATACATGAACCTCTCTTGAACATTTAAACACTTAACATTTAAAAAAGTATATTTGCCCAATTTTTCTCTCTATCACTACTAGAATTACGATTTATCCACAAACGTAGAAGTGGGCATGCCTTCCAAGGATAATCTAATTATAAGCAATCTCACGTAATACAAATAGGGTGATTCCTTATGCACAGGAAAAAAACGCCCCGCGCACACCGGAATCATACGCTTCATGAAGCGTACGCTTCATGAAGCGTATGACCCAAGGGTGCCCTTCGCGGGGACCTTGGATCATGCGCTTCACGAAGCGTCACTCTTTATAAAGAGTGACGCTTCATGAAGCGTAAGGGTTTCCGGGGATTCCCCGCGCGGCACGCCACCGCCGCCATGGAATTAGATGTTTACGTAAATTTGGAAAAAAAATTATTTTCATATATAATTTATATCTTTGTATCATAAGATAGATTAGATAACAAACATTTAAGGCCTATATATATTCATATATATGAAAAAGTTTATGAGTTAAGAAACACAACTTTCACAAAATACAATGGCATCGAATAGATCATATGAAGAAAATTCATCGACGGAATCGCCTTTTTCAGATGAACCGTATGAAGCTGAATCATCATCATCTTATGAAGAGTTATCATCATCTTTTGAAGAAGAAGGAGGAGGAGAAATAGACGTTGATGAAGAAGAAAACGACATAGTCGAGGTAAGTTTTTTGAAATATAAATTGCAGTTTATAGTTTTATATTCTGAACTTTGAAGGTATCGTTATTTGTATTTGTAAATTAAAAAAAATTAAATTATTAATCTTATACATTTTTACTGATTATATACCTTTAGAAATAATATTATTGTGATTCAATAGTGTAGAGTTAAAGGGAAAATAATAGTAAAAATTATGTTATTGTTAAACACATACTGTGTATTTGCAGTTTAATTGAAAGTAATTTTAATTTATAAATAAGTAAACGAGAGAGATTTTTCTGCTGACTTTCATCACGATGGGGTGTGGGATAGTCGAGATCAAATGATAGCATGGGCTAGGCAAGTTGGGCGTGAAAGATATATGGCGTTGCCTATAAAAACGTCAAATGAAAATTTGGTCAGGCTAGCATGTCATAGGCATGGTATGTATAGACCTGGGAAGAAGGGTGATTGCATCCCTACTGTTACACCGCCTCATGTGCGAACCCTTTACACAAAGTGCAAATGCAAATTCGAGTTGATTGGCGTTAGAAGTAAATCGACCGGGAAGTGGGCACTAACGGTTGTGTGCGGAGTTCACAACCACGACCTCCCCACTAGTTTGCTTGGCAATTCATTTTCAGGCCGAATGACGGAAGCACAAAAATTGCTTGTGAAGGAATTGAGCTATATATATGTGCCACCTGCTCGTATAGTGGAGCGGTTGAGAAATCTTTACCCCGGAAATGTGACATCAAGGAAGCAAGTTTCAAATTTGGGGGCACGGTATTTGAAAGAGGATAGTGCAAATCTGACAACCACCCAATATGCACTGCATTTTCTACAAAGAAACGATTACAAAGTATTTCCGAATAGAATAGGTGGTTCAGATTATATTGATATCCTCTTCTTTGTGCACTCCACGTCGCTGCATCTACTGAAGTTGTTTCCGTATGTCGCAATTATGGACAACACATATAAGACCAACAGGTACAATCTGTTGGTATAATTATTTCATGTTGGTATATTGATGCAAATATTGTTTTTATAAAGTTGTATAATTATTTCATGTATTGACAGGTACGACATGGCTTTGCCGCAGATGGTTGGGTTTACATGCACTAATCGATCTTTCAACATCGGTTTTGCATTTCTCTCAAGAGAAGACACAGCTAGTTATACATGGGTGTTGAAGCGTTTGAAGCGTTTGTTCCAGGAAGTGGGAGCGATGCCAAATGCGATTGTCACAGATCGAGAGAGGGCAATCATTAACGCAAAGGACGCTGTGTTTGGAGAGGAAGTCAAACATCTTCTATGTTGGGTGCATGTTAAGGGCAACATATTAGCATACGCTGTAGGTATACTAGAGGACCAAGAAAAGGCGAAAAGGTTTGCTAATAGATGTTGGGGCATATTCATGTCGACAACGGAGGCAAAATACGAGGAAAGGCTTACAAGAATCAAACAACATTGGCCAGGGCTGATGAAGTATATTGAGAGGTCGTGGCTCGGGCCTTACAAGAAGTCGATAGTTAGAGCATGGACCGATCACTGTACCCACTTCGAAACGAGAATAACAAACAGGTACACACGTTTTAATGTTTTACATATTTTTGGTTGTTCAAATTATGTGATTTACACATTTTTAATGTACATAATACTAATATGTATGACACAGGGCGGAGGGAATGCACAGCGTGCTTAAAAAAATACTTGACAGTTCTCGAGGAGGCTTCAACACAGTGATCGGAAGGATCCACAATCACATTCAGTCCCAAGTTAATGATATAAGGGGGGATCTGGAGATGTCACGTAGCAAGATTCCAACTGAGTTGAATAGTGTCCCTAGTCGAGTTAGGACGATATTCATGCGCCTATTTTACAAAGTGTCAACTTTGTGCATTATGAAGTTGTTGAATATGTACTACGACCTGAACAGGGACGCCGCAGAAGGAAAATTAGAGAAAGAGTGTGCTGATTTTTGGGTACGGGAGTGCATGGGTCTTCCTTGTCGTCATAGGATTGCCCAAGCCATTCTAACTAAGCGGCCGATTCCGCCAGGTGACATACACCCATTTTGGCATCAGGTGGTATGGGAGGGAGTTGATCCGAAGCGCATGCCCATAGAAGACAAAGAGGCAAAAAAACTTACCGATATCAGATGGGAAGATATGGTGGAGAGAAAGTGTCGGGGTGAATTGACATATGACCATGTGTACTCGATCACAGAGACGTTTGTAGACAATGTGCTGGGAAAAGAGTCGTCTTTGATTGAGCAGATAGATGCTATGAAGAGGGGACGGCCAAAGGGGTCTACTAAGTGGTCAACAAAGAGGAACAATACTTTGCTTGAGCATCGGATGGAGGCATATGAAAAGGAGAAGCAACAGAAGGAAAAGGAGAGCCAAGTAAAAACTTTATTGCCCGGCAAAAAGCGTGGAAGGCCAAAGGGCTCAACCAACAAGGCCCCGAAAAAAGTTGTGACGGGGACAAGTACACAAGAAGAGAGGGGCGGCATGATGTGGCTGGATTTCAACTTTGGAGTTGACAATGTTAACGACTTCATGTTTCCTTACATTGATCAGGTGCAGGATGTAATGGCAGATGGGCATTGCGGTTATCGATCACTCGCCGTGTTGTTGGGACAATTACAGAGCGAGTACCGCAGAGTTCGGTTGGAGTTGACAGCCGAATTGAGGAGGAACAGAGATGTATATGAGCCTATTTGGAACAAATCTCCTATTGATGACATGTTGGATACTATGCCCTATGTGGTTAGCCCTTGCGCTCAAAGGTATTGGATGGAGATGCCCATAGCCGGTTTGATCTTTGCCACAATACATCAGGTTGCAGTTGTTTTGTTGTCGTGGGATGGATCGCATACATGCTTGCCGATGCAGGCGAGAGGGGATAACCGGTACCCTCCATCGAAGATATATGCCATAGCGCTCGTGGGAAACAAAGATCACTTCATACCTGTGAGTCATACATTATTATCATGAAAGTAAATTAGCGCTTATAATTATTTACTCGGTAATATATTATGTTTTTAATTTGCAGGTCTGGTTGAGTGACGACTCCCCACTTCCTCCTCCGCCGAGAGATTGGACAAGAAGCCATCAACCTAGCGTCAAGGGGTGGGATGAGCCGTTTAGACAAAGAATGGTAAAATGGCGTGAGAAGCGGATTAGCCATAATCTCGAACCAAATGTTGCTGTTTGAAGTTGATGATATATGTCATTAGTTAGAACCGTATAAGTTTTATTTGTAATGCATTTTTGGGATTAGTGTTTGCTTCTTATGCTAAATATGGTTTTGTGCTTGTATAATTGTTAATGGCTTTGACTTGGATCATATAAGTACAAGTATCAATGCTTACATGATGAAATAAACTTGTCTTTGTAGCTCATTATTACCAAACCACTAACCTCAATTTATATGCCTTGCGCATCATGAAGCGTACGCTTCATGATGTGCAAGGCACCCAAACTAGGCAAAGCGATAGCGGATAGAGTTACACTTGCGCTTCATGAAGCGTACGCTTCATGATGCGCAAGTGTAACTCTAGTCGAACTCTGTAGTTCCACTTGCGCTTCATGAAGCGAAAAGCATCATAAAGCGCATGGCTTAGACGCCAGAACAGACCCAAACCTGCAGCATCAGTGCCAACAGTTGCAGCAGGAAACATGGCTTAAACGCCAGAAAAGGAGGGTTTGAATCCAAGGAGGCACGACACCAGCAAATATGACATGATCAAGATGCATATATGACGTGAATCTTAGCTTCAATTCTTTCATCAACTTCAATTTAAAAAGAGGGTTTGAATCCATGTTCCAGATTCAAACCCTCATCTTCCAGCCAAGCCAAATAGATCTCTCTGGAACACAAACAAGACCAAGAGATAATAATCAGGATCCATTGCTTTCCCCAAAAGATGACGATCTCTCCAGTTGGGGCTCCTCTTATGATTTTACTTCACTTAGATGAGTTGCAGCAAAATTCATGGAGTACAAAGTTCCTTGCAGCCAGTCAACAGAGATGAAAACAGAACATTGTACTCCATGAAGTTGCCTGTCGAAGATTGATAGTGATAATTGACGTATGTGCTGAATAGTTGGTGCTTTCCAAATTAATTTCCAGAAGCCATCAGTTGCAATCAGATCAAACCCACGGGATAAAGCATAAATTTAGACAAGGTAACACAATTGGTAAAACCATGAGAATCAAATTTCCATTAAACAGAGGGCAACATAATTCATATTAGAAGCCAACAAGTGCATAAACTATATAGTCTAAAACATATTACTAAATCATAATCTAGCCCTAAACAAAGTACTAAGACAAAATCTAGTCTATGATGATTGGATTGTTTGGATCGAAACCATCATCCTCTTCCTCGTGCTTCACTAGGCGTAAATCAGGGTATGACGGGACTTCAATCTCAGGGTTGCCGTTGGCCCTTTCTTCGGCATTGAAGAGAGCAATTTCTTGGAGTTCCATCTCCTCCTTGAAAATTCTCTCCAGCGTTGTGAAGTAACCGAGTCGGGCAAGGTGTTTCCCGACATTCTTCAAGCCTACTTCCTTGCTGTTGATTAGCTCCCGAATGAAGAGACGGATCTCTTGTACATCCGCCAAGTGCTTGCGAAAATCATCTTGAATAGGATATGCCATTGATGGAGATATAGCAGATATGAAGAATCGTTGAAGGCAACTGGTTTTAGAGAGGTAGGGTGAAGTTTTTATAAGAAGCGTGGATTTGATTGGCCATGGTTTGATTTTAGCGGGTAAATTGTGCGCCAAAACAAAGCCACATCAAGGCAACTTACGAAAATCGTAGATCGTTTCCATAAATATAGGATCATGGCTGATGAAGAGTTATCTACAACCGCCCGCGGAAGATTTTCTGGATGAGAGAACTTGCGCTTCATGAAGCGTACGCTTCATGAAGCGCAAGACTTAAAGCAAGTAAAGTAGAATGCCTTACGCATCATGAAGCGTGCGCTTCATGATGCGTGATGCGTAAGGCAAAAACACCAGTGACGTTGTGTGATAATCCTTGCGCTTCATGAAGCGTACGCTTCATGAAGCGTAGGGTAAGCCTATAAAAAACACCAGTGACAGAATCACCACAAACCAGAATCACAACAAATGAGCAGGTTCAGCACAAACCACAAGCCAGAAAGGCATCACTTGATCAAACTTTTGTGGTTCAACACAGACTAGAAAGGCACCACAAACCAGGTTCAGCACATACTTTTGTTAAAACACAAACACAAGTCTGAACCTTTCAAAGCTGAACCTTTCAGCCAACGCCTTTCAAAGCTGTGCAATGCTAACACCAGCATGAACGAAAGTCTGAACCTTTCAGCCATTGCAGTTCATTACAGGTTGCTGGGATCCAAACAACATCAGCAACATCAGCAAGACCAGTTAATGTGCATTACAGGTTGATGGGAGCCAAACAACATCAACAACAATTCAGCCAGTGCAGTTCACACAATCCAGCAGCAGAACATTCAGCAAGACATCAGCAGAATTCAGTAATAAGAAGACTCCAGAGCCAGCATTATTCAGCTCAACTCAGTCAGCATCAGCCCATCAGCACATAAATACAAAACTTTCCAAGCAAATAAAGAGCTTCATAGAATTGGCTCATTTGTTTTTGGCATCTTCCATGGACAAAAAAAAATTGGAATAAAAAGGGCTTCCAAGTTTTGGTGATCATCACAGAAGACAACAGCATACTTACAAAACAGAAGAGATTGCAAATTCAAGCAAATACAAAATGGTGTCTTTCATCTTCACTCATTCTGAGTTTTGAAGATTTGCTTGTTACTACTACTCTTACCATAGCAATCTCACAAGGAAACTTAAGCACAAAACTGAGAGTTCTTTCAGAAAATAATTATACCTGTAGCATTTGAAACTCAAAAAACCTATAGCATTTGAAACTAAAAAAACTTGCCTCCAAACACTAAACTCCTTTCAGAAAATAATGGAATAAAAGAAGACTAAACTCAATTGCATATCCACTTTGACAAAGTATGTACTCCCTGCCTTAAAGTGGTCATTTCCATAAGCCTTGATTGAATCAACAGAAGTAATCCACCACAAGATATCATCAGGATTTTTTTCAAGATCAGTTGGCCAGTCAGAAAACTCATCACAATCATTAAAGAAATTGGTAGTTCCATCATCTACTCCTTCAGGAATCACCCCACAGTCAGAAATAATGGCATCAACTACAACATATTAGAATCACCCCACAGTCAGAAATTGGTAGTTCCATCAACTACAACATATTTAAACTAACATATTAGAAAGAAAAAGCACTAAACAAAGTTTGATGATTTTATAATACAATTGCGTGACTCTGTACCTGATTTCAAGCCTCAGAGTTTGGCCAAAACAAAGCCACAAGCTGAATGTCAAGCCACAACCATCAGCTAATTTATGAGGCCGTTGCTCATGCTCAACATGTATTGTAAGAAAAACTAAAACTGAAACATAGCATTCAAAGCAAGACAAACCTACTTCAATTTAATGAAAGCAAGACAAACCAACTTCAATTTTATGAAAGCAATACAAACCAACTTTACTGAAGGAAAATGTCAAATTCAAAGCATTCTTACAATACCCAACTAATACATCTACTTATAATACAAATTCTCAACAGTTAGTTTGCACAAGATATAGAATCCCTAAATGGCAAATAACTGATGTCACCGTGCGACACCTCCAGACCCACTCCCCGAACCGGGATCATATCTAGAATCCCGAAACGGTCTGCTCAAAGGAGGTGGCATTGGCGGACGATCATCCCCTAATATGCTCAGCATGTCCAACAAGTACAACCTAGCTGGATGATAGGCATCGCCGCCAAAGCGTCGTGAGCATATCCAACGAGCTGTTGTTGTTGCTGCATAATTTAAGGCACATTTTAGCCTAAATCTAAAAATATCAAAACGATTAATCATGAATGCAATTTTTTTATGAACTTTCACTTACAATGGTAGCATCAACTACAGCTGATGGGTGGGTGTGTGGCTCGCACGGACGGTCCTGACGCTCTGACCTCGGATCTACATACAGATGTGTCACGTCACTAAACCAATCCCAGTATGCGAGGTTCGCCTGGTAAGCATACCGAGCCAAAGGGTGTTGCTCAAGGTCAATGAGGTGGTCGTACCGCTGGTTCCAGTAGAGCTGATCGTCGGAAAATTCCACCTCATACTTGCGCCAAGACGTGGTACGGACCTCTGTAGACGGCACAATCGGATCAAGAGGTATGCACTGGACTCTGAAGTACTGACGCAGCCACCTATCGGGCATGTAAGCCTCTCGAATAGTAAAACACTCAAGCACGCCTCGAAACCTCGAAACCCGGTAACGCTCTGACTCGAAATCTATGCCTCTCCATGGCTGCCACTTAATCTGAAAAAAAAAACTACAGATGTTAAAAACATATCTTATCAAGTGGTTTAGGGTTACTTCATTCCAAAAATTGTTACATTACATTTTTTACCTCATCAGCGCGAACCATGTCTAATACTTTACGAATCTCCTCCAACCGCTTTGGCTTCTTCGGAGGAGCGCGTGTCTCAACTCTAGATCGGGCACCCGCGTGTGGGTTGACCAAAAGATCTATCCTCAAGATCGGATGCCCGCCATAAAGCTGCATATACTCCGATATCCAAGTCTATGCCATAAATTATAGTTAGTTTCTTACATAAATAAAAAATAAAGTGACATACAAAAGTACTACTCAAATAATTTTCTTACCCTTAGAAGGAGAACACATCCAGCAATGCCCTTGCTATCACGTCGTGACGCAACACCCAACTCGCGGTACATGAACGTCAAAACCGCAGCACCCCAAGCAAATTTACTCGTGCGGTCGGGGTCTAAGAGACAATGCAAATACTCAATGCTGACATTGTTGGTGCTCTTGTTGACGAATAGTGCTGAACCAATGACCCACAACAAGTACGCAGCAGCTATAAAATGAGGTGCTGCCCCCTCTGCAATCATCCTAATGACATGTGCCTTCAGGTTGTCAGATGGAATGCCACGGGAATCATATCTACTAAACGTCCGCACATCTATCGAGAACATATGCATGACCCGCGTCTGAAACTCCATATTAGAGAACTGCTCACCGACACGCTCCCCGTCGATCGGCAAGCCTAAAATGCGCTCCACATCATGCAACGTGATGGAAATCTCACCCCATGGAAAATGAAAGTTGTTGGTCTCCGGATACCAACGCTCAATAAATGCAAAAATGATGGCGTGGTCCGATCCTCGATAATCTATAGCCCCGATATGCCTCAATCCACTACGCCCTGCAATATGCCACCACGTACCCGGCTCATCAACTCTGTGGGGCTCAATATTAGTCCAATCCAACTTCCTTGAGTATGCCTTATACAGCTTCCTCCACTGTCAAAATTTAGATTAGTTCAATTATGTCAATACACAAAAAAATTAAAAAAAAAATTGTAAATAAGCTCACCAATACATCCTCGATAGCTGGTGCAGAAGGATCGACTGCGGCAGGAGGGACGGGAACAGCTGCTCCGGCCTGAGGGGCCGGAGCAGCTGGAGGCTCGACGGCGGCAGGAGGGGCCGGAGCATCTCGAGGAGTCCACCTCCATATCGACTCCGCAGTATGCGTGGGGTAGTGTCGAAGGAGGACGGCCAAACGTGGTCCTCCTGGCTGCCACATGGGTACGTCAGCAACAGGAGGGACCCGAGCTGTTGCAGGGCCGATAATGGGAACATCCTGGGCAATCGGAGGTTGAACATCAGCAGTCGCATGAAGTGGAGGGTCAATAATGGGAGGATCCTGGGCAATCGGAGGCTGAACATCAACAGTCGCATGAAGTGGAGGGTCGATACGTGTAGTCCGTACGATGGGAGGGGTTTGAGAAGGTGAGACCGAGTCAAGTGGAGGACTCACATCAACGTCCCTAGAAAGATCCTCTCCGGTGCCAATCGGAGTCCCTAAACTAAATGAATCGATTTGCTCGGACTCTCGTCGAGGGGTGTGATGATGGGTCGGGGAAGACGGAACAACATCCTCTGCCTGATCAGTCCCAACGACGTCCGTCAGAATCTCCTCAGCAGTCTCAGCCAGAGCAGACGGACCAACGTCATGCTCTATCTGAATATCTGCACCATCATGAGCTGCCTCATCCCGTTGTAGCTCAGATATCAACGTCTCAACCCCTAATCTCCTGGCCCTCTTTTTTGGCGGAGGGGCCTCAACACGAGCAGACTGCAGTATACCTCGTGCCTTCGCATTCCTAGTCCTCTTCTTCTTCGGCACAGGAGGTGTAGTCGAGTCGGGAGTTCGCAACTCACGACTCAACTCCTGAAATGCCTGTTTACGATTTTCATAATTTCATTTCCGTAATCCTTTATAAAATTCGTACTTTGTGCCTTAACTTCAATTCGTATATCTTTGTATACATAAGGGTGATTTTAACTAATATTCGCATAACTTCTATAACCAAAAGCCTATATTTCTATTACTATAACAAAAGCAAAATAGTTAACTTCAATCACTACTGTATATGCTAAAGGAGAACATAAATCACATTACCCTCCAGTGAACAAGTGCTAACAAAACATAAACTTCAAAATTTTAACATTCGTGGAGCCAATTACATTTAAGTAGGTGGAAAGCAATCATATCATATGAACTATGGGTATTAACTTAAGATGACCATATAATTTCATTCCTTCCAAGCACACAAACAAAAAATACATAAATCAGGCAAACAAACCTCATAAATTCAATTTTCATACTTTGCATACTAAATTACTAAATACGTACCATCATCGTTTCCTCGCCCCAACCACCCCTCGCATCGCCCTTGCTCGTATCTTCATGAGCTGGAAAACCCCCGCCAACAGTACCATCATTGCCAGCTCTATCACTAGTCTCAGCAATCATACCGACATCTGCATCGATCGTCTCATCCCCCCTAACAACATCAACCACTGTACAATAAAACAAATTAAACATCACATCATTATTTTTCAAACCATTAAAGCTCAGAGTTTCATTATGTATAAACATCAGATCACTTTCAATTAACTCGCTAATCTAATACTCCAAAAGTCAATGAAATGCTCGTGTAGAAATCACTTTACTCGAGTCCACCAACATTGAGAATTTGTTGCCACTATTATCATCTTGATCACCTATGTTTTAATTTATTCAGCATTAACACTTTACAATCACAACACCCACTTTATAAAAATATACTAGATTAGCATGTGATGCATGCACAACCATAGCAAGATATGTTCCTCAGTTACAAACTTAAAATTGGCTGAGAAGTATTCACAAAAAGAAAACTTGCCCTGTGAACATCAAAAGCAGTCTGCAGGATAGTATGGATGCACATTTTTCCAGAGATATTATGCATTCCACATACTTCTCAAAACAGACGAACCGAAACTAATTGATTTTTAGGTCAAATTCCAAAGAGAAGTAAAATTTCTAGGGCTTCACATCCAAACACTAGACAACCTTACTTGAAACTGGGGCCTCTGTAATCTGACAGAGTAGGAAGAGCTAGAGATGGGAGATAGTATGCACTACGATTGCAGAACCTAAAGATCATGAAAGGATTGCAGAACCTATAGGAAAGTTGCTGGAAGACCATACACTGTCAATAAAGGCATCACTTGATCCCCACGGCTCACATCAGCAAACTGGAGCCGGTGCCCAATCACTCTTTAATATAACTGAGTTACCTGGTCCTCTGTCCACATTCTTATAGTCTCTTGAAAAATCAGATTTTCCAATGGATGTTTGCTCATTGCTACCATTGTTGAGTATACCTGGTTATTGGATACATGATGGGTGGGTTTTTGAATGCAGTACAAATTAACACTTCTATAGAAATCATGTCCTGTATTTTGACTTTTGAGTTATGCATGTCCTTCCCATTGTGCATAATGTGCCTTGGCCATGCCTAACTTCATCTCCTATGCATGATCAAGAAACAAAGGAATTGCAAAGTGCTCGTGTAGAAATCCCTAATGATGGAACTGATGTATGGGAAATTGATATCAGACAGCTCAAGTTTGAGAACAAAGTTGCATCTGGATCATATGGTGACATGTAAGTTATCTATTTTTCAAGAATTATTGATGCTATTCTTGGATGAATGATATTCTATGCTTCAACTATGCCCTTCTAAATTTTCAGTTATAAGGGCACATATTGCAGTCAGGAAGTGGCCAATAATGTTCTCAAACCTGAGCGCATAATTTATGATTTGCAGAAAGAATTTGCTCAGGAGGTTTACATTATGAGGTCTGTCACTTCCTGTCAAGAAGCTAAAAGACTCGTGTTTTCATGCTCCAGTACAATTTTGATAGTTCGAGATATAGTTTGATGATGCTACCAAGCTTTTATATACTTATCTGATGATATTATTTACCAAACATTCATATGGAAAACTCAAGTCTTTCTTTCTTTGCATGTAAGTAAACATTAGTGTCTTGTCCCAACTAAAATATTACAACAGCAACACCCAACAGTAGCTAAGATATCAGAATACTTTTTAACTAGATAAAGAGATAAGAATTGGATTGTCTCCCGTACAAGTGATATCTCCCACAGCATGTATGAGCAAGTTTTTGCCCCAACCAAACCACATCCTGGTACCTAACATATAGTTACCAATATATGGAGGAAAGTTCGCCATAAGAATGTTGTGCAATTTATCGGTGCATGTACCAAACCTCCGAGCTTGTGCATTGTCACAGGTACCTAAACAACTCAGGATTTTCTATCATGCATACAATACCTACAGATTTTTTAAGCACAAATGTCATTTCATGTAAATTTTAGAATAAGCACCTTCATTTAGACTTTTGTTATTTCAGTTTTTTTTATTGCTTAAAACTTCCAAAAAGCTAACTAAAACTATCTGTATATTGTCAATATACAGAGTTTATGTCTGGGGGGAGTGTGTATGACTATTTACACAAACATAAAGGTTCCTTCAAGTTGCCATCTCTCTTGAAAGTGGCAATTGATGTGTCCAAGGGAATGAACTAACCTGCATCAGAATAATATAATTCACAGAGACTTCAAAGCCCCCAATATCCTGATGGATGAACATCAAGATATTTACCTACTGTTGTGCATTACAAAACTATAATTCAGAGAGATTTCAAAGTAGCTTGAGGAGGGTAATTGATGTTCTTATATCTTGTTAGGTGGTTAAAGTTGTTGATTTTGAAGTTGCCAGAGTGAAGGTTCAGTCTGGAGTTATGACTGCAGAAACTGGAACGTTCTGTAATCGTAGTGATTGAAGATAACAGCCACACTATCCTTTGTCCTAAGAACACAGTGGAGCTAGTGGTAAGCACCAGGCACCATGCTGCAGAAACAGTTTTCATCTATATATTGCCTGATGACCAATTGACCATTTTCCCTCCTATTTAAGTGTACTAACTAATATGAATTGTTGAGTTTTGCCTAATGAAATTAGTGGCCTTTAAGGTTTAGGGTCGATGGAGATTTCAGCAACAGAAGCCGTAATGAAGCAGGTTTGTAGAGCAACAAATATTCACTAATTGCACAAACAAAAGTCAGTGCTTCCAAGCATTTCTGAGCTCTATTAACACATATATGCTTCCAAGCAACAAAATCCAACAACTTCAATTCCTTGCTTTCAATATAGCAGCATATTCAATTAAGCTTTCACTATATATAACCCTAATTTTGCAAATTCTACCAACAATCCATCAACTTCAATTCAAACTTCAGATTCAACAAATCAACCACTATAAACTTTTGAACTCAAAATCCAACATTTTAGTTTACCTGGGGCTTGGCCGTGAATCTCAATGTGGGCATCCGAATCAGCCGCTTGCACTTCGCCGCTGACGTCCTCAGGAACCGTCAAACCCCGACGTCTGCCACCACCAGAAATACATCCACCAGTAACGCTCACCATTGCCGAAGATCAACAAGTAGGATTTCGAATTTCGTTCCTGAATTTGGGTATGGAAGAAACACAATCTTGTGTGAGGGAGACGAAGCCTAAACTAACGCTTTTAAACGCGTATAATATAACTCCAGCGACACGCTTCATGAAGTGTGTCGCTTTATGAAGCGGATACCCTTTCACAGGGTATACCCCTCCACCGGGTACCTTTTTGGTCATACGCTTCATGAAGCGTATGATTCCGGTGTGCGCGGAGCGTTTTTTTCCTGTGCATAAAGATTTTCCGTACAAATAACGCACATCAAATTAATGCATAACTTTAGATTTATATATAGCATGTTATTAATTATTATTATTATTCCAAAAAATAATGTAAACATAGCTACTTGGTAGTACTTATATTAATAAAACATATAGTCTTAAAAATGTAGTCTGTATTATAGGTAGGGATGTTCAACGGAACGGGTTATACATGACCCGCACTGACCCAAACTATAATTTGTGGGTTGCGGTAGGGGTGTCCAAACCCGGTTAACCGAAGATCGGTTAACCATGATTTCGGTTAGTTAAAATCATTAACCGTAACCAAAAAGTTAATCTCGGTTAACCGGCGACCCGTTAACCGTATTTTCAGTTCGGTTTTTTCAATTAACCATTAACCGTTTATGTAATTTCTAAATTATAATTATACACTTAAATAACAATAAAAATTAGTAATTTTATATAAAAATATTAACATTTGGTTAGAAATTCAAAATAATACTAGTTTTACCTGATTGATATGCTTTAAATTATCCACACAATATGTAGATCATATATATATAGCCATCTTTTAGTTAAAATACTTTAAAAGTATGCATAGTTAAGTAATTAATAGTGGTATTAAAAATAATGTTATGGATAATCATCTATAATGTCAAAATTTTCAAATAACCAAGTAATTCCATTAAGACAAAGTATATTTAATGTTTTGTTTAAAAAATAAAAAAAATATTTCGGTTTTTTGGTTAACCAAGAATGTCAAACCGAAACCGACCCGTAAAACCGCAAAACATATCGGTTTGGTAAACCAAACCGAAATCATAAAAAATAACAGTTCGATTAACTAAAAAAATGCTGGTTTTTTTTTCAATTTCGGTTATTTTTGGACACCCCTAGGTTGCGGGTCGACTCGCGACACGACCTGCTCGGGTCGCAGATCGATTTTTTATTTTGCAGGTCGGGTTAAACCCGCACGAGTCGTGGATCGATCCGCAACCCGTAATATTATTAAAAATATATATTTTTTATAATTTTGTTAATATATAAAATACTTTTTTTATAAAAAAATCGTTGGATTTGCGGGTCGACACGTAAATCTGACATATTTTTTATAAAAAAAGATTTTTTGACCCGATTGACTTAGTCAAACCGATCGACCAGCAACCTGACCCGTTGGACTCGCGGGTTAGGTCGTGGGTCATTTTTTGGCCGGTCGTGGGTCAGGTTGACCCAACCCGTTGAGCATCCCTAAATATAGTAATTTATTATTAAAAAATACCTATAATATATGTCTTGTTATTTATAAATGGATATATTCGATCTTTCGATATATCTAATATCTAGTATTTTCTGTTTATTATTCTCGATCGTATTCGATCCATCCTAAATGGGTGTGTGTGCATTCCATACCAGGTTGATAATAATATTTTTAACTAGTGGTGATGTCCGTGCATACGCACGAGATAAATTTTTCTTTAAAAATATATTTATATATTTAAATATTTAAATAAAATATTTTTTCATGATTGTTCATTTATCTTACTATATTTATAAATATTTAAAATGCACTTTATAAAATTTTGAAGTATAGTTTTTGCTCGTGCATTTATCGTAAGCTTCAAAAAAATAATGAATTTATTTTTAAAATTAATGAAGAGGAGAACATGATTAAAACAAAAGATTTACTAGAGGATGAAGTATAAAAGAAATGGAGAAAAAAGTTTACCTGGTGAATGGTGATGGAGTGTCATCTAACTTGATTAACCATCAAACTTTGAAAGAATTTAAAAAGAAAAGAAAAACAACATACATTAGCTATCATACAGAAATGAAAGGAAAAGTATGGATCGCGTTCAATATAAGAACCAATGAATAAGAAAATTTCACTATATAGATCAAAGAATAAACTAAACTCTGAATCTAAGTGACACATATTCAAAACCAAATCCGAATTGTAATGGTATTAATGTATAGTGAATTAGGTAGAAATGAAATTATATAACATCCAAAAATCAATCAATTAAAAGACATAATAGTTAAAGACATAATACTGATACCTTGCCATTCATTTCAAGAAGATCGGGCAACATTTACAATGTTCGTGTTCAGAGTATATTTTTGTAAGATGAGATGGGTGTTAACGTTTGAGGTGTCTCAGGTGTAGTTGGGATGTCATTTGTACGTCTTATATTGGATCACAGTTTGAACATATAGGGTTAATACTTACCATACAATTAATGAAAATATTTAATATTTTAAACGCTAGGTATGTATCGATTGTTTGGACCTGGTCATAGTATGTAGGAAGTTTTAAGTTTTGTAACGGTTGATATTTACATTCTTATAATAAATGTCTCATTATAATAATAATAATAATTTTTAAAATGGTGAAAGTTGTAACGATTGTTCTACCTCTCATTAAGTCCATAGGACGTTTTTGAGACAATTTTTAAATGTAGTAAGAAGATAAGATCTTATAAAAAGCTTTACACATCTATAATACTATAAATTTAGGTTCTTGAGCAATTAATGTTCATACAATTAATAAGATTTTTTATAATTTCATTTCAAGTATATTATATAAATATTTATCATAACAAAGTGTAATAAATGTACATTGGATTCTCAATGAGATATCATTAGAAAAAAAAAATCAAAAAATAATAAATAAATACACATTGGATTCTCAATGAATTAGATATCATAAGAAAAAAAATTAATATCCCTAATCTAATTAAGTACACCATAGAATTCCAAAATATATTTTCTAAAGATATCTATCTATCTATCTATCTATAAACATATAAATTGAAAAAAAAAATGAGCTCTGCAGTATTCAAATTCGATAACACATCTGTGTGTTAACATAAGTTGTTTGTAAGTTCAGAACCAATTTGTTCTAACTATAAACAGCCATATATAAAGTATTATATTGTACACATAAAACTAACCAAAATAAATTAAGCATTATTTTAGATCTGTGGTACCCGCATCTTTCAATCTGAAACCTAATAAACATCAATTTTCAACCTCCTACCATGACCAAGTTACACATTCTTCATCCTACATCAATATAATGCGCTATTTATTCCAAGAATGTGTAACGTATGTACTAATACTAACGTATCCCCTAATTTCCCTAAAAAAACGTATCCCCTAATTAAATTGTGTTTTTAATTCCTAATTAATTAAATAGAAGAAAGCTAACGTGTGACTTTCCATATCCAAAATATGCTTATATATACAATAGTTGTTTACGTGGGGAAGACACTTTCTTTGTTTCTCATACGTGCAGGTTGATCATCACGCTTCAGTGAATTAAGGTTAGTCATAATACCCATTCAAATAATGGTTTTTATATTACTTCCGTTTTGAATAAGATTAGTACAATTTTTTGCGTTGGTGAAGATAAGAGTAGTGTAATTTTATTGTGAAGGATTAAACATGAAAGATAATATCTAAGTTTCCTACTATATATAGAATGAAAGATAATATTACTAACAAGAAAGAAGGTCATTATTTTTTTTTTTTTGATAGAAAGAAAGAAGGTTATTATTTGGCTTCACTACAACTATTTTGATGCTATTAAGGAGATTAGCATCACGTGCAAGATCAATTGAAAGAATTAATCTAATCACCAAAAGTAAGATTTAAATTTTATGTTTAAATTTTGATTTTGATATAAGAGTTGTATATTTCTATATAATTATTAGTTTAATTGCCATAATTTTTGTTATTGTCACACATTAGAATTTTTAACTTTATATTCTGTTGTTTATAAAATTAAAGGTGAATCATTTTCTTAGAAAATAATGACTTCAACTTCGGCAAGACCAAAGTCAAATAATTCATCGAGTAAAGTTAGAGAGTCAATATCACAATGGTATATTCTAGACTTTTTTCATTTGTTATAAAAATAAAAGGTCTATGAATATGCATGTGTTAATCTAAAATGGCAGGTTTTTCTTTAAAACATAATATGTTGTATCAAGTAATAAGAATAGTTTAAACCAATAAACAAAACCAAAAATATATTAGAAATATTTTGAAATTAAAACACCACTACTACATGATATGTAGTAAGAAGTATGTAATAAAAAATACCTAAAATTATTTTATATTTGAGAAAAATGGAGAATAATAATAAGCAATTTAATTGCACCTCTTCTATCTATAAACGGTCATTGTCTTACCTATGATCAAATCATTATTAATATATATTTACAACAAAGTTCTAACCGAAATATTCCATCAAACGCCAGAATTAAATACCTTATTTATATTACATAATGCTAAATTGGTAATGAATTAAATAATGACTATCTTAGATGTTTAGTTTAAAGATTATGTGACTTTTCAATGCTCAAAATTATATTATACTCGAGCAAAAACTACACTTCAAAATTATTCTTATACTTATGTAAAAAGTATACTTTAAAATTTTATAAAGTGCACTTTAAATATTTATAAATATAGTAAGATGAATGCATAATCATGAAAAAATATATAATTTAAATATTTAAATACATAAATATATCTTTAGGGAAAATTTTCGACCCGTGCGTATGCACGGGCATCACTACTAGTATATAGATATATATAAGTTACAATTTAGTGAAATCTTAAATTACTTTACTATGACGATTGGCTAAATTGATGAATATCTATACAACTATAAAAACTCTCCCTCTAAGACAAATAAATGTTCTACTTTTGAATGCAAACTAATTATTGAAATAAATAAAAAATATTCTCAAATACAAAAGACATCTAACAAATAATTACAATGTGGAATATGTTCGGGTGTTTAAACAGTCGACGAATGGCCTCTCACAATCACAAAAGATGTTATTGCTAATAAGAGCATTAATTGGCTTATACATTTCAGCTTCTCCGATCACCATTTTAGATCCCTCTTTTAGTGTTTTAGCCTCTCAACTTCCTTCAATATTGTAACAATAGTCCTTTCAACTTCGTTATTCAATGTAGTAAGACCATAGTAATTAGTCACCCTTTCACCTTCCCAACAACCAGCAACCCTTGCACTATATAGATAGTCTAAGTTTTCGGATCATGTACCTTTCATTATTTGTTACACTTCGGTCATTTAGCACTATATAAATAGTACCATTTCGATCATAATTAAAATTACATACAAAATTATCTCTGCCCACTCATAAAATTAATAAACAAATAATTAAGATTCATAATATATATATCTTACAACAAATTAATAATTAAAAAACATTTTAAAGCATTTTCTCTTCATTATTTGTTTTCAACAACTAACACATAAATTTGCATTATTATTCTAATTTAAATAACATACATAATTATCTATGTATAATTATAAAATTTATAATATAGACCGTCCAACGGACGGGCCAAGCGGTCTAGTTGTTATTTAAATTTCTCAAAATCTTGATTAATTTCTTGAATTTTTTTGGTAGGGTGTATATCGATTATAAATTACATAAATGCATAAGAATATGGAATTTTCTCAAAATTTTAAATCACTTTGCTAAAATTTTAGGTCAAATGGATGATTGTTAAAATTGATGGGTGTTTATAAAATTAAATGTTAGAACTTTTGGCTTTCTATTATTATAAATATTATTATTATATAAAAATTCATAAAATGATAGTTTATTTATTTATTTTCAAGAAAAAAGAGAGGTAAAATGAAACGCATTAGAAAATTATTTAGAATATAAAAAATATATTCAGAATATAATCAATTATAATATGTCACTAATTCTAATATGATAAAATTTACTATTAATTGAATGAGCATTTATTACCAAAAAACTTATATTGAAATCATAAAATATCTTATTAATATGTATAATATATGTTTGAAATGACATTATAAGAAATCATATTAGTTGTATGAGCATTAATTGTCAAGTTATTTAAGTTTATAGTATTATAGATGTATTTTATGTTTATTTATAGATATATATTGATTTTCTTTTATAATAAAAAAATTAATGATAAATATTTATAATGTTTAAAATTAATAAAAATAGATGATAAAATATTTAATAAATATATTGAAATATATGACAATCTCTAAATTTACGTACATGGAAAGTAATAAAATATGAATAATATAATATTTAATCTTATCTAATTTTTACTTTATCGAACCACAAAATAATTTTTACTTTATTTATTAATATCCTATTTATAATGGCTATGAAAAACCGAATCGTAGTCGTACCACGGGTACAACTATTTAATGTTAAAGGTTTCATTCATAAGTGAATATTAGTTTATAGGCCTAACTTTTTTTTATGGACCTATATTATTATCCCAACGAAATGGGTGTGAGTGCATTCCATACACAGTTGCAACATTAAGAATTGTGAAATGTTATGTATTCGCATATTTTAATCTAGAATCAACAACTACGTGGCTGTTCATCTTAGCAAAAACCTTGACGTTTGGCTGACCCATAACGTTAAGAATTAGTGCACCGACTTCTATTGGACTTGGAGGGATTTACTTAATAATTGTGCATCTTAATTTAAAACTATTAATTTTGTAACATTTGATATTACACACAAAACAACATCAACATTTGGCGTTACACAAAAATCCTATATTATATATACTCTAAAAATATAACAAATCGGGTCAACCCATCGGGTTTCGGGCATGAATGCAACGAGTTTCAAGTCTATCGTGTTCGGTTTATTTTGGCTTTCGAGTTCAAATTTTCTGGTCTTAACCCTAAAATTTTCGAATTGGTCGTATCGGGTCAGCTTTTTACAACTCTAAATACAATCCAATAAAATTTAGTTTCAATTATTAAGTATTATTGATGAATATTTGTTGATTTTGTATATCTAGATTATTTTGATGTTTTATCTTATACCCTATCAAGTCAAAGTTTAAAAATACTAGATTTTGATAAGTTATCTTATATCCCACATAAACAATTTTATCAATAAAGGTGGGTGATAGAAGTTAAAACTATGATATTTTTAACATATACACTAATACCAATTAATATATGGAAATTTATAATAACTTATTTTATTACGTATAATAACAACTACTATAATATATAATATAAATTTCTTTGATTGATATTATGTATGAATATGAATTTTTACAAATTGTGGCACTAAACTAGTTAGATAAAATTTCAACATTCAAGAGGGTAAAAAGCACAAACAAATCCAAGTCGTTCATTAGTCTATTTTTATATCCAACGATAAGATCACAATCCGTGTCAATAAAATCCAACCAATATTAGTTTACTTGGAAATATGTGAATTTCATTAATTAGAAGTTATTTTTAAGAAGTAATTTTGCTTAGTTTTGTAGGTTAAAACCTTTTGTGGTACCTATTAAAAAGTCATGCATTTGGATTCGTTCAAATGCATAATAAATAAAATATACGATATGCTGTCCGGATGTTACAGACCCATTGGGTGTCAGTTGACTATACTTTTGGTCACACTGACCTCCACATATGTAGAACCTTTGTGAATCAAATTAATGCTTGCCTAAAAAGGGACCTGGGAAGACCTAAGAGTCTTATGGTACAGTAGACAATTACTTTGTTATTTTGGAGCTTTTACATCACTGTAATATCTAACACCTTTAATCGAGTATTGGCAGGATGTTTGAAGAATTGTGTTTTCAGCCTTTGGCTAAACTTCTTTCTCCACATGAACAGGTATTTGTCAATCCATGGAGTGGTGGCATGGAAGGAAAGGCCAAAGGACTTGGGAAGTTGTAGCTCCAATATTTTCTTGTGCCAACATCAGGACAAAGGTAGAATACCAATCATGCTTACTGATTAATCTTTTACGGGGTTTAGCTCTTATAGAGAAGAGCTTAATATTGGAAAATTACTTGAAGATTTAATTCATATGCTGGTGTTGTGGCAGTAGTAAGTCATCATTTTCTTAGCTTTTTGTTGGCCACATCAGCATTCAGGTAATTATGACAGAGAGAGCGGGACACAAATTTTGAGCTTAATTCGTATGATGGTGTTGTGGCAGTAGTAAGTCATCATTACTTCTTGTTCGTTGAAAAATCTTGCAAACTATTTTGTTTTGGTTGAGCTGGTTTTCTATCATGAATGAACCAAGAATGATAAGAATAAAGGTGCCCATAGAAGGCATAGTGATTTACATAAGTAAACTGGCAGCTGCAACACAATTATTGTGAACACATGCTGTCAAAAAATTTCCAGGAGTTTACACATCGAAATATTGGGAAACTGGTGGAAATTGCAACACACTCATAGCAGCTGCTAGGTTGGGCCTTGAATGTGTTGCATTAGGACATGTGGGTGATGAGATTTATGGCCAGTTTCTCCTCGGTGTGCTGCGTCATGAGGGAATTGATATGGTTGGGACGAATAAGTTTGTACACACACTAAAACTAACTAAACACAACAAGCTGCAGATTTTGCTTACCAGAGACAGTAGCTAAGAGCACTAACTCACATCTCCTGAGAAACTCAACAAAACCTGTCCTTCAATCCAAGCCTCCTTGTCATATAATCCAGAAAAGAATATGGTGTTACAGGATTCATCTTCCATTCAACTGTAGAAAGCACCAAAAATTGTCACTATGTGCTGAACAAGTCTTACCTATAACTACAAGTACTCTCCATTCAACGAAATCTCCCAGCAAATAACCCAACATTATGCCCATGTATAGTGACTGAAAGCTAACAAACAAACAAGAAGTATCAAAATTGGATCATAAGTTAGTGAATTGAAGTTCATAATTCCATAAGTGACAGTCAAAACAAAAAAAAATACAACCACCGCAACAAAATAAAGTACAGGATATGTAATAAAGGAGTTTCATTCCCCATTCAAAGTACCTATGGAGAAGGATATATTGGAAAGCCAAGTTTTCAAGCATAGCATCTATGGTCGAAAGACAAGCCTTGACAGATGGTGGATAGTCGTCAACAGTAAGGTAGTACCTCTCCGATTTTAGCAAGACATTTAGTCTCCTCCTGAGCTCGTCCTAGGCAAGTCGCCACTTTCTCCTTCATCATAGTCTTCTTTCTCTCGATCTCTTCTTCCTTCTGTTGAGGAGGCAGTAAACACAGATATGTGGAGCTCCTCTTCTTCGCCTTCATCCTTGATGCCACTTCCATTCTGACTTCAAATTGCCCCTGAATTTTTCAATGTCTGTTGCTGAGTTGCCATAGAGATCCATTAAGGAAATGCTATCTCCCTTGCACGTATGATTTCAAAAATATGTGTCTTAATAACCTTTTAGTGGAGGTAATTAATAGGCTCAGGTGGTTTCAGCTTTTTATTAATTTGTCAAATATGTTTTTATTTGCCTTGTCCCAAAAGTAAGTGTAAGCTGTATATATGGATCAGATACCAATTTTCTTAAAGCAGTTTCTTTGGCAAATTCAGCAAACTAACTAAGGTATTATTCGCATCAACTGTTCGAAAATAAAACCTTGTAATCTGAAAGCAACTTTTTTTAAAAAAAAAGAGACATGTAGCTACTAAGGTTTGTTCACAAATTAAAGATATCAAAATGGCTATAAGGTGCTAAGTTAGTCATAAATTACTACATCAATGAGTTCCTCGCTTATTCAGATTAGTGAAAGGAAAAATCATTGCTAGAGAGAGAAACAACAAAGCAAACACTTTTCTGTAAAAATCAAAATACGACAAGTGACAAAAAATGAGCTAAATTGATCAATTCAGATTGCAGGACAGACTATGATGTAATGTTGAAGCCTTCAGTTAACCATTAAATAAAATAACTATATTGCAAAACCATACCTTTCATCATTACTGTCATCCCCATTGAAAGTCTTGTCATTTGCTTGAGAACCATCCTCATCAGTGGTTTCAAAAAGATTTTGAGCTCTTCTCAGAGCTTTTAGTCTCTCACGTCAAGCCATCGCGACTTCTCCATCGGACTCATCTTCATTAACCATCACATTTGGCATACCAAGAGACACACTTCAGGAACCATAGAATCAGAAATGAGCAGAGAAATAAAAATTCAATGATTTACAAATATAGTCAGACAATGATTATTGGTAGTATAGCAATGTAAGCAAAAAAGCCCTCAAAACCCAACATTGGTCTCAGCTTTTCATTAAAGCTACACCTTGTTCATAGTAATAGCAACACTGCTTAGCCATCAACAAAGGGTAAATAAGAGGTGATTGTGTGCCATTTCCAGCATTGAAAACCATACCAAATAGATAAGACAAAAGCAGAAGCAACAGATTATAGTTAAGGTGGTAGTGGCGAGCAGGGCTGCTGATAGTACCTACGATGGAGAGGCTTATTATGGAAATCAAGATTAGGTGCTTATGAAAAGGGTCTGCATCATAGAAGATTTCAGCAATTAACCGCACAAAGAAACAGAAATTCATATTTCAAATGCATCAAACAAACATCAAGATGAAATCACATCAGCACAGTAAGAGCATATATAAATTTCACAAAAATCAGTCAATTTAAAAGCAAAACTCACAAATCCAGCAAAGGATGCACCCTAAATTATAAGAGAGCGCCAAGTAAAGCAAGAACAAACCGCGGATAGAAGCTCCATATCAAACGAATGCAATACGAGGAGCCCCAGGTTAACTCGCTAGTGGAGACTTGACCGTCACCAAACAAGAGTTATCACGCGAGTGTCAACAACGGGTCTGCAGTAAGGATTTGCTGAAGCACATTTCCTCAATAGCTCAAACAGCATTAATACTAGGATGATGAGCTGCATAATAAACAATACAAATGGTTCATTGGTGAGAATACTAAAAAGAAACAACATTCTTAACAAATTTATCGGAAAAATGATACAGTGAATATTCAAACCAATATGCAAACCTTTACAATATGGAATATAATGTTCAAACAATAAGTGATTTGATTTTACATTACAAGAAACAATAAGGAATGACAAACCTAGATGAGAACTCTTGAATTCCTTCAAATCCATTCATTTTCACTTGGGCTTCTTACATCCACATGATTGCTCCTTACCTCCTCTGTTTCATGGTTTCTGTTAATGTTATTTACAAATTTATCCTCCTTAGGTGTTGTGTCAGGCTTTGGCTTTGAAAGTTCAAATGATGAATTCTGGGAACCATCCAGCAAAGGAGCAGAATCTGATAAACGCTGGGATTGGTTTGTTTCAAGCGGAACCTCATCAGCGAATTACAGAGTCACCAATGTGCACAAAGTCAAGAAGACCTGAAGAGCAATACAATAGTTCAGATGGATTCCCTTGCGTGGGTAAGAGGTATATGCCAAATCAGAACTGTAGATAATTCATCTCTAAGCAAGAAAGGATATTCTTTTAAATAACAGTGGTGCAATCAAATTACCTATGGTCTTGGGATAGAGGAAGTACCAATAAACATGTAAGTTATCCATATACGAAATAATGTAGTTTGTAAGAATTTATTTACAGAAGATGATTATTGAACCAAATTTCTGTGAGCAACTACTACTTAACCTTGTTTTTAACACGGAATACTACTCACATGTATATGCAGTGTTGCCCTTATTTTTAAGACCGTGTAATGAGGCTAGAACATATGTCTAAGTGTACTATAACCTGAACTTGTTCATTAGCCCATAATAAATTGTGTCAGAAACAAACGAGATCATCTTTCAAGAGTTTAACTGGAGATCCTCAAAGAAAAGAGTGATAAGTAATCTACCACAACGATCAGGAATGCTGCCTTCAGATTTCCACAGGCTTCACAGCAAGCTCTACTTGTGAGGAAAGGAAACCATCTGATCATAATTAAGGTAACTGGTTAGTAGATGTATCATCAGAAACTAATCCAAACTATTATGAAAGGCTATAAAGAAACACTTAATCCCATCAATCAAGGCTCTAATAAGTATGAATATTTCAGCATTATGTTTTAGTTAAAGCAACTAACAATTATTGAAATCATGAAAAAAGATACTACAAAGAACACCAGCAGGATGAACGACTTATAGAAATTAATAAAGAGATGAAAATCCCACAAGGCAAATATTGTATCACAAAAATTTTGCTTAAAAATCTCACTTATGCCACTGGCTGCTAGCACCAGAAGAAAATCCCAAAATATTTCCTACAGACATCCAGGAGGCAAATATTGCTGCATTTCGCTGATCCGGTCCTGGTAGTATTTTGTAAGAAAGCAGTAGTTAGTTTCTAAAAAGAAATTGACGAAATAACACAGGTACTTAAGCCAACATCTAGGTTGTTGCTTCATCTGGTGTTTGAGTCCTGAATATACACGACATACCTGACAAATCAGCCAAAAGAGCACGAAATAACGAGTAATGACACCAAATTTGACCGAACTTGGTAATATATGCTTTTGCCTATTAGTATTATATTTGCTTTTGTTATGTTTGCTCAGAACTTGTACGTTTCTATTTTTCTTTTTCTTATTGTTCAATCTGGCTCTTCAAAAAATTAAAATCTAGAATGATTGCACTTCTTCCTTTAAATATATGCTTTTGTCTATTAGCAATCTATTTGCTTTAAATGCTTACAAGTATTTCTAGTTGTCTTTGTTTTGGTTGCTTTCGTAGCACAGTTTGAAGAACCTTCGTCACAAATTCTAGGGTGGTTACTGATAAATTTTCGAGTAATCTGAAAAATTAACAATAAATAAATAAAAGAGATGATACTTCCTAAACTAGTAACAAAAATCAAAGAGATGATCCTTCCTGAGTACTCAATCTTCTCTTACTCAATCTTTTCTTTATTTCCATATTGTGAAGTGCATATGAATGATGAAATATGCTGGGAAGTTGATCCGAAAAGATAAGTTCTTCATACTATACATTTATACACTAGTACATACACCATGTACGAATAACAATTCCATAAATATTTCACTCTTTTCCGAAAAAAAGATGTGAAACTAGACATAGACCATGTACGAATAACAATTCCATAAATATTTCACTTGTTCATAAATTTGTTTCAAAATTGGTTAATTAGTAGGGGCGGATCCAGGGGGTCGGGCGGGGGCGGTCGCCCCAAAATAACAATTATAGAGGTTGAAGTCTTGAAGACGACCTGCTGATGTGTGGTGAATTACTTAAAAATAAATAAAATAGGCCCATTAGAGTTTTGGGTTGTAATTTCGGTAAGCCCATTTTGGGCTGTCTAAATTGGGTAGGCCCGTTAGGGCAATTTTTGGTTGAACGACAATCGACAGAAAGAGACATCGACTGAACGACTGCCTCGTCTGGCTACTACAGGCGCGAGTTTGCCTCACGGAGTCACGGCCCTCACTGGTTCACTGCCTCGCGAGTCGCGACTGCGCGAGTTTGCCTCGTCTGATTGGCTACTGGCGCGGGTTGCTGTGTCAGTGTTGCGCGAGTTTGCTGTTGCTATTGGGCACTGACGCGAGTTCGACTTCAGCAGTTCAGCTTAGGGAAATTCGACTTCAAATCGATTCGGCGAAGTGGGAGAACGACTTCAGCTTTCCCCGGTAACGATTCACAAATCACAAGCCTTTCGATTTTAATGAATTTTCCCTTTTTGTTGTTTGCGCAAATTGTGTATTTGATTTCTTAATTGAGCAATTAGGAATCTGCCTTTACTGTTTCGGTTTCTCTGAATCAAATCCGACTATAAGGGTTGTTATAGATATGATTAGGCTTTATTATCTTTTCCTAGTTAATAGAGATTTATCTCTATCTTTCCTGTATAAGTACTGTTGGTCATTCTCAATAATATTCACGTCAGTTTCATAACCACTGCTTCTGTTATAAGCATTTTTGTTTTTAGATTATTGTTTGTTAAATAATTTGATAGGTTTAATAAGAAATTTGAGAATTGAAATTGTTGTTGAAATATTGTTAAAAATTATTGTTATTTGTTGAATTTAATAGAATGTGTTGAATAAAATGGAGAGTTATTTTGCTAAAAGGCCAAGAACTTCGGTTGATTCACATAGCTTGATGTACTAAGCTCTCTGTCTTAATCTCACATTCTTTCCCAATTTCTTTTCTTTCTGTGGTTCTATTTCTACCAGCCTGTCTCTTTTTTTCTCATTGAAATTCCATATCATTTTTCTTTACTGTCATGCTTGGATGAAGTACCTATATCTCATTGTATAACTGTTCACTAATTATGTGATCGATGATTGTCACTGAGATATGTTGTTGTATCGAATAGATCATGAAGACATTGTTTTCATATTTAGTTTTTGTTTTGAATTTTGTAGCTGAAAATTTGCTTGTTTGTGTTTGCTGAAGGAAGGACAAGAAAAAGAATTTGAGAGAAGAAGAATTAAGTTGTTGCCTATTGCTTGTCAATCAAGGTTAGGTTTGAATTGCTTGTTCTCCGGGTTCTTCAAGATTTTTATTATTTCTAATAAAAATTAAGATCTCATACTTTCTTGTAGTGGTATTAATTCTTATTATATGTTTGTGCTTTTGAAGATTAATTGGAAGTTAATGGATCTGATTTAAGAGCTTGGAGGTAAAACATGTGTATCGAGATGACTTTTTCCCATCTTATGTTTCTAGTTTTCATTTTGATATTTTTAAAGCCAACAGTTGTTTGAAAATCTTGTAGATTGAATTCTAGTATAATACTTTAATGTTTTCTACACAAATTTCATTTTTGTGTAAGAACAAGCAGTTGCAGTTTATTTTAATGAAAACTCCCCTTTTACATATGTGTTTATGATGTGTGGAGTAGGATGAGTTATTATATTGTGGCACATTTTCTTACGAATGAGATATGCTCATAACTGATTTATATATACAAGGGAAAAATAGAAAAATAAATAAATAAATATATTAAAGATTATATTAATTTGGATCGCTGTTATAATTACAAATGCGGTTTTAAGAATTACACTAGTTCGGCTGGCCGGCCAGCCCAACAATAGTTTGCTGAATTACAGCTGAATTGTTGGGCTGGCCGGCTAGCTGCTGAATTCTAGATTTCTAGGGTCGTTCATGACTTCATGTTTTGCTGCTTTTTGTTATTTTAGCTACTGCAAAATCAGCCTTTGGAGAGTTGGGTTGGAGTCTTGGCTGATTTTGCACATTATTATTGTTGGGTTGTAAGTCTGTAACAACATTAATTAGTTCATTCAAAGATTCAATCAACAAAATATGGATTTATCATTTTTGGCTATTTACACTGCCTGATTTTTATATTCTTATTAGTTATTATGGGCTTATGGATGTTTACAATTTACTTAATTACAGATACTTATTTCAAACCGATGTTTAGCCCTACTGGTCCATCCTTTGTTTGTTTGTTGAAGTATTTGTTATTTTGTTATTTTAACCATCCATACAGATATACTTAAAACAATAAGTTAGTGCTAGTTTGTGTAAAATACTAATTTATGACTCAAATGCTGAGAGTTTTAACTAAATATACCATATATTGTCCTCCCCTGCAGATTACTTTAGTCTTTCTACATTCAGAATCAATTGTACGTGGTATCTCGACCTCTCCATCAGTCCATCATGCTGGTATAATAGATAAATTTAATCTTTATAATGAATCGTTCATTTATTTAAATTGTTTATTTTTTCTCAATCGGTCCATGAGGGCCTTGAGGCTTTGGCGCTTTTGTTTTGGTTTTATGTTTTATTTTCGTTTTGATTTTTGTATTGTCTCGTCTTTGCCTTATGGTTGCCGTGTTTTTTTTATCTGTTCTGCCATCTTGACCCCCCAGAATTCCCGTCAGGGAAGTTCCACTGGGTCAATGTTGTCGTCGTCGTCGTCGTCGTTGTTGTTGTGTATTATTTATGCTTATAAAATATCAATTTAGTTTTTTTTTTCATTTACTTCAATCAGCCAGCACCACCAAAAGAAGAAAGGGGTTATTTGAATGCTTTTACATGGGTGCGACAGAGCTCAGAGGCCGAGTTCCGATATACAATATATGACCTTAGGGATCCAAGTAACAGATATGTTTTTACTGCATTGGTTCTACTAGATGATGGAGTGCGGGCTAATTACTCCAAGGAAGATTGTATAGCACTGTCATTGGTTTATCCAATTAGCAAGTGGCCATATAAGATTCGGACGACAAGCTACATTGCCTTGGTATACCCTCGGCTGATTAGACTGGGAAAATATTTGGAAAACCCTAAGAGGCTTTTAGAAGAGGGTTTTAGATCAGTTATGAAGGGTATACTTAATGGACTCTGTAATGTCCAACAGATGTATATGGAAAGGAAGATAATTATCAATGATGACACCTTGGTTATTAATGAGGATGGTGTCGGGAGCTTACTTCTAATATTTGAAAAGGAAGAAGGAGAACGTGATCGCCAAGCAAGGTGTGATGATTTTATAGCAATTAAGAACGCAGTGACCGCACCCCGTCAAAGGATGAGGGAAGGAGATCCATTAGCCCCTCCAAATGAGATTGTCTTGCCTGAAGGTTTACAATCATTGCTTGATTGCATACCCCTTGCAAAAAGCAATGAGCAACGCCGACGTTTGCTAAGGGCCCCATACTTATTGCAAGAGTATGAAATTTACTCTTATGTTGAAACACTATTCTCTGCTGTAAACAGCTGTAAGTGGTTTAAAGAAGAATTAAGGTCAAATAAAGTTGTTGATATTGTTGCAAAAGTGGAGTCCAACGATGAATATCCTGAGGTGGAAAGATTTTGGACTGATGGGGTGTCTCAAGAAATTCAGTTGTCAATTAAGAATGAGTATGATTTATGTCGCTTCCTTCGCAATGCTCTTGTTCACATAAACGAAAAATGGATGGCTCTTGGCAATTCTGGCGCCTCTCGTATACTCGAAGACACTAAGGTGCTCTTGGAATTCATGGATACCTTATACCCTGGCTTTCTCAATGTAATTTTTAAGCGGAGCTACTCAGTAAGCAGGTATGTGGAAAAAGGTGGGCGTCAGATAGAGGAAACTGTTGACTCTATTCCTTTGCTCGATCTGAAGCAAGATGAGGTATATTTCCTTAGAATTTTATGTCAGTCTTTATTCTACCCAATCTTCCTTCCTATATTAATTATGATGTACACTGTTTTCTCGTCTATTTCCAATCTTCTAGGAGAAGCATACATATCCAGAATTTAAAGCAATGCATTATTGAAATTCAGCTCAGGCGCATATGCAGAGGCTTATATACATACAGTAGAGGGCACTGCAGCAGCTTACCGTCTTTTGAATGTTCATTTATGGAGTACATATTAACTGTTATGTTGGGACCATGTGAGAACATTTTAGGATGCTTTGTCTATTAAAATTTCAAGTGATTAGGACAAGTGTCTTATTCCGAAACAACATTCAGACATTGTTATTTTAAATCTATTCTGAATATTCCCTATGAAGTTTTATCCATTAAGTAAGCCTTTTTGTTGTTCTACAGAGGTGTATATGATTGGTTTGCATGATATTTTAGACATTTCTGAAAATTTTGTTAAGGTTAAAAGTGGATACAATACAAGTGCATAGGAGTGGGAATTGTTTGGCTCATGAAGTATGCTACGTTACAGCCTGGGGATTTTGGTATTGCCTGCATTTTTTTTTTAAAAAAAAATTATTTATTGAATTTACTTTTTAGCATATATGCCTTCAAAGAAGCGCTTACTTTTTAGCATATATATGATTGGTGTGCAACTGTGCATGATACAACTTTTATATAATGGATTTTATAGGATTTTTTTTTCCTTATATGCCTTTAAAGGTATTGAATTTGAATATACTTTTTTTTTTTGGTCTTGCCTTTTGGCTCGCCCGGTTCGATCGGTCGGACACCGCTCTACATCCAGACCGGGTACTTCGTGGCCCCATTTTGGAGGAGACCCTCCCAATATTAGTTTCTCCATACATGCCGTCGAACCTCCTGGACAACACTTAAGGAGTCTAGCACCACTTTACCACTAGACCAACTGAGTATTGGTATTTGAATATACTTTTTAGCATGCATGCTTACTTTACAACACATCTTGCAAATTTAAGCTATTAGGGTGTGTTTATACATATAAACTAGCAAGACCCGATCATGGCGGCGATGATTTGAAAACTTTTTTATGTAGGAATCGAAATAATTTCTTCAATAAAAATTTCAAGTGAGAATTATCATAATACGTATGGAATGTAAAAACATATTTCTTTTTTTTTATAATAGGATATGTGATTTAAATTTTGAATGAGATAATATTATATAATATATAGGTAAATAAATAATAAAAAACTGAATAATATTTTCATACTCATTAATTGAATATGGTAAGTATTCCATACTCATTAGTTAAATATGGTAAGTAATAGTAATGAATGAGGTAATATCATTACAATAGGTATAGAATGCTTATTAATACCATAGCTAATTGATTTTTTTTAATTGAATATGGTAAGTAATAATGATAAATGAGATAATATTATTATAATATAAAAAAATAACGCTACGTATTAAAGATGATGATGTACAATTATATAATATTTTAATTTTCTCCATAAAAAATTAGTAGATTATTATATATTAGATATTATGTATGGATAGTTTCATACTTGCCATTGAAAAAAAAATAACAATATATATTAAAGATGATGATGTACAATTATATAACATTTTGTCCATAAGAAAATGTAGTAGATCATTATATATCAATAGCAATAGGAATATTATTATATTATATATTTTTAAGGATGACAAATACTAAAAAGAAGAAAGGGTAAAGAAGTAAATTTAAAAATTAAGATGCCTATGTGACATAGTAGATGTGTGACAAATAGGATAGAGAGATTCGAGGTTTGTAAGAGTATATAGATTATTTGACTACTTGTATTAAAATAGAAATGATAGTTAAGTAACTAGCTAAAATATGAGTTGGAGTTTAAGTAAATTACTAAACTACATTTATATATAAAACTAACTACCCGATTGAGTAGTTGATCGAGTAGTTTAGGCATATCACAACTCGGGATGTTAGAATATATTCTCACATCTAAAGTTGAGGCATAAACTTGCCTAGTATTTATGCCCCTTGGGTTACTCCTCCTATTATCAATTGGTTTTAGAATGGAACTCCATCGGACTTAATACCAGAGAAGGAATCGACCAAGTCACATGCAGAGAAGATTTAACAAAGGAGTACTCGATTAACAACTCGACCGAGTTGTTGCCTGAGGAGATGCAGCCGACGAAAACTCGGTCGAGCAATCGACTAAGTTATTCACCAAGAGGACTTTACAGATGTGAACTCGGCGAGGAACTTGACCGAGTCCCTGACCACTAACATAATTACCAATGGATTGTGAGATCTTAGGAGCTAGCATTGACTACTTTTGCCACTCTTGAGAATTAGAATGTGACCTAATTGCTAGATTATGAGAGTCTTCTCCATTCATGTTCAACTGGATTTCGGATAAGTAATTTATTTTTTTAATCTAGTATTATAAAGGGCGTTTTCTACCAAAAACCACCTTCACCAATTAAAGTTTTTTTAAACTAAAAATACCATTTATAATACAAAAACTCAATTTCAATCACTTTGAACTATTTTTCAGTGATATTTTACTTTAGTTGGACCGAAATAAACTTTTATTTTTATTTGATTTATTTTTCTAAAGCATCAATTTAAGTAGTTTTAGTTGCTTTTGCAAATTTAAGGCTTTAAATCGTCATTTTTCTAAAACCGCCTTGGCAAATCTAACGCTTTACTTCCCACCATATACTTAGGTTTAAGCAATTACCTATTGAGATCCCAGTATCACACAAACATAATAATCTTCTATTTTAAGATAGTATCTTGTATTTAGGTTAACAATATATTCTAGGGTTTATCTTTACCTTATTACTCTATCATTTTATGTAGAAATACTTGTTACCTAGCACTAATAAAAGATACAACTCTTCTCAATCTATATGGTATCATCCGCCTTCTAACGATCCTTGGCTCTCTTCTCTTCTTCTTCTTCCATGACACAACACACAAATTTCTCAGCCATGGCACACGACTTTGCCACTTCTCTTGCCAATCCTCATGAACATACCAAACCCTTTACTATTGTTCACTTTACCAATATGATAAAGCTCATCCCTTCCAATTATGTCACTTGGAAGACTCAAATTCAAGCAACCCTAGAGGGTTATGACCTCTTCAAGTTTTTGGATGGTTCTCATCCATTGCCTGCTGAGGAAACTATCGCTCATGAAAACGTAACCATTACAAACCCTACTTACCTAACGTGGAAACGCCAAGATCACCTCCTCTATGGGGCTCTCATTGGTACCTTATCTTCCTCGGTCGCCATGCTTGTCACACAAACAAAGACTTGCAAAGTTGTCTTGGATGCTCTTAAGGAAACCTATGGCACATCCTCGCGTGGCCATAAGAAACAAGTCAAACAAAAGCTTTGGTCCATCAAGAACGGCTCGTCCTCTATGTCCGAATACATGCAAGCCATGAAGTCCCCTGCTGATCTCTTGACTGCATTGGAGTCTCCACTCTCTCAAGAAGATTTTATTGACTATCTCTTGAAAAGGTTGGACTCTAATTTTAAGTCCGTTATTGATGCTGTCAACATGAGGGAGACATGCATCTCCTTTGAAGAACTTCATGAGAAACTTCTCCTAAAGGAGATTGAACTCAAGGAGTCCCCGGACCCCGCCCCAGTGTCGGCGCTTAATGCTCCAAAACAAAACAAAAATCGTACCAAAAGCAACATTGTTCCCTTGCCTTGGCAGCCGTCTAACCCTCCGCCCCAACCCCCAGCAATTGGATCCCTTTCCCACAACAACCGTACACACCCAACCCTAGTCCTAGTTTCTCTTTTTGACCTCCAAGAAACCCATCCCCTACTCCCAACTACCCTCCTCTTCTACCCATACCACCCACTACGTCTAAACCCTTTCTTGACGAAGTGTGAGTCTGCGGATTTCTTTATCCTTTACTTTATATGATTTGTCTTTATTTCATTGAGGGAATAAAGGTTTTAAGTATGGAGGCGAGAGTACTCACTTCTTGTATGATATGTAAAGTTGCATTTCAATTTCAGTGGAAAAAAAAAGAAAAAAATCATTAAATCCTGTGTTGAGTTGAAAACCCAAAAGGGCGGCTCAGGCAAAAATAAAGGGTCCGAACCAACATTAGGTTGGGGTAATAAGAGGCTAAAAAGAGTGAAAGTGAGTTTGGTAAGCACATCTATAGAAAAAGTGAGTTTGGTAAGCACATCATTCCTTAGCCAGCTTCTCTGGTTTTTCTTATATGACATTGCTTAGCAAAATGTCCTTTAGCCTGACATTATTAGCAAATCACTTCCTTCATGTCCTTGTAGTCCTTACTATCATTGCTTGATTCAAGAGCTTCAACAGGAGCCTTGTCGTGATTCCATAACCTCTTCATGGCCTTTGAGATGAGAGCAATATCCTCATCTACTCCTTCAGTGTCATCATCTCCCTGAGCTAAATTGCAAGCCCTTTCGACTTTGATAGCAATATTCATGACTTTCTCCAAGTCATGACGGTCTTTTCTGTAATATCCGCCATATTCCAAGGTTTTAAAACCGAATATAATATCGTATTTAATTTTATAAAATTCTTTTCTCTAAATGAAAAGAGAATTTTTAATATATCATAATAACCCTTACTTTCTCTTTTAAAAGAGAATTATCAAGTAAATTAAATTCAATAAATTCCAAGAATATGTTGTAAAGGTCTTGAATAAATAAAAAGGCATTAAATAAAAATAATGCTTTATAAAGCTCGAATTTCTATTAAATAAAATGTATTACATTAAAGCATTAAAATTCCTTTAAAAAGTGTAGTAAAAAGAATGCAAGAGTCGGGACTTGAACCCGAGACTTCTTGCAACTCACTCCACACGCCCCCCCTCCAATAAAATGTATTACATTAAAGCATTAAAATTCCTTTAAAAAGTGTAGTAAAAAGAATGCAAGAGTCGGGACTTGAACCCGAGACCTCTTGCAACTCACTCCACACGCCCCCCCCCCTTCTCTTCCGCTAGACTAAGTGAACTTTCTTATTCAAACACCCATCCTTATTAACTTAAACCAATTAATTCTCTTCTTCCCCAAAGTGGACATCAGACTTATGTCTGATGTGAAGATACGTTGATTTGATGGACCTCCAATGCATGCTAATGGAAGCTTCTCCCACCTCCCTTTGCCTTGCAAGACTCAACCTCACACCTCACCCTCACATCACCTTGAAGAAGCACACAATTGACCTATAGTAGAGCACTTCCTCCTCCTCCATTGGTGCAACAACCATGGCTTGGATCCATAGCCTCCTCCAACTTGCCTATATAAGGGGGCTCAAGCACTCTCCTAACTCACACCATCATTCATCCTCTCCTTCTATTTGCAATTGCTCTCTATTTTGTCAAAAATTCAGCCCATTCAAGTCCTTGTTCCTCCATTAAAAACACCACCAAACACCTCTTTTTCTTCCTTGGAGACCGCCGGCCACCCAGCCTCCCGCCTGCCACCGTGCACCGCCGAGCCCTGCCGGAGCCACCGACTCCTCGCCGCCGCCCGTCCCAGGTTGCGCCGCCCGAGACCGCCGGCCTTCTCCTGCCTCCTCTTCTCCTGTGTTTTGTAATCCAGAAATCAGTATAATCCTAAATCCTTTTTTTTATTTTAATTTATGTATTTTATAAAATATTAGTCCTTTTATGATTATTAGATATATTAGTTGAAATCAAATAAGGAATTTATGTAATAAAAATATTAGGTGGAAGATCATGTTAGTTGAAATATAGAAACAAATTAAAGTTACTATGGTAAATTAACCCTATCAAAAATATTTAAATTATTATTGTATTTAATACAAGGCATGCTCTTTACATAATATTAAAGGATTTTTATAAAATAAATATAGCATATGAGGTTAGTTGTTAATATTAAAAATGTCATCTTTGTAAAAGAAATAAGATTTCTATAAGATAAAATTGTTGCATATCTTTAACCATAGAGAATATCATGTTATATGAATTTAATTATAACAATGATAGATATATTAAACAAAGTCATTACTTAATAAAATATAAAGTTTAACATAGATCTAAGTGTAAAAGTTACTACACGATATAAGCTTTTACTATAATATGATGAATATGACAATAAATTAATACATTATATATGTTATTCTATGGTTTAGTTATAATATATGGTAGGGATGATAAAATACCTATGATATATTATAATGATAATTATCCTAAATAAAATTGTAGAGAACCCTTATAAAAATATTATTACAAAAGTTGTAGTCATGGACTATAGTTTGATATTAGATGTTGATTTTATAAAAGGATAATGTTAATAATAGTTATAATACAAAAGTCATCCTTTAAGAAAAAAATTAGTTAATAACCTCTAAGTGTGGAGATTTATTACAAGACATAAGTTCTAAGTTAAATGTAAGAAGCATGATCTTATATTGATCTTATGATATTATATAGTTATATGGTTACTTGCATGAAAAGAAATAATTAAGATATGGAAAAGATATTATTTTATAACCTAAAATATTATAATAATGGACTATAAGTATGAAGTAGTATATTTATATACCATGATCATATATTTATAAGTCATGATCATATATTTTATAAGTCATATAATATGAAAAGAAATATAAGAATAAAATAAATAAGATTAATATAATATATGTTAATTTTAGGAAGTTACTTTATAAAGAAAATAGAAAGTCCTAATTATGGGAATTTCCAAGAAAGAAGATTTTAATTATTCTACTTTTATTTAATATGAATTATCTAATTTAATACGGTTCTATTAAGAGAATATTATTAATAAAATATTCTTGGTGAGGAAAATAATACTTTTTCATTTAGGAATTTTTGGAAAATTAAAGTAATATTTTAATAAGTATGTAAAAAGGTTAAAGTAAATTTCTTATAATTTTAATGAGAGTTTGTACATTTAAAAGAAAGATACCTTTTAGGTAAAATATATGATTTTATGAAACCATACTTCCTTAATTATATTAAGGAATTTGCAAGTGGAGCTAGAAAGGATTATTTTAATAATATTTTTATGGAATAAAAAGGATATTACAAAATCAAAATAATAATGAAGGAATATTATTATTTTAAATAATCTTCTAAATTATTATCTTAATAATTTAGAATTCCATTTCTCTTATATAAAGTATTATAAGAGAGAATCCAAGCTTTAGGAAGAATTCGTATTTAAAGTTCGCTCGTAAATTCCATGTCGATAGGTCGGGATTCTCGCTCGAAGCCGTGAATCAAATATTTCCGTCAAGCTCGATTGTTAGACTCGCGAAAGCAAAGGCAAGTGGAATTTCCCCTTGTGACCTTTATACTCATCTTCGTGAAATTCTCGATGTTGGGAACAACTTATGTGCTAAGTAATAAAATGAACTTAGGAAATATCGATTGTTAGATATAATGACCCCATTGTTAGTATAGTCCGTTCTTTACTATTGCTAGGAATATTATGCTAGCTTTGTGTGGCCTTGATTGTTTACGCTCTCGTTAAGAGAACGGTGTTGAACGAACTAGTGAGGGGCGCGGTCTAGCCGATGCCTCTATATAATATTACTAAGTCGTAATGCCTACGTGTTTGAAGACGACTTTTCGGATCATGGTCCAAGTCCGCTCCGATTGCAAGGAGGGACGTGCGCACTCTAGCTAAGTGCCGGGAAACTGGGTTTCCCCTTGGTGGATCGGGCCATCTAAGCCCCACCCCCTTTTAAAAATCATTAACGAAATCGAACATTTTCGTCACTATATAAGATAAGTGCCCAATGCACATTTAAAAGATACCAAAACCGGACCGATCTGAAATGATCGATCCGGCTCTCGGTCCTCTCAGGGCGCGAGAGGTTTTTAACTTGTTTGAATTAATAATGTTTCCAACATACTTTCGATTCTAAAAGAAGTCTACAATTTAGTAGCTCTTCTCTCGATTATCGCGCTATCTTCGCTCCCTCCTCGTATTACTAGAACCTCACATAAATAAACCCTTTCTTAAACACAACCCGAATATCTCTTTCGACATTATTTGAAATTACCGAATTACCCTTGGGAAGTTCCGTTCCCGCTTGCTTAGTCTCTTAGACTAATTCTTCTTTTCCGCATGTTTGCCTGGCATTCTATCGCCCCTCGCGAATTATGTCAGAATCCAGGAATCTTAACAAGGCGTGAAGTGAAGTGAAGGAAGAACAAGAACTTTCAAGATGTATTTATCATTTCGTTTTGGTTTTAGTTTCGCTATGTTTCAAAAACAAGATGGTTTTGCTATTCGATTTCGAGTAACTTTAAGCTTGAAGACAATGTAAGATGTTTTGTACGAACCAAGTCTCCTTCGGGAGCACCTTTTCCATGTTATGAATTATGTTTATTTCCGCATTATTAATGTTCTATATCATTCTAAAAGCCTTGGGTGACTTTGGATGGTAAAGTCTGAGGTTACTGGCGGTAATACCCAATGTTGTAAAATAGGGTGTTACATTTTCTTCTTTGATGAATGCCTCCATACATGGTGAGTTGCCCAACAAGATCTTCCAAAGTCAGCGACTTGGTTTCCTTCTGAGTAAGAAGAGATGCAGCAATGGTGTCCCAACTTTTGTTCAATCCCGAGATCAGCTTGTTGGTTTGCTTCCACTAAGGAAGCTTTTCTCTAAAAAATTCTTGTTGGTTAACAAGAGTCTGGAACCTCGAGTGGTAGTCCTAGAGAGATTCATCTTTTCCTTGAAAAATATTCTCATACTCTCTTTCAAGACTTATGATCCTATCTTTCTTCACATCCTCATTGCCTTGATGAAGCCTTTTTAGAGCATCTCAAATGTCCTTTGCAGTCTTGTATCCGACCACCTTTTTGAGGTCACCATTCGTGAGAGCATGATTGAAGACCTTTTTTACTCTAGCATTCTTTTCAAGCTTCTTGAAGTCAACATCATCGTACTCAACAGTGGTTTTTTCCGTCTTTTCGTCCTTTCCAAGAAAGGATTCTGGGCCTAATTCAATCACCTTCCACAACTGACCATCTAGAGAGCAGATGTTGGTCTTCATTTGTTCAATCCACCAATCGTACTCTCCAACCTTGAGGATTGGAGGCTTCCAGAAAGAGTCACTGACAATAGTGTTGGTTGAAGACATTTTCCTGTAAGAAAAGTACTAAGAATACAATCTAGAGCCTTTGCTCTGATACCAAATGTAGGATCTTTAGTACTTAGACGAGTCGGCGACTCTTGCGAAGTCGTCGACTTTGAGTTATAATGCAGCGGAATAATCAAACAGGAAAGATATTACCAGACTATAAATGACAAGCGATTTATAGTGGAAACTCTTTGTAAACCAACTAGTTTACTTAGAGAAAAACCATTCTCTTCCCAACTTCTCACTTGGTCAGATTATGAGTCCTTAGACTTGCTCTATTGATTTCTTGAGTGTTACAAAGCTATCCCGTGTACAAGTTGAATCCCACAACCTTAAACCACGCTCTACCTTTGTACCTTCACTCTCAACCTCACGCTATGCCTAAGAACGCTTGACTACACCACTTGTACGAATCTCACGCACAAGTCTTCTTCACTATTCGTACGAATCCCACGCACAAGTCTTCTTCAACCTAGAACTCTCTCTTTTTCTTCTTCACAAGATTTACAATGCAGTAGAATAAGGTGTGATTTCGTGTGATATTATTTCCTATTGGGTTAAGGAAATAACATCATACGCAATCTTACAAGATCTTTCTTGATATAACATGTATGCACATATAAAATATCTCAATGGAATCATATCATCTTCTTCTGATTTTAGCACTTTTTGTGATGATACTCTCCATAAATAAAAGCCCCAGCTATCCTGCAAACAATCGCACATGATTTGTGCGTTCCTTTCATAAATAGTTTTCCTGCAAGCTGGCGAGTCGCCGAATCGACATGCAACTTTTAACCATCAAAACTCAAATCTTCTAACAGTAACAATTCTTGTACGTATGATATATCACATTAGGAACTGACAAGTGATGGAGGATTCGTCAATCAGAGTATGGAAGGCGAAATGGAGCAAATTGAGGAACAATGGAGTGATTGGGCCTACTCTCGCCCGATCGTTGACTTTGAACTTGATTGGAACACCCGACTTCTTTTGGCTTCATGCGTCATTTTAGTTGTTAGCCGGGATGGAACGACAAGTACGAGGGCAACGCGTCTTCCACAAGGTATGTCTATGAGGAGTATAAGAGATATCAAATCGTCCAACAATTGGGAGCAATAGAAATTTCTCTAACAAAGTCCAAAATATGACGACAACTCAAGTGGGAACTCTAACCCTCAGTTAGCTAGTGCCTAGGGACTAGGGAGATGAGGTTTTAGGACTAAAGGCACCACAAGATGCGCTCCTATATTTTTTTTATGAACCGTTTCATTAGCTTAGTTTTTAAGGTTCAAAAAAGGACTTCTTACACAATTGATGCAATGGGACTTAATCAACGCGCATAATTTAAAAGAAGGCGCGGAAAATCTTTTCTAACTCATTTTAAGAATATAGGTTGTTTAGTGTCTGGAATAAAGAAGAAAGAGTGAAATCTTGCTCATTTTGTTAAACAATTCAAATTTTTGATATTGACTATATCAACATTAACTATATCCTCATTCTTCCATATAAATTTATTTATCTCTTTCCTATCCATATTTTTATACAAAACCCCCTTCTAAATTACCAGAAAACAAAGAACAAAATATTACAAGAAAAGAAAAACTTTTAAGTAGGACGGCTAGGAAAAAGCCTTCTTTCCATCAGTTTTTTATTTTTATTTTTGTTCTAAATCAATCCATTGTTAATTAATATTGGATGTTTCTGTCAATTCAGTGATTAGTGATTAGCACTTCCGATCGATCCAAAGGTTCTTTATAGTCTTATTTGTACGTGTATATATAAATATAACAACCGGTTGAATAATCGTTATAAAAATGGCACCAACAAAATACATGCACTCCACGATCTCCCAAACATGATATCTTCTTCTTCTTCTTGTTCTTGGCCTCTCACAAAAATTGACCCCTCAAAACAGGAAAATCGGCAAAAAGACAAACACCAAATTTGTGAACTGAATCCTCTGTATCTCAACAAAAGAAAAGAGTCATTCATGGATTCTGGCTCGTTCGACCCCTCTACAGATTAATAAGAAAAAGCGAAAGTCAAAAGCAAGCAAATTAAAGGAGATCGATCAGAATTCAGAATTAGTAGTAAGGTCAGGCGGTGGGTTGTATACTAGTATAATGGTAAAATCATTCGAGTTCCACAAATCAGCCTCTTTTAAGCTAAGGAAGATGTTTGAGATGATGAGGAACCAGCCCAATAGAGGCGGAGCAATCAGCAGAGGTACTAGTAGTAGTCACAAGGTTGCCATGTTGACCCTCACTAGCAAGGAAGCTGAAGACAAACCCGAGTCCTCCTCCTCGATCTCATCCGCTCAATCTAGTATGTAGCTTCTTCCTTCAGTACTCTTCAAATAGTTTTATAATATCAAGGCAATCTTAAATCTTGGTTATGATGAATATATACCACTACGTACTCTAGATATGGAGTTGATGAAGGAGAGGTTTGCAAAGCTGCTTTTGGGAGAGGACATGTCTGGTAGAGGCAAGGGCGTTCCATCTTCCCTCGCTCTCTCCAATGCCATCACAAATCTCGGAGGTAAACATGCACAAACTTATGATCCTATAGTATATCATACTCCCATTCTAGCAATGAATTAAGTTGGATCTTGAAACACCCATCCAGATCTAAAACTGTAAACAAGCATTACACAAGTCAAGCACCCGGCCAACCCACATCCTGATCATTGACGAGTCCAAGTCTGATTTAATTATGGAGTATAAAATAAATAAAGATCTTGGCTGATGATAGTTTTTTCTTTTGCTGTCGGGGAAATGAAAATTGCAGCTTATGTGGTGGGTGAACAAAAGAAGCTACAGCCAATGAAAGCAGAGAGCAAAGAAAGATGGAGAAAAGAAGTTGACTGGCTTCTATCTGTCACGGATCACATTGTTCAGCTTGTTCCTTCTAAACAACAAAGACCTGATGGAACCTTCATGGAGGTTAATTACTTACTTTTTAACATCAATTTCCTACATACGCTCCCTCATCTGTAGCTTTATCTAACCATGCTTTCATTTACAGGTCATGGCATCCCGACAACGAAAAGATCTCGTCGATAACATCCCAGCGTTACGCAAGCTAGATGCCATGCTCATGGTGAGGACCAAAACTGATTCTTATGATCGAGTGTATGTAAAATAAAATCTAACCAACAAAAGTTTCATGATCGAACAGGATTGCCTAGATAGCTTGACAGGCCAGAATGAGTTTTGGTATGTGAATCCTAATGACCTAGACGAGTCGGACAAGAACAACAACAGCCAAACAGATTGGTGGATCCCGGAGGTTAAGGTTCCAGAAAACGGGCTGTCAGAAAGGACCCGGAAGTTGTTACACAATCAGAGAGAGTGTGTCAACCAGGTCTTGAAGGCTTCAGTGGCTATCAATACAGAGGTTCTATCAGCAATGGAGATCCCAGAAACCTACATTGACAGTCTTCCAAAGGTATACATAGAGATGTCTTCTCTTAATTGGGTTGTTTAAGAATGCCTCAATCATGATTTGTTTTTTCTGGTGGCAGAATGGTAAGGCGAGCTTGGGTGATATGATATACAAGAGCATCACAGATGAGTCATTTGAGCCTGAGCAGTTTCTGGGAAGCATGGATCTTTCTTCTGAGGACAAAGTGGTAGACCTTAAGAACAGGATCGAGGCCTCAATCGTCATCTGGAAGAGGAAGATGGTTCACAAGGACGGAAAGGCTTCATGGAGTTCCCTTGTCAGCTTGGAGAAGAGGGAGCTTTTCGAAGAGAGGTCCGAGACCATCTTGCTTATCCTCAAGCATTACTTTCCCGGAATTCCTCAATCCTCACTCGACGTAGCCAAGATTGAGCATAACAAGGTATGTATGTATGTATGTTCAAACCAAAAACTAATAACTAAAAACTAAAGCCTAATTATGCTATTATGCACAAACTGTACAGGATGTGGGTCATGCAGTGGTAGAGGGCTACTCAAGAGTGCTAGAAAGCTTGGCTGCTGCAATAATGTGCAGGATTGAGGAAGTCTTGCATGCTGATAGCGATAACTTGGCTCAAAGCTCGTCCATCGAACCAAACAAGACAGTCTCACTTGAGAGGACCAACTCCGACGCACCAGCAGGTTCAGTGACTCTCCTGGACTTCATGGGCTGGAAGGTAGACCAGGGAGACGATCTCAAGAAACTGAGCTTGCCAGATTTTGATGGAGATAACGAAAAGCTTATGAGTAAAATGCCGCTCCCAGAAATCAAGAAGATTTCGTACCTGGAGAGGCTCGAAAACTGGGGCGGAGTGAGAAGTCCCACCGCTAGGCATTAACGAAGTACAAGCTTATGTTGGATTTGAATATATACATGTGCACATATATGTTTATGTAGTAAGACCTGAGGGTTTATTATGCTGAGTTAGATCCTTTATAGGAGTCCTGTCCTGCCTTTCTTGGTTTTAAGGGAATGGTGGAATTTGTAACCACTTAATTTTATTTTTATATATCTTGTTTTGCAAATCTTAAGGAGATGCTTTAACTGGCTTCTTCATTAGTTGCCTAGTGTGATATGAATGTTTTGACAATTTTTCCCTTGTGCACTAAACAGTCTGATTGATCTTAAACTCCTTTTTTGTTAACTTGTGTTCCTTTTTGTGTCTGGGTAAGTTTAACAAAGAAGAAACTTAAACTGTGTACTGAGAGGCTGAGAGTCCAGAAGGGAGGTTTACATGCAGACAGGGCTGTGACTAATAAATAATATTCTTCAACTGAAGAAAATTTTCTGATGTATAGAATTCTGTAGGAGAGAGATGTCAGACGAAATGCAGGAAAGAGTTTCCTTTTCCCAATACTAGCACTTGACACTGTTGTTTGGAGAACCAACATCAACAATTGCAATAAGCTCAAGTGAACCAATTGAAGCTGTATTGACTCAATGTACATATCTCCTCATGCTTTATCTACTCTATGCTGTGCACCAAACAGGCCGCGATTTGGTTTTTGAAAAATGAAAATCAACCCTACTTTCCAACTCTCTTTTTTTTTTTTTAACCCCTGCTTATGTTAGCTAGAGGCTGACCAAGAATATATATGTGAATGAGAACAATCACCTAATATAATAGAACTTGATTTGGCACCAGCCTTGAGAAAAACAGTTAAAACTTTAGCCTTGTTTTGTTTCTGAGGTGAATTCAGAATTTAGGTGTATTGGTCTTCAACCAGCAACAATTTAGAGGGTGTGCTAGATGTAATAGGTAAAAGTGGAATTGACTATATCTTGGTGTGGTGTATATGGGAGGAACATATTTCAATCAGCATATTATGCAAAAACTATAATCGAAATATGAAAAAGGCGACTTCTGCATCACATTTGTAGGTTACAAACAAACAAAATATCCATACAGAAGTTGCTACGGTTCAAGAAACTTTTATTTCAACACAATGTAAAGGTACAGATTATCCTTTTCCAAGGATTCTAATCTCAAACATCAAACTTTTCTTTTTTAAAATTAAAAAAGAAGAAGAAAGCAAGAACGAAAGAAAAAGATGACCGGCGCTGTATCCGAAAGGACACGGAAAAAGGGTCATTTGATATCCTGTAGTTACATAACATACCAATGGGGGTAACTTAGGTGCACTGGGTAACAGCAGCATGTATAGCATCTGCAAGATGAGGCACCTTCTGTGCACTCAGTCCAGCCATGCTTATCCTCCTGCATGACATTTTCACAAGACCTTGCTAGTAAATAACTTTGATCAAATTTAATTGAATCTAACGAAATCCTCATGTCTGCCATTACAGATCAACTTACCCGTCAGATGTCATGTAAATGTGATACTCTTTGGTCATGAAAGCAACTTGCTCTTTGTTCAAGCCAGTGAAAGTGAACATTCCGATCTGCTTGATGATATGGCTCCAATCTCCTGGTGTGCCTGTAAAGTAAACAATTGAGATATATAATGTATACATTAACGAGTAAATCAAAGTGAAGAAGAGAATAGTAGTAAAACGGTAAGACCCCAGCAAAAATCTTGTATCCACATACCCTTAGCTGTTAGAGCATCAAATAGCTGTGTACGCATGCTGATTATCCGATCAGCCATTGCCTTCAGCTCAATAGTCCATTCATTGAATAAGTCACTGCAAACATGTAAAAAAGAATTAGCAACGATAAGAATAAGCATCCCAGTTAACAAAAATAAAGATACAATATCTTCTCATCAGTGTACGCCAGATTGTACATCCCACCAATGCCTCTCTCGCAATGCCATTACAAATATCCAGCTGTCTCTATATATTTAGAACTCTATCAACTTGAAAGAAAAATCAGCACAGATACGTACTTATCCTTGAGGATGGTAGCTACAATAGAGGCACCATGGATAGGAGGGTTAGAGTACATTGGTCTAACAACCAGTTTCAACTGGCTTTCAACCCTGGCAGCTACATCAGCTGTCTTGCAGACCTGAAAAATGACAGTTTAATCAGAAATCGAGCAAGAAAATGGTCTGTATATAGCAACAGACAAACATTAAGATTAACTATCAGCACGTTGTTGAGGTACTCTGTTCCTTTCAATGTTTTACAGTAGGGTCACAAAATGAACAAAAAGCTTTGCATCAGCAACTTACAACCTTTGGATACAAGTTTATATTTCAACTAAAAGAAGAAGCATTAGCAAAAAAGTTTAACTAGATCCCCGAGTTTATATTTCAACTAAAAGAAGAAGCATGAGCGAAAAAGTTTAACTACATCTTAATAATATTAGTGCTAATTCTGGAAACAAATGACTAGCTCTTAAGAGCGATGTCCATGGCATGTTGATAGGACAAATCCCTCTCTTAGCTTAAAAATTTTACATGAGATTGTTCATAGATCTAGACAAAGTAGAGTAAATATGACTACATTTTAATAATATTAGTGCTAATTCTAGAAACAAATGACTAGCTCTTAAGAGCTATGTCCATGGCATGTTGATAGGACACATCCCTCTCTTAGCTTAAAATTTTTACATGAGATTGTTCATAGATCTAGACAAAGACAACTCATCAGCAAACAATCAAAAGCACACCCTGTTCACCACAATCTACGGAGAAGTACTTACAATGCTAAGAGCACCAACACGTTCTCCATAAAGTCCCAGATTTTTCGCATAGCTTTGAGCAATAAACATTTCACCTCCATCAGCAGCAAACATGCGAACAGATTCTGCGTCTGCATCTAGACTGCCACTTGCAAATCCCTACAGTATTCATTACAGTCGTGTCAATTCTAACAGGGCTAAATGGATAATCCTTTGTCCATCAAAAAAGATGTAAGACAAAGTGAAACTTAGCAGTTACCTGATAAGCACTGTCAAAGAATGGCAACAGTCCCTTTGACCTGATCAACTGCCTTATTTGTTCCCATTGTTCGAGAGTAGGGTCAACACCAGTTGGGTTGTGAGCACATGCATGGAGAAGCACTATTGCTCCTTCTGGAGCAGCTTCAAGATCCTGTACAAGACCTGCTCTCACATGACAGCACCAATCATCATTTAATAGGTCCAGACCATATAAAATCTATGCACTACAAAATATACTAGGAGCACAGAATGTATAGCAAACTCAAGGATAAGCCAGTAAAAGTGAAGAAGACGAAGTATAAAGTTTCTAACCTTGGAAGTCCAAACCCTTTGTGTCCGGGTCATAGTAACGGTAACTCTTAACCTCCAAGCCTCCAAAAGTAAAGACCTTAATATGGTTTCCCCATGTAGGTAGAGGAATATATATCAAGCGCTGGAGTGCAAGAGAAAGGAATCCATAATAGTCAATAAAAATAAATTGAAGAATAGAAAGAGATGAAACAGTAACAGAACAGACACGCTGACTGATGACAAACAGACTACACGAACAAGAGTCAGACATTTACATTATGGTGGTGCCTTGCAATAAATTCACTCCCAACCCTCAATGATCCAGTTCCAGATAAGCCTTGGGCAGTAGCAATTCTGTTTTCCAAAATTGCAGGGCTGCAACAAGCAATACATATACACAATGGTAAACCTAAAGAACACAAACTAGAAAACGAAAAGGAACTATAGTACTAATGAAGTGAATTTCACCACCAACCACACATGAAGTGAACAAAATGCATCAGATTCAGGCTTTGTTACAGGGAAATGGAAACGATACAGACACGGGGAAATGTATAGTTACCATAATATTACACTAGGAAATGAGTTTCCGGCACAAAATGAAAACAGGAAATTCTGTCCTATTAAATTTTCCAGGTAACATAGGATTCAAGAGGCCACCTCTTATGAAATAAACTATCAGAAAAGTCTACTAGTACTACTACACCATATAGAAAAACAAGATATCATTAGAAAGGAAACCCCTTGCAGAAGAAGTGGACTATATTTGGATCTATATTAGAGACGCCCGCAAATACAGGGCTTATTTCCAATGTTCAGGATAGATATCATATCCTGCTGCTGCCCTCCAGAAGAAATATAAGTTCAGTAAATAGAAAAGGATTCAAATTTACCTGTCAGAACCAAGAATGAGCTTTGCAGTCAATTTATTGAAGTCTGCAAGTCCAAGAATGGGAAGATACTCCTTAACACGTGACCTAATTCAATTACAAAAGGACCATAAGGAACTATTTCTCACAATCATGCTTCAACATTAACCAATTCTACTAGAAACTTACGGATCATTCACCAAAAGTTGTTCAGCCTTCCTGACTACATTCAAAACCAGAGGCTTTCCCTCCTGCCATACAAAGTATAAACCGACCAGGTCAATATTAGCACTACAATGTTTGAAATAATTATTTGCTATATATAATCAGATATTCAGATGGTTGCTGTAAGAGAATCAAAAGCAGTAAGAGCTGAGTAAGCATACCTCAGTTCGATAAGCACCCACACCCAAATTAAGCTTGAGAGGACTAGGGTCCTTGTTGTAAGCAACTGTAACCTGTTTATTCAATGTAAACTGATCAAAAGGTTGCCAAAGATGTAATATTTTTAACATGCTGGAAGCAGATGCTAAACAAGTTTGGCTAAAGTAAACAGAACAGCCAAAGCAAATCCAGGAAAGTATATGAATGTGAGCATAATGCTGCTCACAGTTGGACTTGTTTAATGGTTCAGATATTTGGTTACAATTAAAAAAAAACATACCAAGCCAACGCAAGAAAGGACAGAATCAATGTAACAGTCAAATTGATTCTCGAACACCAACAAGACCATATGCCCTTTGTTTCAATATCCCGGAAACATATACAAGGGCTGAGAGAAAACTCCTTCCCCAACTAGAGGAATGTAATACATGCATGATCCGACTGTTGGAACTAAATGGAACAATACTCGATTCTGCTAAATTGTCCAATCTGGTAATAGAAAAAATGTAGATGCTAGTAGTAAAAGTTGACTTGTATGTTGTGATAGTTGACCTTTCCCGGTAGAAACTAGAAACAGCACACTGTTTTCAAGACTATCTATCTAGTATCAAGCGATGGAAGTTCATATCACTAAGCAGAATGGCAAAATTCACACAACGAGGGGGAATCAATTACATTAATATGATCCAGCAAAAAGAATTCGAAACTTGCAGACCGCGATCAAAAAAAATGTGTGGACAACAGTCAACAGGTAGGGACATGTTTTAGAAGATCAAATCGAACTAAGGCGATAAAAAATTGATCAAAAGCAGCAAGATCTCGAACCAGTACTAAGAGACAAAAATTCGATCTTAAATCAAGAGAAATGAACTATCACGCAAATCCAATTACAGCCTTTACACACATCAACGAATCAACAGAAAAAGGATGAAACGAAGAGGTAAATTGATAGGAGTTTTACCCCAAGAATAGGATCTTCGGGGGCCTGAGCGATGTTAGCGAAGACAGAATCCATGGCAGAAGGAAGAGCAGACCGATCACGGCTTTGGTTCTGGTAAGGGGGTGACTGTAGACGGGGCCCTTTTTATAACGTTTTGGTTGGCTTTTTATACAAGCAACTAAACCGAGACTGTAAAATTTTGGGAAAGCTGCCTTGCCTGCAACATACTCTGACAGAGTTGAACGGATTTTGATATTTTCGATAGAAATATAGTGGGCGCTTGAATCAGTGGGCGCGGGCGCCTTCCTTCCTACTCTACATAATTTTTCCATTTTCTGGTTGTTATACGGACGTCCCTGTGATATACTATTCCATTTCACCCCTATCATTTATTTATAAATTATAACCCTAATTTATTACTCCCTCCTTTAAACAATATTTAAGATTTTTTCAATTTTATCCTCACGAAAAATAGCCAAAAGCTAATTTATTTCCTATATTCTAAAAATAAAATAAATTAATTATAAAGAATATTTAGGTAAAATTAAACGGTTTCTTCATTTTTTTTTAATTAATTCCTATAATGACAACTATTACTTAACGGAGGGAATAAAATATTTTATTTTTCAAAATGTATCTTTTACATTTATTAAAGAAAATGAGAAATGAGAATTTTCATTTTCATAAGTACGGTTTTAGCATAACAAACTGCGCAAAGTTTATTCCAAAAAAATACACAGCATAAAGTACTTAATTAATTAATATTATATGACAAAGTCGCCTTCATATCCCTAATAATAAATTGATGCTGAAGTTTGAAAAGTACTTATATACTTTACAGTATTCTAGTGTGTGAGCATGCGACCCCTCATCAGCATCAACACTAATCTAGTTGTACCATCTTTATATTGTTTTTAAAATAACAAAGAAACTAGTTGAGATTTGTTTGAGAAACTCGCGAGATGATTTACTGAAAATCATACAATATTAGAATATTAATATAAAATATAAATTACATGTATGTGTTACAGTAATTAAATTTATGTAAGTTATACGAACTAGTTGTATCATGTACGACTACGATTCGATATTTTATAGACATTATAAATAGGATGTTAAGAAATAAAACTATAATATAAAATTTAATATAAGTAATTTATTGCTCGTAGAATATATAATTTTTTAAATCAATATAAATAATTAAATTTAATGTTGAGAATGAAGATATATTATTGAGATAAAATAATTACATTTTTCTTTTTCCTTGATGATATTTCATAGATATTTAATTAAAAAAGAAGATAAAATATGAATTAAAAAATTTATATATTAAAATATGGAAGTGATAAGAATTTAAAAAACTCATATTTTAATTATATAAAATATTTAGAATTTAATTAATTTAATTTAAGATAGGAAAAAACTCATTTTGTAGTTTGATAAAGTAAAGATTAAATATTATATTATTCATATTTTATTACTTTCCATGTATGTAAATTTAGAGATTATGCAATATTTCAATCTACGGAGTATCTATTAAATATTTATTATATATTTTTATTAATTTTAAACATTATAAATATTTATTATTAATTTTTTATTATAAAAGAAAATCAATATATTTCCATAAATAAATTCATCAAAAGATATATGCTAAAAGATTTATATTTATTTTAAAATATTTAACATATTTTATCTTTAATTTTAAATACTTGTATAAGGAAGGTTTCAAAAAGATATTGCTTATACTAAATAGATATTTGTTTGATGTTAGAGATAAATTTAAATAGTTGAAAAGGAATTTAATAGAAAGAATTTATAATAATAGAAATAAAAAAATTTAAAGATGAGGTGAGGTCAGAATCATTCTAGTGGCTCGAAAAGGTATTGCTTTAATATATAGTTATAGATTAATTTTTTAGATCATATTCTATACTTTAATCGAATATATTTAAATAATATTTTCATCATTATTTGTAGAAATTTTGTGCAAATTTAGATTGAAATTATCATCATTACTATATACTAAAGCGGAGGTTAAAATAATATATAAAATGATCCCACATTATCCATCTTTTTTAAATTAATCGATTTGTTGAAATTTAATTGAATTATTTTAATTAATTATATTTATATATTAAACAAAACAATCAATCAATATATTAAGATAGTGTTTTTAGATAAGATAAATATATATAATTTTATAAAAATATCTTTTCCTATATAATTTCTAAGTAAGATAAATATAATTTTTGGATAAGACAGTTTTTTCAGCTAAAAATGAGTTGCTATATATATTTACCCCTCCCTGATCATGAAATAGAATCCATTTATAATATGCAGGGGCCAGGGGCTTTCAGATGAATGGCCAATACTTACGATGTGATCAGGCTCTTCATACACTGAAAAGTTGAACAACATATACATATACTGATGATATACATATATTTTTATTTTTTTTTGGTCGAATGATGATATACATATATAGACAAACCATATTTGTGGCTTCACACATAAGATATAATCAAATACTACAAACCAGCCTTTTCTCAATTATAAATATAAGGTACGTCATAAACTAAATGACAAGCATGCACGTCTGTGTACGTCTAGAACTTGAGAAACTTGAGTGAGTCCTTCTTCTTCCTTCTTCGAATGAGTGACACGATATCCTTGCCTTTGATCCTCCATTGCAGTCTCTTACGGCCATGCTTCCGCACCATCTGTGAAATTCATTAAACCAAACAAAACCCAAGACTTGATTACCGTCCATTTGCTAGCTAGGTGCTTGTAAAGTATGAATTTAGAAAAAAATCGATCACCTGAAAATGGAAGGCGGCTCTTTTCGTTTCTTGTGGATTGGAGAGTCGTCCATCGCGAACTGGGAGCACTGCGGAATGGGAATACAATGGATTAATGAGATCCTAGTCAAATTTTTGCAAGAAAACGTACAATTAATTTGTTTGATTGATTAATATTGGCGGCAGCGGCAAGCCGGCAAGGCAACTAGGCAAGGCCTGGGTTACCGGAAGCTGAGGAGGATTGAAGTGTGTTGAAGTCAGCATCGGACATGGATGGAGATCTGTAGAGAGGAGGGATCTTGTAGTAGCTGTTGTTTGTGGTTGTGTACATGAAAAGTGGCAGCTCCTGTTCTATTCTCTGCTCATGCTTGTTCTTTTTGCTTATACTATCTGCCTCATCCACACAATTCTCGACTTCCCCCCTGCAATGTGATCAATCAATGTTGATAATAGTTGTACGTATTTAGAATAGAGCGTTTGTGTAATTAAATTAGCCTAACAAACATCAGCATTAAATAGCTGGTTTCCACATCAGCATTAAACGTGAGCATTTATTAATAACATAAGAATAGTAGAGAGAGGCAATGAGTCAAGTACCTCTTAGATTGCTCCTCTGGTTTCTCCTGATTTGAGATAGCTGCTGAGGATGAACAAAGCACAACACAACCACAACTACATTTCAATTGTCATGAACCAAACAACTAGCCTAAAATTCAATATTAAGAAGAGAATTAAAGAACAAGAAGGTGTTGAGACTTACGCGGTGGCAATAGGTAGCGCGAGAAATGCCTTGGAAGCACAACTCTTGGGCAAAGCCTAGACAGCACAAGAGTGTGGTTGTATTCTCCGTGTAAAGTAACTTTCTAAAATTACCCAAATATATACAACACCAGTCAAGTCAGTAAAAAACATACCACTCTCAAGTGTCAACTTATATATGTGTGTGTGTGTGTGTGTGACCTGTTGAAGGCAGTTGATCCGGAGGTCAGCCTCGGAAAGGACTAGTGTGTGGGTTTGGCTGATTGTTGAGTCGAGATTGGCTGAGACGCAGCCCAGATGATCCACTACACTACCCACCGCTCTGCATATGTACTCCCTTGTGTTGTCCATCACCCTATTCAAATTATATTAATTTATATATAGTGTTTGTTTAGAAGAAAGGTTGATTGATTCCCTTTAATGAGATTGAACAGAAGTTGATGTTCATCAAAAGAAAAGAAAAGGGAAAAATGTTGGATTACGTTCTCTTTTCTGGGGCAATCTTGAATGCAGATTCACAGTAGTCAGCTGCATTGTGGATTTGAGACTGCAGTTCCCTCAGCTCCTACACGGAGAGAGAGAGAGAGAGAGAGAGAGATAAGTGTGTATCTTTTTTATTAGAAGAAATTGGAAGATATATATATATATAGATAGATATATATATATAGAGAGAGAGAGAGAGAGAGCTAATTGTATATGAACATACTTGAAGAGAGTTGAGAAACTTGAGTGCAGCTTCTGATTCTGTTACTGGGTCTAGGGAAACTTGAGAGTTACACCTCAACATCCTTGCTTATCTTCTCTTGCTTCTTCAATGGCTGGGAATTTGGCAAGCTTATCTCTGCTTCAATTCCATTGGAAACCCCTTTTTGTTTGGCTTGGTTTGGATTTGGATGATGATGATGATGCCAAACCAATTATAAACAAAAGAAACAAGGCAATGTTTGGAGAACAACCCCACACCCTCACCCCTACATGCACTTTAAAAGAAGATGAATCTCTGAAACAGCACAGGAGATGCATTCCATTACCAGTTTACCACCACATTGCACCCTTTATGTTGTTTAAGATCGATTTGGAATTTGGAGGAGAGCCTGCCTCAGTGGTTCACCAGCTGTTATGTTGTTTCATTGCTTCATTTACAGTGATGACAACTGACCAGTCAAGCCCCCACAATATTTTCTTCTTTAATTTTAATTTCAGTTGAAACAATTCGACGTTGATATATTTAATCAGTAACGACAGCTTATCAAAGCAGCCGAGATGCTACTGCCATTCACAACTACAAGCAGATCACCATGTGACTAATTTGTCCGCACTCCACATCCCATTACACACCTTTAATTGACTTGCTTGTACACAAGAAATACAATCTGACGCAAAAACCACCAATTTATTGTATTTACTTCTTGTCTACCTTATATATTTGTTCCCAACACTCACTTTCTCAAGTCCAATAATAAGGTTATAAAGTTCCGACTTTTTAACCCACCACAAGTCCACTGAGGGCCCCTTTTAATAGGTCTTGTTCAAATACTCTAGTTATGGTTTAATTCTGTGCAACCAAGGAATTTAGTATATTATGATGAATCCAAATATATTGTCCATAGAGCGCTGTTGACATCTACAAACACTGCAACTCATCACTCCAAGGACACTTGTCATTGTCCAGCCACAAACATAAGCAATCCTGGCCACAGCAGAAACCCAGCCAAAAAACAAAGCAGCCTCAATCAACCAACTGACCCTGATCATTGCTCAATTTATTGCTTGTCCAGATCAAGGCCCGTCAACAATGCTTATTCCAACTATTAACGTGGGCATTTGATTCCAGTATTGGAAACGGGAACAAGTTTAATATCCTATTACAATTGTACAAATTACAAACTACACTTGAATATATCTTTTAAAAAAAGTATAGTGTGGTAGTAGTAGTGCCACCAGAATAGGAGAAAACAATGGCATCTAGAATGCAAGATGCCAGTGCATTTAGATGAGTATGCAATTGTTTTAATCTGTGCATAGAATGTGGTTAAATGATAGAAACTTCTCTGTTCTAAACTACATGAATAACTTAAACATTGAGCTGTACGTGCCACTCTCCGTTAACTCTCAGGCAGTCAAGATAATAATGATCAAATCCTATAGATGATTCGAATACCTTTCTTGGATTTTCCTTCTTCAGATCCTTCTGTACAATAACTTGTGGATTTTTTGGCTACTGCTACAAGTAGAGGCTGGGCGCCAGTATTCTAGAGAGATTATTGAAACATCAGTTACCCTATTACTGGAGAAGGCTTTATTTGGAGGGTGAAGCAACTGATTTTACTGCACCATTATTGCTAACTGGTTCCTGCTGGTTCCCATTCTCAGATCTTGATTTGCCATTGCCAGTGCCATTGCAGGTTGCTTCTTCTTCTTGCACGTCTGTGTACGTCTAGAACTTGAGAAACTTGAGTGACTCCTTCTTCTTGCTTCTTCGAATGAGTGACACGATATCCTTGTCTTGGACCCTCCATTGCAGTCTCTTACGTCCATGCTTCCGCACCATCTGCGAAATTCATTAAACCAAACAAAACCCAACACTTCATTACCGTCCATTTGCTAGGTGCTTGTAAAGTATGAATTTAGAAAAATTCGATCACCTGAAAATGGAAGGCGGCTCTTTTCGTTTCCTGCAGATTGGAGAGTCCATCGCGAACCGGGAGCACTGCGGAATGGGAATACAATGGATTAATGAGATCCTAGTCAAATTCTTGCAAGAAAACGTACAATTTGTTTGATTGATTAATATTGGCAGCAAGGCAACTAGGCAAGGCATGGGTTACCGGAAGCTAAGGAGGATTGAAGTGTATTGAAGTCAGCATCGGACATGGATGGAGATCTGTAGAGAGGAGGGATCTTGTAGTAGCTGTTGTTTGTGGTTGTGTACATGAAAAGTGGCAGCTCCTGTTCTATTCTCTGCTCATGCTTGTTCTTTTTGCTTATACTATCTGCCTCATCGACACAACTCTCGACTTCCCCCCTGCAATGTGATCAAATTGTCAGCATTTGATTTTAGAGTATGTGTTGTATAAGGTGACCAACAAAATGCTTAAACAGCTGGTTTCCGCGTCAGGAAAGGCATTCAAACTTTTTTTTTTTTTCATATGTCAAAAGACTAGAAGCAAAACAAAACCAACCCTCTTTTAGTCTTTTACATAATGAAAATGACTATCAATTTTATAAATAGTCCTAGGTATATATATAGTGTTTAGGTACACTTGGCTAACAAACGTGAGTATTAATTAATAAGATAAAGAATAGTAGAGAGAGGCAATGAGTCAAGTACCTCTTAGAGTGCTCCTCTGGTTTGTCCTGATTTGAGATAGCTGCTGAGGGTAAACACAGCACAGCACATCACAACACAACCCCGTATACTACATTTCAATTGTCATGAACCAAACAACTAGCCTAAAATTGAAGAGCATGAGGGTGTGAAGGCTTACGCGGTGGCAATAGGTAGCGCGAGAAATGCCTTGGAAGCACAACTCTTGGGCAAAGCCTAGACAGCACAAGATTGTGGTTGTATTCTCCGTGTAAAATAACTTTCTAAAATGACCCAAAGAAGATAATGAATTAATATTCAGATTCATTACACAGTCGATCAGTAGGGAAAATGATATATGTGTGTGTGACCTGTTGAAGGCAGTTGATCCGGAGGTCAGCCTCGGAAAGCACTAGCGTGTGGGTTTGGCTGATTGTTGAGTCGAGATTGGCTGAGACGCAGCCCAGATGATCCACTACACTAACCACCGCTCTGCATATGTACTCCCTTGTGTTGTCCATCACCCTATTCAAATTATATATATATATATATATATATATATATATATAGTGTTTGTTTAGAAGAAAGTCGAGAAAAGTTGATTGATTCCCTTAAATGAGATTGATCAGAAGTTCATGTTCGTGTATTTCAATTATCAAAAGAAAAGCAAAGGGAAAAATGTTGGATTACATTCTCTTTTCTGGGGCATTCTTGAAGGCAGATTCACAGTAGTCAGCTGCATTGTGGATTTGAGACCGCAGTTCCCTCAGCTCCTACACACACAGAGAGAGAGTGATAGAGTGCATCTTTTTTATTAGAAGAAAAGGGCAGATAAGGAGAGTGAGCTTGTACATGAACATACTTTAAGAGAGTTGAAAAACTTGAGTGCAGCTTCTGATTCTGTTGCTGGGTCTAGTGGAACTTGAGGGTTACACCTCAACATCCTTGCTTATCTTTTCTGGTTTCTTCAATGGCTGGGAATTTGGCAAACTTATCTCTGCTTCAATTCCATTGGAAACCCCTTTTGGTTTTGGTTTGGATTTGGATGATGATGCCAAACCAATTATAAACAAAAGAAACAAGGCAATGTTTGGACTTTGGAGAGAGAAACAAGGATACAGACACCTACATACTCTAGAGTAGAAGACACAGTCTCTTTATCTCGTGATTCTGTGCTGTGCTCAGAAAACAACAAAAAATTTAAAAAAATAAATAAATGGAGAACAACCCCACACCCTCACCTCTACATACACTTTAAAAGAAGATGAGATACAAACCCACTAATCTCTGAAACAGCACAAGAGATGCATACCATTACCACCACATTGCACCCGTGAACTTTATATCATGAAAAGCATATTTTAAGATCGATTTGAACTTTGGAGGAGAGCCTGCCTCAGTGGTTCACCTGCTGTTATGTTGTTTCATTGCTTCATTTTTACTGTAGTGATGACAACTGACAAGTCAATATTTTCTTCTTTAATTTTTATTCCGGGTTCAATTGAAACAATTGGACGGTGGATTTGGGCATCACGTCCCAACTTAAGAAGGCTCCAAATATCCGTTGATATATTTAGGGCCCGTTTGGTTTTAGATGTGGAAAGGAAATGGTTAAGAAAATGTATCTAGCCTATTTTTAGTTTATGATTCATTGATACAAGTGGTAACCATTACCCCCTTTTTCCTAATTTTCATGTAAAATTTGAGCTAACTCTCCTCATCCCTTTCCTTCATTTTAACATGGGGTAAGCATATCCCCTATTCTCCTCTAATCATTTCCCTTCTCCCTCTCTCTAGATACAAAAAAAAAGAGAATCAACATCACTCTTCCATATAAATTTGTTTCCTTTCCCTTTCCTTTCCATACTTTTACACCAAACGGGCCCTTAATCAGTAACGACAGCTTATCAAAGCAGTCCAGATGCTACTGCCATTCCAAGGAATGAATGATACAACCACAAGCAGATAACCATGTGACTATTTTGTCCGCACTCCACATCCCATTACACCTTTAATTGACTTGCTTGAACACAAGAAATACAATCTGACGCAAATACCACCAATTTATTGTATTTACTTCTTGTCTACCTTATATTTGTTCTTAACACTCACTTTCTCAAGTCCAATAATAAGGTTATAAAGTTCCGACTTTTTAACCCAGCACCAGTCGACTGAGGGTCCCTTTTAATTGGTCTTGTTCAAATAGTTATGGTATAATTCTGTGCAAACAAGGAATTTAGTATATTTTCTGGGTAAGTTGTTCAAATTTCTGCCATGATGAATCCAAATATATTATTATCCATAGAGCTCTGTTCACATCTACAAACACTGCAACTCATCACTCCAAGTACACTTGTCATTGTCCAGCCACAAACATAATAAGCAATCCTGGCCACAGCAGAAACCCAGCCAAAAAACAAAGCAGCCTCAATCAACCAACTGACCCTGATCATTGCTCAATTTATTGCTTGTCCAGATCAAGGCCCGCCAACAATGCTTATTCCAACTCATAACGTGGCCATTTGATTCCAGTATTGGAAACGGGAACACGTTTAATATCCTATTACAATTGTACAAATTACAAACTACACTTGAATATATTTTTTTTTAAAAAAGGATATGGTGAGGTAGTAGAGCCACCAGAATAGGAGAAAACAATGGCATCTAGAATGCAAGATGCCAGTGCATTTAGATGAGTATGCAATTGTTTTAATCTGTGCATAGAATGTGGTTAAATGATAGAAACTTCTCTGTTCTAAACTACATGAATAACTTAAACATTGAGCTGTGCCACTCTCCGTTAGCTCTCAGGCAGTAAAGATAATAATGATCAAATCCTATAGATGATTCGAATACCTTTCTTGGATTTTCCTTCTTCAGATCCTTCTGTACAATAATTTGTGGATTTTTTGGCTACTGCTACAAGTAGAGGCCGGCGCCAGTATTCTAGAGAGATTATTGAAACATCAGTTACCCTATTACTGGAGAAGGCTTTATTTGGAGGGTGAAGCAACTGATTTTACTGCACCATTGCTAACTGGTTCCTGCTGGTTCCCATTCTCAGATCTTGATTTGCCATTGCCAGCGCCATTGCAGGTTGCTTCTTTTTGGTTCACAGCATCAGATCGTGCTGATGAGAAACACTTTGTTGTTTCTGTAATAATTTATAGAAATGGATTAAGGGCAGATCAAGTTGTTAGATCTGTATATCAATTCTAAAGTTGTAGCTGCTAGCACGCTGTCAAGCAATAGAGTTATCAGTGTTACTTTATAATTTGATGAAGATCTGGTCCTAGATTGCACAAATATCAGAGGGGTATTTGGAACATATCAAATCAAGAACAGTAAGAATGAGTACATATAAAGTGACACCGAATGCTCCTAAATTGCTGAATACACCAAGATATCCATGTAACTCTTTACCCTTCTAAAACGCCACAATACAAAATGCATTGATTTAAGTTTCCAATAATAAAATATACAACCCTATTAAATCGAAAAACTTTAGTATCTTAATTTTCTTGGACATCCATAGATCCACAGACAATAAAAGAAACCCAGTGTAAAGATCCTTCTTCTCTATTGATTGTAGTAAAAATAGAGAGTATTACCTTTGATTTCTCCAATTGTAATGAGCCTTTTAAGACAATCTCGAAACTTGGTCAGCACATTCCTTTCCTGCTCAAGATAGACCTCAGTGATGCCTTGCTCGGACACTTGAGAGGATGTGGGCAAGGCATGGGTTGCTATCTTGTTGGGGGAACCAGCTGCCATGAGCATTGTATCTTGCTCATCACACATTAATGCTAATGTTCCAGGAGACATAGGTCTAACATTTGACTCATCAGTATCATCCAAATTGGTGTCTTTCGGCTCTGTTTTAAAAGTCTGGTCACCACTGGAACAATCACCAGCAACAGTTTTCCCACCAGAATCTTTGTGATCATTTCCCCTCTCTTGACTTGATGAAGCAAGACAAGTGTCCTGTTGTGCTTCCGGCCTTTCCAAGGCATTGGCATTTTCTGGATGAAGTTGTAGAAACGAGAGAATATCTTAAGGTCACAGCTATGCAACTTAACAAAATTCAGACAGCACCCAGGAGATCAGAATTCAAGTTGACGAGTACAGAAATACTATGCTATGTAGTTTTATTAAAAATAATTAGAAAGGCATGCTCCGTTTGCTATCAGAGTAATATAGAGGTATAGATATGAATAACCTATCAATTATTCCCTTTACTATTTTGTCGTAGCAACACCCTCAAAAGGGCCTGTTTGTAATTTAACATTCCAACGAGTTCAAAAGAAGACACATAGTGCTCTCATTCAGCATCAGAGCACTTGTCAGAAACTACAGATTTATTGAACCAATAGTCCAATACAGATAATCTGTAAGTGAAGTGAAGGTGAGGAGCAAGGAGTAATATAGAATTTCCCAATCCTGTAAAATCCTGTAAAGCTTGCAGCAAATTCATAGCTTCACAAGCATCATGTAAGGAGTCAAAATTCCACATTTTTTCAGTTATCCCCACTGTTGCAATTCATTATCTTCTTTAGAATAATCGAGTAGAATTCAACTGGTTTAATTAGTCGAATCATCTGGCCATGTGGGGACAGTTTTGGAAGGGTTTATGAGTAGTTACAGCAGCCTTTAGGATAATTAATATATTTCCATTTTCTAACATTCCTCATCAAGGCCTTTATATTCATTTCATATTAGATAAAAATTAATCCTTAATTTTCAATTCCAAACTCAAATTGGGAGACAGTGAGTCAACGAATTTGTACTGTTAGAGAAACAGATACGTTCTCACTGGTATATTACCAAACAATTGCACGAGTAATCGAGTATCAAAGAAGATACAAACACGTGAACAAAAGAAACAAAGGGTGCAAAATACTGACAGTAAAATCATGCACCTGGCAGCCTTTTTTATTTGAAAGCATAACAGAACCAAGCAAAGCTAGATGTATATATATACCTCTATATTTAGTGGCAGCTTCTGCAGATAATACCACAAGAACCGAGCAAAGCTCCTTTACATCTTGAGGTTGGATGATATCAGCTAGCAGAGACCTTCAATTATGATAGATAGATGAGTTGTGCAACATATGGCATTAGATATTTACTGAAATGTCTTCATTAGTACAAACCTATCAAAGAAACAGAAAAAAAACAAAGAGAAAATGAGTTGATACCTATATATCGGCTTTGTCGAGCTAGGTGTAGATGAATTAACTGCACGAGCTGTAGCTGGTGAAGCAGCTGCAGAGGAGGTTGCAGTTTGTTTGACATTGTTTGCCTGATAACATAAGACAATTACTAGGTCCGGGAAAAAAAACGCAAACCATCTAGATGGAAGCACCTAGATTTTCTAATGGGCAAAGCCTACATGTAAATCCACAATCTTTGACAAATTTCTCACGACTATGTTTACCAGTTGATGTCTCTGAAAGGAGGGTTCCTTTGTGGTCCCTGAGAAAACTTCTTGGCCTTTTCTTTTCTTTGACATTGGAGTAGGTACAAATCCAGATAGCCCAACAGCTCCGGTAATAGCAGCATTTGCAGCTTGTTGAATATAGGCTATGTTATTGGTGTGATCTCCATGGAAGAGAGCTTGTCTCTCCTCACTACCTTCAAAATTCTTGCATTCGAGACATTTGCAATTTTCAGAGCATAAAATATTTGCTTGGAAACACTCACAATACTTTTTAAGACATCCTGATTTTTTGCAATGACACCCCTTGTTATGTTTCCCCAACACAACTTCCCTAGCAGCATCCTGGACAAAATAAGCTTGTTAAAAATATTCAAAAAAAAAACAAAATCCTTATGAATAAGTACTATACAGAGAATTTAATTTAGGTATGGAAATGCAAGAATCAACATAAAAAAATCTTATAAATGTTTCATGTTCTAGTGCAATATATGTACATATTGATTAGAAAAAACACGGCACGGACTGAAAAACATAGATCAAGGGAGGAAAACATTTCCTTTGACAAGAGTTACTCGTAAGGTACAAAGAGTTCACAATTGAGACTATTAAATCCTCAACTATGTGAACTGCAATTTGCAAATACTTGTAAGAAGAAAAAAACTGATGAACATTTTTAAAACATACTAGTAATTATTTTTTGGTATGGAAAAGGAAAAGGATAGTAACACGATCATACATAAACAAAGACGTGCTCAATTAATATTGATCAAATCTGCATACCCTATTGTCTCGAATTCCATGTGGGCTGCTAGCAATCTTGGGCCTGAAGGCATTTGGATTACGCTCCAAAGTTGCCTCAACTGCTTCTCTCCTAGCAGCTTCATGTTCAACATTGTTAAAGCAATTATTACAATTACAACCATCACAGTATACTCCAGATGCAAAGCATTCACAATATCTGCAAAACAGATCACAAACATTAACCTCATATTCAATCTAGTAAATAGAGATGTAATTAGGAAATAAAGCAACCAACTTTCTATAACAAACAAACTTGGAATACCGAAGAGATTCAGAGGAATTCTCCCGGCCAAACCTTTCCACCCATACTGGTCAAGTATTAGCATGATGCCTATGACAAATCAATTCTCCAAAATGTCTACCACCTTAGGGTTAATCCTTATTTATAATAAGGGGGAAAAAACTCTACAGTCACCCATGTGTGACTTAAGCAAACCATTGCCTAACTAACTCGATTCCTCAATCTTCCTATCTGTGATATCTACAGAACCTTTCTAGTATGCCCAGCCCAAGGATCAATGCCAATATTAGGAGGCGATCAGGCATACAACAGTTTGGAAGCCTAGAATGAGATAATATTTATAAATCATATATTGACTATACATATACGATGATCTTTCAAAACTCCAAAACTAAGCATCAGACAGATGTCAACTCTATATAGTGCACTATTAATGCAAGAGGGGCTATAGCTTATATTGCTAAGAAATCCCTCTATTATTAGATAGAATGTCTTATCACAAATTTTGAAAATAAAAATAAAAATATTGCCTTGAGAATATGAACAACTCCACATTCTTGAACATGTTACAAAAACTTGAATGATAACTATCAGTGAAAACTTGAAACAAATGAGCAATAATCATGTTCAAGCAACTGCTTTAGTGACAAAGATGAGCTGAAATATAAGAGTGAGATCACCTTTTGCATGCATAAAGCAAGCTTTATCATGCTCTGGTGTATGATACATCTGTGTGTTTGGAGTGCTTATGAAAAAAAAAATATCGGTGGTATTTTATGATACATCTGCATGTTTGGAGTGCTTATGAAAAAGAGGGTTAAGAGAGTCAGAAGTGATGCTAATCGGTGATCATGTTATCAGTCCTATAGATCACATGCTCGTGAATTATTCTTTCTTTCAAGAAAGGTAATCGAATTAAATTAATGCCATTTGAACCAACTTAGTTGTGTTTTCCCACAACCTATAATTCTACTTAAATCTTATAAAAATGTAATGTTCCAAACATACATGAAGCAAGAAGGATCTGAGCAGCAACAAAATATGCATTCAAGCATAAACATTTGAATAGTTGAAAACATACACATTTGCAGAACTTACAATTTTAAGCACCGTGAATGTTTGCAATTGCATTGCTTTTGCCTCTTTGGGGTGCCATCTTTAACTTCAACAATAGGGCGTTGTCGTGCTTTTGGAGATTCAGGCTTCCTGCAATGAGCATGGTAGCAAGAAGAGGTGAAATACGTCCATTAGGGTTCCTTCAAAGTTTGTCACAAACAGAAGGAATAGAGGAATTGCCAATATAATATTATAGGCTTATCCATAAGTGACCAGTCATAACATGCAAGCAAAAACAGAATTACGTTTTTAATTAAAGAAACTTGATATCTATTACTTCATAGAATGAATAGAGTGAAAGTCTACTGGGGAAAGGGGGTATTGGAACGCACCAAACTATTAAGAAAGATAAATGTCAAGACATATTAATGAATCAATATAGACAACTTAGTATTGAAAATGAACAAGTTTTCTTTGAAGCATTTGCAAAGTTATCTAATAGGACTAAGCATAAAATTACAAAGAAGGCACAAGCCCAACATATTGATAAAACAACAAACACCATATAATTTGGAGATGATTGGCTACATGCTTCCAATTAATGGGAAATCCTAAACTAGTTCAGGATAAGGCAGGGTAGAAGGCAATGGCGCACCTTAATTGTTGACAAATCTTTACTTGAAATGATACTAAATTTGACTTTCAAACTCATACATCACCCTGGCACATATCAAGTACATAATCCACTTATGTAATAAGAAAGTTCACTCCTGCACAGTGGCAACTGGCAAGGTGCAATGCATCCCCGGCCCCCAGAACAAACCATGAGGAATGTGTCCATTGATGGGGTTGTGTTGCCAAAAGAGCTTGAATATGTTCACAAACCCAAAAAGTGAAAATTCCTTTGACTGAAAAACATCAAAATTTCTTCCCTCTCCACGATGAAAAGGTTCTCCATACATAATTTAAGGATTCCATAAATCAATTTCAAGATATGAGATTCATCAGAGGGAACAGTGACTGAAAACCCTTGGCTAAAGATGCAAAGTTATCAACAAATGAAAGACAGAAAAGAAAATTTAAATAAACTCACACGACGGGCATTGAAGGATGAGCAGTTTGTGAGGGCATTGGCATAACCACCGCGGGCGGCCGCGCCGGCGCTGGCTGCGGAAGTGGCTGATTGTGATTCAGCGACTGGCTTTGAATCTGAACCACCGCTGATGGTGAAGGTAGAGCTATTGGGAAAGCCTGAGACTGAGACTGAACCGGTTGCTGAGTTCGAACCACCGCCCCGCTCGTCGACGGCGCTCCAGCCAAAGCAGTGAAATCTGGTTGCCTCGCCAGCTTCTTCGCCGGTACATCCGAATTCGCATTAGAAGTCCGCGCAGCCACTGTCGCAGCAGCCGTGGTAGTCGCCGTACTCTCTATGTCTGGATGGAGCTTCTTCTCGGGAAGCAAATCGCCGCCTCCTTCTAGCTCCATAGCTTCGAAATTGAGACAAATTGAAACTTGAACGAGATTTTCTTGAGTGATGGATCAATAGCAAATTTCAATTTACAACCGCAGAATAATAATCAAACTCAAATTCTCTCCCCTCTGCCCGAAAACTATCAAAAGATGAACAATTTTTGCCCCCAAAACAGCGAGCAGAATTGGAACTCTATCACTGGCTTCTCCATAATTAAGATTCAATCAGGGGAGAATTAGTCTATTCTCGCCTCCAAATACACAGAGCTCCGATCTCCAGCCACAGAAGAGATGAAAAAGAAAATAAATTGGAAGATTGCGGAGCTCTGAGTCGCGAGTAGGAGCAAAATTGGGCTTTCTCCTTTCCAGTCTCGCTCTCGCTCCCTCTCACCTCCGAGCTTTTGAAATTCAATTATGTAAATATTGGACGGTGGATGGGATTATTCATCTCATCGGACGGTGTATATTATCTTGAAAAATCGGACGGCTTGAATTCATAGAACTTAGATTGGTGACTGTTTTGACCGTCAGATGAGAAGTTGGCTCTGTCCTGGACGGAAGTCTAGTAGTCTAGCGACCGATCTGGATGGCGTGATGGCAGCTACGCGGCCGCGCGGGATTACCCTCCCCGTTTACGCTCCCTTAGACACTAGCAAAATTACCAGTTAAACGGAGAAATTGAAGCGGAATTTTACTGTTCACACGTTGAAATTTGCACCTTTCTACTCTCAAGAGAACAACATTTGCACTAGCCTTTTGGGATAGGCACAGAGTTTTCACTAGCGTTTTGGGATAGTGGAAAACATTGGTGGGCTGTCAAACAGACTCTTAACATCATTTCTTGTACCCATACTTATAGGCTAATGAAATATACACACGGATTTTTTAATAAGTGCATAGCACTCATCCAGGACGAGTGCTCGTCCAGGATAAGTGTCAGTGCAACGACTATTTTTTTTTTTAAAATAGAGTCGTTAGGCACGCTTTCAAAAAGCGTGCTCTAACGGCTATATTCAACGGCTCAATTTTTTCCTATATATACATCTCTTAATAACTTCTCATCTCATTTAAAATCTATCCATCTAAATTGATTGCAAAATATCATCGTCTGAAGAGTGGGTGTCTTCAACATCGTCTGAAGAGGAAGACGGAGAATACGAATCTGATTCGAGTACCGAAGCGGACGAGGTATGTTGTATTACACTTTTATGTAGAGCATTACATAGTTATCTAATACTTGAACCTAATTATAGTTATTGCTATACTTAAGTAGAATTATTGCTTTGATATTAATGAGATAACTTTATTATAATTGAATCTAAATAAAGTGTATTTTTAATTTGTACGGGAATGTGGATCCTCAATATCCGGTCCAAGTGGTGATCGACTGCTCTCCCCACGCTTAGTCTGTGAATCCCTAAACACGGATAAGATCGGGGGTGGTGAGGCATCAGAGTCTAAAATGGAAAGCAGATGTTGTCAAGCACAACATGCGGATGACTCGACAGCAAACCGGCCAAAAACATCTGTGCATAACCCGCACCGTGCTAGATCCGTTGTATGAAAAATTATCAAATTAATAATTGTTAGTGCACAAAAAATCTTCTTCAATGCACTGGTTGAATACTCCCTTCTTTATTTCTGTTCCAACTGCCTCTTTAACCTAGAACCTGCAAAACAATGGACAAAGGGGGCGGGGACCCCCTAATCCACCTTTGTTGCCTAACTCAGAAGAGCAATTGCCGATTGAACGTCGAGGTAATGACAAGACTTGCGTGCGAGCTCATCGAATATGAGGTGCTCACCATACATGGCGATGACATGTATTTATAATGGAGCAAAAGGAGAGAGGAGATCAAAAATCTTATCCTCTAGGACCGGCCGAACTGCTCTGGGCCCCACAACTGATTTCTTGTTCCCCTATCCAAGCGGAATTCTATCTTTCGAGTAAGATAGAATCCTCTATGATAACGAATAACCGTCATATTTAATTTTATAATAAAATACTTAAAGATAGAAAAACATAATAAATAAAAATACATTTATGGTGGATAATAGCGAAAATATTTATAGCGATTAATTTTACACACCCACGAATGCCCCACTTGAATGTTATTTACGTTAGAAAGCAACTAAGACTCAAGTATTGTAGCTCCTACACGAAGTGGTCATGCGGATTAGTCGACGGGTTCCCCTAACGCCAAGGGATTCTTTTGGGACGTTCTTTTGGTTGATCGCGGGAACGACAATGGTGATGCGTCTCCCGAATTTTGAGCGCACTTCACTTGAGAGTAGGAGGAATTGGCACATCATGGAGAGGGATGGTGATCTTCCTCTTGGTGTGGTGGCCAATAAAAAGAAAATCCATGCACAAACACTAGTGGAAGAAGTAGAAGAGGAAGAACAAGTTAATGAGGGTGATGACCAAAAGGATGAAGGTGAAGAAGATGAGATGAATGATATGGATTACATGCCCGAGAATGTGAAAGGACATGATAGAGGGTACTACGATGCAAGATTTTATGCAGAGATGACTTCGGTGCAAGACTTAAGGACGCACATGGATGAGCAATTTTGAATGATCAATGCAAGGTTTGATGCTTGGCAACCTTATAGGTGGCGACATGGGTTTCCACCTCCTCCACCCCAAGAAGACTAGATGATTTTTTTAGTTTTCATTTTCCTTATCTTTTATCAATACTTTGGGGACAATGTGTAGTTTAAGCATGTGGGAGGGAAACGTTCTCATGTTAGTTAGTGTAGTTTGCATTGCATATACTTTAGTTTATGCATTTAGTTGGCATGTTTAAATTTTTGCATCTATATTTGCATAAAAAACATAAAAACATCAAAAAATTGAAACAGAAACAAAAATATCATGCATTTTAGGATTATCATATTTCCCTAAGCAAAGAAACCACTTGTCCTCCAAATTTTTTGATAATGATTTTGACCCTTAACTTGCTTGGATTGCTTAAAACTTGATAATGTTTAATTCTTTTGAGAGCATGTTATATATATTGATTGAACATGTATATCCTTGAGATTTTAAGTGATACGGAAGTTCTAGGCAAAATTTACCTTATGAGATTATTATTTTAGCCTTTATCAGACTACACATCTATGAGTCCTCTCTTTCTTTGTGTGCACTCACTTTGTTTGCTTCATCTAAAAATTGCATTTAGATATCTTTTTTGAGGCTACATTCATGTCTTTCGCATATGACATTAAAATGATTGAGACATTATTTTTATTAGCCTAATTTACCTTACCCATCCTTTTATTTGATTCCTTGTTTTGAAACCCTGTTCTAACCCTTAATAGCCTTATTTTTGGAAGCTCTACAAAATAAATCATGAGCCTTATATAAGCTTGACCCATTTGGGAATTAGATTTTGATTTGTTATGTTTTGTTTTGTGTTTGTGAACCAAGCCTAGGAAAATTGAAAGTGTATTAGTAGTGGACTGTAAAAGAAAGAAAAAATGAGGGTAGAAAGAAGGAAAGAAGAAAAATTAAGCTTAAAAGTTTAAGTCTTCAATTGGTTGAAAAAGGTAAAAAAAAAAATACTCCCTCCATTTAGTTCTATTTGTCCTTGTAGACTTAATTTTTTGTTTAGTTCTATTTGTCCTTCACCTTTTTCCAATATTACCCTTTGTATTACCCAATCAAAAGCAAAACACATTTAATACATTTACCATTCACCTTTTTTCCAATATGAATTTAATAGGGGTAATTTGGTAAGATTAGAACATGTCTTAATATATGTGCATTAGGCTATAAAGACAAGTAGAACTAAACGGAGAGAGTATAAAGAAAGTTGAAGAAAAGAAATAATGAAAGTGTAAAAAATTGAAATTGAGTTTAGTTGAAATAAATGGAGTTAAAGTGGAATGAGTAGGGAAGGAAAATTTAAAGCTTGGTGTTGATTTAGATTTGAGTTAAGTCTTGATTTCGAATTAGCACCACAAGACAACAAACTTTCCCACCTAATTGTTCTTACCTTGACCCTATTACAACTCTCAAAAGACCTCATATTTTATTATATGTAAAGTCTCTAAGGGTCGAGAATTTGAACATTGATGCAAACCTATGGTAGCTAAGCTTCAAAGTTGAGTTTGAGTGAAATACTTAAACCCTTAAACACATGAGTGAGAGTGAAAACGTACACAAGATCCTAGTGAGGTTTAGAATGGATATGTTTGCTTGATTTCTTTGGATACCAAAATACATGTTATGATGTCAATTGTTGAATCATGTCGCTTGTTTTTCTTGCTTAAGCATTTGCCAAATATATGCATGAATTGCTTGTTTGGTGGGTGATGAATCAATTTACTACTTGAGGACAAGCAAGGTTTAAGCATGCGTGAATATCAGAGCATGCATTTAGGTAGTAGTTTTAGTTTAGTTTTAGTTTCTTTAAGTGGTTTAGTTTGCATGTTTAGTTTAGTTTTAGAATTTTGAATAGTTCTTCTGAAATCAAAATGTACACGCGTGTCTATTGGATTTCAGGTGTTTATGGATACCCGAGGAGGTTGTAAGTCGAGGCAAGTTGATGACGAAGTTGCTAAGGAGGAGTTGAAGTGAAGACTTGAAGTGAGAAGAAGCTATTGTGTCAAGATTATGGAGCATTGGCGGTTGGAGGAAGAACGTGGGCCAAGGTAGAAGAATGCGCCCGTGTAATCGCTACCCAGACCGCGCTTTGGGTCCAGTGAGATCCGCAACCGCAGATTGCGTCATTGGGCCGCATTTTGCCGGCCTGGACCGCACTTTGTCGTGCGTACAAGAAATTTCATCTTTGGCGTTGGATTATCTCGTTTCCTTGTTTACTTGTGGTCGAAACTAGTTTTCTTTGTTTAAAGCCGTTTTTGTTAGTTGTTTTTAGGATGATCTCATACTTTGGAAGAGCCATAATTTGAAGAATTACTTTGCTTTGTATGGAGAACTAATTTCCCTTTGCTTGATTGATCATTGAAACTTGAGACTTGAAATCTACTGTGAGATTTATCCTCTCTTTTCCTTCTCTTGATTAATTTTAATTGTCTAGGTTTATTGTTTATGATTGATTGTTGGTTTTTATTGGTTTGGCCATCTAATTTCTTCTTGAATCAATCTATTGCTAGATCTTACTATTTCTGGTTGAATCACATAAATCATGGTAGCAATTGTATATCTCTAGGGCTAGTTGAACTAGTTGATTACAAAGAGGATTAATTTATAAATGATTTATGTCTGGTTGTTTAAATTCAGTTGTTCTTATTGATTTCCTTGATGTGTATTGCTATTGTTAATTCAAGCCTAGATGGTTTCTATGATTGATTGGCAAGAAGTGTTTTTAGGGTCTGGTTGTCTTAATTGCTAATCGTTTGAAGGAATTGGAATTATAATTTCCACAATAAGTTAGTCAAGAGAGAAATGGCAATTTTGGCTTGGCCTCATTGCATGCCGATGTATAGAATCTATCCGGGAAACAAGGTTTGTAGGGGATTGGATTCAATATTTTTTTATATATTTTCCCTAATGTATTCATAGAGATTGATTCCGATGGATATGGGGTTCATTCTAAAAGCTACAAACAAAGGAAGGTCCTTGGATTTGAGGAATGAATGACTATAATTAAAAGAAATAGGGGTAAAATGGTAATTTTGGCTTTTAAAAGTAATAATTTGTTTTCCGCTTATTTTGCCAAAATTATCACATTTGATATTTTACATTATGTTCACATATTTATGTTCACATATTTCATGTACATGTTCAGATTATTACAAGACATGTTCATATATAATAATCTTAAACGTTAAGAGATTTTATCATACGTACACATATAATGTAAATGCATTCATATATTCATACTGCATGTTCATGTTTATGGTCATATGTTCATATTCGATTATGTCATTCTACATATGTTAAAACACTTAAAAAGTTAAAAAAAACCTATTTTTTCGTTTGTTTTTGTTAAAAATATGATGTTTGACATTATGTTCAAATATTTTGTTCACACGGTCAGATTATTACAAAATATGTTCACATATAAACATCTTAAAGTTCAGAGGTTTTATCATACGTTCATATATAACATAACTTTGTTCACATATTAATGTTACATGTTCATATTTTATAGTCATATATTTATACTCGATTTATATCATCAAAGTTAAAACATTTACAAAATTCAAAAACGTAAATTTTTTAAAAGGACGGCCGTAATCTATAACTATATACTAAAGTTGTACCTTTTCGAGTCACCGGAACGATTCTGGCCCCACCTCATATTTAAAAAATTAGTTTTTATTTCTATTATTATAACTTCTTTCTATTAAATTCTTTTTTAACCATTTAAATTTATCTCTAACATCAAATAAATATCTATTTAGTATAACAATATCTTTTGAAAGCTTCCTTATACAAATATTTAAAATTAAAGATAGAATATTTTAAAATAAATATAAATCTTTTAGCATGTATCTTTTGACAAATTTATTTATATATATATTGATTTTATTTTATAATAAAAATTAATGATAAATATTTATAATGTTTAAAATTAATAAAAATAGATGATAAAATATTTAATAGATATATTGAAATATTTGATAAACTCTAAATTTATGTACATGAAAAATAATAAAATATGAATAATATAATATTTAAATATTTTATATAATTAAATTATCTTTATCTTTCATATTTTATTAAGTTAACTATTATTTTTTAAATTCTTATCTCTTCCATATTTGAATATAAAAAAATTTAATCATATTTTATCTTCTTTTTTTAATTAAATATCTATAAAATATCATCAAGGAAAAAGAGAAATATAATTATTTCATCTTAATAATATATCTTCATTCTCAACATTAAATTTATCATTTATATTAATTAAAAAAATATACATTCTATGATCAATAAATTATTTATATTAAATTTTTATTTATTAATATCCTATTTATAATGTCTATAAAATACTAAATCATAGTCGTACATGATACAACGGGTACAATTCGTTTATAATTTTTTTTTTTTTTTTTTTGGTAGAAACAATTCGTTTATAATTTGTAGAACAAGAATGTTTGCATGTGAACCAATTCGTGTATTCGTATGTATTTGTGGGCCATATATTACGTCCGTTAAAATGGCAATATTAACGCAAAAACATAAAGTTCAAGATTTTTTTTCCTGGATAAATTTCATGACATTTTATACCCACCTCTTAACGTGTTTCATACAATATCAAACAGGGGTTTCATCCAAAAATATTTACATGGGATACATTTTTTTTCCCTTGGCATAAATACTTTAATTCAGGAAGGTGCAACAAGGTCAGAAATTGGAAAAGAAAACCTACATTGGTTAGTTCACTTCTTCCTTATACACAATCTGACTCCATTAAGAGCACAAGATGCAAACGTGACAACCGTTTAAATCATACCGAAAAGGTTACAAACACTTGATTACTTTACTTTTTCCACATTGCACAAACTAACCCCAATTGAAACACGGTGTGTAACTAGACAAGCATTTAGATCAAATAAAAGAAAAGGTTACAAACACATACCTCTGCACTACATTAATTAAGCTAATGAAAGCCTGTATCTTCCCTAGCTTGGCTAAACCTATAACAAATCTGCACCCTTACAGCAATGGACTGCAGCTGAAAGGATAGAAAGAAAGATAGCAGGTCGGTATCACCAGGGCCTTCCTATTCCTCCAATACGCCGCGCCAGCTCAATGTCCTGCCTCACTGCAAAAAATTATCATGGAACCATAGAACACCATTAGCATTTAATGAGCTATACATGGAAAAGAATTGATAATCTATTCAGTTCACAAGTTTGACAATGCTCAATCTAGGTCATGTTAAGTTATTTGAGATTTGGGTGGTTTTTGAGTTGTGTCAGTCAGTGCTAAAGCTAGCCCTAAAATTCTACTCCAGAGTTGAGATCATGCCCATCAAACTTCAAAGGAAATTGTCCGATTTCATCTAGAGAGATTAGCATGTGTACTACTCTACATCAAAACTGGTGTTAGATTTCCATGTCAGAACGAAACCAGGTTTTACTTCAGCAGGTTATCTTTTTTTTCTTTCAAGAAAAGAACGGTGGCAATGAAAATGCTGTTCAATTAAGACTGCATAAAAACCTAAGTCTCCACAATATGCTTCTGTTGCATTCTTCAAAGAATTTTCAGTATATGCTATATAGACACTACTAACAAATGAAAACTCATTCTAAGGAGATCAGTTTTGCTATTCAATCTGCTCAATTAGAAGCATAACTTACAGTTATTGTAATGCGTGTAGCATACAAACATCCTATTGGAATGCATACAATAAAATACAATTTCTAGTGAGCTTTACATGACATGTCTAGGTTTTCAGTTTCTTAATATTCATCTATTTGGCTTTGAATCAACCTTCTTAAGTATCCACCAGACCATACTTGTAGCAAATGCTCCCTTAGATTTCAACCGGATCAAATAAAACACATCAGAGATGTCTTAATCTTAGTAATTTGGAGTTTTAATAAAAACCATAATTTGAGCCTCTCAGCAGAAGCCAGAAACAAGATCTAGCTCAATATAGAATGCTGAGAGATAATAGATAAGGACGCATTAAGTTCAGAACTATCAGTTAATGTGTGGTCAGTTCAAACATTTGAAAACTATTATTACTTGCCTCAAATTTTATGAGAAACACTGCTTTTTAAGATATCATGTAAGAACTCAATATTTGTTCCAAGAGATAAGCTTTAAAAATAAAAACAAAATATCTAGTATCTTGAAAGAAGGAATACTTACTAAGTGTCACCCTCTTAGCATGAAAAGCACATAGCATCGCATCTCTGAACATGTTTATAATATAATCTTCTGCAGCCTACAATCAACCAAAAAAGCTTTATTATATTATTTACACAATGAACCATTGCATCAAAATTAGTTCAAAACTCAACATAGGCAGTATTGTTCAATTGTTTGCATGCCAAGAGATAATAAAAATTATAATGGCAGCAGATCAAGTCCTACTGTAGGAAATGGAAATTGTCTAAAACCAAAAAAGCAGTAAGAATTCTGAAAATTTGATGTTCAAATGCATAATAACATCCAGATAATGTCGGGAGAAATTATATTTTAGAAGGGAATATTTATCAATAATTTTTATCAACAGCAGAACATTATTTCTTAAATCACAAGTAAACAAAATACCAACTCCAATTTAAGACACAAAACTCAAATTAACATGTCAACACTTTCAAAAGTAACATTTAGATTTCCATTATGACCACTGACTCCAATTGAGAATCTGTCTATAACAAAAACATACCTCCTGAAGAGCGACCACAGCTTCAGCTTGCCAACGGGTAACAAAGGGAGAAAAATGGTTGCTAAGCTCTTTGACCTTGAATGAGAAATGAGATCAGTCAACACAACATCTAGTCAAATGAGTATTTATATTATATCATAGACAGAAATCCAGTCATAGAAGGCTTCTACCCAATGATATGAACCAAAAAAGCAATACAGTAGCCAAGCAGGGGTCCGTTCCGTATTTTCTGTTACGAGATATGCTATCGATGTGTCGCATAATGTGTAGTACTGTCCGTTGTAAGATAAGTACACTTACTGCAGTACTTGTACTATACGTTATGAGATAGCATCGATAGAATATCTTGTAACAGAAGATTCAGACTGGCCAAGTGGACCAGTGAGGTTTCATAAATTGCAATGAGGAAGAAACTTCATAGCTAAGGTAATATAACTGCCACCAACTACTAGCTACAATCACACCACTATGAGTCCTACTTGGGTCTTGGGTACAATTAAAATTTTCAATATGGCATATTTGAATTTTGGATCACCCAAGGACTAGTTACACCATTATACTCCAGTTCCATTTATAACTTTTCATCCAAGTCCATATCGTTCTAAGATAACCATGTTTTCAAGGCTGAGATAGGTGGAACACATTTCCCAAACAACAAGAATTGTCAGGGGTCTTATTTGAAATTTTTTTCCTCCAAATTTAGAGATTGAACCCTCAAATGCAAGCAGCATTTGTCAGATTAGGAGACGGTTCAACTTGACAAACAAGCCAGTTGTGATAGGAATATAAATGCCACAAACAATCAAGCCATGGACACAAACACGGAATAACTTGACAAATTGAGGAGGGAACATAGAGGTTACAGTTCGAGCGAACGGGGCAGCAGGTATAAGGAGTTCGCACGACTTCTGATAACGGCGAATTTCCCTGAGAGCAACCGTTCCAGGCTTAAACCGCACGGGTTTTCGGGGGTTCTTCGTAGCCGTGGAATCTGTCCAACAGAAGGAGAAAAAAGCCCCAATGTTACCAAGCCTTGAAGAAATTAGGGTTTATAGCAATTAAAGTGCGCATTGTATTTGTAGATATGAAACTTGAACACACACACAGTGGGTGATAAAATTAGCGAAATCAGAAGGAAATCAAGAAAGTAAGGAAGCCAGAAAAACTGAAAGATGAAGAGAGAATTGAGGAGGAGGAGGAGAAGAGAACCAGATTGACGACTTCTAGTGGCCGGGCTACGCTGTGCAGTGTGCTTAACCCTTGCCATACTGGAGTGATGGAAGAAGCGAGTAGCGGAAATTTGGAAGCCGCCGGCAAGTTGAAGCAGAAAAATGTGACGCAGCCGCGGCTCTGGCAGATAGCCGTTAGAAGGAGAGAGCGATGTGTGATGTGATGAGACCATGTGCATTGGTGAAACCAGTGAAATTCATGAAACAAAAAAAAAATACCCACTTTTTTCATTTATCTCTCTTTCACATCATCTTACACTCTCTCAATTTTATTTCATGAAACTCACTTAAATATCAATAAATTTCATGAAACTCACTTAAATATCAATGAAACTCATGAAACTCACTTTTCTACTTTTCTCAATTCCCAACAATTACAATCATTCATTTCTCCATACACAATTACAATTATACTCTTCATTTATTTAATTTTATAAAAACTAATTTTCAAAATATGTATTTGTTTACTCTAAACCAACCCAAAATAAATAATTTAATTTTAAAATATTTCAAACATATACAAAATGGGTGTCTATGGATAGATAAAAAAAATTATGAATTATAGTACAATTTATTTATTTTATTATTAATTAAAAAATAGATAAAATAACTAAACATTAACTTGAAGCTTAATTAGTCAAAAGTGAGCAAAAGTACTTGCATGTGGCGCGTCCCAATTGGCTAGAGTTGGTAAAATGGGAAAGTGAAACTCCTTGTGTTGGGTTTCGTTAGTCGAAACCAAAAGCATAATTTCACCCTATTTTTCTTATCTTTTTTGGCGAAACTTGTGTGAAACTGGGGGGTGAAACCCCCACTACTGATGCACTGACTATTGACTGAGGAGGGGTTTTTGATTTTCTGGAGAGAGAGAGAGAGAGGTTGACCACAAAGGACCCTCTCTCAATAACGCAGAGAGGGACCGAGAGACCGAGTTCGTTTGGGGGAAACTTTATAAATTGGTTTTATATTCCGCCAATTTTGCAACTAGTTTTCTTTTTCATGTTCTTTTGTTTTTGAGCCAATCGAAACATTTCTTGCTCACTCATTCGCACTGATACGCTTCAAGTTGATAGTTCAAGACCACAAAGGACCCGTCGGAGGCCAAGGCGATATGAGGATTAATATTTGTTTATCTTGATATTTAATTTAATTATGTAATTTTATAAACTAGAGTTTTACTCTTTTCTCGGGTTTTCTTTACGGTTTTTTCTCGGAACGTCTTGTTTGAATCGTTAGGGCTTAGTTTTAAATACTCTTGTTTTGCTAATTAATTATCCAAGAATTATTTGCCCTAATTTTCCCTAGCCTCTCTTCTCCTCTCTTTGATACGCTCTTTGAGTCAGGCGTCCACCTCGGACTTTGCTCACCCCCTTGACCAACAAGGGTTCGATACGAATTCACACCCGGGCTCGTATCAACTGGTGCTTTCATCCCGAACACCATGACTGATGCAGAGGGTGTCGCCGCCACCGAACCAACCATGACCGATCTTCGCGACATGTTGCTTCAGTTAACAACCGATGTGCAAAACATCCGTCTTGATCAGGACAACGTTCGTCGTGAACAGGAAGCTGCTCGTCGTGAGAAGGAAATATCGCGTCTTCGGACCTATAATGTTTACGATATCCTCAACAATCACCACAATCCACCGTCGGCTGCTCTCGCGAACCCTGATCCCGCGCCTCCGCAGGTCGCGCTCGCGCTCACGGTGATTCCAGCCGTACTGTCGAACCCTAATTCGATGCACCCGCTCGTGCCACCAAACCCTAACCCGGTGCCACCTGCACCGCCGCCGCTGGCTGTCAATCGCGCCATGGCTCGCGCACCGCCAAGCCCGGAAAACGTGCCTAAAGTACAAGCCGATGCTCCGCAGTTCAATGGCTCCGATCCGAAAGGGTGGATTTTCAATATTCAAGCTTATTTTGATTATTTTTATACTGCTGATCCTGATCGTTTGCGTTTGGTTGGCATGTTATCTGATCATCCGGCTTCGGACTGGTTTCGATATCAACGCCAAAATAATTGTGGTGAGACATGGCCGGCCTGTGGCGCATGATATCAACGCCAAAATACAAGCCGATATCAACGCCAAAATAATTGGGCACTGTGGCGCATGATTATGCTAAACGGACGATGCAGTTCTCTTGGAATGATAAACACGTCTTTCTGCAGGGTGATAGACAATCACCAAGGCTGATTTCTATGCATGAATTGCATTCTTTGTGTGCTTCTGACGGGATTGTTGAATGTTTTGAGATCCACAGTGTTCCGCCTCCTTCAGTCGCCGATGGAAATGATGTCAGACTTAATTCCGGAAATCCGTGAGATCCTTCATCGCCATCTCGCCGTGTTTCAGATGCCGACGGACTTGCCACCACCGAGAGCTTGGGGTCATCGCATACATCTGCAACCGGGATCTAAATCGATAAATGTGCGTCCTTACCGTTATCCTTATTTTCAGAAATCTGAGATTGAACGTCAAGTCAAAGCAATGCTTGATCAGGGGATAATTCAGCACAACACGAGTCCTTTATCGTCTCCTGCGCTTCTAGTTAAGAAGAAAGACGGAAGCTTTTGTTTCTGCATTGATTACAGAGCACTCAATAATCTCATGGTTGCAGATAAGTTTCCTATTCCTACAACTGATGAATTATTTGATGAGCTAGGACATGCCGTTATTTTTACTAAACTTGACCTGCGTTCGGATTACCATCAAATCCATATGCACACGTCGGATATTTATAAAACTGCTTTTCGTACCCATGATGGCTATTTTGAATTTTTTGTCATGCCTTTCAGATTGACTAATGCGCCGTCTACATTTCAGGCTGCCATGAATCACTTATTTGCTCAGTATCTACACGATTTTGTTATCGTATTCTTTGATGATATTTGGATCTATAGTCCGTCAGTGACAGCGCATGCTTCTCACCTTGATACTGTTTTGCAGATCCTTCATGCCAATAGTTTCTTTGTAAAGGGTTCTAAATGTTCTTTTGGTACTACTAAAGTGGAGTATTTAGGACATATTGTAACCACAGGGCAGTTGCTGGCAGACCCTGCTAAATTATCGGCAATGGCGGATTGGTGTTGATAGGGATTTACTCAACAACAAATAAATTTGTAGTCAAGACCCCGCTGAGTATAGGGGAGTCAGGATCGTTCCACGGGAAGCACGGCTGTTTGTTTATCGAACTACTAAACAAAAATAAAACAAATAAAGCAACACAATCACACACACGACCAACCTCGTTAACGACTTTGTCAAGGTCGTTAACGAACCTGGATAGACTACTAACTCACACTAACGACCTAAAACATATTCGGTACCGAGGCAACGAACTCAGTAACGAATATAATTGAAGAAAAACTCAAATAAAAACAAGTATATAGGACAAGGGTCACCACAACATAGCCATCTATATAAACTCGTAAGAAGATAAAGATAATGCCTTTAAATAGATAAATTCATCAACTTTCGCTGATTAGCAAGCAAATCGATTTATTCTCATAAACTAATTCACCTAATCACTTGTTTTGGATCCAAAGCTCGAAACTTTCGTTGCCGAACAATATCAACCTTCAAGTCTATAACTTTCTCTTTCAATCAAGTTAAAAACTCGAATTACCTCAATTCTCATCTAGGTATAAACATAACAAGCAATCTAAAGATAGATAAAAGGCATTCAACACATCAACTTACTCATCAAACCATGCATAACTATGTCGGGTTTAACCCCAACCCTAGATAAGAAAACTACTCACTACTCATAATTATAAAGCAAACAACCTCTATATAAGAAAACATTGAAAACAAAACAACTACTTCAAATTAATAAGAAAATTATCGTCTTACAGAATTCAGAAGAAACCCGAAAACGTCAAGAACACCGAATCGAAAACACACCTAACAACCTAAGCTTTCACTCTCGTTAGGCTCGTCTCTCTCTCTCTCTCTCTCTCTCTCTCTCTCTCTCTCTCTCTCTCTCTCTCTCGGCTTCTCTCCTTCTCGAACACGTCCGAACCCCCCCCCTCTAGCTAGAAAAGAAGGGTATTTATACTAATAAAGCTTATCTAATAAAAGAACTATAAGATAAAAACTTTCCTAAAAGATAAACTAACTGTAAAAAGATAGAAATAAAACCTAAAAGATAACAAAACCTAAAATACAAAATATAATAACCCTAAAAACTCATTAAAAACCCTACCGACACGGAACAAACTTCCGCATAGGGTCGGTAATCATATGATCGAACTCTCGAAAAACTCTATCTTGTAGCCTCGTTAACAACCCTTTATAGCCTCGTTAACGAGCCTGGAGTTGGCTTCTTCAACACTTCTTCTATAAAAATCTTGACTTCAATTCTCTTATATCTCGTATTCTTCCGTCCTTCACCATAGCACTCTATTCAGCTTCAAAAAGCACCATTTCCTTGCTAAAACCTACAAAAAGACACAAAACGGAGTAACTTCCATACTTTTCACAAAATATGCAAAACCATCCAAAAACACACAAAACTAACCCTAAAACTACTAAGACCAAACTTAACAAACTAAGAAAACCTACTAAAAACTATACCAAAAACACGAACATCAAAATACCCCATACTTAAACTTGCTTGTCCTCAAGCAATCACTAAACATTAATCAAAACCAAACAATCATACTTATCAAGCCATAGCCATCATCTAAAAACAACTTCAACACATAGAAGAAAAATAGCAAATGACTATTAATGTCATCACACATATATGCACCAAATAGACATAAGAAAATACAATCCAACCTCACAAGGGATAATGTGTTTCACTCAACTCTCAAGTATTTAGGCTTATAAATTCAACTCTCAACTCATCTTATATACAAAAACTCATAGAATTGGAACTTATATCACCAAATTCTCCACCTAAGATCTGTCAAAACAAGCAAAAATCATCAAGAGAAACTTAGGCTCAATGAAAAACTTCATAGAAGCTTCCATTCGGCCGGGTTGTAATGGGGCTTGGTAAAGACAATAAGGCGTGGAAATATTTTGGTCATGTGGTGCTAATAATATCCGGGAATCAAAGACTCATAAAAACTTACACATATACCAAAAACTCTCATATAAACAACATACCAAACTCTCTCTTCATTATGCACTTTCCTTCACTTACCCAATATACCCTAGAAAGTCTCATAACATAACTCAAAAACAAAATCTCTGATTTATCTATTAACACAAATGCACATCTACTTATCTTTCTTCTTCCTTCATATCAACTTCTCTTTTTCTTTCTTCTTTCCGCAACCTCGATAACGAACCCACATGGTCGTTAACGAACTTCATCGTGTATACTTCCTTTAATTTTCTCAACAAATTTTCTTGTGCACCCTTTATTATCAAGAGATCTTTCTTTTTACAACTTAAAACAAGAGACTTCCAATCTACCCTTCCCAACAATCCTTAAATTTCAAAACCAATCATAATATTGCACTCCCCTTCTTTTTTATACTCAACAAAACATACCTCTCCAAACTAAGTCCTAATCCCCGGATAGGGTCAAGCTTTCATCGGCTAGGGAATAATTTTTGTGGAGCTAAAAATAAAAGGCTTAAAGCTCAAATTGGCTTCAAAAAGAAGATAATGTAAGGGTGGATATGGATTAATAGGGCTTATAAAAATAAGTTCTCTATCATATGATTTTCACAAGTAATGAACTATAAATCTTATATAGGTCTCAAGAAATAGATAACCATCACAATTCCAAGAGATAATATGCATATAGAGAGTAAATCAAACAAGAAAAGAAGAGGGATTTTTAATGTTCTCCCTATAAGGCCAAAAATAACTCACAAGGTAATTATTTGTTGAATTGCATCACTTATGCTACAAAGTATATATGCTCAATTTCATCAAATGCTATTCCTTCCTAAAAACAACCTCATAACAAGAATCCGGCTAAACTATCAAGGACATGCTTGCAAGGAATTATATGATCATGCTAGTAACTACTATCATAGAACCATAAGAAAGGGATATCTATCAGTTCTAAAACTCTTTTTGAAATTTTTCAATTTTTTCATTTTTTCGATCATTTTTCGATTAAAAAGCTACTTAAAACAAATAAAACACATAAGACAAAACACAAAACAACAAGTTTTCTATTCTCTCTCACCCATACTTAAAATTACAGTGTCCACACTGTAAGAAAAATAAGAAGAAGAAAAGAAAAAGAAAAGAAAAAGAAAACAAAAGAAAACAAGCAAAGAAAAGGAAACAAACAAAACACAAAAAACTTACAAAGTCATGAAGCAGAAAACAGAAAACTCTTCAAACTGAATCAGCAGTTAGGTGGTGGAAAGTAGTGCTCGAAGTTCCCCATAAAGTCATACATCGTCCTCCAACGCTCTGCATCATCCGCCTCTCTCTGCTGATGCCTCGTATCCTCTAATGCCATGCGAGCAGAATAGACACTCTCCCATCTATCCATCCTCCGATGAACATGTGTCTGCTGAAGGTGAAGCTGCTGCATCTGAGTTGAAAGATCTTCGGCCCATGGTGGCGGGATACTTGATCCAGTGTACTCGGGCTGAGGAGGTGGTTGATAGTGAGGCTGGAAATAGTCTTGATAAAGCACAGGGTTGTATGGCATAATACCATAAGAATGAGGGTCGATAGGAGGCTGCGGGGGGTCGGTAGATGCTCTCGACGGGTCGTTACCAAAGCTGCGTGCCTCGGTAGGAGCATCGGTAGAGGCCTCGAAGTGGTCGTTAACGACCCTGGTGGTCTCGTTAACGAAGACATTGGTGCCTAGAACTTTTGTATCGAGGTCATCTTCCTCGATGTCAAGCTCCTCTGTACCTCCCTCTGTAGCTGCCTCTTCAGTCTTATCTTCATCATCTTCGTCCATCTCTTCTCCCTCTCTCTCAAACCGTGTCTCACATGGTCGAAGCGTAAGCTCATCTTGCGGCTTGGGCTCCAACGAGAATCCATGCCCCGTCCATGCTTCGTACCAATTCGGTACGTAAAGAAGCTCCAGCTTATCTAGTGTGTGTACAACATCTCGGTCTTGAACTTTTGTAACGAACCCATCTCGGACCTGAGTAAAGATACTAGAACTAAACTAGTAGTTCCTGTTAAGCAGCTGAGCGTGGGCCGGTGTGTAGTGGGTGAGACCGACTCCAAGATTGGTCGCCAGGAGACTAACTAGATTTCCGCACCATACTTCATTTGACTTGGTTGACTTCTCCACATAATATAGCCATTCGTACCCCAAGTTCAATGGGGCGGGCTCCTCAAAAAGAATAGTGCGGAGGCATGCAACTTCTATCCTTGTCGGCCTGTTCAACTCTCTCTTTGGCCAGAATGTAGCGGATAGTTGTTCGACCTGTCAAAATTACTAGGTTGGTTTCTGTATGGGGGTGCTGCGTAGTTGGCATTTGGATTTTGGTTGCCCCATGCTGGATAGTTGTTCGACCTGTCAAAATTACTAGGCTGGTTTCTGTATGGGCCTCTCATATAGTTCACTTCAGCATATGTATCGGCGGCTCTTACCTGCTCTATGTTAGTGCAAGCAGAAGTACTATGGGCAGAAGAGCCACACTCTTGACAAGATTGAGAGGATTTCAGAAAACTTACCTGTTTCTTCAGGCGGTTGACCTCGTCTTGCAGAAACTGGTTTTTGACATCGGGGTCAACATCTTCCTTGTTGGGCATGTAGAGACGCCTTTGGGGCTGGGGAGATTGCTGGGTACCATACATGGCATCATAGTTAGACAGCTTGTCCAACAATTCCCATGCAGCCGTGGGTTCTATCTCTATAAAACCGCACGCTGTATGCGTGTTGAGGTGGTTCTTCGTCTCTGCATTGATACCTTGGAAAAAGATTTCTTGGAGAACATATAAAGGTTGCCCATGAGTGGGGCATTGTCTAAGCATCTCTTTAAATCTTTCCCATGTTTCAACGAAAGTCTCATTAGGCAGCTGGTGATAGGAGGTGATGCGTTTTCTCAACTCCGTTGTCTTAGCAGGAGGGAAAAACTTTGTAAGAAATTGATCATACAAAGCTTTCCAAGTCCTGATAGACTTAGAAGGCAAGCTCTCCAACCAGCTCAGGGCCTTTCCAGTAAGAGACCACCTGAAAGCTTTTAACATAACATATTCAAGTGAGACACCATCAGCAGTTATGGTGTCACATAAATCAAGAAAATTCCTAATATGTTCCATAGGCCACTCAATAGGTCTCCCTTCAAACTGAGCCCGTTTGATCAAGGATATAAATTGAGACTTAATCTCAAAAGGTTTCTCTATCTCCGGAAGCACAATTGGAGATTCTAGCACCCTCAGTTCCGGATGCATATATTCTTTGGCATTCCTCGGATAGGCATTCAGCTCTTCCTGTAGACGAGCACTGTTGACTCGTTGACGCTCAGCCTCGGCAGCAACGGCTTCTTTCTCGGTCTTTAAAGCCTCCATCTGCCTCTATAATTCGGCCATCTAGCGCGTCATCTCCTCGGGCGTAGCCATAGCTCGGTTCTTGGCGTCTACGATGTAGGGAACGTTCAGGTTCAAAATAATAACCGGCGTTGTCAAATTCGAGTCTTCGACGTCCAACTAGCATACGCTTAGGAAACAGACAAAGAAAACAAAAAATAAAAACAAAAACGGGGTTGGGCTATTCCCAGACCCACAAATAAACAAACACACACTATTGCTTCCCCGGCAACGGCGCCAATTTGTTGATAAGGATTTACTCAACAACAAATAAATTTGTAGTCAAGACCCCGCTGAGTATAGGGGAGTCAGGATCGTTCCACGGGAAGCACAACTGTTTGTTTATCGAACTACCAAACAAAAATAAAACAAATAAAGCAACACAATCACACACACGACCAACCTCGTTAATGACTTTGTCAAGGTTGTTAACGAACCTGGATAGACTACTAACTCACACTAATGACCTAAAACAGATTCGGTACCAAGGCAACGAACTCAGTAACGAATATAATTGAAGAAAAACTCAAATAAAAACAAGTATCTAGGACAAGGGTCACCACAACATAGCCATGCATATAAACTCGTAAGAAGATAAAGATCATGCCTTTAAATAGATAAATTCATCAACTTTCGTTGATTAGCAAGCAAATCAATTTATTCTCATAAACTAATTCACCTAATCATTTATTTTGGATCCAAAGCTCGAAACTTTCGTTGCCGAACAATATCAACCTTCAAGTCTATAACTTTCTCTTTCAATCAAGTTAAAAACTCGAATTTCCTCAATTCTCATCTAGGTATAAACACAACAAGCAATCAAAAGATAGATAAAAGGCATTCAACACATCAACTTACTCATCAAACCATGCATAACTATGCCGGGTTTAACCCCGACCCTAGATAAGAAAACTACTCACTACTCATAATTATAAAGCAAACAACCTCTATATAAGAAAACATTGAAAACAAAACAACTACTTCAAATTAATAAGAAAAATATCGTCTTACAGAATTTAGAAGAAACCCGAAAACGACAAGAACACCGAATCGAAAACACACCTAACGACCTAAGCTTTTAACCTCGTTAGGCTCGTCTCTCTCTCTCTCTCTCTCTCTCTCTCTCGGCTTCTCTCCTTCTCGAACACATCCGAACCCCACCCCCTCTAGCTAGAAAAGAAGGGTATTTATACTAATAAAGCTTATCTAATAAAAGAACTATAAGATAAAAACTTTCCTAAAAGATAGAAACTAACTCTAAAAAGATAGAAATAAAACCTAAAAGATAACAAAACCTAAAATACAAAATATAATAACCCTAAAAACTCATTAAAAACCCTACCGACACCGAACAAACTTCCGCACAGGGTCGGTAATCATATGATCGAACTCTCGAAAAACTTTATCTTGTAGCCTCGTTAACGACCCTTTACAGCCTCGTTAACGAGCCTGGAGTTGGCTTCTTCAACACTTCTTCTCTAAAAATCTTGACTTCAATTCTCTTATATCTCGTATTCTTCCGTCCTTCAGCATAGCACTCTATTCAGCTTCAAAAAGCACCATTTCCTTGCTAAAACCTACAAAAAGACACAAAACGGAGTAGCTTTCATACTTTTCACAAAATATGCAAAACCATCCAAAAACACACAAAACTAACCCTAAAGCTGCTAAAACCAAACTCAACAAACTAAGAAAACCTACTAAAAACACGAACATCAATTGGCCAACACCTAAATCGGTTAAGCAATTGAGGGGCTTTCTCGGTCTCACCGTCTATTACAGAAAATTTATCCGACTCTATGCTTTATTAGCGGCTCTGTTGATGGATCTCTTACAGAAAGACAAATTTTAGTGGTCTAACGCAACTGAAGGGGCGTTCACTCGCTTGAAGGATATTGTGTTGCACCCGCCCATTCTGCAACTTCCGGATTTTTCTAAGCAATTTATGGTGGAAACAGATGCTTCTAACGAAGGCATCGGGGTTGTGCTTTTACAAGAGAATCGACCTCTTTCTTTTTTCATAAAGAAGCTGGGCGTTCGTCGTCGTGGCTCTTCGACCTATCATAGAGAGCTACTTGCCATTGTCTCTGCTGTTCAGAAATGGCGTCAGTATTTGCTTGGCCGGGAGTTTTTGATTCGCACTGATCAGAAAAGTCTTAAAGAGCTCCTTACTCAGGTAATTCAGACACCTGATCAGCAATTTTTCATTCGGAAGCTCATGGGCTATAAATTCCGTATTGAATATAAATATGGGGCTAGCAACAGAGTGGCCGACGTCTTGTCTCGTTGCATGATTTAAGATAAGGCGTCTCTTAAACAATTTTTGTCATTATCTACACTGCTTTCGGAATTACTCCAGCGAATCTGTCGTGAGAATACCAGCCTCGCCGATTTGAAGGAGTGGCAGGCAGCCGCGACCGCTGGTACATTGGTCGCCCCATTTCAGGTGCACGACGACATCCTTTATTACGTACATCGACTCGTCGTGGGGGCGGAGTCTCCACTTAAAGCCGAAATCTTGGCTGAGTTTCATGCGGCACCGAGCGCAGGCCACCCTGGCATTGATAGAACATTCTGTCGTGTTGCCGAGGTTTTTTATTGGAAAGGCATGCGTGCTGATGTCAAACGATTCGTTGACTCTTGTCTCATTTGTCAATCCACTAAGTATAGCACAAGTAAGCCTGCCGGACTAATTCAGCCTTTACCCGTGCCTCAACAAGTTTGGGACGATGTGTCCATGGATTTTATTACAGGTTTACCGCCATCTCGGAACCATACGACAATCTTGGCAATAGTTGACAAGTTGTCTAAATATGCGCATTTCGGGGCCCTCGGATCCTCTTTTGAATCTCCAAAAGTTGTTGTTGTGTTTCTTGATATTGTCATGAAGTTACACAGAATTCTGACTTCTATTATATCTGATAGGGATCCTATCTTCCGTAGCGCCTTTTGGACTGAATTGCATCGCCTCAGCGACTGTTGAGAGGGTTTCTCGACAACAAATAAATTTGTAGTCAAGACCCCGCTGTGTATAGCGAAGTCAGGTTCGTCCACGGGAGATAGTCAGTATCAAGTTTTGTTACTTATCACGCAAGTAAGAGAGAAAGTATGGATTTTTATATCAATAAAGAGAAAATCTAAGGTAAAGGTATCCCCACAACAACAATCATGCATACAAAAGCTTATGAAACACATAGATCATGCTTTTATCACATAAAGGTGTCAACTTTCGTCTACCTAAGCAAGTAAATCAACTAACTTTCGTTTAATCAATAAACTTACTATCTAATCTCTTCTACTTCAACTAGGATAGATGCACTTTCGCTTCAAAACCCTAATTTGACTATTCTAATCCAAAGTTTCCATTTTCGCTTCAACTATGAATGAGAAATTCCTATCAACTTTCATTTCAAGGATTAAGAACAAAAGAATAAAATCATGCAATAAAAACAATCAAGACATAATCATAAACAAGCATGCACAACCATTGTTGGGTTCAACCCCAACCTTGGAGAGAGAGACTACTCACAAATCATATTTAAAAACAATTGAATTAAATAAAAGAGAAAGCTTACAACCTGAATCCAAACGATAGTTCTTCCCACAAATCCCCCTCGTTGCTCCCTCTCACACACCTCCTCCTTCCAATTGATCGTCTATCTATGTCAAAACAAGAGCTAGAGAAGGGTATTTATAGAGAAACTAATCTATCTAAGATCTATCTATAAGGAAATAAATCTTCTAATAAGATATATCCCTTAAAACTATCTAATAACATAAAATGAAATAGGATAAAAGTGCAATTAAAAGACACCGACTCGGTCTTTGCTACGACACAGGGTGCCTCGGTATCGAGTTGTGCACCTCGGTACCGACCATGTTGAACACTGAAAACAGCCTTGAGTAAAACTTACGTAGCGGGTTCTAAATGATCAGCAACCATATTCGCCTCGTGGTAGACATGACGGAACTAGACTCTCTAATTCCTCCTGAGGAAGCCATGGCATTGCGACACCAGGCTGAAAAGGGGGTGACTCTTACGAACACTTGCATTAATGATATTTAAAACAAGTTGGGAGTCCGATTCAAGGATAACTTGCCTGGAGCATTTATCCCATGCGAGTTTGAGCCCATTCAAAACTCCCCACAACTCCGCCATCGACACCATACAAGAACCTATATTATGAGCAAATTTGAAGAGCCATTGTCCTTCACTGTTCCTTATGACTTCAGCAGCAACAGCTTGACCATCTCTAACCGCTCCGTCCATATTAATTTTGATCCATCTTACTTCCGAGCAGGTCCAACAAATATCTTGTAAACGTTTTGTAGAAATAGAGGAGGGGCGGAGAACTTACCAGTAGCTACATAATATTCAACTATCTTCTCTTTGATAAAGTTGCATTTATCTTTAACTTAAACCTCTTACTTAAAGACTGTGGCATTTCTCGAGCGCCAAATCCAACATAGTGCCATAGAGAAAACACCTCTCCAATCGAACGAGCCCCACTTGCGATCAACCATTAGATTGGCTCTGTTCCATTTAGAAAAAGCGACCTGAAAGAATTCAGCAAACGAGTTAGTAATATTTTGTAACACCCCTATTTTATCCTAAGGGATATTACCGCTAGTGATCCCAGATTTAACCTACCGAGAACTACCCAAGGCTTTAAAATACATAACTTAAATGAAAATTGAGTTAAATGCAAGAGTTTTATTCATTAAAAGAAACCATAGTTCATTACAAGAATATTTGTTTTACATATGATGTGGCAGCGGAAAGTAAAACTCATATTTTAAATGGATTACTGAAAATACAAGAATACTCGTGTGATGATGAGTTCCTTGGTTTACGATGGGAGAGCCGGCGCACCACCTTCTGGATACTTTTGCTCTTGGAGAAAATTCTTCCTTCCTTCAACCTTGTCTTGCCTTGATCGTCAAATCTTGAACCTACTCTTTTGATCGCTTACCTCCTCTTGAATACTTCCGCTTAGGGATTTGATCCTTCCTTGATATGCCTCTTTAATACGTCTATCTTTGAATCTGAATTCTTTAAGAAACACACCTTTGCATCCTGATGTCCGAAAAGAAAGAGAGAGTGGACGAGTCTAATGAAAGACTAGCAAGTGAATGGCGGCTATGGTATTAAGAAAGTATGTTGGTATCGATCTTCAAATGATGTTGATTGGTCGATAATCCAGCATTTAATATTTCTATCGAAAAAGAAAAAGGCTAGGAAATTCCGAGATAAGTCTGATATTACGAGGATTTGATTTCATTAGGAAAGCGTCAAACTCTTGCCCAAGAGAAATGAAATACGAGATTTCTTTGAGATAAGAAGCCACTAGAATAGGGTTCCATGAAAAAGGAATAATATTTGTGAGGGCTTCGGTGTGTCATAACATTAGTTCGAGGAATCATTATTAATTAGTCAAACAACTGATGAAACCTGAAATAAACCGACGATATAAACAAGCAACGAGATTATATATTCGACGAAACAAACCCTTGCTTTTATTAACGATTGTCAAACGAGATTACAACAATGGGATTCTTCCCGAGATCTCTTTTATGAGATTCGAGGTCTTTGCTTAACGAGGTTCGAGACCTCTTACAATGAGATTATAGCTTACAAACTGCTAGCGGGATCTTTTTCTATTACAAGTGGAGAATTGCTATCTATTTAGTGAGGCTAGAGGCCTATTGATTACAACGAGATTGTAGCTTACAAAGTTGCTAGCGAGATCTAGTTGAGATGAGGTCTCTTTGGGCGACTTGAAGTCTTTTTATTGATCTTCTCATGATTGTAGCGTGGTATTTACGTTTGCTTCAACATGTCGATCTTCAACAAGCAAGATAGTTCTTGAGTTAGAGATGTTTTTCGACCCTTGCAACCTTCGTGGTTCTCCTCTATTTATAGACATTTGAGGGGCAAGGTTTCTATCAATATCCGATGTGGGATGTTCGAGATATGGCCATCTGATTGGTCGAGAGAGAGGTGGTTGATCATTGGTCGAGAATAAGGCGGTCTTTGATTGGTTGGGTGGGGTGGTCGTGTTAGCTTTTGAGTATGCGCGGTTCTCTCCCTTTGCTTCTAGAGACGCATTGTTTGACCAACATCCTTTTCCGAGAGATTGTGACGTGTTGACCTCGCTGATGCAGGGAGTGCGTGATGTTTGGCCTTCACCCTTCCTCTGATTTTGGATTGGCTTGCTTGTGTACCTTGATTTTTTGGATGGGTGTGGGAAGAAACCAGAGGAATGCCCTCGAACCCCGTTCTTATTGCTTTTACCTCGCCGCTCGCCCTTATTGTTCACACACCGCTATTTTACGATTCATCCCTACAGGCAGGATGCGGGGTCAAGGCCATTGGATTGCTTGAGAATTCCTCTTTATCGAGATTCGGAATCTTTGATCAACGAGGTTCGAGGTTTTTGAACTTTTTAACGGGATTATCCATCCTTGACGATTTTTCTGGGAAGGTTTTTTGCTCCGTGTTGGCGGACCTTGGGCTTCTTTCTCTCTTTTTAATAATGGGCCTTTGAGGGAATTGGTCCCATTAAGACGCTGAGCAGAGGGAGGCCCAACACCTTCTTTATAAATGCCACGCGTGCCCCTCTCTTTTCCCCTTCCCGTTTTATCATCCACACTAAGAAACTTCTTTCTCTCTATGCGACTCTTAGGTTTCCGACGACCAAGAACAGGCAACACCAACGAGCAAGATTCGCCACTACCCTTCCTACAACGATTTTTGACAAGTAAGGACATTTTCCACCCTTCGCATGTGTTTTTGGTGCTTTTAATTTCTTTTTCGCCCTAGGCGGAGGCGGTTGTAGTATCCCTCATTTTTATAAAGGGTAAAAATGTAATTTTACATTTCCTTTAATATAATAAAATATTTGGATATTTTATTTCATAATTTTAGTATTTTATAACATTTTAAAATGATATACCGTATACATGCATAATAATATAATACTACTGATGGGTGATCATGGATAGTTAGCCTAATTAGTTTGTTTTTAGTCAAAGATATTTTATGTACAAATCTTTTCTAAGAAGTTTTAAAAAAAAAACGACTTTGTTAAATAAATAAGAAAAATATGTTTGTTGAGATTTGCAATATATAACTATATTACAATAATTTTATATTTAGAGATAAAGCTTTTAAAATGAAAATTGATGTATATACTTTTTAAGTGAAATAAAATAAAGAACCATATGTTGTATATACTTAGTGGTTATATTAATAAAAAGGATAATATTAATATAATACGTGAGTTTATAATCTCTTATAAACATTGGGTGGGGTATAGTTCCTTAAGAGTCAACCTTTTCGGTTTAGCAAAATAAATTGACGACAATTTATTTTGTGGTTGATCGTTACAGGAACAAGTCCGAGTTAGAAACGCGAGTGATCCATTTCGTTACCAATTATCGTCAATTCTGAAGGCAAGTGGTTTGGGTTCGATTTCCATATAAAGTCGTTTTGCATCACTCGTTTTTACAAGCATGTTACAATATTAAATTAGGTTTCCGACGACCAAGAACAGGCAACACCAACGAGCAAGATTCACCACTACCCTTCCTACAACGATTTTTGACAAGTAAGTACATTTTCCACCCTTCGCATGTGGTTTTGGTGCTTTTAATTTCTTTTTCGCCCTAGGCGGAGGCGGTAGTTTTTTCCGAGTTCCGCGTCGGCATCACGACGGCGGAAGGGTGGTAGTAGGGTTGTGCCCATGAGGCCCTATGAGGTGCTCAACCTTTCTGGCGTTCGCCTGGTGGTTAAGTTCATCGTTTTTTATTTTTGAATTTTGAATGTTCTTAGGAAGTTGAAGTATTTCGCTTCCGGGTGATGGGACGTTTATCCTTTTGATCTTCTGAGATCTAGTTCTTGGCATGTAATTCTTATTTGTTCCCCTTCGCATTTCCCAAGTGGCCTATCCTTCAGAATAGCCCTAGGATCGCGCTTCTTCTACGCCGTTGTGTTTTGCTTTTTAGTCTTCTCTCTCCTTAAGACTTTCTTCTTTTCCAAGTATTCGCCTTTCGTGACCTAGACTTCGTTTTTCATGCCTAGAGGCGCTTCTTCGAGCCCTCCGTTAGGCTTCATGGTCAACCTTTGGGAGAAGTATTAGGAAGAATCTTCTGAAACTATAGAGACTAGCGAAACTAGCGATTCTCAAAACCAGAGGTTCCCTTCACTTGCTTTCAGCGATCCTTCGCCCAGTGCTTCTGAACTTTTTGTTACCTCGCGCTTATCTCGAGTGCGCACGTCTTCAGGAGTTGAGATGGCCTCGTCCTTGATTTCAGATGAAGAAGCCACGAGCCCCGACGTGCGATCATCGGATTCTAACGAGCAGCTAAGCTTTTATCCGCAGTATATTACTGACTACGTCTCCCACGTCCCGCTAGTCCTAGAGGACCGGATTCCGATGAGCCTAAACCCAACAGTCGAATTATTTCTAGACGATGGGTAGGCGGCCATCCTTGATAGAGTAAGACTCACGGAGATAGCCTCCGTGTTTCCCTAGCCCGAGGGGATATAACTGGCGCTTCCTGAGGAGGGAGGCATATCGATGGCGGCATACGATATCTACGCAGTTTTTCACTTACACAGCCTTCAGGGGGGTTTTGACTACCGCTCGCCCAACACATAGTCGGTTACTTATTAGCAATCAATGTTTGCCCCGCGCAGCTCTTCCCTAATGCGTGGAGGCATATGTGCGCATATACCCTTCGGAGCTACGAAATCGGGTAAGGGCTTGACACTGCCACCATGACAGATTTTTTTTTGGCGAGGCGTGAGCAAGGATCATGCCTCGTGAACCTTACCTTGTCGAGTCTCAAGGTCACAAACACCCCCTTGAACGTCGGAGAGTGGAAAGACAAATGGTTCTTGGATCGCGATCGCTTTTGGAGGTATATTAACTTCCTTGTCGCGCCTTGTAACTTTCGACGGCCTGAGAAATCGAAGCCGAAAGAGATCGTGAAAGCCAAGAAGCGATTTGCAACGCCGACCAGGCAATCTCACAAGGTGTATTTGGCTTAAGACTGTCTTGAGCGCGTGGGCCTGAGCCTTCCCCTCCCGAATCGCGGGGGTGCGGAGGGTATTTGCTCGCCTCTTGCGCTTTTTAGCTTTATTTTATTTCTTCACTTATCTTCACATCTTGAAATTATATTATATGCTACAATCCCGAGCCTCTCACGGATCGTGCATCTTGGACTTAGATTATTTGTGGGGATCCCGAGCCTTGCTCGGATCGCGCATCTCGAACTTAGATTATTTGCTGCGATCCCGAGCCTTGCTCGGATCGCGCATCTCGGACTTAGATTATTGACAGCGATCCCGAGCCTCGCTCGAATCGCTTATCTTGGACTTAGATTATTTGCCTTTTGTCTCCTCTTTACTAATCCTTCCCTTGTTTCTTTTTCAGTGTATAGCGTGGAAGAGATGGCTTTGAGGATGAAGCAGAAGAAAACCGCGGGTCCTTTCGCGCAAGTTTTTGGAACCTCGAAGGTCCCAGCGCTTGTGAAAGCTCTCGAGGTGCGACCTGTTGTCGCTCCTTCGAATGGGAACGTCGTCAAGACGTCTTCCAAAGCCCCTCAGGGGCCTTGCGATAAGACTAGATTCAAGCGAAAGGAGTCGGCGGCGTCCCCCAGAGGGGACAAGAAAAAACACAAGGGGGATGGGCAACACGGTCACTCGAGGAAGGAGCTCGCTTTGAGCTCCAGCCTCGAGGGGCTTCCGCCAGTCGAGGTGGCTTCGACAACCTCGTGATTTCATTGTCCCATTCCATCTCGGGCTTCGCTTAAGAACTGGAGGAAGGAGGAGTTTAATGAAGAGTGTACGTGGGCGAATGATCTCTCCGACGCGACTCTTGTCGAGGAGACTCACGACGCCATTCTTGCAGCACAATTTTCTTGACAATTACAACTGTCGCCGCATTGCCCTCCTCCATAAGGATGCGGAGAAGCTCAAGGGGATGCTCAAAGTCAACGCAAAGGAGTTGGCCAAGGAGAAGAGGGCACAGGTGGAAGCTGAGCCACGGGGCTCAGCGGCAGAGCAACGCGCGAAGGATGAGGTTGAGAAGGTGAGGGCATCGGTCGAAAATCTGCAGGTTAAACTCTCCGAGGAACGCAAGTACTCGAAGGAGAAAGAGGTCGAGGCTCAAAAGTTGGAGGAGGAGAATAGCAGTCTTCACCTCCGTGTTAATGAGCTTAACGAGGAGGTTATGGCTGCAGGGCCTGCCTATGTCCAGACTACTGAGTACCGGGAGGCGGCTCTGAGCGTTGTGGGGGGGATGTACCGACAGGCTATGCATGTGGGGGTGAGGCAGGAAATCGAGAAATATAAACACATTGATTCTCACATTGTCTTTTTCATCCCCGATTACACGCTGACTATGGGGGAAATCGCAGGAGGAGCTCGAGGGCGAATGCGGTTTTTTCCTTAAAGGAGATGAAGTTGAAGCGAACAAGGATGACCCTCCTGCCACAAACCTCGCGGACTGGGAGAACCCCTCCCCTGCCAACCTCGCTGACCAGGACGACCCTTCTCCTAATCTCGCTGTGATCAATGCCTCGCCTATCTGCTAACACCCAATGGGCCCCCTGTTGATGTTTCAAAGGAGTCGAAGGATTGACGGTTGTGTTTTTGTAATTTTTTTGTTTTTTTGTATGGTCAAACTGTTTGGTGGCTACGCTAGAGCCTATAATATAACTCTTCGGCCCTCGCGACCTTTCTTGTATGCATCTTCCTTTTTACTTCTTGTTTGTGTGTGATCTATATGATTGTATGTTGCATTTTATGAGCTCCAACTAGTCATTCCATCCCGATCCAACCCCATGGCGCGAGTGCTGCAAGATTTGCGAACTGCTCGGGCCACATCGGGCCTCGATTGCTAATATCTTAGTTTTTGCGCCACAACCCCGCTCTTAGCCTGGAACGCGCGTTTTTCCTGATTATTTGCGACGATTCGCGCCTTGCTTGGATCGAGCGTATCACACATTTTATCTGCGGCGATCCCAAGCCTTGCTCGGATCGCGCATATTGATTGTTTGCAACGATCCCGAGCCTCGCTCGGATCATGCACGTCGATTGTGTGTGATTATATGCAACGACCCCGAGCCTCGCTCAGATCGTGCATCTTGATTGTTTTTTATTATATGCAACGGTCCCGAGCCTTGCTCGGATCGTGCATCTTGATTGTTTTTTTATTATATGCAACGATCCCGAGCTTTGCTCAGATCGTGCATCTTGATTGTTTTTTATTACAGGATGCTTAGGGAGGATGGATTGTGTCGGTCATTCGGGATAGCTCCTAATGACCATGCACTTTCTGAATGTTTCCAACCCCAATCGGGAAGCTTGGGGAGGATGGATTGTGGAACTGAACCGAGACAGTTTTTTGAAATAATTCATCACCCTTTATACACAAAATTTGGTGACAGCGAGAATTAGAAAGTTTACACGTAGTACCTTTTGAGTCAAGCCACGTTCCAAGTTTTACTTAGAGTGCGCCCCTCACTATCTTTTAATTCAAATGCTCCGGGCGCAACCTCTTCTCTGAGGAGATATGGTCCATCCCAATTAGGGTCTAGCTTGACTCCGTCGGTACGCCGCAAAATGAGATTTCCCGAGGTCAGACTTCGTGGTCTAACCTTCTTGTCGTGGTACACTACGACCCGACGCTTGTACTCCACGGACCGCAAGGCCGCGATCTTGCAGTTCATCCCTGAATTATAACTCCGCCTTGAGCATCGATTCATTCTCCTTTTCGTCGAAGTTAAACACCCTCGCCGAAGGGACCAGGGTTTCGACGGGAACCAACGCATCCACTCCATATGTTAAAGAAAAGGGAGTTTCTCTAGTGGCCCGACATGCTAATATTCGGTACGTCCATAGGACAAGGGGGAGGAGCTCCGCCCAACGTCCTTGCGCGGTGCCCAATCGCTTTTTGAGGTTGGTTAGGATTCGTGCATACACGTTTTCTACTTGGCCATTCAACTGGGGTGAGCGACTGAGGAAAATTTGAGGGTTATGCCAAGGTTAGATCAAAAAGTTCGGGTTTCTTAGTAGTCGAAATGGGGTATGTGATCAGTCATGATAGCCATGGGAACCCCAAAGCAGCACACGAAGTATTTCCAGAGGAAAGAGCAGACCTTGGCGCTCGTGATCTTGTCCATTGGTTCCGCCTCGATCCACTTCGTGAAGCAATCTACGATTACAAAATGTATTGCACCTGTCCCGTGGCCTTCGGGAAGGGACCCAGAATGTCCATCCCCACATTGTGAAAGGGTAGGGTACGTGAATTGATCGCAAGGTAGTGGCGGGTGCATGCTGGACATTGGTATGCCTCTGGCATCCGTCACAGCCTTGGACATGGAACCCTGCGTCCTGTCTGAGGGTGGGCCAGAAATACCCCAGGCGGACGATCTTATGAGACAAAGCATGCCATCCGGGGTGTTCGCCGCATATTCCCACATGCGTCTCGAATAGAATGCGCTCTTTGACCTCGATGGCCACACACAACAAATTGTGCTTTGCGATGCCACGCCGATTGAGACGCCCCCAACAACGCAGCAGCGAGCGACCTTCATTTTGAGCTTTCTTGCCTCGGCGGGATCATCGGGAAGAACCCCGTCTTCTACATGTCGGATGATAGGAGTCATCCAACCTTTGAACATAATGGAGAAAACCCCATTAGCCACACTCGGCGAAAGTTTTCTTTCCACCATCACTCGATTGCCAACCTCTAAGGGAAGAGCCGACTCTAGCCTGGCCAGGGCATCTACCTTGGTGTTGGCAGCGCGTGGGATGGACTCCACGGCGAATGTCGCTAAACAGGACACCAAGGCTTTGACTTTTTCATAGTACGCGGGTAAGAAACTCGTCTTGGACTCATACAACTCGATCAACTGCCGCGCCACTAACTCGGAGTCAGTGTATACCCTATTTTTGGGAGCTCCACTAAGCAGCTCCATTTCTATCTCGATAATCATAGATTCGTATTCGCCTCGTTGTTGGTGGCATCGAAGGCGAATATAAGAGAATACTCCGTCTCGATCGAGGGTCCGATGAGGAACACGCCAGCCCCGCCAACAACATCGCTCTACGAGCCGTCTACGAAAACCTTCCATTCTTCCGCGCTCTTCATCAGTTTCGGGGAAGGTCACCTCCACCAGTAAGTCGGCGAGGGCCTGTCCTTCATCGCGGTTCTTGGCAGGTAGCTAATGTTAAACTCGCAAAGCTCTGGACCGCCCACTTGTTCATTTGCCCGGAAAGGGCGGGCTATTGGAAGATTTGGTGGAGAGGGAGATCGGAAAGGACCTGAATGGGGTGGGCATGAATGTAGGGGCGCAAACGCTTTGCGGCCGTCACCACTGCCAAGGCTATCTTCTCCGCTGGGGAGTATCGCTGCTCCGCGCACTGAAGCACGCGACTTACGAAGTAAACTGGGTATATTTCCTCCCTTGTTAATACCGCGTTGACCGTCTTCGGACTTACAACCATATATAGTTGCAGGTCTTCGTTGCCCTCGGAGGCACCAACGTGGGTAGCCTTGATAGAAAGGTTTTCAGCTCACAGAAAGCGCACTCTAATTCCTTGTCCCAGACGAATTCTTCATTCTTTTTTAAGGCCGCGAAGAAAGGAAGTGACATGTCCTCCAACCGGGAGCAAAATCTCCCCAAATAGTTTATAGCGCCATTAAGACATTGTACCTCGGTGCGAGATCGGGGTGACCGCATTGAAAGGATTGAATCGACCTTGGCGGGGTTCATATCTATTCCTCGCGCACTGATCATGAAGCCCATGAACTTGCCAGACGACACACCAAACACACATTTCTTGGGATTGAGGCTTAGTCGGTTTCGCTTGAGCGTTGTGAAAACCTCGACGAGGTCCTCTAAATGGGCCTTTGGTGTTTTACTTCGCACCACGATGTCGTCGACGTAAGCCAACACATTTCTTCCTAGATGGTTTTTGAAGATGCGGTCCACGAGGCGCTGAAAGGTAGCGCCCGCGTTTTTCAGACCAAAGGGCATGACCTTATAACGATCGGTAGGTCCCTCGCTATGTGATAAAGGCGGTTTCCTCCTCGTCTCGAGGATCCATCAAGACTTGATTATACCCCGAATATGCATCAAGGACGCTCAAGATGTCGTGCCCCGCCATGGATTCGACCAACTCGTCAATCGATGGAAGAGGGTAGCTGTCCTTAGGGCAGGCTTTGTTGAGATCTTTGAAGTCAACGCACATGCACCATTTTCCATTGGCCTTTTTTACCAACACAACGTTGGACAGCCACCTGGGATACTAGACCTCGCAGATAAACCCCGCGGTCAGCAACTTTCCTACGTCCGTATTTGCGGCGCTTGCTCTCTACCCATTCATCTTCCTCATTCTTTGCACCACGGGCCGCGTGGCACTGTCGATATTCAAAGAGTGTTGCGCCACAATCCACGGGAATCCTCGCAGGTCGTTTGTAGTCCAAGCGAACACGTCACGAGATTTGGCCAGCACAGATTCTAGCTGCAACGCCGATTCCCCGGTGAAACATTCTCCCAGGTAGAGTTTTTCTGCCTCGTTGCCGAAAGGAGTGATGATCCTTCACTCGGATTCTGAGGCCTAGACGACAAAGTCACGGACTTTGAGATTGGCGCCCTGGGGAGTGTCTAACACGAACACCGGACATCTCTGTTTTGCAGAGGTCGTGTAACACGTACGGCCCTCCTCCTGGTTGACTTTAACCTCGCTGACACCTCCTTCCACCGAGAATTTATTTTTAGGTGGTAGATGGAGACGACGGCCTAGAACTTCATAACGGTCACCCTCCCGATGATTGCGTTGTACACTGATGGCATATGTACCACTGTGAACTCAATCTGTCCAAAGCGTTATCCATGGATCGATGAGGGCCGCGACATCAACCTCGTCGCCGGAAAAGGACGTCGACTTCCCTGCATATGGCTTTAGAGACGTAGCGGAGATGCCCAGCTACTCGAATGCGTCATAGTACATGACGTCCACGGCCTAATTGCTTGCTAATACCTGGTACCACAAGTGGTCAACCCTCAACGGGGTCAGCTAGGTCGACTCCAATATTTATTAGGTCAAATAAATAATTAAATCAAGATTATTATTATTATTATTGTGAACGCACATTTTTAAAATGTCTAATGAACTTTACCTTACGTCGAAACTTTCCTAGACAACATCATACAAACTCCACGAATTGTTAAACTAAGACTAAAATAAACATAACAACAAATACATAAGTTCTTTACAGTGCTCACTCACACTTATCTTTTTAATGACCATACATATACACATAGGGTTGCAATCTTTAAACCATCGAGGATCTTACGTCCTGATGAATGGGCTCATATGTACCAAGAGATAAGAATGGGTTCTTAAGTCCCAAAGGCACTTAGCTAGAGTGCAACGCCTCTCAATGCGACAGAGCGGGTCCGATCATGACCAAGCACTATGAATAATTCCATCTAGTGCGAAAATGTTATAAAGAGGAGTCCAGAGCAACTATGGTTCACCCCTTGGGCCCTATGCTAATCCAAAACAAGTCTCAATCGAGATGATAAACACAGAAATCCACAGTCATCAAGACCTAAACAAAACAACGTCATCATTTTCACCACATCAAGAACCTATATTATGTCAATAATTATTGATTTCGGTCTTGACCCACTGTATCATACTCGGAGCTCCAGGAAAGGGGAGGATAGTCACACAATGAACAACACCAAGCTCTCCTTTTCATTTTACAAGCGCATTTGACAAGCCCAAGTATGAGTTATGATGAGAGCAAGACTTACTTAGTCCTAGTCAACTAATAACACAATCGTAACTATGCTTGTTATCACTATTATTCTGAATTCTATTCTTATTAACGAAATTAACTAAATGTTTATGCAAGTTCATTCATGATTATATTTCTAATACACTTAATATATTTATGCATGAATTATATTAAGCATAATCACATCAAACAAAAAAACAAACATGGTTTTTAGACTCTTCACACAAATCAAACAAGTGCTTAGCCGAGCAAGTATGGGACTTGCGTTATTGATGACCTCGGAAACTCGGAAAGGTTATATTCGATCGTATAACCTTGGATGGCAAACCTATAATAGGAGATGACACAAAATGAGTATAAGTTTAAAAACCGAAATCTCATAGATTTCCGTTATCCTATATTCATGGTTTAAGAATTCCTAAAACAACGCACTTTAAAATTGCATAACTATATTTTATGAAAATCATATTTTAATGAGAAGGAAGGACTAATTAATATTCTGATTTTTCTTATAAAAACTATAATAATCCCTTATTATCATAATTATTATTATTTTAAAAACCATTGTATGAAAATAGATTAATCTTTTATAAAAATCATACGTTATATTGTAAAATATTCATAATTTTTATAAATCTGTAAAAATACTTTACAAATCCATATTTCAATTTCAATTAGAAACAATTTATTTAACCTTAAAAATGAAATTAAAAACAATAAATATAGGGTTGTACAGAAATTAAAACAGAGGAGAGAAAGTTGTCGAACAAGGGAGTTTGGCGGCTCGGTACGGGCGTCTCCGGCGACGATTGAGCACGAGGGCGGCGACAGTTAGAAGACCGAATCACCAACTTTATTATATCGGCAATGGAGGTGGTCATATGGCGGCTCAAGACAGCGGCGAACAGCGGAACACGAGAAGCCAATGCTCTGTTTTCGCTGGGCAAGTCGGCTAGCTTCGATCGGGTTTTAAGATGAGAAGAAGCAATGGGTATTCGTATCTATTTATAGGGAAGTTTTAAGGGTTCTCATATCTTCTTCTCCAAGAAAAATCCCGGCCAAAACGATCCTCAAATCGGATAAAAAATATATCTTAACCCGAAAACGCGTTTAACCGAACATCTGATCTTTTAGCTTCGATTTAGATAGGATTTTCTCTAAATTTTACCTATTTTGTTGAGGGATTTTGTAGATAAGTTCTAGAGGATTATCCCGGTTCTTTCGGAATTGAATCTGGCTTTACAAGATCGAATCTTCCTTAAAACAAAAACAGAACGAGTTGTAGGGTATTTCCGTTTATTTACGCACGGGTGCCCAATATGTAAGGGTAATTACTAAAAGTGCCCAACATTTCTAATCTCAGCCATTTCCGCCCCTTTTTGAACAATCATGTTATTTTAATTATGATTATTCTTCCATAGTACATATGTCAAATTTATTATTTGAATTATGTACATTATTAAGTCAAAGTTACTTGCTCAAAATATTTATTGAATTATTTTTCCTTATAATTTATATTTATTTCATGTTCTTCTTATACAAGAGAGAACAAAATAAACTATAATGATTCATATATAATTAGAAAAAGAATATAATAATATTCTTCTTTTAAAAAAAGAGTAGCATTATAATAGTACCCTCTTATAACCATGACTATTTGGGTAAGGTTTTTAAAATGAAATAATAACCACTATAGTTATTATTTATATTTTCTTATCCTTTTAAGAAAATAAACTCATCCTTTATTAAACTAAAATAAAGGAACAAAAAATTTCAATAATACCCCTCCTAAAAGAGAGGGCTATTACATTAGTACCCCCTTAAAAATAGTTTCATCCTCGAAACTAGGGCAGTACACGTTATAGAACAGTAAGGTAATACGAATATTCTCTTTTTGAAAGAGAGGGTTATTACACCCGTGTCCACCAAGACTCGCTTTACCAACTTGGAGCCAAGCTGGGTGTGCACTACCAAAGGATCGGTGTGCAGCATATGCAGACCCTCAGCATCTTCGGAGGTGAAAGTTAGCCCCGCGTGGGACTTTGAGGATTGCTCAACGCTGACGACTAAGGGCTCATGATGGCTGGCCCTCAGGTACCTCTTTCGCTCTTTTTGGATGGAGCCTGCCAATGAGGGGCCACCCGAGATGGTGTAGATGAAACCATCGGGGTTCGCTGCATGACTGGAGCGCGCTTGCTTTGCATGGGCCTGCTGCTCGATGTTGTCGATCCTAGCCCGATTTTGGCCCTAGGGCACATTGTTTGCCCCCAAGGTGGGATTTCACCTGCCTTTGTCTTTTGGTTTGTACAAGGGGCCGCCCTTCCCTCTATACTCTCGATGCCCACCTCCAAAGCAGTTCCAACCTCTTCCTCCGTCATTGCTTCCCTTCGCGTTGTTATTTTTTGTGTTGTTCTGCTTGGCTTGAGGTTGTGACTTCGTGGGGTTCTCTGTCTACGTCACATACGCATCCTTGGCAAGGGGCACGCCTACCTTTGCATTTCCCTTAGTGTCGGCCGCGACCTCTTTGTCGGTCCTAGGCCGAGAGCTTTGGTTGGAGGCGTCCTCGGCGTACACCTAAGAGGTGATCCGGGCACACAGGTCGTCGTATGTCTTTGGACACTTTAGGAAAATATAGTTCTTAAATGCCCTGTGGCACAGGTTGCCCATGATAGTATCTAGCGTCGACGCTTCGTCGATATGCGCAATCTCCGCGACCGCAGTCGTGAACCTCATGAAGAAGGAACCCAACGCCTCGTCCTCTTCTTGCTCAACACCGCGTAGATCGCGCATGTTTTTCTTGCGCTTCCTTGAGCCACTGAAGTGTGCGATGAATGCATCGCACAGTTGGGAAAACAAGGAAATGTACTTGGTCATGAGACTTATGAACCAGGTCATCGCGGCTTTCTCTAAGGTGGTGGGGAACACGCAGCAGAAAATTGCATCATTGAATGAATTGACATTCATTTGGACGGCAAAGTGCTTCACATGCTCTTCGGGATCCGCGATCCGATCATAGGACCCCAGTTGCGGCCTGTGAAAACCCTTAGGCATCGGCTCACTCAGGATCTCGTCTATGAAAGCTGAGAATCCGCCCACTTCAATGGGGCGGCGTCGCGAACGCGACTTCAAGGTGTGTGCTACATTCGCCGTTGTTTCTAACATCTCCGGTCGCTGAATTCGGGAACTGTGGTAGGGTTTCCCGACAACAAATAAAATTTGTAGTCAAGACCCCGCTGAGTATAGCGAAGTCAAGGTCGTCCACGGGAAGCAAGGTTGTCTGTTTACCGACCTAAGAAAACAAGAAACAAAGCAAAAACAAGGCAAAAACAGCTACGACAAACCTCGGTACCGACCTTGTCAAGGTCGTAATGATGCTGTATTTCTTCTAAAACAGAGCAAATAACACGATGCAAGTGCAGGCTCGGTACCGATCCTAGTGCCTCGGTAACGAGTGTATACGAATGCAAAAATTAGGAAAAACAAAGGATAAAAAGCTCTAGGACAAGGGCTACCACAACATAATTATGCATATAAACTCATGTGAAGATAAAGATCATGCCTTTGAAGATAAATCTATCAACTTTCGTTGACTAAACAAGCAAATCAATAAACTCTCATAAATCAATTCACTTTATTACTTGTTTTGAATCCAAAGATCGAAACTTTCGTTATCGAAAAATATCAACATTCAAGTTCACAACTTTCTCTTTCGATCAAGCAATAAACTCAAATTACTTTGACTCTCGTCTAAGCATAAGCACAAACAAGCAATTTAAAAGATAGAAGGCAATCAAAACATCAACACATTCATTCAATCATGCACAACTATGTCGGGTTTCAACCCCAACCCTAGAAAAGAAAACAACTCACTCATCATTGAATCAAAACAAACAACTTTATTAAAAGAGAACATTTTCAAGTAAAACTTACTTGAAAATAAAGAAATATCATCTTACAACCACACGTTCAAACTCGAAATCAAAGAAGAACAATAACAGACTCGATCTCGACCTTCTTTCTCTCTCTCTCTCGATCGAAATTAGGTTCGAAACCTCCAACTAACGTCTCGTTCCTCTCAAAACTTGCTTCCCTCCTTTCTAGAACTAAAACGAGGTATTTATACTTGAGAAAGCTATCTAATAAAGATCTAAAAGATAAAAACATTCTAAACTAAAAAGATTACAAGATAAAAGATATAATTTCGAAAGTCAGCGCTGCTCTACCGACACAGGTCACCTCTTGTCGGTAACGACCTGCACAGGGTCGGTAGACACTTGCTGAATTCTTTGAACAAAACTCGTTGCACAGCTCGGTACCGTCCCTCACAGGTCGATAACGAGCTCTTTGTTTCGGGTTTATTTGCACTCTTTCATGGCTTCACTTGAACTTCAACTTGATCTTTAACATGCAATCTTCCTATTCTTCTTCTAAGCACTCCACCCTTCACTACTTGACTTCAGCTTCACTTGAAAATGCTCCTTTCCGCTTCAAAAACCTACAAAAAGACATAAAACGGAGTAGCTTCCATACTTTTCACAAAATATTCAAACTTATCCAAAAACACACAAAACTAACACTAAACCTTCAAAAACTAAACTAAACAACCTAAGAAAGACACCTAAAACTAGACTAAAAACACGAACATCAAAATACCCCATACTTAAGCTTGCTTGTCCTCAAGCAATCACTAAACAATAAACAAAACCAAACAATCATGATTATCAAGCAATAGCCTTCATCTAAAAAGCAACATCAAAACGTAGCAAAAATAACAAATGTCTATTAACGTCATCACACATATATAAGCACTAATAGACATAAGCAATTACAATCCAACCTCACCAAGGATATAGTGTGTTTCACTCAACTCTCATGTGTTTTGGGCTATAAAAATTCAATCTCTCAACTCAATCTTATATTCGTGAAACCCGAAATAAATCGCGCTATAAACAGAATTATAATAAATACTAACTCTCGGGTTTCGTACAACCGAACAGTTTTCGTACGTGGATTATTCCTCCTTCCCGCCCTCCAGCTGATTGTTTTGTAACCCTCATTACAATTAAAGCCATTTAGACTTTATACCGTAAATAGCGCGATCTCACTCGGAGATCAAGCACATCGAATCTAGGTACAAGAAAAGATTCCTAACCCGGAGAGGTTTTTCGATCCTTATAAAAATCTCATAGCCTTGCTATATATAACATTTTGTCGTGAGGTTTTGAGCTAGTTAGTCGATTTGGGACGGCTTGAGAAGCCTTCTACATGAAATAAAGTGGCAGCTCACACATGCAAAAACTTGCATGGTATTTCGAATTGGACCCTGATCCATTAAAAGGTTAAAAGTCTTACGTGGAATTGTTATATATAGATCGAGGTTGGCGTGCACTTTGGTGAGGCCAATTAGATATATAACACTTTAATGTGGCAAGAGTTTGGAAGGCTTAATTCTTCATAAAGCTCAATTGTGTACGTATGATTCCATACAACTACCATATTTAATTAAGCCCTTTATTCTTTATAGTTACCGTATTACACTCGGTTATCTAGAGAATATTTCGCGCACCATCACAACCCCTTGTGATACGCTCTATTTAGTATAGGTTAACTCTTGTATTTTAGGCATGATTTGAGTGTGTTTAGGTTAGTTTTGAGCATAATTGTAATAGGAAGACCGAAGACACGATTTGAAGAATTGCAAGAGTTTTGAAGACAAGTGTTGATTTGGAGTTGTTTTGACGCCATTTTCTTGTGACGCATCGTTCGGGAGCTACAGTGATCGGATGAAGCGGAATTTGGTATCATTGGAAAGCTAACTCGAAGAGCTACAATTAATGTTTTGTACGGCGAGTTCAAATTCCAACTCTAAGTGGGTCAAAACCACCTCCGAAGTTGACACCAAAATGCTGTCCGAAGACCCGCGCTCGCGGGTCAGAACCGCGCCCGCGGTTGGAAGAGGATCCGCGGCAGAGGGGAGATCAATGGAGCCGCGCTCGCGGGTGGCCGTTTTCCAGCGCCGACTCGAGTTTTTGTTCTATCTTTTATTCTATCTTTATATCTTTAGGTTTCGGTTGTTTTTCTACTATTTAAGTTTAGTTTCGTAGCAGATTTGTTACCACACATTATCTAACATACTTTTACTTTTTAGACTTTTATTTTCAGTTTTATTATGGAGAACTAATTTCCATTGGAGTTTGTTTGATCAAGGAAGCTTTTTTATGTAATTCGTGAGATTCTGGTAACTTTTCTACCCCTTGTGCTAAATTTTATGATTATCAATTGATTTCTCTTGGTGCGCAACTTGTTGAATTTGATTGATATTCTACTGTTTGGATTAGTTTGATTGTTGTCTGTGCAATCTTATTTATCCTTGAAACAACTCTTTTCCAAGACCGTGGACTGGAATTGAGGAAGAGTGTTTGATTGTTATTTTATGCATGAGACTCGTAGCTTGATTGCATGATTTGATATCCTTCTATCCTTAATACTTTGCTTGATTTGAATTAAGCGTTCTTGTTCATATCATATTTTTGCTTGGACCGTGGACAAGCGGTAATCTTTTATAAGGATTGGAATTAACCTGAGAATTAATAGAAAAGTGGATGAATCAATGATCGAATGATTAAAAAGGTGGATGTGATTGAATGAACTCTGCTTTCCTTAATTAATTTTATACTTTAATATTGTTTGCTTGTTTAAACTCTCAAAAACCCCTGTTTTGTCTTTGCTGATTGTTCATAATACCAATTCTCTTAGGTTCGATCCCTTACTTGCATGCTATACTTGGTTTGTAGTTTAGGGTAATTTATTTTTGATCTTGGCAACGACAACTTTAGCCGAGTCATCTTGGCTTGGTGTCCTCGTTCCACGAGAGCAACGAGACAATAAACAGGTGCGCTAGTCCAATATTAAGCACGAACGTTATTTGGTTGATGTGCAATGGGATCTGAACTCGGGACCAGGTGGAATACGAGCACTTCGCGAAACGAGTTAGGACTTCATCTTTAAGAGAATTTTCGCCAACCCCCAGCCTCACTCGGGTTGCGCACTCTTTTCGAGATTTGGGACCTCGTCCCCAAAAGAGTTGTCGCCAACCACGCTTTTCGAAAGTCAACGAACCACATTCGCTTAGAAAGTTAGGACTTCGTCCTTTGAGAGTTAGCGAACCTCGTTCGCTTAGGGAGTTAGGAACTCGTCCTTTGAGAGTTAGCGAACCTCGTTCGCTTAGAGAGTTAGGACCTCGTGCTTTTGAGAGTTAGCGAACCTCGTTCTCTTAGAGAGTTAGGACCTCGTCCTTTTGAGAGTTAGCGAACCTCGTTCGCTTAGAGAGTTAGGACCTCGTCCTTTTGAGAGTTAGCGAACCTCGTTCGCTTAGAGAGTTAGGACCTCGTCCTTTGAGAGTTAGCGAACCTCGTTCCCTTAGAGAGTTAGTCCTTTGAGAGTTAACGAACCTCGTTCTCTTAGAGAGTTAGGACCTCGTCCTTTGAGAGTTAGCGAACCTTGTTCGCTTAGAGAGTTAGGACCTCGTTCTTTTGAGAGTTAGCGAACCTCGTTCGCTTAGAGAGTTAGGATCTCGTCCTTTTGAGAGTTAGCGAACCTCGTTCGCTTAGAGAGTTAGGACCTCGTCCTTTGAGAGTTAGCGAACCTCGTTCGCTTAGAGAGTTAGGACCTCGTTCTTTGAGAGTTAGCGAACCTCATTCGCTTAGAGAGTTAGGACCTCGTCCTTTTGATAGTTAGCGAACCTTAGAGAGTTAGGACCTCGTCCTTTTGAGAGTTAGCGAACCTCGTTCGCTTAGAGAGTTAGGACATCGTCCTTTGAGAGTTAGCGAACCTCGTTCGCTTAGAGAGTTAGGGCCTCGTCCTTTGAGAGTTAGCGAACCTCATTCTCTTAGAGAGTTAGGACCTCGTCCTTTGAGAGTTAGCGAATCTCGTTCGCTTAGAGAGTTAGGACCTCGTCCTTTTGAGAGTTAGCGAACCTCGTTCGCTTAGAGAGTTAGGACCTCGTCCTTTGAGAGTTAGCGAACCTCGTTCGCTTAGAGAGTTAGGACCTCGTCCTTTGAGAGTTAGCAAACCTCGTTCGCTTAGAGAGTTAGGACCTCGTCCTTTGAGAGTTAGCGAACCTCGTTCGCTTATAGAGTTAGGACCTCGTCCTTTTGAGAGTTCCCAACCCCAAGCGGGAAGTGAGGGGTGGATTAGCACACTTAGAACCGAGAGTTTCCAACCCCAAGCGGGAATAGAGGGGTGGATTATCGCACTTAAAACCGAGAATTTCCAACCCCAAGCGGGAAGCGAGTGGTGGATTAGCGCACTTTTCGAGAGTTTCCAACCCCAAGCGGGAAGCGAGGGGTGGATTAGCGCACTTAGAACCGAGAGTTTCCAACCCCAAGCGGGAAGCGAGGGGTGGATTAGCGCACTTTTTGAGAGTTTCCAACCCCAAGCGGGAAGGGAGGGGTGGATTATCGCACTTAGAACCGAGAGTTTCCAACCCTAAGCGGGAAGCGAGGGGTGGATTATCGCACTTAGAACCGAGAGTTTCCAACCCCAAGCGGGAAGCGAGGGGTGGATTAGCGCACTTAGAACCGAGAGTTTCCAACCCCAAGCAGGAAGCTCGGGCGATCCCGCGCATAACGAGGTTCGACGGCAACCCCGAGCGGGAAGTTAGGCGGTCCTGCGCGTAACGAGGTTGGACGGTAACCCCGAAGTGGAAGCTCGGCGGTTCCGCGTAAAACGAGGTTCGACAGCAACCCCGAGCGGGAAGCTCGGCGGTCCTGCGCATAACGAGGTTCGACAGCAACCCCGAGCGGGAAGCTCGGCGGTCCCGCGTAAAACGAGGTTCGATAGCATACTCGTGGGACCACACAGAGATTGCGGCTAAGCCCGCGCACGCTAGGGATGAATCCCGTGGCGCCGCACCGAGATTATGGCTAAGCCCGCACACGCTAGGGATGAATCCCGTGGCGCCGCACCTAAACCCGCGCATGCCAGGGGCGAACCCCGTGGCGCCGCACCGAGATTACGGCTAAGCTCGCGCACGCCAGGGATGAATCTCGTGGCGCCGCACCTAAGCTTGCGCACGCCAGGGGCAAACCCCGTGGCGCCGCACCGAGATTACGGCTAAGCCCGCGCACACCAGGGATGAATCCCGTGGCGCCGCACCTCAGCCTGCGCACGCCAGGGGCGAACCCCGTGGCGCCGCACCGAGATTACGGCTAAGCCCGCGCACGCCAGGGATGAATCCCGTGGCGCCGCACCTAAGCCTGCGCACGCCAGGGGCGAACCCCGTGGCGCCGCACCGAGATTATGGCTAACTAAAGAGGGAAGAGATTGCACTTACTTGATTATTACCCGAGAGTAGGTCGGATAGGGAGAGCACTTTCCGTAGACGGCGCCAGTGTTGAAACCCGAAATAAATCGTGCTATAAACGGGATTATAATAAATACTAACTCTTGGGTTTCGTACAACCGAACAGTTTTTGTACGTGGATTATTCCTCCTTCCCGCCCTCTAGCTGATTGTTTTGTAACCCTCATTACAATTAAATCCATTTGGACTTTATACCGTAAATAGCGCGATCTCACTCGGAGATCAAGCACATCGAATCTAGGTACAGGAAAGGATTCCTAACCCGGAGAGGTTTTTCGATCCTTATAAAAATCTCATAGCCTTGCTACATATAACATTTTGTCGTGAGGTTTTGAACCAGTTAGTCGATGTGGGACGGCTTGAGAAGCCTTCTACATGAAATAAAGTGGCAGCTCACACATGGAAAAACATGCATGGTATTTCGAATTGGACCCCGATCCATTAAAAGGTTAAAAGTCTTACGTGGAATTGTTATATATATAGATCGAGGTTGGCGTGCACTTTGGTGAGGCCAATTAGATATATAACACTTTAATGGGGCAAGAGTTTGGAAGGCTTAATTCATCATAAAGCTCGATTGTGTACGTATGATTCCATACAACTACCATATTTAATTAAGCCCTTTATTCTTTATAGTTACCGTATTACGCTCGGTTATCTAGAAAATATTTCGCGCACCATCAATATGCAAAAACTCATAGAAATTGGAACTTATATCACCAAACTCTCCACCTAAGATTTGTCAAAACAAGCAAAAATCATCAAGAGAACTTAGGCTCAATGAAAAAACTTCATAGAAGCTTCCATTCGGCCGGGTTGTAATGGGGCTTGGTAAAAAACAATAAGGCGTGAAAATATTTTGGCTATGTGGTGCTAATAAAATCCGGGAATCAAAGACTCCTAAAAATTCACACATCTCACCAAAAACTCTTATAAAAACAATATACCAAACTCACTTTTCATTATGCTTTTTCTTCACTCATCTTTTAACCCTAGAAAGCCTTATATAAACATAAAGAATCTTTGGTTTAAACTTTAAACACACTGCACATCTGCCTTCTCTTCTTTCTTTCTTCTACATTTTTTTTCTCGACTTGCCTCCGTACCGACCTAAGAGGGTCGATAACGAGCTACATTCTCCTCTGTTTTTCTTCTTTTTCCCATTGGTACCGAGCCCACATAGGCCAGTATCGATCCAAACATTCTTTTTCTCCTTATTTTGTTGTGCATATTCCTTAACCAAGAGACCTTTTTACAAAATAAAACAAGAGACTTCCAATCTACCCTCCCCAAAACCCTTATTTTGAACCAAAACTCAACATTTTTCACTTACAAAACATACCTCTCCAACTAAGTCCTAATCCCCGGATAGGGTCAAGCTTATCTCGGCTAGGGAAATAGTTTATGGAGCAACAAATAAAAGGCTAATGCTCAAATTGGTTATCAAAAACAAGGATCATGTAAAGGGTGGATAGGGATAAATAAGGCTCATAAAAATAAGTTCTATATCATATGCCTTTTACAAGTAATGAACTAAAAATCTCATATAGGTCTCAAGAAATAGATAACCATCACAATTCCAAGAGATAATATGCATAAAGAGAATAAATCACACAGGAAAAGAAAAGGCTAAAATAAATCACAAGGTTAATTTTTGTTGGATTGCAACTACTCATGCTAGAAATTATACATGCTCAATTTCATCATATGCTATTCCTCTATAAAAACAATTTCATACTAAGAATCAGGCTATACCTTCAAAAACATGCTAAAAGGAAATTACATGGTCATGCACGCAATTAACTATCATAGAACCAAAAGACAGGGTACTTATCCATTCTAAAAATCTTTTTGGAATTTTTCAAAATTTTCAATTTTTTGTGATTTTTTTTCAAAACAAAGACAACTTAAACAAAGACAAAACAAAGCAAACAAAACAAACAAAGAAACAAGCAAGCAAGTTTTCTTTCCTTCCCTACCCCATACTTTAAAATTATAGTGTCTCACTGTAATAAAGCTAAGCAGAAGAAAAGAATAGGGAAAAGAAAAAAGGAAACTCACAAGATAAACTGTGAAGCAGAAGAAACATTCCTTGAAATCCGAATCATCGTCGTGGTGGTGGTGGGAACTGGCGCTCAAAGTTGCCCATGAACTCATACATGGTCCTCCAACGCTCATCATCAACCGTCACCCGCTGCTCCATCGTCCTCCAACGAGCATCCGCCTGTTGATGCCTCGCATCATCTAGAGCCATGTGAGCTGCATAGACACCCTCCCATCGCTCCATTCGCTGGGTAAGCTATGTCTGCTGCAGGTTGAGTTGTTGCATCTAGAAAGACAAATCATCGGCCCATGGAGGTGGAATACTTGATCCGGAATAGGTGGGCTGAGGAGGCGGTTGATAATGATCTTGAGGCTGGAAGTGGTCGTGATAAATCACTAGGTTGTAGGGCATCATCTCATACGATTGAGGATCGGTAGGCGGAGCGGTGGCTCGTTACCAAAGCCGAATGCCTCGGTATTGACTTTAAAATAATCGTTAACGAGCCCAGGTTGGTCGTTACCGAGGTCGTCTTCGTTGCTAAGTACCTTGGTACCGAGGTCATCATCCTCGATATCGAGCTCCTCCGTGGCTGCCTCGTCTTCATCCATGGCAACATCTTCTCTATCAAATCTTGTCTCACACTCCCTCAATGACGGCTCATCATGTGGCTTCTTTTCCAATGAGAACGCATGACCCGTCCAAGCTTCATACCAGTTCGGCACACAAAGCAACTCCAACTTGGCCCGAGTAAGTAGCACATCTTGACCAAATACCTTGGTGGCTATCCCTCCTTCGGTCCTCACAAGGATGTTGGAAGAGAAGCAATACTTGGAGTTTAGCTTCTGGGGACAGTGTGGAGTATAGCGTGTGAGGTCGATACCGAGCTTCTCCACCAGAAGACTCACCAAATTCCCTCACCATAATTCTTTTGACTTGACCACGTACTTCTCGACATATTTCAACCATTCATACACCAAGTTCAAGGGGGCAGGGTCCTCAAAAAGAATGGTGCGGAGGCATGCAACTTCCAACCGTGTTGGCCTTGAGAGCTCTTTCTTGGGCCAAAATGTGGCGCCCAAGACTCGAAGAATGATACAGAAGATGGGGTTGATGATGCTTGCCCCTGGAAGTGCCAGTGCGGAAGGATTGACCTCTCCGGAAATATAACTCCAAGTGTCGGTGACCATGAAATCATCGCCCTTGTAATTCTGAGAGTGGTGAGGAAGCTCGAGGAGTTCATTGAATTGGGCCATTGTGTACTCATGATCGGTATTGCCCAACCGGAACTTGATCTTTCCAACTGAAGTCTTGGTTTTGAAACTTGTTTGGAGGGTGGCTATGAACTCGGTGGTGAGGGCCGGGTAATGCGGTGTGGCCTCCTTCTTCAATAGATGAGGTATAACAAGAATGGAAAAAGCATATTTGACATCATCATAGATCCCCATAGCCCTTGCGCTTGACCTCGAGAACCACCTAGTGAAGTGTTCCTTCTGAAGGACGGAATCAAAGATCTTAGCTTGCTCCCGAGTAGACAACACAACATCGTCCATGTGTGGAGGAGACGAGGACCTTTGAGTCCTCCTCTTCTTTCCGGCTCTAGAGTTAGCTTGGCTTGTGCTTGCCATTTGGTACCTGAAAATACATGGAAATCCAAGATAAGATCCACACAAACCAATCAAACTAAAACCCCATTCTTGCACTTGAAAATGGTCTCGACTTTCCTCGTTACCGAGCCAATTGGGTCGGTAACGAGGTATCTGGGTTTGCCTCCAGATCTGAGCATTCTCAGGTCGTTACCGACCCTCTTAGGTAGATAACGAGCCTGGGCAAGAACACTATACAAGTAATTCCGAGTTCCAAATCTCAAAATTTCTAACGATTCAGCACAATTTCAGCCATGATTTCACACAAAAAAACACAATCTAGAACATGCAATTCCATACTTGTTTGAAACCCTATCTAATCATGCCAATAAGTGTCAAAATTCATGGTGAAAATCAATCAATTCAAGAACAAGTTACTTCATGCTTTGGTTATCAAAGTTCAATGCAAATCAAGCAAGAATAACCAAATTTAAATCAAGATCAATCACCAATCGAAGAAGCAATAGAAGCTCAATGCAATATAGACATGCAAACCGATTTTCACATTCAAGATCTAGATATGAATTTTACCCCAAATTACCATGAAACTTCAAGAAAAGAGTTAGGGTTTAGAAATCATACCGTAGATTGGAGAATTGAAGAACAAAAATCGATATTTGAAAGAGTAACGAGGCTTGAGTGCTCTGGTAAAGAATCTCAAGGGTTGTGCTCGTTATCGAGTGGGTCGAAATCGGGACTGGGTTACACGGTGGTACTTCGATCGATTGGGGTGAGAAATCCGGTGAGATTCGATCAGGATTTTGAAGGTTTTTGGCTTGAGATTTGGTGTGAGATTTGAAGGCTTGAGAGTGTTTAATAGGAAGGGGAAAGAGGCGGCGTGAGGAGGTAGGGAGAAGATAGAAGATAGATTAAAACTTACCTACCCGCGTCGTTGGATTTGCGTGCTGTCTCAGGTCAGTACCGACCCTCTTAGCTCGGTTCCGAGTCTGGGCAATTCATTTTCAGCGTCTTCCAAGCTCGACTTCCTATGACAAGTTAGCTCCAAAAATATTCTATCTTGCAAACTTTTAAACTACTAAAAACTCAAAAGAAAGCTAGGAAAAAGAGATAATAAAAAGAAAGGAAAACTAAACTATAACTAAAAACCGGGTTGCCTCCCGTAAACGCTATTTTTAACATCGTTAGCCCGACGAACTTACCTTGGCTAATCCGACGTTGTGAGAGCCATAGTGACTCTAATATCTTCTTTCGGGTCGGGTTGCTCATAGAACTTCTTTAATCGGTGGCCGTTCACTTTAAAGATGGCACCATTATTATGGATCAACTCTACGGCTCCATGAGGATAGATGCAGTGAACCACAAATGGCCCACTTCATCTTGTCCTTAGCTACCTTGGAAATAAACGGAGTCTAGAGTTGAAGAGAAGTACCTTGTCACCAACTTCATAAGTTTTGGGCACCAATTTCTGAACATGCTACCGTTTGGTACGCTCTTTGTAGATCTCGGCGTTCTCGTACGCCTTTAGCCTCAACTCCTCTAGTGCTTGCAAGTCCATGAATCTTTTTGCTCCGGCTGCGCCGAGGTTCATATTGAGCTCTTTGAGAGCCCATAATGCCTTGTGCTCCATCTCAACTGGCAAATGGCATGCCTTTCCATACACTAAATTGTAAGGAGTGGTGCGTAGGGGCGTCTTGTATGCCATCTTGTAAGCCCACAAAGTGTCGTCCAGTTTAGATGACCAATCCTTCCTTGAGCGGGACACCGTCCTTTCCAATATGCTCTTAATTTGCAAGTTTGTAACTTCAACTTGGCCACTAGTTTGGGGATGATATGGTGTTGCCACCCGGTGTGATATCCCATACTTAGCCAAAAGCGCTTCAAAACTCCGCTCTATGAAATGAGATCCACCATCACTAATGAGGACCCTTGGGACACCAAACCTGGGAAAAATGTTAGTCTTAATAAATTTAGCCACGCTTTTCGCATCATTGGTCCTTGTAGCAACGGCCTCTACCCACTTAGAGACATAATCAACCGCAACCAGGATATATTTGTACGGGCCCAATGCAGGAAAAGGTCCCATGAAGTCTATGCCCCAAACGTCGAATAGTTCAACCTCTAGTATCCCTATCAGCGGGTTTTCATGTCTCCAAGTGATGTTACCAAAGCGTTGGCATTCATCACATGCTGTCACATAGTCCTGTACGTCCTTAAAAATGGTTGGCAAAGCCAGACCACTTTGAAGAATCTTCGCCGTGGTTTTGAATCCTTTTGCATGGCCAACGGTAGGAAGTGTGTGACATTGACGGATCACACTCTCTATCTCCTCTTCTGGAATACAACACCTAAAGAGGTGATCACTTCCTTGCTTAAACAAGTAAGGATCACCCCAATAGTACTGTTTGACATCATGAAGAAACTTCTTTTTCTTTTGTGGGGTTAGTCCCTCAAGAATTACGCCTCCTACAATGTAGTTAGCAAAATCCGCAAACCAAGGGGCTTTTGACCCTCTAATAGCATTGATTGATTGAAAAGAAGTAGAAGCAAGAGATGAAGAAGGAATTGAATTAAAAGAAATGAGTTCAGGTTGAGAAAACGTACCTGACTGGGTCGTTACCGAATCTGATTGGGTCTGTGTCGACCTTGAAACTTCGCTATTTCCGTCGGTAACGACCTCATATGGCTCGGTATCGAGCCTCCCGATTATGGTATCGATGCGCCTTGATTTATTGCCGATGTGATTGACACTCTCTAGCCTCGGTGATGACTCGGTAATGACCCCTCCAAGGTCGGTAACTAGGGTCTTGCCGTTTCCAACCTCGTTCAGCATGAGGTGTTCGTCCGGCCTAGAGTCATTAATTGACACTTCGTTGTTGGATTCAGTGATGTGTTCAACTGGCAACCTGGATAAGTGATCCGCCACCAAGTTTTTTGCTCCCTTTTTATCTATGATTTCATGATCAAATTCCTGCAATAAGAGCATCTAACGAAGTAGCCTAGGCTTGGCATCCTTTTTGGCCATTAGATATCTAACAATCTCATGGTCAGTATAAACAATCACTTTTGAACCAACAAGATAGGAACAAAATTTTTCAAAAGCAAATACTACATCGAGGAATTCCTTCTTCGTTGTAGTATACTTACTCTGCGCCTCATCAAGCGTCTTACTCGCATAGTAGATGGCGTGGAGCTTTTTGTCCTTTCGTTGTCCCAAAACTGCGCTGACAACATAATCACTGGTGTCACACATAATTTCAAAGGGCAAGGTCCAATCTAGGGACTGCATAATAGGAGCGGAAACGAGGGCCGCTCTTAACCTGTAAAATGCTTCAAGACAATCTGGAGACAGCTCAAACACTACATCCTTCATTAGTAGGTTAGTCAGTGGTTTAGCTATCTTAGAAAAATCTTTGATAAAGCGTCTATAAAAGCCAGCATGCCCTGAAAACTCCTAATGTCTTTAACAGAACAGGGAGGAGGTAGTTTTTCAATGAGCTCAATTTTTACTTTGTCTACTTCTATCCCTCTTTTGGAGACAAGGTGTCCTAGCACTATCCCCTCTTGAACCATGAAATGACATTTTTCCCAATTAAGCACAAGGTTGGTTTCTTCATATCTTGTAAGAACACATGTATGGTTAGCAAGACAAGCATCAAAGGAAGAACCATACACAGAGAAATCATCCATAAAGACCTCTACTATATCCTCTATCATGTTAGAAAAAATGGCCATCATACACCTTTGGAAGGTGGAGGGGGCATTGCAAAGCCTGAATGGCATCCTCTTATAAGCAAAAGTCCCATAGGGACATGTAAAGGTAGTCTTTTTCTGATCATCAAGATGAATGAGAATCTGCCAAAATCCGCTATAGCCATCTAAATAACAGAAATAATCATGCTGGGCTAAGCGTTCTAACACTTGATCAATAAAAGGAAGCGGAAAATGATCTTTTCTAGTAGCACTATTGAGCTTCCTATAATCAATGCACATCCTCCAACTAGTTGTGGTCCTAGTGGGGATTAGCTCTCCCTTCTCATTTTCAATTACGGTCATTCCCCCTTTTTTAGGAACTACATGGACCAGACTAACCCATTGGTTGTCCGATATAGGAAATATGATCCATGCATTAAGTAGTTTAATGATTTCCTTTTTAACCACTTCTTTCATGTTAGGATTTAACCTACGTTGATGCTCTATGGTGGGTTTGTGATTATCCTCCATGTATATCATATGCATGCAAAGTGAGGGGGATATGCCAGTTATATCGTCTAGGGAGTAGCCTATAGCTTTTCTATGTGTCCTAAGCACAGTAAGAAGCTCTTCTACTTCATCATATTTTAATTTAACATTGATAATGACAGGGAAAGTAGAATTAGGACCAAGAAATTCATACCTGAGAGAGTCTGGGAGGGGCTTGAGCGTTGGAGAAGGCTCAGCTAGAATAATAATAGGCTCTTCAGGCTCCGTCTTCAAGACTTCTTCAAGGTATTCAAACGCCGAGATCTCTTCCTCCTCGGCCAGGCTCGGTACCGATGCATAAAGGGTCGGTACCGAGTTGTCATCGTCTGCCAAGAGACTCGGTAAGGAGGAGGATGGGCTCGGTACCGAGACTGCATGAACTATCTCGGCCCATTTTCTACTTGAGAATATATCACTAGCCAACAGTCTTCCAACAGTATCCCCATATTCGATGAATTCATTGTGGATGTAGAGCATCTTGACCTCGACTCTATTTGTCTCCTTCATTGTCGGGTTGAACCTAAATTCCACCACCTCATCCCCAATTTCGAAAGTTAGGAGTCCCCTCCTAACGTCAATTATGGCTCTGGCTGTGGCGAGGAATGGTCACCCTAAGATTATAGGAACCACCGGATCTTCGGGCATCTCCATGACTATAAAATCTTTGGGAACAAAGAATTTTCCCACTTGAACCGGAAAATCTTCTACAACTCTTGTTGTGTAACACCCACTTCCTACCCTGGAGGTGTTACCGCCAGTAACCCCGATTAGAACTAAACCGAAGCTACCCAAGGCTTTAACCTAACAGAACTTACTAGAACAAGGTAAATGAAACCATTTAAAACCTAACCAAATTAAGTAAAACTTTACAGCGGAATAGAGAATAAAAGGTCTTACACAAGCCTTAACTTAAAAAGAATTAGTAAATAAATAGAACAACCTTCTATTTAAACAAAATCTTCATCAAGTCTTCCTTAAGTTCTTATTTCTGAAACTCAGCTTCACTTTGAAGTAGTTCAACCATGATCTTCACTCAAGTATAGCCATTGGAAACCTTTCTTCAACTTATGGAACTTCAAACCTCTGAATCTGCCTCTTGAATCAACTTCCAAGAAGAACCTGATGTGTCGTAAACCAACGGTGGACACCGGCCGACCATATAAAAGAAAAGAAGATGGACGGGTTAGTCTAATGAAAGACTAAGCAAGCGGAGAAACTAACTTGGTTCTTATGGTTGTGACAAAACATATTGGCATCCAAATCCGATTAGACTCGGATTATGATCCAACAGTTAGCAGTCTTATAGAGAATAAGAAGGAGACTTGCATACTCAAGAGAGAGAACACCACCGCTTGTGGTTCCTTTAAGAAGCATAAACAATTGTTGGGAACTCAAATTAATCACATCACATTTTGAAAAGCCTCCGTCGACTAATCAGATTGACTTAATCAAAGTTTGATTAAGAATTATTCGTAACCGGGAGCAAGAATGGTTATCGAATAGACTAACCATTCTGGTACATTAATGTGCCTAACGCACTTATCTTGTATTACTTTCAAAACTTTTCACAAACAAGTTGTCAACTTTTAATCGGCTCAAAGTACTGTCGGTGGAACACAATACTATCGAGGTCAGAGGGCCTGTTTCATCCATGAACAACGAATAGCACGGGTCCCAATGATGGAGAGATTAGAGGCCCTGTTTCATCCATAATCCACTACCAACACATATTGAATGGAACACAATACTATCGAGGTCAGAGGGCATGTTTCATCCTTGAACAACGAATAGTACGGGTCCCAATGATGGAGAGATTAGAGGGCCTGTTTCATCCATAATCCTCTACCAACACATATTAATAAATGCACTTAGCTAGAGTGCATAGTCACCCCTCGAGCGTAGAGCGGGCCATGGTCATGACCTAAGTATTAGGGGATCAATATTGATACTGCCTAATACGAGTTTTAAAGAGATGCTTCCGAGACTAAGCTTACATCCCTGAACTAAGTTAATCCATATCAATGTCTCAGCATAAGATAACTAAACATACAAGGTCACATAGAACGTACCTAAATCCAGTTCTAGCGCGAAACTGAATGAATAACAATATGGTCATTATTTCTAACAAAACAACAACCTATCATATTTTATTAATCATACAAGTTGTTCCCAACGCAAATATTAAATGGGATTCAATTCCTCATTTAATAACAATAACACAAGAGAGAATCGTCCACTTGCCTTAGAAGGCGTGCACGACGTCCTTAGCAATTCCAACAGTAATCTTTATCACCCTTCTGCCAAATATAACAAAAGGATTTCTCAAAAACGAGCTTACGGAAACACTTCTTAGTTGTATACTCAAATTCTACAACTTCCTAATCGATAAACGATTCAATTTCCGAATATCGATATATAATAAATCCTTAGTTATTATGCTTTAAGGAGCCATCTTGGCGGAATTATAACTAATTATCCGCTTCACTTTTGAAATAATTTTCTAAATAAAATTTTTTCATTAGCAACAGTTCTTAAAGGTGACCAAATCTCGGATCAAACGGATTAACAACGAATCTCGAGTAATTATCCGAATTCCTTTACCTGCCAATCGATGTCAAAACTTGTATTCGCTATAACTGAAGATCCGGACGTCCGTTTCTCGAGCGGTTTGAACCTGTGAGACCGTATCAACGTCAAGATTATAAAAACCATAAATTTAATTAGCAAAGCGGATCCGAAAGGTCCTTACGGTGGCTCCGCAATCAACCCGCTAATTAATTTTGATCGTAAATACCTTTACTCGAGCCCATGGCTCGTTTGACTCGATAGTGGCTCGATCCCCGAGCCCAAGGGTGGTCGAGTATTGCCCGGCGGAAGCTCTCGCGGTGGGTGGTGGTCGGAGGAGCTAGCGATCGCCGACGACGATGTACGGCGAGGCGAAAAGATGACCGGTGGTGAAGAGGAGTTCGAGTCCTTTCTTCTTCCTGAGTCCATTGTCGTCTTGATTCTCTCGCTGTTTTTACAGCAGCAACAACAAGGTTTATAGAGAAGAAGAATAAGGTGAGGTGAAGGAGGAGGTAGGGGAAGAAGATAGCCGGCGGTGAAGGTGCTCACGAGTCCGTCGTCCCGTCCAAGACTATCGTTCCTTCCTTTGTTTTGAAACCAATTGATAGACTTTGACAAGGCAGAAAAGATGTGCTGTCCCAATCCCACTCTCTCTGGTTCCTTCCTAATTAAGCAAGAGAAGGTCGTTTAATAAGGGATTTCCCGTTTCGGAACGGGACACGCGTTAAAGTAGTAAAATTATTTACCTCGGATGGAAAAACTTACTAAACGAAAAACATCCCGTAAATTATGTAGACCAATAAAACCAATTTTCCTTGATTTTATCTTGCTACCTTCAATTTTTAAGGCTTCCGTTTCGTATTTTAAATCCCTGATAGTACATAATTTAAAAGACGGCTTATCTAATAAATATTCTTTTTCCACTGAAAAATCCTAGAATTCACACCGATCCATAAAATCATTTCTTTGTGATTTTAGGATACCACCAACAATTTTCTTGGATTTAAATTCCGACAAAAATATTGGATTAAGCGTTAAAACGAACAAAGAGGTTAAAAGGATATCCGAGAAAAATTCTAAAGTATCCTTAAAAACCACAGTTATTACATTAGTACCCCCTTAAAAATGGTTTCGTCCTCGAAACCAAGGAGAACTCGGATCATAAGGAAAGATAGCACAAACACATACACACAACCACTACAAACCTATACAGAAGTTTGTAGTACTCCCTTAAAAAAACATGTTGTACTTCTGCACCAGGCACAAAACAACCATTGCTTAGTTACCAAACTTCTTCTTTACAACATTCACTAACTTTGGAAAGTGACTCAGCATTTCCTGCCTGGTTTCTGAAGTCTTTTCTTTACCTCCATAATTAGACCAAGGTAACCTAACGAAAGGTATTTTCTCATTCATGATTCAACCTGGCCCTTCTTCATAGGGGTCATTTGGTTGAATATCCATCTTATTATTATTGAGTACATGAGATATATTGATCGCATACTATCAAGAAAACATTATGGATAGAATGCACTGAAGGTGGCAATTCCAACTGATAAACAATCTTACCAGTTCTTTCCAGTATCTCAAAAGATCCAACATAGCGATCATTTATGTTGTCTCGCATTCCCCAACGGAATATGCCTTTCAAGGCGGATATTAGAACAAAAATGTCGTTCTTTACAATGAACTTAACATGCTCTCGCTTTAAAACAACACACGACTATTGTTGCTTTTGAGCAGTTAACACCCTTGAACATGTTAGTGCGATATCAGTTGTTGTTCTCTTGGCCAAATCTAGCCCATGAAGAACCTTGTCAGCATTGTCATTCCAACAAATTGACAACCAACACTTCCAGCCTTACCAAGCCTCAAAAAGAGTCATTTTCTTTATCGTGAAATCAAAATTCTTGTATGTGAATTCACTCAAACTCAAACTACCATTCCAACTCGTGTGGAATCCAGAATACATATCCTCGGGCGTTTGAATTTGTTTCTTTTGCATTAATCATCAGTTTGATGAGGGAAGCCAGCGCTAAAATTCAATTCACTCCATAAAGCTTGATGTCACTCCTTTCAAAACTTTGGCATGAACCATCCATCTTAATCAGAGATAATAGTCTTTAGAGTTTTATGAAGATGAAAAACTTCATGCATGACCTCAACTAACTTCTGTACTCTTTAAGTCATCTTAAATGCATTAAAATGAACACTCTAGGTGAGTTTCTTAACAACCTTCATATTGCATTTTTCTTTCATTAAGTCTTGAACGACTAATGACAAGAATCCATTGTAACATCTTCCCACTTCCATTCTGAAACAGGAAAAGACTATAACATTTTGTTTGGTCTTCTATGCTCAATCAAGACTTCCAGACAAACCAAACATATCAAAACAAACTCGGTGACATTTCGCTTCATGTCAATCCATCAAAAGTTTTATCTTAAATCCTTATACATTTACTTGTTCTAGGATGAACTAATTAAGCAAATAACTATGCCTCCTTTGAAATAAGCTTTCAAAGCTCATCAACAACAGATACACATGAACAGTTCTGAAATCAAGCAATCCATAAGCTTGAATAACAAATCTCGGTGTCTTACCTTCTTGATCTTCTCCATTGATCTTAAATACTATTATATTCCCATACATCTTTTCCTTGATCTGGTCAACAGATTTTGAATAAAATCCTAGGATATTCACACAACCTTGTTGTCATCCAAACTAAATCTTTAGTCCTTCTCAAATTATTTTCTTTACAAGGATTACTTAAAATCTTTACTCAATTTCCTTTTTGAGATAAAATCTCAATATTACTATACCAACATATTGGACGATAATACCTTTAGTCCAATAATTTTCAACAAAATTGTCTCCATTGACAATTTTCAGTCTTTTTCATCCAAGAATTGTTTAGACTTCACTTAACATTTTGACTTGTTGAGCAACCTAACTCTTAGGATTAAAAACACATCCTCACATGTCCACTCTCTATATCCAACAACTTATCAGGCTGAGATTGAATATCAATACTAATTTACATATCCAAACTCCAGACCCATTGGAGTTCTGCTTAAAGTCCTCACTTGACTATCTTATCTCAAAGAGATTTAACTTTTCAAGACAACATGAAAACAAAAAACAACTAATGGAGAAATTATTAGTACATCCTTTATTCCAAAGAAAGGATTATTACAATATCATTCCTTAGAAAGGGTTCCATCCCAAGAGTCCATATCAACTTACTTTCAAGGACAATTCCGCTAAAAAAGCAATGACTTTTTTAGGTCATGACGTCAACCAAGATGAACTACAAGTAAACTGCATAGATAATTCCAATAATCGTTGACTGAAAACAATCCCAAGTTTTTAGAGAAGTACGGAGTTACTCCATGCTCTTCAGAGACCAACACAGATTTGTAAAGAATCTTACCAAATTTCTTTACTTATAATCAAACTGTTTTGGGAAGTTTGACCATACTCCTTAAATGGTATAGGATGCCAAGGATGTAATAACTCAAAGGAGTTTTACAAGATACTAGATATAGAAATTGCTATAATGCAAAGAAAGTTTGCATCTTTTCATCTCAAACAACTACACTTGCAAAACTCATATAATTGCAAAACTTATATGATTACCAAATCGTACTAGAAACCATTCTTTAAAACCCAAGGAATTATGTGATCTTATTCCACCATGTGATCAGGATGGGGAGATAAAATAAACATAATCCTTTACTGCATTCTCATAGGAATAAGACATGTAATCTTGCCTTACCATGTGATCAAGATGGAAGACAAATCACATTCTTACTCACCACTATGAAAACCGTAGAAAATTTATTCATGAATCCCGTATATCAAATCAACATTTCTTTTAAAAAATTCATACCAAAATTCTACAAAGTCATAAGATTTTTCTCAAAAGAGAAAATCACAAAACAATTTCAAATACACCTTAAATCATAACAGCTTGACAGGAACTCGACATAGTCTACAAGCATACAGGCTTTAACTTTGAATGTCGCTGAAACAAAGATTAGCTACTTTATGAAGAAATGGGCGCGTCAAGCCAATGCATCAAATAAAATTGCTGACCTTAATTTCATGATGCTACTGACGCTTTGCCCTAGTTCTGTGCTGACATTTGCACATTAGTTGGCCTTACCAACTTGACCAAAGTTTCAAATCAAAACTGAGCCTCAAAGGACCTAAGACAATCCAATTCACTTATGCGTACTACATTTCCTTTTCGAATGTAATACTTCATTCCTTCCTCAAGATAGAACCTGGTGGTATTCCTTGACTTTTCTTAATTAGACATATTGCTAGACTTTTCTATAATCCATAGTATTGAGTAATCTCTGCCTGATTTAACTTAATCTCAACCCAACTTAATTTCACAAGTTCAATAAAAGAATTGATTGCTCAAATCCACTTACTTGCAATCCTTAGTAAAGATGTGGTTTCAACCACTTCTTATCCATGGAAGATTGTTCGAAGGTCGTTCTCAACTTGTATGTCTCCCTCGACATACTACTTAAAAGTTATGCAAATATGATCCATTGACAAAATTCAATACTTGAGTTCATCCATTCACAAGACAACGAGCCTTCTGCAAATGAATCTTCATATAAATTCTAATATCCAAAAGTAAACTATCAAACTCTTCTGATGAGTTTAAGGCCTTTCAATCCTTTTATCTTCAAGTCAAGATGTTCCTTTAATTTCCTATATCTTATAGTAGGGAAAAGCACATGATCAAACATGATATTCTTAAACATTCCCCAAATCTGCATTGGGTAATCAAACCAAATTCCTTTATTATTCACTATGCAAACTATATTCCCTAATAAATTGCTCAATCCGAGAAAACTTAAAACAATCCAACAGCTTCTCTCTTATCATTACATGCATCAAATCTGCTTGCAATAGCTATCTTCAAAATCAGGCCCACCTGGAATTATTTTTCCAAGGATAAGGTCTAAGCTTTATTGACCATAGTATTGAATGATTGATATTTTTCTCCCAACCGTTTAAAATATCAAGACGAACATGCCCAAAATCATTCCTTGAATGATCTTCTCAAAACTGAACTTTATCATTTCCATCCTTGAAGATACATAAGCCAATACCAATGGTAATTTAGAACATCTTATTGTTGATTCCATTATTGGTCCATTATAGACCTCAAGTCTTTTCTCATTATCCCGAGTTGGGTATCATACAACGAAACTCCAATAACGTTGTCACATAGGTTAGTCATCTGGATATCAACAACTCATGTAATCAATTAACACTTGTGCTAAGTAGTCAATTGAACATAAACACATTATTTAATGAACTTTTACCTGTTCAATCCATTCTGACCAATCAACCTTATTCACAACAACCTTGATGATTAACCACTTGTTCACAACTTAAACTGAACCAACATTCTTCCTTTCTTTCTTACAATAATCATAAGAAATTCCCATTTCATTTAGGATTCTTAATCCTCTTATCTCAAAGGATAACAACATATATGAAAATCCGAGTTTGAAAACTATCAGGTTAAAAATTGAATTGTATTTTCCAATAGATTAACAATTCAATTGATCCAACATTTGAGCACTTCAAAGCTCTTTAACTTCCAATTGAGCAAAGAAAAGTACAAAATATCCATGATTCTATACTATAGAGTCACAAACATAGTTGTTGAAAAAAAATTCCAAAGGCAATCCGTTTCTTTTCAGGATTCTTTTACATCACTTCATGATCCATACTGATGTTTTTAGAATCACTCAAGGCTCATAAGATTCTCCAAATCTTAACATTGAGACAAATCTTAACATTGAGATGTAGAGGTTCCAACTCATTCCTTCTATTGAAAATCGAATTTCAACAAAATTCAGAAATTCCTATAACAATATTCTCATGAAAACTCTTACTCTTCAAAGAAACTCACTTTAAAATTTCCTTTTTAAAGACAATACTTGAGCTTTCACATTTCAAGAAAAGAATTTCTTTCACATAAATTGAATCAAGATCCTTTCTAAACCAAAATTCTTAACTTGAAATATTTCATCATACAAACTTAAAATAGGAAACTTTCAAAATAGAAAGTCTTTATAAAGTACAATACTTAACTTCAAAATCTCACAAGAAGTTTCCTAATATGGAATAAACGACGAGGGTACACCCAATCCAGACTCTCAAGAGAGAATAGGAATTCATTGAGAACTTGGTCTAAAACGGGTCAACTTTAGGAATCTTCACCTAATCTTACTTTGGATCCTTCTCGGAATCCATTCCCATCTCCAGGGAATCAAATGTCCACCCTAGGACAAACTTATTACCTCATGTTCTCCAATTCCCTTTCCTCTTTCTATCTCTTCACGAGTCTGACCTCCAATCTTAACCACTTTCCGTAAATGGTTCTAAGATAACACCCATATAGAATTCTCTGTAATTCTATATAAAAGATGAAAGTCTTAAGCAAGACTTAGGAACTTTTAGCTCTGATACCACTTCTGTAACACCCCCTTCCTACCCTGGAGGTATTACCGCCAATAACCCCGATTAGAACTAAACCGAAGCTACCCAAGGCTTTAACCTAACAGAACTTACTAGAACAAGGTAAATGAAACCATTTAAAACCTAACAAAATTAAGTAAAACTTTACAGCGGAATAGAGAATAAAAGGTCTTATACAAGCCTTAACTTAAAAAGAATTAGTAAATAAATAGAACAACCTTCTATTTAAACAAAATCTTCATCAAGTCTTCCTTAAGTTCTTATTTTTGAAACTTAGCTTCGCTTTGAAGTAGTTCAACCACGATCTCCACTCAAGTATAGCCATTGGAAACCTTTCTTCAACTTCTGGAACTTCAAACCTCTGAATCCGCCTCTTGAATCAACTTCCAAGAAGAACCTGATGTGTCGTAAACCAACGGTGGACACCGGCCGACCATATAAAAGAAAAGAAGATGGACGGGTTAGTCTAATGAAAGACTAAGCAAGCGGAGAAACTAACTTGGTTCTTATGGTTGTGATAAAACATATTGGCATCCAAATCCGATTAGACTCGGATTATGATCCAACAGTTAGCAGTCTTATAGAGAATAAGAAGGAGACTTGCATAATTAAGAGAGAGAACACCACCGCTTGTGGTTCCTTTAAGAAGCATAAACAATTGTTGGGAACTCAGATTAATCACATCACATTTTGAAAAGCCTCCGTCGACTAATCAGATTGACTTAATCAAAGTTTGATTAAGAATTATTCGTACCCAGGAGCAAGAATGGTTATCGAATAGACTAACCATTCTGGTACATTAATGTGCCTAATGCACTTATCTTGTATTACTTTCAAAACTTTTCACAAACAAGTTGGCAACATTTAATCGGCTCGAACTACTGTCGGTGGAACACAATACTATCGAGGTCAGAGGGCCTGTTTCATCCTTGAACAACGAATAGCACGGGTCCCAATGATGGAGAGATTATAGGGCCTATTTCATCCATAATCCACTACCAAAACATAATGAATGGAACATAATACTATCGAGGCTAGAGGGCATGTTTCATCCTTGAACAACGAATAGTACGAGTCCCAATAATGGAGAGATTAGAGGGCCTGTTTCATCCATAATCCTCTACCAACACATATTAATAAATGCACTTAGCTAGAGTGCATTGTCACCCCTCAAGCGTAGAGCGGGCCATGGTCATGACCTAAGTATTAGGGGATCAATATTGATACTGCCTAATACGAGTTTTAAAGAGATGCTTTCGAGACTAAGCTCACATCCTTGAACTAAGTTAATCCATATCAATGTCTTAGCATGAGACAACTAAACATACAAGGTCACATAGAACGTACCTAAATCCAGTTCTAGCGCGAAACTGAATGAATAACAATATGGTCATTATTTCTAACAAAACAACAACCTATCATATTTTATTAATCATACAAGTTGTTCCCAACGCAAATATTAAATGGGATTCAATTCCTCATTTAATAACAATAACACAAGAGAGAATCGTCCACTTGCCTTAGAAGGCGTGCACGACGTCCTTAGCAATTCCAACAGTAATCTTTATCACCCTTCTGCCAAATATAACAAAAGGATTTCTCAAAAACGAGCTTACGGAAACACTTCTTAGTTGTATACTCAAATTCTACAACTTCCTAATCGATAAACGATTCAATTTCCGAATATCGATATATAATAAATCCTTAGTTATTATGCTTTAAGGAGCCATCTTGGCGGAATTATAACTAATTATCCGCTTCACTTTTGAAATAATTTTCTAAATAAAATTTTTTCATTAGCAACAGTTCTTAAAGGTGACCAAATCTCGGATCAAACGGATTAACAACGAATCTCGAGTAATTATCCGAATTCCTTTACCTGCCAATCGATGTCAAAACTTGTATTCGCTATAACTGAAGATCCGGACGTCCGTTTCTCGAGCGGTTTGAACCTGTGAGACCGTATCAACGTCAAGATTATAAAAACCATAAATTTAATTAGCAAAGCGGATCCGAAAGGTCCTTACGGTGGCTCCGCAATCAACCCGCTAATTAATTTTGATCGTAAATACCTTTACTCGAGCCCATGGCTCGTTTGGCTCGATAGTGGCTCGATCCCCGAGCCCAAGGGTGGTCGAGTATTGCCCGGCGGAAGCTCTCGCGGTGGGTGGTGGTCGGAGGAGCTAGCGATCGCCGACGACGATGTACGGCGAGGCGAAAAGATGACCGGTGGTGAAGAGGAGTTCGAGTCCTTTCTTCTTCCTGAGTCCATTGTCGTCTTGATTCTCTCGCTGTTTTTACAGCAGCAACAACAAGGTTTATAGAGAAGAAGAATAAGGTGAGGTGAAGGAGGAGGTAGGGGAAGAAGATAGCCGGCGGTGAAGGTGCTCACGAGTCCGTCGTCCCGTCCAAGACTATCGTTCCTTCCTTTGTTTTGAAACCAATTGATAGACTTTGACAAGGCAGAAAAGATGTGCTGTCCCAATCCCACTCTCTCTGGTTCCTTCCTAATTAAGCAAGAGAAGGTCGTTTAATAAGGGATTTCCCGTTTCGGAACGGGACACGCGTTAAAGTAGTAAAATTATTTACCTCGGATGGAAAAACTTACTAAACGAAAAACATCCCGTAAATTATGTAGACCAATAAAACCAATTTTCCTTGATTTTATCTTGCTACCTTCAATTTTTAAGGCTTCCGTTTCGTATTTTAAATCCCTGATAGTACATAATTTAAAAGACGGCTTATCTAATAAATATTCTTTTTCCACTGAAAAATCCTAGAATTCACACCGATCCATAAAATCATTTCTTTGTGATTTTAGGATATCACCAACAATTTTCTAGGATTTAAATTCCGACAAAAATATTGGATTAAGCATTAAAACGAACAAAGAGGTTAAAAGGATATCCGAGAAAAATTCTAAAGTATCCTTAAAAATCACAGTTATTACATGTTGGCCTGACGCATGAGCCATCTGCCATGTATAGCCACATGTTTATTGGCTCCAATGGTTCCATGTTGGCTTTCGACCAGATTGACAATGGTAGGAGACTCGCACTGGCACCGAGATCACATGAAGCCTTGAATCGGTGGGTGCCAATCCCAATTGTGATAGCAAATCTCCTTGGGTCACCTAACTTTTCTGGAAGAGCAATAGATCGGACCTCATTTGTAAGCTCTGTTGTTGATCGTTTCCTGCTAAGAATATCTTTCAAAAATTTTGTGTAAGCTGGCATTTCGCTTAGGGCCTCAGCGAATGGTGTAGAAATATTTAAGCCTTGGAGAATCTTAACGAAATGCTTAAACTTGCCTTGAATTGAGTGCTTAGACTTCTTAGTAGGAAAGGGGAGAGACTTTACCAATCTCGGAGCCAAAGCGGGCTCTAGAGGTGATGCTACCGGGTCGACAAATAGGGTCGATCGGTGCCTTAGAAGGATCAGTACCGACCTTGGTAGGGTCGGTATCGAGCCTGGGACTAAGAGAGGAGCTCGGTGTAGAAAACTACCTGGGTTGGGGTCGGTGACGACCTTGGGAGTATCGGTACCGAGTGGTTCAGGCTCGGTAATGACCCTCTCTGACCCGTTGTCGACTTGGTCCGTGGCGTCTTCTTCAGAATCGGGGTTCTTCTCCTTGGCATTGGCACGATCTGGTAGTGTTTTCCCGCTCCTGAGGTGTACGACTTCTATCTCTCCGCTAGGGTTCTCCTCGTGGCGGCCCGAGAGTTGCCCTTGCGGCCTCGGAATCTGAGCAGCTAGGTTCCCTAGCTGTGAGTCGACTCTCTTCTTCCAAACATCAAACTCTCCCCATCTTTTCATCTGGTTGTTGAGGTTGGCTTGGACTCCAGTGATTTCATTCTTTACGCCATTAATCCCTTCATAGAGTCCTTTCACCCAAGATGGTGGCTCTTGATAGCCTGGAGTTCGATACAACGCGGACCTTTTATTCGGAGGGGGTGCTGCATAATTTGGATTTGGATTTTGATTTCCCCAAGTTGGATAATTATTTGGCCTGTCAAAGTTATTAGGCGGGTTCCTGTATTGACCTCTCATATAGTTCACCTCAACTATGTCTCAACGGCTCTAACCTGCTCGATGTTAGTGCAAGCAGAAGTACTATGGGCAGAAGAGCCACACTCTTAACAAGGTTGAGAGGTTTACAGAACACTTACCTGTTTCTTCAGACGGTTGATCTCATCCTGTAGAAATTGATTTTTGACATCTGGATCAACTTCGTCTTTATAAGGCATGTAGAGACGCTTCTGTGGCTGGGATGGCTGTTGGGTCCCATACATGGCATCGTAGTTAGACAACTTGTCCAGTAGTTCCCATGCAGCAGTGGGATCCATCTCTATAAATCCGCATGCAGTATGTGTGTTGATGCGGTTCATTGTTTCTACATTAATCCCTAGGAAGAAGATATCTTGGAGCACATATAGGGTTGCCCATGAGTGGGGCACTGTCTGAGCATCTCCTTGAACCTCTCCCATGTCTCTACAAAGGTCTCGTTAGGCAGCTGGTGATAGGAGGTGATGCGTTTTCTCAACTCCGTTGTCTTGGCAGGAGGAAAAACTTTGTAAGAAATTGATCATACAAAGCCTTCCAAGTCCTGATAGACTTAGGAGGTAAGCTCCAACCAGCTCAGGGCCTTTCTAGTAAGAGACCACCTGAAAACTTTTAATAGAACATATTCTAGTGAGACACCTTCAGCAGCAATAGTGTCACATAAATCAAGAAATTTTTTAATATGTTCCATAGGGCACTCAGTAGGTTTCCCTTCAAACAGAGCCCGTTTAATTAAGGATATAAATTGAGACTTGATCTCAAAAGTCTTCTCTATCTCCGAAAGCACGATTGCAGACTGTGGCACCCTCAATTATGGATGCATATATTGCTTGGCATTCCTCGGATAGGCGTTCAACTGCTCCCTGTAGACGGGCATTGTTCTCTCATTGACATGCAGCATTCACTCACTCTCGTTCAGCTGTTGCGGCAACAACGTCTCGATCAGCTTGTAACGCCTCCATTTACCTCTGGAGAGCGGTCATCTGTTGTTCCATCTGTTCAGGAGTCATTGTCATGACTTAGTTTCCTCTTCTTCTGCGGTGCAGGGTGCGTTCTGGTTTAGAATAATAACCGGTATTATCAAACTCGAGCCTGCAACGTCCGACTGGCATAAGCTGAGAAAACAGACAAAAGAAAACAGAATTGAAAACAAAAACGGGGTCGGGCTATTCCCAGACCCACAGGTAAACAAACAAACACTATTGCTTCCCCAGCAACATCGCCAATTTGTTGGTAGGGTTTCCCGACAACAAATAAAATTTGTAGTCAAGACCCTGCTGAGTATAGCGAAGTCAGGATCGTCACGGGAAGCAAGGTTGTCTATTTACCGACCTAAGAAAACAAGAAACCAAAGCAAAAACAGCTACGACAGACCTCGGTACCGACCTTGTCAGGGTCGGTAACGATGCTGGATTTCTACTAAAACAGCAAATAACACGATGCAAGTCTAGGCTCGGTACGGATCCTAGTGCCTTGGTAACGAGTGTATACGAATGCAAAACTAAGGAAAAACAAAGGATAAAAAGCTCTAGGACAAGGGCTACCACAACATAATTATGCATATAAACTCATGTGAAGATAAAGATCATGCCTTTAAAGATAAATCTATCAACTTTAGTTGACTAAACAAGTAAATCAATCAACTTTCATAAATCAATTCACTTTATTACTTATTTTGAATCCAAAGCTCGAAACTTTCGTTATCGAACAATATCAACATTCAAGTTCACAACTTTCTCTTTCGATCAAGCAATAAACTCAAATTACTTTGACTCTCGTCTAAGCATAAGCGCAAACAAGCAATTTAAAAGATAGAAGGCAATCAAAACATCAACACATTCATTCAATCATGCACAACTATGTCGGGTTTCAACCCCGACCCTAGAAAAGAAAACTACTCACTCATCATTGAATCAAAACAAACAACTTTATTAAAAGAGAACATTTTCAAGTAAAATTTACTTGAAACTAAAGAAATATCGTCTTACAACCACACGTTCAAACTCGAAATCAAAGAAGAACAATAACAGACTCGATCTAGACCTTCTTTCTCTCTCTCGATCAAAATCAGGTTCGAAACCTCCAACTAACGTCTCGTTCCTCTCACAACTTGCTTTCGTCCTTTCTGGAACTAAAACTAGGTATTTATACTAGAGAAAGCTATCTAATAAAGATCTAAAAGATAAAAACTTTCTAAACTAAATAGATTACAAGATAAAAGATATAATTTCGAAAGTCGGCGCTGCTCTACTGACACAGGTCACCTCGGTAACGACCTGCACAAGGTCGGTAGACACTTGTTGAATTCTTTGAACAAAAATCGTTGCACAGCTCGGGACCGTCCCTCACAGATCGGTAACGAGCTCTCTGTTTCGGGTTTATTTGCACTCTTTCATGGCTTCACTTGAACTTCAACTTGATCTTTAACATGCACTCTTCCTTTTCTACTTCTAAGCACTCCACCCCTTTACTGCTTGACTTTAGCTTCACTTGAAAATGCTCCTTTCCGCTTCAAAGACCTACAAAAAGACACAGAACGGAGTAGCTTCCATACCTTTTACAAAATATGCAAACTTATCCAAAAACACACAAAACTAACACTAAACCTTCTAAAACTAAACTAAACAACCTAAAAAAGACACCTAAAACTAGACTAAAAACACGAACATCAGGAACATCGCGAGTGGGACCTTGAGATCTGCATGGGATCTCGCACCTCCTTCTGCGTTGATGAGCCGTTGGTCGATGCTTCGTGCCCCGGAACATGTCCGGGCACGTACTCAAGTACATACTCGCGATAGGGTTGGCCAGGCCTTGGGAATGGAACGTGCTCGGGCAACGGAGGAACATAGCCATGGACGGGCGAAGGAGCGAAGCCTTGTTGATACTGTGCATACCCTAGGTAGGGACACGAGTTGGGAGAGACGCCACTTTGTGCGTACCCCTAAAACGGATAGGGGTTTGGCAGGGCATGAGACTCATTCATGTATCCTTGGAAAGGATACGCGTTTTGCGGGGCGGCATACGCCCATCCCAGAGGGACCCCTAACGGCCAACCCGATTGGGGCGCCCCGTTGATCCACTCCGAGGTTTCGGGCATAAAAATCGGGGTGGAGAGGAGAAACGTTGTTGAACATGCCATTTTTAAGATTGAAAGCTAAGGTTTTGTTTGTTGGGAAACTGCGTAGGATGAAAGAGTTCCCACATACGGCGCCAATGATGAAACCCAAAACAAACCGACGCTAGAAACAAGTAACGAGATTATTTATTCGACGAAACAAACCCCTTCCTTTTATTAATGATTGCCAAACGAGATTACAACAGTGGGATTCTGCCCGAGATCTCTTTTATGAGATTCGAGGTCTCTACTTAACGAGGTTCGAGACCTCTTACAATGAGATTATAGCTTACAAACTGCTAGCGAGATCTTTTTCTATTACAAGTGGAGAATTGCTCTCTATTTAGCGAGGCTAGAGGCCTATTGATTACACCGAGATTGTAGCTTACAAAGCTGCTAGCGAGATCTAGTTGAGACGAGGTCTCTTTGGGGGACTTGAAGTCTTTTTATTGATCTTCTCTTGATTGTAGCGTGGTCTTTACGTTTGCTTCAACACGTCAATCTTCAACAAGCAAGATAGTTCTTGAGTTAGAAATGTTTTTCGACCCTTGCAACCTTCGGGGTTCTCCTCTATTTATAGACATTTGAGGGGCAAGGTTTCTATCAACATCCGATGTGGAATGTTCGAGATACGACCATCTAATTGGTCGAGAGAGAGGTGGTTGATCATTGGTCAAGAATAAGGTGGTCTTTGATTGGTTGGGCGGGGTGGTCGTGTCAGCTTTTGAGTATGCGTGGTTCTTTCCTTGTGCTTCTAGAGATGCATTGTTTGACCGACATCCTTATCAGAGAGATTGCGACGTGTTGACCTCACTCATGCGGGGAGTGCGCGATGTTTGGCCTTCCCCCTTCCTTTGACTTTAGATTGGCCTGCTTGTATACCTCGCTTTTTTGGATGGTGTGGGAAGAAACCTGGGGAATGCCCTCGAACCCCATTCTTATGGCTTTTACCTCGTTGCTCGCCCTTACTGTTCACACACCGCTATTTTGTGCATCATCACTGATAATTCTGGGTTGTCTTTATTCACCTTTGGCCTACTTGTTCTCTCTAGACCAAACCTTTCACAAACAATACTAATTTAGTAATTTGGTAAGGACTTGATGTTTTCTTGATCAAAGCAATCACCAACTCTTTTCCTCTACCTTTCCCCCATTCATATATTTCTTATTACTATCCCACGTTTGATCACTAATAAAATATTCCGAATAGTCTTTTCCCTGAAATTATGAATTTATTCTTTTTAATAAATTATTTAAGCTAAACTTAACAAGCACATATTCTTTATTAAATAATAAATAAATAACAAAATTATGAGGATCTAAATAAATAAGATCTACTAATTATACATTTCCCCTCAACCCTATTCTCCTACAAATATTATCATACAACTATTCTCCTACTAATTTAATACGAATATAAAAATTTAAAACAAAAATAATTTAAGACTAACCACAAATACGTCGTTTGGATCCCTATCACCGAACTCTACATCAAGACTTTGAATCAAATCACAACCGACTATTCAATTGTCTTCTTCTTCTTCTTCTTCACTTTGAACCCATCATTTTTTTAGTCACTACCCTCACAAATTTGATATAGGATGATGAATTGAGAGGGGAGAGGTGTTGTATTTTGGATGAGGAATACATGCATTAGGTATTTATAGGCTCAAATTTGAAGGTTGGAAAAATATGACCATTGGTGCGCCTAAATTTAGGCACACCAATGGTTACATTTTTTAAAAATCTAAACGTTGCTCGTACGCCTATATAAGACGCATAATATGGTGCGCCTTGCTTAGGCGTGTAAGAGATCCCTGTACACATTACTTAGGCACGCCATCCAACCCCTCCCGACATTTTTTTCCATTATACCTAATAGGTGCACCAAAATATACTTATAAGTTAGGCGCATCAATTCGCGTCATAACCAGGGACGTAGCTACACTAGGGCGAGTGGGGGTTGTAGCCCCACTCAATTTTTTTAAAAACATAAAAATATATATAAAAACATAAAAATATATAAAAATAATAAGTTTTTTTTTATAAAGCTAGTTTATTAGGTTAAAAAAGGTTAATTTGTTTATAAAAAATACATAAAAGGTTCTAAAATATAGATTTTTTATATAAAAAATATAAATTTTAAGAAAAAATACAAAAAATTTAGTATAAATTTTGTTATACAATTTTTTTCCATAAAATACGAAAAAAAATAGGTCATTTGAAAAATATTTTTTTTTCTATGTCCAAGAATTTGACCCAGAGGAATTTAGCCCCCTTTGGATCAAATTCATGGCTACGCCATTGGTCATAACCACGTTCTTCTGTACATATCATAGCCCATTAAAAAATGGGATAGACCCTCCTTAAAAAAAAGAATAGATGACGTATTATTTGTTCGGTCGATCCATCACTCCTCCTTGCTAAATACTATACAGAGAATTGATGAGAAAAGAAAGAGTGGAGAAATATGAGAAAGGAAATGATAAGAAAATAAAATGTGAGAATGTAGGGGATTTTAATGATTTCTTTGTTTGGCTAGAGGTTCTTATTTGAAATAGGTATGTCTCGTTTCCAATCAAATTCCACCAATTTGGTGGGATTCAATTTCCCATCATTTCACTCCAAATTTTCTAATGAATTCTGTCCCTAAATTCTCATCAAATCCCACCATCCAAACATAACCATATATATTTTCATACCCATATATATCTTTGTCCGAGAGCTGGTTCTCGTAACTTCAGACTTAGGTTTGAAGCAAAGTTCTTGATACCAAGAACTGATCATTAGCGTCTTCAATCAATCAGTCCAAGTTCTTGAGGTTTCCCGTAATCGTTTCCATCTCGATTTCAGCTTTTCACCTGCTTTGTCTATTAATTATTAATATTATTATAATTTTGCATAATCGATGATTCTATAGCGGCTGGTTTCGGTGATTTGCCGCATGTGGTCTTCAACGTACAAGAGATTATCCTCCTCCAAAGATCGTTCGGATCCTATGGAAGTCGAAGTGGCAGACAATTTAGCCGAATCTGGTAATTATTTTCGCTTCCTTTTTTGGCAATATACTCTTTTGTTTCACGATTGTTGCGTGACGAGCAATTTCACTTAACAATTGTGAGCTTATGTTGTGATTTTCTTAGGTTTATTACTGAATTCCGAGCGACAAGAAAACAGCAAACCTTCATGGAAACATTCCATTCTACACGTAATTGTGGCTACACTATCCTCGTTCTTATTCGGCTACCATCTTGGGTGTGTTAATATGTTTCCGAAATTGATCAGCTTTCCATTCTTCGATTTTCGGGTTCTCCTTTATATAATTATATTAGATGTAATTTTAAGTAGCTAATAAATTGCTTTGTTCTAACTATGTAGAGTTGTTAATGAACCACTGGAAAGCATTTCTGCTGATCTTGGTTTCCGTGGCAATACACTAGCTGAAGGTCATTAATCCCAACTATTAGTTTCCCTTTTTCCACATTAATCTCAATATGAGGTATTGATTATATATGCTCTTTAAAGGTCTTGTGGTGAGCATGTGCCTCGGTGGTGCTTTTGTTGGGTCTCTTCTAAGTGGCTGGGTTGCTGATGGTGTTGGCCGCCGCCGAGCATTTCAGCTTTGTGCTTTGCCAATGATTATAGGCGCCGTTGTAAGGTGCTAGTTTGTTTTATATTGTTCTCTTCCAATTTCCATAAGATAAAATATCAATCTTGATATACCATCTTTGAAGTATTCATTTCTGCTTATTTCCTGGAAATGTGGAATCTCTGTAATTTTCTGAAGCATTGACTATGACTTATGATGTTTGTCTAATTGTCTGACAAAATTTTTGTGTAGTGCAACTTCCCATACTTTACAGGGCATGCTGATTGGAAGGTTGTTAGTTGGAAGTGGAATGGGTATAGGTCCGCCGGTAGCATCCCTTTATGTTACAGAGGTGTTGCGCAATTCTTTCACTAGTATTTCATATTTATATTTATGGGGGTAGACCACTAGACCTTAGATTTATTCAAAGTTTGGGATTCTAATTACTGTCTGGAAAAACAGATCTCTCCAGCTTACATCAGAGGTACATACGGGAGTTTTATTCAGATTGCAACATGTCTCGGCCTGATGGGGGCGCTTGTTATGGGGATCCCTGTAAACGAAATTGCAGGATGGTAACAACATGAACTCACTGTTTCGTTTCTTCGTTATTTCTTTTAGGGTTAATGAAGATGAGTACCATATATTGTCTTTTTAATACATTATTGTATCACGTGATGTGTTACAGGTGGCGAGTGTGCTTTTGGTTGTCCACAATCCCAGCTGTTATACTTGCCCTTGCTATGATGTTCTGTGCAGAAAGTCCATACTGGCTTTACAAGGTTTGCATCTATCATTAGCTCAACAATTTAGCATGTTAATCTCTAATGGGCTTGACATGTTTTGGGAACTGGGAACATATAGAATGGTTGCAGTTCTTCTCACGTGACTTTTCTGTTTACTATGAGTTGATTTACCAGGAAACTAAACTCTAAAAAATGTTTCTCCAGAGGGGAGAAATTCCTTCTGCACATCTATCTTTTAGTTAAGTTATGGACCATAGCAGCATATCTTATGAATTTCTCACATTCCAGTTTCCCCTAATAATAATTTGTTTTATTCAGAGAAATGTAGAAATCCTCTGTTAAAAACATTAAGTAGGAGCTGAATTATTATTTATCATACCGGATACTTGTTGTATGAACTTGTATCTGATGAATGAGCATTGTCCTGCCATTTTCATTTTGTTAATGTGATCTAGAAAGGGAAGCTTGCAGAAGCTGAAGCAGAACTTGGTAGACTTCTTGGAGGATCAAATGTTTTTTCTTCTATGATGGAGCTGTCGAAGTCTGATGTAGGGGATGAGACAGGCAGTGTTAAACTCCTAGAATTGATCCATGGTCGCTATTTCAGAGGTTGCTTCAACGTTGTCTCACCTACGTTTCATTGCCAACATAACCTTTTATGTTGTAGTTTAATATTTATTCCTTCTTCCCAAAGATTTGTTGTATTCACTCATTCCTTTTGCAGTTGTTTTTATTGGATCAACCCTATTTGCTTTACAGCAGCTATCTGGTATAAACGCTGTTTTCTACTTCTCTTCTACTGTATTTAGAAGTGCTGGAGTACCATCAGATCTTGCAAACGTGTTTGTTGGAGTAGCAAACTTGGCAGGTGTAGCATCATCTCTTTCTAACTTCAGTTCATATCTTTGGCATCTTCTATCAACTCTTTTTTTTTTGATGATGTGTATTATATCTTTGTTGCTGATGAAATGTGTCAGGATCTATTATTGCAATGGCATTGATGGACAAAGTAGGAAGAAGATTGTTGCTTCTTTGGAGCTTTCTTGGCATGGTAACTCTTGTCATGTATTTATAGTGAAATGGCTGTATTGTTCACATGTTATAACATATTGTAATGCATCCCTGCAACACAGGCTCTTTCAATGGGCCTTCAAGTCACTGCAGCTAGTGAATATGTTCCAAAGACGTGGACATTGTATTTATCTATTGGTGGCATGTTGCTGTAAGTATCTCGTTTTTATGTTAATCTAACGCAACAAGTCAAGTTGGAATTGAATTGGCATTATCGTACCCATACAAATTCTCTCTTTCCGTTGTTAGAAGAAATGCCTACTTACACTTCTGTATCTTGTGAATTAGTTCAAGTACAAGGTGGACTGTTAGGAAACGGTTATGCATATGAGTCATATGAAGGGATGGGTAAGAAAGCTAGCAAAAGGGGTAAAATGTGCCAATGGGACCACAAGTTAGTTAGAAGGGGTATTAGGGTCTTTTGCTAATATTTGGTTGTAAAGCCTGCGTGCTGCTAAGTGTGTGCTTAGTGTAAATAGGGATGGCTAGCTGTTAGAGGGTTTTATCCAGAAAATCAGAGAGAAAGGATCAAGGCAAGTTGCCTTTGGGCTCTTGGAGATTCATCTCCTTGAGATTGGCTCTCTTGGAGTTTGTCCTATTGAGATTTGTTCCTATTCCATCAACTAAAAGTGTTTTTAGGGTTTGTTCATCCTCTTCTATCTAACATGGACCAATAATATTCCGGGCTCAATATGCTACTTAACTAAATCAGCTATAGTTTTCCTGAGCTCAATGTCTTCAAATAAAAACGTCTGGATATTATCAAAAAAATAAAAACGTCTGGATTAGATGGCATATTCACATGTCAGTAAAGACACCAATATCATGGGTTCTTATTTTCATCAACAGTCTAGAGAGAAGCCTATGTCTTGCTACGTATGTCTCCATTTGTGTGAGGCTTCTGATCTAATATTGATTTTTTTAAGCTCAACAATTTATTGTCTTAAATAAGTCAGTGTCTTATTCTTGACCAAATCAAATATCATTTTGGTTGACCATTCACCCACATCTTATTGATTAATTTCTTACTTCTACTGTGTGTAGATTTGTCCTAACATTTGCAACTGGTGCTGGTCCAGTTCCAGCTCTGCTTCTGCCTGAGATATTCCCGAGTCGAATTAGAGCAAAAGCTATGTCAGTTTGCATGTCAGTGCACTGGGTAAGATGTTACTTTGAACATTGAACATTGAACATTGAACTGGAGAGATGAGGATAATGAATTTTCTTTATCTGCAAAATGGAGAAATCAAAGTAAAAGTTGATGGCTAAAAACTGAATTTTTGGGGTTACCAAAGTCCTATGAGAGGTGATGGATTCCAATGAGATAATTGCTTTGCGATATATACTGTTAGTGATAGAATAGGATTATAGGTAATGAAGGTTTGGGCTATGGAATGTTTTGCTTATCTGTATGAAGTTAAACCATATATCATTCCAGCACTTCTTGACATGACACACTAATTGACTCATTTAGCTTCAACTGTGTGGTGGCAACTTTGGTTGGTTTTTTTATGGTCACAACTCACAACTTTGCTTAGTCTTATTATGCTAAATGCCTTTCTACATCAATGGCAAAGTAAGGGTCCAGTTATTTTGAAGACAAGTAAAATATGTAGATATTAGGAAACCATATACTTTAAATGTGGCATCACTTGGAGCCAAGTATATAATGTTAAAAACTTCTTCTTTAACAGCTCGTTTGACATCATTGGAATTAACTGCAGGTGATCAACTTCTTTGTGGGCTTACTATTCTTGCGGCTTCTTGAACAACTTGGTCCTCAGCTCCTGTACACCATCTTCTGCACCTTCTGCTTGATGGCTGTGGCTTTTGTCAAGAGGAATGTGATTGAAACCAAAGGAAAATCCCTTCAAGAAATTGAGATTGCACTTCTTCAGCCCACTCAGCCCTAGAGATATGCTGTCGCCTCCTGCAAAAGAATTTAGGGTTTTTAATCGCCCTTCTCACAAAGAATGACAGAGACTGAGATTCTCTGCATCCAGAGTTTCTTGGTTCATATGATAGCCAACCATTTAGGTTGGGGGTATGTATAGTCTCTACCCTCTATAGTGGGAAATGGATATTGTAAGAATATCTTCATACTATGCTAAAGGACCTATGTTTAAACAATTAAACCGCTAGTCGTAAATCAGCTTCATGTTCCAAATAATAGATTATCTTCGATCTGTCTCACTTCTTCCAAATTTTGACATATCACTTGAACAATTAAAAACCATGTGATGACTATTGGCTGCAGATGTAGATGTATCATCAGATGTATAGAACTGCCATTTCTGATCTTATAGAAATGGCATTGGATGTATCACTGATTCATTGCTAATTCCGATCTTGTAGCATAGTATTATCATAGGGTCTTTTGTTCATCCAGTTTTTGAATTATGTCCAAACTAGTTGACCCCGTCGTGCCATACACGACTATGAATCGATATTTTTTAGATATATTATAAAAAAAGATATTAATAAATAAAAATATAATATAAAATTTAATGTAAGTAATTTGTATAAAATTTGTTGCCCGTAATATGTATAAAATTATATTGTTTTTTAAAAAAATTTAAAATCAAATAAAACAAATTAAATTTAGATTATTAAGTTTAAAATTGAGAATAAACATGGATTATTAAGATAAAATAATGTACATTACTCATTTTCCTTGACAATATCTCTCAAATAGGTTTAATTTAAAAGAAGGAGATAAAATATGAAGAAAATAAAGCAAAAGAGATATTTTGAAAATATGGAAGAGATGAGATTTTGAAAAATAATAATTAATTTAATAATAATATATGTAATTGAGTATATTTATCTTTTAAGGACGAATTAATTATATAGCAAAAATTAGGAGGCTAATTAGGTGGATATTAGGAGAATTGGGAAAATTAGGTAAATAGCAAAACGGCTCGCGCGCACCCATATTCCGCGAAACTCGATCTCTTCCTTCCTCACGCTAGCTTCTCATCGCTTTCGCGATCCTATTGTCATCGCTTTCGCGATCCTATTGTCATCGCTTTCGCGATTGAAATCAGTCGATTTCATTCCAGTTGTCATCACAAACGCATTGGTCTTCGTTTTCGCGTTCGATTCCTGTCATCAAAAGTTTCGCGCAAATTTTGCCATTGAAAAAGCTCTTCGAATTCATTCCAGGTGTCATCACGATTCACGACCGATTACTAGTCGTTTTTCGAGATCGAATCCTTTATCCTGTCATCTACAGCAATCGTTTTATCTACAAGGCAATCAAAATCCTTTGTCCTGTCATCTACAACGAGGCAAGTTTCCCAGAAACTGTCATCATATTTCACGAGATATAATCTACATACGTAACAAAGTTTCAATTTTGATGTTAGATCTGCCATGGAAAAACTGTCATCATCATGTTTATGGGATGACAATTCAATAAAACGATTTTTTTTGAAAAATCTCCAATTTGATGACACTGTTCATAATTACAGTCAATTTGATGACAGTGCTTGTGATAACAGTAGTGAAGTTTAGTTGATAACAGTCTTTGTGATGACAGTGTTCATGTTAGTTCATGCCATTGTCAATGTTAGATTAGTGATGACAGTGGTTCATTATGTCAAATTTCTGATGATAGATGTTAGTGATGACAGTGGTTCATTATGACAGTGTTTTGATGATAGATGTTAGTGATGACAGTGGTTCATCATGACATTGTTTTGATGATAGATGTTATAGATGACAGTCGATCATGATGACAATGTTCATGTTATTTGATGACAGTGGTTCATCATGACATTGTTTTGATGATAGATGTTAGTGATGACAGTCGTTCATGATGACAGTGTTCATGTTATTTGATGACATATTTCATGTTTAGATGATGATATATTTTTTGATGATAGATGTTAGTTAATGACAATGTTTGTGATGTCTCTAATTGGTGTTTGTTGATTACAAATGATGACAACAAATGGATATCAAGGTTCTAACTGTCTGTGTTGGTGGAGGATGGAAGACAAACAATGGTGAATGTCTTTATATTGGTGATGATGTAAATTCGAAAGCATTTCTGTTGGAGGAGGATGTAACACTAGACGATCTAAAGAAGAAGATTGTGGCAAGGTTTGCAATGAACTCACAACCAGCAGAAATCAACCTATCACACCTACATCCAACAAAAAAGGTGACAAGTCCTTTCACAATTGAGACAGATGAAGATCTCAAATCATTCTACCAGATTAGCAACACACCTCAAGTTGCTTGGGGTTTGCCTATCTATGTTACAATAAATGGAAGAAGGAAAAGAAAAGAGCTTGCAACTGAGAATATGCAACTGTCATCGAAGGGAAAAGAGCTTGCAACTGAGAATATGCAACTGTCATCAAGTGTAAACAACAGCTACCAACCACTAGAAATGTATTTTGCACATGAAAATGCAATGATATCTGATGATGATGATGAAGAAGTTGATCATCCACCAGATAATCAGTTTGTTCAAGTAGGGCAACTGTTTGGAAAAAAAGAAGATCTAAAGATTGCAATATATAACCAAACAATAAAGGAGAGCTATGGTTTCAAAGTGCACAGATCAAGGAAAGATTATTACTCGCTGAAATGTGTACATAAAGAATGTGAATGGCAATTGGTGGCATCAAAACTGAAAGGCTTGAGTTATTTTGAGGTGAAGAAATTCAATGAAAACCATACATGCCCATTCGAAGTGAGATATTCAAGGCATATATGCAACCACCATATCAAATTATTGCACAGAAAATAAAAATAAGGTATGTTTCTATTTTGTAATCACTGTCATCGCTGTCATCTCTGTCACCTCCTGAAAATACATCGTTGTCATCATAGGTTTGATGGTGTTAACAAGGGACCAGACCCAAGTATGATCATGAATGACATGAGAAATGATTACTTGCAAAATATTAGCTACTGGAAAGCTTGGAAGGCACAACAATGGGCACAAGTGCTGATAAGAGGATCACCGGAAGAAAACTATGAGATGCTCCCATCATATTGTCACATGATCAAAAGAACAAACCAAGGCACGTACACATGCCTCGAAGTTGAAAGCCAAGGCAGATTCAAGTATGTCTTCGTATCAATCGGAGCATCAATTAGAGGTTTTAATCAATTGAGAAAGGTACCGTCATCACTTATATTCATGACCAACTGTCATCAATTTTGGTTTCTCATCTACCTTTATAATCAAATGCAGGTCATTCAAGTAGATGGAACGCATCTCCACAACAAATATTTGGGAGTTTTAATTACTGCTTCAGCACAAGATGCAAACCAACAGATATATCCTCTCGCTTATGCCATAGTGGATTCTGAAAATGATAAAGCTTGAAAGTGGTTTTTTGATCAGTTGCTAACTGTAATTCCATCCTCTAGTGAGTTAGTGTTCGTGTCAGATCGGCATTTAAGCATTGGAAAATCTGTTGAATCAGTATACAGATGTGCAAAACACGTGATATGTATTCGGCATTTGAAGCAAAATCTCATTACAAGATTCAAGGAAAAAGGGATTGCAAAGTTGTTCAAGCAAGCAGTTGAATCTTACACGATGAAAGACTTCAACAAATACTTCCAAGACATTTGTTCAAAGAATCCAGATATGGGACAATATTTAAGGGATGCAGGACTAGAAAAGTGGTCAAGAGTACACTTTAATGGAGATAGGTACAACATAATGACCACCAACAACTCAGAAAGTCTCCACAACGTTTTGAAGCAAGCAAGATCTTTCCCTATTGTTGCTCTCTTGGAATTCATCAGAGATTTGTTGTCAAGATGGTTTGCAGAGCGTAAGCAAACAATCCAAGAGAACACCAACTAGCTGCCACCAACAATACATAAGATTCTTGAGCTAAGATGCAAGAAATCAAAGAGATATGGTGTTAAAGTCCTAAATAATTCTTAGTTCGAAGTCTTCAGTGGAGACTTCTCCGGTGTGGTCAATCTTGCCCAAAAAACATGCAGTTGTCGGATGTTTGACTTAGAAAAAATCCCTTGTGTTCATGCCCTTGCTGCAATTCAGCAAATGCAATACCCATTGAGAAGCTTTATCAGTGAGTACTACCAATTTGAAGCTTGGTCCTCAACATACGAAGATTCAATCTACCCACTTCCTCCAAAAACAGATTGGGATGTGCCTGTAGAAGTTAAAAGCACAATATGTCATCCACCTAATGTGAGAAGGATGACTGGGAGACCTAAAAGAAAAAGGATCCCTTCCAAAGGCAAGTTCAATACAAAGAGAAGCAAGAATGCTAAGAAGGATAAGGTTTCAGCTGAATCAAGCAACACCACAAATATTATAGAATAGAATTTCCTTCCTTTCCTTCTGCTATCATCGTTACAATCGGATTGTTGTCATCGATATTTCTGTTACTGTCATGCATCATAAAACTGTTGTCATCAATATCCAGTACTATTCAACTGTTTTTATTATTGTCATCACTATTGTCTTTACAATTGTCATTTAAAACAAAATCAAATAAGCAAATGCATATATTGAATTGAATATGTTTGAATTCTCTCATATTCTCTCAGATAACATTCATTTATTACACAGCCATGCATGCATTGGTGCACATGAACCTTTACCCTCTATTCTGATGACAGTATCAAACAGCCTATCATAAAAAAAGCAATTTTCTATTTTCAAAGCATATCATCAAAAATAGCTTTAAATAAGACCAATGAATAGATAAAATCCATAAATACATTGTAAAAAAGGTTATTCATTCAAAAAGATTTGCTTTTAATTTGCTATTTTAAAATTCTCATATAAAAAGTATACTTCTATCATCACAAAACACTCTCATTCCAGAAAATAAAAAAAAAGTTCTCAACAACAGGAGAAAACACATTTCAATTCAACCATGTCAAGAAGGAATGCCATAACCAGAAGAACCTACGCCAATCCATTCGTCACCTTCACAATGGTGATCGTTGAGGTAGCAATCAGTCCATATAATTCTTTTTGTACACTGTATATTTCATGAAAACTAACAAATTTTCTATTCCATGCATAGACTAATGAGAGAACACCAATAAGAATAAGAGCACACACACCATTATCGATATTGGTGAACCGTTATAGCATTATGAACGGGGTACCACCAGGATATATGAAATTCTTCTTAAGCGAAACTGATATCACATCACGGATTGAAGGAGACACCTATTTTTCTGTAAGTGTTCATGATAATCCAATTTCTTGTCATCAGAACATATACATGACATCATGATAATGCTTTCTTTGCAGCTTGGCCTTAATGAAGATTCTGAGATCAGAGCAATCAAACCAACAATACAGCAATGAAGGGTTTCTTATTCAATATTTTTCTCTTTTAATATGATTATACCATGAATCTTCTAGTTGGCGTTTTGACTGTTGTATGTTGCATTTCATGGGATTTTCTTTCTTTATCTATCATCGAATTGTTTCCCATTTTAATATTAGTATGTAGCATCTCGTAAGATCTACTGTCATCACAATTACTGTCATCACAATTGAATATCAAAAAAGACATAAATTTTGCAAGAACAATTACTGTTATCACAATAAAAGGTTCTACAAGTATTTATATCCATCTCCTACATAGTCATCAAATACCTAAACAAAAGTTAAAACATTGTCATCAACCACTAGACCTAACACTGTCATCACCTATCATCACAGATTACATTCCACTAACAATACGTCTATATCCATCTCCAACAGCCAGATCCAATTTTTGATCAACCACCCAATGGAAGTTAAAAAAAATCTATGGCCATCTTCTCTCTAATCGCCAGCATGTGCGCATCATCAAGACCATCCAAGCTAAGTCCCAATGCAAGAGCTTCAATATACTTGATGCAATAGACACCACAATTACCACTAAAAATTAAAACAAAATGACTGAATTAATCAAAAAAATATACATAATTACACAGGATAACTGAATTAAAATAACACAAGGCAACCTACCCAGAATAATCTTGACAAACCAAAGCGTCTCTAGACCAAGTGAAATCAGCATCCAAACCCTCAAGATGATCAGACCTCCCACTTTTCTTCATTAGAAACGGAAGAAGCTTGGTAAAAGGCTGTATATAACTGGAAAGCTCCTCCATCGTATACAAATCCCGAAAACAGTCAAATACAGTCATGTGGCGACGATGCAAGTTAATCTCCAATACAACCCAATGTTCACACCTCTCTTTTGAAACGTGAACTGGTGTATAAACCTTTGTCACCTCACCACGAACCCATGATTTCCCAAATAGACGAGGCTTCCAACCAGTAAAATAATCGAACACATCGCTTGGCACTTTATCATTTCGAACGATATAACGCTCCACTTCAAAAGGCGTGAATATCTTGTACCAAATCCAATCCATAATAACCACATTCTTGAAGTCATCAACATGATCATGTATAATTTTCCTCAAATAATACAAAGCCTCGCAGAAATGCTACAAAAAGACATGAAATGTCACATAATTAATTTGACAACAAACAAAATATCACTTGATCATATACTTACCTCATCTCCTAACCAAAGACCTCTAGTCTTGAGCAGTCTAAAAAATTTCTTGTTCAGCATTTGATCAGATCCAGCCACAGTAGCATTTTTATCACTAACACAAAAAAAAACAGACTGTCATCAGAGCATTATAAACATGCAGTCAACATCATCATCATCATCACATAACTGTCATCACAATGCAATCAACACAAAAAAAACCCTGTCATCATAACATTACTGTCATCATAACATTATAAACACACTATCATCGCAATACTATAATCACAAAACTGTCAGAACATTACTATCATCACAAACTGTCATCACAAAAAAAAAACAGATAACATAACTAATAAATAACATACCCATTATTATACCAATCGTAAAATGGTTTACGAACATCATCTTCATAAAAAGAATGCTTCGGAGCCTTAGGCAATGCAACAGTCCTCTTTTTCTTTAACTTCTTATCCTTCTCAACAATATATGGAGTTGTGGTTGAAGCACCTGGTTTCAAAAATCTGGTAGACCTCCTAAGTTCAACTGTTTCCTTTGCATCATCATCAGATTGTACCGTTGGATTATGAAAAATTTCATCAATCTCAGAGGTTGCACCTTCTTTTGAAGCTTGAAACAAAGAACCTAACAAATGACCATGCTCAGTAAGTTGAGAACAATTATCCATTACATCTTGTAAAAGGCCACGCATGTCAAAACCTAACTCATCCGAGGAGACAGAAAAAAAGCTTGAACCTAACTCACCTGGGTCATCAATTCTGTCATCAACCTCTGCTTGATCTTTGACAGGTTCATCAACATCTTCTATGTCATCAACCCTTGCTTTATCCACAACTGGTTCTTCATGATTAACTTCCATGTCATCACCACCAACTTGATCCTTCACTGGTTCATCCTCATTAACTTCTTTGTCATCACCACCATGCTCTTTACCATCTTTCACAGGCTCAACCAACTCAGTTGCCTTGCTCTTGCCTTGATATTGCTTCATCCACAACTGGTTCTTCATGATTAACTTCCCTGTCATCACCACCAACTTGATCCTTCACTGGTTCATCATCATTAACATCTTTGTCATGAACCAACTCAGTTGTCATCTTTGTCATCACAGGCTCAACCAACTCAGTGGCCTTGCTCTTGCCTTGGAATTATATCTAGTGGAACATACTTCACCAACTGCAAATTCATACCTTCACCTCCATCTTTAATAGAAATGTCATCATCAGGGGACAACCTCAAAGACTCAATGCCTTTGCAATCACTTTCTCTCACTGGTTCCACACTTACAATGCAAATCTCATCACTGTTATCATCAAAAACAGAATCTTGGTCTTTAGATTTCAGTTTCTTTTCAATTCTATCAACCCTGCTGTTAACTTTCACAACTTGCATCTCAACACGCTGCACTTGACTCTGAAGAGTTTTCATCATTCTAATCATATCATCTTGCAGGGAACACATACTTTTCCTCAAAGACTTAACCCAAGCTGGCTCTTCCATTTTATTGTACTCTTTTGCCTTCTCCTTTCCCTTGGAAGAAACTGGATCCTCATCAACTTCATCAAATTTCGCCTTCTCCATGGCCATTGACAAAATCCTAGCAACTTCAAAATCAGTTTCATTGTCAACCACATCCTTTTTCTCTAGAAAGTCCTTCTCTACATCTTCATTAGAATCTTTCTTCAACTTTGGCCTCTTGCATTTTTCAATAATCTCAAGCACATTGTTGACACGACTCTTCTGACCACTCACACCCGAATCCTTTGAATCCTTCGGGCTCTTGTGATCCTTTCCAATCCTCGGAATCTTATGCATACTGTCATCAACCTTAGTTTTAGCCACTCTAGGAAGTTGTAATCTCCTACCTTCCCTCTTCACAATTTCAGAGCGCTCTTTCGGTTTCTCTTCAGATTCCTTTTTCCCTACCCCTTTAGCCTTTGCACCTTTAGCCTTTGCGTCTATACATCCAATCTTCCTCTTACCACCAACACTGGCTTTTTCAATAACTGCATCTCGTGGAGCAATAACAAAATCAGCAAGTTCATCCTCCGTATCAGACTCAGATCCTTCACCTTCAATCGCTTTTTGCTTCAGTATAATTCGTTTCACAAGATCATTGTACACAGGGTCAACAACCTCATCGGGATAGTCACATGTGATGAATGCAGCATATTCTGAGTACGACGGATACAAACATTTCTGTCATCAAAATAAAATAAATTAAACTGTCATCAAATAAACTCTACAAGTTACAACTGTCATCAAATTCAACTGTCATCAAAATAAATAAAAAATTAAACATACCAGTTTCTTGTCCCCAACATCACACATTGCTTTCCAAGCAACAAGTTGCGATGAAGTGCTACGCCAACGCAGCATATAAGGAACTTCTTTTTAACCTCCTCTCTCAACAAGATGACACATGGATCGAAAAGCTGGAAAAGTCTCCACAATCCAAAACTATAACAACACACAAAAAAGAAACAATAAAAAAACCATTGCAGATGCAATTAACATAAAAAAAATCAAAAAATATATCAACACATTACCATGAATCCAAAAGGATATCCAAACACATTGAAGCAGGTATATAGTTCGGCTTTTTCATCATCCTTGGGTCACGTGGGGTACGATTCACATGCAACAAACTATCGAGCAAAGCATTATAGGACAATCTACCCCAAGGATAAGCAAAAAATTTCTCCAAATCACTTGAAAGAGTAATATGAATTGGATCTATAGGAACCTTATCCCGTTTAGGAAGCAAAACAACCTCAAGGATCAACAGGTGTGCAAGTTTAAACTTCCTAGACCGATCTTTTTCTTTTATAATAACAGACCGTAAATGATCCAAATCACACTTATCCACACCTACGACATCTACGGGGTCAACTTTCGGGATATCAACATCAACTAAATTCTCATAATTCAAGCCAGTGACAGCAGCGAAGTCCATCAAAGAATAACGACACACATTATCCCCTATTCTAAACCACATCTCATGCTTATATGAAGTTTTTAACTCACACATGATGGCATAATGCATAACTTTGTAACGAAGTGGTATAGTATCACCTAACTTTAACACTGCACCAAAACACCCCTGACCTAACCTACTAAACTCATCAGATGTAAGATGACACTTGATGAGGTGGAAAACATCTGGAGTGTGATACTGGTTTGCTCTTCTATTATATCGTTTTGATACAGGTACCATATATTGCAATTCCTTAGGCTCCATTCTTTATCCTGGAAATCAAAAGAAAGAGACAATGTCATCACAAACAACTATCATCATAAAGCAAAAAATACCACATGTTTCAACTCTCAAGTAAACACTTTGTCATCACTAATATATCACTGTAACACAATTAGAAACAATATATTATCATCATTAGCAACACTGTCATCACAACATATAAAACATAAGAAAAGGCAACTGTCATCATAACCCATAACATAAAAAAAGTAAAAAATGTCTTTGTCATCACTAATGTCAATAAAACACACTTATAATCAATATACTATCATCAATATAAAACAAGTGTCATCACAACTTAGAAGCATAAGAAAGATACATTGTCATCACAAACAACTACTATCACAAGAAAAAGCACCTGTCATCACTAATGTCAATAAAACATAAGAAAGGCAACTGTCATCACTAAACAAGTGTCATCACTAATGTCAATAAAACACACTTATAATCAATATACTATCATCAATATAAAACAAGTGTCATCACAAACAACTATCATCACAAGAAAAAGCAACTGTCGTCACTAATTTAAATAAAACAATTATAAATCAATATACTATCATCAATAGCAACAACTGTCATCACAAACCCTACACAGTGTCATCACAACTTAGAAACATAAGAAAGATCATCACAAGAAAAAGCAACTGTCATCACTAATGTCAATAAAACATAAGAAAGGCAACTGTCATCACTAATGTCAATTAAACACACTTATAATCAATATACTATCATCAATATAAAACAAGTGTCATCACAACTTAGAAACATAAGAAAGAGACATTGTCATCACAAACAACTATCATCACAAGAAAAAGCAACTGTCCTCACTAATGTTAATAAAACATAAGAAAGGCAACTGTCATCACTAATGTAAATAAAACACAATTATAAATCAATATACTATCATCAATAACAACAACTGTCATCACAAACCCTGTACATTTTAAAAAGCCAATGTAATCACAAGCAAATACAAAATGACTCAACTGTCATCACAAACAACTATAATCACAACATATTTCATGAATATGTTACTATCATCACAAATAATCGGGGAAGGTGATGCTCTAATCATAGTTATAATCTGTCATCACAAAAAACGTAATGCCATAAGCATAGTTACAATCTGTCATCACTATTCAAACATAATCTCGAAATCGAGAATTTGACTTCAAAACATCCAAACAGATGAACAAAAAACAAGGATTCAAACACAGAAAATAAACAAACACGAAAACAAAAATTCATCAAACGAACCAAACCATGTCATTACTATCATCACATGCAACTCATATTCGAATCAACAAACAAACCGAAAAAGAAAAAGCATACAGCAAAATCCAAACACAAAAACGAAGAAAAATCGAACAAAAATCAATGATAATACAAACAAACAACCCTAACCTGAAGCAGAGGCTTATGGAAGATCAGTGGACGAAATCCAGTTGCGCAAAAACACCAGAATCTCGAGAACGAACTGCAAATCAACTTCAAATACGCATTGCACTACGAAATCCGACTTAAAATCGACGAACTCAAACCGTTTTTTGCAGTTGAGAATCGGTTTTTGCAAGTGATGGGAGAGACCGAGAGAGGTTACCGGTCGCACGAGACGAGAGAGAGAGAGAGGAGAAAGTAAAAAAAAATATTTAAGCCTTATATACTTAACAAATAGCTAATTTAATAGGGGAGCTTAACAAGGGCCTAATTAGGGTGGCCCAAAGTGCTTTTGGGCTAAATTTGTTCATCTTTTAATATAAGAGAGAGAAAGAAACAACTAAAATGTTAAAAAGATTAAGCATATATATTTTATTTGCTTATAAAGAAAAAATCAACCATTAGTTATATTTTTTAAGTTAAAAAAATATTATCTCCTATCAAAAATTAAGATATTATCTAAATTTGGGAAATAAATAAATTTTAATTAAATGAAAAAAAATTTGCCATGTGGAATATGAAGTGGAAAGAATAATTAATATATAATGTTTATGGAGCAAGGATTAAATGACATGTAGCAAAATCCTATGTGGATTAATAATAGGATGACATGGTCGAAATTCCAACTTTCCAAAATATTAAACAATCAAATGAGTATTTTTTTTTAATCCAAATCCAATTCAAAAGAAAACAATTATAGATTAAAAGATTTATTAAAATAATGTTTTTAATATATTTTTAAATAAAAACAAATATGATTTGTATGTAAATTGGAAAAAAAAATGGTAAAAGAATTCCTAATTTAGTTTTCCTCAATTAGAACAATCAAATGAAATAATAAAACAATTTTATAAAACTTCCCATTTGTAGGTAAAACAATCAAGTAACCGTAGCTTACTAATAAATTACCAAAAATATCTTGCTGATTTGTAAGTAAATTGCTAAGAAATTGGAATGAATTAAACCAAATGGTACTTTTTTATTTAATGAGATGACAGATAACATTTGTTTGATAGTTTGCAAGTAACCAATAATCAATAATTAATTAAAAAAAACTTAATTGGTTGTTAAGAGTGGTAAAAACTAATAAATAAAATTAATTAAAAATCATAATAAGATTTAGATCACGTATAAAATATTTTATTTTTTATATATAAAATTTTCAAATGAATCAAACGAATCAAAACTTTTTGTTTTGTACGTAAAATTTGAAAAAATATAGTAAGAAGATAATATAAAATCAAATAATTGTTATTATAAAAATTATGAATTCAATCAAACAAATATACTCTTTTATAATTTCCAATTCGTTCTTTAATTGAAAAGTTGGAAAGAATATATATATATTGATATGGCTTGATATGGTTGTTGTACATAAATTGCCTAAAATTCTTCTTGATTTTATTATAAATTGCCATATATAATCATTATAGTTTTTTATTTGAATTAATTATTATTATTAATTATAGTTAAATATGACATGTTAATGATATGGCAGAATATAATATGGCGTGGTATATGACGTGTAAAAAATATAATGACATGGCTTAAGGAAAAGGTGACATGTGGCAAAATTCAAGGTGGCATATTCTCGAAACGTCACGTGGAAAAAGCTGAGGTGGCGCAACATGGAGGCTCCAAACCTTATTGCTTTTATATATATAGTAGATTATTATTTTCTTAAAATTGGAAGTAAATTTTTTTGAAAATTTATTTAAAAATGCTTGATTAATAGATTTAAGAAAAACATATTTTAAAAAATGGATTCTTATAAGGGTCCGGTTCATATGTGAATGGGCCCTCAGATGCGAATTGAGAATATACAGTAACCGTTGGATGGGGAGAAATCAAGGATGCAAATTATTTCACTTTAAATTGGGAAAAGTACAATATGGATGAATTTTTGGTGATTGTTATTTTTGAGAAAATTCAGATATAGGGAATGCGAGTCCGATGTGCATCAAAATTGAATTTTTTGTACATTAAAACTGATTGTAAATGCATCAAAAAGGCCGAATGTGCATCAAAACTAGCATCTTAAATGTGTTTGTGCATCAAAATTAGTCGTGTGTGCATCCAAACAAATTGTCTTATGTGCATCAAAACGAGTTCAAAACAACTAAATAGTGCATCTTGTTTGCTTGTGCATGAAAACTGACTAAATGTGCGACAAAACTAAAAGATTGTGCATCAAAATTGATGTCTTAGCTATGTGTTTGTGCATCAAAGCTACTTGCATATATGTGCATCAAAATACCACGAAAAAGTGTGCCTTACTTATGCATGTGCGTCATAACTCGCACATGTGCATCAAAATAACCAAAAAGTCCATCTTATTCATGCATGTGCATCAATACTAATGATATGTGCATCAAAATTTACTTAACTACATGCAAAAACCTTATTCATGCAAATAAATAAAGTAAAAAAATAAAAATAAAAAGTTCGAAATATTCACAATATGCATCAAAAAATCGATGCACAAACAATTAATTTTGATGAACATAGAGTTATTTGTGATGACCGATGTACAAAAAGTGTCCTATTATATATGTACGTTAACACTAACCATACGTGCATAAAAAAAAACTAGAGTGAATGTTTTTACATGTGCATCAAAAACTAGCTCACTATAGTATTCATTCAATAAGTAAAATGTTAAAAATATTAAAAAAATAAAGATGTTTGAAATTGATGCACAAATAATTAGTTTGATGAACATAGAGTTCTTTTTGATACACATTCAAGGCGTAACTGATGCAAAAAAATGTCTTATTATGTGCATTAAAATAAACTATATGTGCATCAAAATAACTAAAAAATGCATGTTATTTTGCATGTGCATTGAAATGAACAATATGTGCATCAAAAAATTAGCTAATTATAGTATTCATATACATAAGGCTTATTTGTCAAAAACCACCTTTTAAAATGAGTGTTTTTAACAAACCATCTTTTATAATTTTATTTAAGCGAAACCACCTTTTATAATATAGTATATTAAGTTGAGCAACCTATAACAAAATCTGGACCAAAATGTCCTTAACTACATATTTTTTTATTAATTTACAAAATCCTCCCTAATTTATTACTTTTTTTTCAAATCGTTTAATTAATATATAAAAATGACAACTCAAAAAAAGTACTTTTTATCATGTTCAAAATTTAAAAATACATATTGATTGAATGTACGTAGTAAGTAATAGATGCATATGAAAATAAAATTTATAAATTAAATGAAAATATCTCAGCTTTTAAAGTCATTTTGGTGATTTTTTTAACAAATATGTTGTTGTTGTGTTTTTTAAATATATCATGATGTTGGTTTTTGGAAAAATATTATAAAATCAGGGATGATTCTAGGATTTTTTTTCTTAAAACCACATATATATATGGATGAAGGATATATTGGCCAATAAAATATAAAATTTTATTAAAAATAGAAATAGGTGGTTTAATTGAACAAATTACATTATAAAAGCACAAATTAGATTATAAAAGGTGATTTTACTTTAAAAATATTATAAAAGATGCTTTGTTAAAAATACCTCTTTTAGAAGATGGTTTGTGACAAAAAAGACTCTACACATAACTAAAAGTTTAAGAAATAAAATACAGATAAAAAAATCGAAATTGATGCACAATGCACGTAAAAAAAATCGGTGCACAAACAATCAATTTATATGCACATAGAGTTAGTTTTGATGCACATCCAACACGAAATTGATGCACATGATGCACGTATTCCCAAAAACAAATTTTTCAAAAAATACGTGAATATTTCGAAAAAATACGCACATGTCTTTTTTTTATTCCTCTTTAAAGAAAGTCTAATCCCAAATGTTGGTTTTTTTAAAGAAACATACGGAGTTTATTCTTATTTCGCACTCTAATAATTGTTCGCTGGTATCTTTTTTTTTATATAAAACTATTATTTTGACCAAGGTAGAAAATACCTAGCATTGTTGTACTTCAGAAGTTCACATGATATGATCAACCATTATGAGATTGTTGACATCATCAACAATCATCGGCAACATTTATCCCGAGATTGTTGATGATGTCTATTATGAAATTGTTCAGATCAACCATTATCCCGAGATCGTTACTCGGCAACCATTAATGCCGAGTAACGGCTATCCCGAGATGCCTTAATACGATGGCGGATAGCTTAGCTAATAATTTAATTAGTATTGATACTAGCCTGGTTGTTTATGATTCTCCTCCTAGTTGTATTCAAGCCATGTTTGACTCCGCTGTTCCGAACTTTACTTTCATTTAAGCTAATAAAAGTTTCGGTTTTTCTATCCTATGCCCTAAGGGCATAGGTTAAGAATACTAATATGGGAAACTAAAACCCTAATAGGAAACTAATAAACCCTATTGAAAAAATAATTAAATTTCAATAAATACAATTTCAAAATAAATTACCATTTTTAGTCTCTTAACCTATGCCCTAAGGGCATAGGTTAGAAAAATCGTAAAAGTTTAATGGACTTTGCCCTTTTTAAAAAAAAATCAACTCCCTTTCTCAAATATATATTTTTTTTAATCTTTGGTGCACTACTTTCCCTTTACGATTATAACACACACGGATGGAAACAAGGAACCATATCAATATCTCAGTCGAATAGATTTAGGAGGGCCTCCCTTGTATTTTTTCTGCTGACATAACAACACAAATGAATAGGACACTTCAAAATGGCAAAGCAGATGCCCTCAAAATTCAAGAATTCTATAGCTTTGCCGCCGGCTTACTCCGAGTCGAACTGAATTGAAAACCCAGTACCAGTTTTAGTGACATTTACACCACCAAAATCTTCAGAGTCAGAATCTGAACCCATATCTCTATAATCATCACACCAATCTTGGCTCTGATCTTCACCCTGTCCACATCTAGTTGCAGGAACCCTCAATTCAGAAACAGGAACCGGCAACGGCTCTTCATTCAAGTACTTATCATGCAACAGCTCCATTGCTGTGGCCCTGCTAGCAGGGTCAAACCGAAGAAGCTTCTTAACAATCATCAGTTCTTCAGGAGAACGATTAGGCAAGCATGCTTCCAAGCTTACAGGATTCTCCACATGAGAGAACGAAATAGTCTTATAGTCAGGAAGATTAGAGCATCCCGGAAACGATTCCTCGTTCAAATTCCCTAGCACCGTAAAAATTCTGCCAAGCTGATCAATATCTGAAGTCCCTGGAAAAAGGGGCTCCAATTTTAAAAGCTCAGCAAAAATGCAACCCAGTGACCATAAATCAACTTCAACTCCATAGTTGGTGGAGCCAAAGAGTAACTCGGGGGATTTGAACCACCGTGTTCCAACACAGGATGTGAGAGGGCCATAATGATCATCGTCTTCGTCCTCCATCTCATAACTGTAGGAGCCCTTCAATGGGTCCTCATCTAATTCACTTGCTGTACATGTAGCCAGGCAGGAAGTGTCTCCATCAGGTATATAAGAGTCCTTATCGAATTCTTCCATTGAAGGGTTTCTAGCCTTGCGCTCAACCAACTCTCTAAAGAATTCTTGTTTATTGCTAAATCCTTGTTCTTGGTTCCTGGTATCTGCATTGGAGCTATCAGTTGGGCAAGGATTTTCAGGCAGCTGAGGTGTATTATTATCTTCCATGTCTGTAGTGGGGTTGGTTGATCCATCACCTTGCTGCAGGTCACCTGGAGGAGCAATAAAATCAGGCTCTAGGAGAATTCTGGCCTGCAAGGAATACCAATATCAATTGGAGAAATCTTTTGAAGCACTTGATTCATTATGTGATGATACAGTGGTCATAAATACATAACAGAAGCAATAATAGGGTTTACAAGGTTTCACGTAACAAGAAACAGTTCTCAATCCAGTTATTGGTGGAGAGTGGTAATCACATAGAAACTTGATATCCAATGGAATTGTGTAGAATTATTTCGAAACTTCAGCAATTATTCTCAAATCATCGAAAAAAATGAAACTTTAAAGATGAAGATGAATAGCAATTCCCACAAGGATTCATTCAGCCATAAATTGATAAACGAAATCGGATCCTCATACATTACCTGGCCAAAATCAGCCAATTTCAGAACCCCATCCTCCGAAATCAACAGATTCGAGGGTTTCAAATCCCTATGAACGATGGAATTCCGATGACAAGCATCCACGCCGTGCAAAATCTGAATCATCCACCTCTTGATCTCGCCGGTGGTGATCCCATTCTCCCAGGAGCGCTTCGCCTCGGCGATCACTGAAGCCAGATCGGTGGGGAGGAACTCAAGGACCAGCACGGCATCTTCGTCGTCTTGCCAGAAGTAGTCGAGCAAAACGACGACGTTGGGGCAGTTTTGGAGCGTCTGGAGAGCCTCGATCTCACGGAAGGCGCTCTGCTGATCGTGGATCTCCTTGAGCGCGACGACGAGGCCGTCGGAGCGTCGGCGGCCGCGGTAGACGTCGGCATAGGCACCGGAGCCGACGCGTTCGTGGATGTCGTACTTGTGGGTCACGTCCTGGCGGCCATAGATGGTCCAGCTCTTACCAGAGGTCAACTTTGCCGGTGGGGGTGATGAGTCCATCTTTGCCGGTGAGGTAAGGAGATGGAGTCTGAACTGTGAAAAGAGAGAAGGCAGGGTGGAGTGACGAGTATTTCTAAGAGAGACACAGGCCAAGCAAGAAAACAAAAAAACTCAAGCAGGGGAGACACCAAAAAGCCAAATAGAAGCTAACACAGAGGGCGAGATAGATTAGTTAAGCACTACAAAATACACTACCACCGGCACGAAAAGGGGGTCATCTCAGTGTATAATTAACCTTCTCGACGTTGCCCTCACCACCTACCAAGATGAGGAATTTTCAGAAGGCAAGCTCGAGCAGTCACAACTCGATCCAATTCAAATCAGCTCTTAATCAACATAATTAAAGGGCTCACTAGATAGGCTTGAAAGTTTCTTATTTGGTCCATCAACAAGTAAATATTTTCTTCGGTTGAATTCCCACTTTGTTTGGAAAGTAAAAAAATTTTTTAATTAATTCCTTCTTTATATTTGATATGGGCCCTTTTTTTAGAGATCGGGCTTGCTGATTTTTTTTATAAAAGTGGTTAATAAATAAGCAAATTAGGTTTAACAAGAGAAAGTCCTTCATTTTCTTTTTGTTTTTTTTGCCCTTTTCCCACTTGTCCCCAGATTCCGTTGTAGCGAAGTCTTACTGGGTCAATGATGATGCCCTTTTCCCACTTGACTAAGAAGAGGAGGCGTCCTTATAACGCTAGTTTGATTTTTTCTTCATCTTTTTCTTCCAGGTTGCTTTGAACCAATGAAAATGGGATTTGTACTTGATCGATTTGGATTTTCGGTGTACAAACTCTTATTTTGGATTGGGACGAGTGGACTTAAGCCGAAAACTCTGTATAGAGATTTGAGAGGTTGGTGTAATATTGTCCTTTTTAAGACGTGGTGAATCAAATCAACCGATGAATTTAACTCTGATGGAGGCAGATTGGAAGGACGATTGTCATCTGTAAGCATCAGATCTGGTTTGGGAGATGCTAGTTTTGGCCGGAGAAGATCTTTGGGTTAACCCCTTCTCTTTTCCGTTGGGTATGGTGAGGAAACCAGTGATGACACCAATGAGAGCGAGGGTATGGTGGTCTGGGGTTGGATGGGTTTATGGTGGTCAGAGGTTGCCCGTCGTTGCATGTTTGTGGTGGTTGGGGGTTTCCTGGTGTTGGTGGTGGTCAGGGGTTGCCCGATGTTGTCAGTGTTTGGGGGTTACCAGGTGTTGGTGGTGGTCGGGGGTTACCCGGTGCTGTAAAAAACACACACAACTTTCTCACTCTAGAAGAGGAGAGAAGTCAGATTTTCATCTTCTTCACTAGCCTCCACATGCCATTCTCTAGCTTTATGAATATTCATTCCCCCTTTTTTTCATGTTATTATAGCGGAAAATCTTTATGCACAATTATTTTTCCGAGCGCACAATGAATATTGCATCATGAAGCGTCGCTCTTCATGATGAGCTACGCAAATGGATACCCGAAAAGGAGGTATTGATCTGGTGTAAGATTTGTCGCTTCATAAGGCGTTATTCATCGCGACTAGTTTCGCTTTATGAAGCGTAAAACTTCGCAACAAGGAGCGATACAGTTCTCCCCCTTCCCCACTATTCTCTGTAACCAAACCGGACGACATCAATTCGCCGTCGATAACCCCAATTTCTGATAAGCATATCGTTAAACCCGTTAAAATGGTGAATGACGGTGGAGGGGATAATCCTGGCGATACTCAGTCGGTGCAGTCGGTGCAAATCCCCGACGATGGTGGTGGCAGTTCTATTCCATTGGCATCGCCGCATATGGTCGACGAAGGTGGTGGCAGTTCTCCGGTGACTTTAGGGCAATCAAGTAAGTGAGTTTTGCTTCGATTTTGCTGAAATTATTTGACATATATATGGATACTGCAAATATTGCAATAGTCACTTTCCAATTAGTCTAGCAATTGTGATCTATCATGTTGTGATTGTTGTATAGTCCTAGCACTGAATCAATTCATTAAATTTTGGTTGAAACTGAAGACAATAACTACTACTCACTTTTCAAACTAGGGAAGTAGGTGATAACAATTTAAACAAATTGAAGCTCTCAATGCTGTCATTGTTGTATACGTCCCTTGAAGTTAGTTCAAAAATCAAAATGCACTTAGCCCCAACTCATATATTAAAGCACTGCTGAAGTTAGAAATACAGGTATCATCAACATCAGTATCTCATAGTAAGATTTATTGAACTACCCAGTGAGTATGAAGGCATTGATCCATGATAGTTTGTTAATAGTGAAATCAGCCACATTTTGTTGTTATAGAGATTAAGTGTCATTTACATGTGCTAAGTTTGTTGAGTTGGATTAGCCAATTTGTCAACTAAATGGTGACTTTGTAAAACTGGTGGAGCTATATTTATGATTCCCTTTAGAACTCAATCAATTAAATTCAAACTAGTGGAGCTAATAGCAAAAAATAGTGGTTGATCTTAAGCTAACATCAAAAGAATCAGAAGATGATATTTCCCTTGTAATAACCAACTCCCCCTGCATTGAAGTAAGTCGCTCTTGCCCTCTAGCTGTTTCATAACCAACTGAAGAGACTCTGAAGCAAATATTTCTGATTCGCGGGATTCCTCATTCTGCAGCTCTAGCTCCTCAAATTTGTGTTTCCATTCCTACAATAAATTGTGAGCATATGACATTGCACATATCTGAGCTTCCAGCTTAACATTCATATGTTCATACTATTCTTCACTCTGAGACAACTTTTCCTCAAAACTCTTAGCATGTTGAAGCTCTTGCTTTATAGATTCCAGCTCTGACATCACTTGTTGTAAGTATTACTCTTTTTGAGAAAGACTCTCTTCAAAAACTAGAATCAACGCGTTCAATTCAGCTAAGAGAAGCTCAGCTGCCCTTTTTGATTTTTTTTTCATCTCTTGCTCAGAAGAAAATGATAATTTGTGGATCCTCAATCATGGTTGAGTTGTAATACCTACCTCCAACCAAATGAATTAGTTAGTGAAGAATTTATGGGCTTTTTCTTTGCCTTATGCAACATTCAAGTATGTCAGATTTGTTCACATAAAAAAGCTTGTAAAACCATATATTCTTAAGTATTGTATGTCAAATGACATTCTTGGAGGGTGTCTTCATGGCATATATGACAATTGTGTGATATTGAAATGACATTCTTCCTAGTAAAGTTGGGTTGATTCCCAAATCCACTATTGCATATTTATTAGATCTGTTACTACTATTGTGACAGAACTTGAATGTTGATGGATGGTTTAAAGACTCGAGCCAATTTCCTGGATGAGGATGTATAATAAGAGACAATACTAGCTACTGTATTCACGAAGTTATGAATAAGATGTGGAACTTTTTCCCCACTGAGATCTGAATTGTTGGCTATCTCCCATGGAATTAGAATTAGTTCACAATTATTAGAGTTCAACTCTTACAAGATACCTTACTTTGTTTTGTGAACTGTAGATATGCTGCAGACTAAAATCTATTCCTCTACCATTTTTTATTTTCCCTTTGTTTTACTGGAGAAGTATCAGTCCATCAATGCAGGGCAATGAAAATTATGGCAGTTAAACACATTGTAACTAAACAATGCTATGTCACAAAAACTAAACAATGCTATGTACTTTGAGTCAAACAGAAAATCAATTGCCTCTTAAAAATAAGGATCTCATATCATTTTGCTTCACTGGGGGTAGAGAGATTGATTCCACACTTGTTGTAGTTGTGTTTCAGTCTTTTAGTTATTAAGTGTTTGTATTCACATTCCTTAGTTGTACTGACAAACATTGTAGTGCTGAAAATATAATGTTGCATTGCTTCTCCTTATTAAAGATACTTGAATGAAATCTTTGCATTTTTCATTTGATTTCATGGTTTTTTTATTTGTAAACTGACAAGATGTTCAGGTTAACATGTTGCAGACAGAAGCTAAGTTTATGTTTAATCTGATGTGTAAATGTTTTTATAGATAACGAGGGAGACGTTGGTGGTGTAGGTGGAGATGTCGGTGGTAACGAGGGAGACGTTGGAGCTCGTGTTGGTGGTGGTGGAGAGTCGGATATTCATGGATCAGGTGTGGATTCGGAGGGTGGTGGAGGTTCGGATGTACGAGTGGAGCCGGATGGCGGTGGAGCGCGGGTGGGTCCTGCTATACCACCGTCTAGTGTTGTGCTTGGTGATTCGAGCGGGAAATCCACTCTGATTGACATGGGAAAAGACTTTGGAAAAGATTGGAGGGGCAAGACGGGCCTATCGATACATAATTTCATTTCGAGAATTATAGGATTTATATCTATTTACATAATATAGATATTATTGTATCGAATTATAATATGTTTATGTTGATGGTTTATGGTTCAATATATATTTTAGATTTAGAATACGAATGGTCACATATGGCATAAATATTTAGTTTCGAATATGGATGTAGTTTAGTTTTAGAAGTGAAATTTGAAAACAATAAATCGATATTTGAAAATCATGTTTTGAAGAGAGAACATATTTATGAAATTATGTTATGAACAAATTAAGATCCATATTTATGGAACCATGGGAATGCAAAGTTGAATATGAAGTCTTAAGGTAAAAATATTGATGATTGATTATCGAAATATAATGAAAGAAACAATTTCAAGAGGCATTTCAGGAGAGATGCGCGTCTTTTTCTACTCTCGTCCCGCCTCCTTGTCTGAATAAGCAGAACACAAGACAAGCGAGGTCACAGGGAATATTAGCGGAGCAGCATGCTCAGGTCCAGCCTCAACCGAAGATGGTGTTGACCCTTCAGATGTGCATACCCTTTGATAGGTTGCATATAGGAGTAGTTTAGATGCATGTTTTATGTAAGTTTTAGCTAGTTTTAGATTGGTTTTTATTTAGTTTCTAGGATTTTGTGTTGTTGGGTAGATTGCGCTTGTTTGCTCAGTTTTGCAGGTTTTTAGGTTTATGAGCAAAAGCGGGACGAGTTCTAGTTGATCATGGTGGTGGTTAGAAGAGTTGAAGTGAGCTAGGAGGTGGTGCAAAGGAGCGTTGAAGAGTCGAAGTGAAATAACAAACAGAAGAGGAAATACGCCGCTTGCAATCGAGGGATGCAACCCGAGCAATTTCAACAGGAACTGAATGCGCGGGTTGGGGAGTGAAAGCGCGGCCGCACAATCTGGGGTGCAACCCGCGCAATCCGGAATTTCACGTTGATGTTTGGGCCAACATTTGGGCTTGGCTTTTTGGGCTTGGTTGTTTATTTGTCCGAATATGTGCTTATTTGTAGGGTTTGGAGGATTGTTTTTGAAGACATATTTAAACTCTTGTTAGTCTATCTTTTATCATAATTTTAATCATACTTTTGGAGGCTAGGGTTTTTCTCTCTAGAGGCAAACTTTAAACCTTTGTAAGTTTTTCTTAATTTTAATTATGCATTGCTAAATTTCATTGTGTTTGGCTAGTTATTGAAGTCATGATTTGCATATTGTTGTGAGGTTTGACTGATTCTCAACAAACTTGAATAGAGTTTATTCCCTGTGCTTAATTGAATCTAAACTAGGGTTTTGTTAGATTGATCACCTAATTAAATTTCTAGTTATAACTGAATCTGATTAATTACCGATCGAAATTAATTTGATCAAGATTATACTTTAATCAATTTAGTACCGGTTGGACTATTTGGTTAAAGAAGGGAATAAATTCACAAGTCACTTAGATGTCCGGTTGCTCTGAGTGTTTGTTTCTATTGATAACTTGAATCGTTATGTTGTCGTCTAATTGAATCTAAAAGGTCTTCTAGGTTGTTAGATTATTAGGGTTGTTAGACTGGTAGTTCTATCAACTAAATCTGAATTTTGGGTCATAATCCACAATAGATTATTCAAGTGAGAAGAGAATCAAGAGAATCGATGATCAACAAATCAATGTCATGATGGATTTAACTAATTGAACACGCTTTTCTCTCATATTTTACAATCAACTTTTGCATTCATATTTACGTTTCAGTTTGCATATTACTTTAGATAAATCAATCATAAAACCCCCTTTGGTTACTTGGCATTCAACTAATAACACACATACACGAGTCCTTGTGGGATCGACCCTCGCTTACCATTCTACTCGGATTGGTTAAGTTAGGATTCTTTGATAGGTAAACGACTGAAAAATACCTCATCAAATTTGGCGTCGTTGCCGGGGACTCGTCGCTATTTGTGTTCTTACTTTGGATTTGAACCTGCTATATGGTTCATGCCCGTGCTACTAACTCATCTCCATTGCTTTTTGATCCAGATATTGACAGGACACTCTTCAAGCTAAGGAAGGAAATCCGGGATTACTTTCGGGCTCTACCGTTCTTTCTTGATGAATCTGAATCTGAATCAGAGACTGAATCTGAATCTGGTGAATCTGCTGAGACGGGTGATCAAACATTGAGACAGTTGACTGCACCAAATCTGACACAACGACTGTTGGCGGTGCAATTTCCTGCTCTTGGTGAAGGAGTCAAGTTTGAGCTGAAATCTGGGTTAATTCACCTTTTGCCTTCATTCCATGGGCTTAGTGGTGAAGATCCTAACAAGCATCTTTCTGAATTTCATGCTGTGTCCTCAAGCATGAAACCCACTGATGTGACTCATGACCAAATTGCGCTGAGAGCCTTTCCTTTTTCTCTCAAGGATAAGGCTAAAGATTGGTTTTACTACTTGGCTCCGAGAAGTATTGATACATGGGCAAAAATAAAGCAAGCTTTTCTAGAAAAATACTTCCCGGCTACAAGGCTCAACGATCTGAAAAAGAGGATTAGCAACATCGAACAAGAAGCTAATGAGACCTTGTATGAGTACTATGAGAGATTCAAGAGGTTGATAGCCAGATGTCCTTTCCATGGCTACACTGATCAAGATTTGATTCTATATCTTTTTAATGGCCTCTTGGATGATGAGAGAAGAATGGTGAATGCAGCATTTCAAGGCAACATTCTCAACAAGACCCCTGTTGCTGCATTTGAACTATTTACACAACTGTCAGAGGACACAAGACAGTTCAGAAAAGAGACTATCTCTAAAGCTGCAAATGATGTGGTGGCTAATTCATTATTGCATGAAGAAGTTTCTGAGTTGAAAACCATGATGAGACAGTTTCTACAACAAGGTGGGAGATAACAAGTGAAAGCCTACAGAATCTGCTATGATAATATGCATCCCATTGATTCATGCCCCACACTTCAGGAACCACAAGCTGATGTCAATATGGTGGGTAATTATGGTCAACAAAGCCTAGGTATGATCCCTACTCCAACACCTACAATCCTGGTTGGAGGGATCATCCTAACCTGAGGTATGGTAATTCTAGCAATCAACAATTCAATCAACAGGGTGGTGAAGCTCCTTATAGGCCCCCTTTCCAACCTCAACCTCAGGGAGTGAATCAGAATTCTATGTCCACTGAAGAGATGATCAAAAATCTGACTCAAAGTGTTTTTACAATGCATGGCTCTTTAACTCAGCTGCAACAAGAGACCAAGTCCAGTATTAAAAACTTGGAGAGCCAAGTTAGTCAAATTGTTGATGCAGTGAGCAAGTTGGAGGCTCGAGAGTCCAGCAAATTGCCATCACAGACAGAGCTCAACCCGAGACAAAATGTGAGCTTCATCTCTATTTGTGATGGCTCTAAGGCAAGACAAGTGTGCACAATGAACAAAGTGACGAGCACTTTTATGTCGCTGTAAAAGCACTGTCAAAGAATTATCTTAAGTTCCTAACCTGAGTAAAATGGAAGCAAGGGTCGAACCCACAGGGACTCAGATTACTCGTATTTAAATAATATTACTAAGTTAAAGGGGGGTTTATGATTGATTTATCTAAACTAATATGCAAACTGAAAAGTAAATATGATTGTAAATAACAAATATGAGAAAAGCGTGTTCAACTAGTTAAATCCATCATAGATATGCTTATTGATCATTGAATCTCTTGATTCTTAATTCCCTTGAATAATCTATTGTGGATTATACTCCTACTAAGAATTATGACCCAAACTTCAATTCTAGTTGAAAGAACTAACAGTCTAAACAACCCTAATCATTTAACAACCTAAAACAACGTCTAGATTTAATTAAACGACAACTTTACGAGTCAAGTTATCAATAGAAACAAACACTTAGAGCAAACAGACATCTAAGTTATTTGTGGATTTATTCCCTTCTACAACTTAATAGCACGAATGGGTCTAAACAATTATAGATGCTACTTTATGTAATCAACCCCGAACGGACATTAATCAGATTAGTTGTAAATTAACCTAGAAATTCTATTAGGTGATCAAGCTAACAAAATCCTAGAATAATTCTGATTCAATTAAGCACATGAAATAAAGCCTATTCAAGTTGTTGAGAATCAATCAAACCTCACAATAGTATGCAATCTATGATTTCAATAACTAGTCAAACACAAAGGATTTAGCAATGCATAATTAAATTAAAGAAAAACTTACAAGAGGTTCAAAGGTGGCTCTTTTGAGAAAACTCTCTCCAAAACCCTAGCCTCCAAAAGTATGATTAAAGTTGTGAAAGAGAAACTAAAAACAAGGTTTAAATACCTTAAGATATCCAAAAATCAAAATATCCCGAAATACAATCAAACACGTCGGTCAAGATCTATCTTAAGCCCATCTCGAAGCCCAAAACTCGCGGCCCAACATCTCCGTTGAAAGACAGACGGCGCGGTCTCATCCTTGTGTAGCGCGGCCGCGCACACTGTGTTCTAGCCCGCGGCACTTCTTGGTTCAGCATTTCAGGCGACACTTCAGAGGCTGTTTTCACCCTCTTCAAGTTGGAATTTGGACTCGGAGTAAAAATATGAATTGTAGCTCTTCGAGTTAGCTTTCCAGTGATAGCAAATTCATCTTCATCCGAGCATTGTAGCTCCCAAACCAAGCATTTCAAGATAGAGGTGTCAAAACAAGTCTCCAATGCATAGCCCGGATTTATGCGTTCTTTTCACAAAAGCTCTAGGGCCTTGGATCTTTTGATCTTCACTTGTATCACTCTAGGATTCCTCAAACTCCACCATAGTCCCCTAAGATCCATCTCGTCCACGCTTGTTTACCTAAAGATCTGCAAAACCGAACGAAACAAGCGCAAAACCCGAATTTCCTAGAAAACCTAAAAACCTAAGAACTAGACTAAACTAAACTAAAACCATGCAAAATAAACATAAATATGCATCCTATGTAACACCCCTATTTTACAACATTGAGTATTACCGCCAGTGACCTCGGATTTTACCGTCCAAAGTCACCCAAGGCTTTTAAAATGATATTGAACACTTAAAATGCGGAAGTTAACATTTAATTAAATGTATTAAAGACGAAATTGACCAAAATCGGAATTTGTATTTATTGATGAGAACTTTCGTTCATTACATTGAGAGTCGTTTTACAAATGATGTAGCGGCAGAAAATAAAACCCGTATTAAAAAGGGTTAAAAAGATGTATTTAGAAATACATGTATATTTCTCCAAGACAAATCATATGATGATGATTTGCTTGGTTAAAATAGAAGAGGTGTACTATCTTCTAAATGCCTTGCTCTTATGAGAATTCCTTCCTTCCTTCGATGTCGTCTTGCCTTGACCTTCAATCCTCGCCTAACGTTTCTTGAACCTTCTAGACTCTGTCTTCAAAACTTCGGTGTACATTCCTATAGTCTGGCATTTGTCGCGAAGGGCGAGAAATACCAGGCAAAAATGCAGAAGTGGGGAATTAGTCTAAGGAGACTAAGCAAGCGGGAACGGAACTTCCCAATGGTATTTCGGTAATTTATCAATATCGAGAGAGATATTATCGGGTTGTGTTTAAGGTATGGCTTGTGTATGTGGGTTTTAACGGTACGAAGGAGAGCGTATCTCAAGTGGAGATAGCTCGATAATCGAGAGAAGAGCTACTAGATTGTAGACTTCTTTTAGAATCGAAAGTATGTTGGGAACGTTATTAATTCATACAAGTTGAAAACCTCTCGCGCCCTGAGCGGACCGAGAGCCGGATCGATCATTTGAGATCGGTCCGATTTTGATGTCTTTTAAATGTGCATTGGGCACTTATCTCATATAGTGACGAAAATATTCGATTTCGTTAATGATTTTTAAAAAGGGGGTGGGGGCTCAGATGCCCGATCCACTAAGCGATTATCAATAATAGTAACTTTATAAAAATACTTTTTACATGGTTTCTCACCATTATTTAATATAAACCATGTCTTGCAACTATATCATAATATGAAATAAGGAATTATCAATAATACTTTATTTAATTGGTTTATCTCCTCTTTTCTACTAACAAGATCTCAACTAAATTTTTTATTAAATTACAACTTGTAGGCTAACAAATATTATGAGATCTATTTAATTTATTAAAATGATTTAACCTTCTTATTCTACTAACAATATCTTAACATAATATTTTTATTATATCAAAACTTGTACTTTAACCCATATTTAAATTGTTTACTCATACTAACAACTATTTTAATAACACATGAATTATTTAAATTAATAAACATTAAAAAGGGATTTAATTTTTATACCCTAAGATCTTGTATCCTGTATTACAGAATAGAGAGGAGGAGGAGGCAGGGGCGTGCAGCGGCGACACCAGGCGGGACGGCGGCGACTCCAAGGGGCGGCGGTCGGTGCGGCGGCTTCCAGGCGGGGCTCCGGTGGCTGGTGGTGGCCGGCGGTGCACACAAGGGAGGAAGGAAGGCTCTTTGGTGGAGCTTTGAATGGGAAAAACTAGAACTTTAGGACTGATTTTTGAACTAAAATTGAGAGAGTTTGCTAGTAGAGAGGTGGATTAAAGAATTGTGTGAGTTTGGAGGAGGTTGGAGCTCCTTTAAATAGGCAAAGGGGGCAAGCTTCTCAATCCATGGAAATGGAAGTGCACCAATGGAGAAGAAGAAGATGATCATCTATTGGGCACAAGTGTGCTAGTTTGATGGTGATGAGTGATGATGCAAGGAACTTGGTCTTGCAAGCAAAGGAGAAGGAAGAGGAGCATTCAATGGTGAAGCGTCAAATCAATCAACATCAATTTGACTTGTTTGGAGAAGAAGAGAGAATAGAATAGTTTAAAATTGAAAGTGTTGTAATTTGGGTAGATGAGTTACATTGGCATAGTGGATTTGGAGTGTGTGTGTGGGAAGGGGAGACGCAAGAGGTCTCGGGTTCAAGTCCTGGCTCTTGGCTCCTTTTTATTTAAATTCCCTTGTACTTATTTTTAGTCTTGTACACTCTCTTTATTTAATAATTTCGAATTTTATAAAAGCCTTATTTTTATTTGAATGCTTTTATGCCTCCATAATCCTTCATAATATATTCTTGAATTTATTTATTTAAATTATTTAAGTTCTCTTGTTATAGAGAAAAAGGATTATAAACTATATTACACTGGTTTTTACAACCTTGGAACATTGCGGATATTATTTTTATAATTTATTAAGATAATTATAAAAATAATTAAACTCTCTTTTTATGAGAAAATATTTAACTAAATATCCGACTTGCTTAATATATTTAATAAAAGTCTTTATTGTCATTGTGGTAAACTTTTATAACCTTTCTTAATATAATATGAAATTATAAAGACTATTAAATTCTCTATTTTAGAGAAAAAAATTTATTGAAATAAGTTATCCAATTTATTTTATTTAGAATTTAGCGGATATTACATCCTAAGCTACACCTATATGCAAGCTATCACAAAGTTGACGAAACAGAGGAGCAAGTCGAAGTCGAAAAGCGCGGGTTAGCTTCGAATTACGCGGCCGCGCATTCTGGTGACAACTAGCGTAATCTGGACGATAGTGGAAATTCGACCTCCGATCTTCTGAACGGTTATGTGCCTGTCCCACCTTTCCCTGAGGCCTTAAAAGAAACCCGGAAGTTGAAAAGAAACAAGGAGCTATTCGAGATCTTTAGTACATGCAAAGTGAACGTCCCGTTATTGAAATTGATCAAGAGTGTACCTCGATATGCCAAGTTTTTGAAGGAGTTGTGCACTCTAAAGAGGGGTCAAAAGGAGAAAAGCAAGAAGCAAGTCAAAGAAAAAGAACATGTGTCTGCTGTGTTTCAGAAGCGTTTGCCTGAGAAGTGCAGTGACCCGGGCATGTTCACCATTCCTTGTATGATCGAAAGCACCAAGGTGAATGAGGCTCTAATTGATTTAGGTGCATCGGTCAATGTCTTGTCTTACTCTTTATATGAGAAACTCGACGTGGGACCTTTGAAAGAGACTCGAACCATTGGTTAGTTAGCTGATCATTCCATTGTCCGGCCCAAAGGAAAACTTGAAGATGTGTGGGTTACGGTGGACTCCTTGACATTTCCGGCTGATTTTCTGATATTGGACATGGGACTGGGAGATGGAAAAGCATCTATGTTGCTAGGACGACCATTTTTGAAGACCGCTAATACAAGGATTGACATTCCACAAGGCATACTGAAGATGGGATTCGATGGGAAGGAGATCGAATTCCATAGCTCAAATTTGATTAAATTAACCTAGAATTATGGATTAAATTTGATTAAATTATTCTAGGTAGTGGGGGAAGAGAGTGTTTGAGTGATTTACTTGCTTAATCCTACATACATTGCTGTGGTTGTCCTTGTCGGGACAACAAAATTGTGTTTGGTTTGTTTTTGTGGTGTTTTGTGCAGGAAATTGTTGAATTTCTACAACCATGGGGCGTAAGAGAATTAGACCTGATGGTGCATCTTCATCCCGAGCTGCTAGTCGGGGTGTGCATTTGGTTCCTCCTACTGTGGAGGGAGAGCGCACTCCAGAAAGTTTTGGTTTCAGCCTGAACACGCTTAACCACAGGATTAGATTTGATCTTTAAAAGGATAGAGAGTGGAAAGCTACAAGGTTCATTGTGTAATACCACGATAATTTATAAGGAATTGAGAATCCCGATCCGATTCTACGATCCATAACATGCGAAATGATCCACGATCCCAAGTAGGATCTTATTGGAGTAGGATCTTAAATGATTTAGAATACAATCTCGACCCGGTCCCGATTTTACATACGATTTTAACGATCCCACAAACGATTCTAACGATCCTATAAAATGACAATTTTAACTATATATTATTAATATTTTTACGATTAACATATCATTTCCGTTAAAATAGTTAACTAGTCCATCGTACAACATTTTTAATAATCAAATTAATAAGGTTTATCATTTTCTTACTTCATACATAACAAAATATACAATCTATAAGATTATTCTTGCATACTTTTAGTTATAATGTAGGATCTTACGATTCAGCGATCCGATCTTACGATCCGATCCAAAATACCCCCAACGATCCAACCTAGAATCCCGATCCTGATAACCTTGGTGCTCCCCATGTCAACAAGAGCTTTTCCTTTTCTAGGTTCGAGTGAGGACAAAGAACTCAGAAGTTAAGCGTGCATGAGTGAGAGTAGTACCAAGATGGGTGACCTCCTGGGAAGTCCTCGGGTTGGCATGAGATAGCGCTTCTAAAGGCCTTGGTTCTTACAAATGGTATCAGAGCCGACTCTGGGTTACGAGTTAGCTTGGCCCGGTGGGCGGTCACTCGATCCGGGGGGCGGTCCTTAGGCCCAAGCCTTTAGAAGCGCTATCCCATGTCAACCCGAGGACTTCCCAAGAGGTCACCCATCCCGGTACTACTCTAAGAGCTCTTGTTAACATGGGTAGCACCTCAATCCCTTATAAATTATCGGAGTGTTTCAATCTCCCCCACTTAAACACTTGACGTCCTCATCAAGGCCCAAGCACCGCCCTCTGGGTCGAGTGACCACCCACCGGGCCAAGCCAACTCGTAACCCAGAGTCGGCTCTGATACTATTTGTAAGAACCAAGGCCTTTAGAAGCGCTATCTCATGCCAACCCGAGGACTTCCCAGGAGGTCACCCATCTTGGTACTACTCTCGCTCCTGCACGCTTAACTTCTGAGTTCTTTGTCCTCACTCGAACCCAGAAAAGGAACAGCTCTAGTTGACATGGGGAACACCTCAATTCCTTATAAATTATCGTGGTGTTACAATCTCCCCCACTTAAGCACTTGACGTCCTCGTCAAGGCCTAAGGACTGCCCCCCGAGTCCAGTGACCACCCACCGGGCCAAGCCAACTCGTAACCCAGAGTCGGCTCTGATACCATTTGTAAGAACCAAGGCCTTTAGAAGCGCTATCTCATGCCAACCCGAGGACTTCCCAGGAGGTCACCATCTTGGTACTACTCTCGCTCCTGCACACTTAACTTCTGAGTTCTTTGTCCTCACTTGAACCCAGAAAAGGAAGAGTTCTTGTTGACATGGGGAGCACCTCAATTCCTTATAAATTATCGTGGTGTTACACATTGATTGGGATTTGATGGATGCCCTTGGATTGTCACCTCTTCTAAGGGAAATTGCTGAATTTGTGGAATGGGACAATTTTTACGGTTGGCTGAACCCACTTTCAAGGGCTTGACACTTTAATTTTTGAGCTCCTTCGAAGTTGATTTTAGAGGTGATGGAGAATGTAAATTTCTTTTGGGAGGTGTAAGGAGGAGGATGACTTTGAGACAAGTCAATCTTGTTTTTGGTTTATGCAATTATCCGCGGAATGATATTGTCTTGAATGAGAATGGAGCTGGATGGCTAATCATAAATTTTGGAAGTCCATAACAGGGAGATTGACTTATGAACCTACTAAAGAAAAGGCGTCTCCTATCACTCATCCGACCATCAGAGTCTTCCAGAGATTCATTGCTTGCACTATTAATGGGAGGGGTGATGGTGGAAACAATTGCCCAAAGAAGGATGTAGTTGTATTGGGTGCTTGTTTGAAAAAGAGGAAGCTAAACATGGGTGCAATGCTTATGCACCATTTGGTACATGTTGGAAATAACGGTAGTGGAGACATTTGCATTGGAGGGATTTTGACACATTTGGCCAGGCACTTTAGAGTTGATCTTAACAGGCGAGTGGTCGACATCCCACCTCTGGCCATGGATTTCACTATGTTCAGTAGGATGGGTGCCTTGTACAAGTACAGAAAATCTTTTTATTGGGTAATTGAGGACACAAAAAAGGTGATGAAGCTCCCTAATGAAAGAAGAGTCAAAATTGGGAACAATCCGGATAATTGGTTTATTGAAGTTCAGGAAGGAGACTTGGATCTGAGTGATGTGAGAGTCCCTGCTCGGGGTAAGAAGAAGGCTCAAGTTAGAGCCCAAGAAGAATCTGATGAAGAACAAGGAAATGATGAGGATTTTGTGATGACTGAAGAAGGAGATGAAGAATCTGAGGAAGAGTTTGAGGAAGAGGAACAACGACAGTTTGATACATCTTTGCCTTCTGGGAGTGATACTCACTACTCTGATGCTCAGTTTAATCAGATGATGAGACAGATGCAGGTGGATAATGCACAACGGTACAATGACATGTCATCTCACATTGATCAGAGTTACCAGAACATGAGAGGTTATGTGGATGAGCGCTTCACATCTTTCCAGGCACGCCAAGATGAGCAATTCAGATTGCTCAATGATCGATTGGATGGATGGAGTTCGACTGCCTATCCACCACATCAGTACTATCCTCAGTACGCTTTTCTAGATCCTCCTTATCCTCAGTTTCCAGCTTATATTCCGCCTCCTACTGAGTATCCACCGTCGCCGCCACCACAGGATTTCCCACCGGACTACCCAGATAGTTAGATCTTTGTGAGTATTTCTCTTCTCTTTACTTTTTACTATACTTTGGGGACAAAGTATGTTTTAAGCATGGGGGAAGGGAATTACTTTTGCATTTCATATAGTTGTATTAGATTATGCATATTAAAATTTTTGCATGCATTGATTAAAATCTTGAAAAATGAAAAAAAAAACAGAAAAATTTGAAAAAAAAACAAAAATATTGCATTTAGGTTCATATTTCCCCATTGTTTGATTCCTATTGTGTTTCTATGTTAAGTATGAGTCCTAACCCATGATTTGCATGATATGTTGAAGTTTATATGATATGAGCATGATCATTGATTATTTACCTTGACTATAGGACTGAGCATGTGTATTTAGCTTGAGTTTTAGATTCATTCTAAAGTTCTAGACAACAATTTGCCTTGTGAGATTTTTAGCCTTTCATGATTATTTGTTCTCTGTCTTGAGTGTATCACCATGATTATCTAGCTCTAGAACTTGCGTGTAGACTCTTTTTCAAGACTGCTTTATATGATTGAATGCATGACATTAAGATGATTGAGGCAATGTTTCTTTATAGCCTATTATTTCCCTTCTTACCTTACAAGATCCATGTTTTTGACACCCCTATTTTTTTTGAGCTTTAAGCCTATTTTTATTAGCTCCACAAAATGATCCTTAGCCTAATAAGCTTGACCCATCCGGGATATAGGACTTTAGGTTGTGTTTCTGTTTTGTGTGAGTTTTGGTATAAGTATGGGGGAAGTTGAAGAAAAAGGTGGAAAAGAGGAAATACAACTCTTTTGTGCAAAGTGAAAAATGAAGGTGAAAAGTATGTTGCAAAGAAAGAAAAAAGTTGAGTTTAAATGTTAGTAATCTTCATGAGTGAAAAAGAAAAGAGTTTAAAAAGAGGAAAAAGTGGAAAAGAAGAAGTAAGAAACGAAGAGCGTTGATGAGTAATGGAGTTGGTGAAGGAAGTTGGGAAGCATTATGAAAAGTGAAGTGTGTTGGTTTTTGGTTTAGGATTAGTTCTTTATCCCGGATTTAGCACCACATGACTGAATATTATCCCTTCCAAATTTCTCTTTACCTTGGCCCCATTACAAACCTTAAAAAGACCTCATGATTTTTGTTGTGTATTTAATCCACAACGGTGGAGAATTAGGACGCTGATGCAAGCTTATGGTAGTCTAGTTTTCATGGTTGATTTTTGAGTGAAACACATACCCTTAAACACTTGAGAGTGAGAGTGCAAACTCATTTACCTTGGTGAGGTCTAGAATGAATGAATGATCTTTGCTCTTTGCTTGTTATAATACCTGCTAGGAAGTCTTGGTCGGGTTTTGATTATATGTTGAAATGCTCGTTTGATTATGAGATGGATGCATGATTGCATTTCTGTGGTGTGTTTTGGATTTATGTCTTGCTTGAGGACAAGCAACGGTTAAGCATGGGGGAATTTGATAGCTTGCATATAGGAGTAGTTTAGATGCATGTTTTATGTAAGTTTTAGCTAGTTTTAGATTGGTTTTTGTTTAGTTTCTAGGATTATGTGTTGTTGGGTAGATTGCGCTTGTTTGCTCGGTTTTGCAGGTTTTTAGGTTTATGAGCAAAAGCGGGACGAGTTCTAGTTGATCATGGTGGTGGTTAGAAGAGTTGAAGTGAGCTAGGAGGTGGTGCAAAGGAGCGTTGAAGAGTCAAAGTGAAATAACAAACAAAAGAGGAAATACGCCGCTTGCAATCGAGGGATGCAACCCGAGCAATTTCAACAGGAACTGAATGCGCGGGTTGGGGAGTGAAAGCACGACCGCACAATCTGGGGTGCAACCCGCGCAATCCGGAATTTCACGCTGATGTTTGGGCCGACATTTGGGCTTGGCTTTTTGGGCTTGGTTGTTTATTTGTCCGAATATGTGCTTATTTGTAGGGCTTGGAGGATTGTTTTTGAAGACATATTTAAACTCTTGTTAGTCTATCTTTTATCATAATTTTAATCATACTTTTGGAGGCTAGGGTTTTTCTCTCTAGAGGCAAACTTTAAACCTTTGTAAGTTTTTCTTAATTTTAATTATACATTGCTAAATTTCATTGTGTTTGGCTAGTTATTGAAGTCATGATTTGCATATTGTTGTGAGGTTTGATTGATTCTCAACAAACTTGAATAGAGTTTATTCCATGTGCTTAATTGAATCTAAAGTAGGGTTTTGTTAGATTGATCACCTAATTGAATTTCTAGTTATAACTGAATCTGATTAATTACCGGTCGGAGTTAATTTGATCAAGAGTATACTTTAATCAATTTAGTACCGGTTGGACTATTTGGTTAAAGAAGGGAATAAATTCACAAGTTACTTAGATGTCTGGTTGCTCTGAGTGTTTGTTTCTATTGATAACTTGAATCGTTTTGTTGCTGTCTAATTGAATCTAGAAGGTCTTCTAGGTTGTTAGATGATTAGGGTTGTTAGATTGGTAGTTCTATCAACTAAATCTTAAGTTTGGGTCATAATCCACAATAGATTATTCAAGTGAGAAGAGAATCAAGAGAATCGATGATCAACAAATCAATGTCATGATGGATTTAACTAGTTGAACACGCTTTTCTCTCATATCTTACAATAAACTTTTGCATTCATATTTACTTTTCAGTTTGCATATTAGTTTAGATAAATCAATCATAAAACCCCCTTTGGTTACTTGGCATTCAAGTAATAACACACATATACGAGTCCTTGTGGGATCGACCATTGCTTACCATTCTACTCGGATTGGTTAAGTTAGGATTCTTTGATAGGTAAACGACTGAAAAATACCTCATCACCCTTACCCCTCCGCGTGTTTCACAATCTCCATTGGGCACGGTTGAGGATATTACGAGGGATGTTGATACGACCCATCAAGTTTAGATGGTTGCTCAGATCGACGACGCTGTCCCTAAGATGGACCCTACATTGACACATCCGGCTGTTTTAGATACTAATATGCACGATGATGAGATTTACTGTGCCATCTCCTCACGCTACTGATAGTCCAGCTCCTCCTCGCGCTACCGATAGTCCACTTGGGTCGACCCCGCCTCCCGCATCTAATCCGAGGACGAACCCTGTTCTTGTGGTCCAGCACGTACCGCCCCCAACAGAGGAGGTTTCGGCTGCTCCAACTCCGGCTGACGAGATGTGGAAGTCTGGAGGCCCACGATTATAGACCTCCTTCGGTCGTACCCGACTCATGTAGTAGAGTCGATATGGAGGTGGATACTTGCGAAGTTGGAGGCCCGTGAGGGCGTCGTTATAGAGGATAGTTTGGTAAGTGTAATACCGGTTTATTTTAGCTTAATGTTTGATATGATTGAATAGCGTTATTGTGATTTTGAATTTTTTGTTTCAGTGGCGCAAGGTCATTAGGGCTCACTCACGATCGGTGGATTGGCCGGAGATTCAGCCGCATATGATTGAAGAGCCGAGTACGTGGTGGAGTATTGTACAACAAACCGGTCTGGGATGGCTAGCGACCTTGAAATACGGAGGATCGGATCATGCTATCGTTACAGCTTTTGTGGAGCGTTGGCATCTTGAGACCAACAACTTCCACTTCCCATGGGGCAAGATCAAGATCCCCCTTCACGATGTCCATCAGATATTAGGGATACTGATTGATGGAGACACTGTGGTGAGACAAATTTCTAGCGCTGGGGATTTCCAGAGTCGTGTCATGGAGATGTTGTCGCTCACTCCTCAGCAGTACCGCCAATATAAGACCTCCATACCGAGTAAGGATCTCCAGGCTATCATACTTCAGATGATTGCAGATGGGCGGGACCCACAACACATAGTGTATGCGTACTTGTTGTGGTTGCTTAGCCAGAATTTATTCTGTGACAAGAGCACCAACAAGGCGAGAACTATATATTTACAGTGTTTGATGGATCATGGTGTTAGGAGTAGATTCGCATGGGGTGTTGCGGCATTGGCGTGCATATACCGCCATTTGGGCATTGCATCTCGCCAGGGGTCAGCTGGATTGGGAGGATGCATGCTCATTCTGAAGGTATAATAGTATTCTGTTTAAGTTTTAGGTGTTGTACAATTTTTGTTATTTCGGTACTCATTTTAATTTAATTTTACAGGCTTGGATATAGGAGTACTTTAGACATTTTCGTGGGCATTCAGTGTTGAATTTGAATGCTTTGATGGACGAGCGAGCGGGTGCCCGAGATAGGAATGACCACCCATCATGGCTGAAGAAGCCGGAGCGCTTGGAGGATATTCGGAGGGTTATGGACAAGATTCTTGCTGATGAGGTAAAAGTGTTAATAGTTTCACATATTACTTCTTATTGAGTTGTAATGCAAATTATTTTTTCGAGATGCAAGTTTGTTGGGTGCCTTGGAACCGAGACCTAGATTTTGAGATGGGGTATCGGATTTCTAGGTATTGAGGAGTTCTGCATTGGTTCGATATTTTTGAGCCATACCATCCCGAGAGATGTCTGCGTCAGTACTATCGTGTGCAGACGACTCCCCCGGATCCGATTGTGCCGCGTGTAGTCGCACGTACAAGGGAGATAAACACTTATAGTCTTGTGTTCCAGAATCAAGACTTGTATTGGAATGAGCGGTAAGACCACCTAATTGACCTCCAACAGCATGCCATGGCTCGGTATCCTTGGCAGGCGGACCCTTCACATGTTGACTGGTTCGAGGGAGTGACACATCCATATATAGATCCTAGATCACGCCGTCAGAACCGTCCTTGGGAGCCCGCTGCACATCCTGCAGTTATGGTGGACGTTACTGTGGTATGTTTATATGTAAGACAAAGTTTTGTGTGCAATTATATTCGTTTGTACTGTGTTGTATTTAATGTGTTCAATAAATTGTGCAGCGGGCGGAACAGGCAGTTGGATGCGCACTAGAGGCTTTAGAGGGAATGCCCATGGATCATGCCGCCACTACTAAACAAAGGATATTTTATCCCCGGTGTTTTTTGAAATACATCCCTTATATAGGCTAAAACAAGCCAGGGATAAATGTTGAGGGTATAATAGGTCTAATATCCCTGATATATGGAAACACGCCAGGAATATTAGGTATGCTTCATTGGAGGAAGAAACCAACCTATTATCCCTGATGTATGGAAACACGCCAGGGATATTAGCCCCGGTCCCTCAAATGAAAAACCAACCTAATATCCCTGATGTTTTCAAACACGCCCGGGATATTAGCCTAGATAATATTTGAGCTTTCAAAAAACATGTCGGGGATATTTGATAATTTTAATCCGGGATATTAGAATTTGTCCCAATTTTTTATTATCTCGAATGTGACTAGATCCGGGATATATTGCTTTATTTTTATTTTCTTATTACGTTTTGTTTGGTTTCCCAGAACACCCTGTATACATATTTGGCTCATTTTAAATCACATAACAAATTCCTCAATAAAGTTGATCACATTAAACTTCAAATACATCATCAATACAAACCATACTTATCATCCAAACAACAATACCAAAACATATTTGCCTAATGTCCTTAAACTAGTAGACCACACTATATAATAGGCCTTAGAGCAACTAGAAAAAAACCTTCTGAGGAGTTGATAAAGTGAAGAGAAAAACTTGCAATTCAAAGTGAAGAGGTTGCCATGACTGTCCCACAACCACGAGCACAAGCGTTGAACAAAGCGTAACAAGGTTCCCATGAATTCTACAAGAAGTAAAAGTGATGCTAGTTTAGACTTCAAAAGTGACTGATCAGGGCAACAACTATAAAAGATCATGTAAACTTTCCCATGCCAAAATCAAATATATATAACCTAATCAAGAAGAAGTTTTGGGGATGAATGAAGTTGGAGTTCAAATCCCTCTCTGTTCATTATTCACCAAGAAAGACACAAATATCAACACACACTATATGCATTACCATGGTGATGCTGCACCTATTACATGCAATAATCGAGGCAATTTATGTTTCATTTAGAGTTTTATAGGTGGTAAAATGGGTCTATTGATGTGCAACAGGCTGCTGCATGTGGAAGCAACTAGCTTTTAGTAAGGAATAGCAATTAAGAAATAACATTTAGTAATTCAAGATTAGAAGAGTGCTAGTTGGATCCTCAACTTCTTCTATGAAATAATTAGTCATCGACTACACTGGCATTATGCATCACTTGATAAACATATGGTAGTATGGTACATTGGGTTTGGTAAACGAGTGTTCATCTTGTTGTCTCGTTTGAAAACTAGGCATAGACAAATCTGATCTTAACATATATGCAATGCCACTAAGGTTAATTTTATACCTATTTCTAATAATTAATCTTTCAAAACGAGTGTTCATCTTGTTGCCTCATGAATTCTCAATCCAATGCAGAAATAAAACCAGATCAGCTAAATAATAAATTCAATCCTTGACAAAAACTTGATTTTTTTACCTTATGTAAGGGTAAGCAAATGATCCAACCACTCCTTCCGAATTCCATCAATATGTTCATGTGTGTAAGTTGTCTTAGAGTCAAACACCTGGAAAATGAAACATAATATACAAAGTACATGTATCAACCTAATTTAGTGGAAAAAATAACTTTATTTATAAAGCGTTGAGCCATACACTAAGAGTGATAACATCAGCTTTTTTGCATAGTATATCCTTCATAAACTTCAACATATAATATCCACAATCAATCTCATCCTTTTGAAGTGGACACTGGAAGTAACAATAATTTAGGATTCAAGTTATATATAAAGATAAAGCGATATATGTAAAGCAGAGAGGCAATAATTTAACCTTTAGTTCATGCAAATGAGCTTGTCTTCGAGGAGTTCTTTTGCCTAACTTGGCATATTTGAGTTTATAGCTCCTATTATTAAAAAAATCAGTAGTAACCATACGAAATATAAGAACATTGATCTGATTTTTATATTAAATAGGTACTTACAAGTTAACTAATGCATCTTCATCTTTCTCTCTTTTTCCATGTCGTGGATCAATCCAGTATGCATATCCCAAGTGAGGATTCATCAATATCAACACCCAATGATACCTATATAAATATGTATTTATTTACTTATGTGTTCATCAAAATGTAAACCAAACCAAAAAAACATAAATAATCAATTACCGAAACTGATATGGTGCGACATAAATTTTTCCTTTGACGTCACCTTCCATGCAATCTGAAATATAAGTAGCCCTTTGTTCGACAGTACGAGCAATCAGAGAAATTTGAGTCGAACATAGAAGCTTGAACTTGTCTTCAATAGCATTACAATGAGTCTCAAACAAATATCTATATTACAACCATCGAGAGAATTAAAGAGGTAGGTTAGGATTTTAAAGCTCAACTCCATTGACAAAAAAAACTGAGAAGACTATTGCTATTTTGGACAAAAAAACAGAACTCTCAGCCACTTGTCAGAGTTTACATGAATTCCAAATCAAATTCTAACTACTTGCATTGGCATGAGAAGACTAATCTCTTCCACTCAATCATCAAAATTCTTGCTCTAACAAAAGGGAAATATGTCTTGGACAGATATTGTAGGAAAACCCATGAAATGAACTAAAGGAAAATCTGTCTTGGACTGAAAATACAAGAAAATTCAGAAAATATGTTTTGGACTGATAATATAGGAAAATCTTTCTAAGGGTTACAAAAGTTGGCCACTAGAACCAATTTATAGCATATCTACAATATCATTTCACAACCACTAGAACCAATTTATATCATTTCCTTTACTTGATTTATTCATAAGTAAGAAACCCAAAGAGGCAACTAAGACAACATAACAAGGACAACATAACATGGGAAGTAAAAGGTTTGTACTAGCTCTATTATCTTCAAAATTAAAAGCAATCCCATTAAATGAGAGAAGAAACTAACTTCTTAAACTCCATTTTCAACTCTCCCTGAGCTGGAACCATTAGACAGCAGACATAACATTCACATGGCAAGAACATGGAATTTTTTTAGCAGAATACAAATGAATATTCATACACACCAAGTATGACATAACATTCACATGGCAAGAACATGGGGTTTTTTGCATTTTTCATGACTAAGCTTTTCGCTATTCAAACAAGCAGGGCATATATAGCAATGTCTCGAGTATTGTTCATTTAACCAAGCTGAGTTTATCTTTTCATTTAACTAGGGATAATAATCCATGGTATAAAAAATCAAAGTATAAAAAAAATCAAATACTCTTCTAGCACATGTAAAGAGTAAAGCAACACAATCACCAACTTCAATGATGTTAGATTATTTATGGTAACCTAATTTTCATTTAATCTGATAAGGATTCTACTGAGTGCACTATTTTAAGTCATGCATTACTAAGAGCGCATTTAAGATTGAGGTTATACACAAAATTAAATTTCCACAAAGTTATAGTACAAAATTCTCAAGAGCATTTAATTTCCACAAAGTGCATACACAAAATTAAACTGCATTAATTTGAACGTAATATACTACTAGTTATTGAATTAATCACAATTAAGGCCCATTTAAGATTGAGGTTATACATCAATTGTTCATGGAGTTGATTAAGGGTGCACTAAATTCTAGGTGGTTATAGTGTGTATATTAGAAAATAAAAGTGAGGAATATGCAAGGCCAAAAGCAAGCTGATAGGAGCTTGCTGTAGTTTGTTACAAAAAGACCTCTAGGACAAAAAACATCAGGTCGTGGTCAAGAGTGCCTTTTTAGCAAAACCCAATTACCCACAAACATATGTGCATTGTTCAATTCAATAGAAGAATTACTCATTGAATGAATAGGATAATCAACTTAGTTATCAGTCAATAGTTCTTTTATTCTCAAACTAGGATTTTGAGAATGAAGCTAAATACAGTCTCATATGTGTGACCACATCAAAAGTCACACCATGAATCAATGATCACTAATAGAAAAAAGCAACAGAAAGGAAACAAAAAATACTACATTACACCACATTAGAACACTGATGCAGGATCAGGACGAATGGTTCGTCGGGCTCAGTTCAGTGAACCTAATGATTCCTAAAATAACCTTTTCAGCTGAAAGGATCTCTATGCTTTTTATGGGAAAGCAACTAGCAATTCAAATCACTCTTATTACCACCAATTCGAATATAATTTTAACTGTTTAATACGCAGTTTCTACTGGTTCACAAAATAGATGAAAACTTTCATCCCCTTGTTACTGTTTAATATGCAATTTTAACATTAAAGCTTCCCATAGACACTTTGTCTTTTGTGCATCAACCATTCCACACATCAAAGTATTCCTCTAATTTCCAATTCAGCTATACAATTCAATGTTCAAACACAAGAAGTCCAAGATTTGGGGATGGAGTCTTACCTTTCAAAACAGATCGAATAGCTCGGGTCTCCTGATTGAGTTCCTTAGAAGGTGCTTCAAAAACCCACCACTATCTTGTTTTCTCTGAACTTGGAAAAACACTCAACGAACTCAGACGCCACTCCCACACCGGACCACCGAAAAAGCAGACACGGGACGCCGCCCAAACACCACGTTGCCGCTCTCGTCTCTGAGCCTCGTCGCCACCCAAACACCGCGTTGGTTGCCACTCTCGTCTCAGATGCGCGTTGACGCTCGCACCACCGCACCCACCCTGGATTGATGATGAGGGAGTCAGAGATTGATAAGGGAACTCCGAATTGATGAGGGAGAAGCTGATTTTCTCCGAACTTATTTCCAAGATCGAATTCTCAGAGAGATTTTTGATGAGGGAGAAGCAGGTTTCTAACTTAGGTTTTTTTTACCGAGCGCTCAATTTTGACTGTGTCGCGCTCACTCACGCCTCTTTTTTTACTTTACAGACCATATATCCCTGATTTGATATATCCGGGATATTTAATATAATTTTTTATCCCTGGCGTGTTATTTTTTATCACCGCCCGAGATATTTGATTTCGAACCATTAAGTAATATACTATCATTTATCCCGGGCGTGTTAAAATCTAACCGAGATATTTGAATTTATTGACGAAAAAAAAAGTTAAAATATTTTTTCTAATTTTTTATCCCTAGTATATAGCACCCGTGATATCATATCAAGAGATAAAATATCACTTTTGTAGTAGTGTGCTAGGCCATACTTATTGAGCATTTTAGTTGCCGGTGTTCCGCCCCTACCTCCATCCGTGAGTAGGCCGTTTAGGGATTCTCAGTACGTTCGCGGAGAGGGCAGCGGGCTTTGTCGTGTTTGGTGAGGGTAGTAGTACAGGGTGCGTTGGTGGTCAGGATAGTAGGAACGAGGGTGATGGTGAGGGTACCGGGTCTATGGATGGTGCTGGAGGTGAGGACACCGGGCCTAGCGATGGTGATGGAGGTGAGGGCATCGAGGACGGGGAGTCTTAGTTTATTTAGAATTGAAGTATATTATTGTATGTGCCATTATCTTCATGATAATATAATTCATGTTTATATAAGTTTTTTGTTATATATGGCATTATTTTGAGGGCAAATGAGTTGAATTACCGTTTCCATGTTTCTGATAAATTTGTAACCTTGAATTGGATGTCCATCCTTTTGTGAGATTATCCATTGATGCAGTTTGGATGAAAACTTTTTAAGTGTTATCAGAAAATTAATCTAAATTGCATGCATTGTTCTTATAATTTTTCTTAGATGCTTCTCTATTGATTGAATTGGATTTTATGATTCCACAAGTTTTTGTTTGTTTATGATGTCTATATGAAATAGGCAGCTCTATGTTCCATAAGGATCATAAAGATAGTTCCTGACCTGGCGGAGAACTTCGTATGAATGACATCCTTGCACAGGTCAGTTGGCAAATTTCTCTCTCTACAAATGCACTGAATGCTACTCCTTACTTAGATGGTAACACTCTCTTATGATGTTTATAAGAACTAACATTTTGAGATTCTGTTTTGATTTCTTTGTCTTACTCAGAATTTAAGGTAAGGTTTATTGGATTGTTGGGGCCTTGTTTCAGTTCCATGCATTTTAAGCTTGCTATGAGGTTGGTGACTATTGATTGACCTTAATTTCTATTGTTTCTAAAGATGAAAATATCAGTAGTAGTTAGTTCTTAATGTTCATTTTGTTTGTACTACAGAATATTGGAGCCCAAGATCAATTTTCCCGAGTTTGAACAGCAAGATTTCAATGCGGACGAGGTGTTACAATTTCTAAAAACCATACCTCATGCTTCGAAGTTACTAAAAGCATATGCTAACGGGCTAGCTAATTTTCATGTAGTAAAAATCCAAGATGACAAAGCATTTTGCATCTGGTGCATCTGCTGCATTCTGGTGCATCTGTTTAATTTTTTTTATTTTTTTTCTCATTCATGCGTCATTGTGCATATAGATGCTCCTAAACCTCCTACGAAATCAGATAAAAAGTCTTCTGAAGATTTTGAGTGGACTGTTGAGATCAAGAAGAAGAATAAGTTTTGTGTTGCTAGAATTTCTAAGAAAAAATCGATAAATATAAAACAATAGAGATACTTGCCATAAATGGTTTCTACCTTCTTGCTGTAATGACTCTAGATTGTGACTCTTTTATTAAAAAACCTATTGCTAAGATCCGTACCATTGGAAATTTTTGACTGACTTTAACATTGATGACTTTAACATTGGAAATTCTTGTTTCAATATTTTTTTTAATATAGGCAATTGAAGACTTGTCAAAGGCAATGGACTTTGAACCAGATTCTGCAGATGTATTACATGAAAGGGGTAAGTATTCACTATTCTACAATGTAAGGATGTACTTGATTTAGCTATTTCAGTTTCCCTTCTCCATAGTTTTTCTGGATAGATGGTTTTGACCTGAGCATCAAATTTCACGATAAACAAAATACAAAATTATCCTTCGATATAGTTTCATTCTTGTTGATGTATATTAAAATATGAAGTATTTCTAAAGTTTAAACAAGAGTGCATCCCTTCCTTTTCAGATTCATAAATACTAAACATTTATACAATGCACTCATGAACTCTGTTTCTCTAAGAAAATTCAGTTTAAACATCGAATAGAATCAAACATGCCTTTTTATCAGTTAATGTGGGTTGCCTCCATGGCTCCATCAAAATATCTCATGTGCTTATAGCCATTGTTGTTCTGTCTTGTCAGTATTGTGGTATTGGAATTGAAATCCTTTTAGTTCACCCAAAATGGCAAAACTTAATGATTCTTACCTTTCTTGCAGGAATTGTTTGTTTCAAGTTGAAGGATTTTAATGTTGTTGTGCCTGATCTTTCTGCATGTGTTAAGCTTGTTTGTTTCTTGTTTATTTAACATTTATCTTGAAAATTCTGGTGCATCTGCTGCATTCTGATGCATCTGTTTATTTTTTTTATTTTTGTTTCTCATTCACGAGACCTTGTGCATCTGGTGGCAGTTGAAAATTCTATTTCTGAATTGATTTTAGGATCTCAAGCTTCGCCTTTTTTTTATTGTTGCTCTTGTTTTAGGTGTTGGTGTCAACATCCACTCACCAAGAACCTTTAGTGTGTGGAAGTTTGCATTTATGAGAGATTTTCAAGTCCCAGATCCTGGAAATGTGGCCTTCAAGTGGTGCAAACTCTACGCTTCTGCTTCTGGTAATGTCATAAAGCAGACAAATGTTGTTATGGTTTCTTCTAACAAGTTGATTTTGTACCTTAAAATTATCTTCTAGTTCTTAACTATTATGTCTTTTCATTTGCAAATTTCAGATTGGTTGCGTATTGGTGCATTCTCCTTCAACTCATCATTAGCACTCTTGATTGATAAGCTGGCTTGTCCCAAGAAAATCTCCACAAATGAGACTGTGGAAGAGACATTGAAAAACTGTGGCTCCTTTTACTAGTGAGCCTAATACTATTTTTCACTGATATCTATCCTAAGGATGATCCACAGTAGAAGGATCCTTTTACTTGTTCAATTATGACAGAAAAATTAAAAAGTTGCCCTCTCTGTTCAGGGACCATGTAGGTATTAGATGTAAGACACATGGAACTTTTCCAGAACAAGGGTTTCCAAGATGGTAGCTGGCAATATACTTTGTTGGGCACTCATGAAACAATAAAGCATGTTGAAGAAGCTTGTGGTGCCATAGCAACCTAGCTTTGACATCTTGCGAATTGGATGTTGTAGAAAATTCATCTTTTCAAGACAACAATGTTGTAGAAAATTCTTTATAAGTTAGTGTTCAGGATCTTGTTTTTTTTCCTAAGATATGTAACTAGTGTTGGCTAAGTATGATTTTTTACAACGCAATTCCATTGCTGATCTGTGATCTGCTGGTGTTAGACAGGTGAATGTGAATGGGGAATCTGAATTAGCTAAGCTGGGCGTTGTATTTTTTCGCGCATCATGAAGCGCTAAGCTTCATCAAGCGGCAAATTAGTTTTAGTTGAAAAGAAAAACGCTTCCCATGTATATTGATAGGCAACGCGACATAATTGGTACAGGTACAAGTGTGAGTGTTAGAGGTTGCGAGTTCGAAACTGGGCGCGAAAGCCACCCTTTACCACATTTTTTTGCGCTTCATGATGCGTGATTTTGACAGTAACAAAAGTATTACGATCTCTGAGGGTAGGAAGTGAAGAAGAGGCATAGTGGATTGTCGAATCTGGTAAGCTTGGGGCTACAACGATATTCCTATTCAAAATTTGAGTTGTTGGAAGAAGAAGTGTTAATGAGTGATTCAATAATTAAGGTGTGCCTTGATTTTTATCTTCTTTCTGGTGATATTGTGAATACAAGAATGATAGGTTGATCTCTTCAGTTTAGCACATGTAATATCATATTACAGTTGCCACTTATAAGATCAGCCAATAAAATTTTGAACAAATATGTTTTTACTTTTGGTTGATCTAAGATCAGCCAATAAAATTTTGAATCTATGTGAAGCCAATAGAGGGTTTTATGTAAAACCTGGTCAGTTTGCAAGATCAGGTTCATTTATGTCCATAGTTCAGTTGTTGATTTTTTTTCCCTATACATGAATGATCTGTATAAGAGGAGAAGCCATATGTTGTGTATTTCTGCTTTTTACATGATAATCTTGTGATCCATACCATAGGCAGTTCATTGTCAATTCAAGGAAATTAAAGAAGTAATCACTTGAAGTCTCAAAAAAGAGCTTACGGTGGTTACAGTTGATCCATGTACGTGTGATAAAAACTAAAGCATCATAAACAGGGTAACACTATGATAAGAAAACGATTGAACTTTTGAAATTCTTACAATCACAATCACCGTCTTAACCGAACATAAACAATCACTAGGCTAAACGAACATAAGCAACCGATTATAATCTAATCACTAGGCTAAACGAACATAAAAAACCGAACCTAATCAATTATAATTGGATTCGCTTCGCTGGCACCTTCATTTTCGTTCTCCACAGACTCTCTCCTCACTAAGAGCATACCAGGTTCAGTTGGATTGCCGTTCATCTCTTCATCAAATATTCGTTCTAGCGTCCTGAAATAACCTAAACGCCCGAGATGGATACCAACCTTCTTCCTCTGAATTTCCTTGCTTTGCATGAGTTCGCGCATAAAGAGGCGAATCTATTACAAATCCCTCGAATGCTCCCTTGAAACCATGGTTTTTTGGTTGAACGCCTTGAGTTTTTTGATAATGAATGAAGAGTTAATTGAATGAAGATAAAACTGATGCATTGAACGCATAAATAGAGAGGTGAGTTGGAAATGTGGCGCCATATTTTCCCACGAAATCTTAATTTCCAAAATTAATCGTCCAGATTTTGTCGAATCGCGTAACTTCCATATCCTGCATAATCCGATATGGATGGATATGGCAGCGTTGGCGGTTTATTCTATCTCTGGATTTCGGCGCTTCATGAAGCGCAGTTTCACGCTTCATAAAGCGTCACATCTCATGGAGAGTTCCAATTTTGTTGCCCCAAATTGGCAAGTACGGGGACTTTTTTTTGTATATTCCCGCGCATCATGAAGCGCTAAGCTTCATGAAGCGACAAAGCCATTTTATTTTAAAACAAAAACCCTTCCCCGTATATTGATAGCCAACGTGGCACAATTGGTACAGGTACAAGTGTGTGTGTGTAAGATGTCGCGAGTTCGAAACTGGGCGGGAAAGCCAGAGTTTATATTTTTTCACGCTTCATAAAGCGTCTTGTATCAAATGATGGGGTTTAGGGTCTCTCCATGCAAATTAGGGTTAATGGATAGGGTTTTGTTTCCATTTTGGTGTTATGTAGATGGTAGGGTTAGTGTGAGCTTTTGATCTTTCAATTCAAATTAGGTTTGCGATTATTAGTTAGGGTATACATTAGGGTTGATCGATAGGGTTTAGGGTTTTTTTCCATTTTGGTGTTATGTAGAGTTAGTGTTAGGGTCAGTTTGAGATTTTTTTCTATTTTTGTGTTATAGACGATATGGTTAGGGTTACTTTGAGGTTTTGATCTTTACATGCAAATTAGGTTTGCAATTATTAGTTAGGGTATAAATTATGGTTAATGGATAGGGTTTAGGGTTTTTTTTTCCATTTTGGTATTATGTAGATGTTAGAGTTAGTGTTAGGGTCAGTTTGAGGTTTTTTTTGTATTTTGGTGTTATAGACGATATGGTTAGGATTACTTTGAGGTTTAGATCTTTTTACATGCAAATTAGGTTTGTGATTATTATTTAGGGTATGAATTAGTGTTACTGGTTAGGTTTTAGGGTTTAGTAATTTTTTCATTTTGGTGTTAGGTATAAATTAGGTTTTTTTTTCATTTTGGTGTTATGTCTAGGTTTTGAACTTTCCATGCAAACTAGGATTGCGATTATTACTTAGTATATAAATTAGTGTTAATGGATAGGGTTTAGTATTTTTTCATTTTATTGTTAGGTATGAATTAGGGTTACTGGTTAGGGTTTAGGGTTTTTTTCATTTTGGTTATATGTAGTTGGTAGTTTGAGGTTTTGATCTTTCCATGCAAATTAGGTTTGCAATTATTAGTTAGGGTATAAATTAGGGTTATTAGTTAGGGTTTAGTTTTTTTTCATTTTGGTTATATGAAGATGGTAGTTTGAGGTTTTGATCTTTCGATGCAAATTAGGTTTGCCATTATTAGTTAGGGTATAAATTAGGGTTACTGGTAAGGGTTTAGGGTTTTTTTTCATTTTGGTTATATGTAGATTGTAGTTTGAGGTTTTGATCTTTCCATGCAAATTAGGTTTGAAATTATTAGTTGGGGTATAAATTAGGGTTATTGGTTACGGTTTAGGGTTTTTTTCATTTTGGTTATATGTAGATGGTAGTTTGAGGTTATGATCTTTCCACGCAAATTAGGTTTGAAATTATTAGTTAGGGTATAAATTAGGGTTACTGGTTAGGGTTTAGTGTTTTTTAATTTCGGGTTTAGGGTTTTGAACTTTCCATGCAAACTAGGTTTTGACGCTTCATGAAGCGTTATTTCACGCTTCATGAAGCGTTATTTCACGCTTCATAAACCGTCACGTCTTTTGGAGCGGGTTCATTTTCATGACCCCCTTGGCAAGCACGACGGGGGACTTCTTTGTATATTTCTGCGCATCATGAAGCGCTATGCTTTATGAAGCGATAAAGCAGTTTTAGTTTAAAACAAAAACGCTTCCCTTGCATATTGATAGCCAACGCGACACAACTGGTACAGGTACAAGTGCAAGTGTTAGAGGTTGCGAGTTTGAAACTGGGCGTCGGAGCCACCTTTTACCCCATGTTTTTTTGCGCTTCATGATGTGCGATTTTGACAGTAAAAATACTCTTAAGATCTTCGCTTTGGCATTGTTGTTGTTTTGGGAATATGGTATAACATTAGCCCCTTAGCTCTTTTTTCCCCAGACAAACAAAAGGGTTTTTTTCTATGATAACAAAACATATGATATCTATGGTTTTTATCCAAACAAAAAAACTAAAGCATCATAAACATGGCAACAATATGATAACAAAACGTATGATATCCAAAAAAAACTAAAGTTTGTACTATTTATGCTGCATGAAATCTATAGTTTTTTTGTTTACATTTGTCAACAATTATATTTAGTTGTTGAGCTTCACTTTATAACAATATGAATTCAACAAGGAAAATGCAAAGTGCATTGGAAAAATGCTCAACAGATTCATAACAATATGTATCCAACATACATAACCATTTGTACCAAACCTACTACCACAAAAAAATCCATATAACTTTTGACCAAAAAAAAATCCATATAACTTCTTCACCATAATTAACTCTAACATCCTACATTTGGGTTTAAACCATTAGCAATCCGAAGTTTGCACCATGTTTCCATCCGTTGTGTAAACGGATGGTCCCACCCCTTCATACTAGGGTCATGATTCCTTGTCCAATCCATCGGAGGAGGAGGAAGCGGCGCGTCATCTTTCAACCACACCTACGAAAACAATATCTAACGATAAACAACAACAATTACAATTCAAGTAAACATAATTAATTCATCATTATTTGTACTTACTGGTATAAAGTGGTTTATTTGTCTCACAAGAGCTATGGCATAAATCCTTGTCGGAGGGCGCCGATTGTCCCCTACACCCATCATCGGTAAGCATGTGTGTGATCCATCCCACAACAGCATCACAAGAGCAACCTGATGTAATGTGGAAAATATCAAACCACCAATGGGCATCTCAAGCCAATATGGTCGCATGCAAGGGCTCTTCACATACGAAATAGTCTGCAAAAGCTCATCGATAGAGGGCCTATTCGCTACACGCTCATATATGACTCTGTTCTGCCTCAATTTAGCAGTTAGATCCTTTCGAACTCTATGGTATTGTCCCTCTCCATATCCCAACACCTATGCAAAGGATCTATAACCACAATGACCATCCGCCGCTACATCCCTAACTTTCTCAATGTAAGGAAACATGAAATGGTTAACATTGTCAACACCAAAGTTCACCCCCAACCACACCACTTCTTTACTTTGCACTTGTGCATTTGTATCTACCATAATTTTCTTTTTGGCCTTGTTGGTTGAGCCCTTTGGCCTCCCACGTTTCTTTTCCGTCGACGGGGTTTCTTTATTGCTCTGCTTATCCTTCTCTTCTCTCTCCTTCACTTCATGGTCTTTCTTCTCCTGCTCATATACACTCATCCTATGTTGAAGCAAAGTACTACTCTTCTTGGTTGAGCCCTTTGTACACCCTTTGGCCTTCCCTTTCTCCATGAAACAAGATCTATCAGCTCAAGCAATAAAGAATCTTGTGGTATGACCATGTCTACAAATGACTCAAATATATCGTGCACCTGATCCTCATACAATTCTCCTCTCTTATACATCTCAATCATCAGTTCCATTCTCACTTGGTCAATTGAGAGGGATACATTGTCTTTTATGGGCATGCGTTGTGGATCAATGTGGTCCCATACCACTTGATGCCAAAACGAGTGTATCTCACTTGGCATTATCGGCTGCTTGTTGACGATGGCATGAGAAATCCTATGAGAACAAGGAAGACCCATGCGCTCTCTCCACCAATAATCATCACACTTAGTCTCCAGCTTTCCCTCACTCATACTTTTGTGTAGGTTGTAGAACATATCCAACAACTTCTTAAGGCAGTGTGTTGACACTCTATAAAAAGACGAACAAATATCGCCCTCACTTCCTTAGGGACACCCTCCAACTCTATTGGTAGCTTTGTACGTGCCATCTCAAGATCTCCCCACAAACCATCAACTTGGGACACAATCTGATGGTGAATCCTTCCAATCACCGTGTTAAAGCCTCATCGAGAACTGTCAAGTATTTTTTTAAGCACATGGTGCATGCCCTCCACCCTATAATAAACATAATTTGACTTATTTTTCTTAATATAAATGAATAAATCAAAGTACATATATATGCCTAAACTTACCGATTCGTTGTTCTCGTCTGAAAGTGAAGACAATGCTCCGTCCATGCTCTTACTATCAACTTCTTGTAAGGCCCAAGCCATGACTTCTCAACATATGGCATGACCCATGCCCAACGCTCTTTGACTTTTAGAAGCCTCTCCTCATATTTAGCCTCATTTGATGACATAAATATGCCCCAACATCTATGGGCAAATTTTTCTACAACCTTGAGGTGTTTTAGAATACCAAGAGCATATGCTCTAATGTTCACCTTCACATGCACTCAACACAGGAGATGTTTTACTTCGTCCCCAAATACAGTGTCCTTTGCATTCACGATGGCCTTCTCTCGATCTGTAACAACCGCATTTGGCATTGTCCCCAATTCTGCAAATAAACGCTTCAAATGTTTCAACACCCATGTGTAACTCTCAGTGTCATCCTTAGCGATAAATGCAAAACCGATGTTGAATGATTTGTTAGTGCACGTGAATCCAACCATCTCTAGTAATGCCATGTCGTACATGTCCATGTATAACATGTTAATCAAATTGTGAAAAAAAAAACAAAATGCTTCGATAACATATTCAAAGTTTAGAAAAGTGTGCCTATTTGTCATATATGTGTTGTCCATAATGAAAACATAGGGAAAAAGTCTCAATAGATGCAACGAGGTCGGGTGGATGAAGAACAAGATCTCAATATGATATGAATTATCCATCCTCTTCGGAAAGAAACAGTATTTGTTTCGTTGCAAAAAATGTAATGCATATTGGGATACCGTCATATTTCCACCACCCTCGATTAGAAACTTCGCCCTCATTGAAACTTGTTTCGTCGATGTCACATTACTAGGATGAAGCGACCTCAATTCCTCGACTATTCTCCTTGGAGGCACATATATGTAGCTCAAATTCCTAACCAACTCCTTCTGAGCTTCTGTCATTCGTCCCATAAATGAATAACTAAGTAAACTACTTGGGAAGTCATGGTTGTGAACTCCGCACCCAACAGTTAATGCCCATTTTCCAGTTGACTTGCTTTGAACTCCAACCAACTCAAACTTACAATTGCACTTGCTCTGAAGTGTCCGTACACTTGGTGGTCTAACAATTGGGAGTACTTCACCCTTCTTTCCATATCTATATTTGCCATGCTTATGACATGCAAGTCTGACCATTGTTGGGTTTGATGTTTTTATTGTCAACATCATCATTCTTTCACGACCAAATTGCCTAGCCCAATTTAGCATGCCTTCTCTATTATCCCACACAATATCATTCTCAAAATCAACAGAAAAATCCTTCCTAGGCACCTACGTATATAATATCACAATTTATCTTAATACACCAAACATGTATACTATGCAATGATAATAACATATTATAAATTTCAAAAAAAAAAATTCACACAATAATCGAAATCATGTATTATTTTGAAAAAATATAACTACTTCAACGTAAATCATAAGTTACCTCTGATTCGACCATCTCGTTTTTAGATTCTCCTTCCCCTTCTTCTTCTTCTTCTTCTTCTTCTTCTTCTTCTTCTTCTTCTTCTTCTTCTTCAAAAGACATTGATGATTCTGACTCTTCTTCTAAGGATTGCGACTCATCTTCTGCTTCATACAATAAATTCGAAAATTCCGTTTCTGATGACATTGTTCAATCTCGAGTTTGTTAATGAAAAAAATTAATTTTGGTGGGGAGAATAAATTTTGTTGTACGTGATCGTCGAATGAATTAGGTTTTTTTTCGTGTGTGAGGGTATAAAAAATAGCGTTGTTGTAACTGCCGTAATTTTCACGCATCATGAAGCATTGCACTTCATGATGCGTGGAAAGTGCGGGTACCCGCCTTTCTATGCTTCGACGTCCCGCTTCATGAAGCGCGACGCTTCATGAAGTGGCGTTTTCCTTGTGCACCAAGCAAAAAATTCCTGTGCACAAGGCATCGCCCTATTATAAAGACATTTACAGATGAAAAATCTTTATAAAAAACTATTTCACTCAATGCACAAGAATTTTCTCACATCGTGTAGCGAATTTTGTCAGAAAAAGATATCTGATAGGGAATTTCGATATCCACTATCTTCGCGAAGTGACAAATGCTTTGCCTTCCTTATTCTTTGTAACCTAGCTGCCATGGGATATTATAACCCTTTCCAATCTTCGAAAATCTTTCCAGATCAACCTTTTATGTCCCTTAATCTCAAAACAAATGGCCAACACACGTGGTGGTTTAAATCATGCTGGCGAACCTCCAGCGGCATCCCCAGATGGATCTGAGCAAATCACCAGATCTTCTAACGAGGGCGGCACCTGAGCAAGTCGACAACGGTGGTGGAGGTCGTGGCGCCGGTGGTAACGAGGGCAACATGGCAGGTCATTGTGCGAGTGGTGATGGAGGGTCGGAAGTTCATGGATCCAAAGGTTGTTGGAGGGTCGGAGCCCGCTATCCCGGGCTACTAAAGTCATTTTTTGGACTGACACCGACTCCATAAAATCCTGATCTTCCACCCATGTTATCCTAAGCTTCGTGGAAGCAACAATCTCCTTTGCATTGCAGAATTCATGTTGGTCAGCCTTTTGTTTCTTTTTCTCAAGAACAGAAGGGGCAGGAGCCTTTCACTTAGAGTCGCTAGCTGCAATTTCCGGGGGGGGGGGGGTGATTCTAAGGGATGCGGTGGACGCGTTGCTTCTCATGGGGACTTGATAAGCTTTCGTTGTTGTTACTTGCTTAACAGCCCCCACATCCTTCTTTCCTCGCTACCGTTTGGGACATTCTTCTTCTTCAGCATCGCAACCATCTCAATTGTGTTCATCTTTACAAAAAAAAAGAAGAAAATGAATGAAAATAATGGGAAAGATGACATATATATCCCTTTTTAAGTCTCCCTATTAGGCTTACCCATGTAAAGCAAGACCTAATAAGTAAAGTTGGCCCAATCGCCTACTATCAAAGAACCATGAAGCCTATAAACAACATGACAAAGAAAACAAATGGCGGTTCCGATTAGATATGTAAACAAACATGGACAAGTGGTGGAGCGATTTTTAGGTTTGGTTCATGTAAGGGAGACATCGGCAATATGTTTGAAGGAAGGTATTGATTCTTTGTTTGCCAAACATGGTTTATCTTTATCTAGATTGAGAGGTCAGGGGTATGATGGTGCATCAAATATGAGGGGTGAATTTAATGGCTTCAAGGCACTTATTTTGAAGGAAAATTCCAAAGCTTAGTGTGTGCATTGTTTTGCACATCAACTCCAATTGGTAGTTGTTGTCGTATGCAAGTTGAATCGATATGTTTGTGACATTTTCAATTATCTTGGAATAATTGTGAACGTGTGTGGATATTCTTGTAAAAGAGCTGACAATCTTTGACGGTTGGAGCATTCTTGAAAGGTATTGGAGCTTGAAAAAGGAGAAGTTTCTTCAGGTACGGGAAATAATCAAGAAACTTCTTTGAAAAGACCTGTGATACTCGATGGAGATCACATTATCTTACCATATATAGTCCTCCTCAAAGATATGTGGTCCTCAGTTTTAGAAGTTCTTGCAAATGTGTTTGAAGATGGCACTAAACGTGAGTCAAGTGCCCAAGCTAGAGGTGTGTTTTGCCAAATGCAAAGTTATGAGTTTGTCTTTCCTATGTTTTTGATGAAGCGTTTGCTTGGTATGACAAATGCATTATCTATGGCTTTGCAAGAAAGAGACCAAAACATGTTAAATGCTATCAATCTAATTAGAGTGGTCAACCCGTCAAAAATTAGAGTGGTCAAGGATGAGATGCAAAAGTATAGAGATTCTGGATGGCATGGTTTAGTACAAGAAGTGGAGGCTTTTTGTCAAGCTCATGATATTCCCGTAATTAATATGCAAGACATCGTTCCAAGCTTGGTTCGTGTGAAGATAGACGGGATAACCATCACCAATGAGCATCATTACAAGATTGAAATCTTTAATGAGGTAATAAAATATGTTATAGTTTTATTCTACATGTCTTGATTAAAGTTCCAATTATTTTATTTAATATTTCTCGTTGAAATGCTACTAGGTTGTTGATTCAATTCTACTAGAGTTCAACCATCGGTTCTCTAAAGCAAGTACAGATTTGCTTAATTGCTTTGTATTTCTTGATCCAAATAATGGATTCTCTAATATTGATGTGGGGAAGCTTGTTCATCTTGCTCATTTTTATCCAAATGACTTCTCAAGTACGGATTGTTCATTGATGCCTCAAGAATTTGAAACATTTTTAAGGGATGAACAATTCTCAGATGTGGAGGACTTTGGAAGTCTTGCAAAGAAGTTGAATGAAACTTCAAAAGACGGATTGTTTCCATTGATCTACCGCTTGGTTGAATTAGCTTTACTCCTACCGGTTGCTACAACATCTGTTGAGAGGGTATTTTCTGGCATGAAATATGTGAAGAGTGATTTGAGAAACAAAATGGGAGATGGGTGGTTGAACGATAGTTTGGTAGTATTTATTGAGAAGGAGGTGTTTGCAACTATTGAAAATGAACCTATTTTGAATCGTTTTCAAAGTTTAGATACTCGTAGATGTCAATTGTCTCGTAGCATTGGTAGCAAGGAGTCAAATGTAGTTTGATTTGTACGTTTGTTCTTTTTTTATGTAAAACTATTTTTAGCATTATTATTGTATGATATTTATGATAGGTTGCATATAGGTGTAGTTTAGATACATGTTTTATGTTGGTTTTGCATAAGTTTTAGTTAGTTTTAATTGGTTTTAGTTTATTTTCTAGGATCTTGTGTTTTCGGGTAGTTGCGCTTGTTTTGCTCGGTTTTGCAGATCTTTAGGTAAACAAGCATAGACGGAACGGATATTAGATGATTGCGGTGGAGTTTGATAAAGCTTAGAGTGATACAAGTGAAGATTATAAGAGTTAAGACCCAAGAGTTTGTGGGAAATGAACGCTTAAACCCGGGCTATGCATTGGCGTTGTTGTTTCGACACCTCTATCTTGCAATGCTTGGTTTGGGAGCTATAGTGCTCTGATGAAGCTGAATTTGGTATTAATGGAAAGCTAACTCGAAGAGATACAATTCATATGTTTACTCCGAGTCCAAATTCCAATTCGAAGGGGGTTAAAACAGCCTCTGAAGTGATGCTTGAATGCTGAACCGAGGCATTTACGCGGGTTAGCATGCTAAAAGCGCCGGTTGCAACCCGAGCAATTCCAACTGAATGCACATTACGCTGGTTGACAATTGCGCGGCTGGGCAATTGGCAACCCGAGCAATCTGGGAGTTCACGGGGACAACATGGGCCGACATTTGGGCTTGATTTTTGGGCTTGGGTTATATCTTCCGATTAGATGCTTAATGATAGAATTTTTTAGGGTTATTTGGAAGACATATATAAACCTATGTTAGTTTATTTTTCTGATAACATTGATCATACTTTTGGAGGCTAGGGTTTTTCTCTCTAGAGGCGAACTTTAAACCTTTGTAAGTTTTTCTTAAATTTAATTATGCATTGCTAAATTTCATTGTGTTTGGCTAGTTATTGAAATCATGATTTGCATATTGTTGTGAGGTTTGATTGATTCTCAACAAACTTGAATAGAGTTTATTCCATGTGCTTAATTGAATCTAAACTAGGGTTTTATTAGATTAGCTATCTAATTGAATTTCTAGGTATAAATGAATCTTATTAATTACCGTTCGGAGTTAATTTGATCAAGAGTATAATTTAATCAATTTAGTACCGGTTGGACTAGTTGATTAAGAAGGGAATAAACTCAAAAGTCACTTAGATGTTTGGTTGCTCTAAAGTGTTTATTTCTATTGATAACTTGAATCGTTATGCTGTTGTCTAATTGAATCTAGAAGGTCTTCTAGGTTGTTAGATGATTAGGGTTGTTAGACTGGTAGTTCTATCAACTAAATCTGAAGTTCGGGTTTTAATCCTTAGTAGGGTCATAATCCATAATAGATTATTCAAGTGAGAAGAGAATCAAGAAAATGGATGATCAACAAATCAATGTCATGATGGATTTAACTAGTTGAACACACTTGTCTCTCATATATTACAATCAACTTTTGCATTCATATTTACTTTTAGTTTGCATATTAGTTTAGATAAATTATTCATAAACCCCCTCTTTTGGTTACTTGGCATTCAAGTAACAACACAAATACACGAGTCTTTGTGGGATCGACCCTTGCTTACCATTCTACTCAGTTTGGTTAAGTTAGGATTCTTTGATAGGTAAACGACTGAAAAATACCTCATCAAATTTGGCGCCGTTGTTGGGGAATAAATTCACAAGATGAGGTATTTGATAGTTGATACGTTCTCACATCAGGAGCTTATGGAGTTCCAAGATGAGGAGCCAAGTCTACAACACAAGGTGGAAGATGGAGAATATATGGAGTTCATGCTGGATAAAAGTGGTATTGATGACAAGTGCTTTGATTCATACTGTAAGTATTTTCTAAAGCCACCACTTCTATTGAATTTATTTGAACAAATGCCATCTCATGAAAATTGGGCACACGGGTTTGATAAATTAAAACGGTCTTTGCAAGCTATATTATGCATCTTTAATTTATCATTGTGTTACTTATGCTTTTCTGAGATGTGTGCACAGGGCTTTGACAGGTTGCTAAGGGCATTGACAATGTCTAATCTTGTCAATTCATGCTCAGGGTCAAGCTAAGGACGTTAAACAAGCGCTTAAAGGGAGGCAACCCAATGCTTAGATAGATTTCTTTTTCAGTTAATCTTTTGCTTTTTAGGTAGTTTTGTGTGTGTTTAGATATCTCAGGTCCAAAGATTGATAACCCGAAGAAGCCTTCACAACCACCGTCGGATTACCAGCACTATCCGAATTTCTAGATCTTTGTGAGTATTTCTCTTCTCTTTACTTTTTACTATACTTTGGGGACAAAGTATGTTTTAAGCATGGGGGAAGGGAATTACTTTTGAATTGCATGTAGTTGCATTAGTTTAGGTCATATTTAAATTTTTGCATGCATTGAGTTAAAATCTTGAAGAATAAAAAAAATCAGAAAAATTTGAAAAAATACAAAAATATTGCATTTAGGTTCTTCTTTCCCCATTGTTTGATATCTCTTGTTTTTCTATGCTAAGTATACATCCTAACCCATGATTTGCATGATATGCTGAAGTTTATATGATATGAGCATGATCATTGATTATTTACCTTGATTATAGGATGGAGCATGTATATAGCTTGAGTATTTGTTTCATTCTGAAGTTCTAGACAAAATTTGCCTTGTGAGATTTTTGGCCTTTCATTGATTATATATGTTTTCTATATTTCTTTAGTGTATCACCATAATTATCTAGCTCTAGAACTTGCGTTATGACTCTTTTTCAAAGCTGCTTTATATGATTGAATGCATTACATTAAAATAATTGAGGCATTGTTTCTAATTAGCCTATTATTTCCCTTCCTACCTTACAAGATCCATGTTCTTGATACCCCATTTCTTTTAAGCTTTAAGCCTATTTTTGATAGCTCCACAAAATTTTCCTAGCCTAATAAGCTTGACCCATCCGGGATTTAGGACTTTAGGTTATGTTTTTGCTTTTGTGTGAGTTATGTATAAGTATGGGGGAATTTGAAGAAAAGGTGGAAAAAGAGGAAATAAAACTCTTGGTTGAAAAGTGAAAAAATGATGAAGATGAAAAGTTTGTGTAAAGCAAAAGAAAAAGTTCAGTTTAATTGTTAGTAGTCTTCATAAAGCAAAGAAAGAGTTGAAGAAGAGGCAAAGAAAGAAAAAAAAAGAAGAAGAAACAAGTGCTTGAATGAAAGTGTTTGGAGTTGAAAAAGAAAGTTTGGGAGAAGGAAGAAAAGAAAGTGTTGAATTTTGGGTTTAGGATTAGTTCTTTATCCCGGATTTAGCACCACAAGCCAAATATTATCCCTTCCAAATTTCTCTTTACAATTGGCCCCATTACAACCCTTAAAAAGACCTCTTGATTTTTGTTATGTGTTTGATCCCCAACGGTGGAGATTTAGAACTCTGATGCAAGCTTATGGTAGTCTAGTTTTCATGGGTGATTTTGAGTGAAACACGTCCTTTAAACACTTGAGTGAGAGTGCAAACACATTTACCTGGGTGAGGTTTAGAATGAATGAATGGTCTTTGCTCTTTTCTTGTTATAATTCAAGCTATGAAGTCTTGGTCGGGTTTTTGATTTTATGTGAAATGCTTGTTTGATTTGAGATGGATGCATGATCGCATTTCTGTGGTGTGTTTTGGATTTATGACTTGCTTGAGGACAAGCTAGGGTTAAGCAAGGGGGAATTTGATAGGTTGCATATAGGTGTAGTTTAGATGCATGTTTTATGTTGGTTTTGCATAAGTTTTCGTTAGTTTTAATTGGTTTTAGCTTAGTTTCTAGGATCTTGTGTTTTCGGGTAGTTGTGCTTGTTTTGCTCGGTTTTGCAGATCTTTAGGTAAACAAGCATAGACGGGATGGATATTAGATGATTGAGGTGGAGTTTGATGAAGCTTAGAGTGATACAAGTGAAGATTAGAAGAGTTAAGACCCAAGAGTTTGTGGGAAATGAACGCTTAAACTCGGGCTATGCATTGGTGTTGTTGTTTCGACACCTCTATCTTACAATGCTTGTTTTGGGAGCTATAGTGCTCTGATGAAGCTGAATTTGGTATCAATGGAAAGTTAACTCGAAGAACTACAATTCATATTTTTACTCCGAGTCCAAATTCCAACTCGAAGGGGGTCAAAACAGACTCTGAAGTGATGCTTGAATGCTGAACCGAGGCAATTACGCGGGTTAGCATTCTAAAAGCGCCGGTTGCAACCCGAGCAATGCAACCCGAGCAATTCCAACTGAATGCACATTACGCTGGTTGACAATTGCGCGGCTGAGCAATTGGCAACCCGAGCAATCTAGGAGTTCACGCGGACAACATGGGCCGACATTTGGGCTTGATTTTTGGGCTTGGGTTATATCTTCCGATTAGATGCTTAATGATAGACTTTTTGAGGGTTATTTGGAAGACATATATAAACCTATGTTAGTTTATTTTCTGATAACATTGATCATACTTTTGGAGGCTAGGGTTTTTCTCTCTAGAGGCGAACTTTAAACCTTTGTAAGTTTTTCTTAAATTTAATTATGCATTGCTAAATTTCATTGTGTTTGGCTAGTTATTGAAATCATGATTTGCATATTGTTGTGAGGTTTGATTGATTCTCAACAAACTTGAATAGAGTTTATTCTCTATGCTTAATTGAATCTAAACTAGGGTTTTATTAGATTAGCTATCTAATTGAATTTCTAGTTATAACTGAAGCTTATTAATTACCGGTCGGAGTTAATTTGATCAAGAGTATACTTTAATCAATTTAGTACCGGTTGGACTAGTTGATTAAAGAAGGGAATAAATTCACAAGTCACTTAGATGTCCGGTTGCTCTAAAGTGTTTGTTTCTATTGATAACTTGAATCGTTATGCTGTTGTCTAATTGAATCTAGAAGGTCTTCTAGGTTGTTAGATGATTAGGGTTGTTAGACTGGTAGTTCTATCAACTAAATCTGAAGTACGAGTTTTAATCCTTAGTAGGGTCATAATCCACAATAGATTATTCAAGTGAGAAGAGAATCAAGAGCAAGGTTATCAGGATCGGGATTCTAAGTTGGATCGTTGAGGGTCTTTTGGATCAGATCGTAAGATCGGATCGCTGAATCGTAAGATCCTACATTATAACTAAAAGTATGCAAGGATAACCTAATAGATTGTATATTTTGTTATATATGAAGTAAGAAAATGAGAAACATTATTAATTTGGTTATTAAAAATGTTGTAGGATGGACTAGTCAACTATTTTAATAGAAATGATACATTAACCGTGAAATTATTAATAATATATAGTCATAATTGTCATTTTATAGGATCGTAAGAATCGTTTGTAGGATCGTTAGAATCGTTAAAATCATATGTAAAATAGGGATCAGATCGAGATTGTATTCTAAATCATTTAAGATCCTACTCCAATAAGATCCTACTTGGGATCGTGGATCGTTTCGCGTGTTATGGATCGTAGGATCGGTAGAATCGTAGAATCGGATCGGGATTCTGATAACCTTGATCAAGAGAATCGATGATCAACAAATCAATGTCATGATGGATTTAACTAGTTGAACACACTTGTCTCTCATATATATTACAATCAACTTTTGCATTCATATTTACTTTTAGTTTGCATATTAGTTTAGATAAATTATTCATAAACCCCCCTTTTTTTGGTTACTTGGCATTCAAGTAACAACACAAATACACGAGTCTCTGTGGGATCGACCCTTGCTTACCATTCTACTTAGTTTGGTTAAGTTAGGATTCTTTGATAGATAAACGACTGAGAAATACCTCATCAATTTTAATGTTTAAACTAATTTGATTTGTCCAATTTTTTTTACTATTATGGTTGTTGAAAGTTTGCACACAACCCCCCCCCCCCATTATTTTGATCCTGGATTCGCCATTGTGCCTAACCTAACCATCAAAATATATAAATGTCGGATGAAGTCATCATTTGCAAAGACCAACCACTGATGACGATCGATGACATCACATGCCCAACTCACTGACTTATAACACATGTCACATCAAACTCGCACTTCACTAATCAACAACCAACACCTCAAAATCATCAAATCTCTCTCACATCGGAAAATCCTGAAACTCTTGTAACACCCCGATAATTTATAAGGGATTGAGGAGCTCCCCATGTCAACAAGAGCTCTTCCTTTTCTGGGTTCAAGTGAGGACAAAGAACTCAGAAGTTAAGCGTGCAAGGGCAAGAGTAGTACCAGGATGGGTGACCTCCTGGGAAGTCCTCGGGTTGGCATGGAATTGCGCTTCTAAGGCCTCGGTCCTTACAACTCCAATTAAAATCGCATCTTCCATTGATGGTAATACAACATGTCGCACAATTCACACTCCACCAATCAACAATCGACATCTCGAAGATTAATAAATCTCACCTACATCAAAAAAAATCCAACTTTCGACCCTTTCCAACGTCTATAAATAGCTAAAGAAGGTGAAGGTTGCAAGGGTCGAAAACATCTCTAGCTTAATATCATTTTCTTATTAATAAACTCGACGTGTTGAAACTTTACGAAGAACTTCGTTATTTAAGAGGGAAATCCTATAGGGTTCCGAGTCTTTATTTGTAAGAGAGAAAAACACAAAGATCAATAAAAGTGCACATATTCCAAACATGAATAATCTAGGATTGTAAGAACACTTTTAAAGTGCGTGTAAATCTTTCTCGTGCACGGAATAAAGAGTTAAAGCTTCTGAATGCCTGAAGCCTGATTTCTATTAATTTAAGTCCTTGAGTTTAAGGATCGTTTATTTCCGATTTAAACATCGTCAACCTCATCTCCCCTTACATAGGAAGCCATGATCTCTCTTTTGTGTTAGCCTCGTATCCCCTTGTATTTGTGTATATATTTATTATTCAAACACATGTTCATCATCAAACTGATATCGTATGCACATATTCATCATCAAGCCATGACCTCTCTTAAATTATAAGGAAAATTGCATTTAACCATCCCTCATTTTACACATATTACATTTAACCATCCCTTGTATTTTTTCTATAGATAACCACTCCTTATTTGCAATTATGTGGCGTTTGACCACCCTTTTGACAAAAACATGATTTTTTCTGTAAAATATATTAAATGACCATGTTTTCCTCCTTTTAAATTTTATTTACAAAAAAAACCATGCAAATTAACCACCATTTTGCCTTTCCATGTTGTTGTCGCCTCCGGGGAAAAATTGAAAGAGGAGCAAGTGCAAACCCTAATTGTATCAAAACCTACAAGAATTAGCGAAGGGGAGCCATGGAAGAGACGTATTGTCTCCAAGAGAGAGAACTAGAAAGACCGCTAGGGAACCGACCATTGTTGTACCTTCAAAGTATAGATAGTAGTTCTCGAACGCGAGGAGGTTGGTGTCATCGAGTGTTCATAGGATGTCAATCTCCCTAGCTACCGAAATTTTGCACAAATTTCAAAAATGTTTATAGGATCTGGAAAGTGTGGAAGGAAGAACCGAGGATATAATATTCCCTCTTGTGGTGGTGGGTAAGCCTTCTTTTATTTCAAATATGTTTTTTCTTTATAAATAAAATAAAATAAGGGTGTAAATGATCATTTACTATATTTAATAGAAAACAAAATCGTATTTTCTTTCAAAGAGTGGTTAGACGCCACATAATTACAAATAAGGGGTGATTTTCTCTAGAAAAAAAATACAAGCGCAGTTAAAAGCAACAAGTGTAAGATGAGGAGTGATCAAATACAATTTTTCCTAAATTATAATATAAAAACTTGCATGTGCCGTCTACATAAGTTGGCAAACCTAGCATTTAAGTCGTCCGATATAAGATAGGTGTGTGATGTCTCCCATGATCCCATCTTCTGTTTACATTAACTATCAGCTGTCACCATTAATGGGTCAGATAAATTCTGAAGCCAACCTCAGAATTCAGACTCCTGTTGTGGGTGTCCCAACTGTCCATATTTAAAAGCTCCGTCAAACAAATCCCAACTGCATTTTAACTTCTTTTTATTAAGACCCATCTACAAAAGCAAATTTGTATACTTGTGCCAGTATCAATTTAGATTCAGGCGTTTCTCAAAAAAGATTCAGATTTAGCATCGAATGAATGAATGCTAGGTTTCAACCTCATTTAGCATTTAGCATTTAGCATTTAGCATTTAGCATTTAGCATTTAGCATTGAATAATTAGAAATGCGCACAAAGGTCCTTACTACTACTACTACTACTACAAAAACTACTGCTAGCTCATTAAGGCATACAAGAGAAACTACCATAGCCAACCTTAGGTACATATATAACCTGTAAACGGGTGACAATCTTACACGACACTGTAGCATTTTAGAATGTAAGAGTTACAAGTAGATGTTAGCAACAAAAAACACTTGGACCCTTTGATCAAAAGCTTCAGCATACGTCTGCGCATATATCATTACACAAGCCTTCCTCTACGCAGCAACGCAGCCACCACACATTATCCCCCTGCACATACACAAATCCAAAACATTAGCGTTCATACTAGGAGATCGATCATGTTTTCATGATCTAACTTAACAGCTTAAGCTAGTATATCAACACACCCAAAATGTTTGCAAAATGATGAAACTGCATTGCAAATGGGGCATTGAAATTTGATGGATATCATGTATCAGCTTAGTCCTTGAGGAAACTTACGTGTGTACTTGGATTACACAAAACAATGCATTATCTTGTACAATCCAAACACACTCCAAGTGAACCGGCAAGATTAGACTTACGCAAGTGAGCAGCCAGACTTCCTGTACTTTTTCTTCCGGTTTACTTCCTTCTTCCTTGGAGGCTGAAGAACCACCTTAATTGCAGTGTCGAAAACAGCCTTCACATTCTGATGAGCAAGCTCATGTTGTCAAACGAATACTTTGGTAGGCGATCCAAATGGTATTGACATTCAAGAAAAAGATTTCCTTAGAAAAGGAGAGTTTAAAGTGTCCACATAAATACCTGTTGGGTTTTGGAACTGCATTCTATATAAGCAGCTGCACCAATCTGCTTCCTCAACTCTTCTCCCTGGGAAGATGGTCATATGGGGGTAAATCAAAACTATGATCGAGCTCATCTATTGACCATCAGTTATCGACCCCTATTCCTAATTAATTAATTGCTTAAATTAGATGAGCAAGTTCACGTACTTCAGTTGATGTTATGAAGTTTGCTCTGCTAGGATCAGCATAACCTCTCCCCTCACGGAGATCTACAAATCGCATTAATAATCACAAGAGAGTAAAAATAAATAAAAAACTAAATGATTTCAAGTTTAGCTCTAACAAATGAATTAAGTCCCAATGTCTTTACCAAGCTTTGTTCCCACAAGAATAATTGGAACATTGGGAGCAAAACGGCGAAGCTCAGGCATCCACTACAAGTTCCAAAACCAACAGCTCATTAATGAGATAGAAGAAAGCTAAATTTACAGAGTAGACTTATCATAGGAGATGGGTATGTTTATTGTTTTGCCATATAGGGAAATTTACTAGTAGCTATCTTTGAATCCAAATAGGGGAAAAAGAGCAAGGTGATAGAAAATCACAGCACCTTCTTGAAGACATTTTCATAGCTTGCCCTGCTGATGAGAGAAAAGGCCAGAACAAAAATGTCTGCACCTCTGTAACTCAATGGCCTCAGCCTACTGTAGTCCTCCTGGCCTGTAAACACCAGATCGTCCGAAAGATATATGAGAAGAAATAGAAAAATGAAGCTTGTTAAGAGAAGAGAACACGAAGCCCATATCAAAATGAACATACCAGCAGTATCCCAAAGCCCCAAATTGACAATGCTGCCATCAACAGACACATTTGCACTGAAATTGTCAAAGACTGTAGGTATATAGTCCTGAGACGCAAACACAATAGCAGAAAAGAGGGGGAAACCCTAAGCATTTAACACGCATACAGAAAAACGCAAGAGAATCATTCTAGGGTTTGAAAGGAGAAAAATGACTGTCTGCTACCAGTACTACCGTCAACAATTGCTATGGAAACACAATAGAAGTACAGCCTCAAGTTCTAACTTGTAATGCAGTAGTAAAATCGTTAATGGATTTGATGAAAAAAAAATTGAGAGCTTCAATAAGAAATCAAGCACTAAGAAGAGGAAGGCGGTGGTGTTTTACAGTGGGGAATTTGTTACTGGTGTAGCAAATGAGCATACAAGTTTTGCCAACAGCTCCATCTCCAACAGTCACACATTTAATGAACTTTGAAGCACTCATTTCCTCCCTCCTTTTCCTTTACTGCTTTGCTTTTTTGCCTTAAGAAGAACAACTTAGCACGCCTTGCAACAACAGTGTGCATATATATATCTCTCTTTTATCTTGTAGAGGAAGATATATGAAGACCCCGAGGAGAAAAGTTCTGCCTGAAAGTGTAGTAGTGTAGTGGTTGGGAAGAAACGAAGAAATCAATGCTCAGGGTAACACAGAAGCACAGTTAAGCAGATTTGGATGGGAAAAAATCAATTTGGTCAATTTTGTTCGAAATGCGTGTATTTTTTTAATAAGGAAAGTAGTCAGGAAGATCTAGTCTTCTTAGAGTATGTAGTGGTTGTCCAAAAAATTTTGGTCATCAACTTAAAATATATATTTTTTAAAATTATTTAATTGAAAGAAAAAAATATATAAAGGAGCTTGACACTTGTCAAGCTAACATGCTATGACCAAAATGAATTTTGGGCATCATGATGCCCAAAAATTTCTCTCTCTCCATGTTTAATATTATTTTACTAGTTCTCTCTCTTGATGACCAAGAATTGGGCAACCATTGTGGGTGCTCTTAGAGCATCTTGACGGATGAGGTTTCGAAGACTCGAATCAATAGTGAGAGGAACAGACAAGACACGACAAAAAGAACCAGCAATAGAGTCCGTCACCGAATTACACTCCCGAACGACGTGAGAAATACTCCAACACCGGAACCGCACAAGCAAACAATGGATATCCGCCCGCAACATCTCGATCTCTCACGGACATTGCCACTCACCAAAAACGGCATTGACCAGCTGCAAGTTATCGCTTTCAATCTAGATATGAGATATGCCATGTCGGGTGGCCTCAAAAATCTCATGCCTTTGTATTTAAAAAGTTGTATAATTGACAATTCAGAAAAAGTTGTGTAATTGTATAATTACGGTCAAGTGGTAAGAGGTATGGAGAATTGTTGGGACGGGCCTTCACTCGGGACAACAAATAAATTTATAAGTCAAGACCCCGTTGAGTATAGGGGAGTCAGAATCGTTCCACGAGAAGCAAGGTTGTTTGTTTATCGACTACTAACAATCAAACAAAACAAGCAAAACACTCACAATCAGCCCCGTTAACGACGTTGTCAGGGTCGTTAACGAACCACCGTAAACAAAAGACTAAAAACTAACGACCTAAACCAGTTCGGTACCGAGTCTACGAACTCGACAACGAATATTACTAAAGAGAATTCAAATAAAAACAAAGATCTAGGACAAGGGACACCACAACATAGTCATGCATATAAACTCGTAAGAAGATAAGATCATGCCTTTAAATAGATAAATTACCAATTTTCATTGACTAGCAAGTAAATCAATCTACTTTCATAAATCAATTCACTCAATTGCTTGTTTTGGATCTAAAGCTTGAAACTTTCGTATTCAAACAATATCAACCTTCAAGTCTATAACTTTCTCTCTCTCAATCAAGTTAAAACCTCAATTCACCTTGACTTTCATCTAGGTCTAAGCACAACAAACAATCATAAATAGATAGAAGGCATTCAACACATAATCTTACTCATCAAACATGCATAACTATGTCGGGTTAAACCCCGATCCTAGAAAAGAAGACTACTCACTACTCATAACTAAGAAACAAATAAATTCAACAAAAGAAATCATTGAAAACAAAACACTACTCAAATTAATTAGAAATATCGTCTTACAGAAATTCAGAAGAAACCGAAAAATACAAAGCACCGAACCAAAAAACTGACTAACGACCTCGGTAACTTTCGTCCACCGAGCTCTCGATCACGACTCCCGATCCTCTCTCTATCTTGGCTCTTCCTCTTCTCTCTACTCCTTACTTTTCTACTTCGTCTCTTCCTCCTCTAGGCTAAAATAAGAGGGCTATTTATACTAATAAGGCTAGAAAATAAAAAGGCTAAAAGATAAAAACTTTCCTAAAAAGATAGAAATAAAATCCTAAAAGATAGAAATAAAATCTAGAAAGATAACAAGACCTAAAATACATAATATAATAACCCTAAAATCATAAAAAGACATTCTACCGACACGGAAATAAATTCCCGCACAGGATCGGTGAGTCACATAATCAAACTCTTGAAAACCTTATCTCGTGACCTCGTTAACGAGCCCTTACAGCCTCGTTAACGAGCCTAGGCTTGACTTCTTCAACACCTCAGCTTCAAAAATTTAGACTTCAACTTCTTCATCTTGTATTCCTCCATCCTTCATCATAGCACTCCAAATTCAGCTCCAAACAGCACCTTTTCCTTGCTAAAACCTACAAAAATACACAAAACGGAGTAGCTTCCATACTTTTCACAAAATATGCAAAACCATCCAAAAACACATAAAACTAATCCTAAACTTATCAAAACTAATCCTAATAAACTAAGAAAATATACTAAAAACTATACCAAAAATACGAACATCAAAATACCCCATACTTAGACTTGCTTGTCCTCAAGCAATCACTAAACAATAACCAAAACCAAACAACATACTCATCAAGACATAGCCATCATCTAAAAAACAACATCAACACATAGAAGAAAAATAACAAATGTTTATTAACGTCATCACACATATATGCACCAAATAGACATAAGAAAATACAATCCAACCTCACAAGGGATATGTGTTTCTCTCAACTCTCATGTATTTAGGCTTATAATAACAACTCTCAACTCATCCAATATACAAAAACTCATAAGAATTGGAACTTATATCACCAATACTCTCCACCCAAGATTTGTCAAAACAAGCAAAAATCATCAAGAGAACTTAGCCTCAATGAAAAACTTCATAGAAGCTTCCATTCGGCCGGGTTGTAATGGGGCTTGGTAATAACAATAAGGCGTGGAAATATTTTGGCCACGTGGTGCTAATAATATTCGGGAATCAAAAGACTCCTAAAAACTCACATATCTTACCAAAACTCTCATAAGAACAACTTTACCAAACTCACTCTCTTCTTTATGCACTTACTCATTCACTCACCCTATATATCCTAGAAAGCCTTATAAAAAATAAAAATCCCTGATATTATCTCTATAAACTCATGCACTTCAAACTTCTTCTTTCCCTTTTTTTTTCTCTTTAACAACTTCGTTGCCTCGTTAACGAACCACTTCAGGGTCGTTAACGAGCTTCATCATGTACTCCTCTTCTTCTTTAACAACTTTCTTTCAACCTTATTTCGTGCATCTTTTTGCTATCAAGAGATCTTTCTTTTTACATGATTTAAAAATCAAGAGACTTCCAATCTACCCTTACCAATAATCCTTAATTTCAAACCAAACATAATATTTCACTCTCTTTTCTTTTTACACTCAACAAAGAATACCTCTCAAATCTAAGTCCTAATCCCCGGATAGGGTCAAGCTTATCTCGGCTAGGAAACAATTTTGTGGAGATAAAAATAAAAGGCTTAAAGGCTCAACTTGGCTGTCAAAAGAAGAGTAATGATAAGGTAGGATAAGGAATAATAGGGCTTATAAAAATAAGTTCTCTATCATCTAATCTTCACAAGTAATGAACTATAAATCTTATACAGGTCTCAAGAAATAGATAACCATCACAATTCAAAGAGATAATATGCATATAGAGAGTAAATCACACAATAAAAGAAGAGGGATTTTTAATGTTCTCCCTATAAGGCCAAAAATAACTCACTAGGTCAATATTTTTGTTGGATTGCATCACTTATGCTATAAAGTATATGTGCTCAATTTCATCAAATTTTATTCGTTTCTAAAAACAATTTCATAAAAAGAATCTGGTTATACTATCAAAGACATGCTTGCACGGAATTATATGATTATGCTAGCAACTACCATCATAGAACCTAAGAAAGGGATATCTATCAATTCTAAAACTTTTTTTTAGATTTTTTCAAAAATTTTCGATTTTTTTATTGTTTTATTGTTTATGAAACAAAACTACTCAAAAACAAAATAAAACACATAAGGCAACAAAAGATAACAAGTTTTCTACTTTCTCCCACCCCATACTTAAAATTACAGTGTCCCCACTGTAAGAAAAATAAGAAGAAGGAAAGAAATAGAAAAGGGAACAACAAAATAAAAGAAAAGAAAAACCATAAAACTTACAAAGTCTCAAAAGTGGAAAACAAGGAAAACGTCTTCTTCAAGCTGAATCAATGGTTTGGTGGAGGAAAGTAGTGCTTGAAGTTCCCCATGAAGTCGTACATCGTCCTCCAATGCTCAGCATCTTCCACCTCTCTCTGACGATGCCTCTCATCCTCCATCGACATTCGAGCGGAATAGACAGTCTCCCATTTATCCATCCTCCTATGAATGTGGTCCTGCTGGAGGTGAAGCTGGTGCATCTGAGCAGAAAGATCCTCGGCCCATGGTGGTGGCATACTCGATCTAGTGTACTCGGGCTGAGGAGGTGGTGGGTAGTGAGGCTGGAAGTGGTCTTGGTACAACACTGGGTTGTATGGCATAAGAACATAGGAATGAGGGTCGGTAGGAGCTGGCGGAGGGTCGGTAGTTGTCCTCGGGACCTCGTTAACGAAGCTGGGTGCCTTGTTAGGAACATATGTAGAAGCCTGGAAATGATCGTTAACGAGCCTGGCAGGCTCATCAACGAGGACGCTGGTGCCCAAAACTTCTGTGTCGAGGTCTTCATCCTCGAAGTTAAGCTCTTCCGTGCCTCCCTATGTGTCAACCTCTTCAGTGTCTTCTCCAGCTACCTCGTTATCCTCATCTTCATCTTCATCTTCATCCATCTCTTCACCTTCTCGCTCGAACCTTGTCTCACAAGGCCTAAGTGAAAGCTCATCCTCCGGCTTGGGCTCCAACGGGTAAGCATGACCCGTCCACACCTCGTACCAATTTGGTACATAGAGTAGCTCCAACATGTCAAGGGTTGGTACAACAATTCGGTCTTGCACTTTCACTTTGAACTCTCCCTCGGCTTGGATGAAAACACCGGAGCTATACCAATAGCTTTTGTTGAGGAGTTGAGCATGAGCCGGCATATAGCGAGTAAGGTCTACTCCCAGGTTTGTAGCCAAAACACTAACCAAGTTTCCACACCATACTTCCTTGGACTTGGTTGATTTCTCTATGTAGTAGAGCCATTCATACCCCGAATTCAAAGGGCCGGGCTGCTAAAACAGGATAGTGCGAAGACAAGCAACTTCCGTCCTTGTTGGCCTGTTTAGCTCTCTCTTCGGCCAGAATGTAGCGGCTAGGACTCGGAGGATGATCCTAAATATGGGGTTGATGATGCTTGCCCCGGATAGTGCCGCTGCGGAGGGTTCAACCTCCCCGGTGATGTAGCTCCAAGTTCTTGTCACCTTGTATTCTTTCAAGCTGTAATCTCTAGAAGGGTTTGGGAGCTCCAGAATTGCGTTGAACTCCGCCATGGTGTGTTCTCGGCTCACATTACCGAGCCTAAACCGAATGCGTCCCGCCGAAGTCTTCGACGGGAAACTCGTCTCTAAAGTGGCCAGGAACTCGGATGTGAGGGCCAGAAAATGTGGTAAACTCTCCTTCTTCAGCAAATGAGGTACACCGAGAATAGCAAAGGCCTCCTTGGCATCCGTATAAATCCCCATTTACTTGGCACTCATCCTTGAGAACCACCGAGTGTTGTGATCTTTGTTTAAGATGGCATTGTATCGATCCGCTTAACCTTGAGTACGCAAGATCACGTTGTCCCTGCGAGGTGGAGATGGAGACCTCTGGTTTCTTCTCTTCTTCTGAGCTCGGGTAGCGGGTCTGCTTGAACTTGTCATGGGATCTACAAAACAATCATTATTTTTCCAAGATAAGATCCACTCAAGTAGATAGGCAAGAGACCCCATACTTGGTCTCGAAATAATCCTTGGATTTATTCGTTAACTACCCAATTGGGTCGTTTACGAATCTGGACTGGTTATTGCACTTTGAATTTGCGCAGGGTCGCTAACGAGCCTGGGTGGGTCGTTAACGAGCTGCCGAGAGCCAGTTCACAGAATTCCGAGTATTATCAACTGTAAAAATCAAGCCATAAATCAAGCATGCAATCCTCTATACTCCTTCACTAGACACACAATCGGGTATATGCACCCCATACTTGCTCAATTACTCATCCCGAACATGCTTTAATTTACCCGAAATTGATATGGCAAAGATTGAACTTAATACTAGAACAAGAAAAATTCATGCTTTTCTACTCAAATTTTTACAATGGAGACATCTCACATGAATATCCTTCCCAAGATCAAGAACAACTAAGCACAATCAAAGTTTCCTGAGCAAAATCCAAACATGCAAATCGACCCTCTCTATAAACATAATCCGAGACATGAAATTTCTACCCTAAAAACCATGAATCATGCAATTAAGAGTTGGGGTTTAGAAATCATACCGGAAAATCGCGAAATTGAAGAACAAGAGATTGGATTTGGTGAGTAACGAGCTTGGATCTCGTGGGTGGGAAAAACGGGGTTCCGGGCTTCGGTAACGACGGCGTCTCCGACGGTCGGTGGAGTGAAGGATTCCGATCGGTGGTGAGAGTATTCGGTGGAGGTGTTGGGGAATTTGGAGTTTGAGATTTGTGGGTAGGATTTTTGAGGGTTTTAGAAGGGTTAAATAGAAGGGGGTAGAAATAGGAGAGAGGGTAGGTAGTGGCGGCTGGGGAGGGTAAGAAATAGGGTAGAAGATAGAAGATAGATTAGGGTTAGAAATAAAACTTACCTGCCCGAGTCGGTTCGCCGAACCGGGTCGTTAACGACCCTGGGTGGGTCGTTAACGAGCCACCGTAACCTCCTTGAGTGATTTTCGAGCCCCTTTTCCTGCATCTTGTTAGCTCTAAATTTATCCTAATTTCTATCCTAAAAACTATTAAAAAGAACTCAAAAGAAAGCTAGGAAAAAGAATCTAAAAAAAGAAAAGAAAAATCTAGTCTATACTAAAGCGGGTTGCCTCCCGTAAGCGCTATTTTTAACGTCGTCAGCCCGACGTACTACGTGGCTCAAGGTGGCTCTTTTGCAACTATGTTGGGGTCTTGAGGTACCCCATACTTAGCTTTGTAACCTTTATTCACTTGAGTCACTAAATTAGGTCCCTTTTCTTCTATCAATATGCTCAGTATTCCTACATGATGGTTAGTGAAATCCGAAAACCAAGATGGTTTGGACTCATCTGTAGTGCATATAATGGGGCATGGTGTAGGAACAAAGTATGAAGAATAGTCATAACCAGTATTATCGAACTCACAGTTAGAGTACTCACCTTGATTACACTCTTGCATGTGGGGCTCGGTGATCGGCCAATGAGGTTCGGTAGGGACTTGTATAAAATTCTCTTCTGTTTTGGTAATTGAGGGAGGCTCGGTAGAATCAGCTACGTCGAGTTCTGGCTGGGTTAGCTCGATTTGTGCGACCGCAGTCGGGTTGTTGGCATTTTGATCCAGGCTGAATTCCACGCGTTCCTCTCCAATATCGAAGGTAAGATGTCCTTTCCGTACATCCACCCTTGCACCTGCTGTAGCTAGGAATGGTCTGCCGAGAATTATGGGGACGTAAGGGTCTTCAGGCATATCGAGGACGATGAAATCATTCGGTATAAAGAATTTCCCGACTTGAATAGGATAGTCGTCCACGGCTCTTGTGGCCTTGACACACGATCCATCTGCCATGTAGAGGTTCATATCTACCGGCTCTAGTGGTCCTATGTTGGCTTTAGACCAGATTGAGAGAGGGAGTAAACTAGCACTGGCTCCCAGATCACATAAAGCTTTGAACTTGTGGTCGCCTATCCCAATAGTTATTGCAAATCTCCCTGGATCTCCCAGCTTTTCTGGTAAAGCTATAGATCTGACTTCATCCTGTAGCTCTGTAATGGATCTTTTCCTGCTAAGAATGTCTTTCAAGAATTTTGTGTAAGCCGACATTTCACTTAGGGCTTCAGCGAATGGGATGGAAATATTAATGCCTTGAAGAATCTTTACGAAATGCTTGAACTTACTCTCAGTAGAGTCGATGGTTTTCTTAGTGGGAAATGGAAGAGATTTCACCATCCTCGGAACCAAGGTAGAGCGGTGATGCTACAGGGTCGACACTAGGGTCGTTAGGTACGCTCGACGGGTCGTTACCGACCCCGATAGGGTCGTTAACTACCTTGGGATTGAGAGGACGGCTCGGATTAGAAAACTTACCTTGGGTGGGGTCGTTAGGTACTCTCGGAGCCTCGTCACCATGGTACGTAGGTTCGGTAATCGCCCTCGCTGGCTCGTTACCGAGCTGAACCGCGGTGTCTTGTTCCTTCTTGTCCTCAGCTTGGACTCGCTCCGGTAATGTCTTCCCGCTCCTAAGGTGTACTGCTGCTATTTGTCCTTTAGGGTTTTCTTCGGACGGCCCGGAAGTTGCCCTTGTGGCCTTGGAATCTGTGCAGCAAGGTTCCCTAGCTGGGAATCGACATTCTTCTTCCATACATCGAATTCTCCCCATCTTTTATTCTGGTGGTTAAGGTTAGCTTAAACTTCATTAACCTTGTTGTGGACTCCATTGATGCTTTCTTTTAATCCTTGTACCCAAGATGGTGGCTCCTGATGGCCTGGAGGTCTATAAGGCGCATGTCGTCTATCTGGTGGGGGCGCTGCATAGCTTGGATTTGGATTTTCATTGCCCCACGTCTGATAGTTATTCGACCTGTCAAAATTGCTAGGTTGGTTCCTGTATGGGTCTCTCATATAATTCATCTCAGCAATTGTCTCAGTGGCTCTTACTTGCTCTATGTTAGTGCAAGCAAAAATACTATGGGCAGAAGAACCACACTCTTGACAAGATTGAGAGGACTTCAGAAAACTTACCTGCTTCTTCAGGCGGTTGACCTCGTCTTGTAGAAATTGATTCTTAACGTCTGGATCAACTTCTTCTCGGTTAGGCACGTAGAGACGTTTCTGCGGCTGGGGAGCTTGCTGGGTTTCATACATGGCATCATAATTGGACAGCTTATCCAGCAATTCCCATGCAGCTGTAGGGTCCATCTCTATAAAACCGCACGTTGTATGCGTGTTGATGCGATTCTTGGTCTCTGCATTGATACCCTGGAAAAAGATTTCTTGCAGAACATATAAAGGTTGCCCATGAGTGGGGCACTGTCTAAGCATCTCTTTGAATCTTTCCCATGTTTCAACAAAAGTCTCATTAGGCAACTAGTGATAGGAGGTGATGCGTTTCCTTAACTCCGTTGTCTTGGCAGGAGGGAAGAATTTTGTAAGAAATTGATCATACAAGTTCTTCCAAGTCCTGATAGACTTAGGAGGTAGGCTCTCCAACCAGCTCAGGGCCTTTCCAGCTAGAGACCACCTGAAAGCTTTTAACAGAACATATTCAAGTGAGACACCCTCAGCAACTATGGTGTCACATAGATCAAGAAAATTTCTAATATGCTCCATAGGGCACTCAGTAGGTTTCCCTTCAAACTGAGCCCATTTAATTAAGGATATGAATTGAGACTTGATCTCAAAGGGTTTCTCTATCTCCGGGAGCACGATTGGGGATTCTGGAACCCTCAGTTCTGGATGCATGTACTGTTTGGCATTCCTCGGATAGGCATTTAGCTCCTCCTGTAGAAGAGCATTTTTAGCTCGTTGACGCTCAGCTTCAGCGACAACGCCCTCCTTCTCGGTTTTCAATGCCTCCATCTGTGTTTGGAGGACTTCTAACTGATGAGCCAGCTCTTCAGGTGTGGCCATGGCTCGGTTCTCTCGGCATCTACGGTGTAGGGAACGTTCAGGTTCTGAATAATAACCAGCGTTGTCAAATTCAAGCCTTCGACGTCCTACGGCATGCGCTGAGAAAACAGACAAAGAAAACAAAAATTAAAAATAAAACGGGGTCGGGCTATTCCCAGACCCACAGATAAACAAACAAACTCGTTGCTTCCCTGGCAACGACGCCAATTTGTTGGGACGGGCCTTCACTCGGGACAACAAATAAATTTATAAGTCAAGACCCCGCTGAGTATAGGGGAGTCAGGATCGTTCCACGAGAAGCAAGGTTGTTTGTTTATCGACTACTAACAATCAAACAAAACAAGCAAAACACTCACAAGCAGCCCCGTTAACGACGTTGTCAGGGTCGTTAACAAACCACCGTAAACAAAAGACTAAAAACTAACGACCTAAACCAGTTCGGTACCGAGTCTACGAACTCGACAACGAATATTACTAAAGAGAATTCAAATAAAAACAAAGATCTAGGAAAGGGACACCACAACATAGTCATGCATATAAACTCGTAAGAAGATAAGATCATGCCTTTAAATAGATAAATTACCAATTTTCATTGACTAGCAAGTAAATCAATCTACTTTCATAAACCAATTCACTCAATTGCTTGTTTTGGATCTAAAGCTTGAAACTTTCGTATTCAAACAATATCAACCTTCAAGTCTATATAACTTTCTCTCTCAATCAAGTTAAAAACTCAATTCACCTTGACTTTCATCTAGGTCTAAGCACAACAAACAATCATAAATAGATAGAAGGCATTCAACACATAATCTTACTCATCAAACATGCATAACTATGTCGGGTTAAACCCCGATCCTAGAAAAGAAGACTACTCACTACTCATAACTAAGAAACAAATAAATTCAACAAAAGAAATCATTGAAAACAAAACACTACTCAAATTAATAAGAAATATCGTCTTACAGAAATTCAGAAGAAACCGAAAAATATAAAGCACCGAACCGAAAAACTGACTAACGACCTCGGTAACTTTCGTCCACCGAGCTCTCGATCACGACTCCCGATCCTCTCTCTATCTCGGCTCTTCCTCTTCTCTCTACTCCTTACTTTTCTACTTCGTCTATTCCTCCTCTAGGCTAAAATAAGAGGGCTATTTATACTAATAAGGCTAGAAAATAAAAAGGCTAAAAGATAAAAACTTTTCTAAAAAGATACAAATGTTGTGAGAATTTGGGAGAGAAGCTTATAAACTCATATCTAAATATTTGCTTGCTTCTATTATTTTGATATGTACATGCTATTTATAGGGGCAAGATTTTGGTTTGATCTTGCCGTACAAAGTTAAACTGATAGAAGGCCGTTAAGCCATATATTACAATCCGTATGAAACAAAGCCTACCAAAAAAAAATATGTATGGATATAGGTGAATCATTCATTTTCAGGTTTATCTCATAACACTCCCCCTTGAATATTCACCTTTTATTCAGGGTTATGTATATGCTGCATCGTTAAAAACTTGGCTAGGAAAAACCCAGTGGGATAAAAACCTTAGCACAGGAAAAGAGTACAACTTTTCTTATACGCTTTCATAGTATTGCCTCATTAAAAACCTTGTCAAGAAAAACTAAGTGGGAAAAAACCTGAACGAAGGAAAAAAGAGTGCAACGCGTATAATTCTCCCCCTGAAATCAACGTACTTCTCGAAATCTGCGCATTCCGATCTTGTACACAAGTTCTTCAAACTTCTTGGGTTGTAAGGATTTTGTGAACAAATCTGCAATATTTTCACTTGATCGGATTTGCTGGATTTCAATCTTGCCCTCCTTCTCTAGATCATGAGTTGAGAACAACTTTGGTGAAATGTGCTTCGTCCGATCTCCTTTGATGTAGCCTCCTTTGACTTGTGTAACACATGCAGAATTGTCTTCTTATATCATGGTTGGATTACCTACAATTGATCTTATTTTGGATTCTTTTTATATGTATCCAATCATTGATCTTAACCAGACACATTCTCTTCCTGCTTCATAAAGAGCGATTAATTCCGCATGGTTTGATGATGTAGCGGTAAGCGTTTGCTTGGTTGACTTCCATGAGATCGTCGTATCTCCATACGTGAATACATAACCATTTTGAGATTTTGCTTTGTGTGGATCTGATAGATATCCTGCATCTGCATATCCAACAAGAGTAGCATTTGCATTTCTATAATAATATAACCCAAGGTCAAGAGTACCTCGTAGGTATCGAAACACATGTTTAATTTCGTTCCAATGTCGTCTTGTTGGTGATGAGCTGTATCTTGATAACAAACTTACAGCAAAAGCAATATCTGGTCTTGTATTGTTTGCGAGATACATTAATGCACCAATTGCGCTTAGGTAGGGGACTTCCAGACCAAGAATCTCTTCATCATCTTCTCGGGGTCTGAATTTGTCATCCTGTATACTAAGAGAACGAACTATCATGGGTGAACTCAATGGATGTGCTTTGTCCATGTAGAACCTTTTCAAAATTTTCTCGGTGTAATTTGTTTGATGAATGAAAATTCCATCCTTCAAATGTTCAATTTGTAAACCGAGACAAAATTTGGTTCTTCCAAGATCTTTCATTTCAAATTCTTTCATCAAGTATTTTGCAGCATTTTCAAGTTCATCGGATGTACCGATAATATTTAAGTCATCAACATATACTGCAATAATAGCGAATCCACTTTTGGATCGTTTGATGAAAACACATGGACAAACGGTATCATTTTGATATCCTTCTTTAAGAAGATATTCACTAAGCCGATTGTACCACATCCTTCCAGATTGTTTTAAACCATATAATGATCTTTGCAATTTTATAGAAAACATTTCCCGAGATTTTGCTTTATATACCTCGGGTAGTTTTAATCCTTCAGGAACTTTCATGTAAATATCACTATCAAGTGATCCATATAAATATGCAGTTACGACATCCATAAGTCGCATTTGTAGTTCCTCTGAAACAGTTAGGCTAATTAAAAATCTTAATGTAGTTACATCAACTACAGGGGAATATGTTTGCTCATAATCTATCCCGGGTATCTGAGAAAAACCTTGAGATACAAGCCTTGCCTTATATCTCACAATTTCATTTTTCTCATTATGCTTTCGTACAAATACCCATTTATAGCCTACTGGTTTCAAGCCCATTGGTGTGGGCTTTATTGGGCCAAAAACATTACGCTTTTCAAGCGATTTTAATTCAGTTTGCATAGCCTCTTTCCATTTTGGCCAATCGTGTCTAGCACGACACTCATCAATAGTTTGTGGTTCAATGTCATCGTCATCAACCACTATTTCGGTGGCAACAAAGTATGTGAACACCTCATCAAGGATAATGTCTTTCCTGTTCCACTGTATTCCATAATAGACATAATTTACTGCAATTTCGTAATTATCAACGCTTTTGTCATTATCTGGAACAGTTTTAATTTCTGACACATCTTCTAAATTTTCGGAGGTATTTTTGTCGTGTTCTCCTCCTGAATAGGAAATTGGTGCGGCTTCATTTGGATTATTCAGCCGCCTATTCTTTCTTGGTTTTAGATCTTTTGATCCAAGCGGGCGGCCGCGTTTTCGGTGCGCTATACATTCCTTTTCAGGAATCTTATCTAGTTGTCCAACAGGAATTTCAATCCTTTTAGGGGCATTTACAGCTGGCACATGTGATTTTGTCACTTTCTTTGTATCTGTAAATGAGTCGGGTAATTGATTTGATGTACTCTGCAAATGTATAATCTTTTTTACTTCTTGTTCACACATTTTTGTACGTGAATCAAGATAAGATAACGATGAAGCGTTCCAAGCAATTTCTTTATGCATTTTTCCACCAAGATTTGGAAATTCATTTTCATTAAAATGGCAATCATCAAATCTGCCGTAAATAGGTCACCGGTGGTTGGTTCAAGATATTTAATAATTGATCGAGATTCAAAACCAACATATATTCCCAATCTTCGTTGGGGACCCATTTTTATGCGTTGCGGTGGAGCAATAGGAACATAAACTGCACAAACAAATATCTTTAAATGTGATATATCTGGTTCTTTACCAGTCACTAATTGTAATGGGGAATACTTATGATATGCAGTAGGTCTTAATCGGACCAGAGCTGCGGCATGTAATATAGCATGTCCCCAAACTAATGTTGGCAGTTTAGACTTCATCAATAATGGTCTAGCTATTAATTGTAATTGTTTAATCAGAGATTCGGCAAGACCATTTTGTGTGTGAACATGAGCCACCGGATGTTCAACTGTAATCCCAATTGACATACAATAATCATTGAATGTTTGGGAATTAAATTCTCCTGCATTATCAAGTCGGATTCTTTTGATTGTATAATCCGGAAATTGAGCTCGTAAGCGAATGATTTGTGTTAGGAGTTTAGAAAAAGCTGTATTTCTTGTTGATAAGAGGCTAACATGTGACCATCTTGTTGATGCATCAATTAATACCATAAAGTATCGAAATGGTCCACATGGTGGGACTATCGGTCCACAATTATCACCTTGTATTCGTTCTAAAAACGTTGGATTTTCAATCCCAACTTTATTCTTGGACGGGGTAGTGATTAGTTTGCCGAGTGAACAACCACTGCAGTTAAAATCACTTGACTTAAGGACACTTTCTTTCTTTATTGAATGTCCAGTTGAACTTTCAACGATTTTATGCATCATTCCATTACCCGGATGACCAAACGATTATGCCATAATGTAAACATCCTTTTATCATTTAATTTCTCATAATATGTAACATTTGTCTCTATCGGACTTATATATGTGTGATAAAGTCCAGTAGATTGGGCTGGCAGTTTTTCTAAAATCTGCTTCTTGCCACATAATTGTTTTGTGATGCACAAATATTCTTTATTGTTTTCATTTATGGTTTCTACATGAAAACCATTTCGACGCACATCTTTAAAGCTTAGTAAGTTCCTCTGAGACTTACTTGAATATAATGTGTCGTTTATGATCAGTTTTGTCCCTTTAGGGAGCAAAACACAAGCTCTACCAGAACCTTCGATCAATTTTGTCACACCAGAGATTGTTTTGACATTTGCTTCAAACAAATTTAATTGAGTAAAGTATTCTTTATTTCTCAAGATGGTGTGTGCAGTAGCGCTGTCCACCAGACATTGATTCTTGCTACTTGATATATCTTTAATTGTTTCCATATCTTCAAGATAAAGAAAAACAGGATTAAAAACATAAACAACAGATTTATTTATGATACATAGATTATTTTACAAGGATGCTGATAAGGGAAAACACACTACAATATTTTACATAATATTACATGGATCAAGATTCTAGTTTTCAGTAGTTGACATTTTCATTGATCCCAAATTCATCATCTATGATGAAATTAGAGATGTCCAGGCTCGGTGTAGGTTCAGTGTCGTCAACAAAATGAGTCTCCACGTTCTTCCCTTTATCTTTCTAAGAAGCTTGGTACAACTCAACCAAGTGTTTGGCTGTGCGACACACCCTTGCCCAGTGACCCGACATACCACATCTATAACATATAGATTTGGGCTTTGGGGAGGGTCTTGTAGTACCTTTCTGGACCATTTGTTTATCATTCCCCTTTGATGTGGATGCATCAGAAAAGTTACGCTTCTGATAATCACCAAAACCTCTACCACGACCATGTCCTCGACCACGGCTACGACCACGACCACGATTGCCATTGTGTCCACGGTTATCTTGATACCTACTATCATTTCCCTGAGAGGCATATGTGGCATTTGTTTCAGGGTACGGTGCAGTGCCAGTTGGCCTTAGGTTGTGGTTTTTCATGAGCAGTTCATTATTCTGCTCAGCTACAAGTAGTACTTGTATCAAATCTGAATATTTCTTAAAATTCCTCTCTCTGTATTGTTGTTGTAACAACACATTAGTAGCATGCATGGTTGAAAAAGTTTTATTCAGCATGTTCTCTTCAGAGATTTTCTGCCCGCATAAACGTAATTGAGAGGTTATACGGAATAGGGCAGAATTGTAATCGCTGACTGATTTAAAGTCTTGAAACCTTAAATTAGCATATTCATAGCTTGCTTTAGGTAGCAAAACTTGTTGTTGATGCCCATACCTTTGTTCTAGGCTTTCCCATAATTCTTTAGGATCTTCCACCAACAGATATTCAGATTTTAGGCTTTCATGTATATGATGGCGAAGAAAGATAATCGCCTTAGCCTTTTCCTGTGGGGAGGTATTTTCATTATCTTTTATGGTCTCTTGTAGACCATTTGCTTGGAGGTGAGATAGTGCATCAACCCTCCATTCCAAATATCTCTGACCCGATAAGTCGATAATATCAAATTTCCGCTTTGCAATTTTGCCATTTGATCAACTACACAATTAAATCAAAAATTAATTAGTGATTCACATGTATTCATATATAAGAAATTAATATTTTATCAATATTTATATGAATATGTAATTTAACAATTATATTAAATATACATGTAAACCCACAAAAGAAACATATCTATATATAATTGCACCTTAATAAACCTCCATTCCAAACATATCTATATATAATTTGTATAAAGACAAAAAAAATCATACGTACATACGTACGCCAAAGCAAAAAAAAATCTTAATATGAGTACATGCTTTTATTGTATAAGGACAAAGTGGAAAGATTCATGTCATAGTTCAATATCCACGTGTATCTTTGTGCAGTAGTAAAAGAGTGTAATGATATCATGAAATAGCAGAGTTTAATGCAACTCAGAAGTTCAAATCAGTATATATCTAGAACAGTAGTTTAGGATATTCATTTGTCTTGTCAAGTTAGTAGATTTGAATGAATTTTATTCACGAGACAGGAAAACTAAAATTTAAAATAGTATCTAGTGGTATTTAAATCAGTGTCTTGAACGTGAAAAACTATCTATCATATGAATCTAAGGAGAAAACTCTCTATCTCCTTTTTTTTTTTAAACACTCTCTTCAAAATTTCTACATCAGAACATGAAGAAGAAGGAGGAGGTTGTATATTCAAGACACATGAAGAAGAAGAAAGCCATGTTTATATGCAATCAAAGGAGAAAGTTCTTAATAAAAATACCCTACAAATTATTATAGGTATTTTTACGTTTCATCTATTTCACCCATTTCTTAATCTCTACCCCATAATCGCTCTTTTTCTCCTTTATATTTCCTCCACATATTTGTCTGCTCCCTTGTTATCCGCTCTCGACTTCTCCTATTCATCTTCTTCCTCCTCATCGTTTTTTTTCGATCGACATGTCTCACTCCGATCAATTTTTCATTGAATCTTTCATATGCCTTACAATTATCATGATAATCCTCTGGATCCTCATCTGGATCAACCGACCTCAGTTTTAATAGGTATGTAAAATCCTTTTTTTTTGAAGTTTAGTTTAGATCTGATGTAAACTAGGGGTTTTATTTCGATCTTGAATGTAAAATTCGATCTTGTTGTAAAAGCCTTTCAGATCTAATAAAATACCGAGGTTTATGATAAAAAATCTTTCGTTTCGTATGAGAAAATAATTTTTGATGCAAGCTCTCATATCATTGAGCCATTAAAACGGATGATCTGTAAAAATGTTTTGAAAAATTGAAAGCAGTATGAAATTTGTACTACCTTCAAGAGATCTAGCCACTCAGTTGGTATTTTTTGTTTGAGAAATCTCTCGTGCTGATAACGTGTTGTGAGAATTTGGGAGAGAAGCTTATAAACTCAAATCTGAATATTTTCTTGCTTCTATTATTTTGATATGTACATGCTATTTATAGGGGCAAGATTTTGGTTTAATCTTGTCGTACAAAGTTAAACTGATAGAAGGCCGTTAAGCCGTATATTACAATCCGTATCAAACAAAGCCTACCAAAACAAAATATGTATGGATATAGGTGAATCATTCATTTTCAGGTTTATCTCATAACAAGAAATAAAATCCTAAAAGATAGAAATAAAATCTAGAAAGATAACAAGACCTAAAATACATAATATAATAACCCTAAAATCATAAAAAGACACTCTACCGACACGGAAATAAATTCCCGCACATGATCAGTGAGTCACAGAATCAAACTCTCGAAAACCTTATCTCGTGACCTCGTTAACGAGCCTGGGCTTGGCTTCTTCAACACTTCAGCTTCAAAAATTTAGACTTCAACTTCTTCATCTTGTATTCCTCCATCCTTCATCATAGCGCTCCAAATTCAGCTCCAAACAACACCTTTTCTTTGCTAAAACCTACAAAAATACACAAAACGGAGTAGCTTCCATACTTTTCACAAAATATGCAAAACCATCCAAAAACACATAAAACTAATCCTAAACTTATCAAAACTAATCCTAATAAACTAAGAAAATATACTAAAAACTATACCAAAAATACGAACATATGAAATATTAAAAATTGTAGATTCGATTTTTGTCTCCGTTTCTTTACTTTTGGTGAAAAATCAAGTCATCATTCATTCTTTCATTAAGTTGAGTCAATTAGCACAAGACTATTCAGTTGGTTTGTTTCCTTAAAGAGTTCAAAAATATTTTTACGCCAAGTTATTTTTTATGGACTTCACAATATTTGACCTATTAAGAAGAGGTATAAAAAAACATTTTTTGTGTAATGAAAGCCCTATCAAGAGAGAGAAAGCAAGCAAGAGGCATAAGGGGGGGGGGGGGGGGGGGGAGGGAGGGAGAGAGAGAGAAGGAGAAGGCGGAGATAAAAGAGGGAGATAAAAAAAATCGTAAATCTTCGCACATCATTTGGTCTTCTCCGATCGATGACCAAATGATCTACTATTGGGCTGAATTTTCAAAGTGTTGTTCCCACTAACGTAAACCTGTCATCCAACAGTTGGATTGATGTTCTGAGCCTCCCGAGTCAGGTTTTGTAGAATTCCCCTTTCACTTGTTCTCTTGAATGTTATCTATGCACCTTCTAAGGTGAAAATCTATGTTGTTATGAGCCAAAGTTGAACCTTGATGAACTTGTATTCCTCTAGTGCTATCTAGAGAAGGTTGTACACACTTGTAATCTTGTTGATGATGGAAGATTGATACCTAAAAATGTACCATGGTTTTTTCCCACTTTGGGGTTTCCACGTAAAAATCCTTATGTGTTCTATTATTCATTTTGGCATCTTGTCTGAGCTGATTTGTTACTTGTTTGTTGACTACTTCTTGGTAAACTGTTTGATCCATCATCGATCCTTATTTTCGCATTACGTGTGCTTTTCTAGTTAATTCCCGAATCGAAATTTACTATCAAAAGTTGATCATTCGGAAGAAAAAAAAGTTATACAATTCACAGATTTACATCAATTTATATAGCGATTTAAAAAACCGAATCCAATTTTATGTGGTGGGTGGCACTGTCATTTATGTTGTCCTTTTTCATCCCTCTAAAAAAATTTCAAAAAAAGCAGGAAGAAATTGATGGGATTTACACCTTTTTTTGTCAAAGGTGAAAGACCTTCCTTCACCAATTTATATCCATTAAAGACTAATACGTATTCGTGGTTTGTGACTGTCTCTAGCCTAAAGAATTTTACACTCTAAAAATCGAACTCACTTTTTAAATTAAAAGACTATATAAACATGAGCAATATGAAAGAAAAACAAACTTATTATATTTTACGCCTCAATTTTTTTAATAAAAAACAATGTCTTTGTTTTTTAGGGAAAAAAAGCTTGATATATTAGACAAACCATTGTAAATTTAGAGGTAAAAATAGTCGGTAGCCAGACAAACCGATATGATAATACAAACAAGAAAAACGCAAGCAATGAAATTAATCAAACAAGCACAACGCCTAAAAGAGCTCGAGAGGGGGTGAGCTAAGTCGTAAAGACTACAGAGGGAGATGAAATGACTCCAGAAGTGGGAGTGTACGTTTGTGGGTGGTTTAAGAGAGGGCCAACTGGGATCGTTCCTACCAATCTATTTTGTTCTGAGGAAACTGTAAGCTCCAAATCTTGACTTTGTCGGCTTCTCAAATTATGAGATGTAAGAATAATTAAATTATGTTTTTATAATATTTTTTTCCACATTGCTAATGTAATGGAGGATGTTGAATGAGGAGAACTAGCATCTGCATCAAGCTTGCCAAAGCCAAATAGAGAAGGCTTCTGGAGTTGCTGGAGCATCGCAATGTTAAAGTAGTGACATTTGAAGGCTGGGAAAAGATTGATGAAAAAGAGCAAGATCGGAGGGCTTTGAAAAATAAACCTAGAGAAAAGCTAGCAACCATGGAATTGAAGAGCTCCTTCTTGTTGCTTCACAGTGAGATGCTAATGGGAAAACATCAAGATGCTTTTTTTGCTCCCATCATAACAATTGGAGAAAGGAAGAGAGATTGAAATCATGTGCCTTGTTGTGAAAAGCTTCAAATGAAGTTGTTGTTGTTCTTGCTTTCATGCTCAAATGTACTCAAGTGTTGTGATGAACTGATTTATGTTTGATTAATAAAATAGAAAACTGTGATTGCTTATTATTTTGAAGGAAAGGGGTTATTTATTGGTCACTTCACTTTTGTGTATGCAAGTAAGCACATGTAAAATGAGTGATGGAAGAAGCTTTAATTTAAATGCATCTTTGTTCTCAAATCTCAAACCAAGCAGCGAAGAAAGAGGTATGCCTTCCGATTGAGATCATTGATATGGGTGAAGAAGGAACATGTTCAGAAGATGTGATAAGAGAAATTTTTAATATGCCTTGAATCTTTTGCTAACAAGTACACGCTAGGGGTTCGAGGGCAGAGCCCCCAACAATACAAGGGGTCCCAGGGGCTTCAGGGGAGCAGCGCCCCTCGACGGTGGTCTCGCTGACCGCTCAACGAATTGGGGGTCCAGGGGGCAACATGATAGCTTGCATATAGGAGTAGTTAAGATGCATGTTTTATATATGTTTTGGCTAGTTTTAGGTTAGCTTTTATGTAGTTTTTAGGTTTTTGTGTTATCGGGTATTATGCGTTGGTTTGCTCGGTTTTACAGGTTTTTAGGTTCAGGAGCAACAGCGGGGCGAGTACAGATTGGCCATGGTGGTGGTGGACGAGCTAAGATATGCTAGGATGTGCTAGGATGATGGTTGGAGAAGAGCTAAGCAAGTTACAAAGCCAAGCCAAGATATAGGAGAAAGCTCGGGTTGACCTCGAGCAACGAAGCCGCGCATTTGCAACTGAATGGGGAAAGCGCGGGATGGACAATGCGCGGCCGCGCATTTCGGGGACGATCCCGCGCAATCGGACTTCTACGCGGACGTGGTTTTTGGGCCCAGGTTTTGGATTGGGCTTTGATATTCTTGATTTTTGGGCTGAATTATATCCGATTTTGTATGATTTAAGATAGCTTTTGAGGGATATTTTTAGGAGCATATAAATACTTTATGTTAGATTATTTTGGGAGAACTTTGATCATACTTTTGGAGGCTAGGGTTTTTCTCTCAAGGAAGACTTTGAAACCTTTGTAAGTTTGATTTTAATTTCATTATGCATTGCTAATTTCTCTAGTGTTTGGCTAGTTTTTGAAGTCATGATTTGTATGTAGTTGTGAGGTTTGATTGATTCTCAACAAACTTGAATAGAGTTTATTCCCTATGCTTAATTGAATCAGAATTATTCTAGGGTTTTGTTAGATTAGCTACCTAATAGAATTTCTAGGTAAATTTACAACTGAATCTGATTAATTACCGGTTGGAGTTAATTAGATCAAGAGTAGACTTTAATTAATTTAGTACCGGTCGGACAAGTTGGTTAAAGTAGGGAATAAATTCACAAGTCACTTAGATGTCTGGTTGCTCTAAGTTGTTTGTTTCTATTGATAACTTGAATCGTCATGCTGTTATTTAATTGAATCTAGAAGGTCTTCTAGGTTATTATTTAATTAGGGTTGTTAGACTGGTTGTTCTGTCAACTATATATGAAGTTTGGATCTTAATCCTTACTAGGGTCATTATCCACAATATATTATTCAAGTGAGAAGAGAATCAAGAGAATCGATGATCAATGAACCAATATCATGATGGATTTAACTAGTTGAACACGTTTGTCTTTCATATATTCAAATCATCTTTTGCATTCATAGTAAGTTTCATTCTTGCATATTAGTTTAGATTAAACATTCCAAAAACCCCCTTTGGTTACTTGGCACACAAGTAATAACATTAATACGCGAGTCTCTGTGGGATCGACTCTTACTTACCGCTCTACTGAGTTGGTTAAGCTAAGGATTCTTTGATAGGTATAAACGACCACGAAAAATACCTCATCAAATTTGGCGCCGTTGCCGGGGACTCGTCGCTATTTGTGTTTATTACTTTCGTGCTGTTTTGGGTGTGAACCTGTTATATGGTTCATACCCGTTCTACTAACTCATCTCCCCTGTTGTTTGATCCAGATATTGACAGGACACTCTTCAAGCTAAGGAAGGAAATCCGGAATCACTTTCAGGCCTTACCGTTCTTTCTTGAAGAATCTGACTCGGAATCTGAATCTGCTGAATCCGCCGAGATGGATGACCGAACATTGAGAGAGTTGACTGCACCGAATCTGGCACAACAACCATTGGCGGTGCAATTCCCTGCTCTTGCTGAAGGAGTCAAGTTTGAGCTGAAATCTGGGTTGATCCACCTTTTGCCTTCATTCCATGGGCATAGTGGTGAAGACCCCAACAAGCATATTTCTGAATTTCATGCTGTGTGCTCAAGCATGAAGCCTGCTGATGTGACTCATGACCAGATCGCGCTGAGAGCCTTTCCTTTTTCTCTCAAGGATCAGGCTAAAGACTGGTTTTACTACTTGGCTCCGGGAAGTATTAATACATGGGCTAAGATGAAAGAAGCTTTTCTGGAGAAGTACTTCCCTGCTACAAGGCTCAATGATCTGAAAAAGCGAATCAGTAATATTGAACAAGAAGCAAGTGAGTCCTTGTACGAATACTATGAGAGATTCAAGAGGTTGATAGCCAGCTGTCCTTTCCATGGCTACACTGATCAAGACTTGATTTTATATCTTTTCAATGGCCTCTTGGATGATGAGAGAAGAATGGTCAATGTAGCTTGCCAAGGTCACATTCTCAACAAAACTCATGTTGCTGCGTTTGACCTATTCACACAACTGTCTGAGGGCACAAGACAGTTCAGAAAAGAAACTAGCTCGAAAGCTGCAAATTCTGTGGTGGCTAACACAAGAATTCAAGATGAAGTCACAAAGTTGAAAATGATGATGAAGCAGCTATTGCAGCAGGGTGGTAGACAACAGGTGAAGTCTTGTGAAATTTGCTTTGATAACATGCACCCCACTGATTCCTGCCCTACACTTCAAGATCAGAATGCTGAGGTAAATGCAGTGGGAGGATATGGACCACCTAGACCGAGGTATGACCCCTTCTCCAACACCTACAATCCAGGCTGGAGGGATCATCCTAATATGAGGTATGGTAATTCTAGCAATCAGCTGTTCAACCATCAAGGTGGCCAAGCTCAGTACAGACCGCCTTTCCAACCTCAGGCTCAGGCAGTGAATCAGAATGCTATGTCCACAGAGGAGATGGTCCGACAGTTGACTCAGTCAGTTTCTACAATGCATGGTTCTCTAACTCAGCTTTAACAGGAAACCAAGTCCAGTATAAAGAATTTGGAGAACCAAGTTAGTCAAATTGTTGAGGCAGTAAGCAAACTAGAAGCTAGAGATTCAAGTAAGCTACCATCTCAGACAGAGCTTAACCCGAGGGCGAATGTCAGTTTTATCTCCATTCATGGTGGTTGTGAGGCAAGACAAGTATACCAGCTGAGCAAGGTTACAGAAACAGAGGAACAGAACGGAGGCCAATTGCTCGGCTTGGCTGCTAAAAGCGCGGCCGAGCAATGTGCACCCCGCGCAATACAGTCCCAGTTGGGATTGCACGGGATCGAAGAGGAAAGCGCGGCCGCGCATTTGGATGCGAAGCGGCGCATTCTGGGCGAGTTGGAAGATACGTCTGCACCTCTTTTGAAAGCCTATGTACCTGTCCCACCCTTTCCTGAAGCCTTGAAAGAAACCCAGAAATTTAAGAATGATAAAGAGCTGTTTGAGGTGTTCAGTACATGAAAAGTTAATGTCCCGTTACTGAATTTGATCAAGAGTGTACCTCGGTATGCTAAGTTTTTGAAGGAGTTGTGCACTCTGAAAAAGGGACAGAAGGAGAAAAGTCAGAAGCAAGTTAAAGAAAAAGAACATGTGTCTGCTATGTTTCAAAAGCGTTTGCCTGAGAAGTGCAGTGACTCTGGCATGTTCACCATTCCTTGCATGATTGGAAGCACCAAGGTGAATGAGGCTTTGATTGATTTAGGTGCATCTGTCAATGTGATTTCTTCATCCTTATATGAGAAACTCGGTATGGGACCATTGAAAGAGACCCGAACCATAGTGGAGTTGGCTGATCATTCCACTGTGAGGCCCAAAGGAAAAATTGAAGATGTATGGGTTACAGTGGATTCCTTGCAATTTCCGGCTGACTTTCTAGTAATGGACATGGGGTCGGGAGCTGGAAAGATGTCTACGCTGCTAGGACGACCATTCTTGAAGACGGCTAATACAAGGATCGACATTCCACAAGACACTCTAAAGATGGGATTTGATGGGAAGGAGATCGAATTCCATAGCTCGTATCCTTCTTAATATCCTTTTACGTCAAGCTAATGACGTTAAACGAGCGCTTCTTGGGAGGCAACCCATGTTTTAGAATAGATTTGCCTTGATTCCTGTTTTCAATTTTACAATTTTTGTTTTTATTAGTTAGTTTAGATAGAAATAATCCTCAAAATTTCAGATAACTCGGGAAAGCCTTGAAGTACAGAAAAACTCGGAAGGGGGACAAAAATTGCGTGGCCAAAAGATCTGTATCCAAGTCGAGCAATGCACGCCCAGAGAAGAAAGCGCGGCTTGGGGCTGCTAAATGCGCGACCGCGCAATCCCAGCCCCGACGCCGCGCATTTGCAACTGGGACATGATTGCGCGGGATCGCAAATGCGCGGCCGCGCAATTTCGTGCAATCCCGCGCAATCGGCACTCTTTCGGGAATCCTTTTCTAATTAAATCCGAGTTCCCCTTCTTTCCCCCTCTCACTTCGCCGCCCCCTCCTTCCTCACTCTCCTCTAAAACTCCATTGAAGGCAAGCTCAAGCTCTATCCATGTTTCTCAAGGCGGATTTTTCAACCACAATCAAACAAACAACTCCAATTCAAGCGGAAATCAAGTAAGTCCACTCTAAATCCCTCTAAATTTCGGTTTTAGTAGAATTGAATCTAGATCTAGGTTTGGTTCTAAAAACTCGAATTTGACCCCTTTAGGCTTAAGTCCTTTACAAAAGTTTGTTTATTGCATGATTCTAGTCTAGATTCGTGTTTTATTTGAACTTTGCATGCAAATCCGAAAATTACCTAGAAATTGATTAAAATTTGATTAAATTTTGATTAAAAGTGTTCTAGGTAGTGGGGGAAGAGAGTGTTTGAGTGCTTTTCTGTGAAATATTGCTGTGGTTGTACTTGCCGGGACAACGGAATTGCGCTTGCTTGTTTGTTTTGTGGTGTTGTGCAGGTTGTTTTCTGAAATTCTGAATTAATGTCTCCAAAGAGAAGTAGAAGGGATGGTGCATCATCATCACAATCTGCTAGTCAGGGAGTACATCTGGTTCCACCTGCTGTGGTGGGAGAGATCACCCCAGAAACTTTTGGGATTAACCTGACAAAGAATAGCCACATAATCCGATTTGAGCTTCTGAAGGACAGGCAGTGGAAAGCAACTCGATTCATTGACTGGGATCTAATGAATGAGATTGGGATAGCTCATCTATTGAATGAAATAGGAGCTTATTTGCATATGCGCGAGTTCTTGAAGCTGTGTGAACCCACCTTTAAGGGATTAACACTGGAGTTTCTGAGCACTTTGTCCACTAATTTTAAAGGAGAAGGGGAGATAAAGTTTTGGCTAGGAGGAGTTAGAAGGAAGATGACCTTGAAAGAGGTCAACCGAGTGTTTGGTTTCTGCAATTTTCCTATTAGTAGAGATTTAATGCTTACTGAGGCAGGTGCTACATGGGCTGACAAGCACTTTTGGAAAGCCATCACAGGGAGACCCAAGTATGAGCCGTCTAGAGAAAAAGCTTCTCCCATTACTCATCCTGCTATTAAGGTTTTCCAGCGGTTTATTGCTAGTACTCTGAATGGGAGAGGTGATGGGGGAAACAATTGTCCAAAGAAAGATGTCACCGTATTGGCTGCGAGTTTGAAGAGGAAGCCGTTGAATATGGGTGCTATGCTGATGCACCACATGGCTCATGTTGGGAACAAGGCGGTGGAGCCATTTGTATTGGTGGGATTGTGACTTTCCTAGCCAAGCATTTTGGTATCGATCTTAGGAGGTTACATGTTGATATTCCGCCTTCACCTATTGACTTCATCATGTTGAAGAAGATGGGTGCCCTCTATAAGTACAAAAACTCTTACTTCTGGGTGATTGGTGATTCTGGGAGGGTAATGAAGCTTCCTGATGGACATCGAGTGCAGATTGGGGATAGTCCAGCTAACTGGTTCATTACGGTTCAGGCTGAAGATTTAGATGTGGCTACCGTTAAGGGCCTAGTTAAGGGTAAAAAGACGGTTTCAGTTCCTATTGTGGTGGATTCTGATGAAGATGAGATGGATGAGGATTTCACCATGGCTGAAGAAGAAGAGGAGGAAGAATCTGCTGAAGATATTGACATTGATGAGGATGATGAGTCTGAGGAGGAAGATCAGCAAAGACAGTTTGATCCGTCTATACCAGCTGGAGGTGTACATTACTCTGATGCTCAATATAACCAGATGATGGAGATGATGAGACAGATGCAGCTGGACAACACGCAGCGATACAATGACATGTCTTCTCATATCGATCAGAGCTTTCAGGGCATGAGAGGTTATGTGGATCAGAGGTTTACATCATATCAGACTCATCAGGATCAGCAGCTTGCTACTTTTCAGGCCCGCCAGGATGAGCAGTTCAGACTGCTCAACACCAGATTGGATGGATGGAGCTCAACGGGCTATCCGCCTCATCAGTCGTATCCTCAGTATGCCTTTCCCGATCCTCTGTATCCTCAGTTCCCGCCATACCAGCCACCACCAGCACAGGTGATCCCACCGTACCATCCGCACCCAGAGTATCATCCGGAGTACCAGCCACCGCCACCACAAGATTCTCCGCCCTATTACCCGCCACACAACTAGAGTTTTGTGAGTTTTTCTCTTTCCTTTACCTTTTTACTATACTTTGGGGACAAAGTATGTTTTAAGCATGGGAGAAGGGAATTACTTTTGCATTGCATATAGTTGCATTAGTTTAGGTCATGTTTAAACTTTTTGCATGCATTGATTAAATCTTGAAAAATGAAAGAAAAAAAAATCAAAATCAGAAAAATTTGAAAAACACAAAAATATTACATTTAGGTTCTTATTTCCCCATTGTTTGATACCTCTTGTTTTTCAATGCTAAGTGTAAATTCTAACCCATGATTTGCATGATTTACTGAAGTTGATATGATATGAGCATGATCATTGATTAATTACCTTGATTATAGGATGGAGCATGTATTTAGCTTGAGTATTTGATTCATTCTGAAGTTCTAGACAACAATTAGCCTTGTGAGATATTTTTGGCCTTTCATGATATATTTGTTCTTTACATTCTTGAGTGTATCACCATGATTATCTAGCTCTAGAACTTGCGTTAATACTCTTTGTCAAGGCTGCTTATATGATTGAATGCATGACATTAAAATGATTGAGGCAATGTTTCTTATAGCCTATTATTTCCTTTCCTACCCTACAAGATCCATGTTCTTGACACCCCTATTTCTTTTGAGCTTTAAGCCTATTTTTGATAGCTCCATAAAATTTTCCTAGCCTAATAAGCTTGACCCATAATCCGGGATTTAGGACTTTAGGTTGAGACTGTGTTTTGTGTGAGTTTGATGTAAGTATGGGGGAGTTGGAAGAAAAGGTGGAAAAGAGGAAATAAAACTCTTGGGTTTCAAAGTGAAAAAAATAATGAAGATGAATTATGTTGCAAAGCAAAAGAAAAATTGCTTAAATTGGGTGTAGTCTTCATTAGCAAAGCAAGAAAAGAGTTGAAAAAGAGGCAAAAAAAAGAAAAAAAAAGAAGAAGCAAAGTGTTTGAATGTAAATGTATGGAGTTGAGAAAGGAAGTTGGAAGAAGTAAGGAAGAAAAAGTGTTGAGTTGGGTTTAGGATTAGTTCTTTATCCCGGATTTAGCACCACAGGCCAAATATGATCCTTTCCAAATCTCTCTTTACCTTGGCCCCATTACAAGCCTTAAAAAGACCTCTTGATTTTTGTTATGTATTTGATTCCCAGCGGTGGAGATTTAGAACTCTGATGCAAGCATATGGTAGTCTAGTTTTCATGGTTGATTTTTGAGTGAAACACATACCCTTAAACACTTGAGAGTGAGAGCAAAACACATTATCCTTGGTGAGGTCTAGAATGAATGAATGGTCTTTACTTGTTTCTTACCATAATGCATGCTAGGAAGTCTTGGTTGGGTTTTTGATTATATGTGAAATGTTTGTTTGCCTTGAGATGGATGCAAGATTGCATATCTATGGTGTGATTGGATTTATGTCTTGCTTGAGGACAAGCAAGGGTTAAGCAAGGGGGAATTTGATAGCTTGCATATAGGAGTAGCTAAGATGCATGTTTTATATATGTTTTGGCTAGTTTTAGGTTAGCTTTTATGTAGTTTTTAGGTTTTTGTGTTATCGGGTATTATGCGCTGGTTTGCTCGGTTTTACAAGTTTTCAGGTTCAGGAGCAACAACGGGGCGAGTACAGATTGGCCATGGTGGTGGTGGACGAGCTAAGATATGCTAGGATGTGCTAGGATGATGGTTGGAGAAGAGCTAAGCAAGTTACAAAGCCAAGCCAAGATATAGGAGAAAGCTCGGGTTGACCCCGAGCAACGAAGCCGCGCATTTGCAACTGAATGGGGAAAGCGCGGGATGGACAATGCGCGGTCGCGCATTTCGGGGACGATCCCGCGCAATCGGACTTCTACGCGGACGTGGTTTTTGGGCCGAAGTTTTGGATTGGGCTTTGATATTCTTGATTTTTGGGCTGAATTATATCCGAGTTTGTATGATTTAAGATAGCTTTTGAGGGATATTTTTAGGAGCATATAAATACTTTATGTCAGATTATTTTGGGAGAACTTTGATCATACTTTTGGAGGCTAGGGTTTTTCTCTCAAGGAAGACTTTGAAACCTTTGTAAGTTTGATTTTAATTTCATTATGCATTGCTAATTTCTCTAGTGTTTGGCTAGTTATTGAAGTCATGATTTGTATGTAGTTGTGAGGTTTGATTGATTCTCAACAAACTTGAATAGAGTTTATTCCCTATGCTTAATTGAATCAGAATTATTCTAGGGTTTTGTTAGATTAGCTACCTAATAGAATTTCTAGGTTAATTTACAACTGAATCTGATTAATTACCGGTTGGAGTTAATTAGATCAAGAGTAGACTTTAATTAATTTAGTACCGGTCGGACAAGTTGGTTAAAGTAGGGAATAAATTCACAAGTCACTTAGATGTCTGGTTGCTCTAAGTTGTTTGTTTCTATTGATAACTTGAATCGTCATGCTGTTATTTAATTGAATCTAGAAGGTCTTCTAGGTTATTATTTAATTAGGGTTGTTAGACTGGTTGTTCTGTCAACTATATATGAGGTTTGGATCTTAATCCTTAGTAGGGTCATTATCCACAATAGATTATTCAAGTGAGAAGAGAATCAAGAGAATTGATGATCAATGAACCAATATCATGATTGATTTAACTAGTTGAACACGTTTGTCTTTCATATATTCAAATCATCTTTTGCATTCATAGTAAGTTTCATTCTTGCATATTAGTTTAGATTAAACATTCCAAAAAAACCCCTTTGGTTACTTGGCACACAAGTAATAACATTAATACGCGAGTCTCTGTGGGATCGACTCTTACTTACCGCTCTACTGAGTTGGTTAAGCTAAGGATTCTTTGATAGGTATAAACGACCACGAAAAATACCTCATCACAACACGACCTTGGCGGGGGGCAGTGCCACCCCAGAAAACGGTACACTATGTTTTGTATTAACGGGCTTATCGAGATCTATTTTGAACTTAGACCCATAATCTGATTAACGTTTCATGAGTCACTACAAATGCTCATGAAATGCCTTATTCCTTTAATCTATTCTGTTTCACCTCCATAATAAAATTCTGGTTCTCTGCCCGTGGACGTAGGTAACACACTATTACCGAACCACATAAATATCTATGTCGATCTTTATTCTTTATTGTTCTTGTTACAACAAACTAGTATCAGCGCCGGGTTGTGAATTCCGCCAAGAATGATGTCTGGATCCGTGTTATGCTGGACAAGTTTACTAGAAGAAACTCTTTCAGTCTGTGGGAGATAAAGATGTGGGCTTTGTTGAAGCAACAAGGCTTGTGGGCGCCGTTGTCGAAGGACAAGAAGGGCGACACTGTTGAGATGGCAAATCTGGAGGAGAAGGACTATTCAACGATCCTGATGTGCCTCGCTAACGATGTCATAATGGAAGTTAGTGATTAGGAAACCGATGTTGGTTTATGGTTGAAGTTGGAGATCATGTACATGACCAAGTCGCTAACGAATTAGTTGATGCTAAAGCAACATCTTCTTACACTACACATGCAAGAAGGTATGCCTCTTAGAGACCTTCTAGATCAATTGAATAAAATTATGTAAGAATTGTTTAAAATATTGATAAAGACGTAGAAGATGAGGATGCTGCCTTAATTCTGTTGTAACTACTGTAAGGAGAAAGGTCATTGGAAGAATGATTGTCCTAAGAAGAAGAAGCAACAAGGACAAAAATCCGGCTCTTCAGCAGTAGCAAAATGTGGAAATACTTTTGAGGAATATATTGTTTTGCTAGTAGGTGATTATGTATATCAAGCTGATGTGTGGTTTAATTTCTTCACTTAGGGGCGTCCTATCATATATGTCCCAAAGAGAGTTGTTTACAACTTATAAATTGTGCAGATGGGGGTAGTGTCTTCATGGAAAATGGGTCTATCAGCAACGTTTTTGGGATCGACTCAATCAGGTTTAGGACACATGATGGGATGTTTTGCACATTGAAGGAAGTCAGACATGTGCCACTTATAATGAAAAATCTGATATCTTCAAGTTTGTTAAACAGTAAGGGTTTTAGTTTCAAAGGTGAAGGTGGAGATCTACATGTTTGTAATGGTTCTGATGTGATTTTGAAGGGAGTCAAGCAGGGAACTTTGTATGTCCTACATGGTTCAACATTCATAGGTTCTGCAATTGTTGCATCATTTGAGGTTAAGGACGCTGATCTAACCAAGCTATGCCGTATGAGGCTTGTTCATATGAGTGAACGGGGAATGCAGATTCTCTCGAAAGGAGATCTTCTAGGAGGCCATAAGGTAAAGAATCTTGAGTTCTGTGAACATTATGTGTTTGGGAAACTACATCGCAACAATTTTCCTAAGGCAGTTCATCAAACAAAGGGCATATTGGATTACATCTATTTAGACTGTTGGGTCCTAGGGGGTTCGGGGGGCAGCGCCCCATGATGGTGGTCTCGCTGACCGGTCAGCGAGTCGGGGGTCCATGGGGTGACGTACACTTGGCAGGGGGTAGCGTCGCCCTGGAAAACGGTACGCTATGTTTTGTATTAATGAACTTATCGTGATCTATTTTGGACTTAGGCCCATAATCTGATTAGGGTTTTATGAGTCACTATAAATGCTCATGAAACACCTTATTCTTGTAATATGTTCTGTTTCACCTATATAATAAAAATTTGATTCATTACCCGTGAATGTAGGTAATACACTTTTACTAAACCAAATAAAATTTTGTGTCGATCTTTAGTGTTTATTGTTCTCGTTATAATTAAAATGAAGGTGAATCTTAGTGTAGCGTCATGATGAGGGAGAGTAATAGACTATTTGAGCTATTGTTGGTATGCTTGAATTTTCAAAATCCATATACGACCCTCTGACCTTTGACCAATTGGTCACTTTAACACCCCACCTTTGAAAATGTTCGATTGAGTGCCTAAACTAACACATTGCGACCTATTGATCGAACACCTGTTTCGTCAAAAAATTTATCGTGTATGGGACGCGTGCCATGTCATAGTGCCACATCATCATGTATTTAAGTAATAGAGTTAAAAACAATAAAAAAATCGCCACATCATTATTTTTGGTAGAAAACCAATAGTTTAATTTTCAACATTAATTAATTGCCCATCAACAAACAAAAAACCGTAAAATAGGGAAAAAAAGAAAAGAAAAAAAATCCAAATCTACAAAATTTTATCAGTCAAAATCCCAGAACTCTTCCCCGACTCTTCACTGACACCCATCCCACTGCATCGTCGTTAAACTCTTCCCCGACTCCCATGGATCTACCTTCCTGAATGATGTCCGGTGACTCAAAGGGCTCCACCTCGCTCGACAATCCCTTAGAATCTGCTGGATCTGGTGAAAGAATTCGAATTCTTCACCACCGGCGGTAAGTACGACGCCTCTGCTTCTAGGCCTCGTTAACGACGGAAGTTCGAATTCTTCTCCATAGCCATTCTTTGCTTGAGCAACTCTCCCTCTACAGAAACGACAGAATTCATTTCTCGCTCCCCTTCCAAATCTGGTCGTCTCACGCACGGTTGGATAGATTTTAGAGTCGAATCGACTAGACTTTGGTGAGAAGAGAATTGAAAGGATGAGAAGGTGTTCTCTTTTGAGGGAGAACTGAGGAATATGGGATGAGAAGAGAATTTGGGTTGACGCCTTAGTAAATACTTCTGGAGTAATCTCGACAGCAATTCGGTATGTTAATCAAAGCGTGCCCAAAACAATGAGAGGCGTGCTCCTTATATAGGAGAAGGAGGCGCGCCTAACCCTAGAAAAACCCTAGCGGCGTGGACGAGTGAAGGGGGAGGCAAGCATGCGGCCCAACCACTTGGCCCAAGCCCAAAATGCATAAAAATAGTAAAGACATAAGTAGCAATGTTTCGGAATGGAAATAGTTCTAAAAATAGCAAGAAACTAAAATAGGTCACGGTGGCCTAGTCGCGAGTGTCGCGACAAGGCCGTGACAAGGCTGTGGCGCGCCAAGGGCGTGTCGCGACGCTGGCAAGCGCGCGGCACGGCATCGGCGTGCCGAGGCTGACGCGCGCTCGGACCTCGAGTGTCGAGGCCGAGGCGCGCAGGAACCTCAAGTTCCACGACGGGGTGGCCCGGCGTGGCATGTGGCTCGGCGCTCGCGACTGGGACGGTGCCGAGAAGGAGGTTCTCGGCGCTGCGGTGCGATGCGTCGAGCTGGAGACTCGGCGCGCTTATGGTGACGAGGCATGTGGAGAGGGGCGCGCCGGTGGTTGCGCCGTGGCTTGCGATGGCGCGCGCGATGATGGACGAAGTGGCTCGGGTTATGGCCCGAGTCCTAGCTCGTGTGATCGGTCCATCGGAGCGCACGGACAAGTCCTCCTCGTCTTGGCTAGCCGTCCTGGTGGGGCTCACATCACCCTCCCCCCCTTGGGTGGGAAACGTCCCCGTTTCCTCGTCATGATACTCGGAATCTACATATGGAGATAGATCCGAGACATTGAAGGAGGCGGAAACGTTGTATTTACCCGGGAGGTCGAGGACGTAAGCGTTGTTGTTGATGCGCCGGAGAACCTTGAAGGGACCGTCCCCTCGTGGGTGGAGCTTCGTCTTCCTAGCAGCGGGAAAACGATCCTTCTGAAGATGGAGCCAGACCAAATCTCCGGGCTCGAAGATCAACGCGCGGCGCCCCTTGTTGCGCTGGGCGGCGTATTGATCGGCGCGTCGCAGCAGCTGCGCCTTGGTGCGCTCATGTAAGCGTCGGATGTGGTCGGCGCGGTTGGCCGCGTCGACATTCTCCTCGGGCTTGTAGGGCAAAGGCACCAAATCCATAGGCGTGTGAGGATTACGCCCGTAGACCACCTCGAAAGGGGTCATCTTCGTCGCAGAGTGACAGGACCTGTTATATGCAAACTCAACATGGCAAAGTAAGTCCTCCCACCGACGTGGGTTTGCCTTGAGCATCGTCCGAAGAAGAGTGCCCAAGGTCCGATTGGTCACCTCAGTCTGACCATCGGTCTGGGGGTGATAAGCAGTTGAAAACAGGAGTCGTGTCCCTAACTTCCCCCAAAGTGTTCTCCAAAAATGGCTGCAGAACTTGGTATCCCTATCACTAACAATAGTCCTAGGAATACCATGTAGCTTCACCACATGTTCAAAGAACAAATTAGCGATTTCCACCGCGTTGTTTGTCCCCTTACATGCAATAAAGTGGGCCATTTTGGAAAACCGGTCCACGACTACGAAAATAGAGTCCTTTCCACGCCTTGACGTCGGAAGGCCCGTAATAAAATCCATGGAGAGATCTTGCCACGGGGCGTCCGGAATTGGAAGTGGCGTGTAAAGTCCATGCGGTTGTGACCGAGACTTGGCAGTATGGCACGGCACACAACTTTGACAATACTTGTTAACATCTCGAGCCATATGAGGCCAAAAGAAATGCTCACGAAGTGCTGCCAACGTTTTGGCTATGCCAAAGTGGCCTCGGCCATCATGAGCCTCTTGGAGCAATAGATGTCTCACCGAAGATGCCGGAATGCAAAGCTTCCCAGCTCGGTAAAGATAACCATTGTCCAAGAAGAAGGACTCATGGATCCGCGAATGCTCAAGTTCCTTTATGATTGAGGAGAAGTACGGATCTGAGGCGTACAACTCCTTGATCATAGCAAAACCAAGCATTTTTGTATGTAATTGGGTGAGTAAAATGTACCTTCGAGAGAGAGCGTCGGCGACGACGTTCTCTTTGCCTTTTTTGTGAGCAATGACGTAAGGGAACGTCTCCATAAACTCAACCCAACGTGCGTGGCGCCTATTTAGAGTCGTTTGACTCTTAAGATAAGCCAAGGCCGCGTGATCCGTATGAATTACGAACTCGCTTGGCCAGAGATAATGTTGCCACGTCTTCAGGACCCGAATAAGAGTGTAGAGCTCTTTATCATAGGTTGGATAATTCAGTGTAGCCCCTGCTAGCTTTTCGCTAAAATAAGCGATAGGCCTTTGTTCTTGAAGGAGTACGCCGCCAATACCATAGTCGGAAGCGTCGCACTCGATCTCGAAGCGCTTTGTAAAGTCCGGCAATTGTAGGACCGGGGCGCGGCATAAAGCATCTTTCAAGGCCTCTAAGGCGGCCTCGTGATGCGGCATCCACTTTATTGTGGCTGCCTTCTTGGTCAAAGAATGGAGTGGCCCGGCGATAGAACTAAAGTCCTTGACGAATCGCCTATAGAATCCAGCTAGCCCCAAAAAAGAACGAACCATAGTCGGGGTCGTTGGGGTTGGCCACTCACGGATGGCCCGGATTTTGTCAGAATCCACGCGTAGGCCATCCTTGGATACGACGAAGCCAAGAAAATTCGTCGTATCCGAGCAAAACAGACATTTGTCCAGATTTACATATAAAGAGTGTTCGCGGAGGCAATGTAACACCTGCCTAAGGTGCCCCGCGTGATCGTCTAAAGTTCTACTATAAACTAAAATGTCGTCAAAATACACGACGACGAAAAGTCCCAAAAATTTACGTAAAACAAAGTTCATAAGACGCATGAAAGTAGAAGGAGCGTTAGTGAGGCCGAAGGGCATCACCAACCACTCGTAGAGACCATGCTTCGTCTTGAAAGCCGTCTTCCACTCGTCCCCTTCTTGCATCCGAATTTGATGGTAGCCGCTCCTCAAATCAATCTTCGAAAACAGCACGGCTTCATGCAACTCGTCTAACATGTCGTCCAAGCGGGGAATCGGGTGACGGTACTTGATGGTAATTTGGTTGATGGCTCGGCAATCCACGCACATCCTCCAAGAACCATCCTTCTTCGGCACCAAGATAACCGGAACCGCACACGGGCTAAGGGACTCTCGAACATAGCCTTTGTCCAAAAGAGATTGGACTTGGCGTTGAAGCTCTTGAGTCTCCTTAGGTGACGCCCTATACGCAGCCCGGTTTGGCAATGAAGCGCCGGGAATGAGGTCGATGCGATGCTCGATCCCCCGAATAGGTGGCAACCCGTCGGGGAGCTCGGCAGGCATAACATCAGAATACTCCTGCAGCAAGTCAGAAATTGGAGGGGGTAATACATGTGTCGAATCAATGGAAATATTAAGCAATGGACACAAAAGAAAGCAAGTAGTACTCCCCTCGATGTGTTTGACCACATCGCGCCGACGGCATAGGAAAAGCCGGTCTTGCACCGAACCGAGAAGAGGTGGCTCGGCGTCCTCGCGCACCCGAGGTGCTCCAGGGGCACGAATCTGCTGGCCACCAGTGCTTGGCCAGGGATGAGTTTCGGCACCGGGCGCGCCGCTGGAAGGGCGCTGGATCGAGCCAGCGCCGCTGGACAATGGCGCTGGCGCGCTGCCATGCGCAGCCGAGGACGAGCTCGGCGTCCTTGGCTCAGTCTTAGGTTTGGATCGGCGTTTTTGGTTCAAATCCTCTTGAAATTCAGAATGTTGGGTGTTGGAACCAGGAGCGCCGACAGAATTGTGTCCGTGGCCAGAAGCGCCGTTCGAACTTGAATTCGGCGTAGGCGCGGCCGTGGACTTGTCCCGAGCGTTTGCTTGTTGCCTTTCGGCCTCATCCTGCAATGCTTCACTCGGAGACATAGGTAAGATGGTCACGCGTTTACCATGGTAATTGAACATGTAAGTGTTCAACCGGCCATCATAAATCACGTGACGGTCAAATTGCCATGGACGGCCAAGAAGAATATGGGTGGCGTCCATGTCCGTGACATCAAAGAGTATAGAATCGGAATATAAACCAATAGAAAAGGAAAGATTAACCTGTTTACGGATCCAATGGTCGCCATCGTTGGAGATCCATGCAAGCTTGTACGGCCTTGGATGATCCGTTTGTGGCAACTTGAAATGATCGACCACTTTCCTTGATAAGAAATTTCCGCACGATCCCGAATCTATGATCACACTAAGGGACTTGTTTTGTACCAAGCACCGAGTACGGAAAATGTTTTCCCGTTGATCGGTTGGCACGGATTCCCTCATGCTAAGCGCTCGGCGCGTCACTAGCAACAATTTGTCGATGCCGGCGTCGATGTCCGATGGCGCACAATATGCACCGTCTTCGATTAGCGCGGCGCCCTCCTCTTCGGACTCAAGTTCATCCACACTCTCATATGCTGCGGATTGAGCCGAAAAAAGCACTCGCTTCGAGTTAGGGCAATCGCGTTTCAAGTGCCCTCGGCCACCACATAAATAGCACTCGATGTCTCGAGTCCTTTGTGGGGGAGGGGCTGCCTTGTCACGGGTTTGGCCAACCGAAGCGCCCTTGGAGTCCGTCGTTGGGGTACCTACCTTGTATTTAGACATGGAAGGAGGAACAAACCGGTTAGTACCTAAAGCGGATGGACTAGGGGAAGAATTATACCTTGTAAAATTGGACGTCTTCGGCCTCTTGAATTGCGTGTGAAGCTCCATGGCCGTGTGTATCAAACGTCCCAAATCTTTGATTGGCAAGACAACCAACCGATCTCGGATCCATTGGTGAAGCCCCGCCACAAAACGAGACCTCAAAGCTCCCGGGGAAGCGCTAATGCCAGCCTTGAAGAACAAGTCTTCGAGGTATGCAAAAAACTCCTCGGGCGTCCGAGAACCTTGTCGAGCGTCTTGGATCAAGATCCTCACTTTTTCCTTGTAGTCGAGCGGAATGAACTTCCTCTTCATAATAAACACGAGTTGATGCCATTCGGTTATGGGAGCTTTACCCTTTCGGGCCCGATCCGATTCGAATCGGTTCCACCACATACGAGCGGCACCCCTAAAATTAAGGGTCACCACCTCGACCTTCTCGTGCTCCTCATAATGGCAATGTTTGAGCACGTGTTCGGTACCCTGTAACCAAGAAATAAATTCATCAGGGTTGTAATTACCAAAAAATTCTTCAAATTTTACCTTTACGTCGCGGCGTGATACATGCGCCGGACGATCGTTTGCGGCGCGCCGGTTGGCACGCGGAGGGGGTGAGCGTACCAGCCGTGGACCTCGGCCAAAGCCGCGGCTGGAGCCATCGCTACCGTCGCTGGGGTCCTCGTCCTCGTCGCGCCGAGGGCGCCGCTGGTGCTCCCAGTGTCGGTCTTGGCGACGCCGATCCCCGTTGCGCCGAGGCCGTTCGCGGTTGTCACGGCCCTCGAGCCGATCATATTCCGCGCGGTTCACGGGCAACTTGGGTCTCGGAATACAATCCCGATCTCGATCTATCCACTCCTCCGAATCATGGACCGGAGGGTGGTCAAAATCCTCCTCGGAAGCTTCCTCGTACTCCGTCATAGAGTCCTCGGTTTCCGAATATGGAGTTGTGGGGCTTTGATGGCCTCGATAGTCATCGACATCGAAGTCATCTCGGCCTTTGGATTTGTTTTTCTTAGGCGTCGTATGGACCGCCTTTTTCTTCTTTTTCGATTGTTGACGCCGCCACTCCTCGGAGTCGTACTCCTCATCGGAATGAACGTCAACAACGTCGTCCACCTGTTGAGCCTGATTTGTGGGTCGGCTTTCCTTCATGGATTCCAAGCGTTGGATCCCATTCGGGTTAGTCGAGTCCACCAAAGGTCCTTTGCCTTTTTCTTGCGCCGAAGCCCGCGGAACCGAGACGCCGTGTGGCGTTGCGCTCGGATGCGCGTGCTGTGTGTGAATGGTTACGGCTGGTGGCGCCAATTGCTGGTTGAGGAACCTCGTCATCAATCCTTCGAGGTTGGCAAAGCGCGCCTCAATCGTTGCGAGACCCGCTGCGGGGGCGAGCCCTTGCGCCGATGCGTTCGGCGCGCCGAGAAGGCTACTTGGCGCCGGCGGTGGGTTCGGTGGCTGAATTCCTTGTTGGTTTGAATGTTCATCCCCTTCCATACTTCCGTCTCCAATCTCAATCATAGACATGAAAGAAAAGGGGTTAAAAAATTCTCAACAACAAGCAAGTAGAAGCGCCGAGATTTTGTAAGACTCACCACGCAAGTACTCTTAGTTTGCACGAAAAGTACTCGAAGGGTAGGGGAGGCTTGGATCTCGACGTGCACAAGTAAGGAACAACACAAAAGCACAAACAAGCAAGACAATCACGCATGCAAGTAAGAAGAGAGAGAGAAGGCGTCGGCTTTAGGGTAAGCCTTGGCAAGAAAGGAAAGAAGGAGAGAGAGGGATCTCGGCCTTATGGAAAGGTGCGAGATTCTTGCAATCAAATATCATCAAGCAAGCAAGTTTCCTAACAAGAAAGATATGGAAGATATGATAAAATATTGGAGAAGATATGGAAAGATATGCAATCAAGGGGGGCCGAATCAAATATTAGCAAATATGGAAACACTTGCCTTATTTTGGCTTGTGTGTCCCCACAAAATCTTTTTTTTTTTTTTTTTAATTTAATAGGATAAGGTTGCCTTATTTTGGCTTTACTTATCCAATTGATTTTTTTTTTGTTTTTTTTTTGAATTTTCGGCAACTAACAAGATCTTGCGAGATCCTTGCCTTTTCTAACAAACACGAGATCGGCCAAGATCGGACCGAATCTTCACACAAACAGAAGGTATTTTCGACGTGCACAAATCAATCAATTCAAACAAACATGAAGAATGCAAGCGAGCTCGAAAACTTAAGATGATGAACCGAAACTAGTGCAAGTCGGTGGGGTTTTGGCGAATTTTTTGTTGATTTTTCTGATTTTTTTTTCGAAGCAAAAAAAACGATGGATCTAAGTGAATGATGGTAGATATGGCGGAAGCTAATGAAAATGGTGGAGAAGAAAAAAAAATTCGTGCAAAAACGAGTAAAAGCGAGAGAAAGACTTACGCAATCCGAGGCTCTGATGCCAGTTGATGTGAACCCCGTTGGGAGATTCACGAGAGGATCGAAGATGGACTCGTAAATGGTCGTCTCACGCACGGTTGGATAGATTTTAGAGTCGAATCGACTAGACTTTGGTGAGAAGAGAATTGAAAGGATGAGAAGGTGTTCTCTTTTGAGGGAGAACTGAGGAATATGGGATGAGAAGAGAATTTGGGTTGACGCCTTAGTAAATACTTCTGGAGTAATCTCGACAGCAATTCGGTATGTTAATCAAAGCGTGCCCAAAACAATGAGAGGCGTGCCTAACCCTAGAAAAACCCTAGCGGCGTGGACGAGTGAAGGGGGAGGCAAGCATGCGGCCCAACCACTTGGCCCAAGCCCAAAATGCATAAAAATAGTAAAGACATAAGTAGCAATGTTTCGGAATGGAAATAGTTCTAAAAATAGCAAGAAACTAAAATAGGTCACGGTGGCCTAGTCGCGAGTGTCGCGACAAGGCCGTGACAAGGCTGTGGCGCGCCAAGGGCGTGTCGCGACGCTGGCAAGCGCGCGGCACGACATCGGCGTGCCGAGGCTGGCGCGCTCGGACCACGAGTGTCGAGGCCGAGGCGCGCAGGAACCTCAAGTTCCCACGCCGGGGTGGCCCGGTGTGGCATGTGGCTCGGCGCTCGCGACTGGGACGGTGCCGAGAAGGAGGTTCTCGGCGCTGCGGTGCGATGCGTCGGGCTGGAGACTCGGCGCGCCTATGGTGACGAGGCATGTGGAGAGGGGCGCGCCAGTGGTTTCGCCGTGGCTTGCGATGGCGCGCGCGATGATGGACGAAGTGGCTCGGGTTATGGCCCGAGTCCTAGATCGTGTGATCGGTCCATCGGAGCGCATGGACAAGTCCTCCTCGTCTTGGCTAGCCGTCTTGGTGGGGCTCACATCACACCCTATGACATATACTTTGTAAAACTTATCTCTCATATAAAGAGATAATTCACATATAACAATTATCCACTTAAGCACATAGCAGACATTAACAACCATACAAGGTTGCAAACACACATCTATGTCGATACTTCTCATACTAAAACATCTATTACTCTAACTTCTATTACAACCCATATGTCTATGATGCAAAATGAGGAGGAGAAGGTTGCATTGAGCTTCATCCGGCCGACCTGTATGAATGTGACCTCTAACAGAGACACACATCAGCAAAAACTAGTTGAACCTGAAAAATTATTTTGCGATTTACGTGAGTCGCATACTCAGTGAATATAAACCATCATCAATTATTTCACGCAGAGTCAAACATTTAGTCCATGTACATATACATACATATTATACATATATCATATAGGAATTTACTATGTAAATGCAAATGCTGATGTTTCCGATTCTTTATTCTGTGAACTGTTCAAGCCTGAATCTGCCCCGGGTTTACTGTATATGGACTCTTATGGTCCCCTTTAAGAAATAAATCCGAAGATCTCCTCATTATGACTCTTATGGTCGCTTTAAGAAAGAAATCTGAAGATCTCCTCATTGACCCGTAGGTCCTGTATGATCCGAAGATCCTGTATGCTTTAAGAAAGAAATCCGAAGATTTCCTCATTACAGTTCAGGGCAAGACAGTCACATGTCCTTTAAATCTCATGCAATATGCTATGCAATCAAGTGCATCCTGTAATCATATATCATATGCCATCTGTTAACATACTTTCTATGCAAACAACTCTGGAAATTTCAGAGCTATCATATAAAACACATATATCCATATAATCCATATACCACATATATCCATATAGCTCATATAGAACATTCGTCACACATATCCATAAAGCACATATATCCATATAGTTCATATAGCACATATATCCATATACCTCATATACCACATATAGAGCATATATCCATATATTTATATTTCACATATAGCACATAGGGTTGAATCTCCGGTCTATACTCACCTGTTTAAGACAGATACTATATCTCTTCACCTTCTCTTTGACCATGATTTATGACTTGTGCTCCTATATATAACCCAATGCAAATTAGCTTATTTACTCTTATAAACTCTAACCCCAAATGCAATGAAATGCCAGAATGCATTATAACTTTTTGTGCATAATTCCAAATCCTTTAAAACTTGACAACAATAAACTATATATATAAAGAAACATTTTTCTAGTTCAAACCTTTCCGAAAAACTTGATCAAAGGGCTCCCTAATATCATTACAAGGAAAACCCTAAAATTACTCTGAAATCTTTTACCGAATATAAATCCGATATCGAAAACACCCTTTGAAAACTATAGATCAACCGATTTTCAAATCAAAATCATATGTAGATCTAGATCTGGAAAAAATTAGAAAAATCTAGATAAACCATTAACTAATTAAAACTTACCAAACCACTCTTATACTTCAAGATTAAAACCTTATATAAGAGATCTTGATCCGGATCCATCAAAACAACCAAAATTCATCAAATTCTTCTCGTTTTGTTCTCTTTCGAACCTCCACTCTCTGTTTTTCATTTCTCTCTTATTTTTATCCTCTTTGATTTAGCTTACAGAGAAAGATTACATGTCACCCGTATATATCAAAGCAAAGTCGGCCAAAATTGTCCAAAATTGCGATTTTCACCCTCAAATCTCATTTATTACAAACTTTACTCTGAATTAATTAATAATTAACTTTTTCTTAAAAACTTTTTAAAATATAATAAACTTAATTAGAAAATAAATATTACTTTTAAAAATTCACTATATATCATGCCAATATGCTATGCATATGCTCTTAATCTTATATGAACGCCGAATGACGTATGCACTTTGGTTGGGGATGTTACATTTCCCTCCCTCTATAAGAATTTTGTCCTCAAAATTCGCTATCTCTTCATATGACTTTCTCATCTTATCCTCAGCTTCACAACTTGTCTCCTCTATACCATGATTCTTGTAAATTACTTTCGGAATCTTCCTTTATAACTGTTTGATTCTGTAATCTACTATCATGATCAGTCCTTTATGTAGCTCAGATTTTCTACAAGCTGTACTTCTGAATCTTTTAACACATGTGATGGATCAGATCAATATCGTCGTAACATACTAACATAGAAAACATTATGACTTTGGGTCAATTCTGAAGGCAATGCTAATCTGTATTCCAAACATCAATGTGTCATGCATCCTGAATGTCAAATAGCGTTTCTTTACCTGGTAGAACCTGTTCAAAAATTCTATCAACTTCCCAACTCAGATGTGCATCTTTAATTTTCTATCTCAAAACTGGCCGAATCTCAAAAGTAGCAATCAGTACTCCATCTGTGTCAAACTATAGTCTATCATTTAGACGTCGCAAAGCAATCCAATATAACACTGAAGTCATGTGCATATCTGCCATCATACCATTAGACTTTTGACTCGAAGCATCTGCTACAACATTGGCCTTTCCTGAAGCATACTCAATTGTACAATCATAATCTTTCAGTAGTTCTATCTAGAATCTTTGTCTTTTAGCTCCTCAAATACTTCAAACTCTTATGATCTGTAAATATTTGAAATGTTTCTCCATATAAATAATGTTGCTAAAACTTTAGGGCAAATAATACTGCTGTCAGCTCTAAATCATGTACAAGATAAGAAATTTCATGTGGTCGCAGTTGTCGCGATGCAGAAGAAATTACTTTCCATCCAGCATAAAGACTTAGCCATGACCTTGATATGAAACATCACTGTAAATACCAAATCCTTTTGTACATGTAAGAATTCTCAATATTGCAATTGTAGTCTGTCGGTGCTTTAACTCATTAACGCCCTGTTGGCACGCAGAATACCAATGGAATGAAGCATTCTTTCATAGCAATTTAGTAAGTCGTGCAGCTACAATAGAGAATCCTTCAACAAATCGTCTGTAGTATCCAACCATACTAAGAAAGATACAAACTTCTGTAACTTTAGTTAGTGCTTTCCAGTTTACTACTGCTTTAACCTTTATAGGATCAAACTCTATGCCTCTTTCAGATACAATGTGTTTTAAAAATATCACATGATCTAACCAGATTTCACACTTACTCAGTTTAGCATATAACTGTTTTTCCCTCAAAACTTGTAGCACAATACGCAAATGATCAACATGCTCATCTATACTCCACGAATATACCAATATATGATGAATAACGATGATCACAAATCTGTATAGAAAAGATTGAAATACCTTGTTCATCAAAGCCATAAATTCTACTGGTGTATTAGTCAAACCAAATAGAATTACCAGAAACTCATAATGCCCATATCGAGTTCTGAATTCTGTCTTGATAATGTCATCTTTAGCTATCTTTAACTGATGATATCCTGATCGGATGTCTATCATCGAAAATACCTTTGCACACTGAAGTTGATCAAATACATCATCTATCCTTGGCAATGGATATTTGTTCTTCACTGTCATCTGATTCAACTTTCTATAATCTATGCACAGTCATAAGATACACTAGCACTAATGAATACTTTGTCCAACAAATCTTGTAACTGTTTCTTCAGTTCTTGTTACTCTAGAAAAGTCATCCAATATGGAAGAATAGAAATCGGTGCAGTACCTCACATTAATTTCATAGTAAACTCTATCTCCCTATCAGGGGGTAATCCAGGAAGATGCTTTGGAAACACATCAGTAAAATCTTTAACAACTAAAATACCTCCAACGTCATCACATTCAACTGTATGATCTATAACATGGGTCAAATATGCCTCACATCCTTCTCTGATCATACAGAAAGCCTCTGTTGCAGATATTAAACAAGTGGGTACCATTTGTCTATCACCATAGAAAATGACTCTAGATTTCTCGGGCGAGTATATCACTACTTCCTTGGTATAACAATCCACTTTTGCATGATGTCTTGACAATCAATCATATCTAATAGAACATCAAACTCAAACAAGACTAACAAGACCATATCAGCTGATAACTCTTTTGTATCCACCTGTATTATACAATCTCGATATACTATATTTACCTTTACCATTTCCTTTGCACTTCCTCTTCTTATGGTTCATGTATATGAAATGTATGTTCATGTAGTGATGTATGAAATGTTCTTATAGACCGACGTGGCACGGCTGAACCTTCTCTCCTTTATGCATCATGCTCATGAATGCAATCTATTGTCAATTACATATGCTTATGAATGCATGCCCTTAAAGAATCATATCCCTGCTCTGATACCAAAAACTAACTGTGACACCCCTACACCCTATGACATATACTTTGTAAAACTTATCTCTCATATAAAGAGATAATTCACATATAACAATTATCCACTTAAGCACATAGCAGACATTAACAACCATACAAGGTTGCAAACACACATCTATGTCGATACTTCTCATACTAAAACATCTATTACTCTAACTTCTATTACAACCCATATGTCTATGATGCAAAATGAGGAGGAGAAGGTTGCATTGAGCTTCAGCCGGCCGACCTGTATGAATGTGACCTCTAACAGAGACACACATCAGCAAAAACTAGTTGAACCTGAAAAATTGTTTTGCGATTTACGTGAGTCGCATACTCAGTGAATATAAACCATCATCAATTATTTCACGCAGAGTCAAACATTTAGTCCATGTACATATACATACATATTATACATATATCATATAGGAATTTACTATGTAAATGCAAATGCTGATGTTTCCGATTCTTTATTCTGTGAACTATTCAAGCCTGAATCTGCCCCGGGTTTACTATATATGGACTCTTATGGTCCCCTTTAAGAAAGAAATCCGAAGATCTCCTCATTATGACTCTTATGGTCGCTTTAAGAAAGAAATCCGAAGATCTCCTCATTGACCCGTAGGTCCTGTATGATCCGAAGATCCTGTATGCTTTAAGAAAGAAATCCGAAGATTTCCTCATTACAGTTCAGGGCAAGACAGTCACATGTCCTTTAAATCTCATGCAATATGCTATGCAATCAAGTGCATGCTGTAATCATATATCATATGCCATCTGTTAACATACTTTCTGTGCAAACAACTCTGGAAATTTCAAAGCTATCATATAAAACACATATATCCATATAATCCATATACCACATATATCCATATAGTTCATATAGAACATTCGTCACACATATCCATAAAGCACATATATCCATATAGTTCATATAGAACATATATCCATATACCTCATAGGGCATGGTTCAAGTGAGGACCACCCTTGTGGTACATCCAAGGCTTAAAATGAGGACTAATTTCAACCATTGGATTTACCCCTCTATTATGTATTCAATGGTCAAGATTTTTTCAATTTTTTTTTTTTGCTATTTTTTTAATTTTGCGAAAATTGAATTATTTTAAAAATGAACTCAAAGCACATAAAAATTGAACTTATCATAGATAAAAAATGAACTCGCAGAATATAAAAATTGAACGCATACAATATTGAAAATTGAACTCCTAATATAAAAAAATTGAACTTCTAGTGTATAAAAATGAACTCGTAGTATATAAAAATTGAACTGTCATATTTCAACGTTTTTAAACCCTTTTTTCAAAAATTTTATTTTATTTTATTTTTTTATTTTTTTATTTTTTTATTTTTTTATTTTATTTTTATTTTTATTTATTCTATTTTTTTAGTTTTGCGAAAATCGAATTATTTTAAAAATGAACTCAAAGCACATAAAAATTGAACTTATCATAGATAAAAAATGAACTCGTAGAATATGAAATTGAACTCATACAATATTGAAAATTGAACTCCTAACATAAAAAAATTGAACTTCTACTGTATAAAAATGAACTCGTAGTATATAAAAATTGAATTGTCATATTTAACATTTTTAAAGCCTTTTTTCAAAAAAATTCAATTTTTTTATTTTTTTATTTTTTTATTTTTTTTTTTATTTTTTTTATTTTTTTTTTGCTATTTTTTTAGTTTTGTGAAAATGGAATTATTTTAAAAATGAACTCAAAGCACATAAAAATTGAACTTATCATAGATAAAAAAATGAACTCGTAGAATATAAAAATTGAACTCACACAATATTGAAAATTGAACACCTAACATAAAAAGTTGAACTTCTAGTGTATAAAAATGAACTCGTAGTATACAAAAATTGAACTGTCATATTTATCGTTTTTAAAGCTTTTTTTCAAATTTTTTATTTTTTTTTATTTTTTTTATTTGCTATTTTTTTAGTTTTGAAAAATCGAATTATTTTAAAAATGAACTCAAAGCACATAAAAATTGAACTTATCATAGATAAAAAATGAATTCGTAGAATATAAAAATTGAACTCATACAATATTGAAAAATTGAACTTCTAACATAAAAAAATTGAACTTCTAGTATATAAAAATGAACTCGTAGTATATAAAAATTGAACTGTCATATTTAATATTTTTAAAGCTTTTTTTAACAAAGAATATAATATAAAAAATTTGAAAAAAAAATAAAAAATAAAAATAAAAAAATAAAAAAAAAAAGAAAAAAAGAAAAAAGAGTAAAGGCCTAAAAAGAAAGAAAAAAGAAATAGAAAAAATAGGAAAAAAGGAAAAATAAATAAATTTGTGCCAAGTAGATCCACATTAGCGTTTTTAATTCTCGCAGGTTGCCACATCGGCGAAGAGGTGTTCAATAGATCGTAATGTGTTAGTTTAGTTACTCAATCGAATATTTTCAAAGGTGAGGTGTCAAAGTGACAATTTGGTCAAAGGTCATAAAACTGTATATGTATTCTGCCGATATTTGAGCTATTTTGGCCATTTTGGGGGTTTTGCTCGTACTAGTTTTTTTGCCAGGGAAGATGATGGAGACTAATAGACTATTTTGCCCCTGGAATTGGTGTGGTAAATTACACAGCTGCCATGGATTCAATAGACAATTCCATTTCCACCCCTATTGTAAATTATACAGTGTTTTTTCTTCTCTTCATTTGCAGATAAGGTTTTATCCGCTTGCTCTCCCGCCCTTGTCTCCCTTCCTACAGCAATCCGGGAACCTGAGGGGCGAGAGTCGTGGAGAAATTTCTTAACTTTCAACCTCCCGAGTTCTTGAGGTACCATCTTCGTCTTCTTCTGTTGACTTGCGTTTGTTCATTTGGCCTTACTTTTTGTTGTGAGTGTGCTGTTCTTGCATGCCTTTTGTGTGCGCCCTCAGAGATTTAACCTGTTCTGCAAGAAATTCGACTGTCTCCGCTTCAAACTCGCTGTTGTACATCTAATTTATTGCCGGGTTTGCATGAAATTAGACATTTGCTTTGACTTAGGGCTTAGCCTTAAATCTCTCACAAATTCATTGACCCCTAATATGGAAATGAACTTTCAGTGAGTTCTTAAGAGTTAGCAAACGAAAATTTTCTATATGGTTACTTGATTAAAATGCGGCACTCTCTTGTTCATTGTATCTATACACTAACTTGGACCCTCTTGCTTTTGCTGGGTCGTAGAAGCTCATCAGTCTACACTCGCACCCAAAATGGCCCTCCATTTATCCCTAACAATTCCATAATTGTAATAGCTCTATATCATAGGTTTTTCAATCCTATGTAACTCTTGAGTTCTTGGTTTCAGGAGGTTATTCCATAGACCTGGTCCCCTTGCCCACCCCATCTATACAGAAATTAAAGTGAAATAAGACATGTGATACGTGTAAAAACATAGTGAGAAAATCATCCTCAAAATTTTACCGGTGATATAGATTTATTCTAAAATTTCCAAGTCTAATTGATTGAATATTTATATCAGCTTAAGAGACCTGTATATGTATTGCCACATTTAAAATTTACTAAAGAATGATATTATCTTGGAGGTATTTTAGCTTTCTTACCTTGACGTCCTTTGATGAACATAATGCTCACCTATACACTAACAAATAAAGTGCTGAATGAATATCGAACTGCTTAGATAGATTTTTAGAGTTGTCTCACGTGTGAGTGAATTTACTGGAAGCTTGCTCTTTGTTGATCTTCTCTCTAAGGTTTCTATGTGGCTCAATTTGTTGTGGGGCATCTGATTTTCGATTAAAATCTGGTTGTAGTTCAGAGATTGTTGCTTGTTTCTTGTTTTTGTGAGATAGAATAATTTACTACTCAATATAATACTCTGTTTGTAACTCAGTAAGTGCTTACATGTGTTTAAAACCTTTTTTCACTCGCTTTCTTGAGATCTAAGAATCACACTTTTGTGGTTTTGCTTCAATCTTGTCATTTAGGTGGTCTCCCATCAAACATGACCTGGAATCGGGATTAGTATATATGGAGTAATAGTTGGACTTTGTTGGGTTTCGTCTGGTCTTTGCTGGAAGTGGGTTCCAAAATTCTTTCACTCTCAGACGCTATTCAGTGTATCCTTCTACAAAGTCTCCCTGTCCAGCTATTCATCACCTACACAGCCATGATCATAAACCTATCCCCCTCTCCTCCACGCCATTCTTCATCTTCATTTAAATTAATTAGACCTAAATCACCCCTCTTTCTCTCCTCAACAAAAACCAACACACCCATATTCAAGCCTTTCCCTAGCTCTTCAATTTGCAGGCCAACTTCTCACTACTACAAATCTCAGCTCAGAAGCAGCTTTCTGCACAGTAAGGATGAATACCCACAAAGGAAATCTTCATGTTTCAGGCTTTGTGCTCTTCCTGGGCTTGACTTTGCTGGGTTTGAGAGTGCGCAGTCTGTGATAGAAGCTGCTGCTGTCCTCACAGCCATAGTTGTTGTTCATGAAAGTGGCCATTTCTTGGCTGCCTATCTTCAGGGTATACATGTAAGTAAATTTGCTGTTGGGTTTGGTCCAGTTTTGGCCAAATTTAACTCCAAAAATGTGGAGTACTCCCTTAGGGCATTTCCTTTAGGTGGCTTTGTGGGTTTTCCTGATAATGATCCAGACAGTGATATACCAGTGGATGATGAGAACCTGCTCAAGAACAGGCCAGCAATTGATAGGATTATAGTAGTTTCTGCAGGTGTAATTGCCAATATTATCTTTGCTTATGCTATAATCTTTGCCCAAGTTCTGTCTGTTGGTTTGCCTGTTCAAGAAGCCTTTCCTGGTGTGCTTGTCCCTGAGGTTAGACCCTTCTCAGCTGCTTCTAGAGATGGCTTGTTACCTGGGGATGTTATAATCTCTCTTAACGGTGTAGAATTGGCAAAATCTGTGCCGGATTCAATCGCCGAGGTAGTTGATGTGATCAAGAATAGCCCAAGTAAAAAGGTTTTGCTTAAAATTGATAGAGGCGGTCAAGATTTTGAATTGGGTGTAACACCTGACAAAAGTGCTGATGGGTCAGGTAGAATTGGAGTTCAACTGACACCAAATGTTAAAATTTCCAATGCAAAGCCTTCAAATCTAGCTCAGGCTTTTAGCTTTGTTGGGAAGGAATTCTGGGGTCTGAGTTTTAATGTATTGGACAGCTTGAAACAGACTTTTCTTAACTTCTCGCAAACTGCTGAAAAGGTTTCTGGGCCTGTGGCAATTATAGCAGTTGGGGCTGAAGTGGCTAGGTCAAATGCCAATGGGCTCTTCCAATTTGCAGCTGTTTTAAACATCAATCTTGCTGTGATAAATCTTCTTCCTTTACCCGCCCTTGATGGAGGATCTTTGGCATTGATTTTAGTTGAGGCTGCTAGGGGAGGTAGAAAGCTGCCCTTGGAGGTTGAACAACGAATCATGTCTTCAGGTATAATGTTTATTCTTGTGCTGGGGGTATACCTTATCATCAGGGACACCTTGAACCTTGATTTTATTAAAGATTTGCTGTGAATTTGACTTGGAATATATATTGCCACTTTTTGTAAAGAAGTGAAGTGATTTTTGGTCCCATAGGGCTGTAAATTTACTTGCGGTAAGAATGGGAATTACAGATTTTATAGCCTTGTGTAATAGTGGATTCGTAGCTATTTGACTATTTGAGTTAGTAGCTCTAATAGGAATGGATTCATCTATAAGATAGGTCGGTGAAATGCATCAAATCTAGAATGTGAAGGACAGTTGGTTACATTTTTTTCCTTCTATTTTTTCCATTTATTATTTTTTTTCTTCTATTTCTCATTTATGATAACCAGCAAAATCCTTGTGTGGCACCTTAAGCAAAGAAGCAACCTCCATACTCGATAAAGTGAACTTTTCACCATTCATCATGTAAGTTCCCATGGTAGTCTTGTCTTTGTTCTCAACACTTTGAACTGAAGAACTCCCTAACCTGAACAGGATTAAACGATTCCTCTACACATAATAGATGTCCCCAACCTTGGGACGTAAGCCATTCAGTTACAACCTTTAATGCAGTAGACTCTATGAATTCACCATCAGTGATTAGTTCCTTAACAAACTCTCTATTTTTTTTTGGTCGGAACTTAACAAACTCTCTATCTCCTACACTAACACCAACATCAACTCCCGGAGTATCCTTCTTAGTTTTCCCACTAGCAACAATTCTCCCACTAGACCTAGTTGGGTCTTTTTGGTATTTGTGAGGAGAGTTAGGGTTTGTGATGGCAGGTTCTTGAGGTTTTGGTGCCTCGAGAAGGAGAGGAGGGTTTATTAGTATTAGTTTTGGAGTTTTGAGAGTTTTGGGTTCGAGCTTGGATTATGGCGTTCATGGCCACCATGAGAATAAATAGGGTCTTGGGATCAACAACCTTGCCCAATTTTAAGACCATGGATCGGGGTGATTCATTACCGCTCAGAGGGGATGAGGGAGTAGAAGGGTTTGAAGAGGCCATGGAAAGAGGTTTTGAGAGCTTCAGGGTTTTCAAAAGAGAATGGGAGAGAAGAAAGGAGTACCTTTTTCTTCTAATCTTCTCTTTATTTAACTGGAAGAGACCGATCGATTTGATGGCAACTATATCTGTGTAAAGATAGCCTTGATAAGATAATGTTTTTGCTAATCTTCCTTCTAAGGATTTCCAAATTTAAAAAAATGTAGTTGCTTTAAGTCGGTATTTGTCAACTCTTGTAGTCAAAGTTCCCTACTCACCATATGCACCACATACGCACTGTTTCCCACTTGTAGTACTACACTTAACTTTTGAGCCGAGTTGCCAACATCCATAAAAAGGTAATACACCAGTTTCTTTGGGGTGTTGTACCAGAGGTGTCAAAGAGAACTAGGGGAAGATAATTTTAATCTGGATTTGTCAATCATGAAGATAAGTTTCCTTTTAATAAAAAGAAAATATAAATGGGCTCATAGAGACTATCTAACATGACATGCTTGGTTGGTTTTAGATACGACCGTCATTTGTGCTTGTAATGAGGTTTAGAAACATCGAGTTTGATTCTTTTGGGCTCAAAGAGAGGTTTCAAGATGTATTAAGAACAATACGTAAGAAGCAAAAGTTGTAGATATAAAGATATGCATGGTTTTTATGTAAGTAACATTGAATTAAGACCTTAAAATCATGAAGAAATCATAGAAAGAATATCTAACTTATCCAAACGTTGAGGAAACATGAATAGGAGAATAGACTTAGTTAAGAGAAATCATACCTAGCTCCATGTGGAATTGCTTGAAGTGTTCACAATTCAAAGCCTTTGTGAATATATTTGCACGTTGGTCACCTGTCTTGCAAAACTCCATAGTCACCATGCCCTTCTCAACAAAATCACAGAGAAACTGATGAAGAATCTCTATGTGTTTGGTCTGTGAGTGTTGAACTAGATTGTTTGAGATGTTGATGGCACTGGTGTTATCACAAAATATGGAACTGCATCAAATTTCAACCCAAAGCCATGTAGTTATTGCTTAAGCCAAAGAAGTTAGGTACAACACTTAACAAAGGCTATGTACTCAACTTCTGCAGTAAAGAGAGCAACTAAATTCTACTTCTTAGACCCCCATGAGACAATGCAAGGTCCAAGAAATTTAGCCATACCAAGGTACTCTTACTATCAACCTTATTACCAACAAAGTCAGCATATGAATAGTCGACTAGACCAAAATTACACCCTTTTTGGCACTATAGGTACAAGTTATCGACCCCTTAAGATACCTTAGTAATCTTTTCATAGCCTTGAGATGAGACTCTCTTGAGTTAGACTGAAATTGAGCTCATAGGCACACACTAAACATTATATCCGGTCTGCTTGCAGTGAGATACAGTAGAGAACCTATGATGCCACGATACAAGGTTTGATCAACCTTCTTCTCGCTTTTATCTTTTCCTAGAGAAGTAGTTAGGGAGATTAGTGTATCAAAGGATTTTGAGATATCCATCGCAAACTTCTTAACACATTCATTAGGTATTTCTGTTGATGCACTGTTGCACCATCATCACCTTGAACAACCTATAGTCCTAAAAAGAACTTAAGTTCCCCAACCATACTCATTTCAATCTAGCTTGTCATGAGGTTAGTGGACTTCTTCACTAAATCGTCATTTGTCGAACCAAAGATGATATCGTCGACATAGACTTGAACAACCAAGGTGCGCTTTCCTTTTTGAGAAGAGACAATATTTTGTCCACCTTTCCTCGAAAATATCCATGTTGAAGGAGAAATTATGACAATCTATCATACCATAATAATGGAGCCTTCTTTAACCCATATAAAGATTTATCAAGTTTGTAAAAATAGTCGGGTGGGCGACGATTTGTGTCTGCTCTGGTGTGTTGGTGTCTACGGTTTGTGTCGTGTGCTTGCAGAGTTTCTGGTTGGTGGGCCTACTCGGGACGTTTCGGGCACTCCCCCTCTACTTTAAGCCAGGGGGTCCCCATCTTGGCCCCCCAGATTCCACTGTAGTGGATTTACACTAGGCCATTGTTGTTGTTGTTGTAAAAATAGTTGGGTGGGCGACGTCTTCAAATCCTAGTGTCTACTCAACAAAGACCTCTTCCTTTAAGATTCCATTCAAGAAGGCTATCTTAATATCCATTTGTTGCAATTTGAATCTATAATGAGCAGAATATGCGATCAAAAGACGGATTGCTTCAAGCCTAGCCACAAGAGCGAATGTCTCATCATAATCTATTCCTTCATGTTGATTGTATCACTTGACCACAAGTCTAGCTTTATTCCTGACAATGTTCCTAAGATCATCTAGCTTATTCTTGAACACCCATCGTCGTGTTCCAATTTCACTGTTCTTTCTTTAGGTCGAGGAGCTAGATAATAAACCTTGCTTCTCTCGAATTGATGAAGTTCTTTTTGCATAACACACACCCAATTTGGATCCTTCAAAGCTCGATCCATTATTTTTATTTCCATCATAGAGAGAAACGCATTGAATGCACATAAGTTTTGTAGGGAGGAATGAGTCAGAACACCTTTAGAAAATTTAGTTAGAATGTTGGTAACTAGATGAGCATATTTTTGTTGATAGTTCAGTTAAAGTTGTGTGAGGCCGACCACTTCTCTTTGACGATGTTCATTGCCTAATTGAGAAAGGAAAGAAAGATCTTGCGGAAGAGCATACTCGATCGCTCCTTGCTCTTGATGCACAAACATATAACCATGCACATACTTTTTATGCACATAAAACCAGTTTTAATGCACACAAACAAGATACACTTTTTAGTTGTTTTGATGCGCATACGACTTTTTTATGCACCCAAGACAATTAGTTGTGGTGCACATACGTCGAACTATAATAATGCACATTGTTTTGATACAAATTCGACCATTTTTATGCACATACAATCAGACTTGATGAACAAAAACACAGTCTTGATGCACAAAAACCTAGCTTTGATGCACATCCAATGTGCTTGCCTTACCTAGTTTTGATACACATCCAATGTGCTTGCCTAGTATCCATTTTTTCGAAAAATATGCGAATAATTTATCAAAAATACGACCATGTCATTTTTGCTTGTTTTTAATAGGGATGTCAAAACTTGACCCGATCCGAGAAACCCGTCCGACCCGCCCGAATCTGAACCCGACCCGACACCCGAAAAGAATAAAAATTGTATACCCGTGACATGTTTGACTCGAATTGATTTGGTCCGAATCCGAAAAAATATGAATCCGAGATTTGAGCCCAAACCGATTATACCCGAATGGATTAGCCGGATGTAACCCGATATCCGATGCTACCTGTTCCGAAGTCATCCGGAAATCCGAAGTTATCCGACCCGAAATCATCCGAAAATTACATTATGTTTTAACATATTAATAATAGTGAATATTTATTATAATTATGTTTTTTAATTTAAATGTTACATTAAATATTTAGACCCTAGAGTAGTTAAACTACAAAAATCATCATTCGATATATGGTCTCAATCAAAATCCGACTCACTCAAAATCCGACCAAACTCGAAATCCGATTCGCCCAAAGTCCGAAAAACCCAAAACTGACTCACCCGATATCCGACTAAATCCGAAATCTGACTAAACCCGAAACCGACTTATCTGAAATCAAGTTGGACCGAACGAATAACCCTACCGAAATTGACCCGAAAACCCGACTATGTCTGATTAATTGAGCACCAGACCCTAAATGATCCAACCCAATTTGACCCGATTATCAAAATATCTTAATTTGACCTGAATCCGAACTTACCCGAAACCGACCCGACCCGAATATGCCTAATTTAAAAATATATATATATATATAGGGTTAGGTTCAAGTAAGGAGAGTTCTTACGGTAAATAGTAAGGAGTTTTCTCAGCCTTTAGGTTTTAAGAAATCAATGGATATATAATTTTTAAGTATTAAAAGAAAAAGAAAAAAAATCTAATGATATCTTAATTTTTCTCTCTTCTTTCCTTATTTTTTGCAACTTTTTTCACATCTAATTTTCTCTCTCTTCAAATTTTCATCGCTAATGAAAAACTCTATCTATTCTAATGCATATTGAACAAACAATGAACAACTACTTATTTGCGAATGAACAACTACTTGTTCGTGAATGAACAACTACAATGTCACAATTATTAATAACAAACAATGAACAACTACTAATTCACGAATGAACAACAACTTATTCGTGAATGAATAACTACTTATTGTTCTTGCGTCTGTACGTAGTTGTTTTTGCGTATGTACATAGTTGTTCATTCGTGAATAAGTAGTTGTTTATTGTTTTTTATTAATAATTGTGAGATTGTAGTTGTTCATTCACGAATAAGTAGTTGTTCATTCGCAAATAAGTAGTTGTTCATTGTTTGTTATTAATAATTGTGAGATTGTAATTGTTCATTTGTGATTAAGTAGTTGTTCATTTATAATAAGAAGTTGTTCATTATGCATTGGAATAGATAGATTTTTTCATCAACGCTTATATATAGAAACGGTGAAAATTAGAAGAGAGAGAAAATTAGACGTGAACAAACTTATTTATTTTTTAAAGTTGCAAAAAATAAAGAAAGAAGGGAGATAAATTAAGATATGATTAGATTTTTTTCCTTTTCTTTTAATACCTAAAAAATATATCCATTGATTTCTAAAAATCTAAAGGTTGAGAAAGCTTCTTTTTATTTACCGTAAGAACTCTTTTTACTTGAACTCAAACCTTATATATATACATTTCATTTGTAAAATATTAGTCGGGATTGTTTGTTAAAGATGGAAATTCCCCCTCCTCCCATGTCTCATCTCATCCCATCCCAGTCGATCCACCATTTCACCCCCCATCCCCCACTACTCACAGTAGGCGAAGAAAGAGCAGTGAACTTGACTTGACTTGAGAATAAAAAGAAAAACATAAAATAATTAAAATCCAAGCAACATTAATTACAGTTGTAGCACTATGCAGTGTATTATTGCATCGTCTATAACAGTCATGAATTAAGCTTCTCATCGTCTGCACACACTCCCAACAACTATCGTAATTTCATTTGTACTGGTTTAATCTATTTTATTTTGTAAGAAACCAGCAATGCAGATGCCCTAAGGCAGACAAGTAGGCAACGTTGTGTGTGCCATGACAGGGCAGAGGTGGCAGGATGGCCACCAATCAGATCGTTTCGAAAGAACTCGATGGCCATCATCACCACCACCACCACCACCAACAACAACAACCCTAAATCCAATGACAGGGCGGCGGAAGGTGGTGGATCGTGTGTGTATGTCAAAGTGAGCATGGACGGCGCCCCTTACCTCAGGAAAACATACGCCACCTACGCTGACCTATCAGCAGCTCTTGAGAGCATGTTTAGCTCCTATAGGTAAGATCTAATGCTTCATTCTATAGGTAGGTTAGGTAGCATGCTTAACAAACCACCCCTAACTCGAATCCGCCAGGCACCATGTATGGAGAGACTGGTATTGGGACATAACTGTTTGAACCAAGCGAGTCATAACTCATAAGACAAGACACCGCCCAAAAGAATGAATAAAACAAACGACGTACCCCTAATATGGGCCACTTTAATTCGTATAAGAACATCTTTCACAAGCAAGATTCTCCAAAATACACATCACTTTTACTAGCATGTGTTCGTATAAGTGGTGTTTAGTCATTTCACATCATGTATCAAACTTTTGCAAATACATAGTAAATGGGCGTCGATATTAAATTGTTGTCAAGAGTATAGATAATGGCGGTAAGATGCAACTTTGTTCATAAAGGGTGGTCGTAGACCTGCCTAGCAACATTGTATATTCACGGTTTAATATCATCACCTATTTAGTCAAGAGGTTCGTCTGAATTGAAAGTTGAAAGCAAAGGGATGACTCTACGTTTTTAGGTCAATACGGTTACAATGGAATCCCAGGCCGAGACTGGCTTGTCCTGAGTAGGCCGAATGATAGTTCTGAGCAGCGTGTTCTTACGTATGAAGATAAAGACGGCGACTGGATGCTAGTTGGTGATATGTTCCATGGCAGTAAGTCTTCCCGCCCTTTCGAACGAACGAGTTATGCTTAATATCTCATGCAAACTACAAGCATTCCATTGTTAGCTCTTAACCATGATCAAGAATATTGTACTTTCTTGCAGGATGTTCACGAATAACAAAGAGATCAGTAGCAATTGGTCTAGCTTGCTACTTTACTAGCTAGCTATTCCTACATGTGTTACTTCATTGTCTATTTAATTTGTATAATTAGATAATTTGTAATGCTTGCTTCTGTGTTTCATCTGAAGCTGTACAGCTTCCTGTGTCGTTTGCTCTACTTGATCTGAAGCTTTTACTAGTCAATTTGTATAAAAAGGTTTGTGTGATTTTTGTTGTCTTCAGATTTAGCACTCTCATTTGTGCAGATTGCAATAAAAAGATCAAGAAGAGATCGATTACATTATTGTTAATGCTGAAGTTGGAACCACTCACAACAATCACTCTTGTTTTAAACTTTGAACTAAAAAGTCAGTGGTGGTTAATCTATTTATTAGAGCTAGCCGAGTCAAACTGATAATTGGATACTAACTACTCTTAATTAAACACAGATGTTTAGGTTCACATAGCTTGAAAAATGTCATTGACACTGGAAAGAGAAGATTTGCACATTAAGCAAACAATACAATCACAATAAATAAATACAGCAATTATTCATTTCGACAGCACAGAACAACTGGAATATCTACACATATATAGCTCAACCGATTTGAGCTTCATCAAGCCAGAAGCCTAACATTATTGAGTACTTAAGAGGTAACAAGTAGGTACTACTTAGGATCTTCTCATATAGACACACTGCAGCAGTCGAATCTGAAAACAACATACCTTTGTATATAGTATACGTATGGCGTATAATTTTATACACATGATTCTCTTGTGCTAATTCTTGATGTCTTCTTCCTCTCTGATCTGGTCTCCAGTTCTCCAAATGACGTCTTTTAATGCAATAGTCAGGCTTTTGTAGAACTGACAACAATTTTCCACAGTTAGGACTCTTAGCATGATAAGCCAACAGGCCACATTTCACAAAGATGTAGAAACTTATCACAATTGTACACAAATTTAAAGGCAGTAAAATTCTATAAGAAAATTCTTCTTATAGACAGAAAGCTAAGGGCTTGTATTTCAGACACGCAATCAACTAAGATTCAGTTTCATGACTCTAAGAAAATCACACCTTGTGAAATTCGAGGGTATCTCCTTTGGACTTGCGAAGCTCGACCATGTACAAGGAAGGGGCAACTTCAAAAATCTGCAATCAAGAAGATGTCACAAAACCTCTTTAACGCTAGAAAGAAAAGCCCCAAAATGAAAAGTATAGTGTATCAATTAGTAGTGGCTATTGAATGGGTGAAAACTGTAAGCATGCGTACTTCTGTTACAACAGCTAGTTGACCCTTGCGTCCAAGCTTCTCACTTTGAATCTTCATCTGAGAGTTAAAATTACAGTTAAAAAAAAGAAGCAGACATATTTTTTTTTTCCTTTTTTCTATTCAATAAATACCCTATGCTTAGTGAATATCACAAATTTTGGCATTAGGGATCCAGCTAGGACTGAAATGAATAATAAAGTGTCTGATATTTTAATATATGATAACCATGGTCCAAAATTTAGCAAAATATACTGAACCTGACAACACCCATATGAGCAAAAAGTAGTTACACAGAATAAACTGCCGATAATAAAGTGGATATATGTAGTTTATACTCAAAATAACTTGCTTATGCTGAACCTCCTAATCATAGTGCGTATACAGTTTATACCAAGAATTTAGTGTTAACCGTCTAACCAAGAAAAAAAAATACTACCTCTGTTCAGAAAAGAATGTTATATTAGCCTAGAAATTTTGGTGAGAAATGAGATTTATTGTTCAAAATTGCACATATTGATTCTTTTCATGCAAATCCTCCTTATCAATTGACTCAAAAGAGGATTGTATTTAAAAATGGTATAAAAACTTAGAATTAATTTGAATAGATTCAACCTAAGAAAATTTCGGTCTCAAAAAGTAAGAAGGAATTTATATTAGAGAAAAATAAGAGTGGAAAAATAAACTAACCTTGAAATTATTTTTCTTCACACCAAAACCCAATGGTCCAGCCATGTGTTCAATTTTGGAGATGATGATGTCTGCAGAACATTTGGTTGTAAACCTTGTTTCCCGCTTAACAAATCCCTAAATAAACCGAGATGATATGTCACTTATTTAATTCGGAGTAAGAGAAACCATAAAGTAAATGAAATCAACGATATCTAATCACACCATGTTAATCAAGACTGAAGATCACAACCTACCAGGCTCTTTTCAAAAAGTATGCCAAGATTAAGACCCTGAGATGTAGATATGAGATCAAAAGCATTCATAGTAAGGGGTGAAGAAGGCGACGCGGGTGGTTGTTCGAGTCGCTCCACAACAACTTGGCTAGATGCCTATATGTCAAGAGATGCAGTGTGACCAATAGATCAATGATAAGTTGTGACATTTTGTGATGCAACATAGAACAGAAGAAGCTCAAGTTAATATGTTCAGGCCAAACCCTTTACCATTTGACCAAAAACAGCATCTATATCCTCAAGACTGACATTGGGTTCTTCAAAAACAGGCTGCTTGTAACCTTTTTTAAACCACTCATTCTCAATTACCTCGGCTATTGTGATGCGCTGTATCAGATTGTCAGGTTAGATCAATAAGACATCACAAATCAGTAAATTCGAATACAAACATTAGAAAAGACAATTATCCAGAAAATGCGCAATTAGCAAATGAAGCGGTGAGAAACAACATACAGTGGAGGGATTTGGGTCTAAAATCCTCATTATCAATTTTTTTACACTTGTTGAGAACCACGTTGGGAAAGTGAAGTTTGCCTTGTGTATCTGCAATCAGTTGGGAGTGATAAAGCAGGTTTCAGCATAAAACACAGACACAAGTAAAATGTTGAGGCATACAAACCTGATTTGCATTTAAGTATGTCAATAAGTCAAAATTCATAATCCACAAATACAGAAACTGAAATGGCTCTAGTTCAAGGAGAGCTTTTCAGGGTTGTTGTGTGTAAGTTTCGTATATACATTCTTTATATTAAATTTGATGAGTGATATAGACTGATCACCTCCTCCAATGTAACTGCAAGTAATGCATTCGATTGTAAACAAATTCCATGCTCTAAGAAATCAAACCAAGATAATTTGATATCACCTTCTTATACAATGCCATGAGGTTTGTATCTTCAAAAGGTAAGTACCCCGCCATAAGAACAAACAAAATTACACCACAGGACCACAAATCAGCTTTAGCTCCATCATACCCTTTGTTTCTGATAACCTACAGACAAAAGGAACAAGTTAACAGAATAAAACCAAAAAAAAAAAAAAACAGATGGCTTCACAAAGAACTGAGAAATTGATGAATTTAGTGAATAGTACACCTCTGGAGCAACATAATTTGGAGTACCACATGTCGTATGTAGTAATCCATCTTCCTGAAGAACACCATTGATAAATCATGTTAGATGTTAGCTAATGGACGAATTAATTAAAAATAAATAAAATGCAGTTGCATCAATTGAAAGATATATAAAAGTGGCATAATTTTACAAAAAAAGTTATAGCCCAAAATCATGTTACTAAAGAGCTTTTCAGACTCACCCGAACTTGCTGAGCCAGTGCACTCAATCCAAAATCTGAAACTTTAAGAATTCCATTTGCATCCAGCAATAGGTTCTCTGGCTGTAAGAGAAGGAAAAATGGTCAACACAAAATCACAAATTTCCAAATTCATCAGTACATATTTTGAGATAATGAAGGATGTTAGTATAACTGTTAAATGACTAAATTTCTCTCAAGAGACCCATAGCTAGAGTAGAGTATTAGATAATTGATCAGAATCAGACACCTTTAGGTCTCTATGGAAAACACCCCTGCTGTGGCAGTAATCAATAGCATTTATCAGCTGCTGGAAGTACTTTCTTGCTTCATCTTCCTTCAATCTCCCAGTATTTGCCTGCCTCGAGCAACAAGCCAATTCAAAGACAAATGCATTATTATCGTTATAATCCAGTTCTTCACCAACTACGTGAATAAAAATGCCGGCTGATGAAACAAGAATGAAAGATATAGTAATAAAACTTGACCACTCGCCAGCTTACAATTTTATCAAACAGTTCACCACCCGTGACAACCTCTAAAACAATAAATATCCTTGTCTTGCTTGCCATAACCTACACAGAAAAAAACAGATAATACCACTAGAAAAAATAGTGGTCATTTAATTAGGAAATACAATTTGAATGATAGACGTTAAAATTGTTTAACGGTATAATTACAGCAAGTTATTCTCTGAAAGCATAGGTGACAGTAAACCACACTGAAGATTTGATAAAATAAAATAACAGGCATGTAATTGTAAGTCTTACCTCTTGCAAACGGACAACATTAGGGTGCCGAATTAGTTTCATGGTTGATATTTCACGTTTAATCTGCAACCAAGTGAAAAAGATTGGTATTAGTGAATCTTTACAGCAATTTGACAGCTCCAGAGGAGGTGATTAAGCAACCCAACAAATTTTATTAGTCATTTTGAGATATCTAAACTCGTAACATTTTTATACATTGGTAATATGACATTGTAATTCTTTTTCCTTATTATTCCTTTTGTTTGGAAGAAGAAATGCATATAAGAGAAACAAAAGAAGAGTGAGAAGCCACATATTATTAAAAAGAAAAAGGGGAGGTTCATTTAGATTCCAAACAGTGTATGCACTTGCAACATTTGCAAGCCAAACAATGGAGTAAAAGCCAAAGTATCAACAAGCTCTGCCAATATTAAGGTTGTAAGACTACACGGCCAAATTCTTCTTTTCCTTTTAGATAAGTGAAGAGAGGGTATGTTAAGAAGTATCGATAGGCCATTGATTAGCACAACAATAAACGATCAATACTATTGACTTCTTTTCGGTGACCGGTGACCCAACTTTCTAATTTTACTATGCCTCCCAGAAAGCTTAAAGAGTTCATCCAACTGATGATAAAGCAATGCAGTAGATGAACATTTAAACCATGCATTTCTATGGCCCTACTCCTAGAAAGTCATATAGATTATAAATAACTATACCTGGCTCAATAAATCAGATCCAAGTGTGACCATGATCAGGAGCCAATTAGATCAAGTGACACACTAAGCCAATCAAATGTTAGCTCATATAGAATTAGAAAAATCAAAATGACAGCTATCCTTTCGAATATCAAATAGAAGCGTTTAACTACCTGGTTGATCATCTTGTGCTTGAGAAGCTTCTCCTTATCAAGAATCTTGATGGCCACATGCTCTCCAGAGTCAACGTGTCTTGCAAACTTCACCTTTCCGAAATTGCCTTCTCCTAAAGTCCTCCCAAGCTCGTATCTTCCCACCCTCGTCTTACCATGACTACCACCTCCAGCTGCACTGCCACTTGACTCCCCTCTCATACTCATAACTATCCTTTCAGTTTAGATCTCACAAGCCCTTTTTCTCCACTCAGCCTCTCTCAGCAATTAAATCAAACAGATGGTGGGCAATGTGAATTTGTCAACGCCGATCTTCTTGTATCTCTAAAACGGCAAGAGGAAGCAATCTATTCCAAATGTCAATTTGGGAAGATGAATCTGCAGGGGGAGGAAGGCAGAGCAGAAATCATTGAAAGCTGTAGAGAGTATTATATTCTAACAAGATGATTGCAGTTGAGACTTGCCGTTTTTTTAATATATTTCTCCGAGGCGCGTACGAGGAAGGTATTATCTAGTCCCTATCAGAAAGTATAGTATAGTCAAACCTTTTCTTTTGTGTTTAAAAATTGCACGTTAAAAAGTTTCGATAAAATAAACACATGATTAAGGTTTAATAATAGTTGCTTTATTTGATTAAAAATATGGACAATGATTAATTGTTGTTTTATTAGTTTTTTTTATCCAAAGGAGGGTTTAACCCGTTTTATTTAATAAAATCATAGTACGATTACATATTATCGCTCATCCAGTTATCAATCTCAAGAAAAGACATTAAACCATCCGGTGGTTCATTAAACACCACCATCTCCTCAACATAGTTCTCACTAATTTTGCTCATCCAATCTGCAGCCTGGTTTGCTTGGCGAGGCACGAACCGAACTCGAACATCCTAATTAGCAGCATTGATCAGGTTCTTGCATTTGGAGACGAGAAGCCAATCTTTCGTTGGTCTATTTTCGAGTTCTGTCACCACCTGCACTACTTCAAGTGCATCAAGCTCAGCATCCAGATTCTGTATTCCAAGCTGAGCAGCCATCAGAAGTCCCTGGAGAAGGCCAAAGAGTTCAGCGGTGAACGCTGAGTTTCCTGGCATCTTGATCACGAAACCCTTCGTGAATTGGCCAGCGTCATCTCGGATAATCCCCCCAGCACCAATCCTTGCATTTCCATCCTGGTAAGCTCCATCTGTATTCAGCTTAAATCGTCCAGCAACAGGATTTCCCAGCAAGTCATGGTGCTCAGAACACCAACATTGCTCCGATCATGCAGCAGCTTCAAATATTCCTTAGCCCTCAACAAGATGTACTCATGTTTCAGTCCTTGAAAGCCTGTAGGAACATTAAACACTCGTTCATTCCTCCATTTCCAAATCCACCAAGCTCCGTATGCAAAGGTTGTTGGCCAGTTTCCATCCGCACTCAGATTCAGCTGCAACCAGGCTTGAATGTCGCCTTCATAAAAGCTCCTTTTCCTACTGTCAATGAGAAATTCATCCCAAACCTCCCTCGCCTTTGTGCAGTCCCGAAGAAGATGGAGGGTTGATTCAGCAGCTTCATCACACGCAGTACAAGCCACATCTTGACAGATCCCCCGCCTTACCCTATTCACATTACTCATAATGGAATCGTGTCCCACCAACCAGAGAAAATTCTTCACTCGCTCAGCTGCTTTCGTCTCCCAGATTCTTTTCCATAGCCTGTTCCTTTCCTCATTGTTATCTTCCCTAATTATTTCCATCACTGATCTAATGGAAAATCGACCCGAAGATGAGGGCCCCCAAATGAAATTATCCCCCACCTCCTCAATTGTAACCCTGTGGTGGCCAATCTCCTCCAGAACAGCAGCAGGGAGAAGGTGAGCAAATTCATCCCACTTCCAATTTTCCGTTCCCCAATACTCTCCAACTGTCTTGCTTAATTCCTCCTCATCAACCTCTCCTACCGCCAAATCAATAAGAGGCTGATCCGTTGCCCAAACATGGTCCCAAAACAGTGTTTTTGAGCCATCGCCAATTCTCGATCGAACACCCCGAAGCAACGGAGCCTTTGCTTTCACCACTCCATTCCAAAGATTGGATGCTCCCGGCTTCTTCACGAACATATCCCTATCTTGTCTACCATTGCAATACTTTCCCCTCACCACACGAGACCAAAGCGAATCCGAATCCGTCAATAATCTCCAGCCCATCTTAGTCATAAACGCTGAATTGGCTTGCCTCATACTCCTCATTCCAAGGCCACCAACATCCTTTGGCTTCCTCAGGGTCTCCTAGTTCAGGTGATGAATTTTCCGCTTCTCATCCGTGGACCCCCAAACGAATCCACGGGTCTTCTTCTCAATCTCATCGCATATGTGAAGGGGGAGGCTTGCAGTTTGCATTGAGTAGTAAGGAATACTTGCCACCGCTGACTTGGCAAGGGTAACTCGCCCGGCCATGGAGAGTGTCTTCATCTTCCACCCCGCAAGCTTACTCTTCACTCGATCCACAATATGCTTATAAGTCTCCTTGCTCGGCTTTTGCTTGGACATAGGCATTCCCAAGTACATGCCGAGATCATCAGTGATCGGAATCCCAGCTTGATAGCTAATCTCCTCTGCCTCCAACTGTGTTATGCTATTAGAAAAGCATATCTTTGATTTCTGAAAATTAATTTTTGCCCCGGACGCCTCACAGAATTTCCGAAGACAGTAAGTGATAACTCGCATCTGCTCCTTCGACGCCTCTGCAAACAAAATCAGGTCATCGGCAAAAAAAGATGCGATATCTCCGGTCCTCCATCAGATAATTGAATCGGCTTCCAAGCTCCGGCATTGACTGCCTCATCAATAACATGGCCGAGACGCTCCATGCATAAAACAAACAAGTATGGAGAGATCGGGTCACCTTGTCGAACCCCCCGAGATGGCGTAAAACCTTCTCCCATGCTCCCGTTCCAAAGCACTTTCATAGTACTAGTTGTGACACAGTTCATAATCACCTTCACCATGTCACTCGGCATCCGGGATTCACATAGAGTCTCTCGTAAGAAGGCCCATCGAACTCTATCATAAGCCTTCTCAAGGTCGATCTTTATAGCCATAAAAGATTTCCCTTTAGTGCTCTTCATTGAATGCATCACCTCTTGTGTAATGACGATGTTGTCGGTTATTTGTCTCCCGGGCACGAAGCTGGATTGACATGGCGCCACAAGTTTCCGCATAAGAGGTTTCAATCTCGCAACCAACACTTTAGTGACGATCTTCATCGCCACATTACACAAGCTTATCAACCTCAGTTGGTTGACCGATTCCGAGTTCTCTACTTTAGGAATTAGCACAAGCAAGGTTTCATTTAGTCCCTGTGGAATATCTTTCCCTTCCAAGATTGCAATCACAGTAGCTTCAACTTCCTCTCTAATGTGCATCCAATTCTTTTGGTAAAAAATTGCATGAAATCCATCCGGCCCCGGTGCCTTGAGTGGCCCCATACTATCGATCGCCTCCTTGATCTCACGAGAGCTATATTCTCTATTTAACAAGCGTATCTCCTCTTCCGCAATATCAGGAAATTGACCTCTCGGCAAATCATAAGGACCCTCATCTCTACTCTCTTCTTCATACAAAATCTTGAGATGCTCTGTAACCATTCGACTGAGTTCCTCTTGGTCCCATATCCACTCTCCATTTTGGGTGACCAAACCATCGACACGATTCTGCCTTCTCCTAAGCATAACACTGGCGTGAAAAAATCGTGTGTTCCTATCGCCATCAAGAAGTGCATCAGATCTCGCCTTTTGAATCTAGAAGGTATTGATCTGATCCAAAACCACCGATAACTGCCTTCGAAGTTTGCTATCCAACTCAATCAAACCTCTCGTCACTCGATGCCCAAGAGCCTTTTGAATGCCCTCAAGTCTTCTCCACAGCCTATCCCGTTTCCGGAATAAGTTTCCGAACACATGTTTGTTCCAATCATCAAGCTGGATGGCTAAATTCGATAAAGTCGGACAAAGCGGAGCGCCTTTCTCCCAGTGGCTCACGAGAAAGTGTTGGAATTCGTTGTGCATAAGCCAAGCCGCTTGGAAGCGGAAGAGCCTTTGGAATGGAGAAAAACCGTCAAATCTTGATGAAGCAAGCAAGAGCGGAGTATGGTCCGATTGGATTGCCGCCAGATGCTTGATTGCTCCGTTCTCAAATTTTTCCCGCCACTCAATATTGCATAGACCTCTATCCAGACGTCCGCTTGATCTTGTAATTGGATCTCTCCCCCGATTCCATGTAAACCGAGGCCCGGAGAACCCCATGTCAATCATCTCCATATCTTCCTCTATCCAATTCTTGAATTTGGCTGTCCTCCGTCTCAGTTCATCAGAATCCCCGGTGCGTTCTTCCATGAGCTTAGTTTCATTGAAGTCTCCCATCATGAGCCATGGGAGATTAATAGATGCCTTAAAGTCTTTGAGTTTCTCCCAAAGCGAGTTTCTGTTCATCGGATTTGGGTCTGCGTAAATGGCGGAGAACAACCATTCCGCTTCCCCAGCCCGACGCACTTTAACTGACACTACATATCTATGTGTCTCCACTGAAGTAACATGAATCCGGTCCTTCCTCCATAGAACCCAAATTCCTCCTCGAAAACCAATCGCCTCCGACCTGATCATGCCATCAAACCCGATTCTTTGACAAACTTTATCCACCTGTGGTCCGCTTATTTTTGTTTCCAACAAGACAAGCATAGCCGGATCGTGTTGTCTAATGAGATCCTTCAGCGTGTACATGAAATCCCTGCTTCCTGCTCCTTGGACATTCCACGAGATTATTTTCAAATTGGGACTTATCATAAGAAACAAGTTGTAAAGATGGGGATCTTCCTTAAACCAACGAACCAGGTTATTGGTCATAGGCGTCAAACATGCTGGTGTCTCGAACTTGTATGCTATCGGACCTTCGGGGATCCTTGGCAAACTCTTCCTGAAGGTCATCTTCCATTCCGGCGCCCAAAGACGAATGAACCCAACCCTCGGAGTTTCCGTTGGGCTCATCCATCTCCATTGACCTGTCATCTTCTTTCGGTGGATCGTTTGTGTGCTCAAACAGAGAAGTAATTAATTGTGGATGAGATACCTCCTCTGATTGTGTTTGCTTAAATAATTGATCTTGTGGTTTAGTAATTTTCCAGGCCGGTCTTAGTGAAATCTCCTTCCCCATATCCTTTCCAATTTCTGTTGTACAAGAATCTTCTGATTTCCTTGGTGATTTGGCCTGTGATATCTCCTTGCTTATACTTCCCTTTTGCGCTGCCTTGTCAAATTTCTCCTCTGATTCCTTCCTTGTAATATCAGACGCTCCATCCTTCTCTTTTCTTGCTGTTTTTTCCATCAAAAAAGATTCCCCGGATTTATCTTGTGCCAAATCTTTCATTTTTTTCTTAATTTCTACACCCCGCTGTTTCGCTATTCTCTTTTTTTTGAAAATCTTTATGAGAATTTTCCTCTTGTGATCCTGTTGATTGGGCCTGTGGTAACTCTTTCCTAACCGAATTCAAATCCTTCTCCGTGTTATCTTCTTGTGATAGAATTTGAAACCGAGATCCAGACCCGGTTCTATTTGAAGATTCACTTCTATTATTTCCACCCGGTCCAGACCCGGTTCTTACGTGACTCGGTCCCTCATTCCTCAACCCAGTCCTTGCTTCGTTCTTCTTTGTTTCCTGTCTAGCGTCTTTCTCCGAAGCTCTACTACCACCTTCACCTTGTTTGTTCATTTGCCCATCTTTGATTGGTCTTCGCCGATAGGTTTTCTTGACCACCATCCAGTCCCCATAATTCTCATGGACCTCTGGTGCCACTGTTGCAGGTTTCCTTATCATGTGGTCCCCTTGTACATCAGTCCCATCCCCTTGAAGAGCTGGGCATTGGTCCCTAACATGCCCAATTTTTCCACAATTAAAACAGATCATCCTTAAGCCCTCATATTGGATCTTCCAAATTCTTCCATTCATCCAAAACTTTGGTCTTAGGGGTTTCGAGATATCAAGCTCCAGACATAAACGTGTGTATTTACCTCTTTCAGCTTCACTCGTAGTTCTGTCAACTTTCAGCACTTTGCCTAGTTGTGATCCAATTAAATTAAGTACATGTCGATCAAAATATTCCATGGATAAGTCCGGTATTCTGATCCAAGCAGCCACCTTCTGTATGGTTTCTTCTGCAACAATAAAGTTCGGTCTCCATCTCTAAATCGTAAGGTAGCTTTCTCCAATCATCCAAGGTCCATTCGTTAGTACATGGTTTAGGTCCTCATCATTCCGGAATCTTATGACATAAAAATCATTGCCAGTATCAATCATAGAAAAACCCCCTTTGGGTTGCCATCTCTGTATTAAGCTGTTCCTCAAGTATATATAGTCCACGCTTCGATCCAGAACCTTAATGATAATTGCATTTTGCCACGGTTTGCGAATTCGTTTTTTCTCTTTCGTTGATAGCAGTATAATCGGACATTCTGGGTCTTGTAGATCAGGCATCTCGTCGTCCTTAACATCCTCCATATCCAGATCATCCTCCCAAAATGGGTTATTGTATTTCGTTATCATTCCTTCAGATCTCTGTCCAGTAACAGAGTCCTTGTAAGATCCATTATCCTTTCTTTGCTGTAATATTCTGTTGGCATCGATAATGCTTGGAAAGTTGATTTCTGAGGACGATGATCCATCATCTCCTCGTTTGGGTTATTGTTGTTTTATTAGTTAGGGTGGAGATAGAAAAACTTGGAAAGGAGGTAGTGGAGTGTTAACTGGCATAGTCCATCGAGGCTGCCAAAGAGTATTATTATTACAATATGTCAATATGTATACTCTATATCATTAGGGTATAAGATAAGAAGATATAATTATAAATTATTGAACCAGTGTGTAAGGATAAAGGGTTAGTTTTTGGAGACTTTCGTTGAGGAAGGGGTAGGGATGTTTGGAGGATTAGAATTAGAGTAGAGGACCCTTAACCCATTCCCTTTGCCTAGAGTTTATAGGATTAGTACTTCTTTTGCCAAGGACAAAAAGGAATAAAGCAAGCATGGTAGGATCAAAGAAACCATCCAAAAAATTTATGTATAGTAAGACCACAAAATTTACATACTATAAACCAAACAACTTACTGAATTCTCAAGTGCCATACAATAAGATAATAGACGAGCAACATATCAAATGATATTATATAATCCAAATTTTTAAGGTGGTGAATATATTAGAACGAAACTGGTATCAAAAACATGCTTGACCAACCACATATCAAGGTGGAAAAATTACATCTAAAAAAAGATCGGAACAATGATCCTACAACTTGTTGGATTATAATTCACAATAAAAAAAACAATAGATAATTAATTTGTCTTGGTGTGTGTCCTGTAATGCCTACACGTGGATTGTCTTTATTTACCTCACATTCTGTGAGAAAGGAATGGTGACCTACCCTAGAAAGATGCCCATATAAAACATCTCTTTCTAATGTTGTATTGAAGTAGCCGTCATGAATGAAGGAATAGAAAGTTCTCTCTTTTTCACCAACTTTCCTATTCTAGCTTCTTGTTTCTTTACTATATTGGCTTGATTCAAATTTCCTAGACAAAAATTGTCACAGCTCCTCATCCTGAAAAATATGCCTAAAATGAGGCCACAAAAATAAAACTCAAGAGTGGATCGAGACAATAATCCTACAATCCCCCACCCTCAGAAATGTGGCTTAAACATGGCTAAAACTTCCCAACAACCAAGAGAACGAGAAGCCATGGCGGCCTCTATGGTCATGATCGTGACAAGGTAGGTCATGAATGTCACTATGGTAGTCACAATCATGACAGGTTTGGTCACGAGCGTTAATTAGCTTCAATTGTGGTAGTCATAATCGTGACCAAGCTTTGATTGTTCATCATGATCCTGATCACTCTAGTTACGATCGTTATGATGTTGGCTTCTTATGGCCCTTTTCTTATCAACTTAGGTTCGTAAATGCCTTGTTAAAGCTTGGCCCATTCGAATCATGTGATCCCCCTTGATGGATATCCCCCATTTGCATGCCTTGATGATGACCTCGATGTAATGGGTCTCATTTAGGGGAGCTCCTAGGAACTTGTGGTCATTCCCCAACCTTCAGATATGGTAAAATGTTTAATTGATGTCTAGAAGCTTGGCTTGAAAGGTTGGTATATTCTTGCTTGAGGATGAAGCTACAAACCAATTTATCGAATCCTTAAAGCTCTCACGGTGTATGTGGATGATGACCCCATTGAGAATGTGTTGTGATGGTTTCCCACACACTCACAAAAATACGAGATCTATTGTAGTAGTAGATTAGGATCGAATCACGGGGATTATATATGCTTTAGTAAATTCTAGAACTAATTTCTAAGCCAAAATATATTGATTGTTGTGTAATTCTAACTATGAAAGCAAGCAAACAAGTAAATTATGATAATAAAAAGTATATGAGAAAGCAAAGTTCCAAGGCAAGGAATCCCTACAACTTTGATCCACGGAATTTGAATCTCACTCTTACCTAGATATTCAATTAAAGAAACAAAAGTAGATCCAAAAGTGCCAAAAATCCCAACTTGAAAGAGCGTAAAACTAAAAACCCTAGAAATTGTCTCTTCTATCTCTACTTGAAATTAGAATAATAATAATGCATAATAATGTTCTGACATAAGCTCCAAGTAGTCTTAGAAAAGTCCTAAAACTTATGCCAAAAGATATCCCAAAAATAAAACCAACTCGGGCCCAAAAAGGAGAAGAAAAGCCCAAAAAGCCCTGCTCGTTGGCACTCATCACAAGAAACAACAAATTTCTGTACATCTTTAAACATAGTAGGCCAGTAGAGACCGGATTCAAGAATCTTTACAGTAGTCTTGAAGGCTTTTGCATGACCCTCGGTAGGCAAAGAATGACAATGCCGGATCACACTCTCAACTTCTTTATAAGGAATGCATCTTCTAAATATCAAGTCACTACCCTGTTTGAAGAGAAAGGGCTCATCCCAATAATATTGGTGCACATCATGTAGGAATTTCTTCTTTTGATGATATGTGAGACCCAGTGGAAGCACTCTACACAAACAAGATAATTCACAAAATCAGCATACCAGGGAGTATCTTCATCAGAAAGACGTCTCACTTCTTCCATCTCATGAGCCAAAGTGATGGCAAATTAATGATCATCACGGAAGGAATCATCAATAGGCATTTCACCCTTCTCCTCAATTTGCTCCAAAGGGAGCCTAGATAAGTGGCCAACCACCAAATTTTCAGCACCCTTTTTATTCCTAATCTCCAAATCAAACTCTTGGAGCAACAAAATCCACCAAATAAGACAAGGCTTAGCATCCTTTTTTTTGCATCAAATAGCGGACAACAACATGATCGGTATAGACAATGACCTTAGAACCCACCAAATAGGACCAAAATTTCTCAAAAGCAAACACCACCGCAAGCAACTCTTTCTCAGTGGTGGTGTAATTCATCTGAGCCTCATCAAGTGTCTTCCTAGCATAATAAATGGCATGAAGCGTCTTGTCTTTCCTTTGGCCAAGGACAACACCAACAGCAAAATCGCTAGCATCACACATGACCTCAAATGGGAGGTCCTAGTCTAGAGATTGCATGATAGGGGTAGACACCAACTCCTATTTCAACCTGTTAAATGACTCAAGACACTTGGGAGAAAAATGGAAGGCTACATCCTTCAATAATAGGTTAGTCAAAGGCTTAGCAATTTTTTGAGAAATCCTTAATAAATCTCCTATAAAAGTCAGCATGTCCTAAAAAACTTCTAATTCCTTTTATAGAGGTAGGGGGTGGCATATTTTCAATGAGTTCAATTTTAGCACGATCAACTTCTATTCCTCTATTAGAAACTAAATGTCCTAGGACAATTCCTTCATTAACCATAAAGTGACATTTTTCCCAGTTTAGCACAAGGTTAGACTCTTCACATCTTTTCAACACTTTAGCCAAATTAATCAAACAGATCTCAAAAGTAGTGCCATAGACAGAAAAATCATCCATAAACACTTCCATAATATTTTCAATCATATCGGAAAATATAGCCACCATGCATCTTTGAAAAGTAGCAGGAGCATTACAAAGACCAAAAGGCATTCTCCTATAGGCGAAAGTGCCATAAGGGCATGTGAAAGTAGTCTTGTCTTGGTCCTCAGGATGAATGAGAATTTGCCAAAACCCACTATACCCATCTAAGTAACAAAAATAAGCATGCTTGACTAATCTTTGAAGAACTTGATCAATAAAAGGAAGAGGGAAATGATCTTTTCTAGTGACAGTGTTCAACTTCATGTAATCAATGCACATTCTCCACCCAGTGACGGTCCAAGTAGGTATCAACTCATCATTTTCATTTTTAACAACCGTTAACCCACCCTTTTTAGGCACAACATGGACAGGGCTCACCCATTTACTATCAGAAATAAGAAAAATAATTCCAGCATCAAGCAAATTTAAAATTTCCTTTTTCACTATTTCTTTCATGTTAGGATTGAGCCTTCTTTGGTGTTCTATTGTGGGTTTGTGATTATCTTCCATAAAAATTCTATGCGTGCATAATGATGGAGAGATTCCTTTCAAATCATCAATAGAATATCCTAGGGCCTTTTTTTGATTCCTAATAACAACTAAAAGTTTTTCAACTTCATCATCATCATTCAACTTAGAATTCACAATCACAGGATAAGTAGAATTTGGTCCTAGAAATGCATACCTCAAGGTGGAGGGAAGTGGCTTTAACTCAAGCTTTAGGACGTCAGGCTCGCCCAATGGAATTTCAGGAGCAACTTTTCCAAGCTCAGGTGCTTCAGAAGACACCTCTAAATCTGCAATGGCACATGCTATATTTCTACCTTGGCAGGTAGTGGTTAAGCAAAGCTCCAATGGATCACTAGAAATAATGGACATTAAATGTTCTTGAGCTTCACTATCCACAACATCAATTTTATTGCAATAATCATCAAAAGAAGGTGATTTCATAGATTTAGCAAAATTAAATTCAATCTTCTCCTCACCAATGGTGAAAGAGAGAATTCCTTCTTTCACATTAATCATTGTACCTGCAGTAGCTAAAAAAGGCCTACCAAGAATAATGGGAATAGGAGAATCAACCTTAATATCTAACACAACAAAGTCTACATGAACATAAAATTTTCCAACACGAATTGGAATATCCTCAAGTATACCTGCAGGGTGAGCAATAGATCTATCCGCCATATAAAGTTGCATTTTCACAGGCCTTAATTCTTTCATGCCAATTTTCTCACAAATAGATAGTGGACGTAAACTAACACTTGCTCCGAAATCACATAAGGCATTATAAGAATAAGCACCCACATTAATATGTATACATAAACTACCTGGATCTTGGAGCTTTGGTGGGAGCTTATTTTGAATCAAGGCACTGCACTCCCGATTCATGGACACCATATGGCACTGATCAAGCTTCCTCTTGTTGGAGAGGATCTCCTTCAAGAACTTCACATAAGAGGGCATCTCCTTTAAAGCATTAGTGAATGGAATGTTGATATGCAATTTCTTCAATACTTCAAGGAAATTCCCATACTTCTTCTCTAGCAAAGCTTGATTCTTCCTTTGGGTAAATGGGAGTGGAGGAACATAAGGAGGTGGTGGCACATATGGAACCACCTTCTCCTTGGCAAAATTAAAAGGTGTCCCGTCTTCTTGAACCGTGCCATCCGGTTTTGTTGTCTCCTTAGCTTTCATGGGCTCCTTTTCATTATCATGTAGTTGCTTGCCATTCCTCAAAGACACCACTGAAATTTGTCCTTTCGGATTCTCATCGAGGCGGCCCGGTAGAGTACCCAAAGGCCTAGGAGCATTGGCTGCATTTTGAGCCACTTGAGTTTCCGTCATCTTTGTGCTTGCTGAAGAGCTTGCACCTTATTAGAAAGTGCTTTCATCTCAGCCATCATATTATCCATAACAATCAACTCAAGAGATTTCTTAGGAGCCACAGGTGGAGCTGGAGGGAGCCTAGCTTGATAGCCAGGAGGAGGGCCATCTCTAGCCCAATAAGGAACTTGATATGCAGCTGGATTTTGAAATTGAGGTTGAGATGTTGAAGATGCATTATTTCCATACCTCAGATTTGGATGATTCCTCCACCCTGGATTGTAGGTGGGCGAATAAGGATCGTTCTTCGGGTTTAGATATGGAGCCCGATAGCCATCTTTAACATAACTAACTTCTTCAGTAGGAACTTCCACAGGTTGGGCCATATAAAGTTGACAAGTAAGAGCGGTATGGTTGGGTACACCACACATTTGGCGAACAACCTTTGGGGTTGACGGTTCAGCCGGGCTTGCTTTTGACATGTTGATCTCAACCACTTGCTTTCTCAGTTGTGCAATTTCATGAATAAGAGCACTATTTTGGGCCTCCTTGTGAACACTTGAATCAACCTCATATAATCCTATACTCTTCTTAGCAATAGAGGAAGAAGAAGAGCGGGCATTGGAAAACCGTTGAGCATGGAGGGCGGTCTTCTCAATTAGAGCCCAAGCATCATCAATTGGCATCTCCATAAAATTGCCCGATGAAGATGTATCTATATGTAGTCTTGTAGTATCATCAATGACATTGTAGAAGATTTTGAGAAGAACAAACTTAGAGAAGCCATGATGAGGACATTGAATAAGGAGGTCCTTGAACCTCTCCCATGCTTCAAAATAAGTTTCACCAGGAGCCATAGAAAATGAGCTTATTTGAGCTCTCATCTCAGCAGTCTTTTTGGGAGGAAAGAATTTGGCCATAAACGCCTCATAGAGCTCGTCCCAAGTGGTGATAGAATTCGCCGGAAGAGATCGGTACCACGTCTTCGCCTTGATTGTTAAAGAGAAGTGAAAGGCAAGTAGGCGCATAGCTTCCTTAGGCACATTTTGAATATGCACTGTGTTCATCAGCTCAAAAAGGTTTCAATGTGTTGGTGGGGATTTTCAGGATGCAGACCCCCAAACTGATTTGCCGGAATCATGCTGATCAGGCCAGACTTCAACTCAAAGTGAGGAGTTGTAACCTGTGGAAATACGACCCCAGAGATTGGGCCGTGATTGACGGGCATCATGTACTCGCCAAGAGTGGTGGGCTGTGGTGGAAGGTGAGCCCTCTCAGCTTCAACTTGTTGATCCGCTTCCATTCGCTCAGCCTCACGTTGAGTGAAACCTTGTAAACGGGCAGTCATGTCAGTAATCGTCTTCTGTAGAGCTTCCATAGCTTCGTCATGGTTCGCCATGTTATGTCTTTGAGCTTCTCGGCTTTCCCTTAATCTAGCGTGAAGAGATCGTTCAGGCTCGGTATCGGGATCGTGTAGTGGGGTGCTAGAACATCTCCCTCTGCGCACACACTAAAATAATCACCTAAAACCATAGACAAAAAGAAACAAATCAAAAAATAAAAGGGGACTTAGATAAACTAGTCTGTTAGAACCAACTAAAACTATCAATAGTCCCCGACAACAACGCCAAAACTTGTTGTGATGGTTTCCCCACACACTCGCAAGAATACGAGATCTATTGTAGTAGTAGATCAGGATCGAATCACGGGGATTATGTCTGCTTTAGTTAATTCCAAAACTAATTTCTAAGCCAAAATATATTGATTGTTGTGTAATTCTAACTATGAAAGCAAGCGAACAAGTAAATTATGATAATGAAAAGTATATGAGAAAGCAAAGTTCCAAGGCAAGGAATTCCCACAACTTTGATCCACGAAGTTTGAATCTCACTCTTACCTAAATTGAGTTGGATATTTTGTTATGAAGGTTATTGTCTTATGTCATAAATTAACTTTTCTCAAAGTTTAACTTAATGTACTTCTATCAATTTAAGAACCCACTCTCGTGATGAAACAAAACCGATAGAAACCCTTTAAACACTTAGAAATCTAGATGATAAACCAAACTTGCCCCACTCTCGTGATGCATCAAACTTGACTCAAACATCTAGAAGTTCTATGACAAATAACCACATGAGAAATAAATCTCAAGTTCAATTCTAGTTTTTCCAAATAAATAGAACAACCTCTCGATGTCTTCTCTCTATTTTGTTTACTTACTTAGACTACCACCTCTCGATGCGCAACCTAAACAAGACTCTAACAAGTTTAAACCTATTAGATTAAGCCCCTAGAATCAAATCATATTAGTTTTCCAACTCAATTCAAGCAAAAGATATTGAATCTAATCCGCTTCACATTATTGGGACCAACCAAACCCTAGAACTATAGAGTTTGGCCTAGCATATTGAAATTCATGATCAAAGCAATAAAATCAAACATGGAATAAGAATAATAGCAATAATTGAAAGAGAAACTTACTAGAGATTCAATTGAAGAAACAAAAGTAGATCCAAAAGTGCCAAAAATCCCAACTTGAAAGAGCGTAAAATAAAAACCCAAGAAATTGTCTCTTCTATCTCTACTTGAAATTAGAATAATAATAATAATGCATAATAATGTTCTAACTTAAGCTCCAAGTAGTCTTAGAAAAGTCCTAAAACTTATGCCAAAAGATATACGAAAAATAAAACCAACTCGGGCCCAAAAAGGAGAAGAAAAGCCCACGTGCGCACTGTGCTGGTCACGACCTGTGACGGGGGTCACGACCCGTGATGGACCATCTGAGAGCACTTCTTTGCTTTGTTTGCCCTTGTTTTGGCTCGTGATGGCCTCCACGACCCGTGATGATGCTTCTAAACTCTTCCTTCAGTCCTTAGCTTGCATTTTGACTTGTTATAGCTCCTCCACAACTCTTGGAAGCTCTTGGAATCCTCAAATCTTCATTCCTTAGTATTAGTTGTGGTCTTTAAGCTTCACTAATATGTTTTCCTCATGTCTTGTTCTCCATTTGACTCCAAAACACCATTAAAAGACCTATAAAAGCAAAACAAGCTTGTGTAGACCTCCATATACGAATAATATGAAAATCAACACAAAAGACCAAAACCTAAGCTAGAAATGGAGAAAATCTAATCTTAAATGCGCATGCAAACTATGTAAAACTAGATGATATCAGAATGATGTGGAGAACTCTTTTAACAAAGTCGCACTCAAACCAAAGGTGAGTGTTGCTCTCTGGGAGGCATTTGCAAAGAATGCATGTGTCATTGGCTCTAAGACCTCACTAACGTAGCTTATTAGCTGGGGGCGATGGAACATGACAAGCCAAAGGATGAAGCTTGACTTTTCCAGTTGGATGCCCTTCTAGATAATCTTACACCATGGAAGGTGAATGATGTGGAGAACTCTTTTGACAAAGTCGCACTCAAACCAAAGGTGAGTGTTTCTCTCCGGGAGGCGTTTGCAAAGAAGGCATTTGCCATTGGCTCTAAGACCTCACTAACATAGCTTATTAGCTAGGGGCGATGGAGCATGGCAAGACAAAGGATGAAGCTCGACTTTTCCAATTGGATGCCCTTCCAAATAATCTTACACCATGGAAGGCAATCACCCTTGTCTCGAAAATGGTCATATAGGAGCTTGTTGTTTTGCTTCCCATTCATCCTTGAGAATGCATGGATGTTGGGCACATTCGTGTATGTGCTCATTGATGAGTTTTCTTGTTGCACCATTAATTATGAAATCGAGTCCCTCTCTTTTAGGATTGAACACCAAATCTGAGTCGGAGGTGAGCTCTCTCACACCCTAAAAGCCCACACGCCTCATATGCTTTTGGCTATCCATACCATCTAAAGATTGTGCTTGTTGGAGTGTATGTCATGGCCGATCTTGAAGATCGAGAAGTGTTTTGTTCCATGCCATCACTTCTTTGAAGTAAGGCCTCCCTCATCTAGTTGCTTAGTCAACTTGTTCCAATCCACTAGTCTTCTCTTGTCATTAGTGTTACTTTCCCAAAGTCATGAACTATATATTTCCTTCACCTTTCTAACAATGGCCATTGGAATGATAAAGGCTTTTGACCAAGAAGAGGACCCCCTCAATAAGTATCGGATGAGTTGCACTCACCCGACATACGAGAGTTTCTTGGCGCCACACCTTTGGAAAATGATAGTAATTCATTGAATGAGATGGTCCAAATATCTAACACAAATTCTTCTTGAATGAAGTGACATGCCTAGGTAGAGGACGAGGAAGGTGCCCATCTCAAGGATTAATGAAAGAGGAATACTTGGCATCCTATTCAGTGGCATGCGATCCTAAAAAAGATCTTGCTTTTGCTTGCATTTGCTGCAAGGCCTATCATACCAAAAGGCAAGAAGATATTCTTTGATGATGTCTAGTGTCTTCATTGTTGGCTTGTAAAAAATGAGAAGGTCATCGGTGAAGAAAATGTTGGTGAGCCTCATTTGTTTGCATTTTGGGTTGAAGAAAAACCCTTGGCTTCAACTTGCTTTGGACAAACTTTAGTTGATCACTTCCATTATGAGCACAAAAAGGAACAGATAGAGGGGATCCCCTTGTCGGAGACCCTTATTGACCTCGAAGTACCCCATAGATTCCTAGTTAATAAGGATGGTGAAGGTTAGGGTTGTGACATACCTCATGATCATGACAACCATGGGCTCTAAGAGATTGAAGTAGTTGAGTGTGGCTTCCAAGAAGTCCCACCTCACACGATCAAAATCCTTGTGGAGGTCAACTTGGATCATGTATCTTTTGGAGATGCACTTGTTTTCATATCTATTCACAAGATCTTGTCCCATGTAAATATTGTGGGAAATCGGTGTTCTCGGGACAAAGGCTCCTTGCTCTACCGAGACTATAATCTCAAGCCACGATCTCAATCTTTCAACCAAGATATTAGAGAGTGACTTCATGGTGGTGTTTTAACAAGAGAAAGGGTGAAATTCTTTCACCAAAGATAGATTATTCACCTTTATTATCAACCTAATGAAGGTGGCATTGGTTTGGCAGAGGCGTTTACTCGAAATGAAGAAGTCTCTTGTAGCCTCACAAACATTGTTCTTGATGAAGTCTCAACAACTCTTGAAGAACAAGGCCCCAAAGTCGTCCGGACCCGGTGACTTGTTATTGTCGATGCTAAATAAGGCTTTTTTGATGGCCTCCTCAAAAGGGACAAAGTGGGATGTACCATGAGTAAGAGCACTCCCTCAAGCCCTTGAATTCAATAGGCGCCATGAAGCTCTTTTTTGCCAAGGAGATCGATGTAGAAGCTTAAAATTTCGGCTTCTAATTCACTTTTATCTTCAAGCAATCTCCTGGTTCAGTCTTCCAAAGCGAAGATGGCATTATCAACTCGTCTTGCCCGGATGCCATTGAAGAAAATTTTGTGTCAATCCATCTTGTCTCTTTGAGCCGAAAAGTCAAGTAGTTGGTCCAATTGGAGTTGAAGCTCTTTCGTGGCAATAGTCATGGCCTCTTGAAAGCTCTTGTTTTCTTGATCTTGTTGTATGTTCTCATGTGCCACCTTGTGTTTCTCAACACATTCATCAGCTAGAAGCTCGACCTTGTGGAATCACCGATGTTGCCAATTTTTGTAGGCCCTTTTGGATTTCCTAAGCTTGGCCATGAGTCGGAATTGTTCAAGTCTTGGTTCGTGGTGGCTTCAAGCTTCCTTCACTACATCTTTGAAGTCGATCTTCTTCCAGAATTCAATAATTCCTAAACCAAAATAGAATTTTCTTAATTGCGGAGTTTGTATTGAGAGAGATAAGAGTCAGGATGTGGTAGGTGAAGATTAGATTGGAAAGGAAAATGAAGGAGTTGGGAAGGTGCTCCTCCAAGCCTCATTAACAAGATCTCGGTCATCAACCAAATGGGGGGATTCAAGGCCCCGGGGCCCGACGGGTTCCAACCTTTCTTCTTTCAACGGTTTTGGGATACCACCGGAAGATCGATTATTGAGTTTGTCAAGGATTTTTTCAGCAGTGGCAGGTTTCCGGATGGTGTCAACAACATAATCATTGTTCTCATACCCAAGGTTGCTAATCCGGTTACAATCAAACAGTTCCGCCCGATTAGCTTGTGTAATGTGACCTACAAGCTAGTCACTAAAGTCTTGGTCAACAGGATGCGACCCATCCTCGCCTACTTCATTGGGCCTACCCAAGGCAGCTTTTTACCTGGGCGGTACATTTCCGACAACATTGTGGTGACGCAAGAACTAGTTCACTCTATGAGGAAAAAGCAAGGAAGGAAGGGTTGGATGGTGATGAAGATTGACTTGGAGAAGGCTTACGATCGCCTCAAGTGGGATTTTGTTGAGGACACAATCACTGATGCTGGATTCCCGACAGCGTGGATCTCTTGGATTAGAGAATGCATAAGGTCAACAGCTACAAGCCTCCTTTGGAATGGAGAACTTACCGACCAATTCCAACCGTCCAGGGGAATTCGTCAAGGCAACCCTATTTCCCCCTACCTCTTTGTTTTGTGCATGGAGAGACTAAGTCACATGATCCTCAAAGCGGTGGAAGCCGGGGAATGGAAACCAGCCAAACTCACAAGAACAGGACCGCACATCTCACATATTTTCTTCGCCGACGATGTGGTGTTGGTGGCGGAAGCCTCTGTTGTGCAAATTAAGGTGATCAACCGCATCCTAGACGTCTTTTGCCAAGCCTCAGGACAAAGAGTTAATAGTACTAAATCCAAACTCTTTGTTTCTAAGAATGTCGCCCGAGACGTGGTTGACAGAATCAAAGCAGAATGTGGGTTTGAAGTCATGGATAACCTTGGGAGCTACCTTGGAATGCCGGTACTCCATAAGAAAGTTACAACGGAAACGTTTGGCCCTCTCATTGATAAATTCAAGCCACGGCTGGCCTCTTGGAAACGCAACTTCCTTAGCCTTGTTGGGAGAATTACGCTAGTCAGGACCGTCCTTTCTTCGCTCCCGGTTTACGCTATGTATACCATGATTATCCCTAAGGAAGTGTGTGAGAAGATCGATCAGATTACTAGGAATTTTATCTGGAACTCAACGGAGGAAAAAAGGCATATTCACCTCGCATCATGGAAAGATGTTTGCAGACCTAGAGAGTTCGGAGGATTGGGTATCCGAGCTATGCGTCCGCTTAATTTGGCCATTGTTGGCAAGCTCGGTTGGAGGTTTCTACAGGATGATAATGGGTTGTGGAGCTCAATTCTCAAGGAAAAGTATGTGAGAGAATCGGGAACCCATGTTGCCGCTGCATCCCCGATTTGGCAGAGCATAAGAAAGGGGCTAACTGCGGTTTTGAGTGGCCTGCGATGGACGTTTGGAAATGGACGATCGATTAGTTTCTGGGATGATTGTTGGCTTGAAGATGATCCGTTGTCAACTAAAGCAATCACCCACATTGAGGACGCCGAGAGGAGCTGCTCGGTGAGGGAAATGTGGAATCACAACGTTGGTTGGGACTGGGCTCGGGTCGCGGGCAGCCTCCCGCCGTCATGTTTGCTCAGGCTGGCGGCGACAACAATCAATGAAACTGAAGAGGCTAAAGATACCCTCGCTTGGAGCCTCTTCTCGGACGGTAATTACTCAGTAGCGTCCGCGTACAAACACGCAGTCACGGAGGGCCCAATCTGTTGGAACGATGCTGGAGTCTTCAAAACAGTTTGGAAACTGAAGATACATGAGAGGGCAAGAACATTCATGTGGTTGGCCATTCGTGGGAACATTCTCACTAATGAGGAGCGCAGGAGACGACATCTCTCGGCCACGACAACCTGCGGCCTATGCAACACTATTGATGAATCACTCATTCACCTCTTCCGGGACTGCCCCATGGTGGCGGGCTGGTGGAGGGACATCAATGGCCCTACGACGTTTACTGACTTCTTCCAACTCCCTTTTGCAGGTTGAATCCGGACCAATGTCATGTCAAAGTGGACTTCGGTGGACGGAATCGAGTGGTCGGCAATTTACGCGACGGCGCTGTGGTGGATTTGGCGTTGGCGGAACGAGAAGGTATTTGGAGGGACTAATCTTCCGCGGGATCCTGTCGGATTTGTTATGGCCAAGGCCAAGGAATACAATAATGCTTGGAGCAAGGAGCACGGAACCAACGGAATCAAGCAAAAGACGGAGGCTTTTATCAGCTGGAACTGCCCGCCGAACGAGTGGATTAAAGTGAACTCCGACGGTGCAGTGAATAGCGACGGAAGGGCGACTGCTGCAGGCGTGCTGCGCGACTCGGTTGGCAGATGGGTGGGAGGCGTTATCCATAACATCGACGTTTGCACCGTCCCCAGGGCTGAACTGTGGGGAGTTATTGATGGACTTAATCTTGCTTGGAGGAGAGGATTCCGAAAGATTTGCGTCGAGACGGACTCAAAGCTAGTGGTGGATCTTGTTAACAAAGGGGTGGGGCGGTGTCATCCACTCTTTGGACTGGTCACACAAGTCCAAAATCTCCTCAAGCGGGACTGGGATACCCGCTTTTCACATGTCTATAGGGAAGCGAATGCACTCGCCGACTCCCTCGCTTTCCTAGCCTTCTCTTACCCGGTGGGAGTTCACAATTTGGACGAGCCACCTGAGGGTTTGGGCCCTATTTTGCTGGATGATGCTCGGGGCAGGGCACTCCCTTGCCTTATTACTCTGTAATTTGTTTGCTGTTGCTGTTTCCTTAAAGGTTCATCCTTTCCCTACCAAAAAAATACTTACAATGAGCAAAGTCGACTTTGTCATGAATTATGATTGTCATTTGAGATGGTAATTTAATTGGCCAAATCTCATTCATTATAGAGTTTATCTTACTATAATAAAAATAGGTGTGAATTTTAAAAGGATATATAAATTGAAAATTGACGTACATTATTATAATTAAAACAAAAGGAGATCGAAGTGGTTACACTTACCAAAAATGAATGGATTATGTAAGGCATTTCAAACTCCTCGTTCTCTTGGTTTATCTTGAGCAAGGCGTCTAATACATCATTGCTTTCAGTTGTTGGATCAATCCCTTTGGCTAATCTGTCATCTATTACTTTTTGAAAGAAACTGATCATCTTCCCATAGTTATCCTCCATTCGACGTCTGATCCTCTGCAAGTCCAAGCCTTTTAATACGGGAAAGAAATCTCCCAAGTTGGGCTTACCAAGTTCTGAAATTACTTGCCACATGAGTTCCTTGAACTCACGAAAAAAGGTTGAATCTGGGTCCGTTAAATCCATAGAGAGGAAGGTGCTAGAAATAAAATTAAGGTTGGAGGATAACACTGCTTGAGCAACGTTCACTGCAACACCAACTTCTCACAGCATCCATGGATGTACGAGAGAAGATCCCCCACCTTCTCATGTCGAAGATGCTGGCTAGCATCCAAACATCTATTCGAAAATAACTGCATACATCCCAGTAAAATTATTATGAGCTTTCTTAATTTCTAAGATTGACATAAATCTAGTCACTCTTACCCAATAAATAAACATAAAACCATGCAAACTTTCTTCATTAATGGCCCAATTAACCTAGCTGACTTTTTGTAATTATAAGATCCATTTTTAAAACATTAAAAGGCCCAAGTATTAAAAAGGCCACAAATCAATATAAAAAGAGGCCCAAATTAATTCATTAATGGCCCAATTGCATAAATAAAATAAAACTAAATAAAACCTTTCTTCTTCCCCAAATTAAATTGAGCAGCTCTTGCTCAAGTTCTCTCCCACGTCGTCCGACGAGGTGTTGCTTCAAATTAGGGGTGTTGAACGGGTCGGGTCACCCGCGACCCGCAAATTAAAAAATTCGACCCACCGTGCGGGTCGGGTCGTGGGTTGGGTTAAACCCGCGCGGGTTGCGGGTCGACCCGCGATCCGCAATATTTTTAAAAATATGTATATTTTATAATTCTATTAATATATAAACTATTTTTTATAAAAAGAACCGGGTCGACCCGCAACCCGACCCGACCCGCAATGACCCGACCCACAATTTGCGGGTTGTGTTTTGAACAAAAATTTGACAAACAAATCTCTGCCCTAGATTGGGGCACGATCGAATGGGTGGATAAGCAAATACTTCGAAAGGAGTAAATTTCAGAGATACGAAGGCCAAAAACTATCTTTTGATCACCCTTTCTGTAACAAGTGTGCGTACATATATAAACCGTAAAATCTATCTATAAATCCCCTCAGACCAACGTTCACTTCCCACTTCCCACGATCTTCGAGTTTATAGGGCATATCTCTAACTACTATCCACTTCCCGCGCTTATCGGAGGTGTGAACCGTCATAGCCGCTGTCCTCTGAGCGTGCTCCGTTTCATCGTGACAGAAGCTTTCTACCTTCACCTAAGTGACTGATGATTTCTCTTCGTTCCTGGATATTTCTGCGATCAGGCCACCCGGTGACTTTCTTGTCTACTTCTAGGCTCGACTTGCCAAATGGGTCGAATGGATTTTGGGCCTAACAATACCCCTAAATCCTGATCCAAATCTTTTAGGCGGGATTTGGATTGGATTTGCCGCATGAGCTACAAGCAGCGTATGACACGCGGCTGAGTCCCATCCGTCCGATGATAGACGTCTTCGGTCATACTATCAGACTTCCTGATATCATCGAAATAGGTTCTTCTAATGGCAGTAAACATGATGTGGATCATTGGGATCACGAGATATTCATTAGGATCAATGGCTGACGCTAAACGGGCGAGAGAATCTGCCTGAGCATTCTTTTCTTTCGGGATTTGTGCGAAGGATATCTTCTCGAACCGAGGAATCAGATTTTTGACCACGTCTAGATAAGCTATCATCCTTTCATCCCTGGCTTCATACAACCCTAGAATTTGGTTGACTACCAACAACGAATCACAGTTGACTTCTACCTGCTGTATGCCTAAGTTTCTGGCGAGAGTCAGACCGAAGATCAAAGCCTCATACTCAACTTCATTGTTCGTGGGTTCAAATGTGCATCTCACAGATTGTGCCACACTATCCCCCTGTGTTGATTTTAAGACTACTCCTATCCCGGTTCCCCCAGCGTTGGAGGCGCCATCTGTGTGAAGCGTCCATTTGACTGGAGACTTAGCTTCTAGCGTCATTAACTCCGCTGACTCTGTTCCTTCTTCCGTGTAGGACTAAAATCAACCACAAAGTCAGCTAGTGCTTTGGACTTCACTGCGATTTTGGGCTCGTATTGAATGTCAAAACCACTTAAATGAATTGCCCATTTAGCCATCCTTCCAGTGAATTCAGGTTTATGCATGACCGTTTTCAACGGATGCGTGGTTCTTACCACGATTGTATGTGCCTCAAAGTACGGGCGAAGCTTGTTGGAGCACATGACTAGTGCTAAAACCAACTTTTCCAAGGAAGAGTAACGGGTCTCGGCCGGCAGGAGAGTCCTACTTACATAGTACACAGGTTGCTATTGCCCGTCTTGTTCTCGGACCAACACTCCACTTATGGCTTGTTTGGTAACGGCCATGTATAAGGGTAGGGCTTCTCCTGCTTCAGGTTTCGCTAAGATTAGAAGATCGGAGAAGTATTTCTTCAGCTCTTGGAAAGCCTCCTCATGTCTGGCGGTCCACCGGAAGCACTTGTTTTTTCTAAGTACTTCACAAAAGAGAGTACATCGGTCTGCTGATTTAGATATGAATCTATTCAAAGTGGCGATCTACATAGTAAGCTTTTGAACATCTTTCACGCACATGGGGGACTTCAGCGTTACTATGGCTCAAACCTGTTCGAGACTGGCTTCTATCCCTCTCTGGGTGACTAGATACCCTAGGAACTTCCCCGACTTCACGCCGAAAGTACACTTCTGCTGGTTCAGCTTCATATTATATTGCTTCAAGATTTCAAAAGCTTTCTCTAGATGACTTTTGTGATCTACAACTTTCTTTGATTTGAGGAGCATGTCATCTATGTACACCTCCATAGTCTCTCCGATTTGGCCTTGGAACATTTTATTCACTAGCCTTTGATATGTGGCTCCGGCGTTTCGCAACCCAAAGGGCATCACCTTGTAGCAGTATGTTCCCTTACTAGTGATGAAGGATGTCTTCTCCTGGTCGCCTTCTTCCATCCTGATCTGATTGTAACCATTGAAGGCGTCCATGAAAGTCAACAATTCATGGCCCGCCGTGGCATCTACCAAGGCGTCTATGTGAGGTAATGGAAATGAATCCTTGGGATAAGCCTTATTCAAATCCGTGAAATCTACGCACATCCTCCATTTTTCGTTCTTTTTGGGCACGACAACTACGTTTGCTAGCCACTCTGGGTATTTGACCTCCTTGATCTTTCCAGTCTCCATCAGCTTTCTCACTTTTTCATCCACTATCTTATTTCTCTCAGCAGCGAATTTCCTTCGTTTTTGCTTTACCGGTGGGTGATTAGGGTCCACGTTCAACCTGTGAGTGATGATCTCCGGATCGATTCCCACCATGTCCTCGTGGGACCAAGCAAAACATTCTGTATTTTTACTTAAGAAGTCTACTAGCTCATTTTTCATGGATGACTCCATGTCCTTTCCAATCTTTCCGGACCGATTGAGGTCATATTGGTTTAGGGCCACTTCCTCTACCTGTTCATCTTTCCTTTCTCTTTCTTTTGGAGAGGTAGAGTTAGTGGTTTCCTTTAATTGCTAGGTGGACTTTTGATTTTCGGCTGGCTTCAATGTCGATTTGTAACACTCTCGGTACGTTCTTTGATCTCCACGGATCTCTTGAACCCCCCACGGTGTTGAGAATTTCACCATCGGGTGGTAAGTAGATGGGACGGCTCTCATGTCGTGGAGCCATGGCCTTCCCATTATTACATTATAACATGAAGGACAATCCATAACAAAATATCTAACCTGGATGTTCACGCCCTTTGCGTACGTGGAAAGGATGTTGTCTCCTACTGTATGCTTCACTTCTCGGCTGAAGCCTACGAGTGTTGTGGGGTTCTTCTCCATGTCTTTCTCGCTCAACCCCATTTCTCTCAAAGCCTCTAGTGTCATGAGGTTGGTTGAGCTCCCCATATCAATGAGGACTCGCTTCATTAAGACGTTTCCGATCGAGAGAGAAATCACGAGGCCGTCATGGTGGGGTCCTTTAAGACCATTGAAGTCATCCTCGTCAAAATGTATTGAGAGATTAATGAAGTCAATCTTCATTTGCACTAAGCGATGGAGAGCGCCTTCTCGCGCATTCCTTTTGGCGGCCGAGTACGTAAGGCCACATACGCTTGATCCTCCAGTGATCACGTTCACGACCTTTGCAGGCACTGGTGACGCTGCCTTCCCGCGCGTGAGGCTTCCACGACGTCTGGGGGGACTTGCGTATTCGGCACGACTTCTGTGATCCTTCTCCGAGATACGAGGTAGGCGATCTCTCTCCTTATTGCCACGCACTCTTTGGTTACATGGCCATAGTCGTCATGGAAGTCACACCACCTGCTCATATCTTTGTTTGGATAGGGTTTTTCATTCCTCTTAGGCCACCTAACTCCTCGTATCGTTTGGGATATGTTCTTCACGAGGTCCTCGGAGGATATACCTGGGTTGAACTCGTCATACTTCGGTGGTAACGGCTTGGCAGGCTTGGTCTCGGCGACGTTCACCTTCACTGCGTCGGAATGAGGGCGCCGATATGGTTGGTCACGGCATTCCCGACGGTGATCCGGTGCTGCCTTCTTATCCACCCTTTCCCAGACGCTTGCGGGCTTCCTCATCTTCAAATCCTCCTCAAGCCTGATTTGAGCTAGGGCCTTGGTTTGAACATCTTCGAAACTGTGGCAAGGATGCCTAGTGAGCTCTTTGTAGAGGTCTCCGTCTTTATTTACCCCCTGACGGAAGGCTTCCATAGCCGTCGGCACGTCACAGTGCAGGATGCAGATCTTTTCTCGGTTGAATCTGTCTAGGTACTCCTGGGTGGACTCTTCCGGTTTCTGGATAACCCGGTACAAATCGCTGGATTGCTTCTCGAATCTACGGCTGCTAGAAAATTGCACTCGGAAAGAGTCCATCAACTCAGCGAAGGAACAGATACTTCCTCTTGGAAGGTTGACGAACCACTTCAAGGCCGATCCCCCGCGGGCTGCCTCGAATCCCTTGCACATCAGTGCTTCACGGGAGTGATATGGAACTGCATTGGTCATCATTTTTTGTTTGAATATGGCCGCGTGCTCGTCGGGGTCCCCCATGCCGTCATACGGGCTCATGCTAGGTACCGAGAACTTCTTCGGTATCTCTACCTAGGCGATGTGAGGAGTGAAGGGTGATTCGTCGTAACCGTGAATCGCTTCCTTCTCTGTGGGCCGTGGAACCCCGGGTATCTTCGCCAACTGCTCGGTGAACATCTTAAATTAATTTCGGACGATACTTTCGAGGTCTCGGGGACGGCGGCGGTCTCAATCCTCGTCGTCGTCCATGATTTCATCTTCAAAGCGCCGAGGGCTAACTTCTCGCGCCGATCGAAGGCGTATGGGTGCCCTTGCTCCCTCGCAAGTAGGGTTACCCTTTGCAGGGATAAACGACGGAACCCCAGGGATTGTTGCTGGTGGAGTAACGAACTCCATGCCTGGGTTTCTCTCACGTCGGCCGGTGAGGTTTTTCTAGAGGAACCTTCACCCCCGCTGTTTCAGGTCCGATCCGCTGCTCGGGCACACGGGCCGACAAAGGACACGGACCAGAGTTGGGAGCGTAAACCGTCATTATCGGCGGTTAACTGCGCGATGCTAGCCTTGTGCTTTTCATTGCAAGCACGTTGATCAGTTAGTTCCTTTTACAAAGCTTGCAGCCTTTGAGCAAACTCGGATAGTTCGAGGCGAAGAGCTGCCGAGGTGTCCTGGCGTGCGTCTTCGTCATCCCCGGCGTTTAGCTCTTGACTGCCTTCGTTAGGGTTGCTCATGGTGACTTCCTAAACTTCTTTCAAAGTGTAAAGACGAATCCTTTTTGATCGTTGGCCCCCACGGTGGGCACCAAATTATTTTGGACAAAAATTTGACAAGCAAATCTCTGCCCTAGATTGGGGTCGGTCAAATCGGTGGATAAGAAAATACTTCAAAAAGGAGTAAATTTCAGAGATACGAAGGCCAAAAACTCTCTATAAATCCCCTCAGACCAACGTTCACTTCCCACTTCCCACGATCTTCGAGTTTATAGGGCATATCTCTAACTACTATCCACTTCCCGCGCTTATCAGAGGTGCGAACCGTCATAGCCGCTGTCCTCTGAGCGTGTTCCTTTTCATCGTGACAAAAGCTTTCTACCTTCACCTAAGTGACTGATGATTTCTCTTCGTTCCTGGATACTTCTGCGATCAGGCCACCCGGTGACTTTCCTGTCTGCTTCTAGGCTTGACTTGCCAAATGGGCCGAATGGATTTTGTGCATAACAGGTTGCGGGTCGGGTCGGGGTCAAAAGTAAATTTTTTTGCGGGTCGACCCGACCCGACCTGTGAGCATCCCTACTTCAAATTTGCAATTCCACCATTGAACTCCTCGTCTCTCTCCTGCCACACCCCAATGTCATCCCTCATTTCTTCTTTTCCGCCCCTTCCCTTGCCCCGACCCTAGATGAGTGATGACCCTAGGATTTTTGTATGGCCTTGGGCAACTGATCGCTTTGTGCATCTTTTCGCCTTTGGGCATTCTTTGAATATACTTAAATTTAGTTATTAATTGGGTATTTAACTATTTATCATGATAATAGATGTAGTAGATACCTGAGTGTTGCAGATTTTGCGAAGGTTCCGCCATGCAAGATTGTTGGGGAGAAAAGCCATGGAGAAGTCATTGTGGTGGTGCCCATGGACGGCGTCAGACACCCATCTTTTGGAGAAGACAAGGTCGTGCTTTTGGAGGACTAGTTGAGCCATGGACGGTGACGAGACAACAATGGTAGTCAGACTTCCTAACTTAAGAGACATTAAGGGGCCATGGATCTTGGCAAGTTCAGCTAAGGTTTTGTGTGGGTTTTTGCTTAGATTGTGGAGGTTACCAATGATGGGCAAACGAAATGGCCCTGGTGGCAGATTTCCCTGTCTCTTGAACAGCTTGTTCACGACGTACCATAATGCAACTTGTATCGTCAGTAGGAGGACGCCCCAATTCATACAGCTGTGATCCATCTCAGAATCTGTGTGATTGATTTTTCCTTTCAAGTACTTGATCATAGAATGCCAATGTATAAATTAATCAATACAAATGGGAAACGATATTTTAAAGACTTATCATGTAGCTGGAAAGAAACTCACCACATGGGTATAGACTGGAAAAAAAAGGAGAGCCTTAAAAGTAATTGTTTATTAAATAAAAAATCGACATCCGTATAAATAATGTCGCACGCGAGCTAAAAAACACATGTATACGCTAATACCCATGTAAGAAAGAAAATAATAGCGACGAGCTAAAAAACACATGTATATGCTAATACCCATGTAAGAAAAATAATAGCGACATAGTGGAGATAAAAACCTTCTTGCGACGATCTCATGGAGTCATGGGTTCGCTGATAAATTTTTACGATGATAAATTTTTTATGTTTATGTGAGAAGTGGGAAAAATATACTCCCCCATTTAGTTCTACTTGTCTTTATAGTTTAATTAATACACATATATTAAGTGTGAAAGAATAATGTTATCCTACATCAGAAATTCTAATATAACTTGTCATATATATATATATATATCCTTAGACTACTCCTCTTGTTACCAATTGGTTTTAGGTAGGCACGGAACCAGTGGTGGGCTGGGGTGTGCTCCAGCCCACCCCAGAAAACAATTAGTAGAATAGAAGGAAGAAGAAGAGAGGTAAATTAAACTAGCAAAAGTGGTAAAGAGGATGTGGTTGTACTTGGAGATCACATGTTTGAATCTTAGCACCCTTTCCCCCAAACTTTTTACTCCCCTCTGCACACATTTTCATATTTCTTAAATATTTTGTTTGTCTTTTTAAATATTTTCCCTACTTTTTTTGCTAATTATAATTTTTACTCCATATTTCCCCTAATTTTTAAATTTACTCTAAAATCTATCCCATCCTATTTTTGATGGCTGGTTCCGTCCCTAGTTTTAGGATGGAACCGCATGGGCTTGTGTGTGTTGGCCCGCATATGTGCACGGTCGAACGTGTGGACCCCCACGTTATATTGGCCCGCCAGAATTTGACATGTTATCAGAGCCTATTCAGTCTGGGTCCGGACTCCTGATCTATTGATGGGCTAGCCGACCTTAAGGTACTGGTCATCGTCGACTATTTCATGAAGTGGGTCGAGGCAGAGGCAATGGAAAAAATCACGGGGACAAAGGTCTGCAACTTCCCATGGAAAAACCTCGTGTGTCGCTTTAGGGTCCCCATGACAATCATCAACGACCATGGCCCCCAATTCGACTGCGAGGAAACTCGGACCTTTTGCTCCGAGCTTGGTATAACCCTCAAGTTCTCCTCGGTGGCCCACCCCAGTCCAACGGCCAGGTGGAGAACGTCAATGCCCGTATCCTGTCCGATCTTAAGAAGCATCTGGGCATAGCACAAGGACGTTGGGCGGAACTTCTCCCGCTCGTCCTATGGACATACCGAACAATCTCACGTCACGCCACGGGAGAGACGCGTTTCGCTGTAACCTACGGGTCGGACGCGTTGGTTCCCGTAGAAACCTTGGTCCCTTCAGCGAGGGTCTTCGACTTCGACGAGAAAGAGAATGAGGCCAACCTCAAGGTAGAATTGTTGTTCAGAGACAAACTTCACGAGATCGCAACCCTACGCTCCAAAGAGTACAAACGGCGAGTGGCGGTGTATCATGGCAAGAAGGTTAGGCCCCGGGTTTTAGTCACGGGTTGTCTCGTTTTTAGGCATACCGAGGGTGGTAAGCTGGATCCGAACTGGGAGGGCCGTACCTACTTGGAGATGAAGTTTCGCCCGGGGCTTTCAAACTCAAAGATAGCGAGGGACGCACTCTAAGCAAAACATGGAATATCGCTCGTCTCAAAAGATATTACATGTAAAATTTCTGAATTCTCGCCGTCACCAAAAATTTTTGTATAAAGGGTGACGAGTTATGTTATAATATTGTCTCGTTTTGGTAGTAATCTGGCGGGAGCACGATCACTGGGAGCAATCACAGGTGATCGTTATAATCTATCCACCCCTCGCTTACCGCTTGAGGTTGGAGATCTTCAATTTTAAGTATGCAAATTAAACCCCTCGCTTTCTGCTTGGGGTAGGAGATCTTCGATTTTAAGTATGCCAAAACCACCCCTCGCTTCCCGCTTGGGGTTGGAGATTCCCAGTTTAAATGTTCAAATTCCACCCCTCGCTTCCCGCTTGGGGTTGGAGATCTTCGATTTTAAGTATGCCAATTCCACCCCTCGCTTCCCGCTTGGGGTTGAAAATTCCCAGTTTAAATGTGCAAATTCCAACCCTCGCTTCCCGCTTGGGGTTGAAGATTCTCAGTTTAAATGTGCAAATTCCACCTCTCGCTTCCCTCTTGGGATTGGAGATCTTCGATTTTAAGTATGCAAATTCCACCCCTCGCTTCCCGCTTGGGATTGGAGACAACCAAATCTATCATGCGCGATCAAAGTGAGGCTCGTGATCGCGGCATATAACCTATTATGTGCGATCCGAGCGATGCTCATGATCGCTGCATATAATCTATCATGTGCGATCCGAGCGAGGCTCGTGATCGCTGCATAAAATCTATCATGCGCGATCAGAGCGAGGCTCGTGATCGCGACATATAACCTATCATGCGCGATCCGAGCGAGGCTCGTGATCGCGGCATATAACCTATCATGCACGATCCGAGCGAGGCTCATGATCGCTGCATATAATCTATCATGCGCGATCCGAGCGAGGCTCGTGATCGCTGCATAAAATCTATCATACGCGATCAGAGCGAGGCTCGTGATCGCGGCATATAAACTATCATGCGCGATCCGAGCGAGGCTCGTGATCGCTGCATATAATCTATCATGCGCGATCCGAGCGAGGCTCGTGATCGCTACATATAATCTATCATGCACGATTAGAGCAAGGCTCGTGATCGCGGCATACAATCTATCATGCGCGATCGGAGCGAGGCTCGTGATCGCTGCATACAATATATCATGCGCGATCCGAGCGAGGCTCGTGATCGCTGCATAAAGTCTATCGTGCGCGATCCCAGCAAAGCTCGGGATCACGACGTAATTGAAAAATAAGTGACCCGATATGGCTCGAGCAGTCCACAGGTCTTGCGGCGCTCGGGCCATGGGGTTTGGTCGGGTTATAATGAGCCCTTGGAACCCTCGAAAAACATGAAATATAACCACAAGCAGATAAAAAAGAAAAATTGCATAAAGTAAGGCCACAAGGGCCAAAAAGTGTCATAATTACAGAACCCTGCGGGGCCACCAAGTACTTGAAACAAAAACAAAAAAACTACAAAGACAAGCGCCCTTCACTCATTCCGTGTCGCAGCGGTAGGAATCATGGAGACTTGGCGAATGGGCGAGGCAATAATAACTTCGAGGTCGGAGGTGGGCGCGTCCTGCGCGGGGTTGGGGTCACCAAGAGCGGGGTCCAAATCTCCCTAGACTGAGGGGCCTGCGGCAGACACCTCGCTCTCTCTTGGTGCATCCCCGCTCTCATTTTCGAGGAAGAATTCGCATTCTCCCTCGGGCTCTTCCCCGGTTTCCCCCATGGTCAGCCCATAGATGAGGATGAAAAAGGCGATGCGAGGGTCGATGTGGTGGTACTTCGCCACCACATCGACCAGCGCCTTCGCCTTCGTCTCTTCCTGCTTCTCCTTTGCCTCCCCATCCTTCGCCTTGGCTGCTGCCTTGGCCTCATCCTTCGCCGCGACCTCCACGGCCCGAGTCCACCTCTCGGCCTCAACGAGATCCTTCTCCTTCTTTGTGCACTCCTCCGTGCGGGCCTTAAGCGCCGCCTCCATCTTATCCATTCTCCTGTGAACGAGGTTGATGCGACTACAATTGTAGTTCTCGAAGAAGTTGTGCTGAAAAACCAAAAGTACATTAGGAGAGAACAAGCCTGAAACTTTGGAGAAAAGCTTAAAAAAAAGAAGAAAAATGTACCATGGCTGAGTAGCGGAGGGCCTCTTCATTGAGGGCTTCTTCGGAGAGATTGTTCGCCCACACAATCTCCTCCTTCCAATCATCCTTGTTCCAGTTTCTAATCGCGCCCCGGGATTGTAATATCCGCTAAATTTTTAAAATAATAAAACGGATATTTATCTCAATAAAATTTTTTTTCTCTAAAGTAGAGAACTTAATAATCTTTATAATCTCATATTAAAATTATAAGGAGATTATAGAAGTTTATTACAATGACAATTAAGAATTTCAGTAAATATATTATGCAAGTCGGATATCTATTTAAATACTTTTTTCTTAAAAAGAGAGTTTACTTATTTTTATAATTTTCTTAATAAATTATAAAAAAGTTTACAAGGGATTAACAAAATGACAAATAAAATTTAATTAGTTGAGATTAAATAAAAATTTCGAAATTTAATTTAATTAAGTTTATAATACATTTAAAATAAGGGGAAAGGGCCCAAAATAAAAATGCAAGAGGTGGGACTCGAACCTAAGACCTCTTGCATATTCTCATAATTAAACACACACCTTCTCTCCCACTAGACCTTTGTAAATTGACTACTCAAAATACAACTCTTTTAATTATAAACATTACAATTCTTTCTTCCTTCTTAGAAGACATAACTTGATTTGACACTTGAGCAATGCATGCTCATCCACCTCCTCCCATGGCCATTAAAATTCACCTCTTCTCTTAACCAATGGCCTCCTTTCTCCCCTTTTCTTCAACCTTCTACTTCACCTATGCAAAGGGCACTTGTGAAAGCTAGAAGAGCACATCATCTCTTTCTCTTCTCCCATTTTCGTCCCCCTAAACACCACAAAAAAAATTCAGATTCTTCTTCCTCACTTAAATGCTGAATTTTACCCAAAAACAATTCCAGATTTTTGCACTAGTGGTGCATGATCTTCAAAGACCGATTCCGAGCTCGTTTCTCAACCAAATTGTGTGATTCAAGTACCTAAATGTAGATGAAGTAATTGCCTACAAAAACCCTCAATCAATTGGGCACAAACACCACAAAAATCGAGCCAAAAATGCATCCAAACCAGTCGACTATGTGCAGTTTTCGGGCTTTCCGGGCTGGTGACGAGCGATTTTCGCCAGGCTCGTACGCCTTCGTTACACATACTTTTCCGGACTTTTTGCCACCAGTAGAAAGAGGGGCATGAGAGGTTTCCGCTGTAGCAACTTTCCTCCCCACCCCTTTACTGGTGTCGCCGCTAGGACGGGGCGAACCTACCTCGACGAACAACTTCCACCCACTCCAAGAGAACGGGCTGGCGAAGACCGAAGTTCCCGACCACCGTACGCTGCCTTTAAGCCGCCTTAGCCCAAGCCGTTGCCAACAGTTGGTAGAGGGGGTGTCCAGCTACCGACTGTCGCTTGAAGCGCCCCCATTGGCCTTCCGACGACGACGTAGAACACCGGCGAAGTTGGCTAGTTGTGCTGTTTTTTTTGGGAAGAAAGAAAAGAGGTGTGGGCCAACCACCTCGAAATCCGTGCCATTCCGCTCTCGTTTTCGCTCGGTATAATTTCCCGACCTATATTTTAATTAATATCTATTTTTAAAAAATGTTTTTCATAGATATATGATATTTATTTAATTAAATTGAATAAAACTAACGTGCATGTGAAATTGTGAAGTAATAAAAGGAAATAAATTTGGCAAGATATTAAATAAATCCATATAAATTATAAGATTAATAAATGTGACTTTAAGCATGGAAAGTATGTTTTAATAATATTTTTACCTTGGATAAAAGAAGTAGAACTAGATAAAAGGCTTACTAAATTGAGATTTTATTAAATAAGAAAATAGACTTGCATGTCTCTTAAATCCTTTTATAAGCTTGAAAATAATATTAATAAGGTATTTTATCATAAGATATTTTAACAAGAATAAGTTGAAGACTAAAAAGATATATTAGTTAATTTACATGTATTTCTATATAAAGAAATACAATATAATAGATATGGGAAGATTGTTAAATAAAATCATGGGATTTAAAATATGAGTTTATATACTTGAAAAGTATAATATAAATAATATTTTTACCTTACTTAGAGCTTAATTGAATAAATAAAAAGAATTTGAGCAAGATGATAGAAATTATTATCTTAAGACTTTTTATAATATATAAAGGGATTGCATGTCATTTTAAAGAGCACTTTATAAACTTAAAAATATGTTGATAAGATATACTAGTTATAAGATATATTTATGGAATATAAAAGATATATTAAAAGATATGATCAATAATCATAAATGTAAAATATTATCAAAATAATATGATAGATGAGAAATAATATTATTAAAGATATACTAAAGATATTATTATTATGATCTTAGATATAAATAAATAAATTATATGCTCCTAGTTATAAGATAATGTTATAAGACATGTTTCTATCTTATAAACTAAAAGATATAAGGGTAAATTATTTAATGGATAATAAGATGATATTATTAAATATTATACTTGGATAGCTACCATAATAAGTATAGTAGAGATTTCTATTTAAGGAAAGTTCTAGAAAAAGCCTTATTACTTTATAAGTATATTTATAAAATATGGTTTGTCTCTTTTGAAGAAAATAAAAAGAGAAGGGTGTTATAATGAGAATATATTATAAATATTTAAAAAGACCTTGTATGATAAGATGAATATTAAAATAATAATAAAAGAAATAAAAGATATTATGATATGGCATATCTCTAAGTGTAGAGATTTTAAAAGATATAAGTTTTATTTAATGACTATGATAAATATGATAATAATTTGATATATAATAAGATATTAATATTGCTAAGTTATTAAAAGTTGTCTTGCATTAAAAGATATTTAAAATAGAAAAAAATAATATATCTTGATCTAAGTATCATGATTATATACTTTTGGATTATAAATAAAGTTGTAAGACATGATTCTACTATTTTTATAAACTAAATATATGAGAGAATTCATGTAAATAGGATAATAAGATTATGTTATCATCATACTATAATTATAGAAAGCTTACCTTATAAAGTAAATAGAAAGTTCTATTTATGGAAAATACTAAGAAAGTGACCTATTAATATTTTATCTCTATTTAATATGGTTTATATATCTAAATAAGGCTTTACTAAGATAATATTGCTAATAAAAATATTCTTTGATGAGAAAATAATATGTTAAGTATTAATATGGATATTATTGATAAAAAGGTGATATTATAATAACACTAAGTTGTGATATTTTAATAAGGACATAATAGAATTTTTACAACCTTAAGAATATTATAAATTCAATATACCTTTTAAGGTTGAAAATAATATCATATGTTGTTCATAAAGATTTCCTTGCTTATTTATATTAAGAAAATAGCAAGTTAAGTTATAAAAGAACATTCTAATAAATTAAATAAGGATATTATTGGTTTCCAAGAATGAAAATGTTTAAATATTAAGAATAAGAATTTATAAGAAATACAAGGATATTACCAATATAAAATAATAATAAGGAATATTATTATTTTATTCATCTCCATCTAAATTATTATTATAATTTAGAAATTAAATCTCTTATAAAAAAGAATACAAGAGATATTTAAAACTTTAGAAGAATTAAAGAAATTCTTATTAAAGTTCGCTCGTACCTCTCGTGTCGATAGGTCGAGTCTCCGTTCCGAGTAAAGTTAACGACTTCCGTTCGTTCGTTCGTACACAATCGCAAAAGCTAAGGCAAGTGGAATTTTCCCCTTGTGACCTTTATATTTCATTTCCGTAAAATTTTCGATGTTGGGAACGACTTGTGTGCTAAGTAAGGAATGAACCTATGAAATATCGATTGTTAGATATAATGACCATTGTTAGCATAGTTCGCTATTAATATTCGATAGGATTATTTATGCTAGTATGATTGTGGCCTTGGTTGTTTATGGTCTCGATCAGAGATCAATGTCGAACGAACTAGTAAGGGGCGCGGAATAGCCGATGCCTCTATATAATCTTACTAATTCGTAAGTGCCTACGTGTTTGAAGTACGACTTTCGGGATAATGATCCCATCCGCTCCGATTGCAAGGAGGGATGAGCGCAGTCTAGCTAAGTTCCGGGAAACTGAGTTTTTCCCTTGGTGGATCGGGCCATCCGAGTCCCACCTCTTTCTATTAAAAATCATTAATAAAATCGAATACTTTTCATCACTATATAAGATAAGTGCCCAATGCACATTTAAGATACCAAAACCGGACCGGTCTCAAATGATCGATCCGGCTCTAGGTCCGCTCAGGGCGCGAGAGGTCTTTAACTTGTATGAATTAATAATGTTCCCAACATACTTTCGATTCCAAAAGAAGTCTACAATCTAGTAGCTCTTCTCCCGTTATCGAGCTATCTCCGCTTATGATATGCTCTCCTTCGTATTACTTAAGCCCCACATAAATAAGCCTCATCGTAAACACAACCCTAATATCTCTTTCGATAATACTTGAAATTTCCAAAATACCCTCGGGAAGTTCCGTTCCCGCTTGCTTAGTCTCTTAGACTAATTCTTCTTTTTCGTATGTTTGCTTGGCATTCTATCGCCCCTCGCGAATTATGTCAGAATCCAGGAACCCTAACCAAGCGTGAGGTGAAGTGAAGTGAAGGAACATCAAGAACTTTGAAGATGTATTTATCATTTCATTTTGGTTTAGTTTCCGCTTTGTTTCAAGAACAAGATGGTTTTGCTATTTTCGAGTAACTTTAAGCTTGAAAACAATGTAAGATGTTTTGTACGAACCAAGTCTCCTTCGGGAGCATCTTTTTCACATTATGAATTATGTTTATTTCCGCATTATTAATGTTCTATATCATTCTAAAAGCCTTGGGTGACTTTGGACGGTAAAGTCTGAGGTCATTGGCGGTAATACCCAGTGTTGTAAAATAGGGGTGTTACAGGGATGGCCCGGGGCAATGGAACTTCGCGGCGGGAGGGCCGCTGACGGAAAGCACCCACCCCTCGAAGATGGGGCTGGGTGCAATCTCCTTGCCCGAGGAACTGCGTTGGCCGTCCCCCTTATGCTTCTTCCTTTTTTCCTTGTGGGGCGACGCCTCCGCTTCCTTTCGTTTGGACTCGGCCCCGTCGCCGGATCCTCGGGGAGTGTGGGAGGACGCTCTGGTAGCGTCTCCTTTGGGTACCCCTCTTCATCAATTTTTATCGCAGGGGCCATTGCCTTCGTCGGCAAGGTCGGCGCCTTTGCCGTTCAGGTCGACGCCTTTACTACTGGGCCCGAGAGGTCTGTGCGGCGTAGACTGCGGGTTTCTTCCCCTGTGCCCTCGAGGCCAGAGCATCCAAAAGATTCACTGCAAGAAAACAAAAAGCAAGTTGAATAAAATGGAAAGAAGGGAGAAGGTCACAAACAATCAAAACCTAGAATGCGTGATCCGAGCGAGGCTCATGATCATTGCAAAGAATCAAAAACCTAGAATGTGTGATCCGAACGAGGCTTGTGATCATCACAAACAATCAAAAACCTAGAATGAGTGATCCGAGCAAGGCTCATGATCATCGCAAACAATCAAAATTTGGAGTGCATGATCCGAGCGAGGCTCGTGATCATCACAAACTGAGCGAGGCTCGGGGCTTCTATGCGCGATCCAAATCAAAAACAAAACAAGAAACAATGCAAGAGCGAGAAAATAAATAAGTACCCTCTGCGTCCTTGCGGTTTGGGAAGGTAAGACTCAGATCGGCCTGCTCGAGCCGGTCTTGCGCCAGGTATTCCCAGTAAAGCGCCTAGCGCGCCGTTGCGAACCGAGCCTTGAGCTCGGCGACGTCTAGCGACCCCTTTAAGCGGAAGAAGTTGTCCGGTGCCGAAGGGAAGTTAAGGTACCTCCCAGAGTGGTGATCTTGAGCACGGGTAAACTTAGGTTGACGAGATACGACTTTTGCTCTCGTCTCGCCATAAACAAACTGGTCATGACGTACATATCGGGCCCCTCCCCGAGCTCGTGGCTTCGGATGGTGTAAGTGCACAGGAGCCTCTATGCGTTGGGAAACAATTGTGCGGGGCAGACGTGCATCAACTACAAAAATTTGACTAAGTGTGGGGCAAGCGGCAGCCAAAAGCCAGCCTGGAGGCTAGGCAGATGAACGACCTCACACTGTTCGTACAAGGCCATGGAGCATCCCTCTCCCTCGGGGAGTGCCAGCTCGACCCCCTCGGGCCAAGGAAAGTCCATCACGATCTTTTCGAGGGTCTCCCTCTTCAGAACGGTCGGGGGCCCCTCGGACAAAAAGATCCCGATCGAGGGGTTCGGGGTCATGGGTATTCGCTCCTCGAGGATTAGAGGGTTACTCGACACAGAATCAGTGGTATACTCCGTTAAGAAGCTCGGCTGGTCGTTAGAGTCAAACGACCTCGCAATGGAGCCAACGACTTCTTCATCAGAAATCGAAGATGAAGCCATTTTAACCCCGGAAGACATGCGTAGTCGAGGGAAGCGCGAGTTAATAGAAGTATCGGAGGCACTAGAGGAAGGGTCGCTGAACACAAGCGAAGGAGACCTTGGGTTCTGAGAATCGCTAGTCTCAACACTCTCTACGGTCTCAAAGGATTCTTCGTTAAACCTCTCTTGGAGCTTGAATGCGAAGCCTGGTGGAGGGCACGGGGAAGATCCTCTAGGCATGAAAAGCAAGGTTCAGGTCACGAAAGGAGAACACCTGGAAAAGAAGAAGTCTTGAGACGTCGAACAAATCCAAAAAAGAAAGGAAGTGCGAGGTGGAAACATAGGGTACGCAAGGCCCTAGGGCTACTCTGATAGATAGAACAACCTAGGAGGAATGTGAAGCGCCAAAAGCAGAGGGGAAGAATGGAAGACAACGGTTGGAAGGTCAAACGTCCCATCACCCAAGCGGTGAGACGTTTGACTTTCCAAGACATTCGAAATTCAAAAAAAGAGGCGGCGAGAAAAGCTCAACCGTTGGCTGACGCGCCGAAGGGCTCGAGATGATTGTCGGACCACCAACGCCACCCTCTCTCCCACCGTTTGGCCCCCGTGACACCGGCGCGAAACGATGGGGGACCACCACCTCCCACTAGGACACGAGGCGGTATAAGAAAAAAAACACGCCAAGAAACGCATATAGAAGGAGAATCAATCACTAACTTGTCGGAATTTGTTGTGAGAAAGGCGGTTTCGGGCCTAGAAACCGTTGAGGAAGCGTCGCCTGCTCGCCGGAGATCGAAAAGAACGTAAGAGAGAAAGAGAGGGTTTGGTTCGGAGAAGAAGATGAAGAATGAAGGGAGGAGGAACGTGTAGAGGCGCTTTTATAGAGTGCGGACTTGGGCCTCTCCGGGTTCTAAAGAGTTTAATGGGCCTAATCTCTTTCAGAGGCCCATTAATGAAATAAGGGAGAACAGGCCCAGGGATCATCAAGTGCATAAGAAAAACCTAAGTGTTCGGCCTCGCAAAAGAGATCCTCAGGTCTGAAACTAAGACCTCTAACCTCGCTACTCATGACCTTGAAACTAAGACCTCGCACCCTGGGTACGGGAAACCAGATGTCACGCACATATGACCTACGGTCCCCGGGGCGAGACCCCCAGACCATGGGGTTATGATGGTGCGAAAAATAGCGGAATATAAAGTGAGACCGGGGTACGAGGAATGACGGGGTTCGGCGGGATTCCCGAGATTAAACTCAAAGGCCTTTGCCATAACCACCTTAAAAAACGGCAGATCCATACCCTTGTGAGGCCTCAAGACCTCGTGATCGAGGTCTAAACCTCGTTGTTCAAAAGCTGACATACCCGCCCCATTCAGCCACTAAGCAACCAACATGTTCTCAAACAATGACCAACTACCTCACTCTCGACCAATCAAAGGGCCTGATCTCGGGCGTCCCACATCCAGCAAACATCAAAACCTTGTTCCTCAAATCTCGATAAATAGGGGAGAACCTCGAAGGAAGCAAGGGGTCGAAAAACATCTTGAACTCAAGAACTATCTTGTTCGTTGAAGATCGACGTGTTGAATCATCGGTAAAAACCACGCTACAGTCAAGTGAAGGTCCACAAAAAGACTTCAAGCCGTCCAAAGAGACCTCGTCTCAACCAAAGATCTCTCTGCATCACCTCGCAGACCACAATCCTCGCGCGCAGAGTCAACTCTTCGACTTCGCCACAAGAGCTCGCTAATAGTTTGTTGGTGATAGAACCTTGTTGTAGCTAGGAGATCTCGGTCCTTGTTAGATCAAGATCTCGAATCCTCTAAAAAGAGATCTAGGGTGTAATCTCATTGTTCATAACCTCGCAATTTGTAACCTCGTTCTAAAGATATAAATAAAAAGAAAGTGTTTGCCCAGTCGAAATAAAAGTAATCTCGTTCTTGTCTTTTAGCGCTAGTTTATTTCGGGTTTCATCAAATTCGAAGCCCAGTTCTAAAGAGTATATATTTAAAGAGGCAAAGCCCAATTTTGAAGAGGATCTTCCCGTGCTGTTGATTCAACAACACAAGGTTGCTGGGATCCAAGACGGGATCAAAATGGTACAACAGTCGCCTCTTCCGCCGGTGCCTACTGGTTTCTTCCGTGAATCCTCCTCCACTCGCTCCTCCGGCTCCCTCAAGCCTAGATCTCGCAAGATCTCCCCCAACGATGTCGAGGCCAACGCCGGCGTCGGTCGTAAGGGCCAAAAGCAATGGAAAGAGTGCGACGCCATCGAAGAGGAAGGTCTTTTGGAAGAAGAGGAGTACCAAAAGCCCCTCCCTCGCCGCTGCTATTTCCTCGCTTTTGTTCTAGTGTTCTTCATCTTGTTCACCTTGTTCTCCCTAATTCTATATGGCGCCGCTCACCCTCAGAAGCCTAAGGTCAAAATGAAGGTAACAATTCGCACTCAATTACTCTTCGAAATCGAATTCCGTCGTCAAATTTATGTTCAATTGTGTACTAATCAATCTCAATTGGTGTTTCATTGTTTTTTGCGGAGCATCAATGGAGATGGAACAATCCGAGATAACTCTACTCTCTCAATATTCTAACACTCGCGTAAACCGAGCAAGACCCTACTCTCAATAAACTAGGCTAGCCTATGCTTTCATCTTATTTTTTGAACTCTGGAACAATCGGAATTTCTTTCACATGTGTGGAGTATAGAGTTCGTGCTATTCTAACCTAATCGCGATCTCTAGGCTTAAATAGAACAAAACTAGATATTAGATAATATATTATATTCCTAACAGAATCTAATCCTTACAAAATCAACCTAAAAACGTAAAGATATTAAAATATATAAATCTTTTGGGCATAAGACATTTCAGTCCCTTATCAAATCTTGAGAGGATTCTATATTTAACCAGAATATCTTGATCCCGAGCACAATATCTCATGCGTCTTCAAGATCTTCTTGGTCCTCCTTCGCTTCATGCCGGGGATATAACATAAGTTGAAGCTCTATTTTATAGTTTCGAAGTTTGTCATTTTACTTGCGTTTAGAACCATCAAAATCAAAATTTTGGCTTTTTCTAACAGTTTCCCAACATAACACTTTTCCGCTATGCTTCTTATACTTCGGTCAACTTTTCATCATCATACTTTGGCTAAATGGCACGTATTTCCACAAAAGTTCGGGAGAACGATGGTGTAGTAGATGGGAACAATCTTACACCAAAGATGAACGAGTGTTCTTTTTTTTCAAGCTTTGTCATAGTAAAGTATGTAGCAAACACACCTAATAAAGTTTGGGTTTGGACAAGAGCCGTTAGATAGGGAGATACCAAGGACATTGATCATTTCACTTAAAAAAGGAGAATGTATGTCATGCCCAATTTTTTTGGTAAATTATTCGTGTATTTTAAAAAAATGGATATTGGGGCGTGTCCAAAATATGCATAAAAAATGTGATTTTTTGCATCAAAATTGGTTGTTTGTACATAAAAAGGGTCTATTTTTTTATTAAAATAGATTGTATTATGTTTGTACATCATAATTAGTCGTATATGAGTCAAAACTAATTGTTTTATATGCATCAAAAGGAGTCACTTCTGCACCAAAATCACTAAAAAGTGCATCTTGATTGTGAGTGCATCAAAATCAATTGAATGTGCATCAAAAAGTAAAGAAGTTTAAAATCGATCCACATTATGTATAAAAAATAAAGCACAAATTAATTAGTAGCTTTGATACACATATAAGGAAAAATCCATGCACAAGAGTTTGTCTTACTTATACATGTGCATCAAAACAACACAAAAGTGCATCTTATTTTATGCGTGCATCAAAACTAATTATATTTCCATCAAGAACTAGATAAATATTGTATTTATATACAAAAATAAGGTTACAAAAATAAAAATAAGTTCGAATCTATGAATAATGTGCATCAAAAACTCGATATACAAACAATTGATTTTGATCACAATTGATCAGTATTGATGTACAATTTATCAATTTTGATGCATAGAGTATAAACGTCCCTTAGAAACAAATTTTTAATCAGAAACGTTGATTTTTTATAGAAAGAACAATTAAAATTTATTCTTATTTTATACATGGGCATTGGGCTCTCATTTTCATGTCATAAAGTTTTACCTCTTATTATTTTTGTAACGTAAGGTTTAAGTGCCAAACACATGTACATGAGTTTTGATTTATTTTTATTTTTTTGGCAAGACCAAAACAAGTTATTTTTTTGGTGAAGTGTATATGAATTACTTTATTCACAAAACCGACCCTTCGGAATTTGATTATTTGGAAAGGGTCCTTACTTGATAATATAAATGCATGAGAATGTTGGTTGTTGCTATCACATCCACCCCTAAAAAACACAAAGCCCACAACTCTTGAATTGCTTCGGATTATCACACTCACCAATGGCATCTGCTTTTGATAACATCTATAGGCCACTTGCTGGTTTCCTTGAAGACATTTGGAGCGATCGTTTCTTAGAAGCCGATGTTGATCCTATGGTATATATCAAATATTTTTTTATCGCGTCAATTCATATCAATTGTATACTATATCATATAAATTAATCCATTCATCTAATGTGTACGTAATCAATATAAAGCGTTAGATTGAACCTAATAAGACCATTCTTATATTGCTACCTTGTGACGTAATATAGCGCGTTAGATTGAACCTAATCTACGGTGGTAATTATAGGGAGTATCAATCTTATTATGGGGACTTTTGTATGCAATAACTACCTAGAGAGATAGACAATATCTTAAATATGCAAAAAAAATAATGGCAATTAAATCTGATATTACGTGATTTTCTCCATCCAATCTTACAGTTTCCATTTTAATTTCAGATTTACAAAATCCCGTAATTTTAGAAACCATAAAATCAGTTTCCATTCTCACGTTTTAGAAACCTCGCATATGCATATACATGAAACCCGTTATGTATATACATGGTTGTAATTGTTATATACATGATCATGATCTGTATCGAGTGTATATATGATATTGAACATATTATTCATGATCTGTATCGAGTGTTTACATTATATTGAACATATGATTCATGGTTTTATATGTCTGTATTCATGATTTTAGATTTGAGCAATGATGAAATCCAATTCATGTAATAATTTGCTCGAATACGTATATACATGGTTTTGAGTATATATATACATAGTTTTATTTTTCAGTATTCAATGTTTTATATTTGCAATTATGGATTGCAATTTGTGTATATGGTAGAACACGTATATACATGGTTTTGAGTATATATATACATGGTTGTGACTATCTATATACATGACTTTACATTCCGTCTCATTTTTCTTTGACTTCATTTAGACAAGTAATGACAAAGCAACATTAGTGTATATTATACTAAAAACTGTAGAAGGCCTTATACAATGAACACAACTCTTTTCCAATGTAGTTTCTCCATTCTTAACAAGCTCCTTGTTTTCATCGACCGCCTTTTAACAATTTCTTTCCAACACCATGGTAGCCTAAGACAAATATCAACATCTTCCCCTTATACATCCAATCGGTCAGAATGATTTGATCTTTCATGGCATCATGTTTTTGCACAAGTCGTAAATCCAACAACCTGCACATGATCGTGTATAAAGAAGAACATTACCATGTATATACATGTAATAAATTAGAACAATACATATGTAAGTTAAAATTATGCATATAAAAAATATTATATTGCAATATCATGTATAAAGAAGAATATTATCATGTATATATGTAAATAAAACCGTGTATACGTAAATTAAAGTCATGTAGTACATTGTCGCATACAAACTAAGATTACCATGCAAATGCTTATAATTAAGTTATAACCATGTATACATCCAATAAATACAATGTAAATATACAATAAAACCGTGAATATATAAATTAAAATCATATAAACTTTACATGTAAATACATAAAAATATGTATACAATCAAAGCTTAGCATGTATACAACTAAGTAAAGTCGTGTATATACACCAATTGGTTCAACGAAAACCATAAAAAATCGTGTATACAAACATGTATACAAACAAAGCTTAGCATGTATACAACTAAGTAAAGGCGTGTATATACACCAATCGATTCAACGACAACCATAAAAAACTCGAGATTACATTCAGTTCGTACGAAGACACACCAATCGATCATGGATATTACTTTTCGCAATTTTTGAACTTCTTTTGGGAGCCATTAAACTATGAAATTGGTCACAAAAACAAAGCGTAACACGAATATGAAACAAAACATGCATAAATCAGGATGAGTTTCAACATGGTACTCCAAATTCAAACATAAAAACTCTAGAACGATTTAGTGACTGTTGCATGTCCGAATTTGATTAATTTGAGAATGAAAAAAGAAATTAGCACAAATCGTTGTTACTTGAACTAATTCCCATCAAACCTAACATCAAATCTATAATTTTACCAGTCCGATTCAACCATATGCATGCATTTGAGACTTTTATAAAGAAAAATAGAAGCTTACCTCGATCGGCAAATCTGTTGACGAAAGGGATTAGAGGAATGTTGAGTCTCTTGAACTTCAATCTCGCAACTGGGAGACGATCGACAAAATTTTCCGTCACGGGAGTTTAGAGGGAGTTGAAGACAATCGCCGATTAATCGCCTTTTGGTATCCTGCAACTCTGCAAGAGAGATATTCTAGCGTTAAGATAACCACCAGTTGATTATTTTCGGAAATAAAATCAAAAAATATCATAATGGGCCTTTTTTTACGGAAGTCTACTTTATCCAATGGATCTCACCTCTACACTAATTTGTACCCTCAATCTCTACCGTACAATTCTTTTGAATCCTAAGGCTCTTATTAGGTCACTAAGTAGCAATCTAATACTAGTATCTTTAGAACCTAATACCATATATATATGTATTGCATAGCAAATGGAAGCATATGCCAATTCAAGGAAATTGACCCACTCAAGGAGCAAGTGAGGGCTATGCTCTTGGACGGCTCTGTCAACCACAAAGACAAGCTCGAATTGATCAATATTGACCAACGTCTGGGAATCTCCCACTACTTTGAGAAAGAGATTGAATATCAAATTCAACTCCTTTTTGAGACATATAATCATGAAAATGACTATGATCTCTACACCATCAGTGTCCACTTTCGTGTCTTTAGACAACATGGATATAAAATGTCATTCGGTAATTAATAGCATATATATATATACACACACTTCTTATACCTAGCTAGCATGACTAATGTTTTGAATTTTATTTATAAATATTTATACTATTGTATCCATACTTGTAGATGTATTCAACAAGTTCAAGGACAGTAAGGAGAAGCTCCAAGAAGATCTAAAAGGCGACATAAAAGGCATTCTAAGCTTGTACGAGGCATCTCATTTGAGGATGCACAATGAAGAGTCCATGGATGAAGCACTTGACCTAACCACTAGTTTACTAAAGTCATTTGCTCTCGACTCTAAGTTGGGGCAAGAGGATCTAGGCATGTACGTACAAACAAGTTGTTCACGCAACGAAACAAGCCTTGCACATGGGCGTCAAAAGAGTAGAGACTAGACGTTTCATAAGTTTCTACGAAGAAGATGAGTCTCGTGATGGGACATTGCTACGCCTTGCAAAGTTAGACTTCAACATGTTACAGTTGCTTCATCGTCAAGAGTTGAGCCAAATCGTCCAGTATGTCTACGTTAAATTTAATTTATTATATTCTGTATCTTTACTCGTATAGTCGTATGTATATCGATCAAGATCAAGATGTATATTATTTAATTTATATCAATTTAATTAATTGAAGGTGGTGGAAAAGCTTGGATGTGAAAACACAACTCCCATATGCAAGGGATTGAAGCTTGGAGTATCACTATTGGGCAATGGCTATGTATTTTGAGGAGAGATATTCTGGAGCCTGCCTTCATGGCGAAAGTGTTCGGCATGATATCAATTTTAGATGACACGTATGATGCATATGGAACAATTGAAGAGTTTAGCCTTCTTACACAAGCATTTGAAAGGTGTTCTAATCGATCGTATGCATATATATTAGAGATATTTAGATTATATATTTCCATATATTATTCTTTTTATTATAGGAAGATTATATTCTTAGCTTTATATCTTTCTATCTACAATATTATCTTGTAGCCTTAGATATCATACTAGGGTTTTAGGTGTAATCTCTATATATTGGAGAGTTCTCTCCTTCATAATACAATCAATCACATTATCATAACATGGTATCAAGAGCTTGATCCATTTTTTCTCACATAAATTTTCATGGCTTCCATAAATCATCAAATCCCTAATGATGTTGAACCTTCAAAACCCTTTGTTATGGTTCAATTTCATAATGCCATTAAACTTACACCCACCAACTACATCACATGGAAGACCCAAATCCATTCGATTCTCATTGGATATGGGCTGGCAAAATTTGTCGACGGCTCTCATCCTGCTCCACCGGAGACTGAGCCGAACTTTGTCAATCTTGATGTTCGTGTTCCCAATCCAGCATATCGAACTTGGCTCCGCCAATACAAACTTTTGTTTGGTGCTCTAGTTGGTACGCTGGCGTCGAATGTCGCGACGCTTATCACGCAAGCCTCTTCATCAAGGGCTGCTTGGAAGATACTTGAAGATACCTACGCTAAACCTTCACATGGGCACATTCATCAAATCAAAGAAAAGCTTCGAAGTTTGAAGAAAGGATCACAAACGATTACGGACTTTATGTAACAAGTCAAGCACTGTGCGGATCTACTTGCTTCGCTTGGAAAACCACAAGACTTGGAGGATACCATTGATAACATGTTGAATGGCCTTGATACGTCTTTTCAATTCGTTATTGAAGGTGTTCGCGCTCGGGACACACCGATCTTCTTTGAAGAGATTCATGAGAAGTTGATTACCAAGGAGTTGTAAATTAAAGTCAAAACTTCTGATGTGTCTATCTCGGCGCCAGTCACTGCCCTATCCATGCAGTCTAAACACAAACCTAAGCCAAAAACCAACCCTCCCCAACAATCATGGACAAATCAACCAAACACGCCCATGCAGCCTAATTCTCAATCTTACAACCGGCCTTGGACTCCTCAACCAGCCTACGCCTTTAACCCTACTTCCAACCCATCTATGCGCTATCCTTCCCCGCCACCTAACCCCAGCCCTCCGCAACAACCTTACCATTCGAAACCGTTTCTTGGCAAGTGTCAATGGTGCGGCCAACCCGGTCACGTCATGGCCCATTGTCATGATTTTCAACTTGTTGCCCCTAATCTTCGCCCTCCCTCATACCGTCCTCCACGTCCAACACAAGCCCACACTGCTCCCACATCTTCAACCTAACCGTAGCTCCTAGACAGTGGAGCCTCTCACCATGCCACCCATGATCTCCAAAATCTCGCCTATCACTATCCTTATGAAGGTCCGGATACACTTGTTGTTGGTAATGGTTCGGGTCTTTCAATTACTCATACTGGGAATTTCTCTTTAATTGCAAACAACCATACTCTTAATTTTGATAATTTTCTTTGTGTTCCTAGCCTATCTAAAAATATTTTGTCCGTTTCTCAACTTACCGCACAAAACAATCTTTCCATAGAATTCTTACCCACTTGCTTTCTTGTGAAGGATCCTCAAACGGGAATAGTTATCCTTAGTGGTCCTTGCATCGATGGTGTCTACTCCTGGCCGCTCTCTATGTCACCTCAAGCCCTATTCGCCCAGTCAGTTGGCCCTTCTTGGCGTCATAAGCTTGGCCATCTGTCTCCACCAGTCCTTCGCTTTATGCAAAATAGTTTTCATCTAGGCAATTTTTCTTCTAAGTCGGATTTTTGTACTTCTTGTTCTATTAATAAAAATCATAAACTTCCCTTTCATGAATCGTCTATAACATCTGTGTCTCCCCTTGAAATTATTTTCTCCGATGTGTGGACTTCACCCATAGTTTCTCATGATGGCTACAAGTATTATCTCATATTTGTGGACCATTTCACCAAATACATTTGGTTTTTCCCATTGAATCGAAAATCTGACACAAAAGAACAATTTATTCAATTTAAAGCTCTGGTTGAGAACTATTTAAAATCCAAAATTAAAATTGTTTTTTCGGATAATGGTGGTGAATACCTTGCCCTAGCCTTGTTTCTAGCGTCAAATGGTGTCTCACATTTCACGTCTCCCCCTCATACACCTCAACATAATGGCTATTCTGAGCGTTGGCATCGTCACATCGTTGAAACCGGCCTATCTCTAATGTCATTCTCGGGTCTTCCTCAATCTCTTTAGCCATTTTCTTTCAAAACCTATGTTTATCTTATCAATCACATGCCCACATCTACTCTTCAAAACATGTCACCCTTTCACAAACTTTTTCAAACCCTTCCTAATTATCAAAAATTAAGATGTTTCGGTTGTTTGTACTTCTCGTGGTTGAAACCCTACACCACCAACAAAATGGACCCAAAATCAATCCCATGTGTGTTTGTTGGGTATTCTCTCAGCCAAAGTGCATATTTTTTCCTTGATCCCAAAACCTACAAAGTCTACACGTCCCGTCATGTCACCTTTGTAGAAACCGAATACCCCTTTCTTTCCAAAATGACCGCAAATGGCGCCATCCAAAACCCTAATCCACTAACCGAGTGGACCACCTTAGCGATCCCACTTTATCATCCACCAAACCCTAATTTTGCCGCCCTCATTCCCCCGGTTCCACCTCCAAACCCTAATTTACCATCTGACCTAGTCTCCACTCCATCCACGCCTACAAACCCTAACCCTAATTTGTACTTGCTTCCTTCCCAAGCTACTCTCGATTTTTCGTCCTACTATCCTAACCCTAATTCTGCCACGTCAATTGCTTCTGACCCCACTCACTCCTCTTCTCAACCTTTCGCTGCCTCTTCCCAAAACCCTAGCCACTCCTCTTCCAATTCGTCCACATCAACACCCACACCATCTCCTCCTCCTCATCGTGTAACCACACGTTCTCAAAATAATATCTTTAAACCGATCCAGAAATTGAATCTCCATACTCACATTCCCGTTCATAAAGAACCCCATACCATTACACAATCCCTAAAAGACCCTGACCGGCATTAGGCTATGGCTCAAGAATACTCGGCTCTTTGCTCCAATCAAACATGGGATCTTGTTCCGGCTGAACCTCGTATGAATCTAGTGGGTTGTAAATGGGTGGTTCGTATCAAATATCACCCGATGGCTCGTTAGATAAGTACAAAGCACGCCTGGTTGCGAAGGGTTTTCACCAAAGCCCGGGCTGTGACTTCACTGAGACATTTAGCCTTGTTATCAAAATCGGTTACCTTTCGAACCGTTCTTTCTATTGCGGTTTCTTCCTGTTGGTCTCTTCGTTAGTTGGATGTCAATAACACCTTCTTGCAAGGGACTCTTCAAGAGGACATTTTTATGTCACAACCTCCGGGCTTCGTTGACAAGGCTCGGCCGAGTCATGTGTGCAAACTCCAAAAGGCCATTTATGGTCTCAAGCAAGCTCCACGGGCATGGTACATTGAACTGTGCTCGTTTCTTATTTAGATTGGATTCCTTAATTGTGTTTCAGACTCCTCTCTCTTTATATATCGCCGCTCGAATGTTGTTGTGTATCTTCTCGTTTACGTGGACGACATCATTCTCACAGGGAACAACTCCGTTGTTCTTGAAGGTATTCTTACTTCTCTTTCTCGGAGGTTCTCCCTTAAAGATTTAGGTCCCCTGTCATACTTTCTTGGTGTTGAATTTCAACCGCATCCGAAAGGTCTCTTCCTCAGTCAAAATAAATACATTCACGATTTGCTTAGTAAGGCAAACATGGTTGATTCAAATTTTATCTCTACGCCTATGTGTGCCTCTCAAAGTTTGCAAAAGACGTTTGGCTCTCTCCTTGATTCCCCTACTGAGTTTTGAATGATTCTTCAGAGTTTGCAATATCTCTCTCTAACGAGGTCTGACATTGGGTTTGCTGTCAACAAACTCTCACAATTTATGCATTCACCTACTTCTACTCATTGGAGTGCTATTAAAAGGCTCCTTCGATATCTCAATGGGACGTCACAACAAGGTATTATGATTCACTCTTCTTCCCCATTGTCTCTTCATGGCTTTTCCAACGCTAATTGGGCAGGCAATAAGGATGATTTTACCTCCACTACGGGTTACTTAATTTACATGGGCAGTACACCTATTTCGTGGAGCTCTAGAAAACCAAAAACAGTTGCTCGTTCGTCGACGGAAGCTGAATATAGAGCCTTGGCTGATTCATGTGCTGAGCTGCTTTGGGTCATGTCTTTGTTATCTGAGTTAGGCATCCGTCTTGTTCAACAACCTGTGTTGTATTGTGATAATATGGGGGCAACACACTTAAGTGCTAATCCTGTATTCCATTCTAGAATGAAACATGTAGCTATTGCCTTCCATTTCATTCGGCAACTTGTGCAGCAGGGTTCTCTTCGTGTGTCACATGTGTCTACAAAGGATCAACTTGTTGATATATTGACGAAGCCGCTGCTGCGATCCCGTTTTCAGGTATTGGCTTCCAAGCTTGGACTCACACTTCCGGTGTCCAGCTTGAGGGGGCATATTAGAGATATTTAGATTATATATTTCCATATATTATTCTTTGTATTATTGGAAGATTATATTCTTATAGCTTAACATCTTTTTATCTACAATATTATCTTGTAGCCTTAGATATCATACTAGGATTTTACGTGTAATCTCTATATATTGGAGAGTTTTGTCCTTCATAATACAATCAATCACATTATCATAAGAATGCATACATACACACTTGTTTTTAATTTATTACATTAATATATATGCTTGTAAAGAACTTGTAAGGCCGTAATTTTGAAATTGCCTAGCCAGGTGGGACAAGAGCATGGTTGATGAGCTACCAGGTAAAATGAAGTTGGTGTTCGGGTATGTTTATGTTGGAACAATGGTTGTTCCATGGTTTCTCTTAGTTTTTATGATAACAAACCTAGTTAATATAACTTGCTTCTACATGTAAGTGTTTCAGGAAAACAGGTACATGGTCACAAGTGACGGAACATCGTGAGGAACGATGGAGGGAACGAGTGACAGATTTAGGAAGCACGTCTCAGAAGGAACGCCGCTTTCTATAAATGGCAAGTTACCATATCTTCTGCGAGCAATCTTCTACGAAGATTTACAGTTGTAGGCGGTTGCTTGAGGAGATAAAAGAGTAGATAAGATCAATCTTCACACGATCTTATCTTGGGAAATCCGAGATCATTCGGTTTTGGGAAGAATCGACATGGTTGAGGATCGGAAATCACAAACAATCTTTTTCCTTATTGTGTGGGATTTGTTAAGTGGAATATCAGCGTAATTAGGCAAGAATTACGTGTGAGATCAGACTCAACTTATCTAATAAATAGCTAGGCTTAGCTAGGGTTAAAAGGTGTGGTTGAAGACGACGAACTTGAAGAGAGAGCTTTTCAAGTGTATGAGTGTGTGGCTTTTTTCGGTGAAGAATCCACAAGTAAGTCAGTAGTTTACTTTGTCTTAGGTTTACACTTAGGGTTGTAGAAGTCTAGTTGGTTGAACTTTGGTCGGTGCCTTAGTTACTAGGGAACTTGACTTGCCTTGTAATCGTTGAAACTTAATAAAAGTATTCTATTGAAAATCCTCTGAGAAGGAGTCTCAGAGGTAGAGGTTTTTCTTTCTACGACTTGGTTGGTCGGACAGAAAGTTTTCCTCTCTAAATTTTATGTTCTTACTGTTTATTTCCGCTGCCCAGGGAACATTACTAGTTCCCTGACTTGTTACTAACGCGTCACGATCCAACAATTGGTATCAGAGCAGGTTTGCTCTAGATTGTGTGTTAGTGCAGAAATACAGAATGACTTCAAACAACACTCACAACGTCGGGATTGGAAACAACAAGCCTCCACTTCTTGTTCCTGGAGAGTACGACCACTGGAGAATCCTCTTTGCCACTTGGCTCAAGAGTAATGACTACCAAGCATGGTCAGTCATTGAGGATGGAGACTATGTCATTCCTGAAGCCAAGAAGGACAAAAAATCCGAATGGGGACCAGCTAAGTGGTCAGGAATGGAGAAGAACTACAAGGCACAAATGATGCTGAACAATGCCTTGGGTGCTGAAGATCTGCTAAGAGTGGTGAACTGCAAAACCGCCAAAGAAGCATGGGCGACCATTGAGCAGATGCACATTGGTAGCATGGATCTGAAGGAAAGCCATCAAAAAGAGGCTAAGAAGGAGTTCTACAACTTCAAGATGCAGGATGGAGAAACCATAGCAACATACCAATCTCGATTTGAGGGTTTGGTGAATCGCATCAATCATCTAGGTATTGAGAAATCCATCACACGTTCAGAGAAGGTTTCTGCGATTGTTGATGGCCTCGGTCCTAAGTATGTTGTTACTAGAGGCTTGCTAAGAGAAAATCCAATCACAAAGACTTGCACTCTTCATGAAATCTTTCGAAAGCTAACGGACTATGAGCGATATGAAAAGGTCAAAAGTAGTATCTCAAGTTCTGACAAGGGTATTGCTCTCAAAGTGGAAAAAGCCATTGAGAACATCACCGTAGGAAGAGGAGTGTATACTACAGAGGAGGACTCTGACATGGCGCTCATAACAAAGACAATGAGAGCTTTCTACAAGAAAGGCAAAAAGCATAGAGCATGGAAGGAACAAGAGAAGATCAACTCAAAGAAGAAGGATATCAAGGACGTTACCTGCTACAACTGTCAAGAAAAGGGTCAATATGCAAAGAGTTGTCCCAAAGGTAATGAGTCTGGGAACGAAAAGAAGAAGGCCTACATCGCTGCATCGGACCTTAACTCAGATGATGAATCTGAACCAAAAGTCTGTGCCATGACTCTGAAGACCGAAGATGTTGACCCAGAGGTAACTCCTGAACAATTCCTTGATAGTTTGAAAAATGCTAAACACACTGATCTTCTTATACTTGTTTAAAGGCTTTTTGAAGATAACTTAAAGATGCAAGAAGAAATAGAAGCTTCTGATGAGAAATGTCTTAATCTTGAAGAAAAATTATCAGAAACTATTGTTACTAGTGTTGTTCCTTGCTCAGAGTGCAAAATGTTAAAAGAAGATATTAAGATTCTCACTGAAACCAATAATGAGCTTAGATCGGATTTGCTTGTCTTTAAACTCAAAAGAGAGGAATTAGAGAACGAGCTTTATAAACGAACTCAAATTGTGTTTAATCCGGCTAGGTGTGGTATTGGTTATGGAAAAGATAAATCTGAATATCCTCCCGATGATCTTAGCTTTGAAGAGAAAATGGAAAGAAAAGCTAGGGAACTTCAATCTGCTAGAGATAAAGTCACTCATCTAGAGGGTAGAGTCAATATTCTTGAGAGTAATTTAAGTGAAAACTCTAAATGGTATTCTGGAAAAATGGCTCATAAGATATACCTAAAACAGTCTCAAGGGAACCAGCACAGAGTTCCTTCTAAGGAACGTGCGAAGGAACGTACCCTCCAGAAACTGCATCCTAAACACTATCTTGGCGAATACTATAGGGTGTGCTATCACTGTGGTGGAGGAGGTCATATTCAAAGAGACTGTAAGGTTAGATTAGATGAGTCTAACAAAAGGGCTCAAAACCAGAATATAGGGAACAACAGGAAACAATGGTCTGGTAAGAAAAATCAAGGGTATGACAAATCTCATCAGAATAAAAAGAAACCAGCTCCACAACCACAAAAGAAGCAAAATTCTAAAGCTGACAAAGGGAAAAACCATGTTGATCCCTCAAATATTGCTTCGAGCTCCAAAAGCCCACAGAAAGCTACTTTAGTGCAATCTCAAATTTTTCATTCTGTGAGCTATGCTAACCGGCCCGGGAAGGCTAAGCAGGTCTGGGTCATTAAAACGTGATTTCTTTCTTGCAGGTTGAAGTGAGGGGGAACATCCGTTGGATCCTTGACAGCGGATGTTCATGTCACATGACAGGGAACGAGAGTATTCTGTCCTCACTTAAAAAAAAAACTGGAGGAAACATTTCCTTTGGCAACAACAATCAAGGAGAAATCATTAGAACAGGTGAAGTCAAGCTAAATGATAAGATCAGCGTTAAAGATGTAAGCTTGGTGAAAGGTCTTAGTTACAACTTGTTGAGTGTTGCTCAGCTTTGTGACCAAGGGAACAACGAGGTATCTTTTACCTCAGATGGCTGTATGATCAAGAACCTGAAATCAAATCTTGTGGTCCTGAAAGGAAAGAGGCGCAACAATGTGTATTATGTCGACTCAAGTTTCCAACCACAAGAAGAACTTTGCTTTGTAACATTAGGTGACAAGACTGACCTCTGGCATAGGAGGTTTGGTCATGCAAATCATCGAGGAATTCACAAACTTTACTCACAAAATCTGGTGATAGGACTTCCGAAAGTTCTTACAGAAAAGGAAAGCTTGTGTGAAGAGTGTGTGAAAGGGAAACAAAGCAAGTCATCTTTTCAGCCAAAGTTGTCAGTCAACACCTCTCATCCCCTTGAGATGATACACATGGACTTGTGTGGTCCCATGTGGGTGAGAAGTCATGGTGGTAGCAGGTATATTTTTTTTATTGTTGATGATTTTACTAGATATACATGGACTCTCTTTCTAGGCTCCAAAGATGAGACGTTCATGGCGTTCAAAAGCTGGATCAAGAAGGTAGAAGCATCAATAGGGCAGAAATTAAAGTCCATCAGGTCTGACAACGGAACAGAGTTCAAGAATTCCATGTTCCATAGCTACTGTGATGAACAAGGAGTGTCTCAGAACTTCTCTGCGCCTAGGACTCCTCAACAAAATGGCGTAGCAGAGAGAAAGAATGGAACACTATAAAACATGGCTCGTACTATGATGTTGGCAAGTAACTTGCCTCGGTCCTTTTGGGTAGAGGCAGTCGGTACCGCTTGCTACATCATTAATCGAGTCACCATACGTTCCAACTTCTCTAAAAATCCATATGAACTAATCAAGGGCAGAAATCCAAATATTTCCCGCTTGAAAGTCTTTGGATGTAGGTGCTTTATTCACAACAATGGAAAAGACGAGCTAGGCAAGTTTGATCCAAGGAGTGATGAAGGCATCTTTCTGGGGTATGCATCCAACAACAAGGCTTACAAGGTGTTCAATAAAAGGACTAAGAAGTTTGAAGAAAGCATTCATGTTGTCTTTGACTAGTCCAAAAATGGAGGGAACCTATCTAGTAACGACGATGTACTAAAGGTTCTAAATTCAGATTCAGATGATGAAGTCGATCCAGATTCAAGTGCACAAGCTCCAGAAGACGATGTTATGCCTTCGAGTCCTGACTTGGATGGAGATGACACAGAAAATGCTCTGGTTCCTGAAGATGATTCTTCACAAAATGAAGAAATTGGGGAAGATCATGAGGAAGGAACGTCACATGGAACGACAAGCCAACAGGAACAAGAGAAGTCAAGAACAGATCCCACTCAGATTGAAGTCCGAAACTATCATCAAAAGAGGGATCATCCTGTTGACAACATCATCACTCCATACGATAAAGGTGTGCTTACTCGTTCCTCTATTAAGAATTTTTGTGCTTTCAATGCGTTTATCTCTCTTGCAGAGCCCAAGAATGTGAAGGAAGCATTAAAAGATCCCGACCGGATAGTTGCTATGCAAGAGGAACTACACCAGTTTGAGAGGAACAAAGTATGCAGATTAGTTCCCAAGCCTAAGCACAAAATGGCTATAGGAACAAAGTGGGTATTCAGGAACAAACTTGATGACACTGGAGTTGTCACAAGGAACAAGGCGAGACTTGTAGCAAAAGGGTACAATCAACAAGAAGGGATTGACTATGATGAAACGTACGCTCCTGTTGCAAGAATAGAAGCCATCCGTCTTCTAATCGTCTATGCTGCTCACAAGGGATTCAAGCTGTATCAAATGGACGTGAAGACAGCATTCCTGAATGGTTACCTACAAGAGGAGGTTTATGTGTTGCAACCTCCAGGATTTGAAGATGTCGATCACCCTGATCATGTCTACATACTGGATAAGGGTCTCTATGGTCTTAAACATGCTCCTCGTGCTTGGTATGATAGATTCGCTCAGTTTTTGTTAGCCAATGGTTATAGACATGGTGTGATTGATAAGACATTGTTCCTAAGGGAACAAGATGGTGAGGTTTTGGTAGTTCAAGTCTATGTTGATGATATTATTTTTGGTTCTACTAACCCTAAACTTGTACAAAGTTTCAAGAACTTAAGGAGCAGTGAGTTTGAGATGAGCATGATCGGTGAACTTACTTTCTTTCTCGGTCTACAAGTGGTACAAAGTGATGAAGGAACAAAGGTGCATCAACAAAAGTACATCAAGGAGCTATTGAAGAAGTATGGTATGGACTCTACAAAAAGTTTTGATACTCCTATTTCTCCTAATACTCGTCTTGATGCTGATCTTAATGGTATTGATGTGGATCAAACGATGTACCGTGGAATGATTGGTTCCCTATTGTACCTAACGGCCAGTCGGCCAGATATTATGTTCAGTGTGTGTCTTTGTGCTAGATTTCAAGCTAATCCTAAAGAAACACATCTGAAAGAAGTAAAGAGAATTCTGCGCTACTTGAAACGGAATGATGGGTTATGTCTATGGTATCCAAGACACAACTCGTTCCAACTTGTCGGATTCTCGGATGCAGATTTTGCAGGCCACCTGGTAGATAGGAAGAGCACATCAGGAATGGCTCAATTTCTTGGGCCTTGCTTGGTGTCTTGGGGATCAAAGAAACAAAACTCGGTAGCTCTTTCAACGGTTGAAGCGGAGTATGTCGCAGCAGCCGCCTGTTGTTCCCAGGTATTATGGTTAAAACAGAAACTGGTGGATTTTGGTATGTCTCTTGGAACTATTCCTATCTTATGTGATAATACAAGTGCAATCAATATCTCCAAAAATCCTGTGCATCATTCTAGAACCAAACATATAGATATTCAACATCATTTCTTAAGAGATAATGTTGAAAAAGGTTTCATCAAGATGGATCATTGTAGGACTGAAAATCAAGTGGCAGATATTTTTACCAAGGCTTTGGACAGAAAACCCTATGAACATCTGAGGATGTTACTGGGAATGATTTCCTTGGAGTAAACAAGTCCCGATCCTCTATTCCCTCAGTGCCTGACTAAAGAGGTAACTTCTCAGGTAACCACATATCATTTGACATGTTTTCTAATTGCTTATATCCTTCCTCTATGCATAGATGTTGTATATATTAGAAATTGTTAAGTGTTGCATGCTAAAAGGAACTAAAACTAATTTGCTTACATCCAAGATTTTCTTTTGGCCCAAAATAACCAACTTGATCTATTCTAACCCTCACTTCAAGCCGAAATGATAGTTGGTTATAAGCTGTCCCCTGAGCCTGGTCCAAACAAACGTTCCATATGAACCCCCTTGATTACCTTGAAACGGGGAATAATTGTTTGGATGTCAAAAATTGTCCTAGCTCACAAAAAGTTTGAATGGAACGTCTCTTGTCCCTTTACTGTTCAAACATAGCCTTGTATCCACTCATGGTAACGAGGTATGGAACTATTGGTTGAAAATAGTGTCACATTAAAGGAACGTCTTTGATTACAATTGAAGATTTTTCTGCAAAAGAACAGACGTTAATCAACACAAGAAACGCAGTTAAGTTATAGCCGTTGTGACTGCCCATTTGAAAATTCCAGCCGTTGCACAGTAATTTTGCAGGGAACGATAGGACGTCTACGCAGTCGAGACTTAATGGCGGTGAAAATTCATCATTATGGCAACTCTTAGCCGTTAAAATTTGGATAGAAGATATTTGGGAAGATCATGATCTTTATCAACAAGGAAAGAGGTGTGCTTTATAATCACTTCTCTCGGTCATTATTTTCTTACCGCACATCTGCTTTTACCTCTCAAACCCTAATCTTCCTCAAAGCTTCGATCTTTTCTCTCTTCTGCAGCAATGGCTTCCTCCTCAAACACCCCAATCCTCAACTTTGACGGTCTCGGTGCTTCTGAGATCGCAGCCCTTCAAGCCCAACTCGAATCTCTCAAAAAGGCCAAGCTTTCTTCTCCTTCCCCGATCTTAAAACTCGAAACCAAGTTCGATGTTGTCTCCGACACTGGTGAGGCAGTCGCCGCTAAGGTCTCATCGGAAAAGGAGACTGCGGGTGAGAAATCTGAGAAGGATCAATCCATGGTTCCCTCTGAAAACCCCTCCGACAAGCCTGCTGAAACAGGGGAAGTACAGGAGAGCAAGGATGCAACGGAGAAGGAAGAGGTGAACTCGCCTCCAAAGGAAACCACCGATGATCAAGAAAAGGTGGACTCTTTGCCCGTGAATAAGCGACCAAGATGGGTCAAGCCAACGAGCCGTGGCAAGCGAAAGGCGAGAAAGAGTGTTCCTCCCCTGCCATCTCAGATACTTCACATCTTTGATTCGGAGCGCACCCCATCTCCTGCCACCAAAAAGCCGAAGGTTACTCCCTCAAGAACCAAGTACAACCTTCGCTCCATTGTTCCAAAGGAACCGGTGGCTCAGGAATCCTCTGAAGAAGAAGATCCCGAGGAAGATGAAGAGGAGGTTGGCTCGGAGTCTGAAGAGGGCGAGGATGAAGTAAAGAAGGAGTCTGGTGATGAAGCAGATGAAGAAGAAGAAGAGGAGTTGGAAGAAGAGGTTGAAAAGGACCTCAAGTCTGCCAAAGCGAAAGGGAAACTTCCAATGGAACCTGAAGTCCGTTCCAAGAAGGGTTCAAAGAAGGTCGTCGCTCCTCTGGTGATCGAAGAAGAATTTCTGAAAAGCCATGACTTGGAGGAGTTCTGGGAACTTCTCAAGTTTCAGTGATGGGAGAAAATCTGTGATTCTGGGGTCAAGGTAGATGTATCGATTCTTTCTCAATTCTTTGGCTCCTATCAACTTGTTGATCTCTCAACTGGTCCAATGGGTTTTGCTACTGTTTATGGGATGGAAATTTCTTTTTCTCTGGGATCTGTTGCCACTATTCTGAAGGTTCCTGCTGAGGGTTACGAGGATGTCCATACCTCAAGCAACTGGCCAAGGAACAAGGCTCAATTAATCAAGCGTGTCATGGGCAAGGCTGCTGAAGCTGGTCCTTACTCTACCAATGATTTGAGCTACACTGCAAGGATTGCACATCAGTTTCTGATTAAGGTTGTTGTTCCCAGGCTGGAGAAAAGGACTACGCTCACTATCAATGACATGATTCTGCTGGAAAAGTTTCTAAGGAGGGAACGTATCAGTCTTCCGGAGATAATGATGTGGCAAATGGCTAAGTGTACTGGGAAGAAACATAGCATGTCGTATCCTAGTTTTGTGAAGGCTATACTGAAGGAGAGAAAGGCTTACAAGCCTTCAAAAGAGGAGTTCTTTGGATTGCCCCTGGAGATGCGCAATATCTCGAGGATGAATTTTCAAGGTGATTCGAAGGGAACAGCTGCAAAGAAGACTGCCCAGATGAATGTTGGGAGCTCTTCGATCGATGAGTGAAGGTGTTACTGCCAAGATGTTGTCTAAGCTTCAAAAGATTTCCTCTCAGCTGAGTACCATCATTGGTTACCTGGCTAAGAGAGACGCCGACACTGCTGCTGCTGATTCCACCTCCTCCGAACCATGATGTGGACCCTCTCTAGTTCCTTAGCCTATCTATCCCCAGTTTAAAATGTTTCTTTTGTTTCTTGGATGCTAAGACTTTTATGTTTTTATGCTTTCTCTAGGCTGTGACCCCTACAACAATTATCTATAATAATAACTGTCTTTTGCTTATGAATGGTTTAAGTTTCAATTGAATTTGTTCATTTGCTCTATGTTTTGCTTGATGATTGTTGATCTTTTGATGATGTCAAAAGGGGGAAGTTAGGAATAATGCAGAGATCCGTTCTATCCAGGAAATACAGAGGGAACTTTGGCTAAGGGGGAATATGTTGTTAACTTTGATGAGTAAGAACAACAGTGCATTCGATAAGGGGGAACCATACAGGAATTTTTTTTGTGATCTATATTTCTTTTGGTTTCTAGACATGCATTTTTGTATAGGTTTGTCAACATCAAAAAGGGGGAAATTGTTGGAACAATGGTTGTTCCATGGGTTCTCTTAGTTTTGATGATAACAAACCTAGTTAATATAACTTGCTTCTACATGTAAGTGTTTCAGGAAAACAGGTACATGGTCACAAGTGACGGAACATCGTGAGGAACGATGGAGGGAACGAGTGACAAATTTAGGAAGCACGTCTTAGAAGGAACGCGGCTTTCTATAAATGGCAAGTTACCATATCTTCGGCGAGCAATCTTCTACGAACATTTACAGTTGTAGGCGGTTGCTTGAGGAGATAAAAGAGTAGATAAGATCAATCTTCACACGATCTTATCTTGGGAAATCCGAGATCATTCGGTTTTGGGAAGAATCGACATGGTTGAGGATCCGAAATCACAAACAATCTTTTTCCTTATTGTGTGGGATTTGTTAAGTGGAATATCAGCGTAATTAGGCAAGAATTACGTGTGAGATCAGACTCAACTTATCTTATAAATAGCTAGGCTTAGCTAGGGTTAAAAGGTGTGGTTGAAGACGACAAACTTGAAGAGAGAGCTTTTCAAGTGTATGAGTGTGTGGCTTTTTTCGGTGAAGAATCCACAAGTAATTCAGTAGTTTACTTTGTCTTAGGTTTACGCTTAGGGTTGTAGAAGTCTAGTTGGTTGAACTTTGGTCGGTGCCTTAGTTACCAGGGAACTTGACTTGCCTTGTAATCATTGAAACTTAATAAAAGTATTCTATTGAAAATCCTCTGAGAAGGAGTCTCAGAGGTAGAGGTTTTTCTTTCTACGACTTGGTTGGTCGGACAGAAAGTTTTCCTCTCTAAATTCGGTGTTCTTACTATTTATTTCCGCTGTCCAGGGAACATTACTAGTTCCCTGACTTGTTACTAACGCGTCACGATCCAACAGTTTATAATCCGTACGATGAATTTGAAGCGGAGATGGTGAAAGAAGGAAGAGATTATGTTGCTCGCTATGCAAAAGCAAGAGTAAGCTAGTATTAAACATTAAATTTCATTATTAAACATTGCACTTGTATATCGTTGATTGTTAGTTGTATGTATTTAAGGGAACACAAATAACGGGAATAGGTGATTTTGACTCTTTTTAATGGATGGCTTCTTACATGTATAGGTACTTGACATTATACTACAAAGAAGCAATCTGGTGCAACCAAAGATACCTACCAAGCTATGAGGAGTACATGACAAATGCTGCCAAGATCACATCCGTTGGCCAAATAGTGCCTACCTCAGCCATGTTGGGAATGGAACCGGAAATCGCAAATGAAAAAGTATTCGAGTGGGTCTTCAATCTTGTTCCTCGAGTGATAAGATCGAGGTGGGAGTTGTTGGTCGTGTAATGGATGACATTGTAACTCACCAGATATCATCTATATATATCTAATCTTGTGTGTGTGTATATATAGAGATCTATCATTATCATCCATATATATAGATTCTATTATATATATATTTTGGATACTTGGATTAGGAGGAGCAAAAGCGTGGTCTTCACGTACGTTGCATCTGCAGTTGAATGCTACATGCATGAGCACGGAGCAAGTAGAGATGAAGCGGTCGTCGTGCTCCGACAAAAAATAAAAGACGCATAGAAAGATTAAGATATGAACGAGGATATATGTGTTGGGCCTCTCCAAAATCCAACCCAAGAGAACATGGCAAGGCCAAGACAACCAGCCCGAGTCGTTCGTTAGAAGGGAAAGCCGAAGGAGCAATTAAGGCGTGGCGTAAATCTCGGATCCCATAATCAACCAATTTAACGGCTATCCCATTCATGCCGGTGGCGAGTGTTGGGCCCAGAATCCGCCTGCCCATTCTCCGGTTAAGCCCACTAGCTCAAGGTGAGACCACGAAGCCCAGTCAATCCAGAAATACTCAGGAGGTGGAGATCGCCGGTTGCGCGAGAAGAAAATTGTCCCGTGGTGAATGCGCGAACATGGGAGACGGTAAGGACGATCATAGGACGAGACGATAGAGGTTGATTCCATTTGTAATATATATAGACCAGGAAGATGAAATGTAGGGGGACATGAGAACACCCGATTGTAATCCTTACTAGTTGAAATACATTGAAAACCTAAGTGCAATTGCTTCGCTCTGTTCAATTCCGTGTTCATCTGTTAGACCAACCCCCACATTCTCCATTCTCCGTTTGTGATTGTCCCTGGTTGAAATCTGACGAAAACAATTTGGCGCCCATTGTGGGGCCCTAGCCGGTTTCATTCGAGAATGACGAATTCGCCACCACCACCACCCCCCGTCGATGGAGGGGTTGGAGGAAGCCAAGGAGGAAACACAGGGGAAAGCGCCCAAAGAGGTGGGGGTGAGGAAGTCCCGGACCTACACAACGTCATGGGTGAATTCGCAGCCAAGATAGCGACCCTCCAGCAAGACATGACCAGCCAGAAGGATCGCAGCCAGACCCATATGGATCATATCACCCAGCTCACTGCGGAAAACGCCAGCCTTCGTGAGCAGTTGCAAGCGGCTTCAGCGTTACATAGCGAATCCCGCCCAACCGGGACCGCCAGAGAGGTCGCTACTCGTCTCAACCTGGGGGAGGCCTTCAATTCCTTCTCCCAAGCCAAGGGTCCGCCTTCGACCGTGAACATGGCCACCCCAACGGCCACCCTCCCAGGAGTACCTGCCGCCCCGACGCCTGGAGATAGGGTCGCGGGCACAGGAGTCTTCCATCCAGCCTAGGGTGAAAGGACGGAAAACCAGGTACCCCACGCAGAACCTTTCCTGGAAGTGCTCTTTAACAAATATATGCAGGATCGACTCAAGGGATTGGAAGACAAGATCGCACAAATACCCGGGGTGCCCCCTCCCATTGAGAAGGAGGCCCTAGACGGGTACGATGAGTCTCCCTTTACGGCTCCTATCGCTAGTGTAGACATCCCGAAGCGGTTCACCGTTCCTACAGTCCCCGCCTACGACGGGACAGGAGATCCTGACGAGCACGTCACCATCTTTAAGCAAAGGATGATGACCAGTTCCATCCCGCGAGAGTCCAGGGAGGCAATCATGTGCAAAGGGTTCGGTACCGCTCTCTCCGGTGCAGCCCTAACCTAGTTCATCAACCTCCCCAGGGGGATCATAAAGTCCTTTGCGGGATTGGTGGATGCTTTCAGGGTACAATTCGCCAACAGCAAGAAGCTAATGAAGCAATCTAACGACCCGTATCGTATAGCCCAAAGGTCCGGGGAATCCCTGCGAACCTTTTTGAATCGGTTCAATCGGGAGAAGGTGGCGATCCCACTCTATGATGTACCCACCTCCATAGAAGCTTTCCGGAGAGGCCTACTTCCGGACAACGAGCTCTACCGAGAACTCACAAAATACCCGTGCCATAGCTTCGAGGATGTCCAGGTGAAAGCTCTAGCACACATCCGGCTGGAGGAAGATGAGGTCCCCACGAGAGCTGCCTCAGTATTTGATCGGGTGGAGAGAAAAGCTTCTTCCGACCAGCGAAAAGAGCGACGGGGACAACCGTACCTGAAGAACCGGCCGGAAGTGCCAGGGGTGCATACAGCCGGCATCAAGTGGTCAAACGGAAAGAAAGGCGCTGCCCAGCGGCCGAAAGTCCACGAGTACAACCTCGGCCTGCGGAACGCTGACATAGTAAAGGGCCTGGAGAAATTCGGGGATCGGATCAGGTGGCTCAAGAAGGCAGAAAACCCCAACCTGAAGAGGGACAAGACAAAGTGGTGCGATTTCCACGAAGATTATGGGCACGAGACGGATGAATGCTTCGGCCTCAGAAAAGATTTGGCTTACCTTCATTCGAGAGGCCTGCTATCCGAGATCTCTGTGAACCCAAGTATGCCTGCCAATCAGAATATGTCCGAGCCTATGGACATTCCATCCTCCCCCGAGTACGCTAAAGTCGTCAACGTTATCAGCGGTGGTTTAGATATCTGCGGTGTCACCTATTCGGTAGCAAAATGCCGCGCACGGGGACACCCGGAATGAACGTTGATAGCAAGTATCCACAATCCGGACGGGCACCCAGGGAGCACGATTACTTTCAGTGATTCGGACTCGGCCGGCTTGGTAGGCCCCCACCACGACGGCTTAGTCATATCATTGTCAGTGGGGAATGTGCTGATGAGGAGGATCCTCATCGATACTGGGAGCTCCACCAACATAATAACGCTCAACACCCTCAGAGAGATGGGGCTGAAGGAGGAGAAAACCCTCAAAAAGTCTGTGGCACTTGTCGGCTTCAGCGGAGAAATTGATCATACCCTTAGGGAAATAACCCTTCCCACCTATGCTAAAGGGGTCAACCTGCAAGTCAGATTCTCCGTGCTCGACTGCCCGTCCTGCTACAACATCATTATGGGCCGACCCTGGATCCATGATATGAAGGCGGTCCCCTCCTCCTACCACCAAACCATAAAGTTCCCCACTCCATGGGGGATCAGGGAAATCAAAGGTGACCAGCGGTTGTCCAGGGAATGCTACAAATCTGCTCTCAAGGCGACCGTCGCCCACACTGCATAACAATTACAAGGGGCCCAAGCCAGTAAAGGATCCCGAGGCAGATAAAATCGAGGAAGTCACCCTCGACAGCCAGAAACCTCAGCAGACTGTAAGGTTCAGAAAGGACGTTGCTCCTGAAAGGAAAACCGAACTGATCAGTTTCCTCAAAAAACACAACAGTAGTTTCGTGTGGTCACACGAAGACATGCTGGGAATCGACCCCACGGTTATCACACATCGGTTGAATGTGGATCCCCGCCATCCGCCAGTAAAACAGAAAAGGAGGAAGTTTGCTCCCGAGAGGAATCTGATCGTTGATGAAGAAGTACAAAATCTGCTCCAGACAGGGAAGATCAAGGAAGTAAAATACCCGGAGTGGTTAGCAAATGTCGTGGTCGTAAGCAAGAAAAACGGGAAATGGAGGGTTTGCATTGACTTCACGAACCTCAACAAAGCCTGCCCGAAAGATTCTTTTCCTCTACCGCATATAGATGCCAGGGTAGATGCCACTGTTGGCCACGAGATGCTCACTTTCATTGACGTCTTCAACGACTATAATCGGATCCAGATGCATCCAGAAGACCAGGAAAAGACGTCATTCACCACCAGCCAAGGGACATACTGTTATCGAGTAATGTCGTTAGGGCTCAAAAATGTCGGGGCTACCTACCAGCGACTGATCAACCGTATGTTTCGGCAATAGATAGGCAGGACCATGGAGGTGTACATCGACGACATGCTCGTCAAGTCAAAGCAGGCCACCCACCATATCCAGCATCTGGAAGAAGCCTTCTGGATCTTAGATAGTTACCATATGAATATCAACCCAACAAAGTGTGTGTTCGGCGTAACCTCTGGTCGTTTCCATGGATTCATGGTTACCCAACGCGGGATCGAGGCTAGTCCCGATCAGATTCGAGCTGTAGCAGGTCTGCGATCACCTAGATGTGTAAAAGATGTACAGAAGTTGACAGGGAGAGTGGCGGCAATAAATCGCTTCATTTCCAAATCATCCGATAGATGTCGCCTGTTCTACGATGTTTTGCGGAAAAACAAGAAGTTTGAGTGGGCTCCAGCCCATGAGACAGCTTTCCAGCAGCTCAAGTAGTATTTGTCCAACCCGGTGCTGTTTTCCAAACCCGAGGAAGGAGAGAATCTCTTCCTATATCTGGCGGTAACTGAGGTCGCCATCAGCGGCGTACTGGTGCGCGAAGACGAGGGTAACCAAATGCCAGTGTACTATATCAGTCGTGCCTTGCTTGCAGCTGAGACACGGTACTCACCTTTGGAAAAGCTGGTCTTCGCACTTGTCATGGCTTCAACAAAGCTGATACCATATTTTGAGTCTCATACAATCACCGTTCGCATGAACTATCCATTGAAGGCCATACTGAGAAAGCCAGAGATCATCGGGCGAATGGCCAAGTGGGCAATACATTTGAGCGGGTTCGATATCACGTACGAGCTAAAAACAACAATCCGAGCCCAGGCCATAGTAGACTTTGTGGCCGATTTCAGCCATACGCTGGAAGGAGAAGCTAGACAGCAAGAGGCCTTCGTGACAAAAGTTGAGAATTCTAGAGTTTGGACCCTGCACACTGATGGAGCCTCTAACAGGCGAGGAGCAGTGATAGGGGTACTGCTGAAATCGCCCAGGGGGGACAGGATAGCACAGGCAGTACGGTGCGCTGTCAAATCCACCAACAACGAGTCGGAGTATGAGGCGTTGATAATGGGGCTAACGGTCGCCCGAGACCTAGTCATCAATGAAATAGAAGTAAAGTGTGACTCGCTACTGATCGTGAATCAAATCCTAGGGACCTTCGTTGCCAGGGACGCCAGAATGGAGGCATACGTAGAAAAGGTCAAGGGAATCATGCGCGAGTTTGAGAACTTCACCATCCAGAAGGTCCCCAGAGAGGAAAATGCACAAGCCGACGCAACAGCCAACCTTGCATCCGCCCTAAATCCCGAGGAGTTCACATCAATTCCCCTGGTGCATGTACTATCCCCAGCAATTGCACGAGAAACTGATTCATCGGAGTAGGGAACCCAGAGCGGACCGTCGCTAGCCAAAGGAAAAGAAGTATATTCCCCCTGGAGACACCAAACAACGAGAATCTCGAACGGTCGAAGATTCTCGACAGCGAGAATCCGGGAAGGTTAGAGACCCTCGACAGTGAGAGTCCTTGAAGGTTAGAGATGATCGACAGTGAGAATCCTGAAAGGATGGAGACGCCTGATGACAAAAATCCAGTAGCTGACGCGCCAGGCGCTTCCCCGGAAGAGGAGTAATGTACACAACCATACCTGCGATGCCTCGATCGCGGACAGCTACCAGCAAAGAAATTTGAGGCGAGAGCACTCCGGATGAGAGCCACCCGGTACAGCGTGAAGGACAGGAACCTATTCAAACAATCCGCGGTGGGAACCTCGCTTCGCTGCGTAACAAAAGCGGAAGTGCCCAGGATACTCAAAGAACTTCACGAAGGCGAATGCGGGAACCATTCTGGGGGGCGCAGTCTCTCTAACAAGGCCCTTAACTTGGGATACTACTGGCCAACCATGCGTCAAGACACGGCAGAATATTCTCAAAAGTGCGAAGCCTGCTAGAAACACGCTCCAACCTCTCACCAGCCGCCAGAGCCACTACATCCGACGCTGACCCCGTGGCCGTTCATGAGGTGGGGGATGGACATTGTGGGGAAACTGCCGCCATCTTCTGGCCAGCGAGTATTTTTCCTAGTAGTTACTGACTATTTCTCCAAATGGATCAAAGCGGAGGCGTATAAGGAGATCAAGGAGCCCCAGGTGGTGGCATTTATCAAGAAACATATCTTTGCCGCTTTGGGATACCCTCGGAGATCATCTGTGATAACAGGTCGCAGTTCATCGGCAAGAAAACCAGAGATTACAGCCGGCAATGGAACATAGACTTGGTGACTTCTACTCCCCGCTATCCACAGGCCAACGGACAGGCAGAATCCAGCAATAAGGTCATCATCAATAATCTGAAGAAACGGCTGGTCAAATCTAAGGGACGCTGGACCGACGAATTGCCCTACGTCTTGTGGGCTGACCGGACTACCCCAAAAGCTGCCACCGAACAATCGCCGTTCTCCTTAGTATACGGGTGTGAGGTAGTGATTCCTATTGAAATCACCGTGCCAACCGCATGATATGGATTATACACACCAGACCAAAACGCCACTGAGTTAGCAGCCGATCTCGACACCCAAGAAGAACTGAGAGAGAGAGTGCGGTTGCGTCTGGCCAGGCACCAACAATAGGTGGCTCGCAGTTACAAAAAGAATGTGCGGGTCAGGGCCTTTGTTATTGGCGAGTGGGTCCTTCAGAAGGTGTTCCAGAACACCGCCGAAATAAATGCAGGGAAACTTGCCCCCACTTGGGAAGGACCTTACCAGATAGTCGGCATCACCGGACAAGGGGCTTACCGACTAGAGTCTAGAGATGGAAAATCCGTCCCGCGTAGTTGGAACGCTACGCACCTACGGAGATACCATTTCTAGAAGACACATAAATCGCCCAGAACGGCCAAATAAACAATAGTAATACCCGATCCACGGTATAAATTCTTTCAAAAACTAGCTCAAATCAACATCTTAGCTCGAAATGTTTGTGTTACACTTTCTTCAGAAAAAAGGCACTCCGGAGAAGTTACTCCCCGCAGACATCGCCAGAAAGGAAAAACTTCAGCACACCGGACAACAAAAAAGAAAATCGAAAAAGAATAAAATGGTATGAACGCTCAAAAGTCACAAATATACTAAAAACGTCTCTTTACTATTTCAAAAAGGTTGTTTACAAATTGATTACATGGCACAGGAAGTTATCTCCTCGACGCCCGCTATCCGGCAGAATCGCTATTCCTAAATAAAAACAAAAGGTCACTTCCCAGAAGCTCACCAGTTGGCGTCGCGGATCCACCCCCCAAGTCGCCAGCTCTACCGGCAAACGCCAGATTCTCGACGGACGGCGTCGGGGCACTGCGGGAAATCGATGGACATCGTCCTTTGCGCGCCTTGCAGGTAGGTAATCTTCTTGACTGGTAGGGGCTTGGGGATAACCCTCGAGTCACCCATAACGCCGGTTGGAGTTTTCCTCACTCTCCGAGCCATAGCTATGCACCTCTTTTGACGACCAGCCTTCTCTAGGGGCTGCTCGGACACCAGTTGGCATGTGGCAGAAAGACACCTGCAAAGACGCCAGCAAAAGCAAAAACAAAAGCAAAAACAGAAGCAAAAGCAAGCAATAACCAAGCATAAAATAAGCAGGAACATAAGGCAAATAAAACCCCCGCCCCTTGACGGGGGGCAAAAAAGATGGAGCATTGTATCTGTGGCCTCGCCACCATCCAGAAACCCTCACAGACGCCCGATAAATGGCACGCATGTGAGGTACTACTTGTCCTATAATATTATCCCAGGAAAAACCAAAAGACTTAAATTTTTTTACAAACGGCCCGAGCTGCCATAATCATTTACATCCAAAGAGAGATTATGAAGGGCCTCCCGAAGCAGCGTTCTCCTCCGTCTGCTCACCATCCAGTGTTCCCGTAGCATCTTCCAGGTTTGCCTGCTCTTTTGGAGTCGACGGGGAACCCATCAAGGCAGCAACACGAGCCGAGGGCACGCCGCTAGGGAAAGAGCTCAGAAATTGCTCGTCGAACTTATCCGCGTCTCCCACGGAGACCTTTCCGGCCTCAAATTTCCTGATGGTCTCCAGCCGTGCCAGCATACTGAAAAATGCCCCGATCTCCTCAACATCCGCCTTCCCAACTGGGGCCATATCAGCAGCTTTCGCCTCGAGTTCCCTGACCTTTGCCTCCAGGGCAGCAATCACCTACTCCAGCTCCGCAACCCGCACCTTCGCAACCTCCTCCTGAACAGCCAAAGCCTTGGTCCGAGCGGCAGACTGCTCTCGAGCCTTGGCTATGTCCTCGCTATACTTGGCAATCTCTTGCTTCCACCGCTCCTGCTCGGCCAATTCCTTGTCCATCTCATCGATAAATAGGCCGACCTCTTGGAAAAGCTGCATTCAATAATTAGGGGTAAATAGGAAACCTTAAAAGGTAGAAAGAAGTGAAAATTGGACAACCAGGGCGGAAGGTTCATTACCTTCCAAGCTCCCAAGCCTACCTCGGTCGCCATGGCGTGAACAGAAGCGGGAGCTTGGCGTTTCTTGAAGTTAGGGTCTCGGTATCATTGAAGAGACTGCCAATCAGAAGACGCATCGTCCAGAAGTTCAAGGGAATCATCATCGCTTGGGGCTGGACGCTTGCGGTAGGATTTGGGGGCATCCGACAGTTCCTTATTGACCACCGGAGCAGCAGGAGGTTTCGAATCACTGGAACGAGTCTTCCTGAGAATCAAATCCGAAGCAGAGAAAGCAGAGCCTGACTTGCACGCCCGAATCTCTGGAATTGATAAAACTGAGTAAGTTACAAGATCGTAAAAGTCGCCAGAAATGGACAATGACAAGAAATGCTCTTACCAACAGAGGGACCAGAGGCATTGATTGAAGTTGGGACCACAGACATCTTGACGAGGGGGAGATGGTTTCTCTCGCTGGTTCCTTCTGAGCCCGACGGAGTTGCACTGTCTTCACCCTCCGAAGATTCTTCCGAAGGCTCGGCAAGAGACGCCCCGAACGTTCTTTGCGCAGAAGTAAGTTTGAAAAGCTTCGACAACGCCCTTTCTAAGTGACTTGGCGGCTCGACGTTGTCCGGGATGCCTGTAAAACCAAGAGAAAGGGGATAAATAGGTGTTAAATCTCTTCGCAGATCAACACAAAAGAGGAATAGAAATTCTTACTAGAAGGGTTCCATTTGTCATTTAGAAACAGGCGACTCTCAGGGGTCAAGGATGCAATCTCAACAAAGAAAAAGCGGTTGGCCCAGTTCTTCCCATTGACCTTAGTGTTCAAGACGAGAGGCCGACGAGCAGCCCGAGACTGTAATATGAAACGTCCCTTCTTGACGGTGGTGATACGGTAGGCCTGAAGCAGGTCCGGAACCGTAAAATCCACGCTGGCGACCTCAGCCATCCGACTTACCCAAAAGAGAATCTTACAGGTAGAGGGAAGTAGCTGTGCGGGGGAAAGTTTAAACCGGGCCAGAAATTCCTGAACTAAAGGAGGAAAAGGGAAACGGAAGGATATGGTAAAGGGGAACTCAAAAAAACAAACCCAGCCAGGACGAACCCATTCTGAGTATTCGACATCGAGACACAACGCAACCACCCCCCGGGAAATCTCCCCTATAGGACGAGTTGGTTCATCTCCTCCAGAGTCATCGTGTTTACATCTCTATCGCACTCTTGAAGTATACCGGAGGGCATGAAGCCGTGTTTAAAGACCGATCTTTCCCTCGCCATTGAAGAAAGGAGAAGAAGCTAGAATAAACAAGAAGAAAATAGAAAGAAGAGAGGGTAATTATTTCGTACCTCGGGAGAGATCAACTCAAAAGCAGTGAATGATGATTTACCCTAGACGAGCGTTGTAAATATAGTGGTTTTTCGTCTCTTCGTTTGCGGCCTGGGAACGCGTTACAAGATCCCGACTCTACACGTGGAAGATTTGCAACGGCGAGGATCTCGGACGCCAACAGTCAGAAAAGATCTGGTGAATTTGAAAATCCACTCGATCTTTTGGAGCTAATGTTGGGCCCTGGTTCTGCCAGCCCATTCTCCGATTAAGCCCACTAGCTCAAGGCGAGACCACGAAGCCCAGTCAGTCCAGAAATACTCAGGAGGTGGAGATCGTCGGTTGCACCTGAAGAAAATTGTCCCGTGGTAGATGCCTGAACGTGGGAGACGGTGAAGACGATCGTGGGATGAGACGATGGAGGTTGATTCCAGTTGTAATATATATAGACCAGGAAGATGAAATGTAGGGGGACATGAGAACACCCGATTGTAATCCTTACCAATTGAAATACATTGGAAACCTAAGTGCAATTGCTTCGCTCTGTTCAATTTCGTGTTCATCGGTTAGACCAACCCCCACATTCTCAATTCTCCGTTTGTGATTGTCGCTGGTCGAAATCTGACCAAAACAGCGAGATCTCCGGGATACGGAAAACGCTCCACCAACGGTCCAAATCGAGGAGGAGACTATAAAACAAGAACGAGGCAGAAATAAGGGGATCATCGCCAACTACACTCGGAGTCAATCTTTAAGCTCAATTCATTCTTGTCTATCTATTCTATTCAAGTGCTCGTTTGTAATCATAGAGGAATTGTCCGCAATTTTAATCATATTATAATCACAACTACTCTCTTGCTTTGACTCTCTTTTCCTTTTACTTCTTGTTTGTGGTTGATAACGCATTGCACTCACTATTTGGTTAGGATTCCCTCATTTTAGCAGGTAACACGTTCGTGTGATTATTCTGCCCAAAACAATTGGTGCCCATCATGGGGACCTAGCCAAAAAGAAGTCACACTAAAAGGAACTACAGGTTCTATCGACAAAATGGATGGGATTCAGACTACTTACAGTCACGTAGGAGATCTCGAGAACCATGAGATCAATCAAGAAGGTGACAACCAACGAACTGGAAATGTTGATGGAGTTGGGAACGTAGAAGGAGTTAATCAATATTCCGGAAATGCAAATGGCAACCCCGTTACTTCCGCGGAACGAAGAGGAGGGGATGATTCAGACGTCATTATGGAGCTTCGCGCATCAATGATCGCCCTCCAAAAAGATTTGGAAAATCAAAAAGAAGCTCATGCTAAGTTCACCGAGGTATTTGAAAAACAAATCGAGACTTTAACTAATGAACGTAATTTGCTTTGATCTCAGGTACAATCAGCTCCGAGCCGCCCGCGTATAACAGACACAATCGAAGGTGTCAACAGGATATTAGACATGGATGATCCAAATCTCGTAACGCCTGATGGCGTCAGACCAATAACTGGGTATCAAGTAAACGGTAACTCACTAAGGGCTGTCAGAGAGGATGTTGAGGTTCTCCAATTACGGGAATGCCTCAAAGCTCTAGAGGACCGAATCACTCAGGTCCCGGGAGCACCCCAACCGATAGCAATGGAAAGAAGGGATGGTTACACAGATTCTCCCTTCGTGCCCGCTATCGCAAGGGTCGACATCTCTCGAAATTATCACGTCCCCGATGTTCCTAAGTACAAAGGGTTTACGGATCCTGATCAACACATAGCTGCATTCAAACAGGCTATGAACATTAGCACAGTCCCTTTTGACATGAAGGAGATTGTTATGTGTCGCTGGTTCGAAAACACGTTATCCGGACCCGCACTTACTTGGCATTCTCATTTACCTCTTGGAAGTATCTAATCTTTTGCTGAGTTGATTGAAAAGTTAAGGGTAAGATTTGCAAGCAGTCGACAGGCTAAAAAACGCTCAAGCGACTTATACCTCATGGTTCACAAAGCCGGTGAATCTTTGAAAGCCTTCCTTAATCGTTACAACGTGGAGTTAGTTACTATAGAAGGATGCGACGCCGCTACATCCATGGAAGCATTCCGAAGAGGAATCTCGGTTTGTAATCCTGATTTATATCATGAATTAACTAAGTATCCTTGTTTGAATTTCGATGAGGTACAGGTGAAGGCGTTAGCACATGTACGATTGGAGGAAGATGATCTCTTCTCCGAAAAAACGATTAGCCCTCACCGGCCAGAACGGAGACAAGGAAGGCGAGAACCTAGATATGCTCCATATCCCGCTTCATCCCTTGCCAAAACAACTGTTGATATGACGTTTGCTAGGCAAGGCGAGCGGTATGAAAAGTTGCCTCCCAGACTCTCCCATTACAATTTTTGTGTAGATGCAACGGAAGTAGTCCGAACTCTCAACAGTATGGGAGATACTGTCAAATGGCCCAGAAAGAGTAACGTACCTTCGCATCATAAAGACAAGTCCTGATGGTGTGATTTACACTTCGATCACGGTCACCGAATTGATGAATGTATCACGTTACGGAAAGAGGTAAGTGAATTGTTGCGCAGTGGGTACCTTAAGGACTTGATATCAGAAAAAAAGGAGCAATTAGAGCACAACAAAGGGAAAGCAAGCCCTCCTCCGCCTCCAAAACATACCGGAGTAATTAACGTCATTACCGGGGGGTCCGAAATTTGTGGCATAACGTACTCCGCAGCAAAAAGAATCGCAAGGGAGACCAGGAGAGAGTGTCCCAAAATCCTTCCATGAAAGATTCACGACGTGATTCCAATTACGTTTGATGATATCGAAGAAGAGGAAGTTCACCATGATTGCTTAATAATTTCTTTGACAATAGCAAATTTCCTTGTTAAAAGAATATTAGTTGATAATGGAAGCTCCACTAACTTGCTCATGTTGGATGCCTTATATAGCTTAGGCCTTGGGTTGGAAGACATCGTCAAGAAGTCTACGACTTTAGTACGTTTCAGTGGCGAATCACGTAACACGCTGGGAGAAATATCTTTACCAACCATCGCAGGAGGGATAAATTACCAAGTAAAGTTTCAAGTACTTGATTGCCCGTCACCTTTTGATGTCATCTTGGGCAGGCCAGGGATCCACGGGATGAAGGCTATTCCTTCCACTTATCATCAATGTGTAAAGTTCTCAACACCATGGGCAATTCAAGAAATCAAGGGGCAACAGAACCTGGCAAGGGAATGCTACTCTGTAACGATGAAGGCGATGACGTCAAAAAATCTACAAATTGAAGCAAGAAGGAAGTCGTCAGATTAGCAATTAAAGGATTGTAGGACAACCACTTATTATGTAAAGCCAGACACGCCAGAACTTGAAGAGGTAGCCCTTGACCCCCTCGATCCCACAAGAAAAATCAGAATAGGGGCAGATCTGGAGCCGACTTTACGACAACAATTGGTGGAGTTCTTACAGTCCTACAACGATTGTTTTGCGTGGTCAAATGAAGATATGATAGGCATTGACCCTAATGTGATCACACACTCCCTCAATGTTAACAAGAAGATGCGACCGGTAAAACAAAAAAGGCGTAAATTCGCACCCGAACGGAATCGAGTAATCAACGATGAGGTAAAATCTTTACTTGAGTCTGGTAAAATTAGAGAGGTAAAATACCCTAACTGGCTTGCAAATGTAGTTGTTGTAAAAAAGAAAAATGGTAAATGGCGGGTTTGTGTGGATTTTACCGATTTGAATAAAGAATGCCCTAAAGACTCATTCACATTGCCTCATATCGACGCAATGGTGGATGCGACGGCAGGACATGAGCTTTTAACTTTCATGGACGCGTTTAGTGGATATCATTAGATAATGATGCATCCCGACGACCAAGAAAAAACAGCATTCGTAACCAATCAAGGAACTTATTGTTACAAGGTTATGCCTTTCGGGTTAAAAAACACAGGTGCTACTTATCAGAGATTGGTTAATAAGATGCTTCAGGAAAAACTGGGGGATACAATGGAAGTTTATATTGATGACATGCTAGTCAAATCATTAAAGGCGGAGGACCATATCACCCACTTGGAGGACGCGTTCCGGATTCTACGAAACTATAAAATGAAGCTAAACCCAACCAAATGCTCTTATGGAGTTACATCAGAGAGGAATCGAAGCAAGCCCAGATCAAATCAAGGCGATAATGGAGTTACAATCGCCAAAATGCATCAAAGACGTCCAGAAGTTGACCGGACGAGTAGCAGCCCTCAACCGATTCATATCTCGGTCTTCGGACAGAAACAATTGTTCTATGATATCTTGAAGAAGAACAAGTCGTTCGAGTGGACAGAAGCACATGAAGAAGCTTTCAAAGAATTAAAGAATTATTTATCCAACCCGTAGGTACTTTCCAAAGCCAAACCAGACGAGATGTTATATGTATACTTGGCTGTGACAGAAGTAGCTGTGAGCGCCATCTTGATCCGAGAAGAAAAAGGTGACCAGTTACCCATCTACTATGTAAGTAAAACCTTACTTGATGCTAAAACCAGGTACTCACCCGTTGAGAAACTCGTACTATCTTTGGTAATGGCTTCTATAAAGTTACACCCTTATTTTGAGAGTCATTCTATTACTGTGAGGACTAACTACCCAATGAAGAGTATTATGTCAAAACCAGAGTTATCAGGTCGACTAATGAAGTGGTTGATCCATCTTAACGGCTACGATATTGCTTATGAGCCACGAACGGCGATGAAATCTCAAGCCTTGGCAGATTTTGTGGTTGACTTCACTCCTACCACGTCAGAAGAAGAAAACCAGGACATGTTACAAATAACCGGTTCATTTAGTGGTGGCAAGTGGTTAATGCATACGGATGGAGCATCAAATCAGATAGGTGTAGGACTGGGGGTACTCCTGAAGTCACCACAGGGGGATAGGATAGCCCAGGCTGTTCGATGTACATTCAAAGCCACCAATAATGAAGCAGAGTATTAGGCGCTCATAGCAGGGTTACTTATTGCTAAGGACTTGAACTTGCAAGAAATTGAGGTAATTTGTGATTCATTACTTATTGTAAATCAAGTTACGAACTCATACGTTGCCAGGGATTCAAAGATGAAGGCGTACTTAGAAAAAGTCCAAGAAATTATTAAACACTTCAAGCATTTTGAGATAAAATAAGTTTCTCGAGATGCTAACACACAAGCAGACGCCATAGAACACCTCGGATCCGCAATCGACCCAAGAGAGTACAACAAGATACCTTTTGTGTACCTTGATGCACCTTCCATAGTCAAGGAAGCGGATGAATTTGAGATTCGAGATCCTGATGAAGACATTTCATGGGTAACTCCTTACTTAAAGTGGTTACGAGATGGGATCCTACCAGATGACAATAAAGAAGCCCGACGACTTAAGGTAAAAGCTTCCACTTTCACTATTAAGAATAACATTCTGTTCAAGTGGATGCCATCAGGGATATATGCACGATGCGTAAGGGAGGAAGAAGTACAGAAAGTATTGCAAGACATACACGATGGAGAATGCGGAAATCATACAAGGGGTCGCAACTTGGCGAGGAAAGCAAGCAGGATGAGTTATTATTGGCCCACCATGAACAAAGACGCAATGGAGTTTGCCCGAAAGTGTGACGTGTGCCAGCGTCATGGACCTATACCACATCAACCTTCCAAATTACTACATCTCATAACTTCCCCTTGGCCATTCATGAAATGGGGAATGGACAATGTAGGAAAACTTCCTCCAACTTTAGGGCAACCTGTTTATATCTTAGAAATGACCGACTACTTCTCTAAATGGATTGAAGCCGAAGCTTTCAAAGAAGTCAAAGACACCCAGGTCATTTCCTTCATTAAAGGAACTATCCTGAGTAGATTTGGAATACCGTCTACCATAGTGTGCGACAACGGATCTCAATTCATTAGTGACAAAACAAGATCATTCTACCAGCAGTACAACATTCAGTTAGTAATGTCAACACCGCGTTACCCTCAAGCTAATGGACAGGCAGAAGCTAGCAATAAAGTAATCATGAATAACTTGAAGAAACGTCTCAAGGAGGTTAAGGGAAGATGGGCAGATGAGTGACCCCTTATCCTATGGTCAGATCGAACAACTCCTAAGACTGCCGGGGCATGCACCTTTCTCCTTAGTCTATGGGTGCGAAGCCGTGTTAGCAATAGAAGTAACTTTGCCCACAGTTCGATACGGACTTACCACTGAGGAGTCGAATCTGCCTAACTTGTTCCATCATGTAGACACGGTTGACGAGTTACGAGATGAGGCATCAGTTCGTATGGCGGCATATAGACAGGGGGTGGCTCGGAGTTACAACAAACGTGTCAATGCAAAGGCGTTCCAAGTAGGAGATTGGGTGTTGAGAAAAGTCTTTCAAAACACACAAGAATTGAATGTTGGCAAGCTAGGAGCCAACTAGGAAGGACCTCACCAGATCACGAAGGTCGTCGGACAAGGGGCCTACGAGTTGGTATCACACGATGGGAAGACAGCCCCAAGAAGCTGGAATGCGACGAATTTGAAGTTGTATCATTTCTAAACAAAAAAAGTCACAAACAAGGTATCTACTTAATACTTCATTCTTTTTACATTTTATTCTTGCTTCATTTTTTACGCATGAAACAACGCCGGTCTTACGAAAACTAACAAGGGACGTCTTGTGACGTTACAGGCCAAAACATAGGCCCTCGCCTTACAATCAGGCAACGCTGTGCACGCAACGACTATTCACAAGGTGCAAGAGATGAGAACGCGTAAAGCTAACTCTAGAGCAAGTGGAGTTTCACAAAATGCTTGTAATCAATTCAAGATTTTATAAAACACAAGTGTTTACATTCTATCAAGTACATTAATCTCTCTCTCTCAGCATCCTATACAAAAGCGCTATTACTACGAGATTCTATCAAAACTACTAACGATCTTCTTAGAACGCGTCGGTCCTCAGTCCGCAATAGCAAACCTGTATCACCTGCAAAAAAGACAAAAGCAGATCCAAAACCATACAAGTACTAAAATAACATTCATAGTAAAACCCCTAAAAACCAGCAAAAGCAAGGGGTAAAAGTTGTCCACACAAAGGCCCTAAAAACAAGCGGCCATACAAAATAAAGTGTTAAACCCCGACACATCGGGGGCAATGAACCATTCAAAGTTTAGATAGTAACAGAAACGAGAACAGTCATTCCTTAGAGACATCTTCGACAACCTTCTGGTTTTCCATCTCCACTTGAGCTACTTCCTTGGCGACTTGGGAGATATCGTCAACAAGAGAGGATTTCTTGAGCGCGCTTGCCTCATCAGGAAACAGGTTTTCAAATTGCTCCCTCTCCTTCACGGCGTCCCAGGAAGAATGCTTTCCTGCAGCGAATTCTTCTATTGTTTCAACAAGAGCTCTATGTGACTAGTAGTCAGTTGTATCCTCAATCTCTTGAGCAAGGGCTACGGTTTTCTTCGATGCAGCGTTGAATCTGATCTCCCATTCTTTGGATTCCACAGATGCCTTCTCGAGAGCATCCTGCAGATCTCTGACCCATTTCTCCAGAGCTTTCTTCTCTTGTCCCAAGATGACAGCTTTGTCTTTCTCGAGTTGCGCACTAATTCTGCTTTGAGCTAACTGGTCGGGATAATCCTTGAAGGCGTCAAGAGCAGATAACGCAAGTTGAAGACCCTGAGAAACAACAGTATGACATCACGAATCAAGAACACCGAAGAATACAAATTATGGTGGCAGATTATTCAACGAAGTACCTGCCATTGAACTGCTAGCATCTCGCCAAAGAATTCTTGCAAGGTGGAACGGTTTCTTGAATCACGGAGACAGTCCACGTGAAGGGGCATCAGAGACTTCAGACATTTCTCCGCCTCCATGTCCAGAGACATCATAGTGCTGGGGAAGTCGTTCATACGACAGGATGCGCATTTCTTCGATGAAGAAACTTTGGAAGCATCGCCTGTAGTTTTTGGAGGAAGAGCTACCATCAACGAAGTATCTGCGGTAGAAGCTGTCTCAACTTTCCTTTTCTTCCTGGCCTCGACTCTTTCCAAGGTGGATAAAGCAGCAGTAGATCTGGTAGTTCTCGAACCTGGCAACATGCAAGTGAAGGGGGTAACAAAGAGCAAAGACGTCAAAATAAGGAGTAAAGGAAGAAGAAAACTTACTCGACATCTCGGTATCCTCGGAGTCAACCAAGCACGCTTTCACCAGTTTTGGGTAAGATCTTTCTTCCAGCAAGAGAGCCTCTATGTGAGAGATGACTTGGGACGACACCTTGCGAGGTTGGGGGTAGCAAGATTCTCTACATAGAAGACAACCGGTGGTTAAGATTGATTGAACAAGGCGTAACAAGTAAAAAGAGAAACACTACCTGTTAGACGCCATCGAGTTTTCAAGAAAGACGTATCAACTCCCAAAGAAGATAGCTTTACGAAGAAGAATTTATCAGCCCAACCCCGGTCAGACTTCGATATATTAAAAATCAGGTCAGATTTGTTTGTGAAGGTTTTCAAGGTCAAACGGTCGGGGCCACATTTGGAAAGGCGATAGTTATGAAAAAAGTCGACAGCTTTGAAAGGTGACTTGGCCTAGGTCGTTATGCCGAGATCAAAAGCAATTTAACCCTATTTTAACCAGTATAGTAAGCAAGCAAGGGGTCGAACCCAAGAGAACTGAGGCTTCTACTTTCAATATTTTTATCAACTTAAGGAAAAAGGGGTTTTGGAAATAGTTTGATCTATCTAAACTATCTAACAAACTAATAAACAAAACAAGTATTCAAATTAAGCGAAGCAAACAAGTTTATCCAGCAGATTCACATTGATAAAGTCATTCGATCATTGGTTTTTTCCTTTGATTTCATTAACACCCAAGATTAATTCCTATCCTGATCATTAACAATCACAAGTCCACGGTCCAAGACATTCTTTAATCCTAGGCAAGGATGCTTAACCTAGAATTAGCATAGAGAACAAGGATATACAGGATATCGATTCAAGCAATCAAGCTACGAGTCAATTGCCAGAACAAACAATCAAATCTCTTTCTCAATTCCTAGTCCACGGTCCTAGAAATTAAGTTGTTTCATAGATCAAGTAAGATCACATAGACAATGATTCAAACCTAATCAAACTATAGAATATCAATCAAATTCAACAAGTTGTGCACCAAGTGAAATCAATTGATAATCATGAAATTAAGCACAAAGAGAAAAGATATTAATCAAGGGAAAGAAATCAATACCGAAAACCTTACGAAATCATAAATCAATGCTTCACTGATGAATAAACTCCAAGGTTTAAGTCTCCATCAATGAAATACAAAACTAGGTCTAAACTAAACTATGAATCTGATATTATGGAATAGAATGTCTCGTAACCTAAAAACCTCGAACTTTTATTATGAGTTCCGAAAAAACAAAAATAAAAAGAAAACAAAATACAAGATAGCGAAAACACCAGCCACCGCGAGCGCGGTATGAATCCGCGGGCACGGAAAAGGCGGCTACACAGCTTCGCGGAAATGGAACTCACCGCGGGCGCGGTAGGATTCCGCGGTCGCGGGTCTTCTTTTGACAGCTTTCTGGTGTTACCTTCGGAGGTAGTTTTGACCCACTTAGAGTTGGAATTTGAACTCATAGTAAAAACATGAATTGTAGCTCTTCGAGTTAGCTTTCCAATGATACCAATTTCAGCTTCATCCGATCACCGTACCTCCCGAACGACGCGTCACAAGAAAGTGGCGTCAAAACAACTCCATATCAACACTTGTCTTCAAAACTCTTGCAATTCTTCAAATCGTGTCTTCGGTCTTCATATTACAATTATGCTCAAAACTAACCTAAACACACTCAAATCATGCCTAAAATACAAGAGATAACCATACTAATCTAGAGCGTAACAAAAGGAAGGCCATGAGAGGAGCATAAGAGGTCAACAAATAGTAAAAGCCTCTAGACTTGGGGTAGTATTTGCCCAGGAGATACATTGAGGGTGGTAAGGAAATCGACAACCAGTGGGGAGAAGGGGAAACGATGGCCAATGCGAAAGGGATACTCATACAAGCATACCTAGTCGTCAGCGTAGAAATCAGCCTAGATCCCAGGAGGGGGAAGGAATATCTCTGCAGACGAAGGAAATCCAACGGAGAAGGCAAAAGTATGAGGATCTTCCGAAGTACTAGTTTTCTGATGGTATGGGGTGAGGATTTTGGATGAAGTCAGAGAAGGAGGTACGACAGGTTCAAGGCAGCAGAGAAAAGGCTTTGAAGAACTAGAAGTCGCCATAACTGAGAGAAAGAGAAGAGGAAGAAGATGGAAAACAAAGAGAAGGGAGACGTACCTGGACACCAAGAAGCGCAGTTGAAGTCTCAAGAGATCATCATGACTGCTATAAATAGGGATTGATGGGACACGTCTTTACTCGCTACAACTTCCAAGGTGGTAAATCAAAAACCCTAGAAAGGCTGATGGAGGGAACTTTCCAGGGTTTTTGATGGGGTATTGTTGGGCCTCTCCAAAATCTAGCCCAAGAGAACATGGCAAGCCCAAGACAGCCAGCCCGAGTCGTTCGTTAGAAGGGAAAGCCGAAGGAGCAATTAAGTCGTGGTGTAAATATCGGATCAGATAATCAACCAATTCAACGGCTATCCCATTCATGCCGGTGGCGAGATCTCCAGGATACGCCAAACGCTCCACCAGCGGTCCAAATCGAGGAGGAGACTATAAAACAAGAACGAGGCAGAAATAAGGAGATCATCACCAACTACACTCGGAGTCAATCTTTAAGCTCACTTCATTCTTGTCTATCTATTCTATTCAAGTGCTCGTTTGTAATCACAGAGGAATTGTCCGCAATTTTAATCATAATATAACACAACTACTCTCTTGCTTTGACTCTCTTTTCCTTTTACTTCTTGTTTGTGGTTGATAATGCGTTGCACTCACTATTTGGTTAGGATTCCCTCATTTTAGCAGGTAACACGTTCGTGTGATTATTCTGCCCAAAACAATATGCATCAAGCCAATCCCCGTGTCTTCACGTATCCTCGAGTTGCCGTTCAACATTGGTAGGCTGGTGGATTCCCTCTACAAGGACATGGATGTATACACTTATTATGCAAAAGTGTGAAAAACGAAGCTCTTTTGCTCTACTCTGAAGCTTTTGATATATAAATACCTATATATATGATACGACAGGGGACGAGTTGTAGTCTACGGCCTCACGGCCCGTTCGAGAAAGCCGACGACCTGCTCGACTAAAGTATACTTATTAGTATTTTTTTAACTAATGTAAGTCTTTAATAAAGTTTACAGACTCTTTTATGGGTTTTCTTTTCGGTTCTTTCCCATGATACTTTTATTAAACCGATTGTGCAGTTGTTATAAATACTCTTAATTAGGTTATCTAGGAATAATAAGAAAGAATTATTATTTTGCCCTAATTCCCTTCTTTATTCTCTTCTCCTCATCTCCTCTCCCTAGCCGATTGGCTCTTCTTCTTCTGTTCCCTCAATTTCACTCTTGTTCTACAGATATTGATACTAGCACGATAAGTGTTAACGTATCAACTAGCACAACGATCCTAGATGTTGTGGACCGACTGTCCAAATATGCCCATTTTAGCGCTTTGGGCACTAACTATGATGTCGTGAAGGTTGTTTCTTTGTATGTAGTAATCGTCGTCAAACACCATGGCATACGGGCCTCGATTTTGTCGGATCGAGGTACTATCTTTACTAGTACCTTTTGGAAGGAATTACATCGTTTGAGCGGCACCACGTTGTGCCATACATAGTACGACCTATTACCCTCAAACGAACGGCCAAACCGAAGTAAAGAATCGGGGTTTGGAACAATATTTGCGGGCATTCATTCATCGACTATCGCATTGGGCTGCCTTTTAGCCTTGGGCTGAGTTAGCTTTGAATTGTACATACCACGAGGGCCTTAAAATGACACCATTTTAGGCATTATATGGGCAAAAAGCGCCCCTAATTATATGCCCCACGAAACCTTCGAGCCTTAATCCTGTTGCATTGGCTACGGTTCAGGAACGCCAAAAGGTCCTCGAAATTCTTCGCGATAATCTGCGTCGAATGCAGCAGCGCATGACCGCAACTGCCAATGCACACCGTTGGGAGGTCGTGTTCAACTTCGACGATCAAGTGATGTTGAAGCACTACAGAAAGGCAGATTTAGCGAGTGGTCGCTAAATCGCAAAAATAGTCGCTAAATCAATTTAGCTACCATACTGTGGTCATTAAATCTGGTGCTAAAACCTCCATCGCGAACATTAGGAAACACAAGAAGGTGGCGAGCATGTGGTCGCCATACCCTGGAAAAGATCCATCAACCACGTGGTCACCCAACCTTGGCCAGATTTAGTAACCATGTGGTCGCTAGACCTTTTCCAGGGTGTGGCGACCAGACCGGTTGTGGCGACCATCTGGTCACTAATCGCGTAAAATAGACGCACAATCATTATCTTTTACTGAGAGAAAGCGCACGATCGTGCGCTATGAGGTGCATTATATGTGTGAATTTAGCGACCAAGTGGTCGCCAATATTTATCTAATAAAAAATAAAATAATTATAAAATATAATGAAATAATTATTTATATTAATTAAAAATATTTACAAAAAATATTTACAAAGAAACCTAAACTAGCCGGTTCCGCGTCTTCGGCGGATCATTACCGTCAGAACCGGGTTGATGGGACCCAGAAGGTTGCGGGTCGAAGCGTTGTTTCATCCGCTCCATGAACTCCTCCGGCCTCTCCAACCTAGATCGCGTCGACGGTCGCCAAATTATAAATAAAAAAACAACATTAAATAATAAATACGAATATGTAATAGAATGAAATAAGTGCCGGTACTTACAGCGATATCGGCGCACCGCTGGTCGATAAAACATCCGCCCGCCTGCGTGCGCATCTCGATTAGAAGCTCGAGAGGCGTAATTTGGCGACCACGGCGTGCTTGCTACGAAATAAAGTAAAATTGTTAATGACTATTAAATATAAATTGTTATAAGTACAAAAAATATAAATTAACAAAATGTACCATTAAACGCATGGTCTCAAGGTGGGACCTCGAACCGCTGATGTGGTCGGCGGGATTTGCAGTGCAGTTCCTCTTCTAACGCTCACACTTCGCCTTGAACTCGGACGTGTTCCAATACGCCACCCAGAGGTCCCAAGACGTGGACGCAATCCACTCTGGCTTCTTCCCCTTCTTACGCCACTTCCCGACCAAGTCATCGTAACATGTCTTGGCCTGTTTCTTCCACAGGTTCTGGACCGTCTCGTCGTCCATACCGGGCTGGGAGGGGTCCCATCGGAAGTGCATCTAAAGCCGAAAAAAAACTAAAGAACAATATTAGTAAATAAATCCGAAATTTGTAAAACTAAATGTGAATTAAATAAAATTTACCCTCCAAGCGTCAAACCAACGAGTCTTCGAGGCGGCAGTCTCAAAATTGAACTTCGACGCTTTATTGTCGGGTTGGCCGGTGCAAATGTGTGTCGACCACCGCGACACTGGACCCGACCATTGCAAGTTGCGAAATCTCGTAAAACGCGTTAGAACATATTTTTAATAATATACAAATTTAAAATAACAAAAGTGTTGGATTAATGTTAGTTCCTAATACTACAAGCAAGCAATCCAGAGAGAAACAGAGAGCCACGAGCAATACAAGTGAAGACAACCATACAATATTCAAGAAGGAAGTACCAGATCCAATCGATGGGAACAACGTGAAGCTCTCCATCGACTTGGAGTAGAATTCCTGAGCTAAAGGGATCTGCATCAGGGACGCGTCAGGTTCAAGTACTATTGTTAATTATGTTCAATAGACCTAGAATCATGATAGCTTAAGTCGATAGTATTGTTTGAATTCGGAGCTAAAGGTAAGCGTTTATCCACATTTCTTTGACTTAATGCTATCTTAGACCTCCTTTCCTTCTCTTTTTGTCAGGGTGTGAAAGCCTTGTCTATCACATACCGACCAAGTCTTCCCCAAATCAAAAAGTATTTGACTTTTTGGTCCTTTGAGTTCTTATGCAGATGTTATTTTCTATGCCAGTTGTTTTAACCCACTGAATGGCCTCCGCCTCTCGTCTACTAAATACCCTATTTGTGGTAAATAACTCTATATAATCATCTGAGCACTGTTTCAAGTCCATTGTTGGCTTTGAAAACCGTGGAATACCATTCAATGGTGGAAGCTCGCACATTGTCTTTGCACATGGCATTTGATTAGTATGCATCTATGAATATCTACTGTCATATTAGCATCTAACATGGCTGCATAGTAGGATATCCAAATCCACACCAATCACCAATTGTTTGCATTTGAACCGGTTGCATAGTGGGATACCCACTATACCAAATCGAGGCGGCCAGTATTTTTTCCAAATGTGCTTATGGATTGGATACTCAAGATTCGGAATTTTTTTTGTAGAAGCACCAACTTTACTCTGTTTGCTCCTCTTTATTCCGCAAATTGTGAAGCTCAATACATACTTCATTCTCTTCTTGTACACAATACAACAAAGTGAATTAAAGAAGCTTAAGGTTCAATATATGCATTGGCCGTTATGGACCTAATGCATGCATTCTGTTGTAATGGTTGTAGAAACATCGGTCGTAACAACCAAAGGCCATATGGCCTTAATAGCAGGATGCATTTCTAGACTTTGAAAAATGAAAAACAATTATATAAAATATGTAAAGCAGTTTAAAACCGTCATGCTAACTACAATCTTTTTATAAGAAAAAACTATCTTTTTGACCTATCTTTTCTTAAAAAAAAAATACTTGAACTTGCTTAACAAAACATATCCAAGTTGGAAGACGAGTAATAAAAACAAGTATTGTGACAAAAGAGAGATTGATAAAGATAATAGCTATTTCACTGGAAAAATGGTGGAGAACGAGAAAATAAGGTTTAAATCTGGCCTTATTATGAGTGATATCCAAAGATTGCTCTTCTATTCCCATGCACTGCTTGAAATTATCATGATTATCCAGTGGAATGTTGAAGAAGTAGAAGACTGGTGGAAAAAAAGATCAAGTATAAGAATGAAGAAGAAAAGTGAACAACGGAAGAGGGTTATAGGTGAACAACGAATGTAAATGCTGTTAGGTGAGGATACTTGTGAGTTTAATTGTGAGTCGAGGAAAAGACAACCTTGCAACCGTTACGGCTAGAGCCACCACAACCATGGCGCATTCAGCCGTTGGCAACTCTAGCTGTAACGGCCGTAAATTGTATCACTTAAAAAAAAAACACGTGTGCTATAATGAGTGGATTATAAAAGCAAAAATTTGCATACGGTCATGGGAGCAACAGTCTCTACATCTGCGTCGAAAAGCATGTCCTTCCACATTGTACAATCGAGGAAGAAAGTAGTAGCATACTAGCATGGAGTGGTTGTTACGAATCTTACCCCACACGTGGCAATGGGGCGAATGTTGACGATGTGATGTATTTGTACCGAAAAGGCCAAATAGCTGCAATTCTCCGTCGATTATTGTAGCGGGTTCCATGAATTAAGAGATTTTGTAAGATCTGAACACCATGGTTATGAGGGATCTGATTTCATAGAGAGGTAGGAGGAAGAATGGACTTTTAATTTTGTGTGTGTAGGTTGACCCTTGTGATGGGGGTGGAATGCAAAATTATTATATCTTCATTCTCATTCCACTGCAAAACCAAGTATCTGTTGCAAGATTTTTATTTTCATATCTCATCAGAGAAATACAAAAAGCAGCGAAGACTTGTTACATTAAGCCCCGTTTAATTTTGTCTTTGTTAATTTTTGTGATCTATCGACAATGGAACAAAGGGCAAATGCTAAATCGATTGAAAAAAAAAGGCCCAAGTATGAAGACTGAGGTTAAGCAATGCATAATTATTTGAGCACAACAATGTCTGCAGATGGAAGGGTTTTTCAGTATATCATGATGAGGTGGCGACTGAACTCCAAGAAATCGAGGCTGAGGAAGAAGCATATTGGTTTATTATGAGGGCACGATTTAATGAGCTCCGAATTAGGAATAACAACAACAACATTGACCCAGTGAGGTTCTGCTACACCGAAATCTGGAGTGGACAAGATGGGGGTACCTAAGTACCTCTACCCAAGGGAAGGAATACGCCCGAAAGACCGAAGAAAAACTGAAAATTAGCTATGTGACAATAATAACTCAATTTAGTTAAAATGCACCAAAATTGATATAGGACTAAATCCATCTCAAAGGCAGTGTATAAAAGCCAATGAGCATGAGGATGGCCCCAAGAGCACCGAATGAGGAAACTTTTAAGAAATCAAATAATGCCTTCAACAATGCCAAGAAGAGGAACATCATAAAAGTAGAAGGTTAGGTCCTTTTATATATCTAGGATGAGAAAATGCTCTTCAGGTCACCAAAAGTAAACAAAATAACATTATCAAGTCACTGCATTCTTCTGATCAACGAAACTCCATTTTTTCAACCTTGACAGTTGATGACAAAGAAAGAAAAACAGGCTCACACATTGAGACTCATTTCTTAGGCTGATCCTGAATGATGTGTTTGGTCAGAGTGTAGCAGTCAGGGGGACTGATGTTTGTATAGTAGTTCTGGATGGTTTCTGTGATTTCAAACCCAAATTTCTTGTAGAAGTTGATGGCATCATCGTTGTTTGTCTGAACGTGCAAGTAAATCTCAGACACGTTTTGCTTCGAACAAAGATCGATAACATGCGTCAAGAGCTTTGTCCCTGCCCAAATTCCAGAATACATAGACTAACAATTAGCTGAAGCGGGGCAAAAAAGAAATATCCAGCAATTAGAGGTTTTCTAGTAGAGGTACATTTCAGAAATGCAGACTGAGATATGCTATCGTAAATAAGTTGTGACAAACCAGGGAGTTCGAATGGAAATGAGATTCATGCAAAGCTCAGGGACAAACATGTAAAAAGTAGAAAAACGACACTTTTTATGAAACGGATAATTTGAAATACTGCCTTTTTTTCCTTTTGCAAATATTGAAAAAAATAGTGTTGGTTGTGCCCAATGGAACGAATAGTGGCATAAGATGCAAAAGATAAGACGCTGAAAATTCATCAGAAACCAAATTAACAAAATTACTTAGTAGGGCACATGCGAAGCCAATGGACGTTATACGATACTTGACACAAGAAAAAAGAGTAAAGGAACACTTACCAAGACCTAATCCACGGTATGGGGCAAGAACACCTAGTGTCATGATATAAACACGAAGACCACCTTCTTTCTTCTCAAGACGGCATGCAACTGCACCGACGCATATATCGCTGTAGTATGCTAGAAAATAGAAACAAAATCAGGCTTCCACTCCAAATTAAAAAGGCTGTTCCTTTCAGCAACTTGGTATAAGGAATCAAGGTACGGATAACAAGTGTTTTCACCAGAGTCCAATTCATACATTAGAAGTATAATACAGTTAAAAAATAAAATATACTTACAAAACATACAGAAACAAACATATATTAACACCAACAGATCAGTAACGAAACATAATATCACTAAATTCAAATTTAGCACAGATTAGGTAATAAATTAGTGTTGGCAAAGGACTGTCTTTTGGAGTTTGCGGGGTGGGATGTGCTCTCTCCTTTCTTCCTGTATTGTACGCCTACCACAGAACCTCCCCTCCTCTCTCGTTATCATGGTAAGATAAGCCATTGTTAAAAATGGAATATATAATCAAATCATATAAACCTCGTGTAAATAAGGTGTTTTGGGGCCCAAAATGAATTATTGCATTACTTCTAGCAAAACCACCAACTCCATAAAGCACTACATGAAATATTCCCAAATTCTGATGTCTCTCTATCTTTACATGATGCAGACTACTATATTCTATCTCCTCTCTCAGACATTCACAGCGTTCAATATCATTTCCATTCCAGAGGCAGTTCAACACTAATAGACCTCTTCTACCATGATCAACACCAGCAGGATAACATTACATACAGATTTGAGAATGTAATCGACTATGAATGTGCTAGGGAGCAAATAGACCTCAAAATTGAGCCAAGTTAGTGCCACCCAAAAATGGAGAGTTAGACAAATTCAATTCGCTACTTGAACAGAGCCTTATTGCAAGCTACAGCAATTTAAAGTGCCAGGCACAATGATCAGCTCAAATGGCCTGGTTGGAAGTTAGGAGAGGGAATTAGGCAACCTCATAGTGGTTAGTGGCAACATTATCAAGGTATGGGTAATATTAGAGAGCATATGCAAGTGCAGAACTGTGGAAATTGCCAAGGCAATGATACATAATGGAAAGTTTCTAGGTAGACAAGTTCATTTAATACAAAGGAACAAAAGCCTAAAGAAACATATGTTTAAAAGACGATGACCTAAGAGCACGCAATATATAATTCTAAATTAATGATAATGTCTAAAACATACGTATCCAGTCTTGCATACAATGCCCTTTACATGAGCATGTAGAAGTGTACGAGGCAACATTTGAGCCATACACCAAACAATTGGTTGCATCCCGGATCCCAGAGTATTTTACATTCAAATAATAAAAAGTGATACAGAAAACAACACAAAAAAAAAAACAGCATCAAGTCAGAAGTTCAGGAATCCATCTATAAATGTTTCACTTGCAAAAGATGGAAGAAGCTGGCATCACATTAAGGACATTGTCAATATGGCCATAATCTGTTTATCCTCCTCTACAAAAAGGTAAATTTTTGCTTTAAGTGAGCGTCTGGAAAGTTTGCGCCATCAATCGTACTGCGAAAGATAAATATTATAGCTTGGTCCAAACCGGTGAAGTAGGGTGTTTGAATTGTCACTGAAGTAGAGCTGAAGAGCATGAATTTGCCATACTAGTGAAGAAAAATAGAATCATGATTCACAAACATCATCATAATTTCCACCTCTCCGAGTCAAAAATTCATCAAGTTGACAAGGCTGTATTACTAGCGTTGATTTAGAGCCTAGCAGAGGTCACAGATTCATCTAAGTCAGATTTGGCAGCAACGAAGGAGAAAAGTTCAATTTGAACTCTAATTATTCTAGAGTTCGCCATATAATTGGGTCTTGGGCTGTCAAATAATACTTGATATATAGGTCAGCAGCCAAGCAGCTCTTCAAAGTTCATATTGCACCACTAAGCCCTAAAGATGCACAAGTACATAATAATGAAATTAAACCAGAAACACGCTCCAATTTCCCTGGATGATGAAACGTTCAAATTGAACTCGAATCCCTAGTTGTAAACAGGAAGTCTATAAAGCAAGCAAAATCAAAAGCTTTGGAAGGGAAACCTGAAATTCAAAGTTTAAGAACCAAGTCGGGTGAAACAACCAAAGAAAAATGTGGGGATTGAAAAAGGGGATACCTAATTTGGAAAATTCGCCGGAGGCGAGGGCGTCGGCGTAGTATTTGTCGTTGTAGCGGACGGGGAAGAGGGTAACGTTGAGCTTCTTGAGCTGCATTATGTTCTTGTCTCTCAATCCGTCGAGGGATATCGGCACTGGTTTCCCTGCTCCCATCTCTCTTCTCTGACAGGTCATCAAAGCGCAGAACATCAGTTCCACTTAAATTGCACAAACAAAATCAGAGAGGGAGAGAGAGTTACTGGGGATTGTAGTCGGTGGAAGAAAGCGGCTCAGCAGGCGTGAGAGAGAGCGGCGGCGAGAGAAACGGGCCTCTGATTAGACAACACGACTCTGAATTCTGCGCTTGGACGATGAAGTGAAAGGGAAGACAAATAAAACTACGTCGTTTCCCCTAATCTGTCAAATATTAATTTAATTTGTTAAAATTTAATTAAATTATATTTATCTAGTTATATTTATATATTAAATAAAATAATCAATTAATATTAAATTTATTTTTAATAGGATTTTTTAGTTTTTAGATAAGATATGTATAAACTTTTTAAAATAGTCTTGCATTTGCCTGTATCAATTTTTAATAATTACTAGTTATATCCGTCGTGTCATGCACGATTATGATCAGATTAAGTATGAGCATATTTATTTTAATATAATGATACATAAAATCGACCAAAAAAAATATAATGATACATAAAAGATAAAAAGTTTATACTCACATATAGAGCTGTCAAAAGCTGACCCGACCCGAAAAACCGACCCGAACTGCCCGAAAAATTTAGGGTCAAGACCCGAAAATTTGAACCCGAAACCCAAAATAAACCGAACCCGATAGACCCGAAACCCGCTGGGTTCAAACCCGAAAATACCGTTGGGTACCCAATTTGTTTTATTTTAAGAATATATAATATATTTTGAAAATTATAATATATTTTATGATTAAAATATATAAAAATAATAGATTTATTATTAAATATCATTTTTTAAATAAAAAATATTTTAATAATTGTAAAAAAATCAATTTTCTTGACCTGTTAGGTCGACCCGACCCGCTCGACAACCCGCAATGACCTGACCCGATTTAACCGGTGACCCGTTACGATCCGAACCCGACTCAACCCGAACCTGAAATAACCGAACCCGAACCCGACCTGACCGACCCGTTTGACACCTCTACTCACATACGATAGTTTTTTTTTTAGAATCAAATAAATTTTGAATTCTTACAATTTTTATAAATAAATAGAGAAAAATTATTTGAAAAAGATAAAGTAAAATAAATATAATTTGAAATTTTCAAAATAAAGTTGGGCCAAAGTCAATGTGGTGGCTCGAAAAGATACAATTTTAATATATGATTATAGACATATTTTTTTAACCAAAATTTAATTTTAAAAAAATCTTTTACATCATAAATGGATAAAAGGACATAGATAATGTAATTTTTATCATATTGTAATTTTTTTATCATAATTTAATTTAAGAAATTTTTTATAGAAATAGATATCCTTACTATTATAAAAAAAATCCAATAAACGGGCTAAAATTCGTAAAAAAACATTGTAGATAAAAAGCCTCGGGTTTTGTGCCACGCTTATTCAGTACGCCTCCCCAAACTGGTTTCCTCTCTTTTGCTTCCTCTTTCTGCGCTTCTCATTGTCATCTGTTTTACCTTCTTCTTCTCTCTTGCGTGCCCTCTTCCTCACACCCTCTCTCTTTTTTTCTTGCCGTAGAGAGAAATCAGAGAATGAACATGTAACACCCCCTTTACTTACCCTGGAAGTATTATCGCCAGTAACCCCAATTAGGACTAAACCAGAGTTACCCAAGGCTTTAACCTGACAAAACTTACTAGAACAAGGTAAATAAAACCATTTAAAACCTAACAAAATTAAGTAAAACTTTACAGCGGAAAAGAGAATAAAAGGTCTTATACAAGCCTTAACTTAAAAAGAATTAGTAAATAAATAGAACAACCTTCTATTTAAACAAAGTCTTTATCAAGTCTTCCTTAAGTTCTTATTTTTGAAACTCAGCTTCGTTTTCAAGTAGTTCAACCATGATCTTCACTCAAGTATAGCTTATGGAAACCTTTCTTCAACTTCTGCAGCTTCAAACCTCTGAATCCGCCTCTTGAATCAACGTCCAAGAAGAACGTGATGTGTCGTATACCAACGGTGGACACCAGCCGACCATACAAAAGAAAAGAAGATGGACGGGTTAGTCTAATGAAAGACTAAGCAAGTGGAGAAACTACCTTGGTTCTTATGATTGTAATTAAACATATTGGCATCAAAATTCGAATAGACTCGGATTATGATCCAACAGTTAGTAGTCTTATAGAGAATAAGAAGGAGACTTGCATAAACAAGAGAGAGAACACCACAGCTTGTGGTTCCTTTAAGAAGCATAAACAATTTTTGGGAACTCATATTAATCACATAACATCTTGAAAAGTCTCCATCGACTAATCAGATTGACTTAATCAAAGTTTGATTAAGAATCATTCATAACCGGGAGCAAGAATGGTTATCGAATAGACTAACCATCCGGGTACATTAATGTGCCTAACGCACTTATCTTATATTACTTTCAAAACTTTTTACAAACATGTTGGTAACTTTTAATCGACTGAAACCGACGAGAATCCACATATACATGTGACGTCAAGATGAGAAGGATTATTTCATCCATGATCATTAACGAACAACTAGTACCAATTGCTCCTAGCTAGAGTGCATAAACACCTCCTTTAGCGTTGAGCGAGGCATGAGTCATGACCCGAATATTGGGATATGATAGCGAACTAAACCTCCCAATATAGACTGTGTTATAAAGAGGTCATCGGAGACTCGGCTCCTACCCCTGAAAAACTAACTTACTTCACAATAATGTCTCAGCATGAGACAACATACAAGGTCACACATAACGGACCTAAATCCAGTTCTATCGCGAAACTGAATAAATAGCATGGTCATTATTTCTAAATATAACGACCTATCATATTTTATTAAGTACACAAGTTGTTCCCAATACAAATATTAAATGCGATTCAATTCCTCATTTAATAACAATAATGCAAGAGAGAACCGTCCACTTGCCTTAGAAGTCGTGCTCAACGTCCTTAACAATTCTACCAGTAATCTTTATCACCCTTCTGCCAAATATAACAAAAGGATTTCTCAACAACGAGCGACACTTCTTAGTTGTATACTCAAATTCTACAACTTCCTAATCGATAAACGATTTAATTTCCGAATATCGATATATAATAAGTCCTTAGTTATCATGCTTTAAGGAGTCATCTTGGCAAAATTATAACTAATTATCCGCTTCACTTTTGAAACAATTTTCTAAATAAAAATTGTTCATTAGTAACGGTTCTTAAAGGTGACCAAATCTCGGATCAAACGAATTAACTTGGCAAAATTATAACTAATTATCCGCTTCACTTTTGAAACAATTTTCTAAATAAAAATTGTTCATTAGTAACGGTTCTTAAAGGTGACCAAATCTCGAGTAATTATCCGAAGTCCTTTACTTGTCAATCGGTATCAAAACTTGTATTCGCTATAACTGAAGATCCTGACGTCCGTTTCTCGAGCGGTTTGAACCTGTGGGACCGTATCAACGTCAAGATTATAAAAACCATAAATTTAATTAGCAAAGCGGAACCGAAAGGTCCTTACGGTGGCTCCGCAACCAACCCGCTAATTAATTTCGATCGTAATTACCTTCACTTGAGCCCATGGCTCGTTCGGTTCGTTAGTGGCTCGATCCCCGAGCCCAAGGGTGGCTGGGTGTTTCCTGGTGGTAGCCCTCGCCGTGGGTGGTGGTCGGAGGGACTGGTGGTGTCGGCAACGACGTATGGCGAGGCAAAGACACGCCGGTGGTAACGAATTCTTCTCCCGCGTCTGTCGTTCCATCCTCGTTGGTTTCCTGTTGTACATGGGGGAAGAGGTGGCTGAGCAAGAAGAAGAAGAAAAGGTGGAGGAGAAGGTGGTGGACGGGCAGAGAAGATTGTCGGCGGTGATGGAGCCTTTCTCCCAAGTTTGTCGTCGTCCTAATCCTTCTTGCCTCCCCTCTGTTTTCAATTTACAACAAAGTTCGAGCCTTAATTGTATCTCTCTGGTTCCTTCCTTACTTAACGAGGTAGAGAAGAGACGGTTTAAAAACAAAACCCGTCTCGGAACGGAACTCGCGTTAAAGCGGTAAAATTATGTACCTCGGGTGGAAAAACTTACTAAACGAAAAATGTCCCGTAAATTATGTAGACCAATAAAATCAATTTTCCATGATTTTATCACGCTACCTTCAATTTTTAAGGCTTCCGTTTCGTATTTTAAATCCTTTACAGTACATAATTAAAAAGACGGCTTATCCAATAAATATTCTTTTTCCAGTGAAAAATCCTAGAATTCACACCGATCCATAAAATCATTTCTTTATGATTTTAGGATATCACCAACAATTTTCTAGGATTTAATTTCCGTCAAAAATATTGGATTAAGCGTTAAAACGGACAAAAAGGTTAAAAGGATATCCGAGAAAAATTCAAAAATATCCTTAAAAACTACAGTTATTACATTAGTACCCCCTTAAAAATGGTTTCGTCCTAGAAACCAAGGAGAACACGGATCATAAAGAAAGATAGTACAAGCACATACACACAACCACTACAAACCTATACAGAAGTTTGTAGTACCCCCTTAAAAAAACATGTTGTTACTTCTGCACCAGGCACAAAACAACCATTGCTTAGTTACCAAACTCCTTCTTTACAATGTTCATTAACTTTGGGAAATGGCTCAGCATTTCCTGTCTAGTTTATCAAGTCTTTCCTTCACCTCCATTTTTAGACTAAGGTAACCTAACCAAAGGTATCTTTCTTATTCACGATTCAACCTGACCTTTGTTCATGGGTGTCATTTGGTTGAATATCCATCTTATTATTGTTGAGTACAAGAAATATATTGGACACATACTATCAAAGATAACATTACGGATAGAATGCACTGGAGGTGGCAACGCTAACTATTAAGTAAGCTTACCAGTTCTTTCCAGTATCTTGAAAGATCCAACATAGCGAGCATTTACGTTGTCTCGCTTTCCCCAGCAGAATACGCCTTTCAAGGCGGATACTAGAACAAAAACGTCGTTCTTTATAATGAACTTAACATGCTCTCGCTTTAAAACAACACACGATTGTTGTTGCTTTTGAGCAGTTAGCACCCTTGATCGTGTTAGTGCGACATCAGTTGTTGTTCTCTTGGCCAAATCTGGCCCATGAAGAACCTTGTCGGCATTGTTATTCCAACAAATTGACAACCAACACTTCCGGCCTTATAAAGCCTTAAAAGAGTCATTTCTTTATCGTGTGATCAAAATTCTTGTATGTGAAATCACTCAAACTCAAGCTAACATTCAGTTCACTCCATAAAGCTTGTTGTCACTCCCTTCAAAACTTTGGCATGAACCATCCATCTCAATCAGAGCTAATAGTCTTTGGAGTTTTATGAAGATGAAATACTTCATACATGAACACCTCAGCTAACTTCTATACTCTTTAAGTCATCTTAATTGCATTAAAATGAACACTCTAGGTGAGTTTATTAACAACCTCCATATTACATCCTTCTTACATCCTTCTTTCATTAAGTCTTGAACGACTAATGACAAGAACCCATTGTAACATCTTTCTACTTCCATTCTGAAACAGGAAGAGACTATAACATTCCATCTGGTCTTCTATGCTCAATCAGGACTTCCAAACATACCAAAGATGTCAAAACGAACTTGGTGACATTTCGCTTCATGTCAGTCCATCAAAAGTTTTATCTTAAATCCTTATACATTTACTTGTTCCAAGATGAACTAATTAAGCAAATAAATATGCTTCCTTTGAAATAAGCTTTCAAAGCTCATCAACAACAGATACTCATGAACAGTTTTGAAACCAAGCAATCCATAATCTTGAATAACAAATTTTGGTGTCTTACCTTCTTGATCTTCTCCATTGATCTTAAACAATATTACTTTTCCCATACTACTTTTCTTTGATTTGGTCAACAAATTCTGAATAAAATCCTAGGGTATTCACACAACCTTGTTGTCATCCAAACTAAACCTTTAGTCCTTCTCAAATTATTTTCTTTACAAGGATTACTTAGAATCCTTACTCAATTTCCTTTCTTGGGATAAAATCTCAGTATTACCTTAACTAGGAATATGAGATTTATCGAACACATGACAAGATAATAACCTATGTTGTCAATCCGTTACATCCTTTTCTCAACAAAACTCAGCTTGGGCATACTGACATTCAAAAGTAGTTATCTCTCTCAACTACTTCAAACTACACTCTTACGCATTACTATACCAACATATTGGACAATAATACCTTTAGTCCAATAATTTCTTACAAAATTGTCTCCATTGACAATTTTCAGTCTTTTTCATCAAAGAATTGTTTAGACTTCACTTAACATTTTGACTTATTGAGCAACCTAACTCTTAGGATTAAAAACATATCCTCACGTGTCCACTCTCTATATCCAACAACTTATCAGGCTGTGATTGAATATTAATACTAATTTACATATCCAAACTCCAGGCCCATTGGAGTTCTGCTTAAAGTCCTCACTTGACTATCTTATCTCAAAGAGATTTAGGTTTTCAAGACAACATGAAAACAAATAACAACTAATGGAGAAACTACTAGTACATCCTTTATTCCAAAGAAAGGATTACTACAATATCATTCCTTAGAAAGGGTTCCATCCCAGGAGTCCATATCAACTTACTTTCAAGGACAATTCCGCTAAAAAGGCAATGACTTTCTTAGGTCATGACGTCAACCAAGATGAACTACTAGCAAACTGCTTAGAGAATTCCAATAATCGTTGACTGAAAACAATCCCAAACTTTTAGAGAAGTACGAAGTTACTCCATGCTCTTCAGAGACCAACACAGATTTGTAAAGAATCTTACTGATGTCGCACTTTTTTAGTCGGGTTTTATGGGTAGTTTTCTAGCAAGTATTGAGTATTTTTCTAAGTTTATTGTGTTGTCTTGAGTCATTTGTGTAGGTTTTCATATTATCTTAAGATATGGAGTCTACATGAGTTTGTTTGATGTTTTGTAGGTATTTGGAGCGTTGAGGAGGAGATGTCTCGGTCTTTCAAGCTTTTTAGGAGGTGGTGTTAAAGCGGTCTTGTGGTGATGTTGATAGGAGAGTGAGAGTCGGTGCAATTGAGGATTCCAAGATGAAGATTTCAAAATCAAGGTGCTTTTGAAGGAGCTAAAGGAAGTCTTAGAAGGCCAAGAACGATTAAGGAAGGAACATTGAAGAAGAACCAAGCTTTGGAGCAAGTTTTGAGCAAAGAAATGAAGAAACCAAGTGTTGCCTATGGTCGGAGACGACCCACACTAGGTCGGTGACGACCACCTCCGTGTGTAGCGAGATTAATACTTGCGCCTTAAGTTAGGTTTAGTAAATGTTTTATTTATGGGCCTTTTTAAGATAGAATTTAGTTTCCATATAGAGATTATTTCTACCACTATATAAGGATCTCTAGGGTTTTATTTTAAAGGGGGGGGGGGACGCATGATATTCTAGGGGACGTTATTTTGTGGAGAACGGAACAAGTTGCAAGTGGTTTTTCTAGGTTATCTTATTCCAAGCTCTTGGACAATTTTTAGAGAGACTTGGAGGTTCGTTTGAGATTTGTAAGTTTTCTTTTTAATTGAAGTTTGTTTGGATTTGGATTATGTCTTCTCTTTTGATTATGATTGCTGATTGTGCCATGGATCGTGAGTAGTCTATTTTCTAGGGTTGGGGTGAAACCCGACGACTTGTGCATGATTAAAGCATGAATCTTTGATTAAACAATCTCTTTTAAATCTCTATCCTTTATCCACTTGTTTGCTATCAATTCCTTGATGAAAGTTGAGGCATGTTCATGTTCGTGATTTAATTGAAGGATTGAATTGTGAATTTGGATAATACTTGGTTGAAAACGAAAGTTAAAACCTTTAGAAAACAAGTAGGGTTGCAAGCTTAGATCTTCATGAAAGTTGGGATTTTTACTTGATTACTTATGACGAAAGTCATTTATGAGATTGTTATGTGATGATTTTGATTCATGTTTGCATGCGTAGCTTATTGTGGTGAATCCTTTGCTCTAGATCTCTTTTAATTTGATTTTTCAAAGTCTATTCGTTACCCGGTTAGGTCGGTTACGACCCTCTTCTAGGTCGGGCCGAGCTCTTGTTTGTCCAGATTTTTGTTGTGTTTGTGTCGCGTAGTTGGTCGGTTACGACCTGTTGTGGGTCGGTGTCGAGCGTCTGCTTGTGTGTTTTGCTTTGTTTTGTTTTCTTTTGTTAGGATTAATAGCTAGACGTAGATTCCTCTAATTCCCGTGGACGAACCTGACCTCCCTGTACTCAGCGGGGTCTTGATTATAAATTTATTTGTTGTCAAGAAACCCTTTCAACACTTACCAAATTTTCTTACTTATAATCGAACTGTTTTAGGAAGTTTGACCATACTCCTTAAATGGTATAGGATACCAAGGATGTACTAACTCAAAAGAGTTTTACAAGATACTAGATATAGAAATTGCTATAATGCAAAAAAAAGCTTGCATCTTTTCATCTCAACCAACTAGACTTGCAAAACTCATATAATTGCAAAACTTATATGTTTGCCAAATCATACTAGAAACCATTCTGCAGAAACCCAAGATAATCACGTATCCCTTAGATGACCAACACACTATATAAAAATAGTCTTAAAGTCTGGCTCAAACACTTTACATGGAAGGAAATGCTTACTTCTAAAAATTTTATCCAGACAGTACTGCACATTACTCAAATTATAACAATTATTTGCAATTCCTACAAATTCTTTATTCTATCTAAAACCCAAGGAATTATGTGATCTTATTCCACCATGTGATCAGGATGGGAAATAAAATTAAACACAATCTTTTAATGCATTCTCACAAGAATAAGACATGTAATCTTGCCTTACCATGTGATCAAGATGGAAGACAAATTACATTCTTACTCACCACTATGAGAACCATAAAAACACTTACTCTCAAATCGTTTTAACCACTAACATTGCCTTAAAAATTTATATCTGAATTTTTTTCAAAATCAAAGATGAGTCATAGAGGAGCAAAGACAAACTAATTCATTTCTAGACATATCACTTCCCTTTTGAAGTATAACACTTCTTTTCTTCTTCAAGGTAGTTCCTGGTGACGTACCTTGACCTTTTCTCACTTCCAATACACTATAATACTTTTCCGTACTCCATAATATGAAGTAATCCTCATTTGATACGACTTGGTCAGAACTCATCTTAACTTTACAAGTTCCAATAAAAAATTGATTACTTGAATTCATTTACTTGCAATCCTTACTAAAGGAAAGATTTCAACATCTTTATACTTATAACATAGATTCTTCTTAGATCATTCTCGATTTGTATATCATCTTGACATACTGCATCTAAGATGAGGTATTAATGATTCCCCACTAGAATTCAAAGCTTGGGTTCATCTATTCTCCAAAACTATAGATCTTCTGGAGCTTACTTGTCATCTCAACTTCTATATTCAAAGGTACACAAACTTACCCTGTAACAAGTCCCAAGGTATTTACTACCCTTTTATCCTTACATAAGGAAATTCTTCCAATTTCCAATTCCTTATCACATATAAAAGCACATGGCTCCACATAACCTTTTGAGATCCTTCCAAATTCTACCTTGGTTAAACAAACTAGACTTCTCCATCATTCTTGTCTTCTTACTTAACCATAAGGAGAAGACATATACCTTTTTATTAGCTCAAGTTCAAACCACATTGCAAAGGAAGAACTTGTGGTTAGGAGACTTGCCGACAACTTAACAGTTTCACCAGTACTACCTTAGGCATCAGATTTGACAGATATAAAACCTTCAAAACCCAAACACAATTGAAATTATTTTTCAGCGATAAGGTCTAAGCCTTATTGACCACAATATTGAATGATTGATATTTTTCTCCCAACTACTTGAAATATCAAAGACAAATATGCTAAGATCATTCTTTGATTGATCTTCTCAAAATTGAACTTTATCATTTTCATCTTTAAAGAAACATAAGTCAATACCATTGGCAAATTAGAACATCTCAATGTTGATTCCCTTACTAGTCCATTATAGACCTCAAGTCTTTTCTCATTATTCCGAGTTGGGTATCATACAACGTAACTCCAATAACGTTGTCACATAGGTTAGTCATCTGGATATCAACAACTCATGTAATCAATTAACACTTGTGCCAAGTAGTTAATTGAACATAAACACATTACTGATGAACTTTTACCTATTCAATCCATTTTAACCAATTAACCTTATTCACAACAACCATGATAATTAACCACTTGTTCACAACTTAAACTGAACCAACATTCTTCCTTCCTTTCTTATTATAATCATAAGAAACTCCCATTCCATTTAGGATTCTCAATCCTCTTAACTCAAAGGATATCAATATATATGAAAATCCGAGTTTGAACACTATCAGGTTAAAAATTGAATTGTATTTTCCAATAGATTAACAATTCAATTGATCCAACATTTGAGCACTTCAAAGCTCTTTAACTTCCAACTGAGCGAAGAAAAGTACAGAATATCAATGATTCTATACTATAGAGTCACAAACATAGTTGTTGAAGAAAGTTTTCAAAGACAATCCTTTTCTTTTTAGGATTCTTTTACATCCCTTCATGATCCATACTGATCTTTTTAGAATCACTCAAGGCTCATAAGATTCTCCAAATCTTAACATTGAGATGTAGAGGTTCCAACTCATTCCTTCTATTGAAAATCGAATTTCAACAAAATTCAGAAATTCCTATAAAAATATTCTCATGAAAACTCTTACTTTTATGACTTTGATGTCAAAGAAACTCACTTTAAAATTTTCTTTTTAAAGAACCTTTGAACTTTCACATTTCAAGAAAAGGAATTAACAATTGCTTACACATAACTTTGAATCATGAACTTTCTAACAAAAAATCTTAACTTGATATCTTCCATCATACGAGCTTAAAATAGGAAACCTTCAAACTAGAAAGTCTTTATACAGTACAATACTTAACTTCAAATTCTCACAAGAAGTTTCCTAATATGGAAGAAACGACAAGGGTACACCCAATTCAGACTCTCAAGAGAGAATAGGAATTTATTGAGAACTTGGTCAAGAACCGAGTCAACTTTAGGAATCTTCACCTAATCTTACTTTGGATCCTTCTCAGAATCCATTCCCATCTCCAGGGAATCAAATGTCCACTATAGGACCTTTTTCACATAAACCATTACAAACTTGTTACCTCGTGTTCTCCAATTCTCTTTCCTCCTTCTATCTCTTCACAAGTCTGGCTTCCGATCTTAACCACTTTCCATAAATGGTTCTAAGATAACATCCATATAGAATTCTCCATAATTCTATATAGAAGATGAAAGTCTTAAGCAAGACTTAGGAACTTTTAGCTCTGATACCACTTCTGTAACACCCCCTTTACTTACCCTGGAGGTATTACCGCCAGTAACCCCAATTAGGACTAAACCAGAGTTACCCAAGGCTTTAACCTGACAGAACTTACTAGAACAAGGTAAATAAAACCATTTAAAACCTAAAAAAATTAAGTAAAACTTTACAGTGGAAAAGAGAATAAAAGGTCTTATACAAGCCTTAACTTAAAAAGAATTTAGTAAATAAATAGAACAACCTTCTATTTAAACAAACTCTTTATCAAGTCTTCCTTAAGTTCTTATTTTTGAAACTCAGCTTCGCTTTGAAGTAGTTCAACCATGATCTTCACTCAAGTATAGCTTTTGGAAACCTTTCTTCAACTTCTGGAGCTTCAAACCTCTGAATCCGCCTCTTGAATCAACTTCCAAGAAGAACCTGATGTGTTGTATACCAACGGTGGACACCGGCCGACCATACAAAAGAAAAGAAGATGGACGGGTTAGTCTAATGAAAGACTAAGCAAGTGGAGAAACTACCTTGGTTCTTATGATTGTAACTAAACATATTGGCATCAAAATCCGAATAGACTCATATTATGATCCAACAGTTAGCATTCTTATAGAGAATAAGAAGGAGCCTTGCATAAACAAGAGAGAGAACATCACAGCTTGTGGTTCCTTTAAGAAGCATAAACAATTGTTGGGAACTCATATTAATCACATAACTTCTTGAAAAGTCTCCATCGACTAATCAGATTGACTTAATCAAAGTTTGATTAAGAATCATTCATAACCGGGAGTAAGAATGGTTATCGAATAGACTAACCATCCGGGTACATTAATGTGCCTAACGCACTTATCCTATATTACTTTCAAAACTTTTTACAAACATGTTGGTAACTTTTAATCGACTGAAACCGCCGAGAATCCACATGTACATGTGACGTCAAGATGAGAGGGATTATTTCATCCATGATCATTGACGAACAACTAGTACCAATTGCACTTAGCTAGAGTGCATAAACACCTCCTTTAGCGTTGAGCGAAGCATGAGTCATGACCCGAATATTGGGATATGATAGCGAACTAAACCTCCCAATATAGACTGTGTTATAAAGAGGTCATCGGAGACTCGACTCCTACCCTTGAAAAACTAACTTACTTCACAATAATGTCTCAGCATGAGACAACATACAAGGTCACACATAACAGACCTAAATCTAGTTCTATCGCGAAACTAAATAAATAGCATGGTCATTATTTCTAAATATAACGACCTATCATATTTTATTAAGCACACAAGTTGTTCCCAACACAAATATTAAATGCGATTCAATTCCTCATTTAATAACAATAATGCAAGAGAGAACCGTCCACTTGCCTTAGAAGCCGTGCTCAACGTCCTTAACAATTCCAACAGTAATCTTTATCACCCTTCTGCCAAATATAACAAAAGGATTTCTCAACAACGAGCTCACGGAAACACTTCTTAGTTGTATACTCAAATTCTACAACTTCCTAATCGATAAACGATTTAATTTCCGAATATCGATATATAATAAATCCTTAGTTATCATGCTTTAAGGAGCCATCTTGGAGAAATTATAACTAATTATCCGCTTCACTTTTGAAACATTTTTCTAAATAAAAATTGTTCATTAGTAACGGTTCTTAAAGGTGACCAAATCTCGGATCAAACGGATTAACAACGAATCCCGAGTAATTATCCGAAGTCCTTTACCTGTCAATCGGTATAAAAACCATAAATTTAATTAGCAAAGCGGAACCGAAAGGTCCTTACGGTGGCTCCGCAACCAACCCGCTAATTAATTTCGATCGTAATTACCTTCACTTGAGCCCATGGCTCGTTCGGTTCGTTAGTGGCTCGATCCCCGAGACCAAGGGTGGTTGGGTGTTTCCCGGTGGTAGCCCTTGCGGTGGGTGGTGGTCGGAGGGACTGGTGGTCGCCGGCGACGACGTATGGCGAGGAAAAGACACGCCGGTGGTAACGAATTCTTCTCCTGCATCCGTCGTTCCGTCCTCGCTGGTTTCCTGCTGTACATGGGGGAAGAGGTGGCTGAGCAAGAAGAAGAAAAGGTGGAAGAGAAGGTGGTGGACGGGCAGAGAAGATTGCCGGCGGTGATGGAGTCTTTCTCCCAAGTTTGTCGTCGTCCTTATCCTTCTCCCCTCCCCTCTGTTTTCAATTTACAACAAAGTTCGAGCCTTAACCTTATCTCTCTGGTTCCTTCCTTACTTAACGAGGTAGAGAAGAGGCAGTTTAAAAACAAAAACCGTCTTGAAACGGGACTCGCGTTAAAGCGGTAAAATTATGTACCTTGGGTGGAAAAACTTACTGAACGAAAAATGTCCCGTAAGTTATGTAGACCAATAAAATCAATTTTCCATGATTTTATCATGCTACCTTTAATTTTTAAGGCTTCCGTTTCGTATTTTAAATCCTTTACAGTACATAATTAAAAAGACGGCTTATCCAATAAATATTCTTTTTCCACTGAAAAATCCTAGAATTTACACCGATCCATAAAATCATTTCTTTATGATTTTAGGATATCACCAACAATTTTCTAGGATTTAATTTCTGACAAAAATATTGGATTAAGCGTTAAAACGGACAAAAAGGTTAAAAGGATATCCGAGAAAAATTCAAAAATATCCTTAAAAACCACAGTTATTACAAAACAAAGCCGCAGAGGGCGGTGGAATAAAGGTGGTTGGCGTCGGCTGCTCAGTCCTTCTCCAAGAGGGTCAAGGTGATTCTTTTCTGTAGAGATAGACATGGATGGACTGGCCCGACTTAAATTTTCCTTCTTCGTTCTTCACTCATCAAAGGTTAGGCCATTTTTTTGTGAATTTGAAATAGCAATAGGGAATTTTAAGCCAAATCATAAAGGTGAGAGGAGGGAGATCTCTTTTTGCGGCTAGGGTTGTAACACCCCTATTTTTACAACATTGGGTATTACCGCCAGTGGCCTCGGATTTTACCATCCAAGGTCACCCAAGGCTTTTAGAATGATATAGAACAATAAAATGCGGAATTTAAACATACTCATGTAAATAAAAGATGCTCCTGAAGAAGACTTTGTTCTTACAACCCAAATCACGTCATTAAAACTTTGTTCGGAAATTACAATTCATAAAAGCAACTGTCTTTAAAACATAATGAAAATAAACTAAAAGGAGATTCGATTACATCTTGAAACTTCTTGCCCTTCCTTTGCTCTTCACCTTACGCCTTGTGATTAGTCCTAGGTTTTGACATAATTCGCGAGGGGCGATAATATGCCAGGCAAACATGCGGAAAAGAAATATTATTCTAAGAGACTAAACAAGTGGGAATGGAAACTTCCCAAGGGTAATTCGGTAATTTGAGTAATGGCGAGTAAGATAACAACGGGTTGTGTTTTACGATAAGGTTTATTTATGTGGGGTTTAACGGTACGAGGGAGAGCGTATCTTTAAGCGAAGATAGCTCGTTAATCGAGAGAAGAACTACGAGATTGTAGACTTCTTTTAGAATTGAGATTATGTTGGGAACGTTATTAATTTATACAAGTTAAAAACCTCTCGCGCCCTGAGCGGACTGAGAGCCGGATCGATCATTTGAGACCGGTCCGGTTTTGGTATCTTAAGTGTGCCTTAGGCACTTATCTTATGGTGTCGAAAAGTATTCGATTTCATTAATGATTCTTTTAAAAGGATGGGGGCTAGGATGGCCCGATCCACCAAGGGGAAACCCAGTTTCCCGGCACTTAGCCAGAGTGCGCTCATCCCTCCTTCCAATCAGAGCGGATAGGATCATGATCCTGAAAGTCGTACTTCAAACACGTAGGCACTTACGACTTAGTAAGATTATATAGAGGCGTCGGTTATTCCGCGCCCCTTACTAGTTCGTTTGACGTGATCTCTGAATGAGATCATAACAACCAAGGTCACACCCATACTAGCATAAATAGTCCTATCAAACGATAATAACGAACTATACTAACAATGGTCATTATATCTAACAATCGATATTTCCTAGGTTTATTTGTTACTTAGCACACAAGTTGTTCCCAACGTTGAGAATTTCACGAAACGATAAAAGGTCACAAGGGGGAATTTCCACTTGCCTTAGTTCTGACGATGACGGATTTAGTGATAAGACGGAGGTGTGGTTCGTAACCTCGAATGAGAATCCCGACCTATCGACACGGAATTCATGAACGGTTCTTAAATACGAATTCTTTCAAGGTTCGGATTTCTCACATGTACTTAGTATAAAAATGGAATTCTAAATTATTATGATAATAATTTAGGTGGCTAAATTAAAATAATAATTTTCCTTTATTATTATTTTAATTTCATAATATCCTTTTATTCCTTTAAAACAAAACTCATTGATTATTCAAAATAGTTTCTTTATTCTCCACCATATAACAATGTTATTTAAAGTCATTTCTTCTACAAGGAATATTTTATCAACGATGCATTCTTAATAAACTCTTATTTAACTATAGGAATCACATTAAAAAAATAGAGATAGGATAATACTAGGTTATTTCTTAGTAACTTTCCATAAATAGAAATTCCTATTTACTATATAAGGTAAGCTTTCTAAAACTATCATAATATAAAATAAATATTCTTATTTATTTTATTTCGAAATTTCTTCCCATAATTTATCTATAGTTATATGATCATGGTATAAAATATTTAATCTTCTCCTTATAGTATATTTTTATGATATTCTAAGCCTCAAAATAATATTTTCCTATATTTTACAATATCTTTCTAGGTGAGATATTTTTATATACTTAGCAATATAAGGTTACAATTTATCTTGTAATTATTTTATTGTCATAATTCTTGTACTTGCAATAAAGGTTTATGCCATATAGAAAATTCTTTACACTTAGAATTAAATGAAACTAATATTATATTAAATTATTAATATAAATAACATTGCTCTACTTAATTTCATAAAATTTTGATATCATCTACTCTTTAGAGCTTAGTACCATTTTACTTGGAAAAATCATATATTTTTATAAGGGTTATATTTAACATTGAGATAAATTCATAGGCTACTAAATTCATGAAAATACTTTTATAAGGTCTTCTTAGAATTTATTTAAATAATAATGTCTTTACTACTCATATCATAATATAATAATTTAACCATAGTTTATTTAATGGATTTATTCCCTTCTTCCAACTAGCAATATTTACATAACATTTTTATAAGTCTTAAAAATTTTGCAAAATAATTCTATTTAGTCTTCTTAATATTACTAGCACATTTTAATAACATAAATAAAATAATATAAAATAAAAATAGGGTTATAAGATTATACTGTTGTTTGCCTGTGTTACAGAACACAGGAGAAGAGGAGGCAGGGAGGGTCGGCGGTGAGGGGCGACACCGGGGGAGGCTCCGACGAGCAGGGGCGGCGCACTGGAGGGGGCGGCGGCCGTCGGTGGAGGCGCCGGTGGTCAGGTGTGGTGGCCGGCGGTCCAAAGGAGGGAAAAGAGGAGCTCTTTGGTGGGATTTTTGAAGGAGGACTCAAGCTTGAGGGGTTGGTTTTTGGGGGATTTGAGAGCAAATTTGTAATGAGAAGAAGAAGGAATGAGAGGTGTGAGTTCCATGGCTGATTTGATGCCCCTTTTATAGGCCAAGAGACGGAGCTTGAGATCCATGGCCATGGGGGAGGGCCAATGGATGAAGAGGTGGAAGAATGGTGATTGGGGAGGGTGGTTGGATGGTGATGCAAGCTTGGTGATGTAAGCTTGATGATGTCATGGGGCTAGAGTTGTAGAGTATGAAGGGAAGAAGAGCATGCAATGGCTCCTTTTGTTTTAACGTCAGTTGCATCAGACAAAGTCTGACTACTTTTTGAAGAAGAAGAAGAAGAAGAAGGTTTATTATAAAAAAGGGTGGGTAAAAGTGTAAGCAATTGCAAATGGTCTTGCGGATTAAGGAGGTTGGGCGTGTGAGTGTAATGCAAGAGGTCTCGGGTTCAAGTCCCGGCTCTTGCATTCTTTTTGTTAGATTTTTAAAGGGATTTTTATGCCTTAATGTAATACCTTTTTATTTAAATAAAATCAAGCTTTTATAAGGTATTATTTTTACTTGATGCCTCTTTATTTATTCAAAACTCCTACAATATTATATTAGAATTTTCTTGAATTGAATTTACTAGAAAATTCTCTTTTAAAAGAGAAAGTAGAGGTTATTACGATATATTAATATTCTCTCTTTATTTTGAGAAAAGTATTTATAAAAATTAAATATTATATTATTTTTGGTTTAAAAACCTTGGAATATTGCGGATATTACAATAGTACCCCCTTAAATTAGTTTCGTCCCCGAAACTAGAGAAAAGTAGGGCGGTACTGGAATGTAGAGACAGAAGCAATTACAAAACTCATGACTTGTGAGGATGCTACGGGGTCTAGTACCCCCTTAAAAAGATCATACTAGTGATGCTTAGGAAGACATTAACTCGGGAAAACGTCTCTGCATATCTTGCTCGGTTTCCCAGGTTTCCCAAGTTGTACACGGACTAAAGGTACTTCTTTGTTGCGCAATTGCTTAACTCGGTACTCTACAATCTTGAGTGGTTTCTCCTCATAGGTGCCATCCGACTGGATTTCGACGTCGTCGAAGTTGATTACATGTGATTCGTCGGGCACATACTTCCTTAGGAGTGACACGTGGAACACATTGTGAACGGGGTGAGCTGACGGTGGTAAGGCAACCCGATAAGCTAGGTTGCCAACCCTTTCTAGGATCTCAAAAGGTCCTACATAACGAGGGTTGGGCTTGCCTTGTTTCCCGAAGCGGAAAACGCCCTTCGAGGGAGATACTTTGACGAAAACCTTATCTCCAACCACGAGCTCGATGTCTCGCCTCTTCAAGTCGGCATAGGATTTCTGTCGACTCTGAGCAGTCAACATTCTTTGGCGAATAAGGGCCACCTCGGAATCAGTCTTTTCAATCAAATCTGGACCTAGAAGAATCATGTCTACATTGTCGTCCCAACAGAGTGGGGAACGACACTTCCTGCCGTACAAAGCTTCGAAGGGAGCCATCTTGATGGTAGAATGCCAGCTATTGTTGTATGTGAATTCTATGAGGCTTAAGCTGTCATCCCAACTTGTGGTGCGATCTAGCACGCAGGCTCGAAGCATGTCCTCAAGAGTCTGGATGGTCCTTTCAGATTGACCATCGGTTTGAGGATGGAAAGCTATGCTAAACTTCAGTTCTGTACCCATGGCCTTATGTAACTCTTTCCAAAAAGATGCCATGTACCGACCGTCTCGATCGGAGATGATCGTCTTCGGGGTTCCATGGAGGCGGACTATTTCCTTGATGAAGGCTGTTGCCAGCTTTGGAGCTTTCCACGCCTTCTGAATAGCGATGAAATGAGCGCTCTTGGTAAGCCGATCTACAATGACCCAGATTGAGTCTTTCTGCTTTTGAGTCTTGGGTAGATCAGTTACGAAGTCCATTGCTATATCCTCCCATTTCCATTCTAGTATGGGGAGGGATTGCAATTTTCCTCCCGGCCTTCGATGCTCGATCTTCACTTTCTGACAAACTAAGCACTTGGATATAAACTCTGCGACTTCTTGTTTCAAATTTGGCCACCAGAAGTTTCTTCGTACATCTTTGTACATTTTACTTGCTCCTGGGTGAACGGAATAGGCAGATGCGTGGGCTTCTTTCAGGATGATCTTTCGAAGCTCGTCTACCGCTGGCACACAAATCCGGTTTCTGAACCAAAGGGAACCGTCATCTTGAATGACAACCCAGGTGCCTTGCCTTCTTGTACTTTGCCGCTTATTCTGATCAGCATGACGTCATCAGTCTGCTTTTCCTTGATCTCGGTTAGTAAGTGGGATTGGATCTCCAAAGTATTTAGACAACCTTGTTGTCTTCCAAACCAGACCTCGATGCCTTCTCTGATCAGTTCTTGTTGTAACTTTGGTTGGGCCGTTAGCATTGCGACCAGACCTTCTTGTTGGGTCTTACAACTAAGGGCATCGGCTACGACGTTAGCTTTGCCTAGATGGTAGAGCAGCTCGATGTCGTAGTCCTTTAGTAGTTCCAGCCATCTTCTCTGCCTCATGTTTAGTTCCTTCTGAGTGAACACATATTTCAAACTCTTGTGATCGGTGAAGATCTGACATTTGACACCGTACAAGTAATGTCGCCAAATCTTCAAGGCGAACACTACTGCTGCTAGCTCAAGGTCGTGCGTCGGATAATTCACTTCGTAGACCTTGAGTTGCCGGGATGCATAGGCGATTACTTTACCTCTCTACATCAGCTCGCATCCCAATCCTTGCTTCGAAGCATCACTGTAGACCACGTAATCATCGTGTCCATTTGGCAATGTTAGCACTGGTGCACTCGTGAGGCGCTTCTTAAGCTCTTGGAAACTTTCCTCACACTTTTCATCCCACACGAACTTCTTATGGGTCTTTCGGAGGAGCTTCGTCATTTGGAGGGCAATCTTTGAAAATCCTTCGACGAACCTTCTGTAGTACCCTGTAAGTCCTAGGAAGCTGCGAATTTCCTTTACATTCTTTGGTTGCTTCCATTCTGAGACTGCTTCAATTTTCTTTGGGTCTACCATAACTCCTTCTTGGATGATGATGTGGCCTAAGAAAGCCACTTCTTTAAGCCATAAGTCGCATTTGGACAACTTGGCGTAAAGCTGATTGTGCCTTAGAACCTGTAGCACTGTCCGGAGGTGTTCTTCATGCTCAGCTTGATTTCCGGAGTAGATTAGGATGTCGTCGATGAAAGCGATGACAAACTTGTCGAGGTATTCATGGAAGCATCGGTGCATCAGATCCATGAATACCGCAGGTGCATTGGTCAGTCCGAATGGCATCACCACAAACTCGTAGTGGCCATAGCGGGTGCGGAAAGCTGTCTTCGGGATGTCTTCTTCGCGGATCCGAAGTTGATGATAGCCTGATCTCAGGTCGATCTTGGAGAAAACTTTTGCACCTCGTAGTTGGTCTAAGAGGTCGTCTATCCTTGGAAGAGGATATTTGTTCTTGACGGTAACCTTGTTCAACTCTCTGTAGTCGATGCATAGACGGAAAGTCCCATCCTTCTTTCTCACAAATAGCACGGGTGCGCCCCAAGGTGAAGCACTCGGTCGGATGTATCCTTTCTCGAGCAGTTCTTCGAGTTGACTCTTGAGTTCTTTCATCTCCAGCGGAGCCATCCTGTAGGGGGCCTTGGAGATTGGTGTTGTTCCAGGCTCGAGGCTTATTGTAAACTCGACTTCTCGTCGGGGAGGTAATCCAGGAAGCTCTTCTAGGAAGACGTCGGGAAATTCTCTGGCCACTGGAATTTCTTGAATATCTATGACCTCTTTCTCCCTCGACTCGAGGTAGCAAAGATACCCAATGCAGCCTTGTCGGAGTAGCTTCCCGGCCTTCATGGCATTGATCACTTTTCCATTTTCTTCTTCTCGTTTTCCTTTGAATTTACATATGTGCTTCCCTCCAGAGTTGATGGTTATGGTTTGGATATAGAAGTCGATTACCGCTCCATGTTGAGACAACCAATCTCTTCCGAGAATGATGTCATAAGGGTCCATTGGAATGCATATCAAGTTGGAGCTGAAGTTCCTGCCTTGAATGCATAAGGGGAAACTACCTAATTGTTTGGCTCCTATGATTCTTTCTCCGTTTGGGAGGTTCACAATAAACGGATCACACTCTTCGAGATTATCTAATCTTAAGAGTTCTACACATTTTTCAGATATGAAGGAGTGTGAAGCGCCTGAATCGAAGAGTATAAACACATCTTTAGAGTGGATCTGGAGAGTACCTTGGCAAATAGGTTCCTCTGGCTTATCGGTGGTGCGCATCTCGTACAACCGCTGCCCTTGACCTTGAGGATACATAGGCCCTTTTCCTTTCTGATGAGCCGTGGACTGGACCGAAGTAGTTCCTGCGGGCTTGTTAGAAGTTTATGGACGCTGAGACACGGTGTTGGAGCGGGTCTGGCTTGCCAAATTTGCTGGTTGTCTGCAGAATTGCCGAAGATGTCCGTCCTTGTTACAGTTGAAGCATTTCTTGGGAGGTTTGGGACACCTCCGGTTTATGTGTCCAGGTTCTGCATAGTTGTGACAGACAATCAGGGTCCTTACTGATTCGGGTCCCGGGCCAGGTCTTGATCCAGCTGATGAGGCTTTGTTCTTGCTTTTCTTGGACCACTGAGATCCTTGCGGAGATGCCGGCCTCTTGAACCCACTGTGGCTAGAGTGGTGAGGCTTTCCTCCGTCGAACTTCCTGCGCTCGGGGACTTTGAGAGTTGTCTCCATTCTGTGGGCATGGTCCACATATTCTTCCACAGTCCTGAAGGAGCGGTTTGCCATCCAAGGTTTGATGTGGTCGCTCATTCAGTGGTGGAAGTGCTTGATCTTTTGTTTCTCCGTTGTGATCTCTTCATCAACGTATTGTAGGAGGTGGTTGAACTTCTTTGCTCGCTCTAGCACACTTAGCCCATGTAACTTTGGGGAGTGAAGTTCGTCCAGCTTTTCCTCTCTCATGGATTCAGAGAAGAATCGGCGCATCATCTTGCTTTTGTTTTTTTATTTGAGAAAAAAAGACCCATTAAAAAATGAAGTAAAAAAAAATGATGAAATTGAATAAAAAGACAAGAGCAAAAGAAGAAGAAGATTTGGGACCAAAAGCGGTTAGCAGTGACCATTGAATAAGTTTCTTCAGCCTGGGTTGGGTTAAAAGCCCGGAATGTATTTGCACCATCACGAAATAAATATATCGATCAATTCCGATTCTTTCTTTTTCTATTGATTCTTTTCCGATCGAGGTTTCTTGCTAAACCCGCATGGCCCAACTCAGCTCAGGGCGTTTAGACAAACTAGAGCTCTCCCACCATTCGCCAGCTTCGTCTTTCAGTTTCAGTGCAGCCATGTGCACCTTGTTAGCTTCGAAGCAGGGTATGTTCCTTAGAAGTCTCTCGACGTGGGAGAACCAATATTGGATTCCCGATGGGTCGTCGGTCCCATCATAGAAGTCGGGTTTCATGGCATTGAATGTTTTGATTCCTTCGGCAAAACTGATTTCTTTTTGTTTCTCCGGATTGACCTGTCCTACCGGGGCTGCTTCCTCCTGTACTTCTTCTAGCACCTCATCTGGGGCTTCGAGGTTTTCCGGGTTTGGTATCACAGCGGGGATGGCCTCTTGTACCAGCTGTTGTACTAGAGCGCGTAAGGCGGCTATCGTTTCAGCATTGAGGGCAATGGGAGCTACGGGTGCTGGAGGTGGGTTAACTCGAGGTCCTCCTCCGACCTCGGATTCGCTTTCAGCATGGCCTTCTCTAATGCCATCAGGACTGCGATTGGTAGCCCTTGTGTTGACCATCTGAATGTTTTAGGTTGGACTCATTTGTTAATTCAGTAAAGTGTGCAAGAATTAACGAGCAAGCTTTAATAGCAGAAAACAAAGAACAATTCTATTATAATTGGTTCCAACGGAAGTACAATGGCTTTATAACTTCAGCCACCTAAAACAAAAAAATAGAAAATAAACTAAGCCGATTCGACCACTTAAGGACAAAATAGGGTCGAAAGAAGCGGTCTATGCTCACTTCTTAGAAGGAAAATACAATGCTAAGGACATCTAGACATGGCCGGTGTAAGTATCGAGGAATCCTTCCTCGAAAAGAGTCTCATCAAATACGCCCGTCTCGATGTTAAGGAGTAGGTTCGCCTGCTCGATCCGTCGGTGGCGACGGTTTTCGCGGGCCTGTGATTCCGCAATGCAGATTCTGAATTGGAGCCTCTCTCTTTGTTCCCTTTCGGACTCGCGGACCCATTCTTCCCGGTGACTCAATAGTAGGTCCCGGTTCACCCAACGACCTCTGGTGGGTGCAAGGCTGCGAGATGGGGGACGGTTGTTCAGGGGTTGACAAGCCTGGCGATTTGATGATTCACCCTCCATCCAGGTGGTGAACCCTTCCATCTGCACCTCCCTCGATGCCTGTCTAGCCTGCTCGAGCAGTGATGGTGGCCCGTAGTTGGGTTCTAAGCCTCAAAATAATATTTTCCTATAATTTACAATATCTTTCTAGGTGTGATATTTTTATATACTTAGCAATATAAGGTTACAATTTATCTTGTAATTATTTTATTGTCATAATTCTTGTACTTGCAATAAAGGTTTATGCCATATAGAAAATTCTTTATACTTAGAATTAAATGAATCTAATATTATATTAAATTATTAATATCACTAACATTGCTCTACTTAATTTCATAAAATTTTGATATCATCTACTCTTTAGAGCTTAGTACCATTTTACTTGGAAAAATCATATATTTTTATAAGGGTCATATTTAACATTGAGATAAATTCATAGGCTACTAAATTTATGAAAATACTTTTATAAGGTCTTCTTAGAATTTATTTAAATAATAATGTCTTTACTACTCATATCATAATATAATAATTTAACAATAGTTTATTTAATGGATTTATTCCCTTCTTCCAACTAGCAATATTTACATAACATTTTTATAAGTCTTAAAAATTTTGCAAAATAATTCTATTTAGTTTTCTTAATATTACTATCACATTTTAATAACATAAATAAAATAAAATAAAATAAAAATAGGGTTATAAGATTATACTGTTGTTTGCCTGTGTTACAGAACACAGGAGAAGAGGAGGCAGGGAGGGCCGACGGTGAGGGGCGACACCGGGGGAGGCTCCGACGAGCAGGGGCGGTGCACTGGAGGGGGCGTCGGCCGTCGGTGGAGGCGCCGGTGGTCAGGTGCGGTGGCCGGCGGTCCAAAGGAGGGAAAAGAGGAGCTCTTTGGTGGGATTTTTGAAGGAGGACTCAAGCTTGAGGGGCTGGTTTTTGGGGGATTTGAGAGCAAATTTGTAATGAGAAGAAGAAGGAATGAGAGGTGTGAGTTCCATGGCTGATTTGATGCCCCTTTTATAGGCCAAGAGATGGAGCTTGAGATCCATGGCCATGGGGGAGGGCCAATGGATGAAGAGGTGGAAGAATGGTGATTGGGGAGGGTGGTTGGATGGTGATGCAAGCTTGGTGATGTAAGCTTGATGATGTCATGGGGCTAGAGTTGTAGAGTATGAAGGGAAGAAGAGCATGCAATGGCTCCTTTTGTTTTTACGTCAGTTGCATCAGACAAAGTCTGACTACTTTTTGAAGAAGAAGAAGAAGAAGAAGGTTTATTATAAAAAGGGTGGGTAAAAGTGTAAGCAATTGCAAATGGTCTAACGGATTAAGGAGGTTGGGCATGTGAGTGTAATGCAAGAGGTCTCGGGTTCAAGTCCCGGCTCTTGCATTCTTTTTGTTAGATTTTTAAAGGGATTTTTATCTTAATGTAATACCTTTTTATTTAAATAAAATCAAGCTTTTATAAGGTATTATTTTTACTTGATGCCTCTTTATTTATTCAAAACTCCTACAATATTATATTAGAATTTTCTTGAATTGAATTTACTTGAAAATTCCCTTTTAAAAGAGAAAGTAGAGGTTATTACGATATATTAAAATTCTCTCTTTATTTTGAGAAAAGTATTTATAAAAATTAAATATTATATTATTTTTGGTTTAAAAACCTTGGAATATTGCGGATATTACAAGGGTTTCGTTTTTTCATCTTCTATCATTTTAGGTTTTTGTATTTGGCTTAGGCTTTTGAATTTGTGCTCCCTAATCTAAGCATTTTTTTTTGTTTTGTGACGTGAATTTAACCCTAATATTATGATTATGTTCTTTTGTGATGTTGATTCATCAGGAGTGGCAGAGGTTGGTTAGTGTTGTTGGTGGATCTGGTGAATGCAACAGAGCGGATTATCCTATCATTTTGATTTCGGCGGAGAGGTGACTGAGGATTTAAATTTAGGTAATTTGGGGTAAGTTAACTCACGATGTTGTGTGTTTTCTACTCTCATTCAGTAATTTCGAGTTCAGGGTTTCGTTTCTTGATCTGGTGCTTTTCATTTGTTGTACCATGTGTCTACATCCATTTAATTCGAATGTCTTTGTGTTCTATATATATGATGTTGGCCTGCTTTAATTTATAGGTGATTAATCTAATTCTGGTCATTCATTGACCGTAAGGGAGACTATAGAGGTTGCTTCAATTGAAATCAGTGGCGCCACCACTTCTTATGACTGGTAAGTGGTAGTCACTCTTGCAATTAGTTGTTCAAGATAATCTTCTTGTTTTCTGCCTTTAGTTGCGAGTAATGAGTTGAGGGTAAATTGTTGATAGAATGGGTTACCTCATATTGAGCTTCTTCTTCGCTTTTGCTTTCCCTAATTTGATCTTCGGCTTTTGTTCTGTGACTTGAATCAAAATTTGATCTTCGGCTTTTGTTCTGTGACTTGAATCAAAGCCTACTTTTGATTTTTGCAGCTAGGGTTTAAACCAACCATATTTATATTACATCGGAATCCAATGAGTCTAACTAAACATGGGCTCCAAAATTTTAAGGTTCCTTCAAGGCTAGTCTTATGAATAATCCAAGTAAAGTGATTTTGGTCCATCAATAGATTTTAGAGACCTTGTACGAAAATTTAAAATCTTATATCGAAACTAGGATCGTACTAATAAAATTTAAAATCTTATATCGAAACTAGGATCGTACTAATAATTAAGAAATTTTTATTTTCTTACTCATCACCCCTACACAAGATTATTAATAAGGAGTAAAAAATCATATTACTCTTAAAAAGATAAACATAAATCAATATATTTTCTATAAATAAATAAATTGTTTAATTTAAGAGCTAAATCACATTTTTGAGAAAAAGAGTTATGAGCTTTACGATTCTTAACTTATTATTAAATTCGAAAATTTCTATTTATAAAATGTTTTGATTAAATAAATTTGTTAGCATAATTTTTTTGATAAGTTAATTTATTTATAATTCTAATATCCTTATATAATTTCAGTAAACGGTTTTCAGATAACCAACAAATTTTTTTTAAAAAAAAATCATCCTTTCAATTGTGTGTCTCGTCTCCCAACTTGATCACATTGTTGAGTCGAGACTACATATCTTATTATTGTGGAAATATAGTAATTAATTGTGTCGAAGATAGCTTCTCTTATGTTTAAGAGGGCCGGTTCATTAGCTAGAATAAGGCCCATTAGGTTTAGCTTTGCATCCTTGTTTTCCCTTTTAAAAACAACTCTTGTATCTTTATTATTCACGTCTAGTTTAATGAAAACCCAGAGATTGAGTCGAGTCTCTCCTCCCTTTGTGATGTTCGTATTTTTAGTATAGTTTTGTTTTCTTAATTTATTAGGATTAGTTTTGATAAGTTTAGGATTAGTTTTGTGTGTTTTTTGGATGGTTTTGCATATTTTGTGAAAAGTATGGAAGCTACTTCGTTTTGTGTGTTTTTATAGGTTTTAGCGAGGAAAAGGTGTTATATGGAGCTGAATTTGGAGCGCTATAATGAAAGACGGAGGAATACAAGATGAAGAAGTCGAAGTTTAGGTTTCTGGAGTTGAAGTGTTGAGGAAAGCCAAGCCCAGGCTCGTTAACGAGGCTGTAAGGGGTCGTTAACGAGGCCACGTAATGAAGATTTCGAGAGTTTGATTCTGTAACTCACCGATCCTGTGCGGGAATTTATTTCCGTGTCGGTGGAGTATCTTTTTATGATTCTAGGGTTATTATATTATGTATTTTAGGTCTTGTTATCTTTTTATAGATTATTTCTATCTTTCTAGGATTTTATTTCTATCTTTTTAGTAAAGTTATTATTTTCTAGCCTTATTAGTATAAATAGCCCTCTTATTAGCTAGAAAGTGGGGGGATCGACTGAAGAGAAGAGGAAGAGCCGAGAGTACAGAGAGAGTCGGAGTCGAGATTGAAGCTCGGTGGACGAGAGTTACCGAGGTCGTTAGTCGTGATTTTGGTTCGGTGCTTTGTATTTTTCGGTTTCTTCTGAATTTCTGTAAGATGATATTTCTTATTAATTTGAGTAGTGTTTTGTTTTCAATGATTTCTTTTGTTGAATTTATTTGTTTCTTAGTTATGAGTAGTGAGTAGTCTTCTTTTCTAGGGTCGGGGTTAAACCCGGCATAGTTATGCATGTTTGAGGAGTAAGAGTATGTGTTGATTGCCTTTTATCTATTTTGAGATTGTTTGTTGCGCTTAAGACCTAGATGAAAGTCAAGGTGATTTGAGTTTTTTAACTTGATTGAGAGAGAAAGTTATAGACTTGAAGGTTGATATTGTTTGAATACGAAAGTTTCAAGCTTTAGATCCAAAACAAGCAATTGAGTGAATTGGTTTACGAAAGTAGGTTAATTTACTTATTAGTTAACGAAAGTTGATGAATTTATCTATTTGAAGGCATGATCTTATCTTCTTACGAGTTTATATGCATGGCTATGTTGTGGTGTCCCTTGTCCTAGATCTTTGTTTTTATTTGATTTTTCTTAAGTGATATTCGTTGCTGAGTTTGTAGGCTCGGTACCGAATCTGTTTAGGTCGTTAAGTTTTGGTCTTTTGTTTACGGTGGTTCGTTAACGACCCTAACAATGTCGTTAACGAGGCTGCTTGTGAGTGTTTTGCTTGCTTTGTTTGATTTTTAGTAGTCGATAAACGAACAACCTTGCTTCTCGTGGAACGATCCTGACTCTGCTATACTCAGCGGGGTTTTGACTTATAAATTTATTTGTTGTCCCGAGTCAAGAAACCTTCCTCAACACTTTGGCCCGGGCGTCCAAACCTTCTAACCCTTTTCCAACTTCCTTGATTCTAGTACTTGCCTCACCCCACCCTCGCCCAAAGCGAGCATTAGAGACTCGCGAGCCATCTTTTGATGGTTCGTACTTATCTTGGTTACCCTACGAAGAAGAAAATTGACACCTCTAGCCTAGATTGGACACCCTCGCAAAGGAACGCATCAACGGATGGCTAATGAGCTTATTTAGAGTGACTGCTTGCGACTGCCTTGTGGTGGATTTAGAAATGGAGGAACGCGATAATTTTCAACAACAACAAGTATGGCTCGAACCACTACTCTTTAATTTTAGATCGTTATCATTAATATTTTGTAGTGCTAGCGAGATCGAGAGAAAGCCTTGGATCAGTGGCCCGATAGCCACGTGATTTTGTTTGGACTTGCCCCTCTCCCTCGATGGTTGGATCAATATTAATTCTACGGAGCTATCAAATAAGGTGGTGTAGCGGCCTCGACAGGTGTCCTTAGAGACTCTAGAGGGCAATGGCTTGGAGGCTTTGTTCACAATCTTGGTATCTGCTCGGTCTTGATTGCGGAGCGTTGGGGAATTCTGCAAGGTCATAAGCAAGCTTGGATTAGAGGTTATCATCATGTTGAAGTGGAATTTGACTCCCAACTTACCATTGTTCTGATTGGTAAAGATTTGCATAATAATCACCCTTTATTTAGCCTAGTATCAATTTGCCAAGGCTTATTAAAAAGGAACTGGTTTCTCTATATTTGACATGTTTATCGTGAAGCAAACCGTGTGGCTGATTATTTAGCTTCTTTTGCTTTTAATTTTCAAAGAGGTTTTCATGTATTGTCTGCCCCGCTTGAGGGGATTTCTTTATTATTGTTTGAGGATGTTAGGGGTTGAGCTATCCCTCGCTTGGTGACTACTTAGCCCGTTTTCTTTTATTTTAATAAAACTCTCGAAGAGTGACATCTCTCCTTCTACAAAAAAAACAATCGAGATTGAAGCTCGGTGGACGAGAGTTACCGAGGTCGTTAGTCGTGATTTTGGTTCGGTGCTTTGTATTTTTCGGTTTCTTCTGAATTTCTATAAGACGATATTTCTTATTAATTTGAGTAGTGTTTTTTTTTCAGTGATTTCTTTTGTTGAATTTATTTGTTTCTTAGTTATGAGTAGTGAGTAGTCTTCTTTTCTAGGGTCGGGGTTAAACCCGGCATAGTTATGCATGTTTGAGGAGTAAGAGTATGTGTTGATTGCCTTTTATCTATTTTGAGATTGTTTGTTGCGCTTAAGACCTAGATGAAAGTCAAGGTGATTTGAGTTTTTTAACTTGATTGAGAGAGAAAGTTATAGACTTGAAGGTTGATATTGTTTGAATACGAAAGTTTCAAGCTTTAGATCCAAAACAAGCAATTGAGTGAATTGGTTTACGAAAGTAGATTAATTTACTTATTAGTCAACGAAAGTTGATGAATTTATCTATTTGAAGGCATGATCTTATCTTCTTAAGAGTTTATATGCATGGCTATGTTGTGGTGTCCCTTGTCCTAGATCTTTGTTTTTATTTGATTTTTCTTAAGTGATATTCGTTGCTGAGTTTGTAGGCTCGGTACCGAATCTGTTTAGGTCGTTAAGTTTTGGTCTTTTGTTTACGGTGGTTTGTTAACGACCCTGACAACGTCGTTAACGAGGCTGCTTGTGAGTGTTTTGCTTGCTTTGTTTGATTTTTAGTAGTCGATAAACGAACAACCTTGCTTCTCGTGGAACGATCCTGACTCTTCTATACTCAGCGGGGTCTTGACTTATAAATTTATTTGTTGTCCCGAGTCAAGAAACCCTCCTCAACAAATTGGCGCCGTTGCCGGGGAAGCAACGAGTTTGTTTGTTTATTTGTGGGTCCGGGAATAGCCCGACCCCGTTTTTGTTTTTAATTTTTGTTTTTTCTGTCTGTTTTCTTAGCGCATGCCGGTAGGACGTCGAAGGCTTGAGTTTGAAAACGCTAGTTATTACTCAGAACCTGAACGTTCCCTGCACCGTAGACGTTGAGAGAACCGAGCCATGGCCACACCTGAAGAGATGGCTCGTCAATTGGAAATCCTCCAAACACAGATGGAGGCATTGAAAACTGAGAAGGAAGGCGCTGCCGCTGAGGCTGAGCGTCAACGAGCTAACAATGCTCGTCTACAGGAAGAGTTGAATGCCTATCCGAGGAATGCCAAACAGTACATGCATCCGGGACTGAGGGTTCCAGAGTCCCTAATCGTGCTTCCGGAGATAGAGAAACCCTTTGAGATCAAGTCTCAATTCATATCCTTAATTAAACGGGCTCAGTTTGAAGGGAAACCTACTAAGTGCCCTATGGAGCATATTAGAAATTTTCTTGATTTATGTAACACCATAGCTGCTGAAGGTGTCTCCCTTGAATATGTTCTGTTAAAAGCTTTCAGGTGGTCTCTAGCTGGAAAGGCCCTGAGCTGGTTGGAGAGCCTACCTCCTAAGTCTATCAGGACTTGGAAGAACTTGTATGATCAATTTCTTACAAAGTTCTTCCCTCCTGCAAAGACAACGGAGCTGAGGAAAGGCATCACCTCCTATCACCAGCTGCCTAATGATACTTTTGTTGAAACATGGGAAAGATTCAAAGAGATGCTTAGACAGTGCCCTACGCATGGGCAACCTTTATATGTTCTGCAAGAAATCTTTTTCCAAGGTATCAACGTAGAGACCAAGAACCGCATCAACACGCATACAGCGTGCGGTTTTATAGAGATGGACCCTACAACTGCATGGGAATTGCTGGATAAGCTGTCCAATTATGACGCCATGTATGGAACCCAACAGACTCCCCAGCCGCAGAAACGTCTCTACGTGCCTAACCGAGAAGAAGTTGACCCAGACGTCAAGAATCAGTTTCTACAAGACGAGGTCAACCGCCTGAAGAAGCGGGTAAGTTTTCTGAAATCCTCTCAATCTTGTCAAGAGTGTGGTTCTTCTGCCCATAGTACTTCTGCTTGCACTAACATAGAGCAGGTAAGAGCCGCTGAGACAATTGATGAGATGAATTACATGAGAGGCCCATACAGGAACCAGCCTAGTAATTTTGACAAGTCGAACAACTATCAAACGTGGGGCAATCAAAATCCAAATCCAAGCTATGCAGCGCCTCCACTAGATAGACGACCTACACCTTATCGACCTCCAGGCCATCAAGAGCCACCATCTTGGGTACAAGGGTTACAGGAAAGCATTAACGGAGTTCACAACAAGGTCAATGAAGTTCAAGCTAACCTTAACCACCAGAATAAGAGATGGGAAGAGTTCGATGTATGGAAGAAGAATGTTGATTCCCAACTAGGGAACCTTGCTGCACAGATTCTAAGGCCACATGGGCAACTTCCGGGACGTCCCGAAGAAAACCCTAAAGGACAAATAGCAGCGGTGCACCTTAGGAGCGGAAAGACATTACCGGAGCGTGTCCAAGCTGAGGACAAGAAAGAAGAGGACACCACGGATACCCTCGGTAACGAGCCATCGAGAGCAATTACCAAACCAGCGTACCATGGTGACGAGGCTCCAAGGGTACCTAATGACCCCAGCCCAGGTAAGTTTTCTAATCCGAGCCTTCCTCTCAATCCCAGGGTCGGTAACGACCCGCCGAGCGTACCTAACGACCCTAGTGTCGACCCGGTAGCATCACCCCTCGAGCCTAACTTGGTTCCGAGGATGGTGAAGTCTCTTCCATTTCCCACTAAGAAATCTATGGACTCTACTGAGAGTAAGTTCAAGCGTTTCGTAAAAATCCTTCAGGGCATTAATATTTCCATCCCATTCGTTGAGGCCCTAAGCGAAATGCCGGCTTACACAAAATTTTTGAAGGATATTCTTAGCAGGAAAAGATCCATTGCAGAGCTGCAGGATGAAGTCAGATCAATAGCTCTACCAGAAAAGCTTGGAGATCCAGGGAGATTTGCAATAACGATCGGTATAGGCGACCACAAGTTCAAAGCTTTATGTGATCTAGGCGCCAGTGCTAGTTTACTCCCTCTCTCAATCTGGTCCAAAGCCAATATGGGACCACTAGAGCCGGTAGATATGAACCTCTACATGGCAGATGGATCATGTGTCAAGGCCATAGGAGTCGTGGACGATTATCCTATTCAAGTCGGGAAATTCTTTATACCAAATGATTTTATCGTCCTCGATATTCCTGAAGACCCTCACGTCCCCATAATTCTCGGCAGACCATTCCTAGCCACAGCAGGTGCAAGAGTCGATGTGCGGAATGGACTTCTTACTTTTGATATTGGAGAGGAACGCGTGGAATTCAACTTGGATCAGAATGCCAACGACCCAACTGCGGTCACACAAATCGAGTTGACTCGACCAGAACTAACCACAGCTGGTCCTACCAAACCTCCCTTAAATACCAAAACGGAAGAGAATGTCATACAAGTCCCTACCGAACCTCATTGGTCGATCACCGAGCCCCAGATACAAGAGTCTACTCAAGGTAAGTTCTCTAACTGTGAATTCACTAATGCTGGTCATGATTATTCTTTATCCTTTGTTCCTACACCATGCCCCATTATATGCACTACAGAGGAGTCCAAACCATCCTGGTTTTCGGAATTCACTAACCATCATGTAGGAATACCGGGCATATTGATAGAAGAAAAGGGACCTAATTTAGTGACTCAAGCGAATAAAGGCTGCAAAGCTAAGTATGGGGTATCTCAAGACCCCGACATAGCTACAAAAGAGCCACCTTGAACAAGGAGTACGTCGGGCTAACGACGTTAAACATAGCGCTTACGAGAGGAAACCCGCTTTTAGTATAGAATTAGATTAGATTTTTCTTTTCTTTTTAGATTCTTTTTCTTAACTTTCTTTTGAAGTTCTTTTTAGTAGTTTTTAGGATAGAAATTAGGATAAATTTAGAGCTAACAAGATGCAGAAAAGGGGCTCAAAAATCACACAAGGAGGCTACGGTGGCTCGTTAACGACCTACCCAGGGTCGTTAACGACCCGGTTTGGCGAACCGGCTCGGGCAGGTAAGTTTTTCTAACCCTAATCTATCTTCTATCTTCTACCCTATTTCTTACCTCCCCCCCCCCCCCCGCCGCCACTACCTACCCCTCCTAATTCTACCCCCTTCTATTTAACCCTTCCCAAACCCTCAAAAATCCTACCCACAATCTCAATATTCAAATCCCTCAAATCCTCCACCAAATATTTTCACCACCGATCGGAATCCTTCACTCCACCGACCGCCGGAGACGCCGTCGTTACCGAAGCCCGGAATCCCGTTTTCCCACCGACGAGAACCAAGCTCGTTAACCATCCAATTCCGACCTCTTGTTCTTCAAATTCTCCATTCTCCGATATGATTTCTAAACCCTAACTCGAGATTGCATGATTCATGGTTTATAGGGTAGAAATTTCATGTCTTGAATTGTGTTTACAGAGAGGACCGAATTTCATGTTTAAATTTTGCTCATGAATTATGGTTGTGCTTAGTTTGTTCTCAATCTAGGAAAGATTCTTCATGCTAGATTCTCCATTGCAAGAATTTGATTTAGAAAAGCATGAATTTTTCTTGTTCTAGGTATTGAGTTTGATTTTCACCATGTTAATTTTGGGCAAATCTAGCATGTTTGAGGTGTGTAATTGAGCAAGTATGGGGTGCATATATCCGATTGTGTGTCTAGTAAAGGAGTATAGAGGATTGCATGCTTGATTTTGGCTTGATTTTAAAGTGAGAAAACTCGGAATTCTGTGAACTGGCTCTCGGCAGCTCGTTAACGACCCACCCAGGCTCGTTAACGACCATGCGTGGCCTCAAAGATCAATACCCAGTCCAGATTCGTAAACAACCCAATTGGGAAGTTAACGAATAAATCCGAGGATTATTTCGAGACCAAGAATGGGGTCTCTTGCCCAACCTAACTTGAGTGGATCTTATCTTGGAAAATCATGATTGTTTTGTAGATCAAATGGCAAGTTCCAGCAGACCAGCTACCCGAGCTCAGAAAAAGAGAAGGAACCAGAGGTATCCATCTCCACCTCGCATGGACAATGTGATCTTGCGCACTCAAGGGCAAGCAGATCGATACAATGCAATCCTAAACAAAGATCACAACACTCGGTGGTTTTCAAGGACAAGTGCTAAAGCCATGGGGATTTACACGGATGTCAAGGAGGCGTTCACCATTCTCGGTGTGCCTCATTTACTGAAGAAGGAGACTCTACCACATTTTCCGGCCCTCACATCCGAGTTTTTGGCCACTTTAGAGACGCGTTTCCCGTCAAAGACTTCGGCGGGACGCATCAGGTTTAGGCTCGGTAATGTGAGCCGACAGTACATCGTGGCGGAGTTCAACGCAATTCTGGAGCTCCCAAACCCTTCTAGAGATTACAGTTTGAAGGATTACAAGGTGACAAGGACTTGGAGCTACATCACCGGGGAGGTTGAGCCCTCTGCAGCGGCATTATCCGGGGCAAGTGTCATCAACCCCATTTTTAGGATCATCCTTCGAGTCCTAGCTGCTACATTTTGGCTGAAGAGAGAGCTAAATAGGCCAACAAGGATGGAAGTTGCTTGTCTTCGCACTATCCTTTTTTAGGAGCCCGACCCTTTGAATTTGGGGTATGAGTGGCTCTACTACATTGAAAAATCAACCAAGTCCAAAGAAGTATGGTGTGGAAACTTGGTTAGTCTCTTGGCTACAAACTTGGGAGTCGACCTTACTCGCTACACGCTGGCTCATGCTCACCTTCTCAACAAAAACTATTGGTATAGCTCAAGTGTTTTCATTCAAGCCGAGGGAGGGTTCAAAGTGAAAGTACAAGACCGCCTCGTTACACCCACCCTTGACATGTTGGAGCTACTCTACGTACCAAATTGGTACGAGGTGTGGACGGGTCATGCTTACCCGTTGGAGCCCAAGCCGGAGGATGAGCTATCACTTCGGCCGTGTGAGACAAGATTCGAGCGAGAAGGAGATGGCATGGATGAAGATGAAGATGAGGATATCGAGGTAGTTGGCGAAGACACTGAAGAGGCCGACACAGACAGAGGCACGAAAGAGCTTTACTTCGAGGATGAAGACCTCAACACGGAAGTTTTGGGCACCAACATCCTCGTTGACGAGCCGACCAGACTCGTTAACGACCATTTCCAGCCTTCTTCCTATGTTCCTAACGAGGCACCCAGCTTTGTTAACGAGGTCCCGAGGACGACTACCGACCCTCCGTCAGCTCCTACCGACCCTCATTCCTATGATTTGATGCCATACAACCCGGTGCTATACCAAGACCATTTCCAGCCTCACTACCCACCACCCCTCAGCCCGAGTAAACTGGATCGAGTATGCCACCACCATGGGCCGAGGATCTTTCTGCTCGGATGCAGCAGCTCAACCTTTAGCAGGACCACATTCATAGGAGGATGGATAGATGGGAGACCGTCTATTCCTCTCGCATGTCGATGGAGGATGAGAGGCATCGTTAGCGAGAAGTGGAGGATGCAGAGCGTTGGAGGACGATGTACGACTTCATGGGGAACTTCGAGCACTACTTTCCTCCACCAAACCAGTGATTCAGCTTGAAGAAGGCGTTTTCCTTGTTTTCCACTTTTGAGTCTTTGTAAGTTTTTATTTCTTTCTTTTTTTATTTTTGTTTTTGTTGTTTTCTTTTCTTTTCTATCTCTTTCCTTCTTCTTATTTTTTCTTACAGTGGGGACACTGTAATTTTAAGTATGGAGTGGGAGAAAGTAGACAACTTGTTATCTTATGTGTCTTATTTGTTTTAAGTAGTAAAAAGAAATCGAAAAAAAATTGAAAAATTTGAAAAAAATTCAAAAAGAGTTTAGAATTGATAGATATCCCTTTCTTAGGTTCTATGATGGTAGTTGCTAGCATGATCATATAATTCCTTACAAGCATGTCTTTGATAGTATAGCCGGATTCTTGTTATGAAATTGTGCTTTTAGAAGGAATAGCATTTGATGAAATTGAGCACATATACTTTATAGCATAAGTGATACGATCCAACAAAAATTTCCTTGTGAGTTATTTTTGGCCTTATAGGGAGAACATTAAAAATCCCTCTTCTTTTCTTGTGTGATTTACTCTCTATATGCATATTATCTCTTGGAATTGTGATGGTTATCTATTTCTTGAGACCTATATGAGATTTATAGTTCATTACATGTGAAATCAGATGATAGAGAACTTATTTTTCATAAGCCCTATTAATCCTTATCCTACCTTACATGATTCTTCTTTTTGAAGCCAATTTGAGCTTAAAGCCTTTTCTTTTTAGCTCCACAAAATTATTCCCTAGCCGAGATAATCTTGACCCTATCCGGGGATTAGGACTTAGATTGGAAAGGTATGTTTTGTAGAGTGAAATTTATGTTTTGGTTCGAAATTGAGGGATTATTGGGAAGGGTAGATTGGAAGTCTCTTGTTTTTAATAGTTGTAAAAGAAATATCTCTTGATAGCAAAAGATGCATGAAATATGGTTGATGGTTGAAAGAAAGTTGTTTAGAAAAAGAGGAGTACACTATGAAGCTCGTTAACGACCCTGAAGTGGTTTGTTAACGAGGCAGCGAAGAAAGAAAAAAAAGAAGTTTGAAGTGCATGTGTTTTTAGAGAAAATATCAGAGATTCTTTTTATCATTTTTATGAGGCTTTCTAGGATATAATGGGTGAGTGAAAATGAGTGTGCATAATGAGAGCGAGTTTGGTATATGCTTATGAGAGTTTTTGGTTAGATAAGAGTTTTTAGGAGTCTTTGATTCCCGGATATTATTAGCACCACATGACCAAAATATCTCCCTACCTAAATGTTTTTACCAAGCCCCGTTACAACTCGGCCGAATGGAAGCTTTTATGAAGTTTTTCATTAAGCCTAAGTTTCTCTTGATGATTTTTGCTTGTTTTGACAAATCTTGGGTGGAGAGTTTGGTGATATAAGTTCCAATTTCTATGAGTTTTTGTATATAAGATGAGTTGAGAGATTGAATTTATAAGCCGATACACTTGAGAGTTGAGTGAAACACATTATCCTTGTGAGGTTGGATTGTATTTTCTTATGTCTATTTGGTGCATATATGTGTGAGGATGTTAATAATCATTTGTTATTTTTTCTAGGTATTGATGTTGCTTTTTAGATGATGGCTATGTCTTGATGAGTATGATAGTTTGGTTTTGGTTACTGTTTAGTGATTGCTTGAGGATAAGCAAGTCTAAGTATGGGGTATTTTGATGTTCGTATTTTTAGTATAGTTTTTAGTATGTTTTCTTAGTTTATTAGGATTAGTTTTGATAAGTTTAGGATTAGTTTTGTGTGTTTTTTGGATGGTTTTGCATATTTTGTGAAAAGTATGGAAGCTACTCCGTTTTGTGTGTTTTTATAGGTTTTAGCGAGGAAAAGGTGTTATATGGAGCTGAATTTGGAGCGCTATAATGAAAGACAGAGGAATACAAGATGAAGAAGTCGAAGTTTAGGTTTCTGGAGTTGAAGTGTTGAGGAAAGCCAAGCCCAGACTCGTTAACGAGGCTGTAAGGGGTCGTTAACGAGGACACGTAATGAAGATTTCGAGAGTTTGATTCTGTAACTCACCGATCCTGTGCGGGAATTTATTTCCGTGTCGGTGGAGTATCTTTTTATGATTCTAGGGTTATTATATTATGTATTTTAGGTCTTGTTATCTTTTTAGAGTTTATTTCTATCTTTCTAGGATTTTATTTCTATCTTTTTAGGAAAGTTTTTATCTTCTAGCCTTATTATTTTCTAGCCTTATTAGTATAAATAGCCCTCTTATTAGCTAGAAAGTGGGGGGTCGACTGAAGAGAAGAGGAAGAGCCGAGAGTAGAGAGAGAGAGTCGGAGTCGAGATTGAAGCTCGGTGGACGAGAGTTACCGAGGTCGTTAGTCGTGATTTTGGTTCGGTGCTTTGTATTTTTCGGTTTCTTCTGAATTTCTGTAAGACGATATTTCTTATTAATTTGAGTAGTGTTTTTTTTTCAGTGATTTCTTTTGTTGAATTTATTTGTTTCTTAGTTATGAGTAGTGAGTAGTCTTCTTTTCTAGGGTCGGGGTTAAACCCGGCATAGTTATGCATGTTTGAGGAGTAAGAGTATGTGTTGATTGCCTTTTATCTGTTTTGAGATTGTTTGTTGCGCTTAAGACCTAGATGAAAGTCAAGGTGATTTGAGTTTTTTAACTTGATTGAGAGAGAAAGTTATAGACTTGAAGGTTGATATTGTTTGAATACGAAAGTTTCAAGCTTTAGATCCAAAACAAGCAATTGAGTGAATTGGTTTACGAAAGTAGGTTAATTTACTTATTAGTTAACGAAAGTTGATGAATTTATCTATTTGAAGGCATGATCTTATCTTCTTACGAGTTTATATGCATGGCTATGTTGTGGTGTCCCTTGTCCTAGATCTTTGTTTTTATTTGATTTTTCTTAAGTGATATTCGTTGCTGAGTTTGTAGGCTCGGTACCGAATCTGTGTAGGTCGTTAAGTTTTGGTCTTTTGTTTACGGTGGTTCGTTAACGACCCTAACAATGTCGTTAACGAGGCTGCTTGTGAGTGTTTTGCTTGCTTTGTTTGATTTTTAGTAGTCGATAAACGAACAACCTTGCTTCTCGTGGAACGATCCTGACTCTGCTATACTCAGCGGGGTTTTGACTTATAAATTTATTTGTTGTCCGGAGTCAAGAAACCTTCCTCAACACTTTGGCCCGGGCGTCCAAACCTTCTAACCCTTTTCCAACTTCCTTGATTCTAGTACTTGCCTCACCCCACCCTCGCCCAAAGCGAGCATTAGAGACTCGCGAGCCATCTTTTGATGGTTCGTACTTATCTTGGTTACCCTACGAAGAAGAAAATTGACACCTCTAGCCTAGATTGGACACCCTCGCAAAGGAACGCATCAACGGATGGCTAATGAGCTTATTTAGAGTGACTGCTTGCGACTGCCTTGTGGTGGATTTAGAAATGGAGGAACGCGATAATTTTCAACAACAACAAGTATGGCTCGAACCACTACTCTTTAATTTTAGATCGTTATCATTAATATTTTGTAGTGCTAGCGAGATCGAGAGAAAGCCTTGGATCAGTGGCCCGATAGCCACGTGATTTTGTTTGGACTTGCCCCTCTCCCTCGATGGTTGGATCAATATTAATTCTACGGAGCTATCAAATAAGGTGGTGTAGCGGCCTCGACAGGTGTCCTTAGAGACTCTAGAGGGCAATGGCTTGGAGGCTTTGTTCACAATCTTGGTATCTGCTCGGTCTTGATTGCGGAGCGTTGGGGAATTCTGCAAGGTCATAAGCAAGCTTGGATTAGAGGTTATCATCATGTTGAAGTGGAATTTGACTCCCAACTTACCATTGTTCTGATTGGTAAAGATTTGCATAATAATCACCCTTTATTTAGCCTAGTATCAATTTGCCAAGGCTTATTAAAAAGGAACTGGTTTCTCTATATTTGACATGTTTATCGTGAAGCAAACCGTGTGGCTGATTATTTAGCTTCTTTTGCTTTTAATTTTCAAAGAGGTTTTCATGTATTGTCTGCCCCGCTTGAGGGGATTTCTTTATTATTGTTTGAGGATGTTAGGGGTTGAGCTATCCCTCGCTTGGTGACTACTTAGCCCGTTTTCTTTTATTTTAATAAAACTCTCGAAGAGTGACATCTCTCCTTCTACAAAAAAAACAGTCTTAGCATTTATATATTTTGAGTTTATGAACTTAGGGTTTATGTTTAGGAGTTTAGTATTTAGAATTTACAGTACTATTTAGGACTTAGAGCAAGCCTAACAGAATCCCTATAACTTTCTCCAAAATGGAGAACCAACTACCATATTCTCAAAAAAAAATCAGCCCAACTCCAACAGATTCTTTATTTTAGAGAATGTTGCATTGAATACTTTTATCTTTTACCATATAAATTACAATACATAATTATATATTATTGTACTTATGGAAATAAAAATATTATAAAATCTTAACCTAATAGATAATAAATTATTTACTATTCGAGTTATAAGGAAATAAAATTTTTTCTAGAATTTTAACCTAATAAAGAATAAATTATTTGTTATTCGATTTATAAGGAAATAAAAATATTCTAGAATATTAATTTAATAAGACAACTTTTCTTTCTCTCTATTCTTCTATTTACTATTCTAAAATCATAACCTAATACATGATTAATTACTTATTATTTGACTTAATAAAATATTATAAAATGTTAACTTAATAAATGATAAATTATTTATTTTTTACTATAAGACAATAAAATATTCAAGGATCATAGGGCATATTCAACAAATTATCTATACTTTTCTACAAAATGGGAAACTAAAATTTATATTATATAATTTTTTTTACTCCAACTATAACAAATTCTATATTTTAAAAAATCCTACATATATTATAATTATTATTTTATGTATAAAAATAATAAATTATAAAATCTAATTTGTCCAATAGGAAGAAGTCACAATTTATTGTATACATGCATTCCCCAAATGCTTTTAAGAAATTCCCTAAATATAGGAAAAGGTATTCAGCTTTTGGAGATTTTCTCCAAAATATGGATGACAATAGAGAAACCGTTGAACCTTAAAATGGACCCAAAATCCCCAAATGCACAACATTCAAGAATTTAGAGCATCTCCACCAAAGAAAAAAGAATTTAGAGCATCTGTTGGAGATGCTCTTAGGGTTTAATTTTAGGGTTTAGTATTTAGGGTTTAGTGTTAAGTATTCAAAACTTCAGGGTTTGAATTTTAGTATTTAGTATTTAGGGTTTAAGATTTAGTGTTTAGTATTTAAGGTTTAGGGTTTATGCTTTAGGGTTTAGGAATTAGTATTTAGTATTTAAGGTTTTTTATCAAGGATTTGTGATTTAGCGTTTAATATTTAGGGTATAGGGTTTATGTTAATTAGACTAGTGTTTACATGAACAACATTGTTGTTAATGTGATTGTACATAGTTGTTCATGTGGTTATTTGATATTTCATTCTTGACAAAAAATTATGATATTAAATATTTAGTAGTTGTTCAATTGCAGGGAGGCTTGCATACTACATTGCTTACATAAATTTGCTCATCCATAATATAGTACTTGCTAATGATTGTTACATGTTCATTTATAACATCGTAATTGTTCAATATGTATTAGAAAAAATCATATCTATTAATTTATTAAAATTCAAAAGTTGCAACTGCTCCTCACTATTTACATAAGGAAAGTTATTAATCCTAACCGAGAATTCAAGTACTACTTAGTACTCGTTTGGCTAAACATAGGATGTGTACTTCCTAGGAAATTAAATAACGAAAAGTTCATTACATGAATTTTATTTAATGGGATTTACAAAAATGTGTTTGGTTAATATTAATTATGTAGGAATTAGATATGTGTATTTTGTTTAGTTTGATTTGAGAAATCATGAAACTTTAATAAAGTTACTATTATAGCCCTTGTCTATAAAATACAATTGATTTATTATGGGTAAATTAAGGATTTTGTAATTAATAAAATTTAAAAGAAAAAAATTTAGAATAAATAGATCTTACCCACCCCATCCATGGTAATTGTAGTTCCTCCATTTTGGATGAATTGAAAATTCATTAATTTTAAATTTCTATTTTTTTTATCAATTGTTTTCTGACCAAACACATACATTTAGATGTACTTCCTTGAATTTTTTAAATCATAGATTTTTATTCTCTAAGACCATGGGAAATGGGGGTTCCTTATTTGAGGTACTTAACTATATTATTTTAATATTTTCTCCCCTTTCAACATTACACAAGCACACATTTATTTATTTTTCCCACTCTAATAGAGCTACTTTATTGGTACTTACAAGCACCCAATTATTTCTTTTCTACCTTTAATTTTCATACCAAAGTATAAATATGTCTTTATATCATCATTATATATGTTATTTTAATGTAAAAATAATTATTTCATAACTTAAATAAATTATTATGCCCAAATAATACATAAATAAATTATATTAATTATTAAATAATATTGTACTTATTCTTAAGTATTCAAAAATATTAATTCATGTAATTAGAAAAAATAAATTATTAACAAAAAAATTTAGGATTAGTTTTCTATGGTGGTACTTGTAATGTGTGATTTTTTTATTTCAATGTTGGTTATTTTATGTAATGTTTGAGGTGTAATTGTCTTTTTAATATATTGTGTTTTAAATTAATTATCCTATTGCTTATCTGGATAAATTCATACTTTTTTACTAAATAAAGTCATACAATAATAACATACAAATTTATATTATATAATATGTAATTAATCATATGTAAATATTATCCTAAATTAAATATTTTTTTAAAAACATACAAAGTGCATGTAATATTGTTCTTATTGGATAGATAATATTATTTTAAAAAGTTATTATTTATTATAATTTTAAAAACTTAAAAAATTATTTTCAAAAGTTTAATATTTAAACCCAAATATACAAATAAAATGAATTAATTGAATAACATGTGGCAAAATATTATTGGTTAGAAGTTAATAGGAGGGTGCTTGGAGAGTGTTTTGTACAATCACTAGGTCGATTGGTATTTAGCATTTTTTTCACCCAAAAATTGTACAAGTACCCTTAAGTTTTGATGATGTGCTCAGCTAGGCAGGCTCACCAGATGGTAACTACACGGTTTCGATTGGCTATGGCCTACTAACAGGAGATATTGAGATTAATGAGTTGGACAAGCCTGTTTACAAGATGATTTGGCAATGCAAAGTTCATGAACGTGCCCGCCATTTCGCTTGGCTTGCTTGCAAAGGTGGCGTACTCACCAACATGGAAAGGCGTCGTAGACATCTCAGCACGAGCGGAACATGTGTTTGCTGGGGAAAGGAAGACGAGTTCTATGAACACCTTTTTCGGGATTGAGAGAAAGTTAAATACATTTGGCTGCACACAAATGCTACTAACTTCTATCATAATTTTTTCCAGGATGATTTTGCCTCTTGGTTCCGAAATAACATGATGGAAGGCATGACTATTGACAAGGTTAAATGGAGTGACTTCTTTGTTATGGGTATTTGGTGGATATGGAAATGGAGGAACGATCATGTCTTTAATGGAAGAGTTGAGGTGGGAAACAAAGTGGCGATTATTCAAGGCAAAACCAAAGAAGTTTGTAACGCGGTAAGTTGTAGTAATAATACCAATATTTCTATAACTAAACACTTTCAGGATGTTTCGTGGGGCTGCCCGGATGCAAATTGCGTGAAGATCAACTCCGATGGAGCAGTGAGAGACGGAAGAGCATTGGCGGCTAGAATTATTAGGGATCATGAGGGTCAATGGGTCAACGGCTTCGTTGCATGGGAAAAGGGATACATGGAAGTTATTCTTGAATCCGATTCTTAACTCGTTATTAATCTTGTTAGTGCAGGTGTCCGCCAAAGCCACTCGCTCTTTATCCTGGTATCGCAATGTCGTGCATTCATTGGGTAGGAACTGGATTGTCCAGCTCCGTCATGTCTACAGGGAAGCAAACTACGTATGTGGTAGACTTTCTTAAGTCTTTTGCGTTTAGTTTTTCTATAGGCTACCATGTATTGTCTGCCCCGCCTGAGGGGATTTCCTTATTGTTATTTGATAATGTTAGGAGTTGGGCAATCTCTCGTTTGATGACTACTTAGCCTATTTTCTTATTAATAAAATGCCTCTTTAAGAGGTCAGAGAATGTCACATCTCCTTCTACCAAAAAAAAGAATACTTTTCTTGTAAAAAAAGAGAATAGAAGAAAAGAGACATGACCTTCTAGAAACTGCAAGAATAATGCCAAAACAAAAGCAAGAAAGACGGAATTCTTGACGTAAAAATCCAAATCAAGTGACAACGGGTACCTTACCTTATGGAATGGTGCACGCAATTGAATATAACTTTTTTTTTGGTGGAATTGAATATAACTCTTTTTGATAATATGCAATTGAATACATACTGTAATAATTAGTTGGTGGCTCATATGCACGAAATATTTTTTACTTTTTTAAAACATATCCTTTTAGTTCATTTTTAATTTTTTTATAAAATATGTTCTTTTAATATTTTTTTCCACCTTTTTTCAAATTTATCCCTACTTTATAGGGATAATAATTACTCTAAACAATTTTCTATGAAGGATTAAAGAGTACACATTTCTAAATGTAGGTATAATTTGGGTAAAAATTCATTTTTTAATAATTGTGTAGTGAGGTAAAAGAACAACTTAAACGGGGGAGTAATAAATATTGTAACATGTTGGTTGTAATATATTTCATTTATTTTAATAATAATTATATAAAAGTTAAGGTTCTTGACCCCTGAATTAATGACCCAACCCAATTAGTCTGTAAATTTACACGGTTCAAATATGTACTTAACCTAATTTGAAATGATTGAAATCAAATCCAACTGAACCGATCCGATTAACAAATATATTAACTATTCATAGACAAATTTTTATAACAATTTAAATTATTCAATTTTAATGAATGGCATTGCATTATTCTTCCACTATTTTAGATATTTTTAGTTAAAGAATTCGTCATTTCGTAAAAGAAATTTCAAATACATGCTGTAGGTCTATGGATGTCAATTTCTCATCAATTAAAGAATATCCATTTGCATCATTTAAAAAAAATGGTTTAAAATTCGAACAAAGTAGGGTAAAAATCATGTAGTCAAATGACCCTCTCATCAACCCGATTTCACTAATGATGTACCGATAAGATTTTTCGAATGGATGACGAGGTTGGATTCAATTCTAAAATAGTCCCACTCATGACTGAATAATTAGTGTTTGCATTCGTAAAGGAAAAAGTCACATTTTGAAGTTTAAGAAAGTCAAAAAAACAAATAGTTTCAAGAATTTTTAAACGTAGTCAATATATAGCCTTTTACGAATAAAGATAGATAATAATTTAATAAAATGTTACACATTATATTTTTTTTTTAAAAATGTTTATTGAAGCTACGGTTGAATATTTGTCCTATCTTGATTGATTGGGAAAAACACCACCGTTCTTATAAAAAAAATCTAAGAGAATTTTTTTTTGGTGCCATCGAGTTTTTGATTTTTTTTTATTGTTGTCCCTGAAATAAATTATTTCTCGTTGTTACCCTTGTGCTCTTGATTTTATCTTTTATGTACCCAAAAGTATGTATTCTGTTACATTCGTTAAGGATTCGTTAAACTTCTAGATGATTCTTTTCTTCTTCTCCTCCTCCTCCTCATCGCCCAAAAGAATCAGTAACCAGAGAAATTAAATCGAACCAAAATTGGAGATAATCAATAATGAATTCAGAAAGAAGTAATCGAAATCGCCTCGGTTGTGGAGAGGATTGCTGCCACTTAGAATCGATCATTTCTAAACATTGAATCTGGAGTCAATTGCAGAGGTGAAAACGAGCGGCAACGATGGTGGTTAAGGGTAGAGAATTGGGTGCAGAGTGGTTGCGATTGGTCTCAATTTGTGGAGAGGATTGGGCCCGCTCGGAATCAATCGGGTCTACAGACCAAATTTGGGGTCGATATCATTGTCTGGCGATAGAGGTGAAAACGTGCGGTGACGATGGTGGTTAAGGGGAGAATTGGGTGCATATTCCAGCTAGGCAGTGGTTTCAATTGCGGAAAGGATTAGGCCTACTCAGAATCAATCACTTTTGGACACCGAATTTGGGTTCCATATCGCCATTGCCTGGTGGAAAAGGTGAAAACGAGTAGCGGTGATGGTGGTTAAAGGAGGACACTTAGGAGACTTGGGCTTAGTTTGGAGGCGGCTGGTTGGAATTGGAGTTGCAGAGGGGGTGGAATTGAAGGAGTTGGAGAGGTGGTGAAGGTGGTTTTATTGTCGGTGTAAACGATCGATGGGTGAGGGTCAAGAAACATAGTGTTGGTGGTTTAGCAGCGAAAAAGTACGCCATAAAACATAAAAGATTGAGATAAAAAAAAGAGAGAGTTTTCTTAATGGCGATCGGTGGGAACCATGACTGTGAAGGGAAGGCGAGGTCGGTGGCAAGTGGAACACACAGTGAGCTCACAAAATATGAATATATCCAACATAATACATGACTTTGGGTACATATTAACTAATATCAAGAGCTTATGATTACCAAAAAAAAAGGGCTTACTTTTAGAACACTAAGGACATGTTTGGATTGTATGGGAAAATTACATTAAATTCTACATTATAATGTAAGATAATGCATTATTTCATGCGATCCAAACATGCCCTAATAAAGAAAGCTAAAAACTGGAGGGTACTAAACGTCCAAACTAATATCATATCTCGACATGATAGTCGATTTTTAGTCTTCTCTTTCTGGAAGCCTAGCTATGTTTAATATTTGTAAAATCAATTATGTAATATAAAATCCATTAGCGGCTATTTTGTCTGATATCAAGAAAGCAATTGCAAGAAAACGAATTTGTCACAAGAATAGGTAATTAAAAAACAACGTATTCACGAGAAATCAAAATTTAAAAATCATTTTACGTACAAGAAAACGATTTGAAGGAACAAAATTAGTCACAAGAAAACGTAAATTCATCACAATAGACCAATTAAAAACCCCAAAAACAGACCAATTAAAATAAACCAATTAACGAAATAGAATACCATTTCACAACACGTATTTGTGTTTGGTATCAAGGGCGTTATCCTAACTATGTATAAATTTATGGATAAATACATTTTAATATCAAAAGAGCATGATTTCTATTTACCAATAGCATACAAGACCCATTGTCCCCACTGCTATTTATTATTGGCGCCAAAATTCTAGCTAGACGACTATAATTAGAATGTACAATACAACAAAGACATATAGGATTTCCGTTGGTAAGAGGTGGTACAAGAATACCGTTCTTGTCTTTTGCGGATGACATCATTATTTTTTGTCCTGCCACGTTGACCGCGTTTAGAAAAATTAGAAGCATTCACAAAGAATAGTGTGATATATCGGGACAGAAAGTAAATTTCAATAAATCGGCTTTTCAGACTACGAAAGGAGTATCCTCAGTCATGAAGATACCTCTAACGATGTCGTTAGAAAAATATCTGGGATGTCCAATTATAAACAGTAGAGTGACTAAACGAACTTTTGAACCTGTTGTTCGATCTGCAGAACAATAGAAGTCTAGATGGAAGGCCAATGCATTATCACAAGTAGGACGAGCGACCCTCATTAAATCTGTTCTAACCACAAAACCATATTATATCATGCAAAGTTTTATGCTTTCGGCCTGATGAATCGTTATATAACTTAGATTCCATAAGTCGGGACTTTTTCGGAACAAACCACATAGATACACTCCTATTATTGGGTGGGATAAAATTTGTAGATCAAAGAAAAAAGGGGGCTTAGGACTTAGAAAAGCAAAACAGATGAATACTGCCTTACAGATGCGCCTACTTAGGAAAATTCAGGCAGAACCTAATAACATATGGGTTAAGATTATATCTGAAAAATACATCAAAACTGAAAACTTGTTCACATATTCACAAAGCAAAAATATGTCATGGCAGTGGACTAAATTAATGCGACTAAAGAACAAATTCCTGGAAGGTCTAATATGGCAGATGTCGGATGGTTGTAGTATGCACTTTTAGAAGGATCAATGGGCTAAGAATTACCCCTTGGAGAAGGTTTGCTCAAATACACAGAACATAGATCTAAATGCAACCGTATCTCAGTTTATCGATGATAACAAACAATGGAAGACTCGAGAGCTTTCTACCTGGTTACCTGATGAATGTGTGAGAAAAATCATGTCTATACTGATTCCAAATAATGCGATTAGAGATCGTCAGTATTGGTACCCGAGTAAGAATGGATGGTTTTCTACTCACTCAGCCTCATCCTTCGTATCACCTGAACATAGCAGGAGAGATTGTGCCTCCCGTAAGCGTTACTTTTAACATCGTTAGCCCGACGAACTTACCTTGGCGGATTAGGGCGGCTTCCATCCAGCTATGTCAGATTCAAGAGAAACCCCATACTTAGATGGAAAAGCTTCAAAGCTTCTCTCCAAGACATTTGGCCCTCTATTATCCACAAGTATGCTCAAAAGTCCTACAACAGGGTTAGTAAAATCCGAAAATCAAGGAGGTTTCGACTTTTGCACAATACTAACAGTAGGATTTGGTATAGAACAAGGATGGGAAAAAGGATCATGACCAGAATTGATTGAATCAGAACAAGAAAACTCACCTTGATTTTTTAGAGAAGGGCTCGTTATCGAGGCAGAGCAGGTCGTTACCGACCCTTCTGGATCAGAAAGTACCTCGATATCGTGTAGATTAGACTCAGTTATGGTGTTGGGTTCGGTACCGACCCATGGTGGGTCGGTAGGACCTTCGGTAGGCGTCTTTTCCTTACTTTTGCTTGTTTCTGTACTCAGAGAAGGGTCAATACCGAACCAGGGTGGGTCGGTATGCTCTTCAGTACTGCAACTAGCAACCTCATTCATGGCCGGATTGAAGCGAAACTCGACTTTTTCTTCTCCTATATCAAACGTGAGAAGCCCCTTCTTGACATCTACACGTGCCCCTGCGGTGGCTAAGAATGGTCTTCCAAGAATGATTGGCACCACAGGGTCTTCTGACATATCTAGCACAATGAAGTTGTCGGGAACAAAAAAATTTCCAATTTGGATAGGAACATCGTCCACGACTCCAGTTGCTTTTACACAAGATCCGTCCGCCATGTAGAGATTCATATTAACAGGCTCCAATGGTCTCATGTTAGCCTTGGTCCAGATAGACAATGGTAATAAACTGGCACTGACACCTAGCTCACATAGAGCTTTAAAACGTTGAGTTCCAATACAAATTGTAATTGCAAACTTAGCTCGATCTCCTAGCTTTTCTGGAAGCTTTATAGATCGAACTTCATTATTCAGCTCTAAGATGGACCTTTTCCTGCTTAAGATGTCTTTCAAAATTTTAGTATAGGCAGACATTTCATTAAGGGCTTCAGTAAAAGGTATAGAAATATTTAAGCCTTGGAGAATTTTAACAAAGCGTCTAAACTTTCCTTCTGTGACATCTTTAGACTTCTTAATCGGGAAAGGAAGAGTTTTTGACGGACTCGGGATAGAGAGAAACCTGGATCGAGGCCTTACCGAATCGACAAGAGGGTCGATCGGTGCAGATAAAGGATCGGTACCGACCTTAGGGAGCCTCGGTATCGAGTGGTTGAGCCTCGATATTGACCTTGGTGGGGTCGGTAACGAGCTTGGCTGGAGTATTCTCTTCATCGCCGTGCTTGGTATTTGTAGGCTTGGCTCGATCTGGCAACTCCTTCCCGCTCCTAAGGTGTACTGCTGCAATCTGTCCTCTCAGGTTCTCCTCGGGACGGCCCGGGAGTTGACCTTGAGGTCTTGGAATCCGTGCAACAAGGTTACCTAATTGGGAATTTACACTTTTTCTCCATGTTTCAATCTCTCCCAATTGTACATGTACACCTTTTAGGTCATCACGGACTCCATCAGTCTTGTTGTGGACTCCATTAATGCCCTCTTGTAGCCCTTGCACCCATGGAGGTGGCTCTTGATAACCTGGAGGTCTGTAAGGTGGAACCATTTGATCTTGCTGAGGAGGTTGGCTCCCTTGGCCATAGTAGCCCGAAGTAGGCTGATTGTTGTTCCTCCCTGCATAAAAAGTATTACCTTGGTTCCTATATGGACCCCTCATGTAATTAGCTTCTTCATATGCCTCAGTAGCACGTACATGTTGCAATTTAGTGCATGCAGAAGTAGCATGGGCTTGAGACCCACATTCTTGACAAGAAGGAGATGATTTAAGAAAACTTACCTGCTTTTTAAAACGGTTGATCTCATCTTGCAAGAACTGGTGCTTCACTTTGGGGTCTATCTCGTCCCTGTTTGGTGTATAGAGCCTCCTTTGAGGTTGTTGGGCTTGATGTGTGCCATACATAGCATCATAATTGGTCAATTTGTCAAGAAATGCCCACGCCTCATCGGGGTCCATCTCAATAAAACCGCAAGTAGTGTGCAGATTAGTGTGGTTTTTCGTTTCGGCGTTGATCCCTTGGAAGAAGATTTCTTGGAGTACATATTGTGGTTTCCCATGGGTAGGGCTCTATCTAAGCATCTCTTTGAATCTCTCCCATGTCTCCACAAAGGTCTTATTAGGCAGCTGGTGGTAGGAGGTGATGCGCTTCCTTAGCTCCGTGGTCTTGGCGGGTGGGAAGAACTCCGTCAAGAACAAGTCATGCAAAGCTTTCCATTTCCTAACCGACCTATGAGGTAGGATTTCTAACCAGCTCAGGGCCTTTCTTGCGAGAGACCACTTAAAAGCTTTCAAAAGAACATACTCAAGAGAGACACCGTCAGCAGCTATAGTGTCACATAAACCAGTAAAATTTTTAATATGTTCTATTGGGCAGTCAGTTAGTTTCCCATCAAATTGAGATCTTTTAATCAAGAATATGAATTGAGATTTGATCTCAAAAGCTTTCTCTATTTCTGGGACAACTATTGCATATTATGGTACCCTTAGTTTTGGGTGCATATATTGTTTGGCGTTCTTTGGATAGGCATTCAACTGCTCCTGCAACGAGCATTGTCCTCTCGTTGACGTTCAGCTGCTGCAGCGGTAGGGTCTCGGTCGGCTTACAACGCCTCCATCTGCCTGTGGAGGGCATTCATCTGCTGAGCCATCTCTTCAGGTGTAGCTATTGGTTTGCGTTCTCTTAATCGGTAGTGGAAGGATCGCTCGGGTTCAGAGTCTACTACTGGATTAGAGACAACTCGACGTCCTTCAGCTGGCATACACTGTAAGCAAAAACAAAAACAAAAACGAAATCAAAAGCAAAACGGGTTCTTAAAGAGGGTCGGTAGTGAGGCCTAGAGAGTCGGTATCGAGCCTGCAACGATCCCGTAAAAACAAAACTGAAAAGAAAAGAACTGAGATCTGTCAAGAGGGTCGGTACTGACCTGGGTAGGGTCGTTACCGACTCGACAATGAACTTGAAAAACAAACAGAAGAAAGAAGAAAATTTGGGTTTGCCGACAGGGTCGTTACCGACTCGACAGAGTCCCTAAAAATGCAAAAAGAACAAAACTTGGCACTATTGAAATCTCTCTGGCAATGGTGCCAATTTGTTGAGAGGATTTCTTGACAACAAATAAATTTATAGTCAAGACCCCGCTGAGTACAGAGGAGTCAGTTTCGTCCACGGGAGAAAGTCATGTACCAAATTTTTTTACTTAGCGCAAGCAATCGATAAAAGCTAGGGTTTTTACCAAGGAAAGAGAAAATCTAAGGTAAAGGTATACCCGCAACAACAATCATGCATACAAACGCTTATGAAACATAAAGATCATGCTTTTATCACATAAAGGTGTCAACTTTCGTCAACCAAAGCAAGTAAATCAACTAATTTTCGTTCAATCAATAAACTGATTATCTATCTCCTACTTCAACTATGATTAATCCGCCTTCGCTTCAAATACCGTAAATTGACTATTCTGATCCAAATTCTCAACTTTTAGCTTCAACTATGAATGAGAAATTCCCTTCAACTTTTGTTTCAAGAATTAAGAGCAAGAGAATAGATTCATGCAATAAAAACAATTAAGACATGATCACAAACAAACATGCACAACCATTGTTGGGTTTAACCCCAACCTTAGAGAGAGAGACTACTCATAATTCATAATTAAAAACATATAAATTAATAAAAAGGAAACTTACAAGCAAATCCAAAGCAAACTTGTCTTCCAATCTCCCACAAATTCGTTCCTCTTCTCTCCCTCTCACGCCTCCTCTCTTCTTTCTCTACCCTAAACTAGGTTAATTGTGGGATGGATAAAAACAAAGGCTAGACAAGAGTATTTATAGATAAACTAATCTATCTAAGAGCTATCTATAAGAAAATAAATCTTCTTAAAAGAAATATCCCCTAAGGAAACTATTTAAAGGGATAAAATAACATTAATTGCGCCGACTCGGACAAGGAGCACCTCGGTACCGACCCTGTTCAGCACTGCAAACAGCCGAGAGTAAAACTTCCGTAGCGGGTTCGTTACACCTCGGTTTGACTCGATTCTTTTTCCTATGTCTTTGTAATGAGTTTCTCTAATTCTTTCCAAGATCGAACTTGATCTTCAATGTCTTTATGAACTTCATTCCTTGAGCTTTTCCTTAAGCGTTTCTCCTCGGTTTTGCTCTTTTCCTCAAAAGTGCTCCAAACAGCTTCTAAAAACCTATAAAACACCACCAAAGCTTATGTAGACTCCATATCTTAAGAAAATACGAAAAACCTAAACAAACAAATCAAAACAAAACACAAAACTAAAGAAAAAGACTCAAACACACTAAAAACACACCCTAAAAACAAGACTAAAAAGGCGGACATCAAAATACCCCATACTTAGACTTGCTTGTCCTCAAGCAATCAACAAGACAAGAATCAAAACCAACAACACATATATCAAATCAATGCCCTTATCAAAAAAGCAACATCAAAGCTCAAGTAGGAATAGATAGACAAGTGAATCTAACGTCATCACACATATATGAGCGATTTCAAATAAAAGCAACTAAAAATCCAACTTGAAAAGGGAAATGTGTTTCACTCAACTCTCAGATGTTTAGGCTTATAATAACAACTCTCAACTCAATCCAATATACAAAAATCAACATAGTCATTGTTACTTATATCACCAAACTCTCCACCACAGATGTCAAAACATATAAAAATCATCAAGAGAAGTTAGGCTCAATGAAAAACTTCATAGAAGCTTCCATTCGGCCGGGTTGTAACGGGGCTTGGTAATGACAATAAGGCATGGAAATATTTTGGCTATGTGGTGCTAATAATATCCGGGAATAAAGACTCCTAAAAAACTCACACATCTCCAAAACTTTCAAAAGAACATACCAAATTCACTCAAACTTTATGCTCACCTCTTTAACCCTTTTAATATCTCATCTAATATTGCTTACAAAATAACAAGGAAATTTGGCTCATGCACACTTTCACTATTCAACTCTTTTTTCTCTTCTTTTCTCCCTTTTCATCTTCATTTTTTTTTCTCTGTGGGAGGTTCGGTACCGACCCTAACAGGGTCGGTAACGATGTCACTGTACTAGTTTTTTTCTTTCTACTTCTTTTGTAAGTCCATTCAGGGAACCAAACTCCTTTTACATGAAAAACTGCAAGATCTTCACTTTACCCAACCCATATTACCCCACACTTGAACCAATACATCTCACTCAGCAAAACCATAAACCAACACTAAGTCCTAATCCCCGGATAGGGTCAAGCTAACATCGGCTAGGGAATATTTTGTGGAGCTAAAACTAAAAAACTTAAGGCTCAAATTGGCTTCAAAAAGAGGATAATGATAAGGTAGGTAAAAAGAAAGGATAAAAAATGGCTAAAACAAATAAGTTCTCCATCATATGATTTCACATGCAATGAACTAATATCTCATATAGGCTTCAAAAAATAGATAACCATATCAATGACAAGAGATAATATGCATAAGGAGAGTAAATTACACAAGAAAAGAAGAGGTATTTTTGATAATCTCCCTATAAGGCCAAAAATAACTCACAAGGTAGCAATTTTGTTGGATTAAAGTCACTTTCACCTAAGATCATATGTGCTCAATTTCATCACATGCTAAATATCCACATAAAAAACAACTTTTTTCAACATGATTCAGGCAACGCTATCCAAACATGTTATGAAATTACATGATCAAGCAAGTTAAAGCATATCATAGGACATCTAAGTGGAGCATTATCAATCCTGAAACACCAACAAAGACACAAAAACTTAGTTTCCTTTTCCCCTACCCCATACTTAAACCAAACAGTGTCTTCACTGTTTAAAACATAAAAAGAAAGAGAAAAAGAAAAGGGAACTCACAAAATAAAACTGAAGCTATTTGAAACCATGGATCATTGAGGAGTCTGAATTGTAGAAGTCGGTACCAACCAGGAGAGGGTCGTTACCAAACCTGACTGTATGTCCACTGAATTTCATTGTTTGCTCTTAGCACCGAGTATATGTAGCACTTTGCTCTTCATTTTGTTGTACCTTAGTCACTTTAGAAAAACTTCTATCCCTACTACACTAATCTAACCTAAAAACAAGTCAAAAGAAAGCTAGCAAAAAGATCTAAGAAAGCAAAAACTAAAAGCGGAAACTAAAAGCGGATTGCCTCCCGTAAGCGCTACTTTTAACGTCGTTAGCCCGACGAACTTACCTTGGCGGATTAGGGCAGCTTCCTTCTAGCTATGTCGGGTTCAAGAGAAACTCCATACTTACATATAAAAGCTTCGAAGCTTCTCTCCAAGACATTTGGCCCTCTATCATCCACAAGTATGCTCGGAAGAGTGATCAAAATGAAAGCTACAACAATTGAACACTAGAACGTCATTCAGGCTGAGGCCAAGGGAATGTATGACGCTGTTTGTGAAGCTAAGGCTAGGAATATTTCAAAAATTGAAATTGAAGGAGACAATATTATTGTAATAAACGCTTTAAAAGGAAATAGATCTTGCCCTTGGCAAATTCAAATGCTAATTGCCGATACGATGGTTAATTTGCAGTCTTTTGAGGTGGTCCGTTTCCTACAGTCACCATGTGACTGCAATAAAGTTGCGGATTTGATCGCTGACCTAAGACATTTGGTTAGTGTCAATCAGATTCAGACCCATTTAGGGCTTCATTCCCTCATACGTAAAGATCCGCTAGGTTGAGTTGTATCGACCTAATTCTTTCCCACTCAAAAAAAAATAGCATACAAGGATACACGAATAGAATGCGATTACTGTAATTTCACACCAAATACGTACATTAGCATATCGGTCAGACGGTCACCAAGATTCATTTAACATTTTTATTTTTTTATTTTTTTTTGATAAGGAAAGAGATTTGGGTGGTCACTAACAAGCTAGTGACCGCCCAAGAGCATCCTGGTGGGTGAGGGTATGCAAACCCGGATCAACTGCGAGTGGAATAGAGGAAACGCATCGGAACGAGCCAACGATGGAGTCCGCCACCGAATTGCACTCACGGTGAACGTGAGCAATATCCCAAACCCGGAAACGAGCCAACAAGTTGTGGATGTCCGAACGTAGCAGCTCAATCTCCCACGGGCAGCGCCAGTCACCCAGAACGGCCTTGACCAGCTGCAAGTTATCGCCTTCAATCTGATCCGGGGAATGCCATGATGAATGGCCTCAAGAAGTCCCTGGCGTAAGGCGATGGTCTCGGATGTTAAAACAGACTGATGACCAATCAATCCTCCGTCAAAGTGGATGGGGGAGCCACGAGAGTCCCTGAGCACGAACCCGTAGGAAGCCACGCCATCCGCATTCACTGCACCATCAAAATTTAATTTAATAAAATCCGTTCTAGGTTTTGTCCATTTTGTAGGCTTTCTCTTAGGCCCACCTCTGGCCGTTCCAGAATGTGTGTTATCTAAGGCCGAGGTTTCTGTGTTTTTCCAGTTTTTGACTTGATTGTGAATAAATTCACAAATGTTTGCGGCGTTATTCTAGTTGGTGTTGTTGTTGTTGTCGAATATTCTTTTGTTCCTAGAGTACCAAAGGCACCCCAGGTGATACCGAGGAGTTCCATTTCCTCTTTTGTTAATCGTATTCTTATCTCATCCAAGACAAGATGAGGTTTTTTATCCTCTGGAGAAATTTGGTTGAGGATTCAAAAGTTTTATGGTTTCCACGGTTAAGGGGCACGAGAGTAACACATGGTAAGTGTCTTCCACCACGCTGTTACAAGCCTCACAACCCTGCGAAACTGGGATATGGTTAACAGCAAGCCACGTCTTAGTTGGTAAACCATTTCTTTCTACTTTCCACAGGAAATTTTTAACTTTAGGGGGGATGTTGAGTTTGTTGATCCATGCCAGGTTAATTTTCGGTTCACCTTTAGATTGGTGGATCCATTGCATAGTTGAATGGGTTGAGTACCAGCCGTTTTTGCTTGGTTGCCAGTATAGTCTGCCCGGGAATTTGTTAATAGGGTTTATGATTTTGCATATGCTTTCAAGGTCGTCTTGGTTAAAGACCCTGCTCAATTTTTCGATATCCCACGAGTTATCCTCTCTCAGGTATTGATCAACGGTTTCATCCCAGTCAATGAAGTTTACTACTTCTGTCCTTGGTTTGATCGGTCCCTTACAGGTCCAGTTGTCTTTTCATACCCGGATGGTTTTCCCATCCCCAATCTACCAGATAAGTGCTTTCATGAATAGGTCTCTAAGGCCCATTAGCTTGGACCATTGCCAAGAGGTGTTATTATTTTTTTTTCTTGTAGTTGAGGATATTTTCTTCTTTAAGATATTTTTCCGTAATAATTTTGACCCAAAGATTGTCTGATTCCGCTAGAATTTTCCATAGCAGCTTCATTTGGAGTGCTTGGTTCATCTCTTCTGCCTTAGCAATTCCCACCCCACCATGGGCAGGTGGACGGCAAATGGAGTTCCAACTAATCAGTGGTTTGTAGTTGTGATCCTTGTTCCAAAAGAAATTCTTGTTGATTTGGTCCAGTTCGTTTAACGTCGTCTAGGGTAGCATAAAGGATTGCATGATGTAGTTGGGTTGTGCTAATAGATTTGCTGTGATTAGGGTTTTACGTCCCTCTTGGGATAAGTTGCTTTCCATTTTGCTAGTTGGGATCTGGTCCGCATAATTAGTGGCTTGAATGTGTTTTGTGTTACTCTGCCATTGATAATCGGGCAGCCTAGGATTTGTCCAACGCAACTGTGTTTACTATTTGAAGAATCTGTTTAATTTGTTCCTTGGTTGTATTACTTGTATTTTTGGTGACCTGGAAGGCGGATTTGTGGAAGTTGACCTTCTGGCCAGATACTTGGCAATAGTTATTGATAATTTCTCTAATGTTTTTGCATGCATTGTTGTTCGCTTTAGCGAAAATAATGATATCATCTGCGAATGCGAGGAATGAAATTTTAGTACCATTTCTAGTGATTTGTATCCCGATTCCGCTTTTGGGGTTTGTGCTTTGCAGTTGTAGTTGTCTTGCCAGAATTTCGAAAGCGAGAATGAAAAGGTAAGGTGATAGGGGGTCTCCCTGTCTAAGTCCCCTTTGGGGAAAAAATTGTTCTGTTGGCCCGTTGTTGACCAACACAGAGAAAGAAACCGTTTCAACGCATTCACAGATCCATGCCAGGAATGTATCGCTGAAACCAAATTTCTGTAGGACAATTGCTAGGAAGTCCCAACTGATTCGGTCATAGGCTTTTTCCATGTCTAGTTTGACAGCAATCCATCCCTCCCGACCTTGTTTTTTGCGGAATGAGTGGAAAATCTCATGCGCGATAAGTTTATTATCGTGGATACTTCGGTTTTGGACGAACGCCCCTTGCAGGTGTATGAGCTTGTTTAATAAGTTTTTCAGGCGGTTTGTTAGGATTTTTGATATTACTTTGTAAATTGTGTTGCATAAGCTTATGGGCCTATAATGGTTGGTGGAGCTGGGGTTTTCACATTTCGGTAATAGGGATATGAACGTGTGATTTATTTGTTTTAAGAGCTTTCCGGTGTGAAAGAAGCTTTTAACGGCCCTAATAACATCCGACCCTACTATGTGCCAGTACTTCTTATAAAAACAAGTCGGCATACCATCCGGGCCAGGGGATTTATCGTCCCCAATGTCGAATAATGCCTTCTTGATTTCATTGTTTGATACTGATTTGGTAAGTTCTAGGTTGTCGACATCGGTAACTTGTTTTTGGATCGTTTGTGTCATACTTTGGAGCTTTCCATGATTGATCTCCAATTCCCGAAACGGTTATGGAAGTCATGTTTGATTTCCTTTCTGATGTTTTCAACACCCGTAATTTGTGTACCCTCCGATGTACGGATTTCTTTAATGTTAGTTTTGTTCCTTCGCCCGGTGGCAATTCGGTGGAAGTATTTTGTATTTTTATCATTTAGTTCAATGTGGGTGTTTTTGGCCCTATGTTTCCAATAGGAGTTGTGGAAGTCCAAGAGGCAGGTCCGCTTTTTCAATAGTCGTTCTTGTTTTTGAAGAAGTCTCACGTTGTTATGTTCGATTATATCCTTCTGGATCTGAACGAGGTTCTCATCCAGTTTTTTGATTTGTTCGAATATGTTGCCAAATGTTTGTTTATTCCATGCTTTGGCTTTTGTTTTGAGGAGTTGCGTTTTTTTTACCAGGTTGAACATATGGGATCCTCCAGCATTGTGTCTCCAGGCTTGTTTGACGACGTTTTGAAAATCTTTTCTAAATGTCCACGTCATTTCAAATTTAAATGGTTGTGCCTTCAAGGTGATCCCCGTGGGGAGGTCACATGATATTGGACAATGGTCAGAAGACGAGAATGCGTGTTTTTTTGTCGCTATGGACGGGAACCAGATTCATTTAACATTATGAATAATGAATACGATTACAATAATTTTATATACACAAAAAGAGTTTGCAAGAAATGTGAATTTTTTTGTCTCTCCCTCGGTTCGATTAGTCGGGGCCAATCTACATCTGAACCGAGTAATGCAGAGGCTCATTGATGGGGGCGACCCTCCCAATTCAATTTTTTCCATACACGCCGCCAGAAAGATTCGAACTTCGAACCTCCTGAACAAACACTTAAGGAGTCTAGCACCTCATCTCACTAGACCAATTGGTTATTGATAAATGTGAATTTATTACAATGAAGGTAAATTCAAATCATGAGTATTTACACAGACAATACTAGGTGGCACGTACACATCTATGACTAATTCAAATATTCAATCGGCTAATAAAGTTTTACATACTTGGTTGCAAGTAGCTACTCATGCTCTAGTGTCAACTCTCAATAATTCCAATTTTTACTCAGATTAGTCAAGTGCGTACATTTCTTTCTAGATAGAATTTACGCACTTAATTTCCTTTCCTTTGATAAGTAAACACACTTTAAAAATTTCCAAGTAGTGGAGAAAAAGACGTACAGAACAAAGATGGTTTGTATTAATTGATATTTCGGTTTTCAAATATGTGCATGGGTTAATTATCATAATTTGAATCCTGATAAAAAAAATCCTAATTTGAAAACTATTTTCTTAAAAGCAAAAAAAAATATAATCTATAACTATAGAAATATAGAATTTTTTAAAATTTAGATTCCTAAAGTCTAGAGCTGTCAAAAGCTGACCGAACCTGCTAATCCGACCCGAACCACCTGATAATATTAGGGTTAAGACCCGAAAATTTGAACCCGAATTCAACCGAACCCGATAGAACCCGAAACCCGTTGGGTTGACCGATTTAGTATATTTATAGAATATTTAAATTTTATTTTGAAAATTATAATATATTTTATTTTGAATAATATATTATAATTAAATATTATTATTTAATTAAACATTGATTTTAATAATCATACAAAGAAAGATATTTTAGACCCACTAGTCAACCCGACCCGACCGAAAACCTGCTACAACCCGACCCGATTGACTTGTGACCCATAACAAAACCGAACCCGATTTAAACCGAACCCGAAATGACCAAACCAGAACCCGCCCGACCCGACCCGATTGACAAGTCTACTAAAGTCTAAGATAATAAAAAATTAGATAAATAATTGATCGATATTTCTATAACCAACTAGAACTATTAAAAGATGATCAAACCGGAAAAAGGCAACCCCTTTAAACCCGACATGAATCCATTCTGATCTAAGAATATAAGACATGAACCGACTGACCCGGTACTCGACCCGATTGATTTCTAAATGTGATTTTCTAAAAATATTTTTAATTGGTAAAATATCTTATTTATGTTTTATATATTTATATTTATATTATAATTTTAAAATAATTTAACAGTGAAAATAATATTATAAATCATATTATTGATCCGTTGGTCAACCCTAGCATGCATGATTACATGCCATAACCGGGCTCGATTTGACCTGCAACTCAATTGACCCAACTCGTACACAACCCGAATACGAAATGACTGAATCTGATCGGACCGACCAAATTATTAGATCTATAACTAACCAAATAACTAATTAAGGATTTATTAGGTTGTTTGTATGTAGAGTTGTCAAAAGTTGACCCGACCCGAAAAATCGATTCGAACCGTCCGAAAAATTTAGGGTCAAGACCCAAAAATTTGAACCCGAAACCCAAAATAAACCAAACCCGATAGACCCGAAATCCGTTGGGTTCATAACCGAAAAAACCGTTGGGTTGACCCAATTTGTTATATTTTAAGGAATATATAATATATTTTGAAAATTATAAAATATTTTATTATTAAAATATATAAAAATAATAGATTTATTATTAAATATTATTTTTTAAATAAAAAATATTTTAATAATTGTAAGAAAATCAATTTTCTTGACCTGTTAGGTCGACCCGACCCGTCCGACAACCCGCAATGACCCGACCCGATTTGACCTATGACCCGTTACGACCCGCACCCGACTCAACCCGAACCCGAACACTGCTGGAAAACGCGTCTGTAGCCAGAAAATATTTAGCCACGAATATTGTCGAGGTTAATTTGGGTGGCAACGGCCACAAGTTTAGCCACAAATATTTACGTTTGTGGTTATATTGCCATGAGAAATACACTTGCGTCTATATTTGAGGCTGAATCGCCGCGAAAAGAGCGCGCGACTAAATTTGGTTGTAGATTTCTGACCATGTTGTCATGAAAATATGCCCGTGGCTAAAGTTTAGGCTAAATTGACGCGAATGTCTCGTGCGGCTAGATTCATTTCTAGTGTAGTAGCTAATTAGCCACGAAAAAGGATTCGTGTGTATATTCACGGAAAAATCTGGAGCTAAGTACCCACATAATATTTATGGCTAGTTTTGTGGTTATTTGTGTGGGTAATTTGAATCATTGACTTATAAATGTTCCTTCATTTCGTTAGAATTTTTAGAAATAACCACAAAACTAGCCACGAGTTCTTATTTTCGTGTCTAACTTAGTTTGTTTGGAAAAATCTGCGATAACAGTCGCAAGATTAGCCACGAGTTCTTCATTTCGTGAGAAATCTGCAGAAATAACCACGAGACTAGTCACGAGTTCTTCATTTCGTGTCTAACTTTGTTTGTTTGGAAAAATTTGCAGAAACAGTCACGAGATTAGCCACGAGTTCTTCATTTCATGAGAAATCTGCAGAAATAACCACGAGACTAGTCACGAGTTCTTCATTTCGTGTCTAACTTTGTTTGTTTGGAAAAATTTGCAGAAACAGTCACGAGATTAGCCACGAGTTTTTCATTTCGTGGTTAATCTTCAGAAATAACCACAAGATTTCAACGAAAGAAGAGGAGAAGAGTTTGGATTGGGCTGCTCCTCCATATGGGTCGAGTAAGATGATCCAAAAACGGGCCCATTTCTTTTGACTCTCAAGCCCATCAGATTTTCTATTACCTCACAAGCCCATTCCTAATTAATTTTTATTATTTGTAAAATTATTTCCACTATAAATAATAATTATTTTAAAATTTTAATAAATATTACCCATATGCCTTTATAAAAAATATTTATTAAAATAAAATATCAATCATGCTCACCTAAGAAATTAATAATTTTTAATAAATTATAAATGATTTCGTAGAATAATAATATTTATGATTATAACATTATTATGCATGTTTAAGACTAGATTATTCGAGAATAATAATTTAAAATAATTTCCATTAGAAACTGTTCATTATTATGAGAAATCTTTATATTCCTTTAGAATCGTTCGTTCTTATGAGAAATTATTATATTCGTTTAGAATCGTTCATTCTTATGAGAAATCGTTATATTTCTTTAGAATCGTTCATTCTTATGAGAAATCGTTATGTTCCCTTAGAATCGTTCATTCTTATGAGAAATCGTTATATTCATTTAGAATTGTTCATTCTTATGAGAAATCGTTATATTCATTTAGAATCGTTCATTCTTATAAGATATTGTTATATTCCTTTAGAATCATTTATTCTTATAAGAAATCATTATATTCCTTTGATTAGAATCGTTAATTCTTATAAGAAATCGTTATATTCCTTTAGAACCGTTCATTCTTATAAGAAAACGTTTTATTCCTTTAGAATCGTTCATTCTTATAAGATATTGTTATATTCCTTTAGAATCGTTTATTCTTATAAGAAATCATTATATTCCTTAAGAACCGTTCATTCTTATAAGAAAATGTTATATTCCTTTAGAATCGTTCATTCTTATAAGAAATCAATATATTCCTTTATACTCGTTCATTCTTATAAGAAATCAATATATTCCTTTAGAATCAATCATTCTTATAAGAAATCAATATATTCCTTTAGAACCCTAAAACCCTAAAACCTTAAACCCTAAACCCCAAACACTAAACCCTAAACCCTAAACCCTAAACCCTAAATCCTAAATCATTATATTCCGTTAGAATCGTTCAGTCTTATAAGAAATTATCATATTCCTTTAGAATCATTCATTCTTATAAGAAAACGTAAAATTTCCTTAGAATCATTCATTCTTATAAGAAAACGTCATATTTCTTTAGAATCGTTCATTCTTATAATAAATCATTAGATTTCTTTAGAATCATTCATTCTTATAAGAAAACGTTATATTCCTTTAGAATCGTTTATTCTTATAAGAAAACGTTACATTCCTTTACAGTCATTTATTCTTATAAGAAATCGTTATATTCCTTTAGAATCGTTCATTCTTATAAGAAATCGTTATATTCCTTTAGACTCGTTCATTCTTGTAAGAAATCAATATATTCCTTCAGAATCATTCATTCTTATAAAAAATCAATATAGTCCTTTAGAATCGTTCATTGTTATAAGAAATCGTTATATTCCTTTAGAACTGTTCATTCTTATAAGAAAACGTTATATTCCTTTAGAAATGTTCATTCTTATAATAAATCAATATATTTATTTAGACTTGTTCATTCTTATAAGAAAACGTTATATTCCTTTAGAAATGTTCATTCTTATAATAAATCAATATATTTATTTAGACTCGTTCATTCTTATAAGAAATCAATATATTCCTTTAGAGTCGTTTATTCTTATAAGAAAACGTTATATTCTTTTAGAATCGTTCATTCTTATAAGAAATCAATATATTCATTTAGAATTGTTCATTCTTATAAGAAATTAATATATTCCTTTAGAATCGTTCATTCTTATAAGAAATCAATATAGTCCCTTAGAATCGTTAATTCTATAAGAAATCGTTATATTCCTTCAGAATCGTTCATTCTTATAAGAAATCGTTAAACCCTAAACCCTAACCCTAAACCCTAAACCCTAAATTATTATATTCCGTTAGAATCGTTCATTCTTATAAGAAATCATCATATTCCTTTAGAATCATTCATTCTCATAAGAAAACGTAAAATTCCCTTAGAATCATTCATTCTTATAAGAAAACGTCATATTTCTTTAGAATCGTTCATTCTTATAATAAATCATTAGATTTCTTTAGAATCATTCATTCTTAAAAGAAAACGTTATATTCCTTTAGAATCGTTTATTCTTATAAGAAAACGTTACATTCCTTTACAGTCATTTATTCTTATAAGAAATCGTTATATTCATTTAGAATCGTTCATTCTTATAAGAAATCGTTATATTCCATTAGAGTTTGGTTAAAGAATAACAAAACCTAATTAGTTCACATGTTATTGTTAAAGTTTAACAAAACCTAAACCTCTATTATGATCTTCATATGCTTGATGTTGATAAGTACCCGCCAGGGGTACGGGGGCGGAGCCCCCGACAACACTAGGGGTCCTAGGGGGCGGAGCCCCCTTGTAGGGGGTTCGGGGGGCAATGCCCCACGACGGTCTAAATTTTTGGAACTATAATGATCCATTTGGAACTACGTTTGGAACTACGGTCCATTTCATTATAAGGGGGCGGAGCCCCCTTATAATGATCCATTTGGAACTACGGTCTAAATTTTTAAAAAATAAATAATTTATGTTGTATATAATTTTTTTTTAAAAACTACTTGTTAATTAATCATCTAGAGCATTTGGTTTTGGAGGGAATATTTAATTTTTATGAGGAAAAAGGACAAAATATTTAATATAGGCGGGCTGAAATATTTGGTAACCAAAATTTGGGCGGGAATATTTAGTTTAAAAACTTTGGGCGGGCTTAAGAGGGAATGTTAAATTTTTAAGTGGGAAAAAGTAAATTTGGGCCTAGTAAAAACCAAGCCCATAAACCCTTTTCACTATCTAACCCTAAGTACTGCGGCGCTCATCTTTTTTTTGGTCGAACTGCGGCGCTCATCTTTAGGAAGGAACTCGAGATAGAATCGGGATGGAGCGACAGACTCGGGGAGAAAGAATTCGGATTCCTAACCGCCGATATATCCGCCTCGTCAAAGTCCACAAATTCGTCTCCAAATTGATCGGTAGCTTGTCCTTCTCAGTTGAATTTTTTTTCCTAATGTCTTTTTCTCATTCGCGGTTCTAGTTTCTCATTGAGATCCAAAATCATCTCCAAATTGATCGGTTTCAAGGTGGTGGATATGTTCATGGAGGAGCTCAAGGAGGCGTTGGAGGCAGACTTCTTCTCTCTCATGGAATCCATGATCGCAGTCAGCCTTATTCTTGCTCAGTCGGCGAGTGGTTTATGCTTGTTGGTTGAGTTGAGTGTTTGACAGAACTCAAAACTGTCTCAATGAGCTCGGCTACAAGCAGGAGCTTAAGCGTGAACTCTCGTAAGATCCAATGAATCTTGAAATTTTAGCCAAATAGGTACCTTAATTTTGTCCAAATCTTTCTGGGTTTTGCTCAATTTTTCAATTTTGGGGTTGCAGCGTAATCTCAAACTTTGCCTTCTCATTCTCAATCATATCTGTACTCACTTGTGTGACCACGCTGTGTAACACTGGATTGACTTATGGTGGGTCGGTGGTGATGGTGTACGATTGGTTCATAGCTGGATGTTTTTCACAGTTTGTTCGGTCCAAAATCCAGATCACTGCTAATGAAGTAGAGGTAATGGGAGTTTTTTTTAAACTGAAATTTAGCATACATGAAGGTGAACCTGTTTTTATTGACTTTTTTGTGTTCATAAATTGCAGAATGAGAAAGGGCCTTCAACTTCTTCAGCTGGTGATTCATCAACTTTGATGGTGAATAGGCCTGATCTTTTGACATGTGGACAAGCCTGGGCAATTTCACTTTCACAGAGAAGTGGTGTTAGAGAAGAGATGTTGAGAATATGCTTCCTTGACAACAATGAAGTGATTGATGATAACCTCCTTTATCAGTATATAATCCCCCTTCTTCTACAAAGACTCCTAGTAAATTCTGCATAGATGTTAATATATGAACTTGTCTTATGTATCTGCTGAGAGGTTAATACCTTCTTCTTGCTGAGTGAATTTCTTCCAATAACGATGATTTAATACACCCTGGTTATCTGTCAGTTTAACCGTTTTAAGGGTTTGTGATAATGGCTTATCTTTGATTAATCTTATTGTTTGCTTGGATTTTCAAGACTTGCCAAATTGGCTTTATACGGAGTACAAAGCTAATATTGTAATGATGCTTTTGCTAGAACCTTGCTTTAGGTTTTCTCACAAAATTTGTTTGAAATATAAAGCTAATATAGCTAAACTTGTCTTCTCCTATTACTCTAGAAATACTTTTGGTGTACTTGATAAATGATAGTATGATGCTCATGCACTCTTCATCTTTAATTCTCTTGCAGGTTTAACATTGTTGATCAGGTAAATATAGAGAATTGTACAAACTCCAGAATTCCTATAGTCTGGTTATGTGGGCAAGACCTTGAGATATGCCCAATTTGTCGGCAACAGATTGAGACTCGGATAAGGCTCTTCTAACCATCTTAATCCTTCTTGAGATTTCACCCATGCTCTCCTCTATCATAATTCTTTAGTTTTCAGATTTGCTTTATGCTTTTTTTTGTTCAAACATTTGTTAATTGGTTTGAAAAATTCCCAAACTTGTACATCTTATATATGTTATATACATATATGTGCTCTGCTTAAAATCTGAACCTGTGTGAGATAGATTTGAAAAAAAATCTCATCCTTTTCACTCTTGTATCCACATACATATAGGTTGTATCTAAATTGTCATACTTACAAAATTGTGATTTGAATTACTGTGCAGGTCTTTGATGGCCAAGGAATTGACGTACGTAAGGACTTCTCCAATAAACATATCTTGAAAGTTTATTTTGGTTATGTTTATAGAATGACGATGTCATAAATATAGCCCTTTTGATTTCTTGTGTATCAGTAAAAAATATTTTTAGTGCTTGATGGGGATTGGGCATTCAATGGCTGTATTAAACTGTTAATTGTGAGATGAAATTTCATAATCATCATTGATCTTTATGATTTTGGATCTCTACTGTTTGGAAATAAGCAGAATTACGGTATAAAATTTATTTGATTTTTTTTTAAATGCCTAATTTTTTAACCACAAAATTTGAAACAAAATAGATCCATGGCAAATTTCAAGGCTAATGGCCACGAAATAGGTGCGATTATGCGTTCAAATTCGACTCGAACTTAGATACAAAATACATTTGTGGCTAACATTTGATGGTGATGCACTTAAAACTAACCACGAAATTCAATTCTGGCTAATATGGTTGAACGTGACTTTCGTGGCTAATAGCCACACATTTAGCAATGAACTAATTCGCGACTATTATTTGCAGCTAAATAGCCACAAAATTAGAATTATGTGGTTCTTTTTCAAAGTGATATTTAGCCTCGCGTGTTTTAGCCCCAAGGCACCTTTTGTAGGGCAATCCGTTGGGGATGTTGTGGCTAACGTGATTTCGTAGTTATTTTTGTGGCGGAAGTCGTGTCTATTTTCCTGGCTACAGATGCGTTTTCCAGCAGTGGAAATAACCGAATCCGAACCCGACCTGATCGACTCGTTTGACACCTCTATTTGTATGCCATCAGGAGTAACATGTTTTCAATAATCTATAGTGGGGATTAGGCCTGTCAATCGGGTCGGTCGGGTCATTTCGGGTTCAGGTTATGACGGATTTCAACCCAATGTGTTTCAGGTTTATCGGGTTCGATTCATTTCAAGTTTCGGGTTCAAATGTTTTAGGTCTTGACCCTAAAATTTCAGGCAGTTGGGGTCGGATCAGCTTTTGACAGCTCTAGTGGGGATGTATATCAAGAATTTGGGTCTTCACCCTAAAATTTCAGGCGATTCGGGAGGGGAGTATTATTTTTAAAGGTTTAGCTTTAATATATAGTTATAGATTTGTAGGTCATGCTTAATCCATTTTTGTATTCAAAATTAGTACAATATACGTGCAAGTCAAATTATTTCGTGTATTCAATATATAACATGAACATGCGTTAAATCAATATGCAAAATGATTTATTTTAGATACGAAAATGAAGTAAAACTTTTAACAAAATCCGCACATGATATTACACTAGTTATATAAATTATAAGAATATCAAAAGGAATAAAAAATTTTTGAAGCAAAACAGATGTCAAAAATTGTACCAAAAAATTTCTAAAAAAATTGTACTCCATCCGTCCCCATTTATTTTGTTTGTTTAAAAGGACGGATTTTACGGTTATTAAGAAGAGTATAAAGTAGTATTGGTAAATGAAAAAGTTGGATAATGAGATTAAAAGGGTGGCAGTTTTGTAATTTAATGGATATAAAAAGTTAAAAAGTGATAAAGTTAGATAAAATGGATAAAAAAATGATACTTCCTCCTCTTCAAAATAGATGTTCATAGACAAAATTGCACATATATTAAGGAGGAAAATTTCTCCCAAAATTATCCCTATTAAATTGTACTTTCTACTTCTAAAAGTTTCTTTGGGAAAAGTGTATATAATTAACTAGTTGAATGCCCGTGATACTCACGGGATAATTTTACTAAAGATTTTACAATATTATGATATTAATATAAAATTTAAAACCCTTATAAATAATATCGTAATGAAATTATGTAATTTATAAAAAAAACATCTTTAAGATTGTGCCTCATATTTTTATCAACATATAGATAAGAAAAATATATACTTGAAACTCAAGTCTTGTTAAAAGATAAAAAAATATTATGCATAAAATTAATATAAAAAATATTAGATCAAGTTGTTATCAACATATAGATAAAAAAATTAAATACTTAGATATAAAATCTTGTTACAAGATAAAAAAAAGATATCCATAAAAATATCAACATATAGATCAAGTTATTATCTTATAAGAAATTGGATATATAGAAAGAATGATACAAGTAGTTATAATATTTATTATTAAAAAATGTAACATTATTTTATTAATTATTAAAAAATGTAACATTATTTTATTCAAAAAAGCCACTTGGCGCAATTTTTTCAAGAGACATGGTTTCCGTTTTATAATATATTAGGTAGATGTAGTGTAATTATTAGGGATATAAATGGAAAAATTTCTTATATGGACATTTATTATGAAACAAGAAAAATTGTCTATATAAACATCTATTATGAAATGGAGGGATTAATAGATAGGAGTAATATAGTAAGAAAAATATTATAATAAAAAAAAGTGGAGAAATAAAAATGGGCAACCGAAAGTGGACAAATAAACGGACAGGGCTAGTAGTTATTTTCGCGCGGAACAGGAAACTCTGTGAGTCTGTTCAGCATTTCAACCTATATAGAACGTTGAAAGTCAAACTTCTACTTTGAGCGACTTAAAATAAACTTGAAAACGCAGTCATGTTTGAACAAACAAAATACTACTCCGTAGTAGTATACAAATAATATTCTCTTAGAGCAAGAAGACCCCATGGTCGCCTATATATAAAGGCTCTATAAAGCTCCAATAAACTTGCTTTCCATGTACTCCTAATTTAAAAAGCCGTAGCAGCCTCCTGTTTTCATTCGTCTGGAGAAAAAAGGAAGTAGAAATCATCGATCATATCGTAGGCCATGGATCAGGGCACAGCGGATCTGTACAGAGTGAGCAGCGCCCGGTTGGGGAGCTCGTCGGCGTGGAGGAGGAGCGGGAGGGAGATATTCTCGGTGTCGGCCAGGGAGGAAGACGACGAGGAGGCGCTGACGTGGGCAGCCCTGGAGAAGCTGCCCACGTACAGCAGGATTAGGAAGGGGATTCTCAAGGACGCCCTGGGCCCCGCCCGGGAGATCGTCGACGTCGACAAGCTCGGCTTTCAGGACAAGAAGGACCTCCTGGAGAGGCTTGTCAGGATTGCTGAGGACGATAACGAGCACTTCTTGCGCAGGCTCAGGGAGCGTATGGACAGGTTAGCAGTGACGTACTTTAATTGTATTTATTTATTTATTTAATGCCGGTTAATTGTTTAAAAAGGCTGGGCAATCAAAGATGAACGAATATTGGTACCCCACTTGATCATATTTTACGTGATTCAAATGTCTTGGTGGCTGGTTTAGGAGTCAAAAGGACAGTTTGAATCTTGACTTTTACAGCTCATCCGGTCCCATTATATGTGGATCCAGTTGGTTTTGATTGCTCTATGTCACCTGATTCTAATTTCGGTTGGCTTGGGTTATTTTGGATTCTACTTTGTTTTAGCAACAAGGTTTCCTCCTATGCATTTATTGTAATCAATGTGGAAATTGCTAATCAGAACGGGAGGAAAAAAGTTCATTCAAGTGGCACAAAGAACATATGAAATCCTCTGTTTTTTAAACCCGTGTATTTCCAACAAATTGGTAAATAGTAACTAATGGTTTGGTCAATAACTTTGTGACAGAGTCGGGATCGACATTCCGACGATTGAAGTAAGGTTTGAGCACCTGAACGTGGATGCACAAGTTCATGTTGGAAGCAGAGCTTTGCCCTCTGTATGGAACTTCACTATCGGCATAGTGGAGGTAACTAACTTTTAATTAACAGCTCCAGTCCTTTGTATTTGTATTTGTATTTGTATTGATCTCTCATCAATTAATTTATACTATATCTTTACCCTCTGTTGTTGTTGTTATTGTATCAGAGTTTCCTCAACCTCCTGCACATACTGCCTAGCAGGAAGAAGCCATTGTCAATCCTTCACCAGGTCAGCGGTGTCGTCAAGCCTGGAAGGTAATACACATCCAACATTCATTCTTTAATGCATATCTATATTCCACAAGTATATTACAAATTAACTTGGGTTTGTTTGGCAGAATCACACTACTACTGGGGCCACCAGGATCAGGGAAGACTACTCTACTTCTTGCCTTGGCTGGAAAGCTTGCCAGGGATCTTAAGGTCTCGGGTAATATAACCTACAATGGGCACACAATGGACGAGTTCATCCCACAAAGAACCTCAGCTTATATAAGTCAGAATGATCTTCATGTGGGAGAGATGACGGTCAGAGAAACACTCGCCTTTTCGGCCAGAGTTCAAGGTGTTGGGACCAATTATGGTAAGTCAACAACACAATTTCCGACATGATGAAACGATTCGCTAATTCTTGTGAGAACTGTGGTTGTGAATTGTGGTGTGTGGAATTTTGAGCAGATATGTTGGTGGAATTGGCAAGAAGGGAGAAGGAAGCAAACATCAAGCCTGACCCTGATATTGATATCTACATGAAGGTAATAGAATTAATTAGGAGAAGAGTGAAAGAAGAGTCAATTCACAAATGAATAATTATGTTATTAGGGATAGTCATATTATAATTTCATTTGGAATTCTGTAGGCAGCGGCAATGAAGGGGCAAGAGGCCAGCGTTGTCACGGAGTACATTATAAAGGTGATTAGTTGATAGCACTTGAGACTTACTACTCCATCATTGTTGAGAACTGAAAAATCAACTCTAGAAAAGAATATTATCTGATCAATCTGAAATATGTTGCAGATTCTGGGACTGGATGTTTGTGCTGATACACTAGTGGGAAATGAGATGATCCGGGGCATCTCAGGAGGACAAAGAAAGCGGGTCACTACAGGTAACATTATCAAGAACAAGAAGTGGATATAAAGAAGCTGTTCAATCAAACTCACTTGCATTTAGAGGCAAGAAATGATACCTAAGAGTTGAGAGTAATTTTTGATAATGCAGGAGAAATGCTTGTTGGACCAGCAAAAGCCTTGTTCATGGATGAGATATCCACAGGACTAGACAGTTCAACAACATACCAGATTGTGAACTCAATCAGGCAAACCATCCACATCCTCAAAGGAACAGCTCTCATCTCCCTCCTTCAGCCGGCTCCAGAGACATACGACCTCTTTGACGACATCATCCTCCTCGCTGATGGTCAGGTCGTGTACCAAGGCCCACGTGAGCACGTGTTAGACTTCTTTCACCACATGGGTTTCCAGTGTCCCGAGAGGAAGGGAGTCGCCGACTTTCTTCAAGAAGTAAACACTTTCAAATCATATCTAATAATGCCAGCTTCTTGCCAAATGAAGGACCCTTGTTCTTCAGAGACAACAATGCTTACATAATTAATTCATTTCTATGTACTTTGTTGGTTGGATAGGTAACGTCGAGGAAAGATCAAGAACAATATTGGGCCAGAAGAGACGGGCCTTACAGATTCGTGACTGTGAAGGAGTTTGCAGAAGCCTTTCAGTCGTTCCACGTCGGTAGGAAGGTAGCTAATGAGTTGGCTGTCCCGTTTGACAAGACGAGAAGCCACCCAGCTGCACTTACAACAGAACAATACGGCCTCAGCAAAATGGAGTTGTTCAAAGCATGCTTAGCAAGAGATGCTCTCTTGATGAAGAGGAACAAATTTGTCTACATTTTCAAGACCATCCAAGTAAGTAATAACATCGTTTGGTGGAATTCACTACTCTTATACTATGACAGGAATGTTAAACTCACTAGCAATTTAACTTTGTTTTTGGCAGCTGGTTATTGTGGCGTTCATCGTTGCCACTCTATTTCTAAGGACAAAGCTGCATAAGAACACTGTCACTGATGGGTACATGTTCATGGGGGCCATGTTCTTTGCACTCATTCAACTCCTCTTCAATGGTTACGCAGAGATGTCGCTGACCATCATGAAGCTTCCCGTCTTCTACAAACAAAGGGACTTAAGATTCTTCCCGGCTTGGGCGTTTGCAATACCCACATGGATCCTCAAGCTACCCATCTCAATAATAGAATCAGCCATCTGGACTGTCATAACTTACTACCTCATAGGATATGATCCTAACATTACCAGGTTCTTCAGACATTTCTTGGTGCTGTTGTGCATTCATCAAGTGGCTTCTGCACTCTTCAGATTCAACGCGGCTCTAGGAAGGAACATGATTGTTGCAAGCACGTTTGGAACCGGAGCTTTAGTCACACTTCTTGTTCTTGGAGGATTTATCGTCTCACGAAGTACTTTTCTTTCTATCCCTCCATCTTGGTGGTATTTTTTATTTAATTCTCATGTCATGAGTAGTCAGCATGATTCATGTTTGCTTCTTGATTTTGTTTACTTGACAGAGGATGTGCACAAGTGGTGGATATGGGGTTACTGGATTTCCCCTATGACATATGCACAAAATGCAATATCAGTAAATGAGTTCCTTGGACACAGTTGGAGTTTTGTAAGTATATATTTTCTTGCCCCCTTTTTTATAAGTAAGATGAGTAGTTTATGTTAATGCTAAAATTGTCATTTTTTTTATTGCAGTTTGTTGGTAATTCCACTGTGCCTTTAGGAATACAAATACTCGAGTCTCGTGGGGTTTTCCCTGAGGCGCGATGGTATTGGATTGGTGTTGGAGCATTGATAGGATTCGTATTGCTGTTCAACTTCCTTTTCTCTACGGCACTTACAGTTCTTGATCGTAAGCGCTTGCATAATAATAATAATAATCTTTCAGCTTTCCAAGCTCTTAATTAATGACTGTGTAAGATGGTTGTATTGGATTCCAATATTGCTTCTTTTTGTCTTGGACATACAGCTATTGGGAAGCCTCAGGCTAATTTAACTGAAGAAACCTTGGAGGAGAAGGCAGCTAATGTAACAGGAAGGGTGATTGAGCTATCATCAAGAGGTCAAAGAACATCTGGTTTGTTAAACTAGCTCCAAATGATCAAGCAATATTTCTGGCTTCGACTTTATTATCTGTTTAAAAATTGACCTGTGTAATTTGCAGGCAGAAGAGGTGAAATTCAAGAAGAATCAAATCCAACTGGAAAAAGAGGAATGGTTCTCCCTTTTCAACCACTATCAATAACCTTTGATGAGATCAGATATTCAGTAGACATGCCAGCGGTATGTCATCAGAATCAAGATTGCTGTGTAAGATAGATGAAAATGAAGAAATTGGATAATGATGTTTGTTTCTTCTTCCAGGAAATGAGGACTCAAGGAGTGACTGAAGAGCGACTAGAACTCCTAAAGAAAGTGAGCGGTGCCTTTAGGCCAGGAGTGCTAACGGCGCTGATGGGCGTGAGTGGTGCTGGCAAGACAACTCTAATGGATGTTCTTGCAGGCAGAAAAACAGGTGGACATATTGATGGGGAGATTAAGATATCAGGCTACCCTAAGAAGCAAGAAACGTTTGCTCGGATATCAGGATACTGTGAGCAAGCCGATATTCATTCACCTCATGTTACAGTTCATGAATCTCTTGCCTTCTCAGCCTGGCTTCGATTGTCTCCTGACGTCGATGCTGCAACAAGGAAGGTAAAAAAATAAATATTGTTTGTTAACTTAGAATGATGAGCCAAATTGAATAGCATTTAAAATCCGTGATTGATTTGGGATTGCAGATGTTTGTGGAGGAGGTGATGGAGCTGGTTGAGCTAAGCCCACTAAGAGACGCGCTTGTGGGATTGCCAGGTGTAAACGGTCTCTCAACCGAGCAACGCAAGAGACTGACGATTGCGGTAGAGCTTGTTGCAAACCCGTCCATTATATTCATGGATGAGCCCACCTCAGGGCTTGATGCCAGAGCAGCTGCCATTGTCATGAGGACAGTCCGAAACACGGTGAATACAGGAAGAACAGTGGTTTGTACAATCCATCAGCCCAGCATTGACATATTTGATGCTTTTGATGAGGTGAGTTCTCTGGTTCACACAAATGCTAGTATTATTGCCAGACGGTTATACTGTTATGATCGAGTTTAACGTAAACTGAACTTGCAGCTGTTGCTTCTTAAAAGAGGAGGAGAGCAGATCTATTTTGGTCAATTGGGCCGTCATGGCAGCCAACTGATCAATTATTTTGAGGTAAGTGATGCTGCTCTTAATCCTCCTAACTACTTGAACCAACAATGCCATTGTCAAGGAATGAAGGAAGTATATATTAACATCAATTTTTAATTTGTGAAGGCAATTCAAGGAGTTAGTAAGATCAAGGAAGGATACAACCCAGCCACTTGGATGTTAGAGGTAACTTCACTAGCTCAAGAAGCAGCACTTGGGGTTGACTTTGCTGAAATCTACAAGAACTCGGAGCTCCATAGGTAGTCAAATCGACTCTCTGTTACACAGAAGCTTCAGACTTTCTGTTAATTATGTGCATGTATAAATATATATTGAAACCTTTGATTCTGAATGATGTACAGGGGAACCAAAGCACTGATTGGGGAGCTGAGTGTACCTGCGCCAGGGTCAAAAGATCTATACTTCTCGACAACGTACTCGCAGTCGTTCTTCACCCAATGTATGGCGTGCTTATGGAAGCAGTACAGGTCCTATTGGCGGAACACGCTCTACAATGCAGTGAGGATCCTGTTCTCGGCATTTGTAGCCATTATGTTTGGATCCATCTTCTGGGACATGGGATCGAAGACCACAAAGCAACTGGATTTGTTCAACGCCATGGGCTCCATGTACGTTGCAATCATCTTTCTTGGTATAACAAACGCCGCTGGAGTGCAGCCTGTTGTATCCGTTGAGAGGACCGTGTTCTATAGAGAAAGAGCAGCTGGGATGTACTCTGCTCTGCCGTACGCCTTTGGACAGGTAACAGTTAATTGATTCTATCAGCCCAGTCCTGAAACCAATTGGCAACAGGAGGAGTAACCCGCTGAGTTATATACTAGTCCAATTAAAGTCCCAACTTTCAGATGTGGAATTAGTACAGTATGTATTAAATATACAAGGACTCATGTGTACGTATGTATGTTTGTTTGCAGATTATAATCGAGCTTCCATACTGTTTTGCCCAAGCTGCTGTTTATGGGGTCATAGTATATGCTATGATGAATTTCCAATGGACAGCGGCCAAGTTCATTTGGTACATATTCTTCATGTACTTCACTTTGCTCTACTTCACTTACTATGGAATGATGGCTATAGGGATCACCCCAAACCATCATATCGCTGCCGTCATCTCGTCTGCCTTCTATGGTCTGTGGAATCTCTTCTCAGGATTCATCATTCCGAAACCAGTAAGTTACTTATTTTGTCCCTCCTAAAGCAAACAAGGGTTGCTGCAAAATCACAGATTATATTAATATCTTGTTGCATCTTGTTCTACAGAGAATACCAGGTTGGTGGACATGGTACTATTGGGCCAATCCCGTCAGTTGGTCATTGTATGGGATGCTGGCTTCGCAATTCGGAGACATAGATACGAAAATGGACGGCGGAACAACACAAGTTAAAGAATTTTTAAGGAGCTATTTTGGATATAAACATGACTTCTTGGGTGTGGTTGCAGTCATGAGTGTTTTGTGGGCTGTGTTATTTGCCTTCATCTTCGCCTTTGCTAGCAAAGCATTCAACTTCCAAAGAAGATAGTTCCCCCTTTCAGCAAATCAAGGACAGAGAAAGGACTTGGTTGTCATCATAACTCACATTGTATGATGTATAGTGTGTATATATATTGAGAGAGTTTGGTTTAAATGAAAATGGGCCTTATCCTAAAACCTATAAATGAATTTCACTTATTAAGTCTTTTACCGTATGTGGAATGATTTAAATTGAGTATTAACATATATATGAATATAAAACATGAACATGCAATAATAATATATAAACTCACATATATTATATGTGAATGTATGATAAAATCTCTAAACTTTTAAGATGATTATATGTGAATATGTTTTGTAATAATGTGAACATGTGAATATAATTAATATAAAACGTCAAACGTCATTTTTTTTGTCGGCAAAAACAAGCGAAAAAAATCAGTTTTTTATTAATACTTTTTCTAAGCATTATTTTAATGTTTGCAGAATGATATAATTGAACGTAAACATATGACCATAAAACATGAACATGCCTTGCAATAATGTGAACATGTGTTTTAAATATGTGAACATAATGTAAAATGTCAAATGTTATTTTTTTTGCAAAACTAAGCTAAAATTTTTTTTTTTAAATTAAAAAAAATTATTTATTTACTTCTATCTCTTTTAATGTTAGTAATTCATTCCTCAAATACAAGGATCCTCATTTGTTTATAATTTTAGGATAAGTCTCATATCCATGAGAATCAACATATAACTAGAACTTCGGTTATTAAGTTTCAATAACCATAATGTACGATTAGTTATTGGTTAACTGTTATCGTTCAATTTTCAAATTAATTTTTTTACAAAATAACCTTTATAAATCTTAAATATGTCAGTTCAATTTTTATTTACTACAAGTTCATTTTTATAAACTAAAAGTTCATTTTTGTATGTTAGAAGTTCAATATTTCTATATTGTATGAGTTCAATTTTTATATTCTATGAGTTCATTTTTTATCTATGATAAGTTTCATTTTTATGTGCTTTCACTACACCATTTTGCAGATTTAACGACCATATTTTCGCGACCACATAATATGGTCGCTAATTAGTGACCAGATAGTCGCTAATGGTCGCTAATGTGGACGTCAAAACGGGGGGGGGGGGGGATAAAAACAAATTAGCGATCGCTACATGTGGCGTCCACGTGGTCGCTGACCCCATTTGGCCGCAATAAATGCGCGGGCAATTTTCCCGCTAGACGTTAGCGACCATATGGTCGCTATATATAGCAACCATCTGGTCGTGAAACACCAAAACCATGTCAGCGACCATATGGTCGCTGCACATAGCAACCATATGGTCGCCAACGCTCTAGCGACCATATAGTTGCTATATGTAGCGACCATATGATCGTTGACATGAATCATATATTTTGGCGGGGAACATCAATTTTGGTGGGTGACATTCCGCGTTTTTTGTGACCATATGGTCGCTAAAAACAGTATTTGGTAAAATTACCGCCATTTCAGCATATATACCTAGATTTGTAAAAACTTCACACTCATTCCGCCACCTTCACACAACCTCATACATAGCTCTTTCCAAAAAAAATTAACAAAAGAAAGAAACAATCATTCACAAAATTGAGTTGATTATAGGATGGAATTACGTCAATTTTTCCGACAGCTTCATCAAAGGTATGTATTTAAAACTTATTCTCCACATTTCATTTCGTCATGGTATTGTTTTAGACAAATATTATTTGTAGAAGTGCATGTGCACATAGCTCAACGGTTGAGCCTCTTGCCAATGTGCAAGAGGTCTCGGGTTCGAGCATCCAGGGCGGCTGTTTGCCCTTCTTTCTTAGAATTGGTTAGTAAACCAGTTCTCACCCGTTTACGGGTGCTCTAGGCTAGTCCAAATAGTACTTGGGCTACCCTAAATCTTACCAAATCAAAAATAAAATATTGTTTGTAGAAAGTTTTCGTTTATATAATTATAAGAGATTGTGTTATGTAATTGCTAAATTCATATAGTATAGCAATCGCTTGAAGAGAGTTTTTGTTTACATATACTGTATGTGGCGACCAAATGGACTCTAAATAGTGACCATATGGTCGCTACCCCCAATATAGCGTCCATATGGTCGCCACATCCAAGATTATATGTACCCGAATTAAATTAATTATAGTCTTATATTGAATTACAAGAAGGAAAAATGCGTGAACGGATGTATTTGCGTAACATAGATGGTTTTTTTAACAACGAATTTTTAGCTGGCGTTTAGCAATTTATCGACTTCTGCAAATCTATGTCGACCTATGACCCATACGAATTAAGGTGTCCATGTCGGAGGTGCAACAATAGGAAACTGATTCCTATAGATGATGTGCATTAGCACATTGTTAAGGATGGTTTTGTTCCGAACTATTACCATTAGGTTTGGCACGAGGAGACAGATGAAATGTCTGCTGCCTTGTTGGCTAAGTCTAGACAATATGAAGGCTGTAGCAGTAGTGATCCACCACCGCCAGTATTTGGGAATGATAATCGAATGGAGCAGATGGTCTATGATGGTTTTAATGCCCGAAGTCATTACACTTCTGATGATGTCGTCCAAAATGAGGATATAAGGCATGAGCAAGGGGAGCAATATTATCATGAAGCGTCCAATCCCGATGCACAACGTATGTACGGCATGTTGTCGGCCGCAAATAGGTCGTTATGGCATGGATGTGATATCACCCAGTTGGAGGCGGGGACTGAGCTACTTAGCCTAAAGTCAAAGCTAAGGATGACGAAGCGCGGATACAACATGATCTCGGATTTCTGCGGACGCGTTTCACACCCGGAGACCACATTACCAACCATGTTTTACGAAACAAAAAAGCTGGTTGAGGATCTCGGGCTTCCGTACGAGGCCATTGATTGTTGCCCAAACTCTTGCATGATATATTGGGGTGCAGATGCAGAATACGCGACTTGCAAGATATGTGAGTATCCTAGATGGAGGCAAGGCAAGTCAAAGCTCATTCCCTATTCTCGTATGTTTTACTTGCCAATAACTCCACAGTTGCAAAGGTTGTACGCATCGGTGGTGACTGCTGAGCACATGAGATGGCATGCAGAGCACGTACAAGATGGGGTGATGAGACTTCCGTCAGATGCAGAGGCATGGAAGCACTTCAATGTTGTGTGGCCAAATTTTGCAGTAGAAACACGAAACGTGAGACTAGGCTTGTGCACAGATGGTTTCAATCCATTCGGGGCGTCCGGGCGCCAATACTCATGTTGGCATGTGATTCTAACACCCTACAACCTTCCGCCGTCAATGTGTATGCGAGAAGAGGTTATGTTTTTGATGGTTATTGTTCCTGGACCGAAGAGTCCGAAGCAAAAGATGGATGTCTACTTGCAGCCGTTGATAGCCGAGCTCAAGAATTTGTGGCTTAATGGGGTGTGCACATACGATTCTTGGAGGAAGCAAAATTTTGTCTTGCGTGTAGCTGTAATATGGACTATCAGTGACTTCCCGACATATTCGATGTTGTCAGGTATGTTTTTGTACATATGCTTAATTAAATTGAAAATATTATATATAATCATGCATATATGAATCGTGAAATTTAATGTGTTGTACCAAATATATGTTTGTGTAGGCTGGAGCACTTCTGGGAAATACGCGTGTCCTTATTGCATGGAAGACACCGATGCATTTTATCTAACACATGGACATAAAAGGTGCTGGTTCGATTGTCACAGGAGGTTTACAGAACATGATCATCGCTTCTGAAACAATAAGAACGATTTCAAGAAGGGTAGAAGGGAACGTCATGCTCCCCCGGTACTCCATGACGGATACGAGATATTAGACCAAATTAACAATATGAGGTTGATGAAGATAACTGAAGTGGGAGCCGAGCAGCATAATAAGACGGTGAGTAGAGGTTCGGGTTGGAAGAAGAAAAGCATTTTCTGGGACCTACCTTATTGGCCCAGTCTACTGGTAAGACATAATTTAGATGTCATGCACATTGAAAAGAATGTCTTCGATAATGTTTTATTCACCATTCTCGATGTTCTGGGGAAGTCGAAAGACAAGAGGTCGACCAGAAAGGATCTAAAGGAATTGTGCAAGCCTTCGAAGTTGGAACCCGACGAGGAGGAAAATAGGTACCTAAAGGCTTGATATGCACTAGATCTTCATGAAAAACAAGTACTTCTGGAGTGGTTGAGATCCGTAAAATTCCCGGATGGCTACATGTCCAACTTGAGCCGCTGCATTGACTTGCACAAGCTTAGACTCTTTGGGATGAAGAGCCATGATTGTCATGTGTTCATGCAAAGGTTGATGCTTGTTGCTTTTCGAGCATTTCTTGATGACAAAGTCCGGGAGCCTATTGCTCAGCTAAGTGCGTTCTTTAGGGATCTGACGTGTTACGAGCTTAAGCTTGAGGTGGTTATGCAGTTGCACAAGGAAATACCAATAATTTTGTGCAAGCTAGAGCATATATTTCCCCTAGCGTTATTTGATTCAATGGAACACTTGTCTATTCATTTTCCCCGAGAAGCATCACTTTGTGGCCCTGTCGATTATAGATTGATGTATCCTGAAGAAAGGTTTGTACAATTATATATTGTACAATTTTAATTAATTTGGTTTTATCAAACTTGTATAACACATGGTCTTCAATATATATTGTAGGTTCCTAAAAAGGCTGAAGGGCACAGTTGGCAATAAAGCTAAAGTTGAAGGCTCAATTTGTAGTGCCTATCTCGTTCAGGAGACGTCCACATTTTGCTCGTATTATTTTAACTCGCATGTCGCGAGTAATCATATGGATGTCGCCCACAACGTCAGTTGCACACTTCCAGTTGGGGTTGATCCGGGCGATTTGTCTATTTTTACAACAACTAGTCGAACCTTGGGTAGCAGATCAAGTGGTCGTGTGCTCACAGATGATGAATTCCATGTGATCCAAACTTACATACTCATGAAACGCGTGTAATACCCGCTAAATTCTAAATAAAATAAAATGGATAATTACCCCAATAAATTTTTTTTTCCTCTAAAATAGAGAATTTAACAAACTTTATAATTTCATATTATGTTATGAGAGGTTACAAAAGTTTACTACAATGACAATTAAGAATTTAAGCAAGTCGGGTATTCTTCTAAGTAATCATCCTCCTCTCTAAAAAGAGAGCTTAAATATTTTATTTAAATAAAATTAAAAACATGTTATGGAGGACCATTAAAGTGGTAAAAATCTTAAATAAAAAATAATGCTTTTTATTTTTCGAATTTTATTAAATATAAAGGGGTACAACAAGTCATTAAAAATACAATGAAAATTTAGTAAAAAGGATGCAAGAGCCGGGACTTGAACCCGAGACCTCTTGCATCTCCTCTCACACGCCCAACCCCCTCAAATCCGCTAGACCAATTGCAATCTCTTACTCAATCATCCCACCTCTTTTATTTTATATCAATTATTCTCCTTCTTCTTCAAAATAGACATCAGACTTATGTCTGAGGGATTGACGTTGATTTGAGATGCTCCATTGCATGCCCTTCTTCTACTCCTTTGCTTGCAAGACTTCCTCTAGCACATCACCATTGCATCATCCTTCAAGAATCACACTTTTGCCCAATTGTAGAGCATCCCCTTCTCCTCCATTGGTCTTCCACCATAGCCATGGATCACCAAGCTCATCTCCTTTGCCTATATAAAGGGCTCAATTTCTCCTCCAAACTCACACAAACTCTTCCTACTCTCTTTCTCTAGGCATAATTGCTATCAATTCAAGCAAAATTCAGCCTCAAAATATTTTTTTAAATTCTGATTTTTTTCACATAAAAAAATCCCCAAACCCTAAAATAGCCACCGGAGTACCACCGGCGCACCACCACACCGCCGGCCGCCCCCTGCCTGACGCGCGCCGCTACTTTGGCCGCCGGAGCCGCCCAACGCCGCGCGTGGAGCCTCGCCTGCAGCCATCGTCGTTCCGTCTGATTGTCTCCCTGGCTCTTACGTGAAAACAGAAGAAGAAGAAGCAGGAGGAGGATAGTGGGCCTAATTTTTGGGTAAATCCTAACTAAACTTGGGCTGAAATTTTTAATTAAAATCAGATCTAACCCACCTCAATTTTCTAAACATTAAAAATTAGATTTTATTTATTAGTAGTAATATTTACTAGTGAATAAATGGATTTATTAACATGCATGTAAACTTAAGTAAAAGGAAATAAAATATGGCAAGACTTGGAATATTTTTAATAAATTATGAGAGTATTGTTTTTATAATCAATTTTAATAAATTAAATAGATCTCATATTTGTTAGCCTACAAGTATTAAATTTAATAAAAATATTATTTGAGATCTTATTAGTTGAAAGGAGAAGATAAATAAATTAAATAAAGTATTGAGGATTTTCTTATATGATATTAAAGTATATTATGCAAGTCATGTTTATATTGATAATATTAAAGAACTCTTATAAAAAGCTTTTATAAAATTTCTAGCATAAGGTTTGTAGTTATATATTAAATATTATTTTTTTTATAAAGAAATAATATTGTACAAGCTATAATATGCATATCTCCAAGCGTAGAGAATATAAGATATATGAATTTTATAATAATTATAGATATGTTAAAAATGTTATTAATAATGAAATATTAAGTTACTATATCTCTAGGTGTAAAGTTTCCTACAAGGCATCAACTTTTATTGTAAATATAATGGATATGACACTAAACTAACTTATAAAATTATATTGCTAAGTATATAAAAATGTCTTGCATGAAAAGATATTGTAAGGTATAGAAAAAATATTATATTTGCCAATTAAGATATCATAGAGATATACTATAAATATAAAGTAAGATATTTCAAGCCATGATCGTGTATTATATATATACTATAAGATATGGAAAGAATTATGAGAATAAAAAAAAAAGATTAATTTAATATTATGTTAGTTTTGGAAAGTTTACCTTATAAAGTAAGTAAAAAGTCTATTTATAGAAATGACCAAGAAAGTGGTTTATTATTATTCTACCTTTATTTAACATGGACTATATGGTTAAATAGGTTGTATTAGGATAATATTAATAAAAATGTACACTAGTGAGAAAATAATATTAGCTTGGACATATTTCTTCTATTATAAAAGAAATAGTCTAAAATAAGGGAGATTTAAATAAAACAAGACTTTAGTAAAATAAAAATAGTCTTGCATACCTTTTGACCTTATTATAAACTTGAAAATAGTATAGATAAGATATTCTTATCACAAGATAATTTTACATGATTAAGTTGAAGGTTAAAAAGATATATTAAATAATTGACATATATTTTTATTGGATAATAAGATGATATTACCAAAACCTTATAATTGGATATTACAACAATAGGTGTGTAGAGTTTTTTTTAAAGACATAAGATTTATTTAAATAACTATGGTAGAGAGGATAATAATTTTGTTATATAATGAGATATTATTATGCTAAGTTGTTAAAGGTTGTCTTGCATAAAAAGAATTTAAGTTAGAAAAGACAATATGTCTTGATCTAAGTTATCATAATTATATGATTTTGATTATAAAATAATGCTTTAAGACATGATTTTTTTTATATAAACTAAAGATATGAGAGAATTTATGTAAATAAGATAATAAGATTATGATATTATCATACTATATTTATAGAAAGCTTAGTATATAAATCATCTAGAAATTCCTAAATATGGGAAATACTAAAAAGATGCCTAGTAATATTATTATCTCTACTTAGTATTACTTGTATATATTTAAAATAAGGATATAATGAGATCTTTTCATAAGAAAATATTATTGGATAGGAAATAATATTATAAGTAATGTTATGGGTATATTTGATAAAAGGGTAACAGTCTAATAACACTAAGTAGAGATATTTTCATAAGGGCAATATAGACTTTTACCACCCTAATAAGATTATAAATACAATATACCTTTTAAAAGTTAGAAAAATATATCTTATAATCTCATAAAGATTTCCTTGCCTATTCATTTTAAAGAAAATAGCAAAGTAAGTTATAAAAGAATATTCTATTAAACTAATTAAAGATATTAGTTGGTTTCCAAGAATGAAAATGTTCAAATATTAAGAATAAGAATTTATAAAAAATACAAGGATATTACCAATATAAAATAATAATAAGGAATATTATTATTTTATTCATCTCCACCTAAATTATTATTATAATAATTTAGTAATTAATTCTCTTATAAAAAGAATATAGGAGATATTTAAAACTTTAGAAGAATTAAAGAAATTCTTATTAAAGTTCGTTCGTACCTCTCGTGTCGATAGGTCGAGTCTCCGTTCCGAGTAAAGTCAACGATTCTCGTTCGTTCGTTCGTACACAATTGTAAAAGCTAAGGCAAGTGGAATTTTCCCCTTGTGACCTTTATATTTCATTTCCTTAAAATTCTCGATGTTGGGAATGACTTGTGTGCTAAGTAACGAATGAACCTAGGAAATATCGATTGTTAGATATAACGACCATTGTTAGTATAGTTCGCTATTATTATTTGATAGGACTATTCATGCTAGTATGGTTGTGGCCTTGGTTGTTTATGGTCTCGTTTAGAGATCAACGTCGAACGAACTAGTAAGGGGCGCGGAATAATCGACGCCTCTATATAATCTTACTAAGTCGTAAGTGCCTAAGTGTTTGAAGTACGACTTTCGGGATCATGATCCCCTCCGCTCCGATTGCAAGGAGGGATGGGCGCACTCTAGCTAAGTGTCGGAAAACTGAGTTTTTTCCTCGGTGGATCGGGCCATCCGAGTCCCACCTCTTTCTATAAAAAATCATTAATGAAATCGAATACTTTTTCATCACTATATAAGATAAGTGCCCAATGCACATTTAAGATACCAAAACCGGACCGGTCTCAAATGATCGATCCGGCTCTCGGTCTGCTCAAGGCGCGAGAGGTTTTTAACTTGTATGAATCAATAACGTTCCCAACATACTTTCGATTCCAAAAGAAGTCTACAATCTAGTAGCTCTTCTCCCGTTATCGAGCTATCTCCGCTTATGATATGCTCTCCTTCGTATTATTTAAGCCCCACATAAATAAGCCTCATCTTAAACACAACCCTAATATCTCCTTCGATAATACTTGAAATTACCAAAATACCTTCGGGAAATTCCTTTCCCGCTTGCTTAGTCTCTTAGACTAATTCTTCTTTTCCGCATGTTTGCCTGGCATTCTCTCGCCCCTCGCGAATTATGTCAGAATCTAGGAATCCCAACAAGGCGTGAAGTGAAGACGAATGAAGAACGAGGATTTTCAAAATGTACCTTTCATGTCATTTCACTTTAGTTTCATTATGTTTCAAGGACAATTGGTATTGCGTTTCAATTCTGAACAACTTTGTATTCGAAAAGCAATGTAAGATGTTTTTGTACAAACAAAGTCTCCTTCGGGAGCACCCTTTTTTTCTATGAATTATGTTTATTTCCGCATTATTATTGTTCTATATCATTCTGAAAGCCTTGGGTGACTTTGGACTGTAAAGTCCGAGGTCACTGGCGGTAATACCCAATGTTGTAAAATAGGGGTGTTACAACGCGTCGAATTGGAGCCCTATATTGAGTAAGTTTCTATAAGCATCAATAATTAATTATATCTATGTTGATTTGAATAAAGTATGTGGTTAATATAAGTACTTGATTCAATTATACTCTTTGATAGATACTATTTCACAAACTTCGCGCGGCTGTCAATGTAATAATCGGGTTTCACTTTTCCCGACTTTTCCCTTTTGGAGGTCGGAAAAACGAATTTCTTATTTTACAAGTAATCTCCTTACTTATTTCGCTAGTAATCGAAGTAGAGGAGTTCTTACTCATATCCGTTAGAATTTTTCCGGAGCCTCGATATATTCATACGTAGATATTTAGTACGTATATATTTATTTTCCCATTAAATCTAACAAGTATATACTTATAGAACGAAAATATATATATATATATAATATATATAGCAATATCCTAAGCTAGATCTACCGTTAATCTCTTATCACGATCCGAACAAATTTGTCATATCTTAACCAACTGATTCACTTTAAAAGCCCAAACTTGTACTCCAATCCTTCGAGTCATCATCCTCGTCAGAAGGAAGAGAGCAATCAAGCCTCGAGAAACCCAGGCGAGTTCGTTTAATTTCGATCGTGCTCGGTAAGGAACGCGATCTCCGGATCTTAAACCAGCCAAGTACTTGCAAGTCGTCGGGGTTGTGGTCTCCGCCGATTGTCGATCGTTTCAAACGCCGATCTCTCCGTCCAGTTCTTCGTGGAGCGGTGCTGATTCGTCTTCGTCGGAAACGCTGCAAATCACGCGGGACATCTCTTCTTCATCAGTGGTCGTTCAATCATTGATCTTTGATTCCGCTCAAGCCTCCGTTTCAGGCCGAAGAATCGTGTTCCGATCGTCGTTCCGGTAAGAACCAAGCCATCCCTTCTTTTCGCCCTTTCTCTGTTCTAGCTTAGTACCGTTTAGGGGAATGGTGCGAGGGCATCGAGGCGGGTCCTGGTAAGGATGCAGAAGGCGGATAAATTTTAGAGGGTAAGGTGGGAAGGCTGGGCCGAGGTTCACGGGCGTACAACAGCGGGAGGAAGAAGAAGGAGTTGACCATAAGATTGGTCAAAAGGAAAAGGGGGTGGGGTCAGGTTGAAAAGTCAAAAAAAAAAAAAGGGACTTTGTTAAGTTGCGGTGTTTTGTTCGATCAGTAGAGGGATGGTTGAAGTCATATTGGGTTAAAAAAAAATTTGGGCCTTCTCTTGTTATATAAGCTGGGCTGATCTTTTGGGCAAGAGGAGAGGGGTATTTATGTAGGATGGGTTTGTCAGGTGGGTTGTTATAGCTTAATAAAATAAGATAGTAGTGATTGGTATTAACTAATATTACGTAAGATTAGTAGTGTAATTTGGTAAATATGCATATCTAGTTCATTCCAAGTATAACGTTAATTTTTAGAATATATATGTATATATATGTAAGTTAGTCTTAGTTAGTGGAGTTATGCAGTAGAAAGGAATAATATGTATATGTTTATATTGGTATATAGGCTTGATCGTGGGATACGTATAGTATTATATAGTATTATGTACAACTTGTTGTTCATTATTATATTATAAAAAGCTATTTAATAGTATTATTAGGATAGATAAGATGATAAGGTTTATAAGTTTTATTAACTGTTGTAACGGGAGAGGAACCCAGGGCTCATAAACAGGTCGTGCTCTTTGTTATAAAAAATATATATATATATATAATAAAGAAATCGTTAAGGAGGATAGAGTCGTAACTGATGTAGTTATATGCGTTAATATTTTTTTAGGGAATCGTTTTTGCCCACACTCTTAACTTCCGTCTTCTTCGAGGATCCTTCGTTTCGAGGTAAGTCGTTTTTCGACTTGCTCGGTTCTTCTCTATCCTGTTAGATTGCGTATCGTTATTGTAGGGCGGGTTTTGGGAACTAGTCCCGAATACCTTTTTAAATTGTTTTGAACTTTCTTGTATTGTTATGTGTGTAAAATGGTTTGAACGTGTTTTATCGGAAGGATATTTTTAAAACGTTTTCTTTGTGTTGGTACCGTTTCCGACACGGCCCATTGTAGCTGGTGTTGAGGAAGAGTTGGCTACTTTGACCCGTGTGACTGGGAAAATCGTACCCCTTCAAACGAAAATTATTATCTGTGTGTTTGGGCAAGCGCTCCAGTGGAGGCTTAGCCAGGAGTTCGAAGGGAGATTGGGAAGTGGAGTGGGAGGGCCTGCCTCTGCACTCGGCGCGGTGATGAGCGCCTTGGAAGTCGGATTGTGGAAAAGGATGAATTGCATTGTCTTGGGATTGTGATTGTAAATGCGTATGTGGATATGTGTGACTGATATAACTAATTTAGGTATTGGCCTTTAGAGTTATGATTGCGGTTGTGGATTTGTATGCTGACTATAGATAACCGATTTTAAAACGTTCTATAATCTCCGTATTCTTTCTAGCTTGGTAGATTAGACGCTGACCCTTCGGGGAACATTTTTCAGTTCCAGGTATGAACCAGGGAGCCGTGCAGGAACCTAGGCAAGATGGCGGGCCGGAGCGGTAAAGAGCGCGTGTCATAGTGGGATCGGTTTATATTAGTTATTTATATTAGTTAGAATATTGATTTTAATATTTGTTAGACGGAGTTGGTATTTTGTTTCGGTTATTATCTTTCGGTTCAGTTAGTTCAGTTTCAGTAGGCGTTAAGACGTATTTGATTATTTATGATTTTCGGGGATTCATGCATTATTACGGTTTCTAAGTTTTACTAAATAAAGGTTGGATGTTTTATTATGTTTTCTCGTCGTGCCCGAGTTGTAAGGTCCTAAAGTGTAGTTGTCAACCTAATTAAATAGTACCTGGTAAGGTCTATTCCCTAGTAGTGCCTCGTCGAAAAACGGGGTGTTACAAATTGGTATCAGAGCGAGGTTGACAACAGGGCACATGGAACTGACCAACAAAGAGTACCCGAGGTCCAACTTAAAACCAAAACCGGCCGGTGTTTTCAAATGTTTTTACTGGGGTAGACATGTTGCATATAGGTGGGTAGGTGACACGTCGCGATTCCGCCACCATCAACCGAAGGACCTCTGGTAGTTTAGTACTTTTAGCCTTCTAATTCTAAGTGTAAGTTTGGAAGAAGTTAATTATCTTTCGTAGTGTTAGAATTATTAGGGAAGTGTGAGTAATCAACAAAAGTAGGATTGTAGTGTTGGGTTATATGGTCTTCAAGAGCTTCGTAATACCATCATCGAGTTGTTGCATCTAGTACAAGAAGATGCAGAAGTGGTCGACATTGAAGGAAGATGGAGCAAGATGGAGAAAATCTAAACTAAGCATCTAAGTTATCGGATTGGAAGTAGTCGAACCCAAACTAGAAATGTAAATTGAAGGAAGGATGTTGCTCGTTTTAAGAAGAGCTGAACACCCGACTTAAGAAGATTTCCGAGGAGTACAAAGTGTATGCAACTGAAGATGGAAGCACAAGGAGTGGTTACAATAATCAATGAAGCCATTTACGATAAGGCATTGAGCAGTAGATAGGAGTCAATTTCGAAAAGCATTGAATTTTATGAAGTTTATGGTATTACCATTGTTCGATTTTGGTGACAATAAGATGGTCGCATGAACCGAGATCTATCGGAAGAGTGGCGACTATGATGGCTCGTATACCGAGGGTTGGGCAAGCTTTAAGGATCCCTTGAAGTTGGATGGAGACGTGTCGAATTGCAATGAGATGGAGTATTTACGTTTGCAATTTGTGGGAAAAAGGTACAATTATAGTAAATAGAAGTAGAAATGAAGACAACCAGGATGGCTTTAGTTTTGAGGCGCACAGCTTGGAAGTTCAGTATCTTTCATAGTGAACCGAGATCATCTTGTTTTCCACATTTCGTAGATGAGATTGAGTATGCCCTGGATCCTAGTCACCGACTCAATTATGAGGTGCTGGAGGGAGAGCCAGATTACACTTTCCGTGAGCAACCGTGGAAGATTCTAGATCGACGGATGAAGAAGCTATGGAATAAGGAGATACCACTTAGGCTGTGTGAATGGTCCCAATGAGGAATGGAGGAAGCTACATGGGAGACCGACTCTAGGATGCACGAGAGTGACCCTGAGATGTACCCGGGTTTAGTATATGTGTTTGAGGAGCGGAGAATTAGTAGTTAGCGATTTGTTTTCAGATTCGATGTTTGCTTGTGTGATTATTTTGCCTTTTGGTTTGATTATTTGTTTTCTTATTTGGGTGTTAGATTACTGTGTTACATGTTCTAGATAATTAACTTTAAATGTGTTTTCTTTATCGATAAGTTTTGGTTCGAGGACGAACCCTTTTTAGGGGGAGAGGTTTGTGAAACCTCGATATATAGTTTCCTTTCTATAAAGTTTCGGGACGAAACTTTCTTAAGGGGGGTAGTATGTAATAATCGGGTTTCACTTTTCCCGACTTTTCCCTTTTGGAGGTCGGAAAAACGAATTTCTTATTTTACAAGTAATCTCTTACTTATTTCGCTAGTAATCGAAGTAGAGGAGTTCTTACTCATATCCGTTAGAATTTTTCCGGAGCCTCGATATATTCATACGTAGATATTTAGTACGTATATATTTATTTTCCCATTAAATCTAACAAGTATATACTTATAGAACGAAAATATATATATATATATAATATATATAGCAATATCCTAAGCTAGATCTACCGTTAATCTCTTATCACGATCCGAACAAATTTGTCATATCTTAACCAACTGATTCACTTTAAAAGCCCAAACTTGTACTCCAATCCTTCGAGTCATCATCCTCGTCAGAAGGAAGAGAGCAATCAAGCCTCGAGAAACCCAGGCGAGTTCGTTTAATTTCGATCGTGCTCGGTAAGGAACGCGATCTCCGGATCTTAAACCAGCCAAGTACTTGCAAGTCGTCGGGGTTGTGGTCTCCGCCGATTGTCGATCGTTTCAAACGCCGATCTCTCCGTCCAGTTCTTCGTGGAGCGGTGCTGATTCGTCTTCGTCGGAAACGCTGCAAATCACGCGGGACATCTCTTCTTCATCAGTGGCCGTTCAATCATTGATCTTTGATTCCGCTCAAGCCTCCGTTTCAGGCCGACGAATCGTGTTCCGATCGTCGTTCCGGTAAGAACCAAGCCATCCCTTCTTTTCGCCCTTTCTCTGTTCTAGCTTAGTACCGTTTAGGGGAATGGTGCGAGGGCATCGAGGCGGGTCCTGGTAAGGATGCAGAAGGCGGATAAATTTTAGAGGGTAAGGTGGGAAGGCTGGGCCGAGGTTCACGGGCGTACAACAGCGGGAGGAAGAAGAAGGAGTTGACCATAAGATTGGTCAAAAGGAAAAGGGGGTGGGGTCAGGTTGAAAAGTCAAAAAAAAAAAAAGGGACTTTGTTAAGTTGCGGTGTTTTGTTCGATCAGTAGAGGGATGGTTGAAGTCATATTGGGTTAAAAAAAAATTTGGGCCTTCTCTTGTTATATAAGCTGGGCTGATCTTTTGGGCAAGAGGAGAGGGGTATTTATGTAGGATGGGTTTGTCAGGTGGGTTGTTATAGCTTAATAAAATAAGATAGTAGTGATTGGTATTAACTAATATTACGTAAGATTAGTAGTGTAATTTGGTAAATATGCATATCTAGTTCATTCCAAGTATAACGTTAATTTTTAGAATATATATGTATATATATGTAAGTTAGTCTTAGTTAGTGGAGTTATGCAGTAGAAAGGAATAATATGTATATGTTTATATTGGTATATAGGCTTGATCGTGGGATACGTATAGTATTATATAGTATTATGTACAACTTGTTGTTCATTATTATATTATAAAAAGCTATTTAATAGTATTATTAGGATAGATAAGATGATAAGGTTTATAAGTTTTATTAACTGTTGTAACGGGAGAGGAACCCAGGGCTCATAAACAGGTCGTGTTCTTTGTTATAAAAAATATATATATATATATATATAATAAAGAAATCGTTAAGGAGGATAGAGTCGTAACTGATGTAGTTATATGCGTTAATATTTTTTTAGGGAATCGTTTTTGCCCACACTCTTAACTTCCGTCTTCTTCGAGGATCCTTCGTTTCGAGGTAAGTCGTTTTTCGACTTGCTCGGTTCTTCTCTATCCTGTTAGATTGCGTATCGTTATTGTAGGGCGGGTTTTGGGAACTAGTCCCGAATACCTTTTTAAATTGTTTTGAACTTTCTTGTATTGTTATGTGTGTAAAATGGTTTGAACGTGTTTTATCGGAAGGATATTTTTAAAACGTTTTCTTTGTGTTGGTACCGTTTCCGACACGGCCCATTGTAGCTGGTGTTGAGGAAGAGTTGGCTACTTTGACCCGTGTGACTGGGAAAATCGTACCCCTTCAAACGAAAATTATTATCTGTGTGTTTGGGCAAGCGCTCCAGTGGAGGCTTAGCCAGGAGTTCGAAGGGAGATTGGGAAGTGGAGTGGGAGGGCCTGCCTCTGCACTCGGCGCGGTGATGAGCGCCTTGGAAGTCGGATTGTGGAAAAGGATGAATTGCATTGTCTTGGGATTGTGATTGTAAATGCGTATGTGGATATGTGTGACTGATATAACTAATTTAGGTATTGGCCTTTAGAGTTATGATTGCGGTTGTGGATTTGTATGCTGACTATAGATAACCGATTTTAAAACGTTCTATAATCTCCGTATTCTTTCTAGCTTGGTAGATTAGACGCTGACCCTTCGGGGAACATTTTTCAGTTCCAGGTATGAACCAGGGAGCCGTGCAGGAACCTAGGCAAGATGGCGGGCCGGAGCGGTAAAGAGCGCGTGTCATAGTGGGATCGGTTTATATTAGTTATTTATATTAGTTAGAATATTGATTTTAATATTTGTTAGACGGAGTTGGTATTTTGTTTCGGTTATTATCTTTCGGTTCAGTTAGTTCAGTTTCAGTAGGCGTTAAGACGTATTTGATTATTTATGATTTTCGGGGATTCATGCATTATTACGGTTTCTAAGTTTTACTAAATAAAGGTTGGATGTTTTATTATGTTTTCTCGTCGTGCCCGAGTTGTAAGGTCCTAAAGTGTAGTTGTCAACCTAATTAAATAGTACCTGGTAAGGTCTATTCCCTAGTAGCGCCTCGTCGAAAGACGGGGTGTTACAGTCAAATCCAACAATAAACGAACCTGAAGAGCAAAAGATTTTGGAAAGACATTTTCGCCTCTGGTTCTACTCCCATGTAAGGAATTCCTAAATTAATTTCAGTTTAATTTGAAATTGTTCAAAAATGTTAATAGTATCCTCGATCCACATGCAGGCTGACGGTCCGGCAATTACAGATCCTAACATTGCAACATTAGCTCATGAACCCTCTAAAAAAGTGAAGACATATCCTTGTTATGTTGTGAACGGTTATCGATTCCACATGAAGGCACACGCATCAACCAGGGCTACTGATAGTAGTGGAGTTTGTGTTCTAGGACAAAACTTCGGCACTGATGAGGAGGACTTCTATGGTGTGCTAGAGGAGATAATTGAGCTGAATTACATATCTCCAACCGTCAAGCGCCCTATTGTCTTCAATTGTTCGTGGTTTGACACTAGAAGTCGTGGAGGAACACGCATTCTCCTAAAGCTTGTGGATGTTCATAGACATAAAATATTGTGAACAAAAGACCGTTACATCTAGCACATCAAGTCACTCAAGTTTATTTCCTAGATTACCCAAAAATGAGGCGTGCAGATGCTGAATGGATAGCGGTCTGTAAAGTGAAGTCATGTGTGTGGCCCGATGAAGGTACGTGCGTAGACCCTAACGAGAGTGGTTCACGGGGGGGTTGCCATTGAAGAGGCATTTCAACATGATTCTTCCCTTCCACGGTTATCAACAACACACATGATAATGATCCACTTATTCCGCTAAATGACCCAAACGGAGAGGATCATGTCGTTGAGGAATAAGCAGAGACGTCTACTGAAACATCTGAGGGGGAGTTTGGAAGTGAGACGGATACATATGAGGAAGATATGTAATCAGAATACTACTATTGTATTGTCATTGACTTTTCTAATAAAACTATTATCATTTACTATTCTAATTCACTATTTTCTTTTACTATGTTGATAATACTATTCTGATACTACTATTCGGATGACACTATTCTGATGACATTATTAGCATTTACTATTATGATGAAAAGAGTCATGCATGCATATCACAAGTGGTCATCCATTTCCAACCATAAAAGGAGACTTCATCTCCAATTCCAACATCAAACCCTCACATTAATCTTCCATATTCATCTCCAACTCCAACATCAAACCCTCACCTAAAGTTTCCATTTCCAATTCATCTGATCAATGGCTCAAAGGAGAGCGTGTTCCAGGCACACGATCGCCTTTGCTCCAGAACTCATCCACTTCTCAATCGTGCACGTGCGTGGGGATAGGGAGAGAAGAACAGAATGGAGCACCAGACCAAATCGCGCATTAAGAGTTGTGATCACTATTTGGAGGTCATCTGGCGGGGGAGCACCACCGGGATTTTGCCGTTTTTTCTTGAACGACGAACACATCGCAGATGGCATTGAGGCATGCGAAACGGTTGTGCAGCTTCGCGTGCTCGAAGGTGCTGAGATCCGGGCATTTGATTCTCCACATACAACATGAGATTCCATGAATTTTAGTTGTTTGTTGATGTTTTCACTTAACAAGAATCAAGTGTTGTTCGTAAGCTGTAATGAATTAGTTCTTTGTAACTTGGTTAAGTTTGGAACCGATGAAGTTGTTTGTTTTGTCACAATTGAGTTTGGTCACATAATTAAATATCTTGCAGCCCTCGTAGAGTGTCGTTACCGACCCAATTGGGTCGGTAGGGGCCTCGGTAACGAAGAAAAGTATTTCGTTACCGACCCAGTTTGGGTCGATAACGAAACAAAGTATAAGACAAATCTTTCGTTACCGACCATTTGGAGACCATATGGTCGAGATTTAGCGACCATATGGTCGCTAATACTGACATATCTGACATATCTTAGTGTTGAACAAAAATGTGAACAAAATTGCAAAACACATTTAAATTATTTTTATTTTAGTTCGACCCTCTCTTTTGACTCTTTTGATTAAAAGCAATACCGATACAAATATTTAGTGGTTTTTATGATTTGGGATGCACCCAGTTTTGGTGGGTTGCCTACGTATCTCTTTAAAGAGAATCAAGCCTTACGTAGTTCAAAGTGTTTTAATTTTGTTTTGATTTGGTTTGATTTTCACGCATCAGTGGAACGAGCCTGAACCCACCTTCTAGGAAGGGTTGCTCTGACTCAAACCAACTATCATTTACGCGATGTGAATAAAATTAAACCCACCTTCTAGGAAGGGTTGCTTAATTTCTTCACTATCAAACATGTGACTTAAAGGGCTTATGTATTTTAATTTAATTTATGACTGAATATGCCATATTTATATATTATGTCAAACGTCCTACGTATCCACTTATATGATGTGGAATCAAGTCAAACGTAGTTCTAGGAATCAAACAATATGGGTTGAATATTGACTTTATATTTATATTTAAAAGTCAACTCAATATTTATGATTTGACTCAACCTTAAACATGTCGAGTCTCCTACATGACTCTTTTAAAAGAGATATTGAGTCGAATGTAGGTCTCAAAGAACCAAAGGTTCGAATATGATTTTTGTTTTTAACCGTGACTGAACTCAATGAGCTTTTTGCTTTATATTGAGCTTCCCATGTATCTGACGAATCAGAATCAAGTCATCGTAGTTCAAACTCAAGGCTTTGACATTAAGTTTGTTTATTTTTGTTTCAATGCATCATAGGATTGAATTCAGACCCACCTTCTAGGAAGAGTTGCCTAAATTCTACCAACTATCATTTGCATGTATATTATTATTATTTTTTAATCTTGCCTTTAATGCGTCAAATGATGAAAATAAACCCACCTTCTAGAAAGGGTTGTCTAAATCCTCCATATGATCATATGCAAAACAAAAGGCAAGTTTATTTCACATTTTATTTCAAAATAATTGGCATTTTTTTCTACATGTTGACCAACCGTTTCTCTCCACTCCCAATTCCCTTTATATAGGAGAATTAGAGAAGTGGTTAATGGGACTTAACCGATTAATAGCGGTTAACGATTTTTTTTATCTTCTGTTTTCCTTGCTTGGATATATATAAAAGGTTCTGTAGAGAAGTTGGCAACTAACCACCGGTCAAATAGAATTAATTATTCTTTTAAATCCCCTTTTATTCCCATTTCTATGTGCAAGACACACACACAAAACGGGAGGTGGTTAAACTGATTTTACTAAATTTTTTTAATTGTTATTTGGGCTAATATTAACCCACATAGTCAATCTCAATTTGGGCCCAAGATAATTAACGAAAGCCCATTTTCAAAATGAGAGTCCCTTTTTTTTTACTATTTATAATATATTAATCAAATTTATTATTTTGATTAATTCTCACCATATCATATCAAATCATGAAAATTTTAAATTCATGAAATTTTGCTCGTCAACAGATACCCCCCGAACTTTGAGTGTGTGAAGACTTGAACGCGTACAAAGTTCGAACTTTGGTGCTATATATGTTTAAAGGACAAAAGCACCATATTTATCTTCCTAGAATTTTGATTAAGGAAGAGCTTAATTTCGTATTGTCCGAAGAGAGTAAGGATATATAACATAATTTCTTTTAAATATGGTCATGAAAAGAGAAATCCTCTCTAGGAATTGACTTTGACCAATGACATGGTATGGGTATAGTATTTCAAAAGAATGTTTTTCGAAATATGATTTTTGGTATGGCTTAAAGGCTGGTTGGCCGTGTTTAAGGGCTTTCTTTTGATGGACAAGAATTTGGTTTAAGGTCTTAATGTCAAAAAGGTTTGTGCTTTTTAGGCTACCTTGGAAAAATGACTTTGTGTCAAACCAAAAAAATTGTTTTTTTACATACATTTTGGGGGCTTTTAAATGACGACTCGTATAGATAAAAGAGGTCGATTAATTATTCTATATCCCTTTGTTAGGATATGTAACAATGATATGAGCCTTTTTGGCTTGAGAGAGAAAGCTTTGACACTATAGTAACTTTAAGGATATTTTTATCAAAGTTTGAAGCATTAATCAAATGGTTCCATAGGAGGAAAATTTGGTTTAAAAGACTTAGTTGGATCGGTCACTAAGTTTGGACATGATTATCCAGGTCAAGAAATTTTGGCATATGGCAGTTGAATTTTTTTCTCTCTTTTAGAACATCTTTCATAGATGTATATTTATTCTTCTCTCTTTTTATTTGCCTCGTATCAAAACTTAACACAATAGCGTTTACATCTTCGGACCATATCAACTCTCTATATAATCAATGTAGTGATGAAATGACTATAAGATAAGAGAATTTGACTTCTTCTTTTATTCCTTGTTGGAGAAGAAAAAGTCTTGTTTGTTTATGTGGCTGCATCATGCATGTTAGTTGAGCAGATTGCCTACATACCCCCTGTGTGAGGGATCAAGCCAATCGTATTTCTTAAATAGACCATTGTGGTATTATTTTTATGTTGCGTGCATCCAAGGACAAAATTCCAAACCCACCTTCTAGGAAAGGTTGTCTAGACACAGTCCAACTATCACGTGCACAATTTTTACCTATTTGTACGCATCACCAGACAATTTGAACCCACCTTCTAGGAAGGGTTGCTCAAATCATTTTGACTATCATTTGCATACATTAGATTTGGTTTAAAACTCAAATTATATTTTGAGGTTTGCGACTGAATCCGACATATATGAGTGAACATCGAATTTCCTACATACCCTTATTGGGATCAAGTCTTGATGTAGTTCCTAGATTTTTTTTACTTATCAAGCATTTTTCTAATGCTTGAAGCTCAGCTAGTCAAATATTAACGTCCCCATTTGGATTAGAGGACTATCCATTGAAGATGAGTCATAGAGTGAGATACATCTTCGATTTTTAAATGAGATGTGTTGCCTCTCATTGGCGGTACCCCCTTTCATCGTTGGGGTGTATTTTCATTTTGAACCTTCCTCATTGATGACCATATCATCATTTGAAGAGTCGACCTATAGAAACTCCTAGGGAACACAATCTTATTTAGATAAAGGTTACCCAATAGGATTAGATGTACTCTTCTTTGGAATTTGTCATTCAGTTATTTCCTCCTTAGTCTTTGCTCTCCTCTTTTTTTAAGGGCTTGCTTAGCCTTGGAGGACTTAAACCGTGAGTGCTTGTCGAGTTTTTTTTTTATACTCATACATTTTTTCACTCAAAGGCACTATCATCCTTGTCTCCATCGTCCTTATGTGGAAACAACTTTTTAACATTTGAGATCCCCATGGTCCCTTATAATGGATTTTCCTTGGTTTGGATGTATGCACGCCAAGATGTACCACGCAATTTAGACCTCATTATCCCTAACATACACCGCATGAATTTGCCATTAGAGACAATCAAAGTGAGGGACTAATATCCTCATTTTTTATAACCCTTGATTATGCTTAGGGTCTTTTGGGTGACACTTAGAGTGGGGAACTACTTTCGCAACATCTACCATCAACATTGGTTTTTGATGAGGCTCTTGATTTTGTTGATGTTACCCCCTCAATATCATTCTCCTCTTTTTCATTATGCGTCTTTTATATTTGTAAGGGCACAATCATCTTATGGTGGATGACTAACGAGTCGATGGTCTAAAACACGACTTTTGATAACCTGTTTGCCCACTTCATTGGAATTCTTCAGTTGTAGAAGTGCTATGAGTTTGGCATATAACAACTCTTCAAATATCCTTTGTATATAATTATCATCAATAGGCATTTCTCTCATCTTTTATATGAAGAGAATGCCTTCTTGAACATTCTTTGGCTTTCCCCTTTTTTTGAACTTTGAAGCCGTTGGTGCTAAAAAGGGTTTGCTATCCAATTCAACGAAAGTCGTCATTGACTCTCTTTCTATTTGTGGCTTCTTGCCATCACCATTTCTCACCTCACCGCCTTGAGGTTAATTAAATCATTTTTTATTGAGCATGTTTATACTCAATGTTATATGCTCTCAAAGCTAATGCATCGAAAGCTATTGGCTTAACATTACCAAAGATGCACCATTAACTTAGATGACATTCTTGTAGAGATGTGCTTGCTTGCTTAAATTTTCAAGGCATTTAACCTTAGACTCCTCCATCCTTTTAGTGAATAGATGAGCCTCTTTATCATTAAGGCATCATTGGATGTTGTTTCACCACTATTTGAGTAGATATGAGCAAGATGCTCACGTGGTAAACCATAGATGCTATCAAACTTGTCAAAATTAGATCTTTGACGAATTTGGGGAACATGAATTGAATCACAATATGTGGAGTATGATATTTTGTATCCCACAACATGCAGATTCTATGAAACTTCAAATTCCCTCGCCTCTTTATCAATAATCTCCTTGATATCTTGGAGAGATATAATTGAATTACCACTTGGGTTTTCATCACTTTTGTTTGGTTAATAGTGATTTTTGCCACCTCTCATGATCTTGATTGGCTACATGAGATATGAGTGGAATTATTTGAGAATTTTATTTCATTAGTTACAATTACAACTCTTAAAGTTGTTCCTCAATGTCAAACATGATTGCAACTAAAATCGGCATATTTTTCTACCTCATCTTGAAAGACAAGTATAACTTTCTTTTAATTGGATACGGATGGAAACTCCTTATCTTGGAAAAGGGAAAATAGTTCCTTGTTAAATGAAGAACCATTATTTCTTGCACCAAACATCGTAACCATGATATGGAAGAGGTCAATAGATTAAGTGACCTTGGGATCATGCTTACACATAAAATTTCTCTAACCATAGACCTTGTGACAAGTCAAAAATAGGTTTGAGATCTAGTTATATGGGTTATTGGACTTATTGTCCTTGATGGGTCTCACTCTTCAATTGGAATTTGAGGAAACTCGTACAATTTCTTAACCCTCTAAACCTTTTTAGTTCTTGAAGGCATAAGTTTTTTTCAAATGGGATATTGAGTTTAGTCTGCTCCAAATAGGAGGTCATATTGATTTGTTCAGATTCTCCCATTTTGATAGGGATAGACCCGTTGTAGATTTGAGTCTGAGTATCAACTTGATGAGTGCCTATCACTTTCACTTCTCTTTTTTTAGTGATGTGAGCTCATCAAATGCCTCTCATATTGCCTTAGCCAACTTTTAAGTTGTAGAGTTTGTAATAAACCAAGTGGTATAATCCTCTCGGATCCATTCTTGTGACCATTTATTCTCCTTAATTTGTTGACCTTTGTGGTCTCGGAGACAAGTTGGGTCGAATGTTTCACAACACTCTTTATCTTGATGACGTGGATGGTGGGTTTGAGAGGATCTCCAATGAGGGCTTGGCGCCACTAATACTTGGGATCATCACACCACAAACTCGTATTTTATAGGGCTTGTTGCCTTGGGATTCAATCCATATTGGTCAAGGATGTTTTACTCCCTGGCATGGGCCTATGATGAACATCTTTTAGACATGTTGAGAGAAAATATCCTCCATTGATGTATTGAGATCTCCATAGAAGTTCCCTTTTTAAAACGGGTCTCTATTGAAAGTGACCCTCTAATAAAGGGAAAGAACACTTCGACAATCTCCTCTTTATCCACAACACTCCAAATATGAGGTATGTCGTGGGGAGCTCGTCTAAGATGGATGTTACATTCAAAATCATTTTCATGCAACAACCGATTAAGTTTAAAGTATCGACATTACTTAAAGATGAAAAGAAAGAAAGGGTCAGACCGGACGTGCCAAAAATATGTTGAACAAAAATGTGAACAAAATTGCAAAACACATTTAAATTATTTTTATTTTAGTTCGACCCTCTCTTTTGACTCTTTTGATTAAAAGCAATACCGATACAAATATTTAGTGGTTTTTATGATTTGGGTTGCACCCAGTTTTGGTGGGTTGCCTTCGTATCTCTTTAAAGAGAATCAAGCATTACGTAGTTCAAAGTGTTTTAATTTTGGTTTGATTTGGTTTGATTTTCACGCATCAGTGGAACGAGCCCGAACCCACCTTCTAGGAAGGGTTGCTCTGACTCAAACCAACTATCATTTACGCGATGTGAATAAAATTAAACCCACCTTCTAGGAAGGGTTGCTTAATTTCTTCACTATCAAACATGTGACTTAAAGGGCTTATGTATTTTAATTTGATTTGTGACTGAATATCCCATATTTATATATTATGTCAAACGTCCTACCTATCCACTTATATGATGTGGAATCAAGTCAAACGCAGTTCTAGGAATCAAACAATATGGGTTGAATATTGACTTTATATTTATATTTAAAAGTCAACTCAATATTTATGATTTGACTCACATCATAATCGGCCAACACGACGATAGGGCGTCGGAGTTCGACTTTGCTTCCGCCGCATCGATGGCTCGTTGGTTTGAGTTTTGGAGGGTAAATTTATTTTATTTCGCATTTAGTTTTACAAATTTCGTATTTATCGACTATTATGTTTAATTAATTATTTTGTCGGTTTTAATTAGACGCACTTCCGATGGGATTCCTCCCAGCCGGGTATGGACGTCGAGACGATCCAGCTCCTGTGGGAGAAGATCGCCAAGAAGCGGCACGACGACTTGGTCGGGGAATAAGCCGAATTTTATAGTGTCCACCCCTTGGGACCTTTGGATGGCGTATTGGAACACGCCCGCGTACAAGGCAAAGTCGGATAGCCAGAAGAGGATCTGGCATACCAATCCGGCAAACCACAGTAGCGGTTCGAGGTCCCACCTCGATACCATGCGTTGATTGGTACATTATTTAAATTTATATTTAATTAAATTAAGTTAATCTACTCTTAATAGTTAGTAACAATTGCTAATCATTCGTAGGAAACACAATGGGGTCGCCGGGTTACGCCTCTCGAGCTTCTCATCGAGACGCACACGCAGGGCCCGACCCGACATTTTACATACGATCGGTCCGCCCAGATCGCTGTAAGTATTTAATTTTTTATATCTAATTTAAATTCGTATATTATTATTTCTATTTATAGTATTTGTGTATTTTTTTAGGCTCGGTCCCAAGAGATCCTCTCCCAGAGGTCCTCGGACTCGGGCACCCCGCCATCGTTTCAGGACGAGTGCGATGCCTATCTGACGACAGATGGAGGGGTGGGCCCGGGAGGCGCTGTCTTCGGGCTTGGCAACGCCGCTTTCGAGTATTGCGGGGAGCGATTGACGGCGCTTCGTCAACAACCTCCTCGGGTGGAGCATTTGACGCAGCGCAACGTCGAGCTTACGATTGAAGTGACGGACTTGCGGAGTAGGGTCGCTTGGCTGGAGTAGTTCATGGCCCGGATGCGGCGCGGATTCGACCCGCAGTAGGGTGGGTCCCGATGGGAGTGATCCGCCCTACCCCGACAGAACCAACTAGTTTAGGTTTTTTTATTTTGTAAATAATTTTGTAAATTTTTTAAATTAATATAAATTATTAATTTCATATATTTTATTTATTGTTCCTTATATATTTATTTGTATAATACGTAATTATTTTTTTATTTTTTTAATAAAATAAATGTTTGCGACCATATGGTCGCTAATTTTTTGATTTATCGTGCGCCTGAAAACGCACGATCGTGCGCCTACGTTCAGTCAAAGATCAGGGTCGTGCGTCCTTTTTTTATTGCAGCGACCATTTGGTCGCTATTTAGTGGCCACATGGTCGCTATGATTGGCAAACGGTGTGGCGACCATTCGCGACGGTGATCGCTACATAGCGACCATATGGTCACTATGTTGCACGACCAATTGGTCGCTATAAAAGGCGACCATTTTGTCGCTATAAATGGCAACCACTTGGTCGTTGTGGTCGCACAAGTGGTCGCCACAATAGTGGCGACCATGGTCGCTATATAGCGACCATGTGGTAGCTATATAGAGCAACCATATGGTCGTCGTGGTCGCTAGTTCTGGCGACCAAACGGTCGCGACTTGGTTAGCATCCGGAGTTTTAGCGACCAGATTTAACGACCACGGTATGGTCGCTAAATCAATTTAGCGACCAGATTTTTGATTTAGCGACCATAAATATGGTCGCTAAATCTGCGTTTTTTGTAGTGTTTGAGCTCATTTTTCATAAAATTTGATTTTCACAAAACTAAAATAGGCCTTTGAATGTGAGGATGAGAGTGAGTCATCGTCCCTTTTAAATGGCTGAAATAACTTCTTTTTATAGCTAAGAGTAAGTGGAAGATAATGGGTAACCCTTCCTCCTAAAAAGTAGGTCTTTGAATGGGTCTTCCACGTTGGTAGGTTATTAAGTAACAACCCCTTGAAAATAGGCATTTAGAATGTTGAACACGATCAGGTCAAAGCAGTTACAACAAATCCCAAAAATCTTGGGATCTCGTTGGTGCTGCAAGATACTCGGTCATGAGTCAGGATCCGATAGCCGGGAGACGGGAGCAAGATTTTCTAGAGGTAGTTGTAAGTTTTGGGCTCAACAATGCCCCAAATTCATGTTGGATATTGACGTGAGGAGATGGACGAGATGAATTTCACCACTTACGTATGAGCTACCGTCAGTGGTAGTCGTTTGAATGTCTTGTCATGAGGCGTTTAACTTTGAAAACGATATGTAGAGAACATGGTGCCTCATAAGTTGAGGGGTTTATGCCACAGACGCTAGTGGCTTGTGCTCCGAAAGTTGGATGCTTGTACCTTGATAGTCGAGGGCTTATGCTCCAGAAGCTGGAGGCTTGAATGAGCAAGAAACCCCTACAGAAGGTGTTTGTTAGTTCGTGTGTATGCATAGATATGGCTGAAAATCATAAAACCTTGAGAGTCGACGTTACGGGACACTCTAGAAAAGAAAAAAATGAGGTGTTGCCGACTTAAGTCTAACTTGTCTTATTGAGGCACGCTCTGGTGAAAGATGCCCATTGGCTAGCGTTCCCTGACGAGAGATGCCCGTATGGTGGTGTGTTTCTTGCGAAAGATGCCCACTGGCTGTTGTCAAGAATCGAGAATCATAATTTTGCCGACGAAAGATGCATGTTTTGTTAGCGCCGGAAATCTAGAATCCTAATATGTGTATACTTTAGATTCTGGCAAGTGGCGTCGAGACGCTTATATATCTTGGATTCTCGCCGGTGGATATTGCTTGTTAGGAGAGATGGTCGTGGGTTTCCCCAACGACCCTCCGACACTCAAGTTAGTAATTGTATTCATAAAGAATTTATAAAACGAAAAGTATAATAGCGAAAGAGTTGTAAGATCTTTAGAAATGATACGGATGAAACCTACGTTCCCCTCGATTATGAGACATTGCCTTGTTGCTGACCTCATTGTTGTCATCTAAGGTCTCCTAATCAGAATGACTATCGTTTGGGATCTGGAGGTCAGGATCAAGAATTCGGCAATCAGAGTCCAAGATCTTGAGGTCAGCTTCCTCGTCTTCTTTAAGGTGGAAGTGAGCCTTTGCCTTAGCCTGGACCACTTTAAAGTTTGTACTAGGGTACTTTGTCAACTCTTTGTAGACTGCGTTACTCCTTTGAAGACCTTGATAGAATGCTTCAATGGAAGTCGAAACATCGCAGTTGGGGATTTTGACTTTCTCTTGAACGAATCGGTTCATGTAATCTCGGAGAGTTTCATCATATCCCTGCACAATTTGGCATGTCATTAGAATATTTTTCAAGATGTCGATTACTTATAAATTGAGCCTTAAAGAGATTGAGATCTGCAAATGATTCCACGGATCCTTACGACAAATTAATGAACCATCTTAGGGATGGGCCATCAAGAGTTGCCCCAAAACTTTTGCACATGATGGCTTCACGTTCCTTTCAAAGAATGGAAGTCATCAACATCTTTTGCTTGGAAATCAAGACATGATCGTTAGGATTGTAACACCCTGTCTATATACCATGGCACTACTCGGTAGTAGACCACACATGGGTCCACATGAGCTAACCAGACAGCGAGTTCACTCAAATCTTACAAATCGGACATGACGAGAAAATACAAAGAAAACATCCAACTTATTTATAAAACCAAATTCAGGAAAACATGCATGAATTTCTCAATCGACATAAACTACACCACCATTTGTGAGCACATTATGCAAAATAAGTAACCACTATTTCACCCAATCCACTTAACAAAATCGTACCATCATTTTGTCGAGGTTCCATCATGGGTTTCTTGTTCCTAATCCTAATGACAATTTCAATATGCACTAAATAGTAAACACAATATGCAGTAGCAAAATAAATTTATCAAATTACATAATAAGAATAGTATTAGAATAGTTCACATATAGTATATTCACAACATCAGACAAGCGCACAACAGTACTTATAATCATAAAACGCACATAATAATACTTAAAGTCATACAATGCATACTAATAATAGCACATAATTTCACTTTACTATAATAAGATACGTGGACGGTTCCCAAAATAACGCTCTACACATCATATCTACACATCCAGCACACATAAAAAATGGTAACTAAGTAAGTCTAGGCGACTTACCTCGAAGACAAAATCACAAAGCCAAGAAACAACTAACTATCGTGCAACGCGGAACCCTGTCTAAGACATATATCCTGTCTCTTCCTATCGTCTTTGTTCACTTCCTAAGACCCACGCTCCTATATATATATAGGGTCGAGTTCAACTAAAGAGCTTTCTTATGGTAAATAGTGAGCAGCTATTAGAAGCGTCGAATCTTATATTATTAATGGTGTAGATTTGAAATAATAAATAACTTTTAAAAAATCAAAAAAAAATGGAGCGTAATTCTAGGGATAATGGTTGATTTAATTTTGGAAAGTAATTACTCTAATATAGGCAAAAAATCAATCTGTTTCTCTCTCCTATAGTTTTCATCGCTTCTATATATAAGCGTTGATAAAAAAAACTCTCTCCCATATAGTACATATTGAACAACTAATGCATCACAAATGAACAACTACTTGTTCTCGAATGAACAACTACAATCTCACACCTATTAAAAAAACACATTTGTTCATGTATATGAACACATTTGTTCATGTGTATAATGAACAACTCACACGATCAACTGTATATACATACATGAACAACTAGGTATCTATATATACATATATGAACAACTATATATACATACATGAACAACTAGGTATTTTCACACGAACAACTACGGTTTAGCCATCTATATATACATATGTGAGATTTTAGTTGTTCATATATGTATATATAGATACCTAGTTGTTCATGTATGTATATACAGTTGATCGTGTGAGTTGTTCATTATACACATGAACAAATGTGTTCAAATACATGAACAAATGTGTTTTCATATATTAACAAACACATCTATATTCATGACAACTATATTTACATACGTGAACAATCACATTTATATTCATGAACAACTATATATACATACATGAACAACTAGGTATATTCACACGAACAACTACGGTTTAGCCATCTAACTACTCTAGACCCTAGTTGTTCTTCTAATTATATATAATTGTTCATTCATTAGTAAGTAGTTGTTCATTGTTTTTTTAAAGGTGTGAGATTGTAATTGTTTATTCGAGAACAAGTAGTTGTTCATTTGTGATATATTAGTTGTTCAATATATATGTACTATAGGAGAGAGAGTTTTTTCATCAACGCTTATATATAGAAGCGATGAAAACTATAGGAGAGAGAGAAGCAGATTGATTTCTTACTTATATTAGAGTAATTATTTTACAAAATTAAATCAACCATTATCCTTAAAATTACGCTATTTTTTAAAAAAGTTATTTATTATTTTAAATCTAAACCATTAATTAATTATATAAGATTCGACGCTTCTAATAGCTCCTCACTATTTACCGTAAGAAGTCCCCTTATTTGAACCCAACCCTATATATATATATATAACCCAATGAATAAAAACATCTTTTTAACTCTTACAAACTCTAATCCTAAAAACAACGAAAAGCCAGCATGTCTTATAACTTCTTTTATATAAATCCAAATCCTTTAAAATTTGACAAGAATATAATCCGGTTCAGTGGTAATGAAATTTTGGAATGGAGTTGGAAAAACCAAGCAAGAATTACTATGTTGTTTTTCCGGAGTTGTATTATCGTGAGTAAAAAATGGAATGTTCTTTAAGGGTTTATTAGCATGAAAATATCCTCTCCTTATGTATGGAGGATAGTTTGAGTGTGCATTCTTGCATTACTATGAACTATTTTAATTTTTCCTAGTTTGATGGACGAAACTACTTTAAGGGGGTACTGATGTAATAATCCTCCCTTTTAACTCTTACAAAGCCTAAACAAACGTGTGCTCTGTTTGATCTGCTTATTCGTGTTGACTTGGTTGATTGTTTGTTTACAAAATGTGATTTGTTCTGTTGCGGACAGCTAGTCATTTTGCAATTAGATCCCTTTAATGGGAAGAGCTTCTGAAACTGTAGGATTCGTTATAGGTTTACGTATATGCGAGGAAGTTTCGGGACGAAACCGTCTTTAAGGAGGGTAAAATGTAATATTCGTGAATATTTTGATATTTTAATGTTTCTCGAAATTCGTGCCTAAATTGCTTAGTTATTATGTAATCTCGGATAACCTCGTTTTTACTAAGATTTTATATATTCAAAAAAAAAGTGTCAAAGTTATCCATTAGTTCGTTTCTTAGTCATTAAGTAATCATGTCTCTTAATAGAATGAAGATAGACTTGTAAAAGTTTTAATATTGTCCGTTTTCTTAGATATTCGTGTCATGTGCTCTATCTTCTCAATCTTTTCCATGCTTATCTTTCTTTCTAAATATTCGTTTCATATCTTCAAGATTTGTGTGTATGATCTTTATTTCTTTACCTTGAACCAGAGTATATTCTTGTCAAGTTTTAATGGATTTGGATTTATATAAAAGAAGTTATAAGGCATGCTAGCTTTTTGTTATTTTTAGGCTTAGAGTTTGTAAGAGTTAAAAAGCTATTTTTATTCATTGGACTATTTATATATATAGGAGCGTGGGTCTTAGGAAGTGAACAAGATGAAGGGAAGAGACAGACTATCTGTCTTAGATAGAGTTTCGTGTTGTGTAATAGTTTTCTTGGCTTTGGGATTTCGTCTTCGAGGTAAGTCATCTAGACTTACTTAGTTATCAGTTTTGATGTGTGTTGGTTGTGTAGATATAATGTGTGTTGGATGTATAAAAGACTTTGGCGAGTGCTCCAATGGATGCTTGACCAGAGGTAAGAAGATGATTGATGAGGGTGTGAGTGGTTCGGAAAAATGGTGGAGGCCGCCGTCCACTACCCGTGTAAGGCTGGAGGATACCATGATTTTTAGATAAATGATGTCGATTGAGAATTGATGAGTTGGGATTGAACTATTATTGAGACGAAAAGTGATTGAGGTGATACTAAAATGAAATGATGTGCTATTATTAGTATGTATCATATGGCTATCAGTATTATTATGTATGTCTTATGATTATAAGTATTGTTGTGCGTTCGTCTACTATTCTTATTATGTAATTTACTAAATTGATTTTGCTGCTGCTTATTGTGTTTACCATTTGGTGTATGTTAAAATTGCTAGCTAACCCTTCGGAGACTTGTTTTTTTAGTTTTAGGTAAGGACAAGAGACCCATGATTGAACCTCAGCAAAATGATGGTATAAGTCGTTGAAGGATGTGTCATTAGGATTGGGTTCAGTTGGGTGAAATAGTGGTTACTTATTTTGTATATTATTGTATAATATTTGATTCGGGTTAAGGAAAGAGTAGTATGATGGCAATAAAGAGTTCACAAGTTGTGTTGTGGTTTATGTCGATTGGGAAATCAGGCATGTTTTCCATACATTGGTTTTATAAATACAAGTTGGATGTTTTCTTTGTATTTTCTCGTCGTGCCCAAGTTGTAAGATCCGATTGAACTCGTTGTTAGGTTAGATCATGTGGACCCATGTGTGGTCTACTACCGAGTAGCGTCCCGGTATAAAGACGGGGGGTTACATGTTCAAATAAGCTCAATCTCCAAAGGACAACTCCAATCACCTTGCACGCCTTTAACAAGTTGTAGGTTGTCGCCTTCAATCTGGACTTGGGGAACGCCACGTTTGATGGCCTCAAGAATCCCCTAACGAAGTGCAACGACCTTAGTCATCAACACAGTGTAACGGCCAAGCAATCCATCGTCCATGCAAATAGATGAGCCTTGGTGGTCCCGAAGGATGAAACCGAAAGAGGAGACACCATCATTATTCATTGCACCATCAAAATTGAGTTTAGGTTGATTTTGTGAGAGCTTAACCCATCTAGCTTTCTCCCTTTTTGTTTTTGCGGGGTTCTTGATCCCGGTGTTGGGATATTTTGGAGTTGTAATGTTTGCATTTTTCCATTCATCTATTTGTTTTTGAATGAATGTGCATATGTTGTTTAGGCTTAATTGGGTTTGATCGTCATTGGGATTTAAGTTTTTTTGTTCTTGAAGTACCAAATGCACCACCAGGAGCATGACAACCATTCCAAGTCATGCTTGGAGATCTCATGTCGAATCTCCTCCAAGAACCAGACAGGGAAAATATTTGCGGGGATGGTCTGGTTGATGACACGGTCTAGATTTGGATTAATGGTTTTTAGGGTTTGGATTGTGAGTGGGCATTTTAGTAGGAGGTGATAGGTGTCTTCATTTATGTTGTCGCACCCCCACACAACCTTGCGGGACAACGATATGGTTTGTAGTAAGCCTAAGTTTTTTGTGCGATTTTCCAGAGAAAGTTTTTAATTTTTGGGGTAAATTTAGTTTCCAAATCCAGTCAAGGTTAATTAGGGGCTTCCCTGTATTATTGTGAATCCATTGCATCATAGATTAGGTTGAGAACCAGCCATTTTTGCTTAGCTTCTAATATACTCTATCTGTTATTTTGTTTAATGGTGTTATGATTTGTATTGTGCATTTTGCGTTATCTGCGTCTAGAATTTGGTAGACCTTTGGTTCGTCCCACGGGTTATCGTCGCGAAGATAGTTACTGACAAGTTCATCCTTGTTTATACTTTGGTGGATGTTAGATTTGGACTTTAGGGTCCTAGAACCAGTCTATTTATCCTTCTAGAAATGAATTGTTTGCTCATACCCCACCTGCCAAATCAACCCAGAAACAAAAAGGTTGTGGAGGCTCGTGATTTTCGACCATTGCCAAGATGTATTTTATTTTTTAGCATAGTTGAGTAAATTGTCCTTTTTGAGGTACTTTTCTGTGACTATTTTGACATAGATATTCCCAGGTTCAACAAGGAGTTTCTCTAGAAGTTTCATTTGGAGTGTGTGGTTCATCTCCTCAGCCTTTGCGATTCCTGAACGCCCCCCCCCCCCCCCATGGTGGAGAGGCCTACAAATCGAATTCCAACTGATTAATGGTTTATAGTTGTAGTCCTTCTAGAAGAAGTTTTTATTTATTTTGTCTAGTTCTTTGAGTGTCGCTTTTGGTAGGAGAAAGAATTGCATTAGGTAGTTTGGTTGTGCTAAGAGGTTTGCTTTAATGTGGGTTTTCCGTCCTTCTTGAGAGAATGAATTAGCTTTCCATTTGGACAATTGATCTCTTGTCTTGGGGGTGAGTGGTTTGAAAGTGTTTTTTGTAACTCTTTCATTGATTATGGGGCACCCTAGATATTTATATTTTGCATTTGTGTTGGTGATATGGAGGATTTGTTTAAGTTATGTTTTTTAGTTATTGCTAATATTTTTAGTAACATGGAAAGCAGATTTATGAAAGTTATTGCTAATAGTTTGGTTATTCGCTTTTGCAAAGATGATGATATCAAATGCGAATGCCAGGAATGAGATTATTGTTCCTCCCCACGAAATTTGGATGCCAATGCCGCCATTGGGCTCAATGCAAGACGCTTGAAGCTGTCTTGCAAGCACCTCAGCAGCAAGGATAAAAAGGTACGAAGATAGAGGGTCGGCCTGTCTCAGTCCTTGTCGGGGTGCAAATTGGTTTGTAGATCCGTTGTTTATAAGCATTGAGAATGTTACTGTTTCGACGCATTCTCGAATCCAATTGATGAATTTTTGGTCAAATCCAAATTTGTCAAGAATGTGAAAAAGGAATTCCCATTTAATCTAGTCTAGGCCTTTTCCATATCAAACTTTATGGCTATCCACCCTTCCATTCCTCTTTTGTTTCGAAATGAGTGGAAAATTTAGTGCGCTATGAGGATATTATCATGGATACTGCGTTTATTAATAAATGCACCCTAAAGCGGGTGAATGAGTTTCCCCGTTATTTTTTTCAAGTCTTGTTGTGAGTATTTTGGATATGATTTTATAAACCGTGTTGCATAAGCTTATGGGTCTATAGTGGTTGGTTGAGTTTGGGTTCTCACATTTTAGTAGAAGGGTTATAAATGTATGATTAATTTGTTTGAGGATTTTTCCTGAATGGAAGAAGCTTTCAACAACTTTAATGACATCAGGGCCAACAATATTCCAATATTTTTTTTATAAAAGCTAGGTGGTATTCTGTCAGGGTCGGGTGATTTATCATCACTGATGTCGAAGAAGGCATTTTAAATTTCGGCATTGGAGACAGGTTTTGTGAGTTGGAGGTTATCCACGTCTGTTACTACATGCTTAAAACTCATTTTAATAGCAATTCTTTTTTAAAAAAATAAAAAGAACGAATGATTATTTGAAAAAGTTTCACTAACAAGTGTAGAAAGGTGAAAACACTATTGTTCTTCCTTCATAAATTTGGTGTTGATAAAACTAATTTATTTTTAATTGATAAAATCTTTTGTACACATTTTCTTATTATATAATTTTTATGTGATAACAATTCTTAAATGTAATAATATGGTTTAGAATATTTTTAAAGAACACATGATACAGAAAAGATTGCTAAGTTAAAAAAAATGAATAATTTGATTCCAATCTTTTTTACTTAGGATGAGTGTTTATGAAAATAACCCATTCTACAATTAAACTAAGAAGAAGACCATCATCCTATAAAATGATCGTTTTTTCATGCTCAAACTCTCAATTAATTATAAGATTCATATGAATGACAAAATAAAGATACCATAAACACACATGGGCATACTATAAGGGAACTAATCATATAAAAATACTCATTTATTACAGAAAGAGTCACGTGAGAATGACCGCTTCGGCGAGAAATAAGAATAAATCTTGGTCGTCCCTCAAAAACAATCAACGTCCCTGATTAGACACGAGCGAATTCTTCGCGTATTTTTCGCATATTTTTGGATAAAACGGCATGAGAGAATTTTTCCCTTATTATTCACGTATTTTTCGAAAAATATGTTTAGGAGAGACGCGCACAGGTTGTGCATCAATACTTGCTAATTCTGCATCAATACTGACCAATTGTGCATCGAGTTTTTGATGCACATTGTTCATCGATTTTGAACTTTTTTAATTTTTAATTTTATTTTTTAACCTTATTTATGTGTATGAATACAATATTATCTAGTTTTTGATGCACATATAATTAGTTTTGATATATCTCTATTTGTTCATTGATATACCTCTATTTGTTCATTTATATATCTTTGTTTGTTCATTGATTTACCCATATTTGTTCATTGGTATACCCTTGTTTGTTAATTGGTATACCCCTGTTTGTCATTAATACTATCTGTTTGTGCATAACTACCAGCACTTTGTGCATCAAAAAAATTAATTTTTCACTATGTATCAATGAATATGAAGTTTGTGCATTACTATCATCACTTTATGCATTACTATCAGTACTTTGCTCATCACTACTAGTACTTTTGTTTGTGAATTGAAATAAACTTTTGTTTGTGCATCAATACCATTCATTTGCACATTTAACATCATCTGTTTGTGAATTTTTGCATTTATTTTGTGTTTTAAGGCTATCTTTAGGCTATCTTTTTTTCCTTACTCATATAATTAGTTTCGACTCACATACTCATATAATTAATTTCAATGTACACATATATTTATCTAGTTTTGTAGTTGTTATATGAATCCTTTTTTTAGAGCAAAGTGTAAATATATTAAATATCTAATTCAGCTAAGTCAATTATACATGGTGGAATGTCAGTTACAAAGACTTGTTCATGTCCGGATTAAGATACAAATGTGTGATAAACTGAACTACACAATTTTCATGTATACCTATATTAGCACAACAGAAAGAAACAAATGAAGTGTCCAATAAACGTATATCATCTAATATAGTGCCTAAATAAGATAAGTTTGATGTAGAAGCTTGAATGTAGAGGATAATGGATAAGAAATCTGACTTTGCAATAAAATGATGTACACTAAGAGAACGAGCCAGTTGCAAACCGAAGAGGAGTGCTTGTGTCATAGTTATGTTCAGAGCCCAAGAAGCATCCACACATTTCACAACAACAACAATGACGAATCCAAACGAGTCAAACAAGACAACATCAAGACTGATATAAAAACAATTAGTTTTTGTCTCACATACAACTAATTATGATGCACAAACATATATTAATGCATATAATTTCGATGCAAAATCACAATTTTGATGAACAATCTAGGCGTGTGTCATATATCCGCCTTTTCAAAAATATGCGAATAATTCGCCAAAATTCGCTTGTTCCGTTTTTCCCTTTGTTAGCACACTTGATTTTTCTCCTTCCAACTGCTCTTGTTCTTTCTTATTTCTCACCCGCTCGCCCATTCTCACCTGATCCGAACTCCATTTATTATTTTAATCAATTGTTTATAGAAAAAAATTGAATATTTTTTAAATGCTAAAAATAATAAAAATACAGGACTTATAACTGAAATATCAATTAATATCTAATATTATGTCAATTTAATTCTATAATAATTGCAATATTATCTTATATCTAAAGGATTTATAACCAAAATGTGAATTTATACCCAAATTTATTGTCACATTCATTGGTGCCTTGGTGGTAATTATATTATAATGTTAATAATACTTCTATTTATGATGAAAATATAGTAATATTTTTTTAAACACGAATTTTCTAACCTATGCCCTTGGGGCATAGGACAAACATCTTATATTGGAAAGATTTGTTGTTTTTGTTTATTTAGTGATTTCAATCTTTTTTTCCTAAGGGCTTAGGCATTTACTTTTAGGGTTTTAGTTTGCAAAATAGGTATGCTTATCCTATGCCCTTAGGACAAAGGTTAGAAAGACTATTTTAAATAAATATGAAATTAATTCTATTTATGGTGATAATAGTTCACCCTATCAATTAATAACTAAATTATTTTCATTACCATATTTACTAATATTAATTATAAATTATAATGCCAATAAAAAATTTTCAGATTAAAATTTAACAATTTAATTTTGAAATAAAAATGTGATGGGGTGATTAGAAACGATAGATCATCCTTACAAACATTTGATGTTTCTATAGTAATTTCATAAATCCAATTTGATAATGAAAGATTTATAATCCACATGAATATTTCATAGAAATATCATAAATACAATGAATAACAATTGATGTTTTTCCCTTGAATGATTTGTAAAGAAAATATTTTAAGAATTATAATCTAACTCAACTTAGAATAGTTAAATCTAATAAGACTAAGTTGATTGTTTTTTATAAAAATAACTATAATACAAGACTTCAAAAGTGAAATATTAAGTTGTTGGTCTAAAATCAAAATTATTATTATTTTCTTATTGTTATTTTTTTTAAATAAAAGGAGATATTTAGACGCACGATGTTGAAATTTATATAACAAATTTAACCCGTGCATAACACGAGTTTGATAACTAGTATATTGTAAAATTGAAAATTTTAGGGCTATTAAAGCATCATTCAAATAGCCTAAATATTTATTTATAATTTAGTTTAATCCTTCATTATTTATCTATCCATAATACTATAAAACTACATTATTTTGACAATTAATGCACATAAATTTAAAATCATTTTTTTACAAAGAATATGATTAAATCCAAAAACATTTCATTTATATATATATATATATAAACTTATATATAAAAAGAAGTTTTGACATTAAATATTCATACAGTTAATTTTGTCAAACAATAAGTATTATTATCAAATAATGGCCTATATATATGATATTGATTTTTTTATCTATTTTTGTTACAAATTTATATAATAAAAAAATCCCACATCTTAGGATTATAAATCAAACTAATATTTATATGAGATCATTTTTTATCTATTTTATCTAAAACATTTCATATAATAAAAAAATCTCACATCTTAGGATTATAATCAAGATAATATTTTTATTATAAATGTAGGTTATATAGCTGACCCGACCCGAAAAACCGACCCGAACCGCCCGAAAAATTTAGGGTCAAGACCCGAAAATTTGAACCCGAAACCCAAAATAAACCGAACCCGATAGACCCGAAACCCGTTGGGTTCAAACCCGAAAAAACCGTTGGGTTGACCCAATTTGTTATATTTTAAGAATATATAATATATTTTGAAAATTATAATATATTTTATTGTTAAAATATATAAAAATAATTGATTTATTATTAAATATTATTTTTAAAATAAAAAATATTTTAATAATTGTAAAAAAAATCAATTTTCTTGACCTGTTAGGTCGACCCGACCCGCCCGACAACCCACAATGATCCGACCCGATTTGACCGATGACCCGTTACAACCCGAACCCGACTCAACCCGAACCCGAAATAACCGAACCCGAACCCGACCCGACCGACCCGTTTGACACCTCTATCTATGATCTATATAATTATTTACAAACATATAAGACAAATATTTTTACAATGGATGTTCATTCAAACTCGATGATAAAATAATACATATTTCAAAGAATCTATAAATGATTACATAGTCAAAGTATTTGACAAACATTTTTACAATGACTATAGAGAATCAAAGTCATACAAAAATATTAAATCAAATATCTATCAAAAGGTTAATCATGAAAATTACCATTTCAAACATGCAAATTCCAAGCAATATATAAATTAAAAATTTATTTCAAAGTATAAGACAATCATTTTTATAATGACCATAGGGAATTAATTTCATATAAAAAGTTAAATCGAAATCTATCTAAGGGTTAATCATGGAAATTACCATTAACAATTCCATGAAAAAATAATTTACGAAAACAAAAAAATACTTATTAATTAAAAAATTCACTTCCCTTCATGCATAAAAAAACACCACTAACAATCCCAAATGAATATATTAAACTTTAAATTCTAAAAAAAAAAAAAACAAATTTTGAGTTTTGACATATTGAAGCCTATAGAATACTAAAAGTCAATAGAAATGAAAACTAAATTTGCAAACCATCCCCATACTAAACCCTACATTGTCCCCAATGTAGAAAAATAAAAAAGAAAGATGAAACTTATTTGACTATCTTGGGTTGCATCCCAATCAGTGCTTGGTTAAGGTCTTTAGCTTGTCCTTCCATCTTCTTCTTATGCACTTAAGTCAAGAGGGTCTTTGGTACCCACCTTAATTAGACTGGTCTTAACTACAAATTTTAGCTTATGCCTTTGCCCATTGAATTTCCCTAAATATGTATGCCATAGCTTTATTCTTCCTCTTTGTAAAACTCAAGTCACCTTATATGGCCCTGAACATCTTGTTCCCTGGCCTTGCTTCCGAAAAATATGTTAGACCTCTCATCAAATATCATCACTATGTCTCCACTCTTAATCTCAGCTTTTGCTTGACCCCCGCTTCTTTTTCTTAGAATCCTGCCCCTTTATTTCCTTAGTGGCATCACCAACTACGAGGCTTCTAACCTCCAATGTTTCTTCAGGGATTCGAACAACACTAGTTACAATCTCATCTTCAACAAGCTCTACTTCAAACATTACAACATGCTACTTTGACAAGCTCATGAGAGGATTCTTATACACTTCAAGGAAGGTATCCTTGAGATCTTCATAGTCTATCCTCTCTTCCGTTGTAGTTAGTGAGATCTTGTTGTTCCTAGCATCAATGTTAGCTCCAACAATGGCTAAAAAGGGTCTCTTAAATATGATAGCAATCTTGTCATTAATCACCATCATTTCAAAGATCACAGAATCTCCTGGTATAAAGAACTTTACAGCCTTCATCGATAGTGATTCCCACATGATGAGTGACTGAATTATCAGACATGATGAAATGCATCTTGGATGGAGTAGGATCACCTAATTAAATTTATTTTTTTATTACATGTTGGCAAGGGCATGATATTGACACTAGAACCAAGATCATAAAGGCATGCGATCATATTGTAGTTTTCTTAGCATTTGTTAATTTGATCCATTGAGAAAGCTAATGTCTTGTAGTCTTCTATGCTCCTCTTTTTGTTAGGATTTACTTCAAGAATTTAGCATAATTGGGCATTTGAGTGAGGAAATCAGTGAAAGGAATGTGATAGCAAGCATTTAGGCATTAGTTTTAGGTCGTATTTATGCTTAATAGTTAGGTTAGTTCTTTCATTTATGTAGTTTTCGATGGTTTTGCATTTCGGTATCTACTTATGTGTTTTTGTGCTTATAGGTTGCTTTCTTATGGCCCAAAGATCGATGGATTGTGAGGAGAATTTTGTAAGACATGAGGCCTTATAAGCACTATCCCATGCCAAATCGAGGACTTACCAAAAAGTCACCCATCCTTTGTTTTTGGACCCATAAGAGCATCCTATTTCTTTTTCCTAGCTTAGCCTTATTCCATCTTTTTATTTCCCTTTGAAGAGAAACCCTAGGCAATCAGTTGCCTCGTTCCTTTCCCTGGGCACCGTCAAGATTCGACCCAAGGAAGGAGCCTCGTCCGGTCTCGTCTCGCCGCCCGATTCCTTCCACGTTGGCCGTGGAGCCTTGCCTTGGGGTCAAACTCCGTTTCTAGTAAGCCTTGCCTTACCTTTCCATTTTTGTTTCTTCTTCTTCGTTCTTCTCTTCTTTTAGGCTTTCGGTCGAGTAGAGACCTGCTCCTCCGCAACAAATCTCGTCAGCGAATCAGGCCAAAATAGATCTCGTCCTCCATCATATATCATCAATGCTATAATTTAGGTGCAATAAATCGAATCGATTTCCATCATTTTTTGTTTGATCAAAAATATTACACAATCAATGATTAAAAAATATTAATTAGAATGATAATCGACACTAGATTATAAATTTTTGAATATCAATTATCATGCTACAATTTATTATGAAGTATTAATATATCTTTATAAAAAAAATCATAGCAATGTTATCGACTTATCGTATAACATATATAAGTTATAAAGTTGACAATATAAAATATTAAAAGATTATCTAAATTGTAGATCTAACAAAGTAACAATATATAGACATAGACTTAACAATATCTAGATAGAGTAAGAAAATGAAAACCTGAGCAATTAATGGTCCATTTTATTTTTAAAAAATTAAGAAGTTAATGGTACACGTGGTAGTAGGAAAAGCTCTTTTAATGTCACCACATAAAAGTCATTAGTATGTAACGTCTCATTAATTAAATTAGCTCTAATTAAATAAACAATTAACGTGTCCACCTAATTTCTAAAATATCTAAGGTATGTATGACTATCCAAGTATATACATATGGTGTTTACATAAAAGAGGAGAGAATTTCTACCAAAAAAAATGAAAGAGGAGAGAATTTCTACCCTTACGTAAATAAACTACTTAGCTATAGGTACCACACCAAATTTTGGCCATCTCTCTACCGTGAAGCAAGAGAGAACCTAAAATTCTTCATAGGCCATGGATCAGGGTACAATGGACCTGTACAGAGTGAGCAGTGCCCGGTTGGGGAGCTCCTCCGCGTGGAGAAACAGCGGGAGAAAGATGTTCTCGGTGTTTGCGAGAGAAGAAGAAGACGAGGAGGCGCTGATGTGGGTAGCTCTGGAGAAGCTGCCCACGTACAGTAGGATAAGGAAGGGGATTCTCAAGGACACCCTGGGCCCCGCACAAGAGATCGTCGATGTCGACAAGCTCAGGTTTCAAGACAAGAAGGACCTCCTCGAGAGGCTTGTCAAGATTACTGAGGTCGATAACGAGCACTTCTTGCGCAGGCTAAGGGAACGTATGGACAGGTTAGTTAATTAGGTAATACTTTTTATAATTGTTATTTATGGCTCCGTTTATTTCTATACACCAGGCAGAAGGAATGAGTTTACGAATAAATCATATCAGTGTTTGCTTTAATTAAGGGGATCATAGTGGGTGATTGATTCCTATACCAGCAAAATACTTGAGTTCATACTCAACCCAAAATTAGGATATGAGTAAATTTTATTCCAACTCGATTCCTTATATAGAAACAAATTAAATGAACCCTTAATGTGCTAGGAATCAATGGATATTTTGATTCACAAGTCACCTAAAAGTTATTTTTAGTCGGGCATTAGATTTCGCCTGTTTTGGGATGACATTTGATTTTAAATAATTTTGAAAATTTCGATTAATTTTTATTTGAGTTTGCACTTATATGAGATTTTATGGTCTTATTATCATATAATTTGTGAAAAAAATTTATAGGTAAAGTTATTAGCCACCATCTTCTTCTCCCACCCTAAACCTCTTCAACTCTCTCACACCTTCCGACCCCACCCTCGTCAGGGACACTACCTTCGAGCCTTCCTCCGGCATCGTGAAGCTCACCAACAACCCCAACTTTTACTCTCTCGACGGGCTTTCTACCGTCTTTCGATTCCCATGAGATTCGGATCCGATTCCGACCCGATTGTCCTCCTTTTCAACCTCCTCCGTTTTCTCCATCCTCCCGAGATTAGCTCAAGCTTGGGCTTTATGCTCCCCTTTGTGTGGTCCAATTCCACCATCGTCTCTGACGCTCTCGTCGACGAGTACATTGGCCTCTTTACCAACGCCAACAATATGTCGTCGACGATCAGTCGAGTTTGACACCGACCAGAACTCTAAATTCAATGACTTGGATAGTTATTACGTTGGAATTGACCTTGTTGGGAAATCAACCCTCCCAGGACACTTGTACACTCACCGAAAACCCACCGACACAAAGACACAATTTTACAAAGGTGACTTTGTATTATATAGTGAATGTACAAAATATCTTACACGGGTGACTCGACACACTTTATTGATGGGACACACTCATACCTCTCACACTTCACTCTCTAGCTAGATTACTCTCTTACTTGAATCACTTGGATTGATTTACAAATGAGGGGGTGGAGGTCTATTTATGGGCAAAGCCTTCCACCTCTCTTGGCTAAAGAGGAATCTAGATATTTCTAGTCTAAGTTACAACTAGGTAATTTTAGAGCCTTCCACTCTAGATTTCTCCATATACTCCATTACATTTCTAGAATGCTCCATACTAATCTAGAGGCTTCCACAACCTTCTAACACCTTCTAGAATCTTCTTACATCTTCTAGAAGCTTTCATAAGCTTCCGGCATCTTCTAGAAGTTTCCACAACATTCTCGATTCTTCTAGAATCTTCCATAACCTTCTTGTGTCTTCTAGAAGCTTCCATAGCTTTCTAGATATTTCAAATATGAAAATATGAATTAATCTCTAACAATTCCTTCCTTAATTCATATTTTCAAAAATTGAAAATCTTATTGTCTTTGGCTTCTCGGTTCCGACACCATTAAACTTGTTCTTCACAACTTGACCTTCTAGGATGCATATGTTCTTCGTATTCTTTCGTCCCCGCATGATCAAGCATCTCCCTTTCATCACATTGCACCACTTATTCGTGCCAACAAACCTATACCCCTCAGACATCATCCTTCCTAAAGAAATGATGTTAACTTTGCTTGAAGGCACGTACCTTACACCATGAAGAGTATGGTTTTTACCGTTGCGAAGTCTCACCGTCACGCTTCCGATACCTTCGACCTTCAACTTCTATCCTCCCGCTAAGTTGAGGTGACCATACTCTCCATTTTTCTTTAAGGTTTCGAACATAGCTTGATCTCCACACACGTGCACCGAGGCAGCACTGTCCATCACCCACTCGGACTTAGCAATCTCCTCACTTGTTGCTAAGTAAACATCTCCATATTCAACATCACTGACCACATTCATGTCGGAGTCACCAGTATTCTTCCGTAACTCTTTCAACTTCTTCAAGTCCTCCCTCACTTGAGGACATCTTGACTGTGTGTGACCCTTCTCCCTGCAATAATAACACTCCACGTTGCTCCAATCTCGACTTTGACGTGAGTCGGCTCTCCATCTCGGGTCACCTCGCCCTCTTGACTGGTGTCTCCCTCGCTCCCCCACAACTAGTATGCGATCTCCTCCAACGTCGGTAGCGTCACTCTTCATCATCCTCTCACTCTCTCGCAAAGCACCTGTCACCTCATCTAGAGTGAGAGTTGCTCTTCCTACAAGTAAAGTCTGCACCAAGGACTTGTAGGATTTTGGCAATGACGCTAATAACAACAACGCTTGCTCCTCATCCTTAATCTTATCACCTGCATTCATCAATTGGCATACTAGTTGATTAAATGAATTAATGTGCTCATGGAGATTACCTCCTTCCTCCATCTTCAGTGAGTACAACTCCATCTTCAAACACAACTGATTCGTCAGCGACTTCGATGCGTAAATGCTCTCGAGCTTCTCCCACAATGCCTTCGGGGTTGTCTCATTCAACACACTGAACTTGATCTCAGGAGCTAACGCCAACCGAATTGTACTCACGACCTTCTTCTGGATTTTGCTCCACTCCTTCTCGCTCATGGAGCGAGGCTTCTCCTCTTCTAACGCCTGATCAAGACCCTGTTGCACCAAAAGGTCTTGAATCGTACTCTGCCACAACGTGAAGTTTGTCTTCCCATCAAAGAGTGGGATCTCGAACGTCCTCGACACGCTAGACGCCATCACACCAACAAGAGATCCTTCCACAAATGAGCTCTACCTGCACGCTTCACCAACACCGGCACCCTGGACAACCTCGCTCTGATACCACTGTTGGGAAATCAACCCTCCCAGGACACTTGTACACTCACCGAAAACCCACCGACACAAAGACACAATTTTACAAAGGTGAATTTGTATTATATAGTGAATGTACAAAATATCTTACACGGGTGACTCGACACTCTTTATTGATGGGACACACTCACACCTCTCACACTTCACTCTCTAGCTAGATTACTCTCTTACTTGAATCACTTGGATTGATTTACAAATGAGGGGGTGGAGGTCTATTTATAGGCAAAGCCTTCCACCTCTCTTGGCTAAAGAGGAATCTAGATATTTCTAGCCTAAGTTACAACTAGGTAATTCTAGAGCCTTCCACTCTAGATTTCTCCATATACTCCATTACATTTCTAGAATGCTCCATACTAATCTAGAGGCTTCCACAACCTTCTAACACCTTCTAGAATCTTCTTACATCTTCTAGAAGCTTCCATAAGCTTCCGACATCTTCTAGAAGTTTCCACAACATTCTTGATTCTTCTAGAATCTTCCATAACCTTCTTGTGTCTTCTAGAAACTTCCATAACTTTCTAGATATTTCAAATATGAAAATATGAATTAATCTCTAACAGACCTCAATAACATCGAATCCATTGAGTATAGTTTTTGAAATAATTCAAACTATTGTTAATTTATTATTATTTAATGTTTTGTTTGAATTAGTAAATGTTAGTGGTTTGTTAGTATCAGTTGTCAGACGTGCAAGAAGTTAGTAGGTTAACTAGTTTCTAGTGGTTTATTGTTTGTTTAGTGGGTCTAGTGGTTAAGATATAGATTTAGTGGATCTATTTTGTAGGATGAAAGGCTATAAAAGCTTATATTGTCATTCAATGAAATGTGTGAGAGGCAATAGTAACCTTTTCCCACAAAATCTTCTTACGTGCTCTTACATTTTCCCTCTTTCTTCAATTTTATTTTACAATATTTTGGTATCGGTGTAAAAACCAAGTATAGTTCTAGAGAAAGAAAAAAAATCAGTGAAAGGGGAGAGGAAACACAGTGAGGGAAACGAAAAAAAAAATTGAGAAGAAAGGTAGCATCTCAACAAGATGCAAACTAATGGTACGGGTACAAATTCTCTCTCTCAAATTCCACTTTTTAAGGGGATCAATTATCATTTTTGGAGTTTGAAGGTGAAAACCCTCTTCAAGTCTCATGAGCTATGGAGTTTGAATATGAAAACTCTCTTCAAGTCTCATGAGCTATGGAGTCTTGTTGAAAATGGGTTTGAAGATGATGATACGAAAGAGCTCGATCAACAATTGCGAGACAAGAGGAAGGACTCAAATGCCCTTTTCATGATCCAACAAGGCTTGGATGAGGATATCCTTCCCCAAATTGCATCAACAACTACTTCCCATAAGGCATGGGAGACTCTAAAGCAAGAGTTTATGGAAGATAAGAAGGTAATCAATGTAAAATTACAATCCTTGCACCGTGATTTTGAAACTTCAATGATGCAAGACAAAGAATCTGTGCAATACTATTTGTCTAGAGTTTCTAGAATTGTGAATCATATGAAGTCATATGGTGAAAATTTGAACAGTGAAACTATTGTTAGAAAAGTGTTGAGGAGCCTAACGAAAAAATTGATCATGATGTTGCGACAATTGAGGAATCAAAAGATTTGTCTACTTATACTTTTGATGAATTAATGTGTTCTTTGCAAGCCCGTGAAGTCAGGCTTAATAGGTCTAAAGACACAAGAGAAGAAAAGACATTTCAAGTGAAAGGTGAGACCTCCAACAAACGGTGATAAGAAGAAGAAGACTCTAATGAGCAAAGGAGTTTTGTTAAGTGCAATATTTGCAAGAAATTTGGCCACAAGGAAGATGATTGTTGGCATAAAGGGAAGCCTCAATGCTTCAAGTGCAAGAGGTTTGGAGATGTGCAAAGGAATTGCAAGGTTCAAGATGAAGATCAAACAAACAAGACGCTAATGGCGCATGAAGAACATTTGTTTTGAGGATGAAAAGTGTATCCCGTTGCAAATCTGAAAAAGGGTGAGAAGGACATCCAAATTTGAAGAATTTGAAGAGAAGTACTTCAATCCGCATCAATGCAGATGCAAATTTGAATTAAGGGGTGGTGTTGGAAATAATTCAAACTATTGTTAATTTATTATTATTTAATATTTTATTTGAATTAGTAAATGTTAGTGGTTTGTTAGTATGAGTTGTCGGACATGCAGGAAGTTAGTGGGTAAGCTAGTTTCAAGTGGTTTATTGTTTGTTTAGTAAGTTAGGATATAGATTTAGCTTGTCTATTTTGTAGGATGTAAGGCTATAAAAATTTGTATTGTAATTTAATGAAATGTGTGAGAGGCGATAGTAGCCTTTTCCCAAAAAATCTTCTTACGTACTCTTACATTTTCCCTCTTTCTTCAATCTTATTTTACAATATATAAATAATAATATGTGCACAGTTTTCGAGGATAAGTTTTAAGTCTATCCCTATTTACGGTCCTTCTTTTATAATAGTAGGGATAGGGAAGTAGGGAAGTAGGGAAGTAGGGATATAGCTAAGCGGTCCAAATCTTCTACTTCCTTATGTACTGCCTTCTATATTCCCTTATTTTAATTAGTTACAAGGTGTTTTTTAATATTTTATTAATAATTAAGTTTCTTTTTTAATGTAAGTTGTAATTTCATCGCCCAATCACGTTGTAGGGAAGTATATTTAAGAAGTAGAAAATTTGATTTGATAGCTAAGGTAAGTAACACCCATTGGATTTTTGTTTCAAGAATATATATTTGGATTTTATTAAATCAAAATGGGGTTTTCATGGAGGAGGTAAATCGGGATAATCGAACCCGAAACCTTGCGGTCCCGTTGTGCTCGCCCATGGAAAGATTTGCTAATAACTTGCCGTCCCTTGTCACAGTGTGGGGATCGACATCCCGACGATTGAAGTAAGGTTCGAGCACCTGAGCGTGGATGCAGACGTGTATGTTGGAAGCAGAGCTTTGCCCTCAGTATGGAACTTCACTATCAATATAGTGGAGGTGCGTCTTTAATAGCAACCTATCCCATTGCTCACTCATCAAAAGCTGCAATTTTCAAACTAAGTTTCCCTATTTACACGTTTCAGCAAATCCCTAACTAATACAGATACGTTTTTGTAATAGGGCTTCCTGAACTTCTTGCACATACTGTCTAGCAGAAAGAGGCCATTGTCAATCCTTCACGATGTCACCGGTCTCGTCAAGCCTGGAAGGTAATTCAGTTCATGCTCTATTCAAGGCGTTCTGATTTTGTATCGGATTCAGATATTTTTGGGTTCTTTCTTGAATGTACATATGCCTCAGATTAGGTAGGTTTTGGTTTAGTTGATTTCAAGTTGTGTCTTTAGTTGGTTATATCTAAAGCTTCAAGTCAATTTGACAAGTTAAGTGGAGATTGAGGTTAGCTAAAACAGGTTCCAATTAGTTGGGTTTTCAGGTGTACTCAAGTTTTCAACTGAGATATTTTATTTCTTTTGTGCTAGAAACTTACTTGAATTGTTGCAGGATCACACTGCTACTGGGGCCTCCAGGATCAGGGAAGACTACTCTACTTCTTGCCTTGGCTGGGAAGCTTGCCAGGGATCTCAAGGTATTTTCTTATGAGGATCAAACTAATCACTTATTTGTTTAAGAATGATGCTTACGAAATTTCCAGGTCTCGGGTAATATAACCTACAATGGTCACACAATGGACGAGTTTGTCCCACAACGAACCTCTGCTTATATTAGTCAGAATGATCTCCATGTGGGCGAGATGACGGTCAGAGAGACGCTGGCCTTTTCTGCCAGAGTTCAAGGTGTTGGGACCAATTATGGTAAGGCGACGACTCAATCTCCGACATGAAATGGTTCATTAATTCTTGAGATAATTGTGGTTGTGATTGAGTTATTGGATTGTGGTGTGTGGAATTTTGAGCAGATATGCTGGTGGAATTGGCAAGAAGAGAGAAGGAAGCAAACATCAAACCAGACCCTGATATTGATATCTACATGAAGGTAACAAAAATAACAGAAGTAAACATGTGCGTTTATAATTATGTTTTTCAAAAAAAATCTGAAAATTTTCCATTTCCAATTCTGTAGGCAGCAGCAATGCAAGGACAAGAGGCCAGCATTGTTACTGAGTACATTATAAAGGTGAGCAGTTGATGCGAATCCATCAGTATTGTTGAGAACCGAAAAAACAAAATATAAAAAGATCTGATTAGTCTGGAATGTGTTGCAGATTCTGGGACTGGATATTTGTGCTGATACACTAGTGGGAAATGAGATGATCCGGGGCATCTCAGGAGGACAAAGAAAGCGGGTCACCACAGGTAAGATAATCACGATCCATATCAGGAACAATAAGTGGGTATAAAGAAGTTCTTGAAAAATTACTTCCATTTAGAGACAACAAATGATACCTAAGAGTTCAGAGTAATTTTTGATAATGCAGGTGAAATGCTTGTTGGTCCAGCAAAAGCATTATTCATGGATGAGATATCCACAGGACTAGACAGTTCGACAACATACCAGATTGTGAACTCAATCAGGCAAACCATCCACATCCTCAAAGGAACAGCTCTCATCTCTCTCCTTCAGCCGGCCCCAGAGACTTACGACCTCTTTGATGACATCATCCTTCTCGCTGATGGTCAGGTCGTGTACCAAGGGCCCCGTGAAAATGTGCTAGAGTTCTTTGAACACATTGGGTTTAAGTGTCCTGAGAGAAAGGGAGTTGCTGACTTTCTTCAAGAAGTAAACATGTTAATCTTATCTACCTTCTTCATAGAAAAAAAACACATGTTTTCAATTCATGTTAACTTTTTTCGACAGGTGACATCGAGGAACGATCAAGAACAGTATTGGGCTAGAAGAGATGAACCTTACAGATTCGTGTCAGTCAAGGAGTTTGTAGGAGCCTTTCAGTCGTTCCATGTTGGTAGGAAGATAGCTGATGAGTTAGCTATCCCATTCGACAAGACAAAAGGCCACCCAGCTGCACTTACAAAAGAACAATATGGCCTCAGTAAGAAGGAATTGCTCAAAGCATGCTTAGCAAGAGATGCTCTCTTGATGAAGAGGAACAGATTTGTTTACATTTTCAAGAGCATCCAAGTGAGTAATAATAGAGTTTGGTGGAATTCACCACTATGATGATATTGTTCTGATTAGGAGGTTACACATTTCAGATCAACTCTTTTAATATCTCTTAGTTATTGTAATAAAAATTAAATCTCAATAATTTTTTTCCCAAAAGTAAGAACTCACTAGAATTTCAATTTTACTTTGTTTTGCAGCTGATTTTCACGGCGTTGTGTGTTGCCACTCTATTTCTTAGGACAAAGCTGCATAAGGATACTGTAACTGATGGACTTCTTTTCATTGGCTCCATGTTCTTTTCACTTAGTCAACTCCTCTTCAACGGCTTCGCAGAGTTGTCGCTTACCATCACGAACCTTCCAGTATTCTACAAACAAAGAGACTTGAGATTTTACCCTGCTTGGGCGTTTGCTATTCCCACATGGCTCCTCAAGCTGCCAATCTCAATAATAGAATCAGCCATTTGGGTTGTGCTAACTTACTATGTCATAGGATACGATCCCAAAATTAGCAGGTTTTTCAGACACTATGCGGTGCTCTTGTGCATTCATCAGGTGGCTTCTGCACTCTTCAGATTCAATGCTGCTCTAGGAAGGAACATGGTTGTTGCAAGCACATTTGGGACCGGTGCAATGGTCACACTTCTTGTTCTCGGTGGATTTATCATTTCAAGAGGTATTCATCTTTGTATTTTTTGTTTTGCTTGTATCATGTCCTATTAACCATCCTTCTGATTATGGAAACATGTTTCTTGATTTCCCCTCTGCAAGAGGATGTGCACAAGTGGTGGATATGGGGTTACTGGATTTCCCCTCTGGCATATGCACAGAATGCTATTTCAGTAAATGAATTCCTTGGACACGATTGGAACTTTGTAAGAGTCTTCTGTACTTTTTTGCTTTTATTAGTAAGATGAGAACTCTTATAAATGTGAAAGTGTCAATTTTTGCAGTTTGTAGGAAGGTCCAATGTAACTTTAGGAGTACAAATACTCCAGTCACGTGGGATTTTCCCAGAGGCACGATGGTATTGGATTGGTGTTGGAGCTTTGATAGGATTTGTATTGCTGTTCAACTTCCTCTTCTCTGTTGCTCTTACAGTTCTTGATCGTAAGCCACTGCATTATCTTTTAGCTTTTCAATCTCTTAATAATATCAGTGTATTGGAATCCAATTCTTCTTCCTTTTTCTTTTTTTTTTTCTTTTTGTTGACAAATAATCCTCAACTACTACCCTTTGGGTGTGCTCCGAGCAAACTCCAAAACTAGCCTACAACAATTTGCAAACATGCTCGACATGGGGCTAAATTCTTCTTTTTTTAACAGCTCTTGGAAAGCCTCAGGCAATTTTAAGTGAAGACACCTTGGAGGAGAAGGAAGCTAATGTAACAGAAAAGACAATTGAGCTATCATCAAGAGTGAAAAGAACATCTGGTTAGTTAAACTAGCTCCAAAAATGATCAATCAATGTTTCTGGCTAGTATATTGATATCCATTTGAAACTTTACATGTGTAATTTTCAGGAAGAAGTGGTGAAATTCAAGAACAATCAAATCCGTCTGGAAAAAGAGGAATGGTTCTTCCTTTTCAACCACTAGCAATAACTTTTAATGAGATCGAATATTCAGTAGATATGCCAGAGGTACGTCATAATCAAAGATTGTAGTGTAAGATAGATCAAAATGAAGAAATTGGTTGATGATGTTTGCTGTTGTTTTTGCAGGAAATGAAGACTCAAGGAATCACTGAGGACAGACTAGAACTCCTAAAGAGAGTGAGCGGTGCTTTTAGGCCAGGAGTGCTAACGGCACTAATGGGTGTGAGTGGTGCTGGAAAGACCACACTAATGGATGTTCTTGCAGGCAGAAAAACAGGTGGACATATTGACGGGGAAATAAAGATATCGGGATACCCAAAGAAACAAGAAACGTTTGCTCGGATTTCAGGATACTGTGAGCAGGCAGATATTCATTCACCTCATGTTACAGTTTACGAATCTCTCGTCTTCTCAGCCTGGCTTCGGTTATCTCCTGACGTGAATGCTGAAACAAGGAAGGTAAAAAATGTTAATTTAGTATGGAGAGCAATATATTTCATCGCCAAACGAACTATATGCTCAATACTTCTTCCTTTCTGAATTAATCCACTACCAAATTTAGAAGCCTAGCCAAAATATATGTATGCAGTCTGCAAGTGCTTTTATGGAAAGCTCTGAATTAAAAGTGAACATGAATAAAGAATCATGAACTAATAAGGTTTGGTGGGGAAAAACACAATTGAGAATTGTAATCCTATAGAGTCAAATAAAAGATTAAATCTTAAAACTAACTAAATATCCATATTAAATATATTTTTTAACAATTATTCTCTAGTAGTAAGAGACTAATATTTTAATTGCAGATGTTTGTGAGGGAAGTCATGGAGCTAGTTGAGCTAAACCCACTAAGGGACGCGCTTGTAGGATTGCCAGGTGTAAACGGTCTCTCAACAGAGCAACGCAAGAGGCTTACAATAGCAGTAGAACTTGTTGCAAACCCATCCATCATATTCATGGATGAACCTACCTCAGGGCTTGATGCCAGAGCAGCTGCCATTGTTACGAGGACAGTTAAAAACACGGTTAATACAGGAAGAACAGTGGTTTGTACAATCCATCAGCCCAGCATTGACATATTTGATGCTTTTGATGAGGTAAGATAACGCCTCTTCTAATTCCAATACTAGTATTGTTAAATGTTTTATAAATTAAACTCGCCAAAAACCTCGCAGTTGCTGCTTCTAAAACGAGGAGGAGAACAGATCTTTTTTGGTCAATTAGGCCGCCATGGTAGCCAACTGATCAGATATTTTGAGGCAAGTGATACTTAATCCTAACTATTTATACCAACAATGTCTAGGAATTACTAACATTGATGAACATAACTTTGTGAAGGCAATTGATGGAGTTCGTAAGATCAATGAAGGATACAATCCGGCTACTTGGATGTTGGAAGTAACTTCATTAGCTCAAGAAGCAGCACTTGGTGTTGACTTTGCTGACATCTACAAGAACTCTGAACTCCATAGGTAAATAAAAGCACTAGACAACTCATCCCTCGGGATTGGGGGACAAAAAACAGAATGTCCTCTTAAATTGTCTTATGTCATCTTTTATTTTTGGCTTATATAGGAGAACAAAAGCACTTATTGAGGAGCTCAGTGTACCGGCACCAGACTCGAAAGATCTATACTTCTCCACAACGTACTCACAATCCTTCTTCACCCAATGTGTGGCCTGTTTATGGAAACAATACTGGTCATATTGGCGAAACACACTCTACAATGCAGTTAGGATACTATTTTCAGCATTTCTAGGAATCATGTTTGGATCAATCTTTTGGGACATGGGATCAAAGAGGTACCATAACATATTACTCCATTTCTTGATATTGTATATTTAGTAGAGGAAAATGCAACATTCTTGTGAAAATTTGCAATGCAGGTCAAGTCAACAAGTTTTGTTCAATGCCATGGGTTCTATTTATGTCGCAATTCTCTTTCTTGGTATAACCAATGCCTCGGGTGTGCAACCTGTTGTATCGATTGAGAGGACAGTGTTTTATAGAGAAAGAGCATCTGGGATGTACTCTGCCCTTCCCTATGCCTTTGGACAGGTAATTTTTTTTTTTTTTTTTTGAGAATTTGGGTTTTAGTAAAATGGTATTTCTCATCATTATCCAATAGCAATTTGGAGAGAAAATGTGTCATATTTTATTCCTAATCAATGTTATGTTTGTTTGCAGATTATAATTGAGCTTCCGTACTGTTTCGTACAAGCTACTGCGTATGGGATCATAGTATATGCTATGATGAATTTCCAATGGACAGCAGCCAAGTTCATTTGGTACATATTCTTCATGTACTTCACTTTATTGTACTTCACGTACTATGGAATGATGGCAGTAGGGATCACTCCAAACCATCACATTGCTGCTGTCATCTCGGCTGCCTTCTATGGTCTATGGAATGTCTTCTCAGGATTCCTCATTCCAAGACCAGTAAGTTTGAAATCAACATTACCACTAATTCATATTTGCAAGCCACTGTTACACAAATCTATAGCTGCACCAAAACTTCTTAACAAAAATGGGCTTGTGTAAAATGAAAGATTTTCCTGATTATGTTTTACAGAGAATGCCAGTTTGGTGGAGATGGTACTATTGGGCCAATCCCATCAGTTGGTCATTGTACGGGATGTTGGTTTCACAATTCGATGACACAACGGCAATGGATGGCGGAACAACATCAGTTAAAGAGTTCTTAAGGAGTTATTTTGGATATAAACATGACTTCTTGGGCGTGGTTGCAGTCATGAATGTAGTCTGGGCTGTGTTTTTTGCTTTCATCTTCGCCTTTTCTATCAAAGCATTCAGCTTCCAAAGAAGATAGTTCTCCTTTCTAACAAAAGAATGACAAGGACTAGGTAGGTTTTTAGCTTCTAGTATGCACGGCTACGATTAAAATACTAAAATTTTCGTCCATATATTGAGTTTTGTGTAAACTTATTCGTTATATGAATAACTCAAAATGTAATTGAGATATCTGTTAGATCTGCTGGAATTGGTTAGTGATCAATTATCATTCCGTGTGGTTGCTCTAGACGAGCTCAGGTAGTACTTGTGGACCTGTGGCAACCCTAATTCTTACCCTATTAAAAAAAACATTTCAAACATCAAGATAATTAAAAAAAATACGAAAGCATAAATACCAAGATACCAGATTAGGTGGAAACAGAGCTATTAATTTCGTTCGTTAGATCGCGCATAGTAGACGGTTGTGATAATATGCGTGTTTTGTTTTCATTTTGGGGCATTCCTTATGGTAGAATTTAAGCTTTCATTTGCTGCAAAGATGGAACTCCTCAACCATCCATTCTTCTCTTCATACCAAGATACCAGATTAGGTGGACACTTTCCTCATTTGTTTGCTCTGAATTGCTTGTTGTGTTGCTGTTGCGATTTTGCTCGAGTTTTGATTTTTGACCGTTTCTTATCTCTGATTTTTTCCATTCAATTGGTTCTTTGTTTTTCTTAATTGATTTAAAATTGGGTATGTATTTTTTTTCTTGAATTTTATTTCCATTTTCTTTTTTTTTGGTGAAAGGAGAGGTGGTACTCTCCGGTCCCTCAAGGGGGCATTTTATTAAATTTATTTCCATTTTTTTAATTTTGGTCTGATTTCACCTTTAAAATCGAAATTGATATCAATATGAGATGGAATTGATATCAAATTCCAATTAGTTAGTATTTTCATGTTGTTTTGTCATTGTCCATTGTCCCATATTTTTTTCTATCTTTGATATTGCGATTTGAGATAAACATAACCCATTCGATGAGAATCCTAAGAGTTGAGAGTTATTAACAATTGTACACAAATCATATAACTAAATTAGATTTTTTATGAAAATCATATGATTTTGAGTGAACCTTACATTAGAACGGGTCTTATTTTATCTAAGTTTTTCTACATTTTCCCCTTATCTTATGTTGTTCACTAACTTCTATTATGATTAGTAATTTAATTTTACATCACATACTATATGTGAACATAAATAGTAGATATAGGAACCTAGAACTACTATATATGAATATGAACAATTTCTATTCAATTTCATTTATTTTCAACCTTCATGTATTGTGTTTGGTTATAGCCACTACTACCATAGTTTTTTTTTTTTTGAAGAAATGAGCTACTAGCTCATTGCAAAGCCAACACTAGGATACCCGTACATTATAAGACCACCCTAAATCATCACAACGGATGATCTTTAGAAAGTCAAATAACAGAGGATGAGTCAGGACCCAAACATTAAAACTAGAAAAATCCAAATGATCAAACAACGATCCCGGGAAAAAATGAGAAATAGCAAAGCTAAGATCCGAAAATACTAAACACCTTCTGGCGATGAAATCCGCCGCCGAATTACACTCCCTGAAACAATGAAAAAACACCACACAGGGAATAAAAACAGCAAAATGACGGATGTCATTTACAATAGTTTGTATTTCCCAAGGAACTTTCCAAATGTTTTTCAAAGAATTAATAAGCATCAAGTTATCGCCCTCAATAATCAGACGAGACGGCTTTAACAGAACCGCACTTTTAAGACCATCAAGCAAGGCAAGGGCCTCAGCCTGCAGAACAGAAACATAGCGAAAGTGTTTTCTGCTCACCCTCGCGGGATCGCGACCCTTTGTCCCTATGACAGGATTTTGCTATTATGATCACAGATTAAGAAACCTGTATAAGTGGAATTATTTAAACGTTTAGAAGCATCAAAATTTAGTTTAAAGAGTTAACTGGCGGTTTCTTCCAAATATTATTATTTATCCTTTTAGGACGAGATTTGTCTTTACGAGCGGGAGAACCCTAGGAAGAAACCCATTGGAGATGTTGTGAAAAAGCCAAATCACAAGGAGGAAGCATGGTGATGAGCTTGACCGGGTTAAAAAAATTTAAAATTTCTATGGCCCCAAATAAACCACCACAAGAAACAAAGCACATTACTATTTTTGTTTGATTTTAAAGTAGACAACAAATTGTCAGAAAAATTATCCGAATATGAAATATAGAAGGTGACATTAAGCATAGCCTCTAATTTCGAAATCATTTTAAGGGTAAAAGGACACTTAAAAAATATACCATAGTTAACCAAGAAAGATATAAAGCATAAAAATGAAAGATATAAAGCATTAAAATGAACTTGTTATTTTCATGTGCTTGAGTGTTAATGGAATAAACATGAACATACACAATAAAAAGGACAATATTTTTTAAAATTTCACCACAGTTCACCGGAATTATAATAAGCAATTTTTCCTGAAAAAGCCTTGCCTAAGCAAAATAATCAGCTCCTGATGATGCAAGAAGAGTGCAACACTGCAACGTGCTGAAACAAGTAAACAACACATCTGATATCTTCCACAATTTTCCCTTTCTATTCTTTTCTTTTCTTTTTTTTTAAAGAAAAAAGTAAAAAGCTCTTTCCATTTCTACCGCCAAAATTTGGCGCTACATGTTTCAAAAATTTCATCTCTAATTTTCATGAAACCCTAAGCAAAATTTGAAATTTCAGAACACCCGAAAAATCTCATTCTTCTTCCTCTCCTCTTAGATCTTATCTCCACACAAATTTCACTTGGAGCTCCAATTCGCCCCCAATCTATGTCAGCTCATCAATTTCAGGAATCGTCTCTTCCTCTTTAACCCCTCTCTTTCTCCGTTCTGACGTTCATACCACCTTTCGCTGTAAAATACGGCGAAATCTCGCTGCAGTAACCCTAATTTCTATCCAAAGCCACTGACGAGCTAATTGGCCATGGTAAGGGAGCAGCGCGTAGAATCCTTTTACGCCAAGCTGCGTGAATCCGCTTTAAGGGATTCAAGCTCCGGGGAATCTGATTATTCTCTCGGAGCTTCCTCCTCCTCTCCATTGCTAATTTTCCCTTCCACCTCTGATGTCGACGCTCTCTGTGCCCTGAGAATCGTCTTCCACATCCTCGAATCCGATTCAATCCAATATGCTTGTTACCCGGTCTCCTCCTTCAACGAGATCCAAAAATACATCGGGCCGGATTCGGGCCTGAGCTCGGATTCGCCCCTGACGATGCTGCTGATAAATTGGGGGTGCCATAGGGATCTGCGAAAGCTGCTGAATTTAGGGCCGCTGGTGAGGGTTTTTGTAATTGACAGCCACCGTCCGATCCATTTGCACAATCTGAGCGAAGGCAATGACCAGGTGATTGTCCTCTACACCCTGGACGATGAGCACCAGGCAGATCTTTCCTACGATTTTGACGTTACTGCCTTGTCTAGCGCGTGTGATATAAACAGTGATTGTGAAGGCGGGGAGGAAGATGAGGACAGTGAGGATGAAAATGAGAGTGACAGTGGAAGTGATGGAGAAGAGGAAGGCTCTGGTGACGGGTTTGAGAGAAAGAAGAGGAGGGTCTCTGATGAGGGGGACACTGACCCGGTTCAACTGTTCCGAAAGCTGAAGAAGAAGTACTACCATTCAGGTACTTTCCATGGCAAACCCTCTGGCTGTTTGTTGTATGATTTGTCTCATTCTCTGAGGAAGAACACGAATGAGCAGCTGTGGCTAGCTTGTGTCTCGTTAACCGACCAATTCGTCCATGAGAGGCTCACTAATGAGAGATATCAAGCTGGGGTCATGGAGCTTGAGCAGCATATAAACAGTCTGGGGAATCTGGATGCCATTACTTCAGTTACTTTGAAGGATGGGACCCAGATTCGAGCCCCTGAGTCTTCAAGGATTGCTTATGAAGAGGAGCCTAGATTAATGTTGTTGAGGGAGTGGAACCTGTTTGATTCTATGCAGTGCTCCTCTTATATTGCCACAAAGTTGAAGACTTGGAGTGACAATGGTCTGAAGACACTGCAGCTTTTGCTAGCACGGATGGGCTTTGCCCTTGTTGATTGCCAGCAGAAGTTTCAATACATGAGCCTGGATGTGAAGATGAAAATGAAAGACGAGTTTGAGAAGTTTTTGCCTGAGTATGGGCTCACGGAGTTCTATTACAGGAGCTTCTTGAGGCTTCATGGGTATCAGTCAAGAGTTTCTGCTGCTGATGTTGTGTATGGTGTGACTGCGCTCTTGGAATCATTTGTTAAATTTGATGGAACGTGTGCTTCAAGACAGTTTGGAATAGCGTACGATGCTCTGTCCTTGAAAAATTTGGACAAATTGAGGACCGGTATGCAGAATGCCATTAAGGTGCAAAGGGCAATTCTTAGACAAGGAAGCACTGCTGTAACAAAGAAGGGTTCACTAAGGGGTGGAAGAAAGTTCCGTTGGGTGAGGCTTGAAGATTCAGCAGATGCCAAGCTCCTCGGGTACCCTCAAGCATTGACAAAATTCTGCTATTTTGTAATGGATGCATTGAGAGAAAGAGGCCTGAAAATGAAGCCTCTGCTTTGTGCTTGCTTAGCACAGGAGCAAGACAAGGTTTTGATTGTAGGAGTAACTGGGAAGCCGCGTTTGGGAGCAGTGCAAGGAAATGCATTTGGTTTAGCTTTCAAAAGTGCAGCTGAGGAAACTGCGGCTGATTTTTTCCATGAGCTCTTTGAATCATCCTGGATAATCTTGGATAAAGTAGCTGTTAATTCATTCATGGTCAGATTAACTGAGAAGCTATAGTTCAAGGTGCTAAACTTCAACCCAGCTTTTAAAATACCTAGTTATAGAAGCCAGCCTCTTTTATAGTTTTATGTGCTGTATTTTTTTTTTTTTACCTTGTATGCATCGCCTGTATCTGACTCTTTGTCATTTGTATGAATAATCCATTTTCGTATGTTTGTTTCGTGGAAGTAAAGACTGATTTTATTACGGATTTCAGCTGACCAGGAGTAAAAAACATCAGCATATAATTCCTTCTACTCTTGTGGTACCTGTTTTGAATTCTGATGCTATTCATGCGTCTTTGCCTTTTTGATAGGGTGGTAATTGGTAAGATAAATATCTGACAATGTCCTATAACAAAAGCCTTATAATTGACCATATATGTATATGCAGCAGATCATAGAGCCTAAACTGTGATAAGGTATGTGTATGCGTGCTCTAGTTAGTGCCTTGGAAGCTGAGCCTGTAACATTTTGTTTTCATGTAAATTTGTACTCCGCATTATCTGCAGAATATGGTCGATTGTAAAGGTTTCAGTTTGGGCCCAAGAAAACAGCTAGTTGTATTCCTTAATACATGCTTGATTTGTATAAAATCGAAGGAGCTACAGTTCTAAGCCTAGAATGCATTTCCAGCTCCCAAATGTTAATAGATTTTCACTGTAATGCCATTACTTAAATTGCATAAGAAATGACATATTTCTGAACTGGGCAATAAGTTGTTTTAACTTTCATAGGGTTGTGGTTCATTTCCTCTTTTTAGAGGTAAATTTTTTTAAGTGTTTGACTGAATTATTTTTAATATCTACTGCTCCATTCTTGCAGAATTCAATTGTGTTAGGCTCTACCAAAGGCACATTGTCGAGGAAGCAGTTTTATCTGATGCAACCTTGTTTTAGAAATACAGTTTGATTGCAAATGGATGCAAGTGAAGCTGTCTCGTATGAAAGAAGGGAAAGGTGATTTCTTTTTAGGGGGATATATGTGATTTCACTGATGAGAGTCAAACGTGTGTATAGGCAGAGTAGAAGAGAGGCAAGTGTTGTAGCGTTTTAGGATGTCTAAGAAGCTATGATTGTCACAATTGAAAAACAAGGCCTTGTATTCTTCTTATTTTTTTCAACTTTTCGCTTCAATGCTGTAATTCTGTTGAATTTAGTGATGCTGTAGTGCTGGCACTGCTGTGTACTATGCTTATGTTCAGCTCCGCCAAGCTTTGACAAGCACGGAGCAAGCTAGTTTCATTTCGGGGCATTCCTTATGGTAGAATTTAAGCTTTCATTTGCTGCAAAGATGGAACTCCTCAACCATCCATTCTTCTCTTCATACCAATAGTAAACATAATCACTCACTGATTAAGGCTTTATCATGACAGTTCTGATGTTGTGTAACCGAAAGGTCTACAAGTAGTCAAGTATAAGTATAACTACGGATATCTAAAATAATAAATTAAAAACTCGTATAGTAAAAAGGCTTGAGATCAAATATCCATGACTAGATTTGTGCAAGATAAGTTCAACCCAGAACTCCATCGTTCAGTAGTTCAGTACAGGTCACACATGTAACAAAATCATGGATTACTCTACGAAGATGGTATTATAGCTGTTCGGGCATCATGTTCACAGCTAGAAGGACATGATTCTATCCCAATTGGCACCGGGCAAATGCTATGTTGTTGCAGATTACTTGTGTTCATGCTTTTGCCAAATTCTCACCAGAAACGAGTCCTTGTAACAAGGTCAAGAGGATACTGACACTGGTTTGAAACAACAAATAATACGTTTCATATCCGTCCAACTTGCTCTAATTGGCATGACTCAGTTGCTTGTTTCTTCATCACCTGACGGTAGCCTATGAGTGCGGGTGATGCGGATCTGGGGTCCACATAGCCATTTCTATTAGTAAGCAATCCGCGAAAAGGATTCATGAAAAAAATAATCTAATATTGCATTTCAACATACAAACGCGGGGACCTTGAGCATAAATCAGTTTGACAGGACAGCCTACAGCCAAATCAAGACACATTTTTTTACCGAAATTTCCAGGTCTTTGAGCACCTACATCAATGAACCGGACAATCCAATTCTCAAGAAATCCACACATATATTTGGTGCAATAAAATTCGAATAAAGAACCCTAAGTATTCCTGGGCTTTCCATAACCCTTTGTTCCCCAATTTCAACGGGAAAAATTCACGGCACCAATGCCAAATAAAGACGGCCTTATAGAAGTACAGCACTGATAATTTTACCTATATCTTGAGGTAATTTACTAAGAATTGTTTTACTTTTTAGTAACACAACATTTTCAAGTTCATTATTTTCCCCCTTTTGGTATCATTTGATCAAATACCCTCGAGTTCCACACCATCAACCATGTTTAAGGAATTAAATTATAGAAGTCTATTGCATCTACTAGCTGAAATTAAAGTCAGAGACTTCACACTAACACGGCAGACAAATAAGCTACATACACTTCATTCAGATCATAACTGAAGGAGCTGGATTTTGAGCTTATCATAGAATGAAGTATGTCCTCAGCCACAAGGCAAACCGTGTAAAGCATAATCAAATGAAACAGAAGAAAACAAAATTACCTGTGCAAATGCAAGGATAGCTCGTAATATTCTAGCATAATCTGTTCCCAACATTTGAATGACAACTTCTGCCAGAAATGTGCCCCATAACCTGAGAACACCGCACAAAATGGAAATTTAGGTTCATATATCAACTCTTAAGATACAAAACAAGCCGTCTCATAACAACAAAATAATTGACCAAAATACTTCATGAAAGATTTGAAGAAAGATTAAATCGGTATTGTGAGCCATGAAGACTAGATAGAAAATCGATAGACAATAGTGGTTTTCGAAAAATGGAAAACAGAGGGGAGAAACTAAAGTGGGTTTGATTTGAAAGAAAAGGTTAGATGCATGTACAATCAAACAATTGAAAACCACAAATTTTATCTTGGTGCCAAAAGGTATTTTAAAAAATAGTTTTAAAACTTACTAATTATGTACATATAGCGTTCTCAAATTTCCATGTTACATCATTCAGTAACATTGTGTGTAATTTATATCTTTGAATATGGCACATATCAGAGTCATATGACAATATTAAGAATATATTTAAATGAAAATTTCAAATATCAAAAAATGTCCCTCAAGGGCGATCTGCACGAGCTAGGGCTCTTCCCCAGCTAAAATCATTCTTTTGATATCAAACCAAAATGTCAAAAGTGGCATACATTGGGCCAACAAAAGTCATCAAGCTACGGAGGCCAACATATCCCGATGCAGCTCTTGCAAAACCCTGGACATGAATGACATTAGAATTTAGTAGGATACTTGCAACTCAAGAAGATTACGAGTTTCATGACATTGTGGAACTAAATTAGATGACCAAAGTTCACTTCTGAACTAGAACTTTTTGTTCACCGGTATAGTTCTTATTCATATTCTCTCTTTTCTAAGTACATGGATCATTAAAACCTAAAATATAATATGGTATCCATACATAACGGAAAATCTCAAAGTCTATAAGTTGTTCGTTCTTTTCTCGAGTGAATCACAGTTAAATTCTCAAGTAGTGTATTTCCTCATAAAATGCCCAACCATTTTGTTGATCTAGATACAAAGAGGTAATAAGCACCTTTCTCGCTGCCAGTAAAGCCACTTGCCTCTCCAGGTTTACAGCAGCTAACTGTCCTCCCTGGAAGAGAGAAAGCTCAGGTAAAGACTTGTGCAATTCTAGCATCCAAATGACAAAATAACTAAAGAAAATGAAGCTTATAACAGATCAAACAATGTTAACATGAACAATGTAAAATATTAAGAGAATATATCAAAAACCAACTACAATAACTATTCACACTAGCAACAATAAGATCCAGGAAACAGCACAAGGTGCTCAGACAAATGAGAATAGCATTCTAGTTGTCACTCATGTATGATAGGGCTTAACATTTTGTTATAGTCTATGAGTTAGGTAACTTTCAAACAATCAACCGCATTAGTAGCCAACAGCCTTTGATATGGAACAATATGTGTATGCAGTTAGCATGACCACATGACATTACAAACGGCATTTACTACTAATACAGTTCATTACTAGATCCCTTGAATTAGAATTTCCTTACATTTAGCATGATCACATGACATTACAAAAATGGATTATAAATGATCCATCAATATCATTACCTTTCTTATAATGTCTTTTTCCATCTGATGCTTTGCTGTTTCCAGAAATGCCTTCCCCAAAAATCTCCTTGCTAACTATCAAAGAGGCCAGCAGTTTATGAGTAATGGAAAACCAAAAAGTTGCATGGAAATGCTATGTTGTAAATGGATCAACAGAACCAAGAATGCACAAGCTAATTTGTGCATTGTAGGAGAATGGTACACAACAGCAAAAAATACCTTAATTCAGCATAGCTTAAATTTTAGGCGAAATATTAAAATATGAAAAACTATTTTACAGAATGAAGCCACAACGCAGTGATGGAAGATACAATACTTTAAGAAGTGTTGATTGTAGTTCTGTTGTCCCAACTCTTAACGCAGCTGCAGAGGCTTGATCCATTGACTGACTGAGGTCCAGCAACATCAGCGATGAAACCAAGATACAAAATAAGCCAAAAAGGAATTGTTATACAAATACAAATTATAGTTTGAATGTTGGTAAACTACTCTAGGTTGTTAAATATATTATGTTCATGTAAGACATCACATTCAAATTATCTTATTAGATTTAATAGCCAACATGGTAAAAGCTTGTGATGCTGTCCAAGAAGTAAACATGGGCATGGGGGTAGATGAAAAAGAAAGTAAAAAGATTCAGAAAATGAAAGAACAGAGACTATTACTTCTTGCACTAGGAAATTATATGGAAAAAGACTACCTTGAGTAAGCTTCCAGCAAATGAACAAAAATCTCAGCCTCAAGGTCTTCTGTGGGCAATTTGCTTGAGCAACGAACATTCAACTCCTTCCTCACACTGAGCAAGACATTTCTATACGAAGGTCTCCAGCCCCTATAAGAAATTACAGAAGCAATATTAAATCTAATAACCAAGAACAAGTATCTTTGCATATAATTCAGTTATGCAGCAATATTCACAGAATCAATAATTTGCAACTGGTTTCATGTATGTTAGATAATCACATTCCGGATTTGTAGCTTCTCATTCATTTCTTTCTCTGCCACATCCTTGTTACTCTTTCCTTGGCACATAATGTATACATATACTCTCAGTTAACAGACATGACACAAACTCTAATCAATTTAAACAGAGACGCATTTCTAATTTCTAATCCAGCAAGGTTCTCTTCACCATTCCCTTCCAAGAAAACACTCTTGTCCTTTAATAAAATCAAGTTGTTTCTCATATTTTATTCCCTCCAGCTTCAAATTGCAAAGTCAAAAATCAAAATTCATGTATTTCATTCAAATAGGCTACAACTAGTATAGCTGATTCATTGTCTGATCTCATGGATTAACATGGTCTACATCACTAGGACGAACACTGAAAGCGGTAAAGTATTCAGCTGTAACTGTAAAAACTTCCTTTACAATTAAGTAGCACCACCTACATGTCGACCCCAATATGGATAAATGCACAATAAGAAACAACTGAAAAACTCCTGCAGAGTTTGATGCATAAAAATGTAAGATCCAATTTCTCATTCATCCTTAGTTTTTGAGAGGGTTGGGATATTAGATACATGTTAAGAATTGCAAAGAAGTTTAGAGAGTTTTTTATAGATGTACTATTAAATTATCAATCAGTAGTGTCTTTTTTCCTAGAACTCTCACCATTCTTCTCTCCTTTAAACCTTTTAAATAAAAAGCACCCAGTAGGGGGGTAATACAACATAACATACAGACCAAGAATGCTCAAGAAGGAAGCTTTATTCCTCTAATTGCTTTCAGGTACTTACCCTTTCTACTTAAAAACTCATCCTTCACTAATCCACTATAAGCTTTCCCAAATAGAACCCAAACAGATAAGGGTTCTACCAAACGATCACTATCCCATGCATTATAACTATGCATTTAAAGTGCAAGACCGACAAATTGAGAAAAACGAAGCTTTACAAAATTGATATCAAGAAAGGATGTTTTACAAAGTTATTCATTAGCTTACCTCAAAGTAGACCGTGCATCAGCAGCAAGGTACAAGAACTGAGACTCAAGAGCTCTAATAAATTCATCACGTTCTTCAAGGTCATATTCAATCATGTAATGATCAAATGTCGTTTTGTTTGTTGTCATTGACTTGAGCAAAGGACTAAAGTAGCTGGAGAAGGGGGAAAAGTATCAGATTTAAAAATGCTTCAAACATAAGCTCTTTTTTCATTCATTACTACCCACAAGAATAAGCATACACACAGAAGTCTATAACCCATTTTGTAGCAGAGGAATGAATCAGTGCAAAAGGGAATTAGCATTTACTCACACAAAGTTGAAAAGTTATGAGTCCAATATGGGAATGAAATCAAGAAAATAATCATATTTTATTCATCATATGACAACGTGGGGAAGAATCAAATTGTAATCATATTCTCATTGTAGCATATTTTGCTAACATTGAATAGATACCAAAATTCTTTTTATTCCTGTAAGTCTGTAACTCCTTAATTGAATATATTTCTGATCAAAGATCCTACAATATTAAAATAAAACTAAATCCAGACAGAAGGAAACCAGAATTACGATCCAAAGTGACCTGGGCCCAAAAAGGATGCTCTCGAGCTCATACAACTCAGCAGTTGTGGCAAGTTGAAGCACCAAGTGCAAATCAGGGTCATGTGTACCTAAAGAGCATCATCATCATCATCATCATCATCATTGACCCAGTGCAATGACATACAAACACAGAGACAGAGAGAGAGGGTGTGCACCTTGGTTTGTAGGAGAACTTGAAGTGCAATGACAAACAAGAAGTGGAGAATTGATTGAATGCAAAGGATAAAATTTGAAAGACCGTGTCTTTAACATCGATGGAAAAGAAGAGGGACTGTGGCCACCTAAGCGGTAGTGGTGGTAGAGATGGACTGCCAAAGTGGTGCTCGTCATTATTTGTTTCTTTTGCGCCAATGGAACCTCTCCTAACCCAGCAGCACCAATATTCTAGCAGTAGCTGTTTCTAACTTTGTGCAACATCATACTGATTTCCATTCAACAAACAGATTTCAGTTTCTTCTAAATCTTGTTTTTCTGCAATCTGCAAATGAAAGATTTCCACTCATCAATCAGTTTCCAGCAACAATAGGCACCGCAGCAAAAGAATCAGCACAATGCACTATAAAAGCAGCATTGTAATTGTTTGGTTTCTTTTTCATCTTTTCTTTCCCCTATTAGCTATGTGTTCTTTACAAGACTTCAGTTAACTGGATTCTGGTAGCTAGATTTAAGTACCATAAGGTTAAGCACACATCTAAAATTTATCAATTTGAATCAACAACTCATCATTCAGAATGATTTATTAGAACTGGGACACTCAGGTAAAGATTACCATGGCAAGCAAAAACCTAATAAACCAAAAAGAATTATGAAGATAGATAATTTAAAATCATAGATGAACGGGAATACAAAAACAGAACAAAATCCTGCATACTTTTAAGTGAACAACTTATTTTCCTATCAGGAAATAGAATGCGCCGAACTAGTATAAATGTAAACCTTCCTAGATTTCAAGTGAATAGCTTCCTAAACCCACGAATAATTAATCAAGTAACCGTCAAAGCCTGCATAAATAAGCATGTTCCGCATACATGGGGAATCCTAGCATCTCAAATTATGGACAGAAAATTGGAAGCGTAACATTATAAACCAAACATCCCGAATCAAACACAGAAAGATGAAAACTGAAAGTCCTAGTTATTTAAAAACAAATATGCCAAATTGAAAATCTAACATCCAAATCAAAACTGGGAGGAGAAGAACTCAAACCAAAATTGAGAAGGATACTTACCGTGAAAGAAGCCTAGAGCGAGGTGCGGCGGGGTTGCTGCGAATTATGTTGGTTGGCGCTAGGGATGGGGAAATCGAACTACGAATTTTGATATGAAGAGAGGCAAGAGGAAGAGAAAGCTACGAGTTCAGTTGAGACTTGAGTGAGGAAGAGGGATATATATAACTAATATAAGCGGAGTTTTCGGGAGTGAAAAAAGAAACTGAATTATATGCGCATGGCTTTTATCATGAAAACTGAAAACGGTTATAGCTTTTATCATGAAAACTGAAAACGTTTTATAACCGTTGGATCTCGCACAACGAACGTCTCAGATGCAATGGTGAGTTTCTCATATTTTTAAACTCAAGGGGCAATTTTGTCATTTTGCCCATTCAGTCTTCTTCTCCATTCCCCTTGTCTGCACAACCGTACTAATGGTGATTTTTTGGATTGCTTTCAAATTTAAAATTGAAGCCATATCCTTGCCTCTAATCTTGCTAGTTCATCACTAAAATTAGTGATTCTTCATCTTCTCTTTTTAATAGATTCAAATTTTGATATGTGTTGTCTGATTTTCGAAGTTCATTTCAACTTTCTTATTTTTGGATTGCTTTCAACTTAAGCATCGATTTTGGCATGGATTTTTGTTAGAGTCGATCACCAATTTCAATTAGTGAGCATGTTTGATGTTGTATTGCTCCCATAATTTTTTTTATTTCTATGATGTTTTGATGGGAGAGTTTTGAGATGCACACAAGTTGTTCGATGAAAGTCCTAAGAGTCAAGAGCGTCTTAAAATTATAAACAAAGCATTGAAATACATCAGGTTTGATGCACATAATCGTGATTTGCAAGCATTTAATGCTTTAATTTTCTCAATGTCTTTGATTCTTCATTGGGGTTTCAAGAAGCAAAGTCTTAAAACAATCGATCTCCATTTAATTTAAGCTTCCAAGAGTGAAAAACTACTACTATTATACATGGTGAAGTTGGAACTTAATTTTATATTATATGAACGTCATATATTTTTGTGTGAACCTTATAGTAGTATATTGTGAACATATCCTACTTTTGTTGATTTCTTCCCACATTATTCTTTTATTGTAGGTTGTTCATCAACCTTAGTTAATGTGAGAGGTGAATTATCTCATGGGTGTGGTGTGGACATTGCTAATGACATCAATATTGAGTAGTCATATTTAAGTTTCATTATTAAGTTTAGCTTTATTAAGGCGAGCCAAAATATTTTGTTCTCGGTTGCCCGGATGAAATTAAACTTACTCAAGAAATGTGATTTAGCTTATTAAAAGAAGGCATTCATTTTTAATCCAAGGCTTGAATGAAATTCGGGGCTAATAAATTGTATCTTAAGGCTTAAATATTGGTATGTGACTTCGTAAAACATAAGGACCTTATTTGAAAATATGTGAACACGCATAGTCAACATGTGAACATACATAACTAATATGTGAACATTAAAATAATATATAAGAACATGAATGGATTATCTTATAAAAATCTTTACCTTATTTGAAACTAAACAAAAATACACATTCAACATGTGAATGTGAAGATAATATAATATATTCATGAACATGGAAAAATGTTTGTGCAATCATAATTTGACATAAAATCCCACATTTTAAACATATACTAAGTTCTTAAAGTATAGCAAGGAAGAAAATAAAGAAGCTAAGAGTTGTTCTCAATGAGACTTTGAATGATGTTAATGTAGCAATGGAGGCCACTATGAAAGTCAAAGCTGAGAAATTGCCGATAAAGGCTTGAATCCTAGTAGATGACTTCGTAAAATATATAGACCTTGTTTGAAAACATAGTCAATATGTGAACATATAAAGTCAATATGTGAACACTATGCCAATATATATGAACTTGAACATGATACAAGAGAACTCAAATTTGAACTGAAACATCACACACATAATATGTAGCCCATGAGGGATTTGAACCCACATCAATGTGTACAAACACATTGCTCTACCATTTGAGCTAATAGGCTATGACAAAATCATTAATTTGTACATATAACACACGAATCCTTGTCTTTTGTATTGAGCTAAGTAATTTCATTATCAATGTGAAGAAACTAGCAAGCATTACACAAAAAAAAAACGAAGTAGTGACCAATAAAAATATATTAGCAATTAGTAGAGAAAATCATCAATAACATTAGCAAAAGAGGGGCAACAAACGTAGGAACATGAACATTTTCAAATGGCTTTACACAAACCTTCTATGAATATATATATGAACAGTCTAATGTAATACTTGAACCCAAACGTCCACAAAGTCTATTAACCATCGTATGAATCTCAAAATGAATCAGAAACCAAAGTTCGAACTTCAGAAATTATGTCCCAAAAATTAGAAGGAAAAATCAAACCAAAATTGCAAAAACAATAATCAAACAAGATATCAGTGGTTCACACAACAAAACGTGAACCTCATAGTCACCACAAATGAACAAATAGATAAAATACATGAACTCTAACGAAAAATAACATAGTCACGACACATAACGAATCATGAGTCTCATATCCAAAACATCATGAATCTATCCAGAATTCAACTTATTTTCAATCCTAGAAATTTTTTCATCCTTTTATGAACAATAGAAATACAAATCGTTTTTAGAACCCTAGATTCAAAAAATTTTAAATAGAAAATCAGATCCAAATTCATCAAAGAAACCTTAGATTCAAACAATTTTAAATCGAAAATCAGATCCAAATTCATCAAATAAACCTTAGATTCAAACAATATCAAAAACCTAGAAAGTATAAACCCTATAATCACAAATTCAAAGTAGAGAGAGTGTTCTTACCTCTTTGAAATTGAATTTGTGCGATTGCTTCTCCTCATCCGCCATGGGAAGTTATTTTGGCCTTCAAATGATGGTATTGAGTCTTTGAATGGAAAGAAACAAGCATTGGAGTTGTTTTGGGGAGAGAGTTGAGAGGGAGATTTGAGTGTGCGAGAGAAAGAGACGGCACTTTGTGTTTTGTGGAATAGAAGGATGAAATTTACTGTTTTAGGGCGCTTTTGAGTGATATTTACAAAATTGCCATTAAAACTCTTAAATCTAGCGCGCCTCTCTCTTTTTATTTATTTCTCCCACATTAATCTCAACCCTCCATTTCTTCCATCCAATGGACCATATTTATTTTCAGTTTTCACAATAAGGCTTATATCCACCAGAATCAACCTCGTGAAAAAAAGCCCGAGATAGATGGAGACGATCAGTCATGGACCAGAGAAATAGAAAGAAGTAGTATTAGAGCATGTTGAACAGTTTTTTTATAAATTTTTTTAAAATGAAAATCTAAAGGTCAAATTTTCTAAAAAAATATCTACTCTAACTTCAGCAGTTTTCTTATTTTGAAATAACCTAGCATTTATAGACAAAAATTTAATACAACCAATTGCATGAGTATATCTACTCTAACTTCAACAGTTTTCTTATTTTGAAAAAACCTAGCATTTATAGACAAAAATTTAATACAACCAATTGCATGTGTATATGTAGAATACCCACATTTAATTCATTCTCCAAATGTATTTGGAGAATTCCCTAAATTTAGGGAAGCATTTCATTTTTTCCCTTTCAATCCCTATTTCTCTATTTTGAAGAAGAATTGAAGAATGTGTTAGATAATTTGTTGGGCCAAAAAACATCTAATGTTTTCTAAAAACACAAATATCAATAAATATATGGAATCTCTTGAAGATACTCTTAGACCATAAATATCAATGAATCTAATAAATCTCACAATTCTCCCCCTTTGTATTTTTTTCACTTCCACATCATCTTACAATCCTCAAATTTCATTTTACAAAACCAAATATCCACGAACCCATGAACATCTCTTCACTTTTTCAAATTCCCAACAACTATTTATTTTCCCTTACGCAATTACAAATATACCCCTAATTTATTATTTTAAATATCTCTTTATCTAATTTTACGTGCCACAATAATCTTAATAAATTACAATCCTTTTATTTTAGGGTTATTTTAGGATTGTAAATTTGATTTATATTTCAAAAAAAAATTATTTGTATAAATCTTTAATTAAGGGCATATTAAATTAAGGAAATAATTATAAACCAAATCAAGGGAAACACACTTCATTAACTCAATATAATCAAAATACATAAGGCCATCTCCAACAGCTTCCCCAAAACTTTCTCCAAAATGGAGAATCAACTTCCATATTCTCCAAAAAAAAATCCAGCCAAACTCCAACAGATTACCTATTTTGAAAAATACTGCATTTAATACTTATTTTTTACCACATAAAATATTTCACAATACTTATTTAATTATAATTAAATTTATCTTACTTGTCAAAATAAAAAATTCTAGAATAGTAACCTAATAAATAATATTTTTTTATTTGACTAATAAGAAAATAAAATATTCTAGAAACTTAATAAATGATAAATTATTCATTATTTGACTTATAAGGAAATAAAAATATTCTAGAAACTTAATAAATGATAAATTATTTATTATTTAACTTATACGGAAATAAAAATATTATAGAATCTTAATTTAATATATCATAAAAAAATTATTATTCACAGTAAATATCAACACTATTGTTATTTCATTCACATAATCATTAGTTTTATCTTTGTCTCAATTTGTAGTCTCTAGTAGTTTGTACACATTCAATTTTATTTTAACATTAAATGTTCTAAAAATGAAAAAGGAAAAAAAATAAAATAAAAAAAACCCAAATGGAGAATCCCCATATTTATGGAATGATGGGTGATTTTTTTACTTCTACTCCATAATGGGGAATCATATGGGGAAGCTGTTGGGACATATTTTCTACCCAAATTCTCCAAATTCACAGCTCCCAAGATTTTGGGTAAGTTGTTGGAGAAGACCTAACAACGTACACAACGAAATGAACGAAACAACATAAATCAAATGAAATACACAATTTCCACATATAACCAACACATCATCATTTTGATTGTAATTAGCCTCGAATCTTTGCCAAACGTGCTCCACCAAGTCCTCCTTAAGTTGGTGGTGTGTAACCCGATTTCCAAGATAATATCTGTTTCTGATGAAGATGTTCACATAATCTTCATCGGGTAAAATTGTCTCATTTGATCCTTGGTATTCTCCTTCATTCATAGGAACGACATACCCATTGGTCTCGTACCCATCTCTTTCATCTTCTACAATCATGTTATGGATGATTATGCAAGCTCTCATTATCTTTCCAATATTCTCAATATTCCACGATAATGTCGGGTTACGAATTATTGCAAATCTGGACTGCAACACTCCAAATGCCCTCTCAACATCTTTGCCCCAACACTCTTGTTGTTGGGCAAACAGTTTTGCCTTTGGGCCTTGAGGGAGCCTAATGGTTTGGACAAACATTGCCCATAGGGGATAAATACCATCAACAAAGTAATATCCCATGTTGTACTCCCTCCGTTCTGTTCTACTTGTCTTTCTAACCTCAAATTTTGTTCAACAAAACTTGTCCATTTAGGATTTTTATTTAATTAATATGTTGGAAAGTGTTCATATTGACTTTGTCCGTTTGGAGTAAATATTTTCTCGCCTAAAACAACGCCAAAATGTAATTTACTTTTAAAATAAAATATATACAAAATTGATGCCTATGGGTATATTAAAAAAAATATGAATTTTGGTATAATTTTATTTTATTTTTTAATTAAAAATAGGCCAAAATGATTAAAAACGATAATAAGCAAAATGAAAATTCATGTAAAAGTACCTCCATTCACTTTGTGCCATGTGGCATGTCCCCATCCATTCTATGCAATAATTTATACTCCCTCCGTATAAGTCTATTTGTCTTTCTCGACTTAAATAGTTGTTTAATTCTACTTGTCTTTTTAAGTATGTTATCCAAAATTTTCCAACTTTATCCTCAAATAACCCATTCAATTAATTGCATACACACATCTCAAGAAATAAAGTATGTAGATTATAGGGATAATGTGGTAATACTAGATCTTGTCTTAATATATGTAAAATGCTAAAAGGACAAGTAGACTTATACGGAGGGACCATTTGTTTGGCTGATTTTGGAGATAATTCACTGCGCTCCATTTACTTTATAATGACACAATACCGCATCGTTCTACGATGCCACAAGAAGAGTTTCGGTCCAATTGTTTTTTCTTTTATTTTTGTCAGGAAACTAGGGTATCGGACTCCCTGGTATTCATGGTCTTATTAACCAAAAAACTAGTATTATTCCGGACTAGGAATACTTATGTTGGTTAGAATTGGGTGCCTTAGAGCATGAATATTGGTGAACTCTATGAACCCCATAATTCTCCACTTTTACCATTTCTCTCACTTCCACATCATCTTATAATCCCCAAATTTAATTTCACAAAACCCACTTAAATATCCATGAACCCATGAACCCCTTTTTCACTTTTTTCAATTCCCAACAACTATTTATTCCCCATTACACCATTACAAATATACCACTAATTTATTAATTTTAAATATCTCTTTATCTAATTTTACATGCCACAATAATCTTAATAAATTACAATCCTTTTATTTTAGGGTTATTTTAGGTTGTAATTTTGATTTAAATTTAAAAAAAAAGGTTTGCATAAATCTTTAATCAAAGGCATAGTAAATTAAAGAAATAATTATAAACCAAATCAAGACAAACATACTTCATTAACTCAATAGAATCAAAATACATACAACGTACACAACGAAATAAACGAAACAACATACATCAAATAAAATACATAAATCAAATATACAAATTAATATCTATGCATCCAAAACCATAGGTTTTTTAAAAATAGGGTTTTTTAAAATCCAAAACCATGGGTGGATAACTAAAGCTATGGGCAGATAACAAAAATCATGGACATATAAAAAACCCGATAAATCAAAATTATACAAATTAATATTTATGGGTAGGTAAAAAATAATAATTTTTGGTATAATTTTTTGATCTAACAAATGAGTTATTTAAAAGAATAAATAAATATGTATTTGCTCGCCATAAAACAACGCCAAATGTAATTTAATTTTTTCTAATTCAAATATATACTATAAAATTGGTGTCTATGGGTAGATAAAAAAAAATTATGAATTTTGGTATAAATTTATTTTATTTTAAATTAAAAATAGGCCAAAATGATTAAAAACAATAATAAGCAAAATGAAAATTAATATAAAAGTGGCCATTCACTATGAGCCATGTGGCATCCCCCCATTCGTTGTGTGTCATTATTTATATTTGTTGGATGAATTTGGCGCGCTTCACTGCCCACTTTCTTGCTTTTGTCTGACACCGAACCCGTATCGTTCTACGATGCCCAAACGAGAGTTTCGTTCACTTTTCTTTTAATTTTCCTTTTTTTTTCTTGTGAAATTTGGGTATCGAACCGACCGATATTCATGGTCTTAGCTTTTAAACCTGGTTGCCATAGTTTTCTTTAAGAGTTTTTGCTAGGTCAAAGTGTAATTGATGAGTTATTATTTAGCTTGATTTAATCACATTGCTCCCTAGTTCTAAGCAAGTACTGTAAATTCGAAATTTTGATATTTAGCTTTTTGTAATGTTAATTTTCCCTTTAAGACAAGCCTTTGTTCTAGACTTTTTTAGTTGTATGTCAACTTGAAGAACACCTTCTTGAGATGAATGCATTATATTTCTTGTAAAATAGATTAGTTTGTCATCCTGTCATGTTTGCTGGCTATAGTAGGACTCGTTCATATCTCATCTCACTGTAAGCATTGGATTTGGTACTCTTTCTAGTTAACATTAGTATTCTAATGTGGGTGTTTAGATTAAAATAAAATGGTTGTGCAAGACATGAGAATGTGCTCGTACCTTATGATGTGTGGTTTACTCCGGTAGCTCTAGCCCTTATATAAAAAGTTTATTTTTTTTTTTATTTTGCTTATGAATAATAAGAATAGTGCATCCAACAGAATAACAAAATGTTGGAGAGCTTCAATGAAGAAAAATGTTAAAGAGCTCCACTGTCTTCTATAAGCTCTGGTGTTGAAGTCATGGGCTTCAATGAGGAAAAATGTTGGAGAGCTTGGTCTCAAATTGCTTATCTGATTGGTGTTAAGGTGGTTGTTGGCTCATGGAGGAGCTATAGTGGAAAATCAGATTATTTTGGCTTTCATATCCAACCTCTTTTTCGCCCTTCCTATGGCATCCAACAAGGCGACCCTACTTTATCATTGTTATTTCCATGGAATATATAACGAGGACTCTAAACCACGAGGCAAATCAATGCACACGTCGAGTAGGCGTTCAATTGTCTAGGAAAAGCACACGCTTGCCTTTTCTTAGCGTTGTTGATGATACCCTCATTCTAACAGATGTCTCTCTCTCCAATATGCTTTATATAAAAGATGTCTTGGACAACTTCACTCTCAAAATGGCTTGGATATTAATTTCCACAAGATTAGCCTCCAAGTTTTGGAAAACGTAGACAAGTCGTTGGCCTCTTCCCTGGCTAGCATTCTAAATGTTCCAATCACCACCAACCTAGAAAAATACCTAGAAATTCCAATTATCAAAGGATGTGTGAACAATGCAGTGTTTGAAGAATCCATTATTAAATTCAAAAAACAACTCAACAATTGGAAGGCTAATTCCTTATCTCAAATTGGTCGTGCGATCCTCATCCAAGCAAATCTCTCCTCTAAACTCAACTATTTAATGTAGAGTTTCCTCCTCCCAAAAGGAGTACGAGAGCATATTGACAAAATCCACAGAGATTTCTTCTGGAACAAGAGCGATACAAAGTACCACCCTCTCATCTCGTGGAGAAAACTTTGTACAAGTCGTGCGTAACGATGGAGGCCATGGCTTTTGATCGGCTCAAGGTTCCAATAAAACATTACAAATAAAACTTCTTTAGAAAATTCTCACATAACCAAATAACACATGAATCAAAATTATTACTAAAAAATACCTAGGATCACAGAATGTCCTTAACTATGAATAAAGAAAAACCACTCGTGTGGCAATTTAGCCGCCTTCATAACATTCGCCACTCTTTCCATAAAGGGCTTAGATGGCAAGTAAGGAATGGCTCCTAATTTTATTTATAACTTCATATATTTATTTATCAACATGCTCTCTACGCCTAGTACATCACAAACATTCCATTCTCGATCTCTTCCATATTTTACCCTTCAATTAATCTTGTTATTTACAAATTAATAACAATCCCCACGCCTCATACATGAGCCATCTAAACATGCACGTATACAGCATGTTATTCAGTGCATGCTATACCTACTTTAATTTGAAGACTTCCTAATAAAGTTGTTACAAATTAAAACCCTTCAACCTTGACATTCTCTCGATCGATCCCATATAGACTAAGAAGCTTACGTATTCAACACAAATATATATCTTCCCTCAAAGCCATGTCTATAATTGCAGAAGCACGTGGATTCCTCCAAGTTTTCTCAGATGGATCCGTAAAACGCTTTGCACCGGGCATAGCCGAAGCCGACCCGAACGGATCAAAAAATGGCTACAAATCTAAAGATGTAGTCATTGACCCGTCTAAGCCTATAACCGGTCGTGTATTCATGCCTGCGAACGCAGAAGCAACAAAGCTCCCGGTGATAGTCTACTTCCACGGCGGAGGCTTTTGCATTGGCTCCACAACGTGGCATGGCTACCATGTCTTCTTAGGAGACATGGCTGCCATTGCACAAGCCATTGTCGTCTCCATCGACTATCGCCTTGCACCGGAAAACCGGCTCCCAACCGCTTATCTCGATTGCTATGCTTCGCTAGAATGGCTAGGCCTCCAAGCCAAGGACGACGAGGAGAACTCGTGGCTTAAGCTGGCTAATCTGTCTCGCGTTTTCCTCTCGGGAGATAGCGCGGGGGGAAACATTGTACACAATGTCGCGATCCATGAGATGAGGAGAAGGAAGCTAGAGCTGAAGATTGAAGGGCTTCTGCTTATCCATCCCTACTTTGGGAGTGAGAAGAGGACTCTGAAGGAGGAGGAGGCGGGGGAGGAAAGAGAGCATGTCGCGATGAACGACATGTTTTGGAAGCTGAGCATACCGGAGGGGGCGGACCGAGACTACTTTGGATGCAACTTCGAGCTCAATGATCTCGCGGGGGACGAGTGGGGCGGTTTTCCGAGGGTGGTCGTTTATGTTGCGGGGTTAGACTTCTTGATGGAAAGAGGGGTGGCTTATGCAGGGTTCTTGAAGAATAAGGGGGTCAAAGAGGTGGAGTTGGTTCAAGTTGAAGGGGTAGGCCATGTCTACCATGTCTATAATCCCGAGTCTGAGGCCACTCGGTCGCTTCAAAAGCATATGGGAGAGTTCATAAACAAAATCTAGCTACCTAATTAACTAGTTCTCAATGTAATCAATTCACGATACGTACAACTAATACGTAGACATCAAATGTTGCAGTCTCTACAGCCTTCCTTACTTTATAAATTAAATTAAAAATAATTCGAACCTCAAATAATGATATGTCAAATAATTCCGTAGTTACAATAGTCATATTCATGCTCTCTAATTGATATAACATATGTATTAGAAATAAGACCCTCAATAAGTATCATAAAAAGGCTTGAGGTTAGAATATTTGGGAGTGAGTTTGCATAAACAAAGGAAATATCAGACCTGGTGTTTGCTGAGGCAGTTAAGCATCCCAACAAAACATCTATATGTGTATATGTTGTAGGATCAAGTTACTCACCTATGCTAAAGTCAAGTTTGAATTTGAGTGTCAAGGAGTGCAAGCAGTTTTGGCAGTAGGAATTGATGCCTCTCTGAAGAGATCCTTCACAAACTTCTGCTGAGAAATAATGAAGCTACCATGCCTTAGAAGTCTTCGGTGCTGTCAACTGATCCAAAAAATGAGCTGTTGTTGTATTCTAGTCTAATCAATCTCAGTTGCAAGTATATCATCCACATGGGTCACTACTACAACAAGATCACTTCCAACTTTACGAAGAAACAGAGAGGAATCACTTTTTAATTGCACATAACCAAGTGAAAGAATATAACCACTTACTTTGTAGAGCCACCACTGTCTTGAAGCTTGTGTAAGGCCACATACTTCTCACTATACTTACTTCCTACCACTACCTTCTCTTATTTTCACATATGGCTATATCATTCTTGCTCATCTCCAAAGTCTACTAGTCAGCATGAGAAATAATTTATTCGAGTCTTTGTTTCTCATGGCCTTTTGGATATGGTTAGAGGTTGCAACGGTAACTCCTAACATCACATTGTGCATGATGCCCTAATTGATGAGGCTTGTTGGTTATTAAATACAACACAATAAAATAAGAAGATCAAAAACACATGACCTGACCACGATTCCTCCTACTGAACACCAAACAAACCAACCCAGAAAGATCAGCAGCAAACCCTTGAAAAACAATACAAAACAACTCTCCCTTAACCTAGGAGTAATCATACAACGACACGCTCTTATCATCCGAAACACTAGCCAGCCTTCCCCCAGCATTTGAGCCAGACTCACGAGGGGGGTGAAACGCGACACCCCACACCTGATCAGTGTGATTGCTCATCGTCTGAATGGCGGCCCGCATGTTTAGGTCCCACAGCTTCACCGTCCTGTCACTGGAGCCAGTGGCCACAGCCGCTCCATCAGGACTCACATCCAAGCTCAGTACCCAACTAGCATGACCCGACATGGAACCAACCATAGCTTTTCCCTCGGAGTCATACATGTGTATATGGGCATCGTCTGATCCCGAGAAAAGCAGCCTCGGTTCAACTGGAGAGTAGGCAAGAGATCTGACCGCCATATAGTGGCCTTCGAGGTGGTGAAGGAACTTGGAGCGGGCCACGTCGAAGACTGAGATCGTCCCATCCATTGACCCGCAAGCTAATCTTCTCCCATCAGGACTGAAGGCGACTGAGAGGACAAACTTCTTTCCAACTGTCTTGTCAGCGGGTTTTGAGCTTTCGGGACGAGGGATTGACAGTGTGCCTATCAGCTGCCATGTGGCGGTATCCCATAGCTTGACTGAGGCGCTGCTCCCGCCTGCCACTGCTAAGATGGTCCCCTAGAGATCACAGAAGTCAGATACGTGATGACTTTATTTATATATGTAACAAGTCCCACATCCACACTGTAATGTTTGGAAATAGAAGAATTAACAAAGAATATCAAAATAATCTGTTCCTTTAGAATGTGTTTCACTGGATGACGATGAAAGGAATTTCCTTGATAGTTTATAGAAGAAAACAATCATGATATACTCATTTTCAACCTGCTTCCTACGGGATGCAGATGAGAAGAAAGTGGATAACTAATGGCAGCATAAACGAAATCAAATAGGCAAAATCTTAAGCAGAATTTGTCCTTTAGTGCAGACACAAAACAGTTAACATTAATATAATAAGCAAAAGATCAAACTCTAAAAAAATTTAAATGAAAGGTGGAAATACAAGCATGCCCACTTGCTAACAATAGTATCCTACATATAATTATGTATACTTCCGTTTTCTTCAAAGAATCATGCACAGTTCTATTTACCTGCTCTCTATTCAATATTCTTAATATTGGCCAGAAAAGATTAGTTTGTGCAAGACCTTTTCTCAACAAAACGAATTAGAAGCAACTGATAGCTTCCTTCCACTTTGATAAATGTTCATAAGCTAGTACCCTCGTAACCAAATAATAACCTATTTTATAAATCCTGCACCAGATATGGTCACAATAATATACATGTCATATAACAGAGAAGTACATCACTTTGAATATGAAAATCAAACCAACTAGTTAACCACATCTAACTAATAGCGTCATTTGAGGTGTACTATCATTGCTGATTTGTGGATTAAATTATTATTCAGCTTTCAGATACATATAATGGTTGGAGTTCTTTTATTTTGGCAGAATGGTTGAAGTTCTTTTAAAACTTGGAAAGGATTGGTACAGTACACCCTTAATATCAGGGTAACAAGGTCTCAAATTAACTCCTCCTCCATTTATTCCTTTTTCTGTTTCCAAAAAGACATTAAGCATGCCCCAATACTAGTTGAAAATTGACACGCAATCCCAATACAAGGTTCAAGAAGGCAAACAGCCTGGATTGTAATTTTAATTGCCAAGGTTACTTGCAGCTAGGAATAGGTAGCACCCTATGTAGAAAATTTACGCATTATTATATCTTTTCATCACATGCACAATTTCTTCAGGCTGCCATCAGCTACCAATAGCAACCTCAGGAGTAAGTGAAATATATGATTGAATGCCTCTAAATAGTGACAGAATTAAAGGGAATAAAGGAGGAAGAAGAGAAGATGAGCAAGAGAAGTGAACCCCCATGAAGACCAATTGCAGTATACTGCCATGACAGCAGAAGAAATGTGTGCCAAAATGTAAGAGGAATCACTAACCTTAGCAGAGTATTTACATTCTAATTCTTCTAATTAGCATAGAAAACTAGGTACTAAGAAGAGCCAAACAACACAATTTCCATTAAATGGATTTTGTGTTGATAAGAACATGATGAGTCAGAGAATGGATTCCATTCTCTGACTCATGTTCTTAATCCATCAGGGAACTCGTCTCCATTCCTGTCAGTTTCAATTCCTTGCCCCATATTGAATTTCAGAGGTACACATCACGATGTCGATAATAAGTAGTAAGGAAAGACATATTTAGGTATAGATTGCTAAAAAATATTCAAGTTTAGCGTCTATAGGAAGCGAAGCCGGTGCTGACCATCTCTCATTTAGCACAGTATTAATCAGGCAATAATGCAAACCTATCTACAGAAATCAGTAAAACTAGAGTCCGGACATCAAACTAAATTCAACCACCTTAGTATATGGGGTTATTAAATCTGTCTTATGCATTTTAATATCTTATTAAAGCTACTAGTGTAACTAGCCACGCTCCTTTTGCCTCTGCTTCCTCATAATACCTCCACCACAGCGAGCCACAAGACCATTTTTGTATAGGAAATGATGTGTCGTGAGCCCGGATCAAAAAATTTATCGATGTATCATGATACCAAAGTAGACAAGGTTTATTTCATTTGTGTTTATGTTTCCGTAAGTTACAAGCAAACAGGCCCTTAATCCATAAGGATTTTGCTTTTAGAATTAAGCATACTATATATGTGTGTAATTAATGAGCATAAAGTAAATTTGGACATCACATTAGGGTTTGATATTAATCTAATATTAGCCAATCATGCCCAACGGCCCCAACCAAAACTAAGCCAAGACCAAACCCTCATATAAGGGCAAAACCAAACTTCCCTATTTTTCATATATTTTCATTTTCTGAAATGATGAATGATCCATGTAGATACTAGATAGAAAATAAGATAGAGAAGCAATTTGAGGAGAAGGAAAATAAGGAGATAATGGTTTCAATTGTCCATCATCAACTGCACTTCAATTGCTCTTTTTTATGTCACTCCTGGTTGTGGATAGCAGGATTCAGAAAATCCCTCTGCTATCAGTTGAAATGCCTGTATCTCTCACACATAGTCGACTTGCCTTGTAGAAAAATTGCAAACTAAAAGATATGAGATATCTATATGCAAACAAATTGCAAATCAGGTCCTCTAACACACTAAGAAAATCCCTAAAAACCACCAAAAACAACCCATCAATAATTAGAAGTAAGAAGTTATGCACTTCACCAATCTACTGAATTGACAAGTAGCAGAAGGAAATGAATCCAGACGCATTTTCATTCATAGAACATCAAATTGTGTAATTTTCCACTTGCATATCACTATGAACCAAACTAAAACATACAGGCTGGAGAGAAAATACAATTCCATGAATTCTCAAATTCCACATTCATTACAAATACGATTCAGACTGAAAAAAAAATACAACTTTAGAAAAAAAGAAAAGAAAAAGAAAGAAAACACACCTTGGGATCGAACTGCATTTGCCAAACTTCAGAAGGAGGGGCCTCGAGAGTGGCGATGGTATTGTTGGTGTCCACATCGAAGACGCGAACGAAGCTGTCGAGGGAGGCGGAAGCGGCAAAAACGCCGGAGGGGTGGGAGGCGACGGATACAACGCCAAGAGAGTGACCGGTGTTGGTGCGCTGGAGGACGAGGTCATCGCCTCGCCACATCTTGACGGTCTCATCGAGAGATCCTGTGAGAAGGAGGGATGGCCGGGAATCCGTTGCTGGTACCCACGCCGCGCACCAAATAGAATCTTCATGCGCGCCCTCCACCGATTTCAGGCCAGCGAGCTTCATCGTCGTCGTTGTTTTTAGTTAAACCCTAGAAAGACCACAGAGCAAGCACAGCGAGAGTGGCAAATTCGGGGTTTTTGATGATTTGAATTTGCTTCACTTTTTATCGGGGTTCAATTGTAAAAATTTCCGAAAATCAGGAGAAAAGTTTAATATTTGTAGTTATTTAGTTATATTACTTTATATATATACGGAGTATATCATAAATTATAAACTATATGTCTATATTTATTAAAAAATTACTTAAATATTAACTTTAATAAATCAACTTTAAAAATTATTTTATTAAATATTTAAATAAATTTATTATGTTTACTACTTTACTAGACACCCTAAACTAATAATCTTTAAAGGTATGTTTATATTTTCTAAGGACTTGTTTGATATCAATATTAAAAAGACTAGTTTTACCCGTCGTACCATGTACGACTACGATTCGATATTTTATAAACATTATAAATAAAATAATAAATAAATAAAAATATAATATAAACTTTAAAATAAGTAATTAATTACTCGTAGAATTTATAATTTTTTAATCAAATATTATATTCTTCATATTTTATTACTTTTCATGTACGTAAATTTAGGGTTTATCAAATATTTCAATATATCTATTAAATATTCTATTATCTTTTTTTATTAATTTTAAGATTATAAATATTTATCATTAATTTTTTTTTTATAAAATAAAATCATCATATATCTATAAATAAATTCATCAAACAATATATACTAAAATGTTTATATTTATTTTAAAATATTTTATTTTATAATTTTAAATACTTGTATAAGGAAGCTTTCAAAAGATATTGTTACACTAAATAGATATTTAGATGTTAGAGATAAATTTAAATAGCTAAAAAAGAATTTAATAGAAAGAATTTATAATAATAGAAATAAAATTAATTTTTTAAATATGAGGTGGGACAAGAATCGTTCTGGTGGCTCGAAAAGATACATTTTTAATATATGGTTATAGATTTTAAAATATTTTAAATTTGTTATCTTTAATTTTAAATATTTATATAAAGAAGTTTTCAAAAGATATTGTTATACTAAATACATATTTGTTTGATGTTAAAGATAGATTTAAATAGTTAAAGAAGAATTTAATAGAAAAAAAATTAAGAATAAAAAATAATTTTGTAAATATGAGGTGGGGCCAGAATCGTTATAGTGGCTCGAAAAGGGATAGCTTTAATATATAGTTATAGATATCAAATATGGTATGAAGTTTGATATGTATAAAATTGTTTGGAATGGTAAAGATATTATCCATATCTCATACCTTTTGTTTAGTAAATATATTTTGATACCGAATTTTTATTTTTATAAAATACATTGATTTATCATTACTATATGCTAAAGTGGAGGTTAAAATCTATATCTATAACTATATATTAAAGTTATACCTTTTCGAGCCACCAGAACGATTCTGGCCTAACCTTATATTTACAAAATTATTTTTTATTCCTAATATTTTAACTTTTTCATATTAATTCTTCTTTAACTATTTAAATATATCTTTAACATCAAACAAATATCTATTTTGTATAACAACTAGTATGTATTCCCGTACCTTGTACGGCTTTTGCTTAAACAAAATATTAATCATAGTTTTTTTCAAACACATGAATTATCTAGGAACAAATAATCATGATCTTCAGACGCAAATTAATTTTTAATTTGTATATAACTAAGATAAACTTAAAGTTTTTTAGAATCTAGAACTCTTTTTTATTAGTAATATTCCAATTTAATAATAAATCAAGTTATCTTAAATAAATTATTTAATAAAATCATTTTTTAAGTTTTTCTAGAATTTAGAACTTTTTAATATTATTAATATTCAAATTGAATAATACTTAAAAAATAAATTAAATCAAGTTATCTTAAATAAATTATGTGAATTAGTTTTAGCCCAATTATATAGGATATTAAAAGGATGGATGATATGGTTCAATGTGTGGTTGACATGTATCATTTTATATAGGATATCTATAAAATACTGAACCATAGTAGTGCATGACACGACGGGTATAACTAGGAATGTATAAAAATAAAATTGTATATTGGACACTCATGAGAGGAGGTGAGGAGAGTTCCCTTGAAACAAAGTAAAAGCTTGGCCCCAAGAAACCCATATCAATTAGACCTGAACTATCAACAGTGTCATTGAAAGCATCAGAATTCTCAGAAAGTCGCCCCGAACCCCCTTGTCTCTCATGTATCCAATCTACAGTTAAATGATATATGCTCAATCTCCTTCGTCAAGTCAGCCCAAAAATCTTTGCGCTTACCTGCGGTGGGCGGTGCATAAACAACCGCATGACTGAAGTTCTTGCCAGCTTTCACCACATGTAAATTAATTCTCTCCTTGTTCCAGAGAAGCTAAATACCACCAGAAAGCCGAATTGCTTCGACTCTGACACAACTACTAAAACCAAGACGGTCACAAATAGCTTGAGAATTTTCACCCAAAACTCTAGGCTCGAACACCGCAAGAACATCAACAGAACAACCGCCCTTCGAAAACCGGGTTTCCCAGCTCCAAAGCAATTCTAGAAAAGGCAATTCATTGACAACCAAAGGGGGTTTGAGGGCATCCCGCGCCCATGTTGGAACTTATTTTATGTAATAAAATAAAGTTCATAAAATGTGAATGAGAATAGGTCAAGGATTTTCCTTGATTTTCTATTCAGTTGGAGAAAATAGACCACGTTCTTTGAGAAGTGGTTGGTTTTATCAGCAGGTAAAAAGATAGCTGCTGACTCTCATTCTGACGCCAATTGGAAATATCCTTCTATTCTCTCTTCTTCAAAAAATATTCTCTCTTCTTCAAAAGAAAATAGAGTATGAGAGTACACACTGATTAAACGACATCTCGCCTCTACAAATCATTGGTATTTGGTATTATATTTTACGTAATTTGATGATTTGTATGATCTTAATTTCCTTAATTCATGTTTAATTAGGGTTTGGAATTTCGGTTCCTACAGTCTTAATTCTGAAAAATCAGTATATTATTATACTGATTTCCGTGTGTTTGCTTATCCGTATTCTTTTAATCGGTTTCGGTGTTATCGTCGTAATCGTGCTCTTTCAATTCATCGATTGCACTGGTATTTTTTTTTTGTCCTTTTGTGGAATTGGTTGTTGATCGAATTCATGTATTGATCGTGTTGATTTGTTTAAACGCTTATACTTTAGTCTCTGCATGTTATCTTTATTGGTGTTGCGTTATATAGCAATCATGCATTGATCTTGCTGCTTTGGTTTTAATATCAATTCAATTGCTATGTTAGCATATTTGTTTTGATTAATTATTTCGATCGCTTCTGCCGTGTTCGGTGTTGAATTTGCGCAATTAATTACTGCTTGTGCATGTGATCGAATTTAAGTGCATTGATTTATCTTTTCGATCGGTGTTTCTTTGTCTTGTATGGGCAATTGGTGTTAGTCCTGCATGCTATCTCGCATCATTCATTCCCGTTATTAATTGCTTTTGATTAATTACCTGTGTTATTTAATTTGGTAATTATTGTTAGTCCTGCATCGATTAGTGGCTTTGGTGTGTTTTATTTAATTCAAAGTGCTGTTTTTGTGTTAAGTGGCTTTCATAATTCAATTGCTTGTGTTGGCATATCTGTATATCTATTCGTGTGCTCTGTTGTGTCCACTGCTGTTTAATTTCTAGCCTAGTGATTTCGTTTGCTGTGAGTTTTTTTTTTCTCTTTCGGCAAGATTAGTCCTTTTATGTGCACTAACCTGTTTATCTAAGTGGTTGTTGTTAGATCTGAAATTCAGGTTGTACTGTGTGTTCGTGTATTCGAACAGTGGGAAAAAAAAAATTTATATTCAGCAATTAAATTGTGCAATTATTTTCATTGAACTTTGCTTCTCATTATCATACTAATTTTGATTTACTTGTGTGTAAACAGTATTGAAGTATGACTAAAATTCAATTGAGAAAGCTAATTCGGGTGCTCTTATTGGAGCTATGGAGGGTAATGTTGAGTCGACGACCCAAATTCAATTTGGGAGTGGTCTGCCAGCAGTTACCTTGCCACCTACTAATGTAGGAACCGATGTTTATCAGACTAGTGCCATCGTTCAGATGCCCACTATCCCTGGCGCTGTAAACGCAGGGTTGATGCCAGAAAAGTTTGATGGAACTGGTTTCAAGACGTGGCAGCAGAAGATGTTCTTCTTTCTGACTACTTTGAAGCTGGAAAAGTATCTATCTGAGGATAAGCCTAAGCTTTCGTCTCAGAACAACGATGCTAGGACCCTAGCCAGTGTTGATGCTTGGACTCAAGGTGACTTTCTGTGCAAAGGTTGGGTTCAAAGCCGCCTAATTGATCCATTGTACAATGTGTACAACAAGATCAAGACTTCCAAGGAACTCTGGTTGGCCTTGGAAAAGAAATACAAGTCTGAGGATGCAGGCTCTAAGAAATTCGCTGTGGCGAAGTTTTTGGACTTTAAAATGGTGGATTCTAAGCCCATCATGGAACAAGTTGAAGAGCTGCAATTGCTTACGCATGAAATCATTGCGGAAGGGATGTCTATTTGTGAGACATTCCAGGTAGCTGCTTTTATTGAGAAACTCCCACCAGGTTGGAGGGATTTCAAGAACTACCTCAAGCACAAGCGAAAGGCTATGGCCCTTGAAGACTTGATTGTTAGGCTACGGATTGAGTCAACCAACCGTAAGGCTGATGGTGGTACATCAATTGAACAGAAGGCCAATTTGGTCGAGCACAAAGACAAGGGGAAGCGAAAGGCTCCACCCCAAAGCTCCAGCAGCTTTAAGAAGCAACCCGCTAAGAAGTTCAGTGGGAAATGCCACAAATGTGGAAAAATTGGTCACAAGGCAGATGAGTGTCGAAGCAAGGTTGACCAACGCAAAGAAAAAGGGAAGGCTCAAGCCAATTTGACTGAAGACCTCTCAGAGGCAGATCTATGTGCTGTAGTTTCTGAGGTCAACATGGTTGGGAGCAACCCAAGGGAATGGTGGTATGATACAGGTGCTACCAGACATATATGCTCTGACAGGGGACTGTTTTCTACCTATCAGAAGAGAAACAACAACGTGTATCTATTTATGGGGAACTCGTCTACTTCCAAGGTTGAAGGTCACGGAAAAGTGGTGTTGAAGATGACTTCAGAGAAGGAGTTAACTCTCAACAATGTCATGCATGTACCAGAAATAAGGAAGAATCTGATCTCTGGCACTTTGCTAAGCAAGAACGGGTTCGCTGTGAAGCTCGTTTCTGATAGACTAGTTCTCTTTAAGAATGGGATTTATTTGGCCAAGGGATATGTAAAGGATGGACTGGTCAAAATGAATGTAATGACAGTCCTTCCAAAAACTATTGTTTCTGATGTTTCAATGAATGAAAAGAATCCTATTGCTTATGTTGTTGAGTCTTTTATTATTTGGCATGAACGTTTGGGGCATGTGAATTACAAATCTATACTTAGAATGATGAACATGAACCTAATCCCGAAATGCAAATTGAGTAAAGACAAATGTGAAGTATGCGTACAGGCCAAACTCACAAAAACTCCATCCCCATGTGTAGAGAGAACAACCGAACCTCTAGGCTTAATACACACAGATTTGTGTGATTTAAAATTTGTGCAAACTAGAGGCGGTAAAAAATATTTTGTGACCTTTATCGATGATTGCACAAGATATTGTTATGTATACTTGCTAAGAAGCAAGGACGAAGCCTTGGAAAATTCAAAGAATATAAGTTGGAAGTTGAAAACCAACTTGGCAAAACCATAAAAACGGTCCGAAGTGATAGAGGAGGCGAGTATGATGAACCATTCAATGCGTTTTGTAGAGAACATGGCATTATTCATCAAACAACTGCTCCCTACTCACCGGAATCTAATGGAGTTGCGGAACGAAAGAACCGAACTCTAAAAGAAATGATGAATGTAATGTTGCAAGAATCTGGGTTACCCCAGAACATGTGGGGGGAAGCGCTGCTAACTGACGAGCACTTTTACGTCGTTATAAAAGCACTATCAAAGAAAATTCCTAACTTCCTAACCTTAGCAAAGTGGAAGTAAGGGTCGAACCCACAGAGACTCGGATTATTTGAATTTAAGTAATGTTACTAAACTAAGGGGGAGATTTTGTAATTATAAACTAAGAATCTAAGTAATTAGAACTAATTAAATCAAAGCAAGTAAAGTGATTTAATATTCAAATATGGAGAAAAGCGTCCAACTAGTTTCGTATCCGTTGCATACATGAGATTTGATCCTTGATTATTCTTATTTCAATTTCCCTTGACTAATCTATTGTGAATTTATGAATTCAAGCGTAAAGTGGTTGTTAATATACACCGTCTTTAACAACCTTTTAATCAATTAACCTAGAAAACCTTCTATGTCAAGTTGATCATGCAATTAAGTTCAAAGCATTCAATAGAAACAATAATCATGAATTCCACCGTCTATTCACGAAGTCTTGTGATTAAATTCTCCGTCTTTGATTAACCTTATTCCACCGTCTATAAGTTTAATCAAAGGATTCATCCATGAATAACCAAATATCACCGTCTATTTAATTATTCTAGTTGTAATTCAACCTAGAAGTAAAATAGGTGATCAAGCTATTATAATCCTAAGTGAATTTAATCGATTAAGCACGGAGATATTCAATCTAGTCAAGGCAAATAGAAATAATTCAAATCTCACAAACGATCATGCATACAACTTCAACTAACTAGTTGGACATGAGAAAATTAGCTAGACATTGCCATTGAAGAAAAATAAAACTTACAAGAGTTGAATTGATCTTCAATTGCAAAAACTAGGGTTTTTGTCTCCACAAATCTCCAAATTCTTCCAACTTAGAACACAAGAATAATAGATAGCATAAAAAAACTCTAAACAAAAGATAGCATAATAATATCCAAATAACCCTAAGGAAAGTATTTATATTATCTCTAAAAATATCCAAAAACATAAACTAAAGTCGGCCGATAAGATCACCCGAGTCCCGAGTCGGCGTCGTACAAACGCGCCAGAGCGCGGTCATGTCCTCCCAGAGCGCGGTCGCGCTCTGACCTGTCCTGCCCGCGCTTTGCCTGCAGCAACTTTAGTGACACTTTAGAGGCTGTTTTGACCCCCTTCGAGTTGGAATTTGGACTCGGAGTAAAAATATGAATTGTAGATCTTCGAGTTAGCTTTCCAGTGATACCAAATTCAGCTTCATCCGACCACTGTAGCTCCCAAACCAAGTATTGCAAGATAGAGGTGTCAAAACAAGACTCCAATGCATGACTTGCGGTTTGGCTCTTCTTCTTAACTCGTGATTTTTCCTTCGGTTCTTCTCTTCAATGCTCACCACGCGTCCCGAGATCCGGTCCTTGGCCTCACACCAACCATATTTCACCTTCCAACCTGAAATGAGGCACACAAACGCGTAGATTCCGAACTAAACCGAAATAAACCTAAACTACAACTTAAAGTAAAATTCTAGCTAAACATGCTTAAAACGGGAATAAAAACATGCTCTAAGACCTATACTTATATGCTCTATCAAATTCCCCCATGCTTGAACCTTGCTTGTCCTCAAGCAAGACATAAATCCAAAACACACCACAGAAATGCAATCATACATCCATCTCAAATCAAACAAGCATTTCACATATAATCAAAACCCGACCAAGACTTCCTAGCATGCATTATAACAAGCAAAGAGCAAAGACCATTCATCCATTCTAGACCTCACCAAGGTATATGTGTTTGCACTCAAACTCTGAAGTGTTTAAGGACGTGTTTCACTCAAAAATCAACCATGAAAACTAGACTACCATAAGCTTGCATCAGCGTACTAAATCTCCACCGATGGGGATCAAACACATAACAAAAATCATGAGGTCTTTTTAAAGCTTGTAATGGGGCCAAGGTAAAGAGAAATTTGAAAGGGATCATATTTGGCATGTGGTGCTAAATCTGGGATAAAGAACTAATCCTAAACCCAAAATTCAACACGCTTTCTTCTTACAACACTTCCCAACTTCTTTTACCAACTCCATTAACTTTTTCAAGCTCTTTTTTTTTTTTTTTTTGCCTCTTCTTCAACTCTTTCTTTGCTTTATGAAGACTACTAACAATTGTACTTAACTTTTTTTTTCTTTTGCTTTGCAACATACTTTCATCTTCATTTTTTTTCACTTTACACACAAGAGTTTAATTTCCTCTTTTCCTCCTTTTCTTCCAACTCCCCCATACTTATACATAACTCAAACAAAACAAAAACACAACCTAAAGTCCTAAATCCCGGATCCTGGGTCAAGCTTATTAGGCTAAGGAAATTTTGTGGAGCTATCAAAAATAGGCTTAAAGCTTAAAAGAAATGGGGTGTCAAGAACATGGATCTTATAAGGTAGGAAGGGAAATAATAGGCTTATAAGAAACATTGCCGCAATCATTTTAATGCCATGTATTCAATCATATAAAGCAGTCTTGACAAAGAGTCATAATGCAAGTTCTAGAGCTAGATAATCATGGTGATACACTCAAGAAATATAAAGAACAAATATATCATGAAAGGCCAAAAATATCTCACAAGGCAAAGTTTTGTCTAGAATTTTAGAATAAATCAAATACTCAAGCTAAATACATGCTCCATCCTATAATCAAGGTAATTAATCAATGATCATGCTCATATCATATCAACTTCAGCATATCATGCAAATCATGGGTTAGAACTTATACTTAACTTAGAGAAACAAGAGGAAACAAACAATGGGGAAATAAGAACTTAAATGCAATATTTTTGTATTTTTTTTCAAATTTTTCTGATTTTTTTTATTTTTCAGGATTTTAATCAATGCATGCAAAATTTTTAAATATGACCTAAACTAATGCAACTATATGCAATGCAAAAGTAATTCCCTTCCCCCATGCTTAAAACATACTTTGTCCCCAAAGTATAGTAAAAAGTAAAGATAAAAGAAAAACTCACAGAGAATCTAGCTATCCGGGTAATGCGGCGGAAAATCCGACAGTGGTGGTTCTTCGGGTTATCAATCTTCAGACCTGGGATATCTAACACACACACAAAACTACCTAAAAAGCAAAAGATTATAATTGAAAAACAAAACTACTCTAAACCTTGGGTTGCCTTCCAAGAAGCGCTTGCTTAACGTCACTAGCTTGACTCTTAGCATGATTAGACAAGATTAGACATTGGCAATGCCCTTAGCAACCTGTCAAACCCATGTGCACACATCTCAGAAAAGCATAAGTAACACAATGATAAATTGAAGATGCATAATATAACTTTAAAAGACCGTTTTAATTTATCAAACATGTGTGCCCAGTTTGCATGAAATGGCATATGCTCAAAAAAATTCAACACAAGTGGTGATGTCATATAATACTTACAGTATGGGTCAAAGTACTTGTCACCATCACCACTTTCCTCAAAGATGAATTGTGAGTATTCTCTAGTACCAACCTTAAACTCACTTGGTACTATAGGCTTCTCCATGTCAAAAGGGATTAAACTTGTCTCCTTGGTGCTCTCTTCAAGTTGAATTATAGGAACAAAATCATATTGGACATTGAAGTCATCCTCATAACCCAACTCAACTCTAGCGGATTCCTCCTCAACTTGCACTTGGGTGTCTAACTCAAGGGCATTTGATTCCAATGCAACCTCTCCCATCATTGGATAGGGAATTGGTGGAGATAATTCGACTAGCATACATTGATGGCTCATGTAGCAAAAGAAATCCCAACACTCTTCTGGTCCCATACACCAAAGCCTATGATTGCTCATGTACTCTGCAAGCCCTCGAGTCTGAGAATTCAAACCGTCTAGGATGCATTCACATAATTCTCTCTCACATGAATAATAACCCAACAAAGTACCATATTCATAAATCTTTTGTTGTAGTCTAGCAAAATACTCATGAAAATATTCATCCTGTAGTTGTCTACATACAAACATAGCCATGGATCAGTAGCACGGGTGTTATGAACCGTAAGATAGGTTCACAACACCAAAAAATAGTAATACTAAGTAAACACAAATAAATAGCCGAGTCCCCGGCAACGGCGCCAAATTTGACGAGCACTTTTACATCGTTATAAAAGCACTATCAAAGAAAATTCCTAACTTCCTAACCTTAGCAAAGTGGAAGTAAGGGTCGAACCCACAGAGACTCGGATTATTTGAATTTAAGTAATGTTACTAAACTAAGGGGAAGATTTTGTAATTATAAACTAAGAATCTAAGTAATTAAAACTAATTAAATCAAAGCAAGTAAAGTGATTTAATATTCAAATATGGAGAAAAGCGTCCAACTAGTTTCGTATCCGTTGCATACATGAGATTTGATCCTTGATTATTCTTATTTCAATTTCCCTTGACTAATCTATTGTGAATTTATGAATTCAAGCTTAGAGTGGTTGTTAATATACACCGTCTTTAACAACCTTTTAATCAATTAACCTAGAAAACCTTCTATGTCAAGTTGATCATGCAATTAAGTTCAAAGCATTCAATAGAAACAATAATCATGAATTCCACCGTCTATTCACGAAGTCTTGTGATTAAATTCTCCGTCTTTGATTAACCTTATTCCACCGTCTATAAGTTTAATCAAAGGATTCATCCATGAATAACCAAATATCACCGTCTATTTAATTATTCTAGTTGTAATTCAACCTAGAAGTAAAATAGGTGATCAAGCTATTATAATCCTAAGTGAATTTAATCGATTAAGCACGGAGATATTCAATCTAGTCAAGGCAAATAGAAATAATTCAAATCTCACAAACGATCATGCATACAACTTCAACTAACTAGTTGGACATGAGAAAATTAGCTAGACATTGCCATTGAAGAAAAATAAAACTTACAAGAGTTGAATTGATCTTCAATTGCAAAAACTAGGGTTTTTGTCTCCACAAATCTCCAAATTCTTCCAACTTAGAACACAAGAATAATAGATAGCATAAAAAAACTCTAAACAAAAGATAGCATAATAATATCCAAATAACCCTAAGGAAAGTATTTATATTATCTCTAAAAATATCCAAAAACATAAACTAAAGTCGGCCGATAAGATCACCCGAGTCCCGAGTCGGCGTCGTACAAACGCGCCAGAGCGCGGTCATGTCCTCCCAGAGCGCGGTCGCGCTCTGACCTGTCCTGCCCGCGCTTTGCCTGCAGCAACTTTAGTGACACTTTAGAGGCTGTTTTGACCCCCTTCGAGTTGGAATTTGGACTCGGAGTAAAAATATGAATTGTAGATCTTCGAGTTAGCTTTCCAGTGATACCAAATTCAGCTTCATCCGACCACTGTAGCTCCCAAACCAAGTATTGCAAGATAGAGGTGTCAAAATAAGACTCCAATGCATGACTTGCGGTTTGGCTCTTCTTCTTAACTCGTGATTTTTCCTTCGGTTCTTCTCTTCAATGCTCACCACGCGTCCCGAGATCCGGTCCTTGGCCTCACACCAACCATATTTCACCTTCCAACCTGAAATGAGGCACACAAACGCGTAGATTCCGAACTAAACCGAAATAAACCTAAACTACAACTTAAAGTAAAATTCTAGCTAAACATGCTTAAAACGGGAATAAAAACATGCTCTAAGACCTATACTTATATGCTCTATCACTAACCACCAATTATATTCTGAACAAAATACCACATAAAGTCACTGGCAAGACGCCATATGAACTTTGGAAAGGTAAAGTACCATCGTACAAATACCTTAAAGTGTGGGGGTGCCTAGCAAAAGTGGCAGTGCCACCTCCTAAAAAGGTCACAATTGGACCTAAGACCGTTGATTGTATTTTCATCGGATATGCACACAATAGTAGTGCCTATCGGTTTTTGGTATATAAATCAGATATACCTGACATACATGCTAATACAATAATGGAATCAAGGAATGCGTCTTTCTTTGAACATGTGTTTGCCTGCAAGGATAAAGAATATTCTAAACGAACACGTGAACAAAGAGAAGCATGCACCTCTGTAAATGAAGCAGAAGAGGAAGAGGATCAACCTAGACGGAGCAAGAGAGCTCGTAAGGAAAAATCCTTTAGATCTGAGTTTGTTACGGCCTTTCTTTTAGAGAATGAGCCAAGAACATACAAAGAAGCCATGTCTACACCAGACGCGCCTTCATGGAAGGAAGCGATCAATAGTGAGATCGACTCCATTATGCAAAATCATACATGGGAGTTAGTCGACTTGCCACAAGGGTGTAAAGCACTTGGGTGCAAATGGATTTTCAAAAGAAAATTGAAAACAGATGGCTCAATTGAGAAGTACAAGGCGAGGCTTGTGGTACAAGGATTCCGACAAAAAGAAGGTGTGGATTTCTTTGACACCTATTCTCCAATCACGAGAATAACTTCAATCAGAATGCTAATAGCAATAGCAGCATTAAGAAACCTCGAAATCCATCAAATGGATGTGAAAACCGCTTTCCTAAATGGGGAATTGGAAGAGGAGATATATATGAAACAACCTGAGGGATATGTTGTCTCTGGACAAGAGCAAAAAGTGTGCAAACTCGTAAAGTCATTATATGGGCTTAAACAAGCTCCAAAACAATGGCATGAAAAATTTGACAACGTAATGATGTCAAATGGGTTCAGCATAAATGAAAGTGATAAATGCATCTACGTCAAGAATACTCCAAATGGATATATTTTGTTGTGTTTGTATGTAGATGACATGCTCATCATTGGGAGCAATAAAGACATGATCAAACAAACTAAGAACATGCTTAGTGGGAAGTTTGACATGAAAGACTTGGGAATAGCAGATGTCATACTAGGGATAAAAATCACTAGACACTCTGAAGGGATCATCCTATCTCAAGCTCATTATGCTGAAAAAGTACTTGAGAGATTCAAGAAATACTCAAGTGGAACGGCAAAGACTCTCGTAGATCCTCATCTTCACCTGACCAAAAACTCGGGTGAGGGAGTGGCACAAGTGGAGTATGCACGAGTTATTGAAGTCTGATGTACTTGACCAATTGCACAAGACTTGACTTGGCACATTCGGTAAATGTACTAAGTCGTTACACAAGCAATCCAGGGCATAAACATTGGAAAGGGATAACTAGAGTATTGAACTATTTGCGATATACTCAAAGTTATGGGATGCACTATGGAAGAGATCCAGCAGTTCTAGAAGGTTATAGATGCCAATTGGATATCAGATTCCAGAAATTCAAAATCCACTAGTGGATATGTATCACACTAGGTGGTGCAGTAGTATCATGGAAATCTTCAAAACAAACCTTATTGGCCAGATCCACAATGGAATCTAAGTTCATTGCTTTAGACAAAACAGCAGAGGAAGCTGAATGGCTTCGAGGTTTAAGATATTCCAATGTGGGACAAACCAGTGCCAGCAATAAGTGTACACTGTGATAGTCTATCGGCCATAGCACGGGCACTGAACCGTCTGTATAATGGTAAATCACGTCATATAAGAAGACGACATAAAACCATTAGACAACTACTCTCAATTGGTGTAATCTCAATAGATTATGTCAAATCGATTGACAACCTAGCGGATCCACTTACTAAAGGTTTGTCAAGAGAGAAAGTTGTAAAATCATCAAGAGGAATGGGTTTAAAGCCTATGACTAAGGAGGATGCTTGATGGAAACCCTACCTATATGACTGGAGATCCCAAGATGTAGGTTCAAAGGGAAAACTAAATTAAGTTGAATCCAAAAATGAGCACTGAGAGACAAATGTCTCTTCCCAGTTCCTAGGATGATGAGCAGTGCTACATGTATGAGTTGAGGTTAAGCTTGGCTTTTAATGATTCCATAGCTTTGAAATAAAAGTGGGGTACGACAGGATACTCTTTATGGTCAATCACCTAGTGAGTGTGAAATGGGGCCGTTTTTAGGAGAATGAAAAATGAGGCTACGTTCTCCAAGTTCACTCATGAATAACCAGGGATGTTCAAGGCCAAAATGAACACAACAAGAGAACCTAGTTCTATGAGAAAATGAAATTGTGCGATAGTTGTTGTCTTGGTTTACATCAAAGCCCGGGTGGTTCAAGACATCATGTTCACCTCCTGGACGAGTAGATCCGACAGCTACTCACTATGAGCGGTTCAAGGCTGAAAAAGCTACCATCTCAAATGCAGTGATTTTTCGATTGTACTCTCAAAAGTCCGTTTATCGAGTCTTTTTGTGTTTAGAGTCATTTCTATTCATGTGGGGGATTGTTGGAACTTATTTTATGTAATAAAATAAAGTTCATAAAATGTGAATGAGAAATGCCTGGCCCGTTAGGGTTGCAGGACATTAAAGTTGGGCTTGGCCCATTTGAAAGACTGAAAAGAATAGGTCAAGGATTTTCCTTGATTTTCTATTCAGTTGGAGAAAATAGACCACGTTCTTTGAGAAGTGGTTGGTTTTATCAGCAGATAAAAAGATAACTGCTGACTCTCATTCTGACGCCAATTGGAAATATCCTCCTTCTATTCTCTCTTCTTCAAAAAATAGTCTGAGAGTACACACTGATCGTTGGTTCGATAGGCTCCTGTTCTTGAGTTGTGCAAAGTAGGAGATCGTAGTAGTTGTATCCTGGGATTCGGAACGCTAAAGAACCATCACACTACGGGGCGTTTTCATAATTAAGGAAAGAGATCGACTTCTTACCTCTACAAATCTTGGTATTTGGTATTATATTTTACGTAATTTGCTGATTTGTATGATCTTAATTTCCTTAATTCATGTTTAATTAGGGTTTGGAATTTCGGTTCCTACAACCCATTCTTGCTAGATATTTATTAGATCCTCACAAAACAAAATTTCAAATAATTATGTATGAAACGAGCACTTAATAACGCTACATCACTCTCTTTATGAAGCATGAATGCAAAATGAGATCAAAAGATGAACTTACAGACTCAGAGGCATTAAATAGTGAATTGAAGGATCTCACACTTTTTTTGGTCAAAAGATGGGAACTTACACTCAAATTGTCACAAATTTACTTGTACAACAGACAATTCTTAACCACGAGCATGAACGCAGAAAATGCACACCACGTCCCTGGAGGCCGGAGCCAGAACAAACATCATCTTTAATGCCAGAAAATGCCTCTTTTTTCACCAAAAATCTTTACAAGAACAATTACCATCCTTAAAATGATGAAATCTCGTCCTGTCCCTCATCACAATCTCCCTGTTGTAGATCTTAGATATATGCCTCATAGCAACATGACAGTCCTTACAAACCCTTAAATTCTTCACTAGCCGAATAGGCAAATCAGGAGGCATCCTAAGAAGTGCAAATGCAACTGCAAGCTTCTCACTATGCCTATTTAGAGCATCTTCCTTGTCCCCTTCATCAATATCCAACAACACTTCTGATGTAATAGGAATATATCCAGCCTTTTTCAATTCCACCCCCATTTCATCCAACATCTCATATATCCTCTCACAATCTTCATGTGCCATGTCACCGGCTACAAACTCGTGTATCTTACCATCAAGCTCAACCGTTGTAGTACCAGGTGTCTTCTTCATCCCTTTCTTGCTCATCGCTTCTCTAACCCCGTATTTCTTATCCCAACTAGACATTCTCCCGTATATATTTGAGAGCAAAACGTAGTTCGAGTCTCGCCCTGGCTCTTCTCCAATCAACCTCTTCATGATGGTCTCACTCAACTTAAACTCCCCATGGGAACGACACGCATTTACCAAGGTTCGTAAAATCACAGGATTAGGCTCAATTGGCATTTGTTTAACAAGCTCAAGCGCCTCCCCAAGAGAGCCGACTCTGCATAGCATATCGACCATGCAACCGTAGTGTTCTATCCTAGGTACAAGACCATAATAGTTCACCATGAGATCAAAGTAGCTCTGGCCTTGCTTAACTAACCCGCCATGGCTGCAAGCGGTTAGCAAGCCGATGAATACGACGTCGTCGGGTTCCAATCCAGAGGCTCTCATTTCCTCAAATAATGAAATGGCTTCGGGTCCGCGCCCGTGCATTGCTAACCCGACAATCATGGAGGTCCACGACACGAGGTCTCTTTCGGCCATGCTTCTGAAAACCCTATACGCCCTGTCTAGGTCGCCGCACTTGGAGAACATGTCAATTAAAGCATTGTGCAGTTCAATGCTCCTCTGGAATTTCTGTTTATGAATATAGGATTCAACCCACTTGCCCAGATGGAGAGCGCCAAGATCAGTGCAGGCTGATAACACCGAGATCATAGTGATCTCATCGGGCTGAACCTGAACCCCACCGGAAAGCTGCATCTTCCTAAACAATCTGATTGCGTCACTAGATTGGCTCGCCCTGACATACCCACCAATCATGGCGCTCCAAGCCACCGAATCCCGGTGGGGCATTTTATCAAACACCGTGCGTGCGATCTCAATCCCGCCCTCACAGCAACCGTACATGTGAACCATGGTATTACCCACGTGTGGATCCCCGGAATACCCAAACTTGAACACGGAGGCGTGAACCTGGCGGCCTAGATTGATCTCCCCAAGGCCGGCAACTGCTTTGAGAAGAAAGGGGTAAGTGAATTTGTTGGGGAAAACGCGCTGCTGGAGCATTAAGGCGTAGGAATGGAGGGCAGCGCGCTTGGAAGAGTGGGTTTGGGCGAAAGCCCTTATGAGCGTGTTGAAGAGGAAGGCGTCGTAGAGGTGGCGATGGGCGTCGGGTTCGAAGAGAAACTCGGAAGCGTAGTGGATGGAGCGGACGGAAGAGGAAGAGGAAGAGGAAGTGGAGGCGAACTTGGTGAGGACAAGAGTGTTGTTACGGAGGCCGAGCTTGAGGATGTAGGCATGGAGTTGGCGGAGGTGAGAGAGAGATTTGCAGAGGTGGAGGAGGGAGAGACATGCTTGCTCAGCAGCTCGAGGGTTGTTGTTCGTGATGCTGCTGCGGTTGGCGGGAACCCGATAACTCATTCAACGTTGCAAAACAAGTTTCCGTTTCACACTTTCTAGTAGACTTTCTATTTCATACATTAATACTCGGTCAATGATGACTCTGGATCGAATTGGTTTAGGGCCTCGTATTATATCCTGATATCAGATATCGGTATCGAGTCATATTTTGTGTTTGGTATGGGAGTATATGAATTTAGATATCGGTATCGGGTCATATCTTGTATTTGGTACGGGAGTATATGGATATCGGGTCATATAATTGATATCAAAAGAAGGCCTTTTCCATGATTTTTTATGCACCCAAAAAAAGGAGGTATGAGAATGATATCCCATATCCCATATTGATATCGATATCGATACTTGATACTGATAACGATATCTAATATCGACACCAAACGATTAGATCTTTGTTAATTGGGTAGTTTTTTTTGGTCGAATGCTAATTGGGTAGTAGATTGTGCACAAACCACACCTAGGCCTATTCTAAAAATCCCTTCTAGGCCTTTCTATGCCCCGTCTAGGCGTTGGAAGATCCTATCCTGCCTAAGGCACTGGAAGGTCCTAGACCGCCTAGCCGTCCAGACCGCCTCGACACCCGTCTAGGACCGCTTAGGTCACCGTTCAAGCCATCGAGGAGCTAGGCGATCACTCTCCGCCCAGCGTTTGCTCAGAACAAGTTTGAATGACCATTAAAAAGTTCGGAAATTTCTAATCTATTACACTTCATGATGTAGTTTACACCATTTTCCTCCCTCTTTATCTAAAGGTGAAAACAACCTATGAAGTCGAGGGGCATTTACTGAACTTTTTCTTTTTAAATGTTGGCCAACAATTCAATTTTGCTCAATCAAGAGACTTGTATGCATTTTTGCCAATGTAGAGCGCACTCCTCAAACCGGTCGTGTTGGGGCCATATTGAGCAGAGTAGCTATCTGACTCCACTTTATCCAGCATAAAGCCTTTCTGCAATGACTCAATCTACTCGATTGAAGAGTTAAAGAAGAAACAAACAGTTCTTGAAGATTCAAGAAAAAAGAGCTTTCTGTCCGTGGAGGAAAAACCCATAACTGGCCCTCCTCTTTCTTCAACAGTTTCTACTAATAATAGTTCATAGAGATTGGATATCTAGCTAGATTTGTTTTTCACTACAGAGACAACTCTAGAAGGCAAATTCATTCTACATAGAAGACAGCACAGCACGTAGCAAAAGAGAAAAAGAACACATAGGAGAGATTTGAGAAGAGTTAGCTCTGCTCCTCTCCATCTCCCAAATCTTCTGCTGCTGCAGCAGCCATCAACTCGTCAAAGTTATTCGACTTCTCCAGCACAATCTCAATCTGAAACAAAGAGTACAGCGTTCCCATTTCATTTTAATTCCTCATACAGTAGTAGTGTTGAAGTGGATTCATCATGTGAAACTTGATAGAAAGCGAGCAGAAATTTTGTGACATGTATTCCAATAATAGGTGACTAGTAATCTAGTAATCTGATACAATAAATCCCAGTTTTGTACATTATTACAGAAATACTGAAAATTACCTTTGCTTTTTGCACAGGACGCCCACCTGATTCATTAAGGTCAATTGTTGATGTTGTGATTCCTGTTCATGCAAGCATCAAATGGAAGAGGTTTAAGATGTTGCATAAAGTGCAAAAGTAAAGCACTCCAGGAGGGGAAAAAACATTTCAATAAAGAGCCGACAAATTAGAAATGTGATTGTCATGAAAAGCCAGAAGGCAAGAAAACTCACTCTTTTCAACGGCAAGCCCATTGTTCTTCAGAATCTCAGCAATAGTCACACCTGTGGCGATAGCTGCAAAGCGAACACAACGAAACACCTTAATAAACTATTGATCATAAAAAAATCCCTAATGCTGGTATATTTTGTAAAATGATGAAATGGTCAATGTTTTCCCACAGGCCTAATTGAATATAACAGCAGCATTTTTTGTGCTAGCTGTTAAATCAACAAAAGCAAAGTCAGCTTCTGGCTAAAAATGAAAAAAGAAAGCCCTACATACCAAATAAACCTTTCAAAAGCCAAAAAAAAAAAACAGAAAAAAATGACTAAAGATCAGGAATGCCACTTGCAACCAAGAAGAGGTGGTCCTATGAACCAGAGCTACTGAGCTAGCCAATTATGATTTGAATGACAAAGGGACACGTTCTCATACATCAACACCCAGAAAATAAAAGGAAAGAATCCATAACTAATAATGTCACTCACAATTTCATGGGCAATTATCATCCCTGTAATGGTCTAATGGATGATGTATAAGTATTCAAATTTAAGAAACTCAAAGCTCAAATGATTTACCAGTGTCAAACAAAGGGCATCGGAAACAAAGGTTGCCTTTGCAATTTCATCAAGAAGGCACTACAAGGGGGAAAAGATGTTACACTATATCAAGGTAACAGAAAATTACCCATTCCAAGAGCAGAGAGCTCCACCTCATTGTATTGCTGCATGAACCTCTGCAAGAGACATTTGAAAGACAGTTAATCGTGCATTGATCAACAAGCTTTAAATATCTTTCTCAAAGGATTCTAAGCTGCTTTAAATTGTAGCATACTGCAAGACGCATACAAAACCATATTTGCACAATACAAGAATGGGCACTCTTGAAAAGAATGTGCCATAATCATGTATGAATTGAACGATCTAATGATGTTACAAATAATTTCACACAAGTAATCAATCCTACATCAGCAAATCATATAAACAACTTGACCAATTCTGTCAATAGTGCAGCCATCCGTCTAAAATCAACTACGCTAGTATCAGAAAGCTAAAGGGATCAACAGGCTTAACGAAGTAGGCATAATCTGTACACCCAATTTATGGGATTTCATCCTTGTGAATTTCTCTTGTTCAAAGGTACAGGATACCCTAATGCCAGTACATCTCCAATATTCAACAAGTATATGAGAAAATGCCAGCCAGATATTCCACTCAAACAGGGGGAAAAGAGAAAGAGGAACCTCTAGACCGAAAAAAATTGTTCGAAGTTACACCTATTAGATGCACACAGATGAAAATTTTGAAATCAAGATCAAAACGAGCTTACTCAGGAGGGCATACACAGATTTTATTCAACAACAATCGCAACCAATCCGTTCAAGCAAATGTACATTCCGTTTTTTTTTAAAGAAAAAAAAAACAAACAGAGGAAAAAGCACAAAGATTTACAAGCAGCGGCAGAAATAGGAGGGAAATACCTTGGCTAGATTGACATAGAAGAAGAGGGGTTTCTTGGAGTTAGAGACCTGGATACGGTTTTTCCTTGCCGAAGAAGAATCTGCGATGCCGATGTTCTTCACACCCTCCGTTATCTGCTCCATGATTTCAACCCCTCTCTCTGTGCCGCACTACTGACTTAACACTTAACAGAGTTCTTCGGGAGCTCTGGTAAACCCTTGACCAGTTCTATCGTATTCATATAAGGGTTTATGGTCCGCCATAATATTTACTAGCAAAAACAATCATCATCACAATAACTAAAGTACTCCGTAATATTTATATTTTTTTTAAACAATGAGCTACTAACTCATCTTAAAAGAACAATGACGGATCAACAAGGCCCCTCTAAATCATACAACAGATAACAAAAAGAAAATTTCTAGAATTACTAAGACTAGAATACAAAGAAATGAAGCTAAATATAAAACTTCAAGCGCTTCACAACAATGACTGATATTGACATGTCTTCTTGCAAGAAAGTTGCAGCATTGCATTCCCTAAAGCAATTAAAAAAAACCACATTCTGAAACCCACCAACTAAAGATGTAATTTCTTAACCAAAAACTTTAGGGAATTTCGTCTGGTACCCCTGAATTTTATACTTTTCCGGATGGTGCCCAAAAAAAACTTATTCCGTGAAATGTCCCCGAGTTTCTGTCCGAGTTTGCCCCGTGCCCTTTCATTCAACTTTCTACCAATTTCCGTTTAGATTGCTTTAAAAAGAACAACCCACTAACAAAATATATGCATTTAACCAAAGCTCTGCAAGATCAAGAACAAATGCAAACAAATTCAACCTAAATCCACTGTTCAAAAGATAAAAAAAAATTCCACATTTCGCAAGCAAATGCCTCAAAGATGTCAACTTTCTGCAGAAACAAGAACGACCCACTAACAAACAACAAAGAATAACACATTTTGAACCCAAATTGAAAGCTGAACAAGAAAACCAATACCAGCTCCCTTGTTCAGCCCCTTGAGTTTTGTCTTCGCTTGCTGGCCAAGCTCCCTTGTTCAGCCCCGTTTTAGCACAGCACGACTTCCTTCCCATTCTTTTCGGTTTTTATTTGTGTATTTGGTCACTTCCCATTCTTTTTGCAAGAGGACAGACAAGGAAGTGCAATTGAAGTGGGGAATTTGGGTGATATTGAATAGGAACTTCAAATTTGGTAATTTATGGTCTGAGGGAGTTCAACTTTTTTGCTTCAAGTACAGAGCATGTAAATGGAATTTGGGTGAGATTGTTTTATTTTTATTTTATTTTTCTTTTTAAAGCAATTTAAACGGAAATTGGTAGAAAGTTGAATGGAAGGGCACGGGGCAAACTCGGATAGAAACTCGAGGGTATTTCGCGGAATAAGTTTTTTTTTGGGCAACATCCGGAAAAGTACAAAACTCAGGGGTACCAGACGGAATTTCCCAAAACTTTATTTCCCACGGGATTTTCCAAATATTCCTTAAAGAATTAAGGATTTTTCTAATGTGTGCTCATGGGCACACAATAAGCATTCTAATTTAGGTAAATCTGAATATTGTTTGTTAATTTTGATTTTTAAAAGGGTTCATTAATTCCAATTTAGGGAATAGTTTTGAAATAATTTTCCAAATTAGAACTTTTATTGTGTGCCCATGGGCACACATTAGCCGAACCAATTAAGAAGAATTAATAAGCCTTAAATTATCTCCTTCAATTATTAAATGAGTAATTTTAAGAGAAAGATCCTCTTTAATTCCTTCAATCATAGCGACAGTCTCAGCCTAAAGAACAGAAATAGGATTTATTTTTCTTCGATCAATACTAAAAATAGTACTATTTCTAATAATAAAACTTATAAAAGTGTCAGAATTAGTATATTTAGAAGCATCAAAGGTTAATTTATGCCAATAATCCGAGTATTTTTTCCAAACTACAGTAGTCATATAATAGCTAGTTAATATACTTAATAGTGCCAACCTAAGTCTACTTTTCAATTTTTAATCTCCCTAAATTAATTTTTTCACCCCTCTTATTTTAAAACACATTCCTTCTACTTTATTTCCACAACCTAACTTATCAATTTTTTTTTCAAATCTACTACTCCCTCCGTTCATAAATACATGAAGTTTTAGGATTTGTTTCTAAAATTAAAAAAGTATGTGATTTGACATTAATACCCCATAATTTTGTGAAGATCTTTCCTTTTCTATTTAATATGTTTATTATTCTTTTTAATTAATAAGGACAATGTTGGAAAAAAAATGGTAAATTATGTCAAACATCAAGTATTATTGAACAAGAAAATCAAGCTAAAACATCATGTATTTCTGAACGGAGGGAGTACCTTTTTCATTTTTCATCTTTATTTACCTAGCTACATCATTGAAAATATAATAATTATATGCACATCTTAAGCTTTTTATTTTAGGGTGATTTCAAGTAATATTTATTAATACGGTATAATATTCAATTCATATATTTAATTAAATAATTTTGACTATTATTTGTATCAAATAGGTGATTAGAGTATTAAACTTGAAGTTAACATAAACAACACAACACACTTCATTCTGGTAAAATTGAAAACATCGCAATATATTAAACAGAGACATGAAACACACCAAAGAAACACACACAAAAGCATACGGAAAAAAACACAAAAAATACACCAAACAAGTACATACAGAATCATGCATAAACTAGTTTTAAAGATGAACATGCCCGAAGTGTTGCCATACATGCTCAACCAAATCTTCTTGTAGTTGTTCCCTGGTGGTGATGAATAACTTCAAAGAGTTGTTTTTACCTTATCCAACTAAAGAAAAGCTTAAAATATGTGTTCGTTTATGTTTTTTCAATTTCCTTAGTGAAGAGTAGTTAGTAAAAGGCGAAAAAATAGTTCGATTTGTGCTTACTACCTGGCTCCATAAGTGAAGAGTAGCTTCACATGTGTGTTAGTTTATGTATTTTAGTTACCCAAAGTGAAGAATAACTTTACGAGTTGGCTTCTTGATTCGCTAAGTGAAGAATATCTTCACATGTGTTATATATATTGTTAACTCAATGTAACCTCATATATCACATTATATGGTCTAAATCCTTAAATCTGTTAATTTACATGCATAAATGCCTTGTAATATATTTATTTCTTTACTATAATGTATAAAACTTTTATTTTATGTCATCTTAAATATTAATTATATTATTTTGTATAACACATAAAAGTAATTACTCAAAAAATACAAATATTATTTTATTTGTGTTTCTTATGTATATTAGTTTTTTAATCAAAACATATATAAAATGGGTATCTAAGGTAGATAAAAAAAATTAAATATCAAAAAAAATTGAAAGGAAAAATTATTTAATTGTCGAAAATTTGCCTAAGTAACTTTAATATATCCCAAACAAAAAAAATTTATGGTTATTGATTGAGTGCAAATTGGACAGATGAGGAGGATCCACATGCATGTGCCCATTCAATACCATGTGTCGTAGGGGTGTTTGGATCAAGAGTTAAAACGCGTCTAGGGGAGTCAGAACGACATCATTTTTTTCGTCTAGGGCTGGGAAAATATTAAATTTGCCTCCAAACAAGCCCTATTCCTTTGACATTTTAGATTCGAGCTTCTCGGGCTTCAAATAGAAGGCTATATTTTGGGTTTTAACTTCATTTGTACTATTTGGAAGAGTTTTAATTTTATAATAATATTAGAATCCACCATTGCAAGTGGTCTTAGAGAATCTCAAACAACTTCCCCAATTTTTTCTTTAAAATAGGAAGCAAAAGCCATATTCTCTAATTTTTTCATGCTCCAACTCTAAATGGCTTATCTATTTTGAAGAATCTAGCATTGACAATTTTTATTTATATGCTATGAAACATTCAAAAATATTTATTTAATAAATAAATAAATAATTAGTATTTGACTAATAAGGAATTAAAAATATTATACAATCTTACTCTAATTAAATAATAAATTGTTTTTATTTTACTAATAAGAAAATATGAAGGTCACCTAATTTTTGTTCAAACGAAATAAAATAAAATTCTAAAACGTATTTACTTATACAAAACACAAGGAATCTATCCTATAAAATTTTCAAGGACTAGATTGTTATTTTCTAATCAAACGCACAAAGATGTGGGCAAAATCAAAATACAAGCTTCACCCCTAATGTTCTAAGAATTTGTGTATGTATATGGTCTAATATTTTGAATCAAACGCACAAAGATGTGGGCAAAATCAAACCGATAAAATAATTGCTATCTTTGTATTTGTTTTTAGTCTTAAAAAAATTATAGAATTGTGGTCTCTTATCTAAATTTAGAAAAGATATCTCATTTTTTTCCATTCCTCCCCATTATAAGGAATGAGAAAGAGAAACTCTTGAGTTAAAAAAGTGTCTAAAATTCCCCTAAATTTTAATTTCGGATTTTTCGCCAGTTAACCCTAAGTTTATACTAAATTCACGATTTTTCGCCAGTCGACTATTTCGCATAGTAACCCTCAATTTTTTTCCAAATTTCGTTTGGTACCCATTCGTTAATTTCACATTAAAATTAAGGCCAAATGGTGGTAAATAACACAAACTTTCACTTGTGGTGTTCAATAGCACCAACTTTCAAAAAAATAAATATAATCACCAACTTTAAGGGTAGTTGTGTTTAGTGGCACCAATTTAAAAAAAAAATAAAAAATATTCACCAAAAGATGGTGGTTAGAGCTGTCAAAAGCTGACCCGACCCGCAAACCCAACCTGAACTGCCCGAAAATTTAGGGTCAAAGACCCGAAAATTTGAACTCGAACCCGAAATAAATCGAACTCGATAGACACAAAACCCGTTGGGTTGAAACCTGAAAACCCATTGGGTTGACCCGATTTATTATATTTTCAGAATATATATAATATATTTTGAAAATTATAATATATTTTATTATTAAAATATATATATATAAAAATAATATATTATTAAATCTTATTTTTAAATAAAATAATATTTTAATAATTGTAAAAAATTCGATTTTCTTGACTTGTTGGGTCGACCCAACCCACCCGAAAACCCGCAACGACCCAACCCGATTTGACCTGTGATCCGTTACGACCCGAACCTGATTCAACCCAAACTTGAAATGGCCGGACTCGAAACCGACTTGACCGACCCGTTTGACAGGGTGATTGACGTCGAAATGGGACGGGACATGATCCGAGTTAAGTTCGAACCGAGTCTAAGAATATCTTATGCCGATAAGCACCACCATTTTTTAAATTGGTGAGTATTTTTTATTTTTTCAAAATTGGTGTCACTCAACCAAGGTTATCAGAATCGGGATTCTAGGTGGGATCGTTGAGGGTCTTTTGGATCGGATCGTAAGATCGGATCGCTGAATCGTAAGATCCTACATTATAACTAAAAGTACGAAAGGATAACCTAATAGATTGTATATCTTGTTATATATGAAGTAAAAAATGATAAACATTATTAATTTGATTATTAAAAATGTTGTATGATGGACTAGTCAACTATTTTAATGGAAATGAGACGTTAACCTTGAAATTATTAAGAATATATAGTCATAATTGTCATTTTTATAAGATCGTAAGAATCGTTTGTAGGATCGTTAGAATCATTTATAGGATCGTTAAAATCGTATGTAAAATTGGGATCGGGTCGAGATTGAATTATAAATATATTTAAGATCCCACTCCAATAAGATCCTACTTAGGATCGTGGATCGTTTCGCGTCTTGTGGATCGTGGGATCGTTAGAATCGTAGAATCGGATCGGGATTATGATAACCTTGCACTCAACACCATTATCCTGAAAGTTGGTGATTAAATTTGGTTTTTTTTAAAGTTGGTGCTATTAAACACCACAAAGTGAAAGTTTGTGTTATTTTCCACCATTTGGCCTAAAATTAAGCGTTAACCAAAAACGACAAACCTAACTGATAAAGAGGAGAGAAGGGATCTGAGAAGGGCTATTGTGCTGCTGTTGCTCGACGAAGAAAAAGAAGACGATGTCGACCGTTGTTGGACGACGAGGGAGATAGAAGCGCTGGCTACGCTGCAGTATCAGGTAAAATTAGAAATTTGCGGCTACGAAATTTAGAGCTTTTAGAGAATTGGAGTTTGTGGGATTAATTTTAAGATTAGGGATTTGATTTTGGGGCTTATTGATGAAATTTAGGTTTTATCTACGAACTAAAGAGTGTTGGATGATTTGATTCATGGTTGATTTTTGGTTATTTTAAATAACAAATTATTGATGGTGCGCAAGGTAGCGGAATATGAACAGTGGGACCAGAGTACGAGGAATAGCGGGATCCGGAGATTAAACTCAAAGGCCTTTGCCATACCCATCTTAAAAAAGGCAGATCCCTACCCTTGCGAGGCCTCAAGACCTCGGTCACGAGGTCTAAGCCTCGTTGTTCAAAAGCTGACATTCCTGCCCCATTCAACCACTCAGCGACCATCATATTCTCAACCAATGACCAACTGCCTCTCTCTCGACCAATCAAAGAGCTTGATCTCGGGCGTCCCACATCGAGTAAACATCAAAACCATGTTCCTCAAACCTCTATAAATAGAGGAGAACCTCGAACGTAGAGGAGGGTCAAAAAACATCTTGAACTCAAGAACTGTCTTGTTCGTTGAAGATCGACATGTTGAATCATCGTTAAAAACCACTCTACAGCCAAGTGAAGGTCCACAAAAAGACTTCAAGTCGCTCAAAGAGACCTCGTCTCAATCAAAGATCTCGCTACATCACTTCACAGACCACAATCCCCGCATGCATAATCAACTCTTCGACCTTGCCACAAGACATCAGGCCTAGGCTTACAACCAGGGTAGAGCTCGTTAATAATCTACTAAGTGGTACAATCTCTCAGTAGTTAGGAGGTCTCGAATCTTGTTAGGCCGAGACCTCGAATCCCCCGAGAAAAGATCTAGGGCATAAACTCGTCGTTTATAACCTCGTTGTTTGTAATCTCACTGTTTGTAATCTCACTGTTTGTAACCTCGTTCTAAAGAGATAAATAAAAGCAAGTGTTTGCCTAGTCGAATAAAAGTAATCTCGTTCTTGTCTTCTAGCGTTGGTTTATTTCGGGCTTCATCACTGGCGCCATCTGTGGGAACCTCTTCACCCTAAGCAGTTTCCCGACTTGTGCAAACCTTGGCTTTTGAATCCGTCAAAATGGCCTGTCCAAACAATTTCTTCCCCCAACACCCCGATAACATGCTCGAAACCTCGCAATGGATGAACATGGGACCACCGCCAGGTTGTCCGTTCGGGGTCCCTCCGGGGTGGGCTTATAACGTGCCGCAAAACCCTTACCCCTTCCAAGGATACGAACCGGGCGACGTTCCCCCAAACCCATATCCCTACCCGGGCTATGGGCAATACCAACAGGGCTTCGCCCCTTCGACCATCCACGTCCAAGCACCTCTGATGTCCGCGTACGTCCCCGTTCCCGGGCCTGACCAACCCCATTCTGAATACGTACCCGCGTACGTCTCCAGGCACGTGTCGGGGCATGAAGCATCAACAAACGGCTCGTCAATGGAGAGGCCTACCCGGGACCCCATGTAGACCTCGAGGTCTCGCTCGCGTCGCTCCTGAATGCAAGATCCGGAGCTGTCCAAAATAGCAGGGAGCGTGATGCACGCTCATGACGTCGCCATGTTGAGGCTGGGAGCCTCTCACCTTTCGTGGACGAGATTCAAAGCGCGCCAATGCCCAAGGGCTTCCATAGGCCGCAGATGGGACTTTACGACAGCGCGGCAGATCCGGAGGAGCATGTGAAGCATTTCGCTATCCAGATGAATGTCAACTCCTACAATGATGCCATCTTCTACCGCATTTTCCCAACCACCCTAGAGAAGGCCGCGATGACGTGGTTTATAAGTCTCAAGATCGGGTATGTGGCCTCGTTCGTTCAGTTGTGCGAGTCCTTCATCGCACACTTCAGTGGCTCGAGGAAGCGCAAGAAGAACATGCGGGATCTCCGCGGCATCGAGCAGGGAGACGGCGAGTCGCTGTGCACCTTCTTTACAAGCTTCACAATCGTTGTTGTCGAGATCGCCCATATCGACGAGACTTCGGTGCGAGACACCCTCATTGGCAACCTATGCAACGGGGCTTTCAAGAATTACATTTTCTTGAAATTTCCGGCGACATATGACAGCCTGTGCACCCGAATTACGGCCCAGGTATATGCCGAGGACGCCGCCAACCAGAGCTCTCGGCCGAGGACCGACAAGGAAATCGTGGTCAAGGCCAAGGAAAAGGCAAAGGTGGTTGTACCGGCCGCCAAGGATGCGGATGTGACGTAGGTCCAGAACCCCGTCAACAACAACAACAACAACAACAACAACAACAACAACAACAACAACAACAACAACAACAACAACAACAACAACAACAACAACAGAAACAACAACAACAACCGCAACAACCAGAAAGCCATGTATATAAAAGCGTTGGTCAATGAAGTGACCTTTCTCTCTGCAATAATGACACTTCTTTCCTTCATTTTTAGGTCTTTTGTTGTTGTTTCTCTTCCCTTAAATATTGTAGGAAGTATATGGTTGATTTCCACTATTGCCTTGTTGTATGTTAGCATTCATGACACTGTTTTCTTGCCCGGAAAATCCTCATCTAGTTATTTGTCTTTGTTGCTCGATTTGTGAGACCATATAATATGCTCTATTGACAATTGGTAGTGGATTAGTTGAGAAAGCCTGGCTCTTGACCCCCATCATAACTATCACTAAGACTCATCAGAAATTGCATGAGCTTGTTCCTAGAATCACTTTCTAGCACTCTTCTAAGAATCCCACAACCATAACTAAAAAGCACACCACAAACACAATCACGGAAACCTCTAGCACCTGCAATTCATCTCATATTCTTTTAACTTTTAAAAAGTACTCTGTCACAGAAGACTCGCCTTGAACCGTGTCATTCAATTTTTTCTTGAGTTGAAAAATCAGTGGCCCATTGACTTCCTCCTACAATTCATCATAGAGTTGCTTAAGTCCAAACATATATCCTGATACCATGTAAATTAGTGTCTAGCAAAGCACCTAATTTGTGCTAATTTCCATTCATAGAGAGGAGAGAAAGGTATCTTACTATAGACGTCTACATTCACTCAAAAAGAAATAAAGGCATATACAAGATTGTTTGTACTTAGGGTAAAAGGAGAACAAAAAGACAAAATAGCTAAAGTATTCTCATAATGATCTAAGTAATGGTGATTCAGGGAGAGGACCATCAGTTGAAAAACATTACGAGATATATTTCATAAACGACAATAACTTAAATTTATATCTAAGTTCATATTAAATCTAAAATAACTTATACTCCAAATTTTGATAAGGTGTCATTGGTTTAAGGATTATGATGCACTTATATTTTAGAAAAATCACATTTCATTGAAATGATTCCAAAACGATTTTGATAGCTTAAAATTTGGAGAAGGGATTGTAAGTAAGAGTAGGGGCCGTAGCTAGGCAGGGGTGAAGGGGGCCACTCGACCTCTCTTCCCGTCGGAAACCACAATTGGTATTTGGTAATGGGTGAGTGGTAATTCTGAATAGTAACGTCCAACGTTTCTAGATATAGTTTTAAATTAGTATAAACGATAAAAATATTGTGTTAGTCTAGTGGTACGTAAGTGAGCATATGGCTAGTTCGTTACAGTCATTAAGGCTATCAAGGGCTTGAGCAAATGGCCCTGGGAAATTGAAATTTTAATCTCGGACATTTTGGTTTCGTTACTATTGTTTGAGAATGTGCACATTTCCCATGTGAAAAATGAAGGTTGATAAAATTGCAAAGTTGGGCCACAATTGTCCGATGAATAGTATTCTGAATCACCCAAAACTATATGTTTTCATCCGAAAGGATGCTCCTCTGTAAAAAGGACATCCTAAATTTTACCTTTTCATGAGCAATGGAGTGATGGAAGTTTCTTGTTGTTCAATGAGCTTTTTCATCTTTCTCATTCTCGCAGTGAATGTGTAGTCACGTCCCCGCTTTCCTATTTTGGGTGTATTTGGCTTGCTCATTCTCTGTGAATTAAGGTTGTCTGTTGACTGCCAATGAAGATTACTCGTGACCTGTTCCATTTTTTTTTTTTTTGATTAGGTAAGAATTAGGAGGCACTGAAGGGAGGGCGTCCTAGAGCATCTGACGGATGAGAACATTCATTCTCAATTCAATTTTGGTCGAATTTTCATCATACTCAACTTCTAGTTGCAACCTCTAATTTAAATGACGAATGATTGCTCGTTCATGGAGTGATGCAAAACTTGCATCTAATAAATGCCCTACTTCAGTTTGCCAGCCCAGCAAAAATTGTATTTCTATCGAAGCATCACAAAAACCAGATGCAAGGCCTTGAACTGGATGTTCTTCCTTTGCACATACATGTTATCTTTGCAATCACAATAATATACACAAGTAACCACAGCATTTGATGTATCCGGTTGTGGCGCAAATGACATACCCAAATTGGTTCTGCAAATAGACACTTCAGAAAGAGCTGTGTGGAATAATTCAACAGAATCCCCGGAGACTTGACTATAAAAGGCCTATTCGTTGAATCAAAGAGAGACGCACGCATCCTGACCACTTTCAAAAACCTAGAGTCTACAAGTAAAGTTGTGTACAGAGAGAATCACCAATGAACTTTCTTCATCTCTTTGTGTACATTATGAGGGGTCAACACTATTACGGATGTTGCTAAATTTAGTATATGCTGGTTCAGAAGCCGACCTCTGATAAGGGCGACGTTGTTCAGGTACCCCATCTGTAAGACGTTTGTCCTCGAACCATTTTATAATCCTCTTTCTTGGTAGATTCGTGACCAACACGATACTGCTGATGATTGCATTCTGCGCATTCATTGGAAACAACACACACAACATTCAGATTCAATTTTGACATCACATGAACCTAAAATAGACCTCTAATGTATCATGTATGCCAAATAAACTTTTAAGAAACATAACAAGGGAAAAAAGGATCGCAAACTATTATCACAAGCTTAAAAGTTTTCATTGGACAGACTAATTTTCTCAGAATTTTCTTTTCAGTTATGTCTTATGACCTCAAACTGTTACCACAAGCTTCAAGAACCGGTAACTGGTTTAAATGGAAAAGACTTTGTTAATGTTATTATCAATAGGTCTATTGAACAATTAAGGCATATTAACGCTAAAATGTATTGGATAGATGGCAAAAATGTTTCACAATTGTCTTCTAGATGACGTTCACATGTTTATAGGTTGCATTGTTCTCATTTAGTTCCTACCTAGCTAGCTATCCTGATATCGTCTTGGGGGATTGTCTTCATGATCCACTAAATTAATGATGTATCCCAGGGAAAAAATTCCCAAACAAAAGCAGGACAATGCAAAATAAAAAATTTCTTACTGTAGGACGCCTTGTACGTCTATAAACTCTTTCAAGGGTTTCAACATGCACTTTCTTCAATCTCTTTTGTGCAGACCAGCCTCTTTGCAATACATGGATGGGGGTTTTCACATCAGTTTCAGTTTTTGCATAATCAGGAGTAACTTCAGAGGGAACAGATTGGTTAGGTTCATCACTTTCAGAATCTTTGAGTTCATTGTTAGCTATTGAGACGATTTGTTCAGGTTTGTCAGGTAATGCAGCACTCATCAACAAAAGATCTGGAGGTGGTTCGCGGAGCAATTCAAGAACAATAGCTCTATCGAGGCAAACCTCAGCAGCAAGATCTTTGACCTACACAAAAAGCAAGACACTTTCAACTGAATGTGTATGTAGGCATATAATATTGAAGCTGAAAAACGATCAAAATTATTTTAAAATCCGGATCTTAACAAGCCCCTTGTAGCTAATAAAAAAACATTTGGTTCAGAAATCAGACTTAGACAATCACTTATGGACTCAAGGTACACTTAATAAAGTCCTTGTATTCTGGAAGAGACACTCCTGTTGTTTATTATCAAGAGTATTGGATGCCTGGATGCAGAGAAAGACAAGTGTTATAGTGTACATTGTGGAACTATGGTCATTTGATAAAAATGCTCAATTTATTTCATACCATGAATACTGTTAGCTAAAACTAGCTCAGTAGGAAGAACCGTATCTTGCACTAATTCACATTGGAAGATTACTGAGTTATATAGAGAAGAGTGAGCCAGAAAGAAATTCATGATCTACACACAAATTGTTTAGAGACTTACACTGACTTTTCGGCGGCCTTTCTTTAAAGCATAGGCAATTCGTTTACGTTGCCAAGTTTTGAGCTTCACTGGTGGCTCTATCTCATCTTCATCAACATCCTCTTCCCCATATCCTGCATTTTCTTCTACTCTTTCTTCACTGGGAGAAGCACCTCCACCTTCAGCCTCATTTACTATCGGGTTCAACAAATCAGAAAGATTTTCATCTTGAGCCAGTACTTCTTCCAATTCTTTCTCAAGCTGAGCAAGGTCTTCCTCAGTAAAATCATCATCACTGTCATCTACAGATTTATCATTCTTCAAATCTTCTTCAAGTTGCTGAAAAAGAGCCTCAAAAGCATCTTCATTGAGCTCATCCTCTAAGCCATGATCCTTTCTGCCTTGTTTCTTTGAAAGACATTAAATAAGTAGTGAAACAATTGAATGTCAAGAGAAGGTTTTGAATGCTAGGACATGTAGCAGTCATCCCCATTCATTTTTTTAATAAAATATTCACATGGAATCACAAAATTAAAAGCTTAATGCTGCATATGGAATGGCTGCAACAAAAAGTTCCACACAAAATAATTTGTTTCTACATGGGGAGAAGAGAGGAAGAGTCTAAATTTCAATATCTTGAGGATACTCCTGCAGCCTGTAGGTCCTTTTTTAATCCAATTCAAACTTGTTGTCACTTTCAGCACAACAGCAATATTAAAACATTGAGATTCTCAGTCCAAATCATAAAGAGTGGTAAATAACTTCATACACTTTCTAGAATCCAGATAGCCAACTTAGGAATGACAAACAGATGAATTTCTGCAAAGATCCCCTCCACATACACGTATATTTTCTACAAAGGTATTATAATCATCCTATCCACTTCTCTATTTTTCTCTGGTAACCTCTAGTAAAAACTGAGAAGATGAAGAAAAAACATTTTTAAAAATGGATTTGTGCACTTCACAATCTGCGACACATGCATGTTTCCAGGTAATAAAAAGTGAAGAAGCCATGATGGATATTTTATGGAGCAAATATCGGAATATTCTTAAAATGTATATTAAGTGGCCCTAAGTGGTCCACTTAATATTAGTATTCTGTTTTTGAAGCTGTATTAGTACCAACGATTAGAAATATATGGCGTACCGAGAAGATAAAAGATGTTGTAATAACATATATTCAACAGTTTTGCCAAAATAAAATGAGCACTTAAATCATTGATTGATATTTTCCTCTCAAATGGAGTGCAAGAAGCAAGTGATTGACTTCAGCGGTTCCTGTTTGAGAAAATATACAATATTAAGATGCAAGACTTGCACTTCTGATTTGACTAATAAACATCACCTAGAAAAACATACAAGCACTCCACAATATTCTCAACTATCCCAAAATAAACTCTCTTTAGTTATGCGAAGTCCCTGCTAAAACAAAAGAGTAGGTTCCTTTCTGCTGATCTAAATGTAGCCAGTATATTATGGGTCTTACAAATGGAAACTGTTAAATGAAAAAATGTACTACTTAGGATGCTATAAATTATAACTTGTATTATTCTTCATAAAGGATGCACTTTCTTCTCTATTTCACTTCCTTTTTTAATTTTTCTTCAACCTGCCTGCTTCAATTATTAAAACTTGTAATTATTATGAAGATATTTACTGCCTTCATCCACACCATTGATTTTGTTTGCAACAAATTTTGATCGACTCTCACCTAATTTCTCAGCTAAGTTCTTCCCCTGCCACTATTTAGACTAGAGTTGTAATTTACATCCCCCATTTATTCAGTTTTCCACAAGGCTTCAGCATCTCACAAAGAACCTTGAATTATATTTTCTTATTTTTGTATGTTTTTTTTTTTTTTCATATAGCTTCAAGTAAAGACCACAAGTGCAGACTTTTATTTTTTCCAGGAATGCATAGCCCCCAACAGAGAAGCTTCAAGGCATGGGAGATGAAAGTTAAAATAAACTCAAACTAGCAACAAGATAAAATGAAGCATAGGTATCTTTTAATGACACTGTAAGGCACAATGAAGCAAAATTTAGAATTGGTTGAGATAACGAAAAGAAAAAGTATACAGAGTATATACTTTTACCAACATGTCTTAAAGCAATGAAATCTAACAGCAATTAACAACAAATCAACACAAGAAGAGGGCACAAGTGCACAGCCTACAACAAAGAAGAGACTTTCCAATTGGAAGCATTTGCTTTCACCTGGCTCTCTCAGAACCAAAACTAGTTTAAATTCATTTAACGGAAACAAAGAATATATTTCTCGGTAACAATGGCTACTAAAATTACGTGAACTTTTTCAATAATTTGAAGACATATCTAAGCATCTAGAATGCCAAATTACCGGGAAATGTAGTTCCAATACCTAATATATGTTTGAAATTGGCTAAGAACCTAACGAGTCATCCAAGAAGTACTAAGAAACTGCGTTTACCTTCTTTCTCTTGCTTTCAGAAGAAGAAGAGATTGGTCGGTCCTGGCCGCTTCGACGGCGAGCGAAGGAGATGAAGGCGCCGCGGAATGGAAGGAGCGGCAAAGCGACATAGAATGGCGGATGAAGCCGAGAAGGGAGACCGGAGAAGAGGTCCATCCTCCGATAACAAGGCGAGCTTCGTGGTATCGTCGAAACAGAAGCCATTCTCCACTCTATCCTATTGCAAGCCACGGTATCAGGAGGGGATTGCAACTACAAGCTTATGGAGGCTGGGAAGTAGGTGTACGGACATCTTCTTCTTTTTGGTTTTTTTATTTGGCACCCATTCTATTTTAACTTATTCAACACCCACCTTATCACCTATTACATGTAAATAAAAATTAATTACAATTTACATTACATACTACTCTCATTTTTCACTATCATCTTCTCATCCTCTCTTTAACCCTCTCATTATATACAAGATTCAAAGTGCTTGAAGGGCTTCAAATCAAGTTTTTGGTGCATTAATCTCCACAAAATCCACTCCAACAACAATCATGATAAGTTATTTCTACAAAATTCATCCAATTTCATTTCCATTCAATTTCTAGATCTAGGTTTTGCAAGAATGAAATGTTTTACTTTCAAATTGTGCAAAGTATGATTTATATTAAAGATTTGAACCCATTTTGAAAGATCAAACCGATTTAGGCAAAGATTTAATGGTCGGAAGTGAAAATTGGGTGAAAACGGCGTAGAGGGTCGGGGTGTTCGCGGCCGGGGCGTTCACGCTGGACTTTTTGGCCGCGTCCACAGCCATGACGCCAAGACGTCCAGCGCCGCGATGGTTGGGACGGCCATGGCCGTAACAGCCAACAAAGCCATAGTCGTCACGTCCATGGCATGCACAACCATTGAGGTTGAGTGCGTCTCAGCCGTAACGGCTGGCCTTGAAGGTGAATTCGATTGAATTCCACCTGAATAATTTGGTTCATATTTTTTTTTCGTATGTCAAACATCGAGGTACTTAGAGACGGGTTTATAGACTCGGTCAGCTCATTATCGACGTCGTGAGGCGCGTAGTGAGCAGATGGCACCGATTCCTTTGGCCCTGGAGGTTCTGGAGGTCCCTGTGGCCCCCGGGGTTCAGCCCTTTTCGGTGTTACCCTACCACTACAGATGGGGGCAACGCCGGACCTTGTTCAACTCATCACAACACGAGACGGGGAGTAGCTCACAAGCATGTTCCGCTGAGGATCAGACACCAGTCCATGCTTCTACTGCATCGACACCACATTCTCGGCATGGATGAGGGGCTGGCAGGTGAGGCACTGACCCTGTGCCAGCTCCGGTGGGGGGTCTAGACAGAGGAGACAGACCCGACCCGGTCAGTGGCGTCGGATCGAGCCGTATAGAAGAGAAGAGAGGAGAGTGTTGGAGGGTTTGAGGCTTGAGTTTAATGTGCATAGTGTTAAGCGGGCAATAAATGTTGTTAGGTAGGGCGTTGGCAATAAATGCAATTTTTTTGAACTTTTTAAACATAGGGCCGTTACGGCCATACCTATTATGGCCGTAATGGCCAGAACGGTCGTGGCCGTAATGGACATAGGGGGCGCCGCGTAGGCCTGCCACCCTATTTGTAGACCGGATGCCAAATAAAATCTTCGTTATTTTTTCACCCTTCGGAAATTCCCGTTGGGGACCTGTATTTTAGACAATTTCAATTGGTGTCCCATACATTTTTTTGGTTGGTTAGTGCTCCTATGGTTTTAGAAAAGTCCGATCTGAAGCTACATAATATCTAATGTCTTCTCATTCATTATCTTTTAAACTATATAAACAACGAGGGTCAAATTTTTCGTGTTAAAAATACAAAATATTTTCAATCCGTTTCTAAAATACGAACCTTTAAACAACGAATTAAGCTTTCAAACCAATGTTGAAACGATTTTTTTTTTATCACGAGTTAATCTCTCATCAAATTTCTGAAGAAATGAAAGCTCGATTTCAGAAAAGTAGTATGTGTGAAATTCGAGTTCATGATTTGGATATCATCCCTGAATTAGTCAATGTTGAGGAAAATAGTGCACTTTGTAAATCTCCTTCTCATGCGGAGATTAAAAACGCAATTTTTTCTATGCTGACAAATAAAACTTCGGAACCTGACGGCTTCACAGCAGAGTTTTTTCAACATTATTGGGCTACTGTTGGATCATCTATAATCTTAGCGGTAAACGCCCTTTTTCACTCCCGCCATATGCTACGATCAATAAATAAAATTTTTATTACTTTAATTCCTAAAATTTCAAATCCACAGAAAATTGGTGATTTCCATCCTATAAGTCTGTGCAATACAGTCTGTAAAGTAATTACAAAAATACTTGCTAATCGAATTTCTCATATTTTGCAAAAAATTATTCACCTTTGCAAGGAGCTTTTGTTCACGGAAGACTAATCCAAGACAATATTCTTATAGCACATGAAATTTTTCACTCCTTTCATAAAAATAAATCAAAAAATAAAGCTTGGATGACAATAAATATAGACATGGAAAAAGCATATGATAAACTTGATTGGGATATCATTAGACAAATTCTTAAAAATTTGGATTTAATTCTCATTGGGTTGATTTAGTTATGGCTTGCATTTCTACTTCTTGCTCCTCGGTTTTAGTTTATAACTAGTTATGCCCATCGTTCCATGCATGACTATATGGTTTTAATGCTTAATTTATTTAATGAATATGATTTTAATTTAATATAAATAATAAAATAACTTATTTATTAGAAAACAATATATAAAATTTACATTTTTTATAATGTGAGATGAAACTAAAATCATTAAGGTGAGTCCCATATGATTTTGATGGCTTAATGATAATTTATTTGTAAAAAACTATAAATAAAAGTTATTTTAATTAGAATTATTCAATTTTAAAAGTCTTTTAAAAAATAGATAAAAAGACAAAATATGTAAATTCTTACATTTTTTAAACCAAATTCAATTCTTTAATAAAAAATTTAAGTAAAAAATTAAAAAGATACTCTGTAATTAATAAGAAAAGACGAAAAGTATGAATAAAGATTGAATTATTTAAAGATAAATTTTTTTCTACATTTACATGAATAAGCCAAAAAGAAAATTGAGGAAAAGATAATGTAATTTTTTTTATCAAGATTTGATTTAAGATAAACTTTTACCTAAATAGATAAAAAAGATAAAGATAAAATTGTTTTTCATTATTTTTAATTAAAATTCGAATTAATTTTTTTCCACATAAATAGATATAAAGAATTTTAATTGAAAAAGATAAATTAATATTATCAAAAATAAAATTTTAAATATAAGGTGGGGCCATAATCAATGTGGTGGTTCGAAAAGGTATAGCTTTAATATATTATAGATAGATAGATAGATAGATAGATAGATATTGATGATTTTATGTAAGATAGAACTTTTTCAATATATATAAAATTTCAAAAATAGAAAAAAAATCTTATGTGGCAAAATCCTAGATGGATCAACATGAGAATGACATGTACGAAAAATCCTAGGTGACACATGGTAAATTCCTACGTGGCAGATAACTTATATTGTGATAGATAAGTCCTACGTGGCATATAACTTATATCTACATAATATATATATATATATATATATGAGTTTGATTCATATGAGGAGTGCGGTTAACGTGAAAAATAAGGAGTAATTATATCCATTGGATTGATTTAATCAAACGGTCAAAATAAGTCTATGTGCGTCCGCGCGTGTTTATCCCTACTCCTCCCCACACCTCCGTATCTCATTTTTGTTACAAAAAGTAGTAAACCTCTCTCTACCCACTTCATTCCACCACTATTTTAAAAATCTTTATCCCTTTTGTCTTTTTTTTTCACAATTTCTCTCTTTTTATAATAGACCCCACTCCTCCTCCTTCCAAAGTCTAATCACAATGGGCTGATGTACCGCACTATTGCACACAATAAATTTCTTTTTCATTATTTTTCTCTCTTAAATTACTATTTCATTTAAGCAATAATGAATTATAGATAAGTGCATATTCATATACCAAAAATGTAAATTTATTAAATGTAAGTATGTAACCTTTTACTTTATATATTTGAGTTGTACAATAAATCGTAAATACCTCGTGTTAGAATGAAAAAAATTCAATCTTAAAATAAATAACTTTTTTAATAATTTTAAATTTATTTTCAAATGCAAAAAATTATATTAAAATAATTTACATATAAGCATATTTTTTATTTTATACAATTTTAAAAATAAATAAGTTATTTATAAATAAATAAATTTTATTATTCGAGCTCAACAAACATTGGTATTTCTTAAAATGTAAGATATAAATGGGCATTTGGTGCATGTTGATTCCCTAAAGTGCATGCTCACTTAATTTGATACGATTTTATTTATTTAGAATGTATTTTTACTAATTTGGAATGTATTTTTACTAAATATAGAGAGACTTCATTTGACATTCACTTTTAATAATTTGAGATTGCACTTTTCATAATTTGAAATGCACTTTTACTATACACTCAAACAATATTTAATATGACATGCACTTTTATACTAATTGGAATGCACTTTTACTAATTCGAAATGCACTTTTACTAAATAAAGAAGGATTCAATTTGGCATGCACTTTTACGAATTTGGAATGCACTTTTACTAAATACAAAAGGATTTAATTTGAAATGCACTTTTACAAATTTGGAATGCACTTTTACTAATTCGAAATGCACTTTTACTAAATACAGAAAGATTTAATTTGACATTCACTTTTACGAATTTAGAATGCACTTTTACTAGATACAGAAGGATTTAATTTGGCATGCACTTTTACGAATTTGGAATGCACTTTTACTAATTCGAAATGCACTTTTACTAAATACAGAAGGATTTAATTTGGCATGCACTTTTACAAATTTAGAATGCACTTTTACTAAACACAGAGGGAATTAATTTGATAGATATTTTTACTAATTTGATTGCACTTGTACCAAATACAAACACACTTAATTCAACATGCACTTTTACTTATTGATAATGCACTTTTACTAACTTGGAATGCACTTTACTCAATACATAAGCACTTAATTTGGCATGCACTTTTAATAATTTGAAATGCACTTTTATGAATTTAGAACGCACTTTCAGTAAACACATAAACATTTAATTTGGCATACACTTTTATTTATTTGTAAATTGTAATGCACTTTTACTAATTTGAAATGCACATTTACTAACTCAGAATGCACATTTATTAACTCGGAATGCACTTTACTAAATACAAAGACACTTCATGCACTTTTAGTTATTTGGCATGCACTTTTATTGGTTTGTAATACACTTTTACTAAAGACAAAGACATTTAATTAGGCATGCACTTTTACTAACTTAGGATGCACTATTAATAATATGTAATGCACTTTAATAAACTAATAGACACTTAATTTGGCATGTAGTTTTACTATTTTTTTTGGTCTTGCCTTTTGGCTCGCCCGGTTCGATCGGTCGGACACCGCTTTACATCCGAACCGGGTACTTTTTGACCCCATTTTAGGGGAGACCCTCTCAATATCAGTTTCTCCATACATGTCGCCAGTGAGATTCGAACTTCGAATCTCCTGGACAACACTTAAGGAGTCTAGCACCACTTTACCACTAGATCGACTGAGTATTACTAATTTGAAATGCACTTTTACTAAACAAAAAAAATACTTAATTTGACATACACTTTTACAAAATTTGAATGCAATTTATTAATCACGATGACAGTTGATTTGGCAATCCCTTTTACTTATTTGGATTTTACTTTTACTAAAACCTTTGTTTAGATCTAATTGTCATTCTAGCCCAATTGTTTTTTCAACAATATTTATCATTTAATATATTTGTACCCTTTTTCAAATTGTCCTTACTAATTAAAAATAATTACATAATATATAACAGAATGTAAAAGATTTTAACAAGATTGAGAGTATTTAAGTTAAATCAATCGCTTTCTTAATTTTTTAGACACTCTAAAATGATTAAAAAATTTGGACGGAGGAAAAAACTTGAAATGGTTAAGACTTCTGGTTAAACTTGAAATTTTTTAGTCACCTCCGTATCTCACTTGTGTTTTGATGTTTTCTATTTAGAAAGGTTAAGACTTCTGTTTCGTCTTCAACCTTTAGCTTTTAATTTCTTCAAGATCATCCGCAGTGATGATTTAGGTTGGCCTTGTAATGTAGAGGCAACCTAATGTTTGCCTTGTAATGAGCTAGTAGCTCATTTTCCAAAAAAAATAGGAGTATTATCTTATACCTTTTCTAATTTAAAGAAGTAGGTCATAAAAATCCTTAACAATGTAGTTATTAAGAACAAAGATGAAGAGTACTATAAGAAAGTGGCACACGTACATGCTTGAAAAAAATTGATCAAGTTCTGAGGCTTCATATCTAAATATTCAAGATTCATGTATATTACTATTATGTTCACAAATATGAACCTGATGTTCACATTTTACATCCTTTCAAAAAAAAACTTCTTATTTTTTACTTGGTTGCACATGAAGAAAAAGAGGATACAAGATGATACACTACATCCAAAATTTGTTGACATCCCATGAATGGAGAAGAGGAAACCATCATCTGACATACATAACATGAGGACCATGGAGACATATATGGGAGTGTGATTCTAAAAATGGGAGGATGAGATTACTAAAAGCAATGAAGGAAAATGTGTGAAAGCATTGAGGGTGAAGTATTTAAGCAAAATCTTGAATTCTCAGCTGAATGAATTAAAAGAGAGCTTGACTAAAACTCTAAAGGCGTACAAGCAGGGAGTTGGAAAACTAATGAAGTTGATAGTTAATGGATAGGTAGTGGATGTGAAGGCTAGTAAGCTTATTTCTAATTTGATGTAGAATTAACTAGAAATTGATGGTATGAAGCAGACACAAAATTGATGGTATGAGAACTTGTTTTGAACTTTATGTTGGTGGTGGTAACAAACTAGAAAGTAATGGAATGTCATCTTGTAAGCATATACAAAACTAGTCTATGGATGAAGTTAGACACCCAATTCAATCGGACTCATATTTTCGAATGACATTTTGCAAGGGAGTACAAAACTGTAATTGAATAAACATAGATACGCATAATAAATTCGGAATGGCATTTTGTAACTAGGTACTAAATATGATACATGAAGGTTAAAAATAAACAAATTTGAAAAAATGGCCATGTTCAATTGTTCATATATAATAGTTGAATGTTCACATATTGACAATTTGCATACACATATAGTATGAGATGAAAAATTAAACTACTAATCATAATGAAAGATGATAAATGTATAATGTAGGATCGTTAGTACGTCTAGGTTGTCGACCTCAACTAAGTCGTCAACCTTTAAGTAAATGCAGCGGAAATGAATTACAAGAAAAACTTACTTGAACACAAAGTTTTTATAGTGGAAACACTTGTTTGATTAACTCAATCAACCAAGTGTGAAAACCACTCCCTTCCAAGTTCTCGCTTGGAAGGATTAAAAGCCGTAGCTTGCTTTATTGATCTTTTGGACTAGTTACATAAACACCCTGGATCTAGACCTACTTCCCAAGCACTCTAGAACTCGTTGTGAACTAAGTAACTACAACCCGCACTCAATCTAACAAAAGTCTACGTCTTCCTCTCGAACTCTCGTTTCTTTCTTAGCACAAAATGGAGTATGAGTTCGTGTTCTATCTAACCTAAAGCCTTAGATTAAATACACACAAACTAGGTCAGATAAAAGAGAATAATATCTTCCAATTCGATTATGGCAAGATATTATTTCTATTATCTTTACAAAATCATCCTAAGCATATAAAAGGATTACAATTAATATTGTCTTAGGATAAAGGCATACACGGCTTACAATATAATCTGCATAAGATCTTTCCTAAAACAAGTTTATTCTATCCAAACAACCAAGATCTCACGCGTCTTCAAGATCTCTGAGATCTGCCTTCAACATACGTTGACGACCTGACTGACGTTGGCGACTCCTTTCAAGGACTCGAGGTCGTTCACGTGACAGACGTTTGGAACCATCAAAATCAAAGCCTCCAGCTTTTCTAACATATAATTACTTTAAATCAAAAACATAAAGCATCAAAAAATCAATGTGAACTCAAATAAAATGCAATAAATGAAAGTGGCAGCCCTGTTACGTTCATTGTTCAAAATAGGAGCATTCTAATCAATAAAAAGTCACATTTAGGCTCTTCACACGTGAACAATTTAATCCCTCACCAAGAGATCAAATCAACTGAAGCTTCTTAGATTCCTTAAGAAAAGTAGCCTACGATCCCAACTCGAAAGCATTCCTGCACCGGATTTGCACCCTCTCTCAAGTGACTACACCGAGTAATTCACCCCGACTCCAATGAGTGAAATATCAAGGAGTTGGAGGAATGTTTGGAGAGTAGGGTTTCGTGAGTAAATCGGTGGAGTTGGATGAGAAGGAATGTAGACTTAATTTTGAGCTTAAGAGGTCTATTTCATCATCGACATCAAGAGGTCGTGTCATCAACACACTCCACACTACAAGCATGAGATAATTCACCACTCACATCGATAGATGTTGTTGAATAACCTACAAGAAACAATGAATGTAGGAAAAATTTGATTAAACAAGACACATTTTGATGTAAGGTTCATGCAAAATAATATTACATTCACATAAAAGCATATGACATTCATATGAAATATGATTTATTTCTCAAACCTGATTCCTAAAAGCCAAAGAAACACCCAATTTCATCTATCAACTTCCAACTCAACTCCTCCCAAACTTGATTACTACAATCGAGTTTTGACCAAACTCCAAATAACAAACTTGCCATAGTCACTTTATGATATCCTCAGTGCACTTGTTTGACTCCAATCTTGCAACCAAAGAATCATATTCAATTCAAGCAACCAACTTCACTATTATATTACTTAAATGCATTAAAAACATCCCAATTCAATTTCATCTACAATTGAAACATAATTTCAGGAACCCAATTGGCTATCAAAAGCGGTTGCCTATCTTTGAACCTTAAAATTTTGCGAAGGCATAGTTCAAGAAAAAGAAATCATTGTCTTAAACCCTCATATCTTTGGACCTCATATCTTTGGACTTACATCAAACACCTTATGTGCATCTCAAACCACATGATCAAAGAAAATCAAAAAGTAAATTATAGAACAATAGACAATAAGAAAACAACACCAAAACAATAAATAATTGAGAGTTCGTATCGATTACAACTCATATTTATGGCAATTTTGATTATAAAAGGTGAAATCAACCCAAAATTAAGAAAACAAAAATGAAATTCGAAAATAACAAAACACATAACTAATTTGAATCCATGGAGAAGTAAAAAAAAAGAGAATCAATTGAGTGGGAGATATAAAGATAAGAAACTAATGGAATTTCTAAAACTCCATCAAAATCCCTGAATAAGCTTATTCATGTTTTGAAAATTAGGCATAAGAGATGGAGAAGGAGATAGAAGGGGAAAGACAAAATTGCCCCTTGTCCTTAAAAATTAAAAGGAAAAGATCCTTTACTCAAAAGCATCCAATAGTATAGATCCAACGAAGGATATGAATTTGTAGTTTGTATTTTAAGAAGCATTTTTACCTAATTCATATTTTATATATTCAGCTAGTGACTAGTGCGTCATCTCATGCCAAAAAGTTAACTACGAAAAATTGGCATTCCAAGTTACATAAAAGACAACTTCATCAACTAAACAAAAATGGCAAATGACCTTAGGAATACAAAACATTTGCATGCTTGATAAGTACCTAGGATGTCTCATTTTTGATGAGAGAAAAAAAAGCAACCTTTTCTACCATAATAAATATAACCAATAATCAACTGGCCAAATGGAAGGCCAATACCCTCTCTCAAGAAGGTAGACGCATTCTAATAAAGGCCAACCTCTCGACGCAATCAAGCTAAGTAATGAAATGCTTCTTCCTACCAAAAAGCATCCACAAGGAAATAGAAAAAATCAATAAAAACTTCCTCTACAACAAGGAAAGCAACTATAAACCCTTAGTAAGATGGCAAGACATCTACTTACCCATGAGCATGTGCGGACTTGGAATGAATAAAACTGAGGACATGAATCCCACCCTTCAAATGAAGTTCCTCTAGAAGATCATGGCAGAACCAAACAACATATTAGTTAAAATTTATTATAGAAAAGTACCTAAAAACAACATATGATCTAGTATAAAAGGAGACATGATAACTCGTGGCAATCGGCTAAACTTACTAGACTAATTGACCTATTAAAAATGCCTCATATGGAAGATCAAAGATGGAAAAAAAAAATCAAATTTTGGGTCAATAACTGGCTTCACAATACAAACCTTGAAATGAAAATAGTAACAAACAAAGAGATCAACAAAGAAGAGCTTGTTGCTAACTATCTACTCATCAATAGGACCTGGAACTTTAGCAAAATCAAATAGAATTTCGATACTACAACTATTGAGAAAATTATAAAATGCCCGATTCTAGAAAACCTGATACAAGATAGAATTTACTAGGCACCAAGAAAAAATGTTGGCTCTCTACCCACTTTGCTACAACAATAAATAACCTCAAGACTTGTTTGAAAACAGACCTCTTGTGAATTTTGGAAACTAAACATCCAACCTAAACTCAAAATCTTCCTCTAGAAGATAGCTAAAAATGCACTACCAACTAAAGACAAACTATTTAAGAGACATGTGCTTGTAACACTATAGTGCACTACCTACGATCACTTGCATGAAGAACCGAACAACTTTTCAAGTGCTTTATTTCAAGGGATGCGTTTGAAATGACAAATCAAATAAACCTTCATCAACAAAAAAAAATTGCCATGATCACAACTATTTGGTGGAGCTTATTGTAACACCGTGATGGTTTATGATGGATTGATGTGATACCCTTGTCAACAAGAGCTTTTTCTTTTCACGGTTCAAGTGAGGACAAAGAACTTTAAAGTTAAGCATACAATGGTGAGAGCACTACCGGGATGGGTGGCCTCTTGGGAAGTCCTTGTATTGGCATGGATTGGCACTTCTAAGGCCTCAAGCCTTAGAAATGGTATCAGAGCCGACTTTAGGTTACAATTTGTCTTGGCCCAGAGGGTGATCAATCGACCCAAAGGGCAATCCTTGGACCTTGACGAGGACGTCAAGTGTTTAAGTGGGGGAGATGGTAACATCCCAATGGTTTATAAGGGATTGAGGTTTCTACCAATGTCAATAAGAGCTATTCCTTTTCAAGGTTCGAGTGAGGACAATGAACTTTAAAGTTAAGCGTGCATGGACAAGATCACTACCGGGATCCATGACCTCTTCGGAAGTCCTTGTGTTGGCATGGCATGACATTTCTAAGGCCTCGAGCCTTATAAATAGTATGAGAACTGACTTTGGGTTACAAGTTGGTTTGGTCTGAAGGGCGGTCTCTTGACCCAAAAGGTGGTCCATGGGCTTTGACAAGTGCCGCCCCCAACAATTATACAGAATTGATTGGCTCGTGCACTTTGCTTCCATTTAATTTGCTAGGCCCGATCTTGTCAAGTCTTAAATATCCTCTCTTATACTTGCAGAGCTTCAAACTTTGATGTGAAAGACTTCACCTTTATTGATCTTAGTCACTTCCTTGTTGGCTTGATTGTAAACTAGGATTTTTTCTTAAACAAGTAATGATCTTTGTTTAGATTTGGACTTGAACTCTCACGTGAACTAATGAAGAGAACAATCTGAATTTTCAATGTGTTGGATGTGTGAATTGGTTGGTAAAAAGATAAGATAGGTTGAAATCCTTGAAGAAGAAAACACAATAGCTCTATTACAAAGATAAAATTCAACTTAAAAATTATAAAGTATGAAAATAATAGTTTAAAAATCCATAAGGGCCGAAAATATCACGCGTATTCTATCCTATAATAAAACTTCTATCTATGCTAGAATAATAATATAAAAGGCAACTTATAACTTGGGCTCCAAGTAAGGCATGTCATCATCCAAATTAGCCCCACCAATCTTGCATGATCCAATTGGCAAGATGACATGTCCTTAACTTAAAAGACCACAAGCCCACATATCATGACCCATATATGTATAACACCTATAAATAGCAAATAGCAAACATGGAAATAATTAGTAAGATGCATGCAAACAACTCTTGCATGTGAGTTTGTCCAAGTCAAGCTTGAACATGGTGAATAGAAGTGACCCATCTAGGCTCCTTAGGCTCATCCCCAATATCCGGGATACGAGCTAGAAGAGCCTTCGTAGCTTTACTCAACTTTTTGGCTCAGTCTATCAAAAGGAATGTGAGCCAAGTCCTCGATGTCTTGTTGAGTCATAGGTGCATGAGCTGCATCATTCTCCTCCACTTGACCATGAATCGTCCTTGATTTATCGTTCGAGTCATCAACGTGCAAAAATAATGTCAAATCAACTACATTGAATGTCGGATGCATACCTTACTTGTCGAGGAGATCCAAACGGTACACATTAGGTGCAATTCTCTTGACGACTCTAAATGAGCCATCTCTAAGGGGATCAATGATGGCTTGCATATAGGTGTAGTTTAGATGCATGTTTTATGTTGGTTTTGCATAAGTTTTACTTAGTTTTAGGTTAGTTTCTAGGATCTAGTGTTTTCGGGTAGTTGCGCTTATTTTGTTTGGTTTTGCAGATCTTTAGGTAAACAAGCATGGACGGGATGGATCTTAGATGACTATGGTGGAGTTTGAGGAAGCTTAGAGTGATACGAGTGAAGATCAAAAGATCCAAGGCCCAAGAGTTTGTGTGAAAAGAACGCTTAAACCCGGGCTATGCATTGGAGTTCTTGTTTTGACACCTATCTTGTGATGCTTGGTTTGGGAGATATAGTGGTCGGATGAAGCTGAATTTGGTATCACTGGAAAGCTAACTCGAAGAGATACAATTCATGTTTTCTACTCCGAGTCCAAATTCCAACTCGAAGGGTGTCAAAACAGCCTCTGAAATGTCGTATAAATGCTGAATCGAGGTTAAAAGCGTGGGTTGGGAAGGAATTGCGCGGTCGCGCAATTTAGAGGAAACCCGAGCAATCTTAACTGAGGCGGAATGCGGGTTGGGAATTGAAAGTGACTGGCTTAAAGTCGTCGTGCCAAATCAAAAATAATCCCTAATTACTCAACTAGTATAGTCGGTAAGTCGGGGTCGAACCCAAGAGTCACTTGTATACTAAATTATATTATTATCAACTCAGTAGTAATAAAAGGGGGGGGATTTTTGGTTATTAATATTCTAAACCTAAGGATTTGAAACAAGCAAAGCAAGCAATCAAACAAAGCAAAAGTTGAGTTTTATCAGTTTAGGGAAACAATTCTATTCAAGTATCCACTTCCTTCATCAAGTTATTGATCATAGATTCAAACAAGTTATTTCCTTTGGTTATTCCTATCCTGATCAGATATAATAAACAAGCCAACGGGTCATATAAATACTTAAAATCCAAACAACTCATGAAACGATCATAAATCACAGGGATATTAGCAATGAGAACAAAGATATGCAGGATACATGCAAATTGAGTTCCAACGAGTCAAACAATAAGCATGCAATCAAATCTCTTTCTCAATGATTTTAGTCCAACGAGTCCTAAAACATTGAGTTGCTACAAAGATTAGGTTTTTCTACGAGAAAACCTAGATCTAGCAATAGATCGTATTAAACTCCAACAAGTTAGCTAGGCCTGAAGAAATCAATACAATCAATATAAATTATGCACAAGAGAATTGAAATAACCTGTAGAAATAAACCTGAATAGAAGAATCTCACAATAAACTTGAATCCTAAAGCTTCAACTTGAATAGAATCTAGGATTTTAGCTCTCCATAAGAGAGAAAAATACAAAAGTCTGGAATAATAGAAACTAGGTCTAAGAGAGATGTTCTCAAAACAAAGGCTGAAAATTAGGTTTAATTAGTCTCTCAAAACACGAAATAATAAATAAAAGGAAACTAATATAATAAATAGATAAATAATAAATCAATCGTCGCCTCGGATTTTCACTGACATGGAAAACCGCTATCGCGGTGAGTGGTGGCCGCTATCGCGGCCCTGCTTTTGACAACATTTCAGCGTTGTTTTCGGAAGATGTTTTGATCACCTTAGAGTAGAAATTTTGACTCGTAGTAAAAATATGAATAGTAGCTCTTCGAATTATCTTTCCAATGATACCAAATTCATCTTCATCCGACCACCATAACTCCTGAAATAAGCGTTACAAGAAAGTGGTGTTGAAACAACAACTCCAATGCATTGTCCGGTTTTAAGCGTTCTTTTCCACAACCTCTTGGGCCTTAATGATCATCAAAAGTGGCTTGAACATCATTGGAAAAGACACTTGAATATCTCTAATCTTGAATCCTTCAACTTAACCAATCCTTGCTCCTCAAAACGACCTAATAACACAAAAGCACAAGAGTAGACACCGAAATGCAAAAACTACTAATACTAAGCAAATTGCATGCAACTACCTAAGATTTAAACATAAATATGCTCTAAAAATAACACCTAAATGCATGCTATCAGAAAGCGCGACTGCGCAATTTGGGGTGTAACCCGCGTAATCCGGATTTTCAGGCGGAGACTTGGCCGACTTTTGGGCTTGTTTTATTAATTATCCGATGATGTGTTTGTTAGTTGGCTTGGAGGATATGTCTACACATATTTAAACTCTTGTTAGTCTATCTTTTATCATAACTTGGATCATAATTTGGATGCTAGGGTTTTTCTCTCTAGAGGCGAAGCTTTAAACATTTGTAAGTTTTTCTTAATTTTAATTATGCATTGCTAAATTCCTTTGTGTTGACTAGTTATTGAAATCATAGATTGCATATTATTGTGAGGTTTGATTGATTCTCAACAATTTGAATAGGTTTTATTCCCTGTACTTAATTATTATTCTAGGGTTTTGTTAGATTGGCCACCTAATAGAATTTGTAGGTTAATTTACAACTAATCTGATCAAGTCCCGTTCGGGATTGATTAGATAAAGTAGCAACTATAATTGTTTAGACCCGTTCGGGCTATTCAGTTGTAGAAAGGAGTAAACCACAGATAACTTGATTAGCTGTTTGCGTTGAGTATTTGTTTCTATCGATACTTTGAACTTAAAGTTGTTGTTTAATTGAATCTAGACGTTGTTCTAGGTTGTTAGATGATTAGGGTTGTTCAGACTGTTAGCTCTTTCAACTAAATATAAAGTTTTGGATAATAATCCACAATAGATTATTCAATTGAATTAAGAATCAAGAGAATCAATGATCAATAAGCATATCTATGATGGATGTAACTAGTTGAACACGCTTTCTTTATACTTGTTTCTTACAATCATATTTGCATTCATATTTAGATTTTAGACTAGATAAATCATTCCAAAAACCCCCATATTTACTTTACTTGGCACACAAGTAAGAATATAAATACACGATTCCTTGTGGGATCGACCCTTACTTACCATTCTACTCAGTTTGGTTAAGTTAGGATTCTTTGATAGGTAAACGACTGAAAAATACCTCATCAATCAAACTTGGACTTGAGTATGGTTAGAAACCTCTCCTTCATCCAATGCTGCCACACAAGATTGCCTTCTTCAAATTGGACCTGTTTACGCCCCTTGTTCGCTTGTTGCTTATATTTGGCGGTCTTGTGCTCTAGATGCATTCAGTTCCTTTCATGTAACATCCTCACGAACTCAACCTGCTTGTGAGCCTCAAACGACTTCTTGTCCTTCATGGACGAGGTGTGAGATCCACCAGGGTCTTTGGATTAAGGCCATAAACTGTAACACCCCCTTACTGCTTGATTAACATCTCAAGCCTCATATCCTTATCCCGAACTGGCATATGCTACAAAATTCTAACAGAATAGCCTCTTGGGTTAATCACTTGAGTACCAAAAACTCATCCTAGTCAATCAACACTTGCACTAAGTGGTTAATTGAATATAAACACATCACCGATGAACTTCTACTTGTTTAATCCATTTTAACCAATCCACCTTATCCATCACAACCTTGATGATTAACCACTGATACACAACTTTTACTGAACCAACATCCCTCCTTTCTTCCTTACAATAGTCACAAAAGATTCCTATGTCATTTCAGATTCTCAATCCATTTCAACTTAAAGGATACAACACATATAGGAATCCGAGTTTGAATCGGATTAGAATTGAGTGGCATTTCCATTAGATTATCAATTTAATTGATCAAACACTGGAGCACTTCAAAGCTTGTACTCTTACTTCCAAACAATAGAAAATATAGAATATCCAAGATTCTATACTATAGACTTACCAACACAATTTGTTGAAGAAAGTTTCCAAAGATAATCCTTTTCTATTCAGAATTCTTTTAACTCACTTCATGATCCATACTGATCTTTTAAAATTACTCAAGACTTATAAGATTCTCCAAATCTTAACATTGAGAAGTAGAGGTTCCAGCTCATTCCTTTTATTGAAAATCGAATTTCAACCAAATTCAGAAATTCCTAAAAATATTCTCGTGAAAACTCTTACTCTTCAAAGAAACTCACTTTAAAATTTCCTTTTTAAAGACAACACTTGAACTCTCATATCTCAAGAAAGAAATTAACAATTTCTTTCACATAACTTTAAATTATGATCTTATTAAACAAAATTCTTAAATTGGAATCTTCTATCATACGAGCTTAAAATAGGAAACCTTCAAAATAGAAAGTCTTTATGAAGTACAATACTTAATTTCAAAATCTCACAAGAAGTTTCCAAATAACATGAAAGAAACGACGAAGGTACACTCAATTCAGACTCTCAAGAGAGAATAGGAATTGTAGGATCGTTAGTACGAGGACGAGTCGGCGACTCCTACGAAGTCGTCGACTTTGAGTAACAAAGCAGCGGAATAATCACATAGTAAAATAAACGTTTACCAACAGTCACTGACAAGCGATGTATAGTGGAAACTCTTCGTAAACCAACTAGTTTACTTAGAGAAAAACCACTCCCTTCCAAGTTTATCACTTGGTCGGATTTCAAGTGTCCTTAGACTCGCTCTATTGATTTCTTGAGTGATTACAAAGCTCTCCCGTGTACAAGAATGAATCCCACACCCTTGAACCACGCTCTACCTTTGCACTCACACTCTCAATTTCACGCTATGCCTAAGATCTCTTGACTCACCACTTGTACGAATCTCTCGCACAAGTCTGCTCTTCCTTTCTTACACACGATTGTAAAATTATGCTCAGACGCTTACCATTAGTCTAAAACACAAGAGTATTTAAACTAAGGTAAGAGAGATCTCATGAATATTATTTTCCATTCGATTAGGAAAACAATATTCACTCAATCGTTTACAAATCTTTCCAAATATATAATCATACGCACACTAAAATATTCTAGGAGAAACAAATTATCTTCATCTTGATTTTGGCATTCTTTTGATGATCTTCTCCTAAAATAAACCAACACAGCTGTCTTCAGTTGAATGTGCATGATCTGTGCGTTCCTTCCATAAATAAATTGCTTCGCCAGCTGTTCATGTCAGTGACTTTGCCAAGTCGCCGACTTGACTTGCAAACATAGGGTCACTGACTCTGGAACCATCAAAACTCAAACTTTCGTCTTCTAACAAATTCCCCCTTTTTGATGGTGACAAACAACCTGTTCTGATAAACAAAATATCCAGCATACAAAACAGTATAGTAGATAGAGCAAAACACAAAAGCCATAAAAGTTCCCCCTAAGCTTAGTAACCACATGTTTTCAGTATTTTGATCCCCCTAATAAATCTATTTCCCCGGTTAATTCCCCCTTTTGGCATCATCAAAAAGACTGCTAAAACAAGAAAAGAAAGCAGAGGCAAATATAGAAACGTAAAGCATAATATCAAAACAGTCATAAATAGTCATCCACCATGGCAAAATAAGAGTACGATGCAGACACACACAATCCAGAAGTACGTTACAACCAAATTGAACTAAAGAGGTCTTTTAAGAGTGGAGGAATAATATGGCAAGGATGAAAAAGAAAGGGATAGAGAAGGTCATGAGTGCACGACAGTCACTGACATCAGGCTCCAAAGTCATTGAGCCTCTCATCTAATGCATCCAACTTTGACAGTGCGTTGCCGACCATATTTTGAAGCTTTTCCATCATCCCCTTCAGAATCATGTTCTGCTCCCTGATCTCCTTCAGCTCATCATTCACCGGAGCAGATTTTGGTCCTTCTTCTTGATTCCCTTTGTCACTGACATCAGATGACTTCAGTACCCACTGACCATCAACCCAGTACCAGCCAAACTTTCTGATCATCTCCTTGTTGAGAACTCTAGTATTGAGGACATCAGCATGACTGTCCACATAGACCTTGTGCTCATACATCAGCAGAGCAATCAGCATTCCGTAGGGAAGAGCATGCTTGGCATTTTCAAGCACATGCTTCATGTGAAGCATCATCAGACGTGGCATGTTAATCTTCTTTCCTCTGATTATCTTGTCCATGACCAGCAGATCTTGAATAGAAGCAGCGTTCCTCTTAAGCTCCCTTGGCAGTAGGTTGCTGATGAGGTAATTGAACATTACCTTCTTCTCTATTCCCATCTTGTTGACCAGGTAAGGGCTCGTGAAGTTATCATCACTGTCAGTGACAGTTTTGATGATCTCACGGTCATCAACCCCTTCAGGCCAACCTCCTTTGTAGTACTCAGCAAAACCTTCATGAGGAATCTCCAGAATGTCACTAACATCCTTGCTTGTAAAGGAATACGTCTTCTTGTCTATGGTGTACCTACCTATGGTCATGTTCCCTGTATCTTCAATGACCAGAGTTTCATAAAAGATCTTAACCATCAATGGATTGTAATCATGTTCCCCTTGGATTAACTTCTCCCACTTCTGTTTTTTCAACCAGTCAAGGACCTTGGTCAGTTTGAACTCCTTCATGTAATTTTCATCCCACAGTAGATCCTTAGTGAAATCTCTAGACGACATATCAATGCTCACACTTGTTTTCTTACTCTTTTTACTGGACCCAACAGCAGACTTAGGAGATCTTCCCCTTTTCTTCCTAGTGACTTTCTCAAAAAAGGAAGAGTCACCTCCCTCTGAGGCAGCCTCAGGGGTTTCCAACCCCTTGCCCTTTTTGGCTTTAAGAGCCATTGCCGAGGCTCTAGCACTAGCAGATCTAGTTTTAGGACGAAAGAGAGGAGGCATTTCTATCTCTTCGTCCTTGAGCAACTCAGAGTCATCTCCAAAGAGGTCTTTTTCCAGATTTTTCTTAACAGATTCACCATAAATGGGTTTCTTGGAAACCAAGATGGGATCAGAGGGAGTACCTTCTTCAGAGTTGTCTTTTGATTCCTTTCGAGAGGGATCCTTGTCAGCCACCTTGTCAGCATTCTCAGCATCAGCATCAAGGTCAATGACTTTCGAGGAGTCATTGACAGCCTTCCCTTGAGGAGATAGCCGTTGGTTCTCCTTTTCAACAGCCTCTTCTTCTTTCTCTTCTCCAAACGACCCGACAACAGTCTCTGTTTCCTCAAACTCCATCGACTCCATAATCGGAGTCTTCGCTCTCTCTTCCTCTACAATCTCTGGGTTTGGTGATTTGGGTAAGGAGGATTCACCAGTTTCTGGAAAAACCATTGGTTGCGCCGTTTGGCGCATTTTTCCAGACTCTGGTGAAGTGGTTAGGGTTTCGGTTTCGATTTGAGGAAGGAGATTTTGGGGTTTTTCGGTGGTAACGGGTGATGAGGGAGTTGATTTTGGAAGAGAAGGGCTTAGATCTTGGTTCTGTGGAGGAATGAGGTTTTGGGATGGAGGTTCCATGGCGGTTGGTGGGACAGTGGAGGAAGACGATTCTCCAGATAAAAGAGCTCGAAGAAAATCATCACCAAAGAGGGCGAGAATTTTCTTCTTTGCCGATTCAGGACTGTCGATATTGGTCTTGGGAGAAGCATGGATGTCGGAGTTGGATGGAGACGCCATTGGAGAAGGATGAAGGTTTGAGGGTTTTGGGTTCGAGAGAGAGAGAGGAAGTCGAGAGAAAGAGAAGGATTTTAGAAGAGCGTACCTTTTTAGTTTGACGGTTGAGGCATAATAAAGGAATCCACTTCCATCATTAAGGAAGTTGTCAAATCACAAGATCTTCTCTTTCCTCCCTTTTGAAGTACACTTTCCAATTTCAAAAGATACTGTTAAGCCATGATCCTTTTCTAGCGCCAGAAATTGCAGTCACTGACCTTGAGCACGTCGGCGACTTCTACCTCAAAACTGCTTCTTTCGTATATCCGTGACTTTTGTCCACTCATGACTTACTCTTTTAAGAGCTTACTTGGTGATGGGTTTGCACAGGGGTGCCAAAGAGAACCAAGTAAAATTTTATTGTTGAGGATTTGTCGATCATGATGATAAGTCTCCGTTTTATAAAGAAATTCAAAATGGGCTCATAGAGACTCTCAAACCATGATAGGTCAGGGACAAGCATTAGAACCAACCATCATTTGGGCTTGTAGTGAGGGTTAGGATCATCAGGTTGATTCTTTTGGGCTAAACAAAGAGCTCAAAAAGGTTGCACATATACAGAATATGATGAAGGTCATCGACAGTCAAATGCATGGGTTTCCTAAATATGATGTCTATCAAGTATGTTTAAGAATTATACCATAAAAGCATGATTTCAAGACTTATGCATAGCAATCAATTTTAGCCAATCATTGAGGGAATTCATGTAGGGAAACAGATCATTGAAGAGAGATCATACCTAATTCCATGCGGAGTTGTTCAAAAGGTTCACGATTCAAGGCCTTTGTGAAGATGTCCGCTCTTTGATCACTTGTTCTACACAATTCCATAGTGACCATGCCCTTTTCTACACAATCTCGAAGAAAGTGATGCCTTATCTCAATGTGTTTTGTCTTAGAATGTTGCACCGGATTCTTTGAGATGTTGATGGCACTGGTGTTGTCACATAGTATGGGCACTGACTCACATTTCACACCATAGTCACTGACTTGTTGCTTGATCCACAAAAGTTGTGAACAACAAGCTGCAACCGCGATATACTCTGCTTCTGCTGTTTGATAGAGCCACAAAATTTTGCTTTTTAGATCCCCATGAGACAAGACAAGGTCCAAGAAATTGAGCCATCCCTGAAGTGCTTTTTCTATCAACCCTATTTCCAGCAAAGTCAGCATCTGTGTATCCGACAAGCTCAAAATCAAATCCTCTTGGATACCATAAACACAGATTGTCAGTCCCCTTAAGATACCGAATGATTCTTTTAACAGCTTTCAAGTGGGACTCTCTTGGATCGGCTTGAAACCTAGCACATAGACAGACTCCAAACACAATATTTGGTCGGCTTGCAGTAAGATAGAGCAATGAACCAATCATACCCCGATACATAGTAGCATTGACTTCTGGATCTTTGTCATCTTTTCCAAGTGAGGTAGTCGGCGACATGGGAGTATCAAACGGTTTAGCATTCTCCAGACCGAACTTCTTAACACATTCTCTAAGATACTTTTGTTGATGAACTCGTGTCCCATCCTCATTTTGAACAACTTGAAGTCTTAAGAAGAACTTGAGTTCGCCGACCATACTCATTTCAAACTCACTGGACATGAGGTCAGCGAACTTCTTAACCAGCTTATCATCTGTTGAGCCAAAGATGATGTCATCGACATAGACCTGAACAACAAGTGTGTGTCCTCTCTCTTTCAGCAAGAAGAGAGTCTTGTCTACTTCACCACGAACATACCCATGTTGAATCAAGAACTGAGACAACCGATCATACCAAGCACGTGGGGCTTGCTTTAATCCATAGAGTGCTTTGTCCAGTTTGTAGACGTGATCCGGGTGGGTGACATCTTCAAAACCCGGAGTTTGTTCAACATACACTTCTTCCTTTAAAAATCCATTCAAGAATGCAGTCTTGACATCCATTTGTTGTAACTTGAAACCATGATGAGCAGAATAGGCAATGAGTAATCGAATAGCCTCAAGACGAGCTACTGGAGCAAACGTTTCATCATAGTCAATGCCCTCCTGTTGATTGTATCCCTTAACTACTAGCCTTGCTTTATTTCTGACCACATTTCCTTCATCATCCAGCTTGTTTCTAAACACCCATCGTGTTCCAATCACTGATCTGTCTTTTGGCCTTGGAACCAGATGCCATACCTTATTCCTTTCAAATTGATGAAGTTCTTCTTGCATGGCACTAACCCAATCCGAATCTTTCAATGCTTGTTCAACATTTTTAGGTTCCAACATTGAGATGAAAGCATTGAAAGCAAAGAAATTGTTCAAAGAAGATCTGGTTTGCACACCCTTGGAGAAATCAGTGAGGATGTTGGTGACAGGATGAGCACTTTTCTGTTGATAATTTCGGATCTGTATTTCTGTGAGGTCTCTGACTTGAGTCTGAGGCGTCTTCTCTGAATCTTCTTTTGAGTTCTCCACGTTTGAGCTTCTTTCAGGAGTTTTCTCATTATCAGACTCATTGTCGCTTGAATTTTGACTTTGACTCCTGCCCCCTGTATTGTCTGAGTCGGTGACTTCAGAATTGTCACTTACTGTTGATTCTTTTGTGGAAACTGGAAGAGAGTCGTCTTGAACCAGATTGTATCCTTGATCACCATCATCAAGATCCTCAATCATCGATCCTCCCATAGTGTTTTCATCAAACACCACATGAACACTTTCTTCAATCCTCCTTGTCCTTTTGTTGAACACTTTGTAGGCTTTGCTATGAGGAGAATATCCTACAAAAGTGCCAACATCACTTCTTGGATCAAATTTTCCCAAACTATCTTTGCCGTTGTTGTGAACATAACATTTACATCCAAAAGTGCGCAAGTGGGCGACACTGGGCTTAATTCCTCTAAGCAACTCATATGGATTTTTTCCAAGAAGTGGTCGAAGCATAGCTCTATTCATCACATAGCAAGATGCATTTATGGCTTCACCCCAGAAATTCCTTGGAAGACCACTTGAGATAAGCATGGTTCTTGACATGTTTTCCAAGGCACGATTCTTTCTTTCAACCACGCCATTTTGTTGAGGAGTTCTTGGCGCTGAGAAGTTGTGACTTATGCCATTTTTCTTGCAAAAGGATAGAAACTCAGAGTTGTCAAATTCTGTTCCATGATCTGATCTAACTGACACTAGAGAAACTCCAAGCTTTTTCTCAACCACCTTCACCCATGCTTCGAATTATTCAAAGACCTGATCTTTAGAAGATAGAAAAATAGTCCAAGTATACCGTGAAAAGTCATCAACAATGACAAAAATATAGCTATTTCCCCCTCGACTTTGGACTCGCATGGGACCACATAAATCAATATGAATGAGCTCTAAAGGTTTAGTGGTATTTACTTCCTTTTTGGATTTAAATGATGATCTTACTTGCTTACCTCTCACACAAGTTTCACAAACCTCATGCTTGTTTGAATCAATCTTGGGCAGTCCTCTAACCAGTTCTTGCTTATGAAGTTTGTCAAGAAGTTGAAAGCTTGCATGACCAAACCTTTTGTGCCAGAGGTCGGCGACATCTGAAACTGTTCTAAGACACAGTTTCTCTTCAGGCTCAAAACAGGGGTCCACCTTATATAGATTGTTTTCACATACCCCTCTCAGAAGAATTTTGCCTGAGCTAATCTCTTGTACCTGACACCCAATCTTATCAAAGACAACTTGATATTTTCCATTAGCACAGATTTGGGAAACACTCAGTAACTTGAAACTAAGATTATCAACTAAATTCACATTGTCTATGGTTAGCTTATCAGAGAATCTTACCGTACCAATACCTGATATACCACCTTTACTGTTGTTGCCGAAGGTAATCTTACCTCCCTTGTATTCTTGAAGTGAGATGAAATCCCTGGGGTTTCCCGACATATGAGTTGAGCATGCACTATCAATAAACCAGGGCTCTTGGTCACCCACTTCAAGCTGCATTGAAAAGATTAGTTCTTATGAACCCAGAGTTGTTTGACTTCTCTGGGTTTGGCAACATAAACAGTTTTTGACCAACATTTGTCACAACTTGCATACACAGACTCTGGAGGACAGTCAGTGACAATGGATATGTCATGACTAGCACTCTGAGTCTGTGACCTTGCATTTTCATCATCTCTTGCTTTTTTGTGACAATCATGTTGATAGTGACCAGGCTTGCCACAATACCAACATGTTCTATGAGACTTTAGGGCAACATATTTGCTATAGCCCAGATAGATGGGTTTGTTGTTGATGCGAGATTGAAAATTAATTTGTGACGGAGCTGAGTTCTGGACTTGTTTTTGCCATATGTTGTGCACCGTTTGATCAGGATACCACTGTTGCTTCCCTTTGTCAGGCTTAGCCACCACATGTGTAGAATAACTTGCATTGTCACTATACATAGGGGTTTTACCTTTAGACAAAAGGGGAGCAACCTTGGTACCCTGAGTATTGGGTGCACGAACAAAACCAATTCCAGATCTGTCTACCTCCTTCACAAACTTCTTTTTATAGTCATTTCTGACCTCTTGAGCCTTTTCAACAACATACTCATCTAGCCATTTCTTTCTTTTAGTCTCATCATCAGCCTTTGAATCATCAAGTTCTTTAGATAACTTAGCATTTCCTAGCCTAAGCATAAGTCTTTCACCTTCTAGATCAGTGACTTGTTTTTCCAGGTCATTGACTTGTTTTTGCAAGTCAGTGACTTGATTCTCTGAATTTGAGCATAATTCACAAGTTACTGATTTTGGAGATGAAGTCTTTTCAAGTTCAATTGCTTTAGAGGACCAGAGTTTGTTATCATCGAAGAGATTGGAGATTGTTTCTTCATTTTCCTCTAATTTTTCTCTTAACTCAGTGACCTGAGTTCCAAGCTTTTCGATGATAGCAACCAGCTGTTCTCTGGATTTTTTGGCTAAAAATGAAGTAAGTTCAGAGTCATTTACCTCTTGGGAAGACTTATCTTCAATGGCCATGGAACATTTCCCTCTTGCTGGTGCCACCTCATCATCATCGTCAGACATGTCCCAAGTTGCCATCATGCCTTTACCAGCTTCACCACTTTTTCTTTTTGGACAATGTTTGGCAAAGTGTCCTTTACCCTAACATTGATAGCAAATGACATCCTTCATATCCTTCCCTTCTTTAGTTGATTCTGGAGTCTTCAAGGGAGCTTTGTTTCGAATCCACAGTCTTTTCATGGCTTTAGAGATGAGAGCCACATCTTCATCTACTCCATCAGTGTCATCGTCTCCCTGAGCTAAGTCAAAGGCTCTCTCAACTTTGAGAGCAATGTTTTTTACTTTCTCCGAGTCCAGTCTTTCAACTCTTCTTTGTTGAATGCCTCCATACATGGTAAGTTGTCCTACAAGATCCTCCAGGGTCAATGACTTGGTCTCCTTTTGAGTAAGGAGAGACGCAACAATACTATCCCAGTTCTTGTTCAACCCTGAGATCAACTTGTTTGTGAGTTTCCATTGAGGAATCTTTTCACCAAGAAACTCGAGTTGATTCACAATCGTCTGGAATTTGGAATGATAGTCACGAATAGATTCTCCTTTTGCTTGGAAAATATTGTCATACTTTGCTTCGAGACTGATAATTCTGTCCTTCTTTACATCATCGTTGCCTTGATGAAGTCTTTTAAGAGCATCCCAGATTTCTTTTGCCGTCTTGTATCCGATGACCTTTTTGAGGTCACCATCAGTGAGAGCATGATGAAGCACTTTCTTTGCTCTAGCATTTTTCTCGAGCTTCTTGAAATCAACATCATCGTACTCGGCTGTGGTCTTTTCAGTCTTTCCATCTTTTCCAAGAAAAGTTTCTGGACCTAGTTCAATCACTTTCCAAAGCTGACCATCAAGCGAGCAGATATGGGTCTTCATCTGTTCAACCCACCAGTTATACTCTCCAACCTTGAGGATTGGAGGCTTCCAAAAAGAGTCATTCACAGAGGTGTTGGTGGACGTCATTTTCCTGCAATAATAGTACTAAAACACAATCTAGAGCCTATGCTCTGATACCAATTGTAGGATCGTTAGTACTAGGACGAGTCGGCGACTCCTACGAAGTCGTCGACTTTGAGTAACAAAGCAGCGGAATAATCACACAGTAAAATAAACGTTTACCAACAGTCATTGACAAGCGATGTATAGTGGAAACTCTTCGTAAACCAACTAGTTTATTTAGAGAAAAACCACTCCCTTCCAAGTTTATCACTTGGTCGGATTTCAAGAGTCCTTAGACTCGCTCTATTGATTTCTTGAGTGATTACAAAGCTCTCCCGTGTACAAGAATGAATCCCACACCCTTGAACCACGCTCTACCTTTGCACTCACACTCTCAATCTCACGCTATGCCTAAGATCTCTTGACTCACCACTTGTACGAATCTCTCGCACAAGTCTGCTCTTCCTTTCTTACACACGATTGTAAAATTATGCTCAGACGCTTACCATTAGTCTAAAACACAAGAGTATTTAAACTAAGGTAAGAGAGATCTCATGAATATTATTTTCCATTCGATTAGGAAAACAATATTCACTCAATCGTTTACAAATCTTTCCAAATATATAATCATACGCACACTAAAATATTCTAGGAGAAACAAATTATCTTCATCTTGATTTTAGCATTCTTTTGATGATCTTCTCCTAAAATAAACCAACACAGCTGTCTTTAGTTGAACGCGCATGATCTGTGCGTTCCTTCCATAAATAAATTGCTTCGCCAGCTGTTCATGTCAATGACTTTGCCAAGTCGCCGACTTGACTTGCAAACATAGGGTCACTGACTCTGGAACCATCAAAACTCAAACTTCCGTCTTCTAACAGGAATTCATTAAGAACTTGGTCTAGAACCGGGCCAACTTTAGGAATCTTCACCTAATCTTACCTTGGATCCTTCTCGGAATCCATTCCCATCTCCAGGGAATCAAATGTCCACTATAGGACCTTTTTTCACATAAACCATTACAAACTTGTTACCTCGTGTTCTCCAATTCCCTTTTCTCCTTCTATCTCATCACGAGTCTGACTTCCAATCTTAACATTTTTCCATAAATGGTTCTATGATAACACCCCTATAGAATTCTAGGTAATTCTATATAGAAGATGAAAGTCTTAAGCAAGACTTAGGAACTTTTCGCTCTGATACCACTTCTGTAACACCCCCTTACTTACCCTAGAGGTATTACCGCCAGTAACCCCGATTAGGACTAAACCAGAGTTACCCAAGGCTTTAACCCGACAGAACTTACTAGAACAAGGTAAATGAAACCATTTAAAACCTAACAAAATTAAGTAAAACTTTACAGCAGAAAAGAGAATAAAAGGTCTTATACAAGCATTATCTTAAAAAGAATTAGTAAATAAATAGAAAAACCTTCTATTTAAACAAAGTCTTTATCAAGTCTTCCTTAAGTTCTTATTTTTGAAACTCAGCTTCGCTTTGAAGTAGTTCAACCATGATCTTCACTCAAGTATAGCTTTTGGAAACCTTTCTTCAACTTCTTAGACTTCAAACCTCTGATTCTACTCTTCAGAACAACTTCCAAGAAGATCTAATGTGTCGTATACAAACGGTGGACACCAGTCGACCATACAAAAGAAAAGAAAAAGGACGGGTTAGTCTAATGAAAGACTAAGCAAGTGGAGAAACTAAATTGGTTCTTATGATTGTACTAAACATATTGGCATCCAAATCCGAATAGACTCGGATTATGATCCAACAGTTAGCAATCTTATAGAGAATAAGAAGGAGACTTGCATATTCAAGAGAGAGAACACCGCTGCTTGTGGTTCCTTTAAGAAGCATAAACAATTACTGGATACTTATACTAACCACACAACATTCACAAACGTCTTCAGCGACTAATCAACTTAACTTAATCAAAGTTTGATTAAGAATCATTCTTAATCAGGAGCAGGAATGGTTATCAAAAGAACTAACCATTCAGTTACATTAACGTGCCTATCGCACTCTCTTCATTTTATGATTTTAACATTACACATTCATTTTAATAACTTTCAATCGACCCAAAATGCTGCCGATAAATTCCTTGTAACTGATATCGTCAAGGTGAGAGGGCCTATTTCATCCGTGACCACTTGACCCACATCAGTTCCTTTTGCACTTAGCTAGAGTGCACCATTGTCCTCCTTCAACGTGAAGCGAGACATGAGTCATGACTCCAATATTGGGGGGCGTAGCTTGATATTGGAGTATGTTGGTTGGTCATTAATAATACCAACTTTTGTTTATGCCACAAGGTGAAATGATCATTTATATAATGTGAATCGATACTATTTATATGCAAAATGTTAATTTATATGATGATAGTGAGTAATAATCTAATCAAAATCTTAGCCATCAATATTTTTTAATGTTTTAGTCAACAAATTTTGATAGACAAGTCATATTTTTGCCGAAATCTCCACCGAAAATGTTTTTATACTATTTTTGGTTAATACAATGAAGTTGGTATTATTTTTAGTCAATATAAAAGTTCATATTATTTTAAGTCAATAGGTAAAAGTTGGTATTATTTTGAGTAATTTTTCCTTAATCTTATAATATAAAGATCGGGATATATATACACGTATGCTCCTTTATCTCCTATATTCACTTACGTGTTCAAACCGACCACCTTATTATATCGGTTTTGAAGTGTGAGCCGATCATGTACATTGATTATTTGGATGACTCATATTTATTCCTTGGAAGGAGCCCTCACATATCTATCTCTTGAATTCCATCCAAGTACTCATCTTTTTGTCCCCTCTTTAGTATCTCTTTAATTTTTTTAACTTTTTCTTTCATACCTTTCTTGATTTCTTTTTGGTTTGTTATATATTAAGCTAGAAGCAAGGAAAAGAGGAAGGTAGCTAACCTCCATCACCATCTCTCATTTCTCGTTATTTATCCTCCTTGCTTATGAGTTCTAGAAAACTCTCTTACGTACCTAGCTCCTCTTCTATGGCTTCATTTAGTTTCCTTATCTTCTATGGCTTCATTTAGTTTCCTTATCTTACATATATGGGTTCCATGCACAAGCTAGCTAGTAGCTGGCCATGGAAGGAGATAAACCATCACCATCTTGCTTTTCTTTCGTTCCATTGGGTACCGAAAGTCGATTGCCATCACCATTGGTTAAAGAGCAACTACTTCCGCCATCAGCTCTTCCGTTGAGCCTTCAAGCTCCAGTGAAGCCGTTACTTGACCCCGAACTCACTATTTTTGTTTGAGTGATATAGGGTTGCGATGTGGTAGTCTAAAGGAAGGAGTGGACTGGTTGGATTTAATTAGGCCAAGAAGTGAAGAAAGAGGATAGGTGGTAAGCTAACTAGTAAAACAAAAAGGGAAGTTTGGGTATATAAGCATAGTTCTGGAAAATTCTGGGCAGATTTCGTAATTTCTAGAAAGTAGTGGACATCTTATTAAGGTGAGAAATTCTCCTATGATTATGGGACAATTTACGGATTTCAATTTGGATATGTTTGTGAAAAGTTATGAATATTTATGCGTTGATATTAAATTTGAAAGGTTTGGATGCCTCGACTAATTCTCGGGCTAGTTTGGGCTAGCTAGGATTAGAGATGGGAAGAGCGGAGAGTGAACCGGCTTGTCTCAGTTTGAATACCCTCGGTTCCACTCTCGTTCCTTGATAAGCGGGTCAGACTTGGTTTCACGTTGTTCAAGATTGGAACAAATTACTTTAAAAGGAATTAACTCGTATAAGTTCGTCATCGAGGTAAGTCGTCTATACTTACTTAGTTTGCAATCATGTTATGCGTTAAGCTAGTAAATTGAATGTGTGAAACTCTATTTTGGAATTTTATTCCATAGTGTATTTTCATACTCGAAAATTATTGAAATGGTTTCAATCGTTTTTATTGTGTGTAACTTGATCTCTGCGTGTGTGATTATGGACACGGGCAAGTCGGTGGAGAAGAGACCCCGGACATAGTCATGCGGCGTGTGGAGATCACCTTCAAAAATTGATTGTTTTGGCAAGTGCTCTAGTAGAGGCTTAGTCGGGGAAAGAAGGGTGATGGGAAAGAAAATGGGCACTAGTTGAGCATGCGCGCTGACCGTGTACCATGTTTCGAAGGCAGGTTAGGGTTGCCTGGATTGGAGAATGATTATGGTTTGGGTTATGGAGGAATTGTTGTTGGTTGTTGTGATATATTTTTCATGAGCATTACATTGATTAATCTCGTGCTTATGAGTTATTGTTAAATTAAGTGTTGGTTTGGAAATTGATATGATAGTCTATACAACTATATGACGTGTTTTGGTGTGCATATTAGTTTGGTATGTATATGAATGTCTGATTGCGTTATTTCGATAATCTATGTTTTTTTCTACATGTTTGATTTGCTTGTTTGGCCCATACTAGGATTGTTAGCTAATGTGTTCCACTTTCAATGTTTTAGGTAAACATCCTTGTATGGAAAATGTTCCAGTAGATCACTTCCTGGACGATGATGCTCGATCTCGACGCGACGTGTCTTAGTGGGATATGAGAAATTGAGTCCCTAGTTGCAAGGACAGTATAGTTAATAATCATACTGAGTTGATGTTGGTATCTAGTATGTTGGATGTAGTTCTAGCAGTCGGTTGCATTCATATTGGTTTTCGAGTTATTTTGAAAATGATAAGTTGGATGTTTTTCTTGGTTTTTCTCATTGTGCCTTTGTTGTAAGGTCCAATACAGGTGAGTTTGTTGTCAGGCTAGTTCTGGTAGACCCATGTGTGGTCTACAACTAAGTAGCAACCCGGTTCACCGGACGGGGTGTTACAATTTGGTTGATGGCACGACAATCCACAAACATACGCCAAGATCCATCCTTCTTAGGAACTAGAATGACCGGGATGACAACAGGGCTCAAGCTCTCTCTCACATAGCCCTTGTCCATCAAATTTTGAACTTGGCGTTGTAACTCCTTGCTCTCCTCTAGACTCGCTCTATAAGCAACTCGGTTGAGTAGAAAGATCCAAGAACCGAGTCAATTTGGTGCTTGATCCCTCAGATAGGTGGAAGATCGGGTGGCAACTCATCGAGGAACAAGTCCATGTAATCTTGCTACAAAGAGGAGATAAGAGAAGGAAGGGTAGTCATATCGACATTAATAATCAAAACATCCTTCCTAAAGAGAAGAAGACATAGAGAACTTCCCTTAAATGCTTGAGAAACATATATTGGGTGGGTAAGTAGCACTCGTCTTTCAACTGATCCTTAATTGTGGGTTTGGAACCATACTTGGATGATTCTTTAGGTTGTCAAACAATCAATTTATTATCATTAGACTCGTCCTTCAAATACCATTGGTTCTCGCACATGCTCGGGGGTTTGTTAAGCGCGACACTTGGCATCAGAGTATTGGAAAACTTAGTAGCAATTGTGATTGGAAGGGGTGGATGGGAGATCACAATCGTAACCAGCTTGTGATACCTGGTCATGATCGTGATGGAGCCGGTGACTATCATGACCAACTTGTGATGCTTGGCCACGACCTTACGGGGTTGGTCACGATCATGACGGAGGTCGTAACTGTTCCTCGACACCTAGTCACGATCATGACCGACAGTCATGACCGATGTTGATCATGGCATGGGATTCTTCTTTCTCGGATTTGACGTCCCGAAGTGCTTTAGCTTGGTTCTGAAGTACCTAGTCTTGTAACACGTCTTGTGGAGATATGAGTAAAAGAGTAACTCTCCTCCAATTATAGTTAAAACTAGAGATTTAAATAACCATCATGAATAACACGTTTATCACACATCCAAGGTCTCCCTAGAAGTAGATGAGTGCAATCCATTTCAGTGACATCACAAGTAACGCTATCATTATAAGGAGCAATAGAAAGGTGGACAAGGCATTGAAGATTTATCAAATTTTCTTTTTTAGCCTCATTAATCTCATTTAAACCATATGAAGTAGATCTTTTAGTAATAGGTAATTGCAAGTGTTCAACAACTTTCTTATTAATCAAATTGCAACAACTACCACCATCAATAATATCACATAAACTCTGACCTTTCACAGTGAAACATGTGTGGAAGATGCTCTCTCGTTGTTCAGCAGGTGGAGATTCATGAAGATGAAGAGTGCACATTGTCACCAAAGCAAGGGGTTGTAGTGATGTATCTAGGGCGACATACTCGACATCTTCATCATTATACTCGAACTCCTCCTCCACTTGAGTTGAGCCTACGTCTTTGGGGTTCTCCTCTCCATTTGATATAGGGCCTTGATTGGTAAAGAGCACTTGCTTTGAATTTGGGCAAACTTTGGAGACATGCCCTCATCCTTGGCATTTGAAGCATCTAACATCACATGCTCTTTCTTTAGGGGTGGGGCCTATGTGGGTTGTATAGCAGCCTAAGAAGGGGCCTTGGTGGTGTTGGAAACACCCCGTGGATGACAAGAAGGAGAAGGATTAGTAGAAACCGAATTTGAATGGTAAGAATCGTAGATTTTGGTTAGGGGGTTTCAAGCCTCCTTCTTCTTCCTTTGGAGTTCATTGTGAAGCAATTGATCTTTATGGACAAGGATGTTGATATCCTTTATGCTATGAATATCAAGGGCATCCTGAATTAGAATATTGACGCCAACCTATCGGGTCCTTAGGAACTGTTGTGATTGGTGAATATTGGCCTTGTAGGTCAAGTCATCAAGGTCATTAAAGTATTTTGTTGGGGACTGAGAACCTTGCCTACAAGAAGCCTCATATTCTCAATATGCTCCTTGGGAACATGATTCTTCTTCAAAAAGAAACATAGATGGGGCCACATCTCAATTGGGGAAAAGCCTTGGCGTGCACAATCAACTCTAGTGCGGAACCACCAACTTCTAGCTTGTCCGATGAAATGGAGAGTAACCACTTCTAACTTCATGTGTTCTTCATACCCCAAATGATCATGTAATACCCCTATTTTGCAACGAAGGGTATTACCGCCAGTGACCTCCAATTTTACCATCCAAAGTTACCCAAGGCTGTATAAAGTATTAAATTTAAATAAAAACGGAAATCCAACAACATTACATATTAATAAGAGTGCTCAAACATCCTTAACTTAGTTTCAAATAATAAAACATGAAAGAGTTTAAGCAGCGAAATTAGTGAAACATTGTTTGCACAAACGAAGTGTAACCCAAAATAAACGAGAAAACATCATTGAGAGAAACTGGCCTTCCTTCCTTAAGCTTGATGGGTCTTCGTCTTTAAACCTTCGACGACGGTTTCCTAGAGTCTATAATTTGTCGCGAAGGGCGAAAAATACCAGGCAAAATGCAGAAAACAAAAAAAACGAAATTAATCTAAAGAGACTAAGCAAGTGAGAATGGAAATTCGTAAGGGTAATTTGGTAACTTAATAAATCATTAAAGAGGTATGCGAAATGTGTTTGAGATGTATAACCTTTATGTGGAGCTTAAGGACGGAAATGAGTATATCTCAAAGCGAAATAACACTAAACCGAAAAGAACGAACTACGAGATTGTAGAACTTCTTAGAGTAGAACAGGGAATGTTTTAATTACACACAAGTTTCTAGAAAATCTCTCGCGCCCTTATCGGACCGAGAGCCGGATCGATCTTTGAAGACCGATCCGGTTTTGATGTCTTTTAATGTGCATGGGCACTTATCTTTATTACGTGTCAAAATTTTACTTAACGTTAATGACTTTTAAATGATGAGGAGGCTATGAAAGAACCAAGTCCACTTACGAGGAACGAAGTTCCGACACTTATCTAGGACATAGCATAAGTTAATTAATGGATTGAAAAGGTTACAAGGAGAATATCCACTTGCCTTAAAACGAGACATTTCCCAGCGATGTCTCTAAACGAGACATTTTAAACAAACAAGGCCGCAATCATCGGTCCTAAGTTCATTTCTATCATTCGAATAATAATAACCATAATGTGATGTCTGTTGAAGGGTTTCTTGAACAAATAAATTTATATTCAAGACCCCGCTGAGTATAGCGAAGTCAAGATCGTCCATGGGAGATAGTCAGTGCTAGGTTTTATTACTTAGAGCGCAAGCAACCAATTAAATCTAAGGAATTTAGCAACAGATCGAGGAATTCCAAGGTAAAGGTATCACCACAACAATAATCATGCAATGCTAACACTCATGAAACATAAAGATCATGCTTTTATCATATAAAGGCGCTAACTTTCATTAACTAGAGCAAGTAAATCAACTAACTTTCGTTCAATTAATAAACTTATATACTATCTAATCTCTTCTACTTCAAGTAGGATAGATCCACTTTCGCTTCAAAAATCCTAATTTGACTATTCTGATTCAAAGTTTCCGCTTTCGTTTCAACTATGAACGAGAAATTCCAATCCACTTTCGCTTTAAGGATTAAGAGCAAGAGAATAGATTCATGCAATAAAAAAACAATCAAATCATGATCAAGAGAAAGCATGCACAACCATTGTTGGGTTCAACCCCAACCTTAGAGAGGAAAACTACTCACCAAGCATAATAATTGAAAACAAAACTGAATTAAAAAGGAAAAGCTTACAACTTTGAATTCAAAACAAACTCGTTCTCCAAGCAACACCAATCTCTACTCTATATCCTCTCCTACCAACTTCTCTCTCTCTCTCTTCCTCCTCCTCCTCTAACGTGCCCCTCGGGCCTTAGACCTATGTTGGTTCCCCTGAAACAAAGGGTTTAACCTCCTTTTATAGAAGAAAAAGAACCCTAATTCAACTAGGAAACAAGATAAAATAACCTTCCTAAAATAAAAAGATATAATAAATCCTTAAGATCTTGGAATAGAGAGAAAGTCGGCGCCACGCATGACCCAAATGGGTCGTGCACGACCCTAATAGGGTCGGTCCTGAGGGCCTGTTCTCTTTGTTTGGGTCGAGCACGACCCTGATTGGGTCGTGCGTGAGAGCATTCTTCTAGCTTCCTCATCTCGGTTTGTGCACGACCCCTTCCTAGCTCGATCTTGGGTCGATTTCTTCACCTCTCTTCATGTTTTCACTCTTCTTGGCCCTACTTCCTTATCTCATCAACTCAAATCTTCTTAATAGCTTGTCCACCCTCTCTTGCAATACTCCAAACAGCTCCAAAAAAAACCTACAAAACACCACCAAAGCTTATGTAGACTCCATATCTCATGAAAATACGAAAACCTACACAAACGACTCAAACAAAACACAAAACTAAAGAAAAAGACTCAAACACACAAAAACACTCCCTAAAAACACAACTAAAAAGGCGGACATCAAAATACCCCATACTTAGACTTGCTTGTCCTCAAGCAATCAACAAGACATCAACCAAAACCAATAATACATATATCAAGTCAATGTCTTCATCAAAAACAACATCAAAGCACAAGTAGAAATAGATAGACAAGTGAATCTAACATCATCACACATATATGCAACCTCAAGCAAAAGCAACTAAAAATCCAACTTCACAAGGGTAATGTGTTTCACTCAACTCTCATGTGTTTGGGCTTTGAATAACAACTCTTAACTCAATCCAATATACAAAAATCAACATAGTCATTGTTATTTATATCACCAAACTCTCCACCCGAGATGTCAAAACATATAAAAAAAACATCAAGAGAACTTAGGCTCAATGAAAAACTTCATAGAAGCTTCCATTCGGTCGGGATATAATGGGGCTTGGTAATGACAATAAGACGTGGAAATATTTTGGCTATGTGGTGCTATTAATATCCGGGAATCAAAGACTCCTAAGAACTCACATTATACAAAAAAACATCAAAAGAACATACCAAACTCACTCAACAATATGCACACTCTCTTATTTCTTCAACCCTTTTAATATCCCAACTTAATCTTGCTTACAAACACTTAGGAAGATTTGGCTCATGCACACTTTCACTATTCAGCTCTTTTTCTTTCTTCTTCCCTTATCATCTTCATTTTTTTTGTGGGAAGTCGGTACTGATTTCTTTTTTTTTCTTTCTTTGCAAGTGCATTCAGGGAACCAAAATCCTTTTACATGATAAACTGCAAGATTTTACTTTACCCAACCCATAATTACCCCACACTTGAACCAAACAAACTCACTCAACAAAACCATCACAACAACCAATACTAAGTCCTAATCCCCGTATAGGGTCAAGCTTACATCGGCTAGGAAACAATTTTGTGGAGCTACAAAAATAAAAGGCTTTAGGTTCAAACTGGCTTCAAAAAGAGGATAATGTAAGGGTGGATATGGATTAAATAGGGCTTATGAAAAATAAGTTCTCTATCATCTGATTTTACATGCAATGAACTAATATCTCATATAGGTCTCAAGAAATAGATAACCATATCAATGACAAGAGATAATATGCACAAGGAGAGTAAATCACACAAGAAAAGAAGAGGGATTTTTGATGTTCTCCCTATAAGGCCAAAAAAACAACTCACAAGGTAACAATTTTTGTTGGATTTCAGTCACTTCTACCTAAGATCATATGTGCTCAATTTCATCACATGCTAAATATCCACAGAAAAACAATTTCATGGTAGACTTGGGCTAAACCATCAAAGATATGCTAAATGGGTTTACATGATTATGCAAGCAATTACTATCATAGAACATCTTAGTGGAATATTATCAATCCTAAAAACACAAACAAAGACACAAAAACTGACACAAAACTGAGTTACCTTTTCCCATACCCCATACTTAAACCAAACAATGTCCTCACTGTTTAAAACATAGAAATAAAATTAAAGAGGATAAGGAAAAGGGAACTCACAAAATAAAACTGAAGCGGCTTGAAATCATTGATCACTTAAGGAGCATTACTGAAATTTTCTTCAGTTCGGTAGAGGTCGGTACCGACCCTATGAGGGTCGGTAACGAGCTTGCTTCTAATGCCACCGATTCTTCTGTATAGCACTTCTTCTTCTTGTAGTACCTGAGTTATCTTAGAAAAACTTCTATCCTACTACACTAATCTAACCTAAAAACAAGTCAAAAGAAAGCTAGCAAAAAGAACTAAGAAAGCAGAAACTAAAACAAAAACAAAAAGCAGGTTGCCTCCCGTAAGCGCTATTTTTTAACGTCGTTAGCCTGACGAACTTTCCTTGCCTCTAAGGTGGCTTCCATCCAACTATTTTTGGATCAAGAGGAACCCCATACTTAGATGAATCAGCATTCTCCAAGATATTTAGCCCTCTATCATCAATCAAAATGCTCGGAAGTCCTACAACAGGGTTAGTAAAATCCAAAAACCAAGGAGGTTTTGGCTCCTTCATAGGACTAACAGTAGGATATAATATATAATAAAAATGGGAGAAGGGATCATGACCAGAATAAATAGGATAGGAACAAGAAAACTCACCTAGGCCACTTAGAAAAGGGCTCGTTACCAAGGCAAAATGGGTCGTTACCGACCCCACTGGGTCAAGAAAGGCCTCGGTATCGTGCCTCTCTAGCCCATTAATGGGTTGGAATTCACCCACAGTGTTGTGATTTTTCAGAGAATGGTCGGTACCGACCCACCATGGGGGGTCGGTAGGCTCCTTGTTGATGCTTTTAGCGACCTCATTTGTGGCAGTATTGAAGCGAAACTTGACCTTCTCTTCCCCGATGTCAAATGTGAGGAGTCCCTTTCTAACATCTACACGTGCCCCTGCGATAGCTAAGAATGGCCGTCCAAGAATGATTGGCACCACAGGGTCTTCTGGCATCTCCATCACTATAAAGTCGTTGGGAACAAAGAATTTGCCTACTTGCACAAGAACATCCTCTACGACTCCAGTGGCTTTGACGCATAATCCATTTGCAATGTAGAGATTCATATTGACAGGTTCCAGCGGTCCCATATTGGATTTGGACCATAAAGAAAGTAGAAGCAAGCTTGCACTAGCACCTAGATCACATAGAGCTTTAAAACGGTGAGTTCCAATACCAACTGAAATTGCAAACTTACCGGGGTCGCCTAGCTTCTCGGGGGGCTCCAATGACCTCACCTCATCTGTTAGCACTGACATTGATCGCTTCCTAGATAAAATCTCCTTCAAGAACTTAGTATAAGCGGGAATTTCATTCAAGGCCTCGACGAAAGGAATGGAAAAATTCAAGCCTTGAAGCAACTTAACGAAGCGCTTAAACTTTCCTTCCGTCGAGTCCTTGGGTTTCTTAGAAGGGAAAGGAAGTACCTTAGATCGGGATTGAATAGAAGTAGAAGGGTTAGAAGACTTACCTGGTGAAGGGAGGTCGAGCTCGACCCCAGTCTGATCGGTCGCCCCTTCTTCCTCATTAGCAGCATCCTCAGGATCGACCCATGAGGGGGTCGTGCTCAACCCTAAATGGGTCGTGCGCGACCCTAAATGGGTCGGTCCTGAGGCTTGTTCCTTCTCCTTATGCTTGGGTGGCTCGGGCAACGCCTTGCCACTCCTTAGGTGCATGGCTCGGATTTCACCATCGCTTGGTCAGCGTCTAGGATTCTCGTCGGGGCGGCCCGAGAGTTGTCCATGAGGTCTCGGGATTTGAGTAGCTAGCTGGCCAAGTTGGGAATCGACATTCTTTCTCCATGAGTCAAATTCTCCAAACCTTGCATGAACACCTTTCATTTGCGCAGTAAGCTCGGCTCGTACTCCATTAATGTCAGCTCGGACTCCGTTGATTCCTTCTTGCAGCCCTTGCACCCATGATGGTTGCTTTTGATAGCCCGGAGGACGGTAGGGAGGGGGACGTTGCTCTTATTGAGGAGGTTGGTTGTATTGGTCATAATTAGGATTGCCCCAAGATGGTTGGGCATTGTTCCTCCCTGCATAATTGTTTTGGTTCCTATAGGAATCTCGCATGTAGTTCGCCTCCTCATAAGCCTTAACGGCTCGCACTTGCTGCAAGTTAGTGCAATTGGAAGTAGTATGGGCGGAAGACCCGCATTCTTGGCAAGATTGAGAAGATTTAAAGTAACTTACTTGCTTTTTCAATCAGTTGAGCTCATCCTGCATGAATTGGAACTTCACATCCCGATCAACCACATCGGATTGTGGTTCATAAAGCTTCCTCTCCCTCGGCTTAGCTTGTTGGGTACCGTACATAGCATCATAGTTGGTTAGTTTGTCCAACAAAGCCCAAGCTTGATCGGGATCCATCTCAATGAACCCGCAATCGGTGTGAAGGTTAATTCTGTCCTTTGTAGCGGCATTGATCCCCTGAAAGAAAATCTCTTGAAGCACATAGGGTTGTTTTCCTTAGTAGGACATTGCCGAAGAAGTTCCTTAAACCGCTCCCAAGTTTCCACAAAAGTTTCATTTGGAAGTTGATGGTAAGAAGTGATGCGCTTTCTTAGCTCTGTAGTCTTGGCCGGTGGAAAGAACTTTGTCAGAAACAGGTCGTGCAAAGCCTTCCATGTAGTAATCGACCTAGGAGGTAAGCTTTCGAGCCAAGTAAGTGCCTTTCCGGATAAAGACCACTTGAACGCCTTCAAGAGCACATATTCAAGTGACACGCCATCAGCAGCGATGGTGTCACATAAGTCGGTGAAGTTCTTGATATGCTCCATGGGACACTCAGTGGGCTTGCCCTCAAAGTGAGATCTCTTGATAAGAGTGATGAAATGAGACTTGATCTCAAAAGTACGCTCAATTTCAGGGAGGACAATAGCTGATTCGAGAACCTTAAATTCCGGATGCATGTACCGTTTGGCATTCCTTGGGATAGCGTTCAGTTGCTCCTAAAATCACTGCGCAGCTGCAGCCTGAGCGTCGCGGTCCACGCGCATGCACTGCATCTCAGCGCGGAGTTCCTCCATTTGACGACCAAGAGTCTCAGCGTCGGTCCTTGCTCGTTTGTCTCTCAAACGTCGATGGAAGGATCTTTCGGGTTCGCTGTCGTAGTCTATCCCAAAGGTTCTCCGGGAAAAACGAGATGGCATACACTGCGACCAAAGACAAAGAAAACTAAATTAGAAAATAACAAAAGGGTAAGGGCTAGTCCCAAACCCAAAAATCAACTAAACTAGGCACTATTGCACACTCCCCGGCAACGGCGCCAATTTGTTGAAGGGTTTCTTGAACAAATAAATTTATATTCAAGACCCCGCTGAGTATAGCGAAGTCAGGATCGTCCACGGGAGACAGTCAGTGCTAGGTTTTGTTACTTAGAGCGCAAGCAACCAATTAAATCTAAGGAATTTAGCAAGAGGTAGAGGAATTCTAAGGTAAAGGTATCACCACAACAATAATCATGCAATGCTAACACTCATGAAACATAAAGATCATGCTTTTATCACATAAAGGCGCTAACTTTCGTTAACTAGAGCAAGTAAATCAACTAACTTTCGTTCAATTAATAAACTTACTATCTAATCTCTTCTACTTCAACTAGGATAGATCCACTTTTGCTTCAAAACCCTAATTTGACTATTCTGATTCAAAGTTTCCGCTTTCGTTTCAAATATGAACGAGAAATTCCAATCCACTTTCGCTTTAAGGATTAAGAGCAAGAGAATAGATTCATGCAATAAAAACAATCAAATCATGATCAAGAGAAAGCATGCACAACCATTGTTGGGTTCAACCCCAACCTTAGAGAGGAAAACTACTCACCAAGCGTAATAATTGAAACAAAACTGAATTAAAAAGGAAAAGCTTACAACTTTGAATTCAAAACAAACTCGTTCTCCAAGCAACACCAATCTCTACACTATATCCTCTCCTACCAACTTCTCTCTCTCTTCCTCCTCCTCCTCTAACGTGCCCCTCGGGCCCTAGACCTATGTTGGTTCCCGTGAAACAAAGGGTTTAACCTCCTTTTATAGAAGAAAAAGAACCCTAATTCAACTAGGAAACAAGATAAAATAACCTTCCTAAAATAAAAAGATAGAATAAATCCTTAAGATTTCGAAATAGAGAGAAAGTCGGCGCCACGCACGACCCAAATGGGTCGTGCACGACCCTAATAGGGTCGGTCTTGAGGGCTTGTTCTCTTTGTTTGGGTCGAGCACGAACCTGATTGGGTCGTGCTTGAGAGCATTCTTCTAGCTTCCTCATCTCGGTTCGTGCACGACCCCTTCCTAGCTCGATCTTAAGTCGATTTCTTCACCTCTCTTCATGTTTACACTCTTCTTGGCCCTACTTCCTTAGCTCATCAACTCAAATCTTCTTCATAGCTTGTCCACCCTCTCTTGCAATGCTCCAAACAGCTCCAAAAAAACCTACAAAACACCACCAAATCTTATGTAGACTCCATATCTCATGAAAATACGAAAACCTACACAAACGACTCAAAACAAAACACAAAACTAAAGAAAAAGACTCAAACACACAAAAACACTCCCTAAAAACACAACTAAAAAGGCGGACATCAATGTCGTTATATCTAGCAATCGATATATCCTATGTTTATTTATTTAAGTAAACAAGTTTGTTCCCAACATAAAGAAGTTTAATGGAATCGAGATATCGAAAAGGTTACAAGGAGAATATCCACTTGCCTTAAAATTTCCTTCGCGATTCTACGAACTTGGAAATTGGAAGTTTTAACGACGCTCGAAAACTTCGACCTAGTTAACCGAAAGAACGACGAACAACATGTATTAAAATCGTTGTTATAATTTAATTCAACTTTTCTCTTATTTTCCTCTTCTAAGAGAAGGCAAGCTAATCTAAATGATTTGGTTTAATAATTTAGATAAGAAAGATCAAAATAATAATTCTTTTATTATTATTTTTAAGGTGATACTTTGTAAGTATTTTATAACTTAAGGAAATTCCGGATGGTACCCCTCAACTTTATACTTTTCCGAGTGGTGCCTAGAAAAAAACTTATTCCAATCGGTACTTTCAAACTTCTTAACTAGTTCGTTCTGTGCCCTTACATCATTTTTCTTGGAACTCCGTTAGATCTGTTAAAAAAAAGAAAAAGATTTAAAGGAAATTATTTAACTTAAAACAAAAAAAAACACAAATCCATTACATGTTCTTTTACGGAGGAGAAGAACGAAGGAATAAATCTGGTCCATGGCGGGCGACCTCCATCTGGAAGAGGAAGAAAACAATTAAGGGACAACGACCTCCATCCGGAAGAGGAAGTAAGGGGCAACGACCTCCATAGAAGGTGGTGGGCAGACGGAGGCTGGCGGCGATGGACGAGCGACAGCCACAACATGTATGCTTCAGTTCGATTTAGGGCATTTTCTTGCAATTGGTGTGTTGATGATTGAATTTAGGGTGATTTAGAGTATGATTTAGTTAATTTGTATCTTAATTTGTTATTTTTATACTCAATTTGGAGTGACAACTGATTTTGATTTGAAATTAGGGTTTGGCATATTTAAAGTTCAACCGTCGTTTACGAACACCTGATAAAAATAGTGAAGAGTTTAAATTGACTAGCTATAACATATGCCCAGGAATCCAAGCTCGTTAGAGGAAAAAGATTTGTCTAAAGAAAAATTAGTTAGCTTTAACTTTAAATTAAAATTTATGTTTAATCTTTTCTTGCTTTGCTTGTCTAGCATTCTAGTAATGTCTCAAAGGAATAAGAATTGTTAAAAGGTAGGACTGAGAGAAAAGAATTGTTGGCATTACAAGTGTATCTCTTTTCTATGTTGATAAATAGCCTATTAGCTCAATTGGTAGAGCGACATTATATATACAAAGATGTGGGTTCGAATCCCACATAGGCTAAAATAATGTCTCTTGATTAAATTTTGTATGGTATTTCTTGATCAGACTGATATACTAAGTTTCAACATATCTTGATGATCATTTTCCATTTGTTTTAGTTTTTTTTCTTATTTGACTTCTTACTACTGAGGAAGGGGTGACCTTTCTAGATCATGGGAATCATGGCATATCCCTTGACCATCAATAGTTATCCTGCACACATTTAAAGGTGAATCACATAAAAGAAAATTACTAACTGATATAAATACATTGTCATATAAAGGTAATTATGATAACAATGTCTCTATTATTAATGTGGATTCAAACACTGCAATGTCATGTCATTTACTGTTAAAATGATACCAATCTCAATGTGATCAAAGTCTTAGCATCTACCTTTTTCCTCTTGTTTATTTGTTCAAATGGCTAAATTATTTGTTGAAATGGCTCAATGTGATCAAAATCTTAGCCTATGTGGGATTTGAACCCACATCCTTGTGCATAAACACATTGCTCTACCAATTGAGCTAATAGGCTATTTGTCATGAAAATTTTACAAGTGATTTCAACTTTAATAACAACAAATAACAAATGAACCAACAAATATTAAAAACCAACAAAGTGCAAACCCCTTAATATAATCTAGGACAAAAAGGAGGAGGACATCCCAAAGACACACCAACAAAAGATCCTATTAGCCCAACAATGAGTTTTCAGCATCAACAATAAGCACCAATTGCAGCTTCCTAAATAACATTAGAATACAGCTTCCTAAATACCCTTTCACAAGAAAACAAAACAAAGCATCCCACAACAAAACAAGCATGCAGCAAAACAAGCAATTCAAATAGAAAAAAAAAGAACATCAACTAGTGTTTGTATATACCCTAGAATTTTGACAAATGCCCATGTTATATTATTGGATGACCATTCATTAACCTAGTAGATTGAAAAATCCATCCAAAACCTCAAACCGTTGCATTTTTGTAATTGGTTTGTCAAATTATATTAATTTATTCCAGTTAATTTTAAGGCACTAATATATATTCCTTTAGAAGAGGAAGAAATTAGCCAGCCAACCACCCATTAATGTTTCTAGCAGCTTATAATATTCACTTCTGTTTTGGTCAATCACTTTCTTATCTATATTGTGTAAGTTGAGTATCAAAATGTGTTGAAAACTTATGTTGTAAATGAAAATTTGGTCATTAGCTTTGAGGAAGCTGATTTTTGATCCTTCAATCATTGCCTAGATGTAACAATTCATTGCCAATAATGTGCTATGACAACATATAGGCAAGTATAGTAGGAATATTTTTATTTTAAAAAAAATCATAAAACAACCAGCATATAGCTCAAAGAAGAACCAAGTGGATGAAGCACCCTCTAAATTAAACAAGAAAAGAAGTAACAAAACAATAAATCTAATTTGGTTTTAACTGAGAGCAACGGGGCTTATGAAAAACACTTCCTTATAAAAAGACATGTTGACAGCACAACCAATGATGCACTCACTGGTGTGAAGCTATTTAGAAAAATCCAATCATTTCGCTAATCCAATCTTTTTGGTTAGAAAAATTAAGAATTCCTTAAATGACTATATATATGCCAAATCCATAACGCATTCTACCCTTAATCTCATGAATTTGACCCTTAATCACAAAACCCTAATTACAAGCCCTAATTTCAAATCAAAATCAGACATCACGCAAATTGAGCATAAAAACATCTATTAGGGAAGAAATCAACTAAATTATACTCTAAATCGCCCTAAATTCAATCTTAGACCCTCAATTGCAAACAACACTAAATCGTAAACAAAACCTGCTTGTCGGCAGCCCGCCTCCGTCCACCCCTTTGTCCGACTGCTGGCCGTCCGTCCGCCACCCGTGACGAAGTTCGTTGGCCTAGTTTCTTCGTTGATCGCTGACTCTCGCGTCTCTCTTCTCCTTTGTTCTTTCTTTCTCGTTGGTCGCTGCCTTCGTTCTTTCTGTACAATACAGATTTCGTAAAAAATGGATTTTTTGGTTTTATTATTTAATTTTTTTGCAAATCTAACGGATTTTAAAGGAGAAGGATGTTAAGGGCACGGAACGAACTAGTTAAAAAGTTCAGGGGCATTGATCGGAATAACTTTTTTTCTTGGGCACAATCCGGAAATGTAAAAATGTAACACCCCCTTACTTACCCTGGAGGTATTACCGCCAGTAACCCCGATTAGGACTAAACTAGAGTTACCCAAGGCTTTAGCCTGACAGAACATACTAGAACAAGGTAAAAGAAACCATTTAAAACTTACAAAATTAATTAAAATATTTCAGCGGAAAAACAAGTAAAAGGTCTTATACAAACCTTAACTTAAACAGAATAAATAAATAGAACAACCTTCTCTTTGAACAAAGTCTTTAAAAAGTTTTTCGTAGATTCTTAACTTCTTTCCCACTTCGCTTTGCAGCAACTTAACCAAGAACTTCATTCAAGTATAGCCATTGGAAACCTTTCTTCAACTTCTGGAGCTTCAAACCTCTGAATCCGCCTCTTGAATCAACTTCCAAGAAGAGCCTGATGTGTCGTATACCAACGGTGGACACCAGCCGACCATACAAAAGAAAAGAAGATGGACGGGTTAGTCTAATGAAAGACTAAGCAAGCGGAGAAACTAACTTGGTTCTTATGGTTGTAACTAAACATATTGGCATCCAAATCCGATTAGACTCGGATTATGATCCAACAGTTAGCAGTCTTATAGAGAATACGAAGGAGACTTGCATAATCAAGAGAGAGAACACCACCGCTTGTGGTTCCTTTGAGAAGCATAAACGATTAATGGAAACTTATACTAACCACTCAACATTCACAACCGTCTTCAACGACTAATCAGCTTAACTTCATCAAAGTTTGATTAAGAATCATTCTTAATTAGGAGCAAGAATAGTTATCAAAAGGACTAACCATTCAGATACATTACCGTGCCTATCGTACTCTCTTCACTTTATGATTTTCATGTTACACCTTCATTTAAATAACTTATAATCGACCCAACTGTTGCCGATAAATTCCTTGTAACCGATGTCGTCAGGGTGAGAGGACCTATTTCATCCGTGACCACTTGACCCACATCAGTTCCTTTTGCACTTAGCTAGAGTGCACCATTGTCCTCCTTCAACGTGAAGCGAGACATGAGTCATGACTCCAATATTGGGATCCGCTAGCAAGCTACGCCCCCAATACAAACTTTGTTATAAAGAGGTCATTGGAGACTCGGCTCCTACCCCTGAACTAACTTATTCTACAACAGTGTATCAGCATAGGACCACTAAAGAGATGTTTTGGAGTCTAAACTCCCATATCTAACTATTTTACTTCACAACAATGTCTCAGCATGAGACAGCTAAACATACAAGATCCCATAACGGTCCTAAGTTCAGTTCTAGCGCAAAAACTGAAATAACGACTATGTCGTTATTTCTAAAAAAAATAACAATCTATCAAACTTTATTCAACACACAAATTATTCTCAACATGAGGATCAAATGGAATTCAATTCCTCATTAATAACCATAATGCAAAAGAGAATCGTCCACTTGCCTTAGAAGGCGTGCACAACGTTCTAAGTGATTCCAATAGTAATTTTTATCACCCTTCTACCAAATATAACAAAAGGATTTCTCAACAATGAGCTCACGGAAACACTTCTTAGCTGTATACTGAAATTCTATAATTACCTAATCGATAAACGACTTGATTTCCGAATATCGATTTATAATTAATCCTTAGCTATTAGGCTTTAAGGAGCCATCTTGGCGAATTTATAAGTAATTATCCGCTTCACTTTTGAAACAACATTCTAAACAAAAAGTGTTCAATAGTAACAGTTCTTAAAGGTGACCAAAAATTGGATCAAACGGATTAACAACGAATCCTGAGTAAGTGTCCGAAGTCCTTTACCTACCAATCCATGTCAAAACTTGTATTCGCTATAAGTAAAGATCCTGATGTCCGTTTCTCGAGAGGTTTAAACCTGTGGGACCGTATCAACGTCAAGATTATTAAAACCATAAATTTAATTAGCAAAGCGGAACCGAAAGGTCCTTACGGTGGCTCCGCAACCAAATTGCTTATTAACTTCCATCGTAAATACCTTCACTAGAGCCCATGGCTCGTTTGGCTCGATAGTGGCTCGATCCCAGAGCCCAAGGGTGGTTGGGTGTTGCCCGGTGGTAGTCCTCGCGGTGGGTGGTGGTCGGAGCAGTGGGCGATCGCCGGCGACGACGTACGGCGAGGCAAAGATACGCTGGTGGTAACGAATTCTTCTCTCGCATCCACGTTCCGTCTTGCTCCTCTCCCTCTCGAACGGATAACCAGGTGGCCGGTGGTTGAAGCTTGGGGGTGGCTAAGGAGAAGGCTGGCAGTTTCACGCCAAAACAGGGGCGAGGCAGGGAAAGATTGTCGGCGGTGACGAAGCCAAACCTTTCTTCCCGAGCCCAGCGTTCCTCCTGATTCTCTGGCTGGTTCGGTTTCAACAACAACGAGCTCCCAAAAAGGAGGAAGAAGATGAGGTGGAGGAGATGGAGGTGGACGGGGCGGAGAAGATTGTCGGCGGTGTAGAAGTCCTTTCCCCAGTCCGTCGTTCCGACATGATCGACCCTCTCCCCTCCTCTGTTTTCAATTTACCGAGTTCGAGTTTTCCCGATTCTTTCTCACTCGTGCCTTCCTTATTAAGGCAAAGAAGAGGCGGTTTAAAAACAAAACCCGTCTCAAAACGGAATTCGCGTTAAAGCGGTAAAATTAAGTACCTCAGGTGGAAAAACTTACTAAATACAAAACGTCCCGTAAAGTATGTAGATCAATAAAACCAATTTTCCATTATTTTATCACGCTCCCCCATACTCAAACTCAACCATCTCTTGATCCTCAACCTCCTCCTCCTCCTCAACAACTCCCTCCTCAAAAAGAAATCCCTCACTTGGGATCCATTAACACAACTGGGGAACCAACTCTCCATATCAAACCCTAGCACTCAAAACCACCAAGACAATGTGCCCTCTTCAGCATACACAAATCATAAACAAAACCATCGTCCGCTTGGATAGGACAATATGCTCTAATCATCTCAATAGACAAGAAGCGAAGGGCGATTGAAGTGATCATGCCACCAAGTCCAATCCTCCCACTCTTACTCCTAGCCTTCTTCACACTAGCTATGAACAACTCCACCCAATCAAGCACCATAGGCTGCTTAGGTGTCAAACACCAAAGTAAACTCGCATCCCGCCCAAACACCTTGTTGACCACACCTTGACCCAAGAAGGTCGTGGCTAACACCTTATGTCATAGACACAAGAAAGGGTGAACTAGACTATATTTATATGCCCATGAGCCAATATCAAAACTATGTCCCGTCACAACATGACAAAAATCAAACACTCCCCGACTCTTCTTAATAATCTGCCACACATCAGTAGTGGGAGCAGTCACTCCAAAGGTGGTGGCATGGCTAGCTCAAGTCTAGTCACATGATACTCTTTCTCAAAACATACCAAAATGAATCCCATCCTCAGTCTCCACAAAAGTCACCAAAAACTCCATCACCAAATCTCGAAATGTAAAATCATGCAAATATATCAATCCTCATAGACCACCTTGCACTACCATCCTAAGGGTGCAATCATAAAAATCAAGTGCATGCAGGATGGGTACATCAAAGAACATAGTAGGAAGCACCGTCTTCCCACTCAACGCATTCATCCCACAACTGCTTCTGAGATCTAGACAAATTCTCAATTGGTATGCAATGCTTTTATCATAGGAAATCAAGAGAAGTTGAGAAGAAGATCAACTTACAAACCAAAATCGGAGTTCACTGTCAAATAAATGCGATCTCGGTTTTTGGATCTAGAATACTCGACTTCTGATGCAAAATCGTGATTGTAGTTTTCTGGGCTACACGAGAAATTCCTCTGGTGTAGGTCTCGTGGTCGCGGTGGCCGGTTTCAGTCCGCGGTTGTTGTCGATGATGTCCTTGATATTTGAGAGTGGAATTTATAGTTTTTGGTTGTTTTGGAGGATTTGAATTGAGAGTTGTGGATTTTTTGTAAATTTCGGGTTTGGAAGAATTTTTAATAGAAAAAGGGTATTTGGATGTGGATTTGTGTGTTTTAGGAAGAATCGGTGAAGGATTTGGGGTTTTTAGAGGATATTGGTAAGATTAAGGATGTATGAAGTTATGGTTTTGAAGAAGAATAGAGGTTGTAGAGGTATGAGAATAGAGGATGAAAGAAAGATGGAGAAGGGTAAAATAAAAGGGTAAGTAAAATAGGTAGAAATGGGGTCAGCTGAAATAACTCTTTTTTTAATATCTCTTGGGTACACAGCCGCGATCGCGGTTCTATGACCTAGATGCCATTGGGTTATGGGAAGAAAATACGGTCACGACTTGTGACCAAAATGTTATTTCGAACTAGTACCTTCATGTTGGCCTGAAAAAATTGAAAGGAAACTAACTAACAAAACAAAAACAACAAAGAAAGAAAACCAAGTCTTGGCTCAAATCTCAAACCAACAAAGAAAGAAAACAACACAGAAAGATCCTGAGCTTCGCCTTTGTTTAACTTCATAGGCTCAACGTCAAAGATCACTAATTAACATCTTGGCTTGGATCGATGAGAACGAACTCTTCTAAGATTTCATGGCTAACTCCCTCATGGTACTTCATCAATCTTTGTCCATTTTACTTTAAACACTTTGTGGGAACCCCCATCAAAAAGTTCTACAATCCCATGTGGAAAAGCGAGCTATTGTGTATGGGCCTGCTCATCTAGAACAGAGCTTCCATAGGAAGAGTGTAAGACGAGAGTGGAATAGAAGGACTTTGTCTCCAGTTTCGAAGTTCTTCCTCAATATGTTCTTGTCATGCCATGCTTTTGTTTTGTCCTTGTAGTTCACGACATTGTCATATGCATCTAGTCCCAATTCCTTTAGGTCTTGCAATTGCATCTTCCTAAATACACCATCCTCTTCAATCCTCAAATTGCACTTTTGGACAACCCGATATGCCTTATTCTCAAGCTCGATTGGCAAGTTACAAGCTTTACCATAGATCAACTGATAGGGAGACATCCTAATGGGAGTTTTATAAGATAAACGGTAGGCCAAGAAAGCATCATTTAGCCTCAAGCTTCAATCCTTCCTATTGGGAGCCACCGTCTTTTCCAAAATTGTCTTGATCTCCCTATTAAGCCATTAAAGGAACAACCCTTTAATCTTTGAAATCATTACGATAAGTCTGTGTTCCATTCAAGAGTTGAAATTTCAAATCAAGAGGTAAGTCATTTACAACTTGCTCGGTTTCTATTCAATTATTGTTAAGACTTCATGTCGTACTCGTAGGATTGTTTTGGGGAACTAGTCCCTAATTGATTGTTTTATGAAAAAAATGTTTACTTGTGTGTGATATGTGTGAAAAAGGATGTCACAAATGTGTCCAGATTCAACATGCAACTCAACAGGTCTGAAAAAGTGAACACCAGATTCGACATGCAAGTGAACATGAGCAAACAACTTCATCACATTCAACATGCAACTGAACAGAAGGGATAAAAGACAAAAATAGAAGAGATTTGAAGATTAGAGGGGACTTAGCTACTCGGATTTGTAAGAATCTGGGACGGTTTCGCCATCGTCGAAGTCAAAGACCACCATCTCCTTGGATTCCATCACCGTCTCCTTCGATTCCACCACCGTCTCCTTGGATTCCACCGCCGGCTCCTCCACCTTCCTTGACACCGCCTCCCCCTCGTCGTAGTTGCCAATCGAAGGGTCCGATCTACAGTTGTGATTGTACGAATGGATGCCTTTGCAATCGGAACCCCAATCGCACCGCCCATAATCGGAGCAAGTGTGCTCCGTCACAGAATCAAGGGAAGGATGGGGTGAATCGAACTCATCGGCGAAGTAATCAGGACTGGAAGCTCCTCCGGTCGGCGTCTCAGAGGCCATTTATGCCAACAAAAGTGAGGAGGGAGACAACAATTGAGCGTGTGAGGGAGGAGGGTAGGATTATCGAAGAAAGCACAGAGAAAGCTCACTCCAATTGAAGAGCAAACCAATGGAGATCGATTTAGGGTTTTCGATTGGGAGCGAAAAAGAGAGTTCTCAGATGCAAAGCGGCGCAAGTGAATGGGTGGAGTAGGGTTTTGTCAGCATGGAGATATATGTATGTGGATCGATCGAGAAAGCAAATTAACAATGGTAGCCCAAACAAGTCAGCCCAAACCAATGGAGGGAATCACACACAAATGCACAAACACACGCACAAAATGAACATGGAATTGGGTCGCCCAAACCAAGCAACAAGACCCCATTTTATGACCTTTGTTTTGGCCCCTAATGAAGCTTTGTTTTGGCCCCCAAACCAGCAACTCTCTCACACAAAACCCCATTTCATTAGCTTAATTTTTTTGGCCCATCATTGATCTTGTTTTGAAGAGAAAAAAAATTAAAATTATGCATACATTAAGTTTAGTGTAATTTTATTTATTTGTTGGCTATACATATTTTTTTTGTGAGAATTATTGTAATGTAAGGAATTGAAGAGAGAGGAATGAGGAAGAAAAGGTTGATGAAAAGGGTAAAAGTGTTTGTAATTGTTTGTTTTTGTAAGGGTAAAAATGTAAATGTTGTGTGATATAAATAGAAAGAAAATAGAGTTGGACAAACTTTTGGGGACGGCCTAAAAGGAAATGTGGACAAACTCTTGGGGACAGAGGGAGTAGTAAATAGTACGCCCTCCGACCAGAATTAAGTGTCGTTCTACACATATGCACAAGAAATAAGACTGTAATAATTATTCTTAAAACTCACTCATGTAGTGCACTAATGGACGACTGAATAGTGAATACCCACCTACTTTTATTTCTTTTTAACTTCCCAAAATCTCTACATAATTTCCTTTTTTGTCTAGCCAGTAAATGCCACTCTTTACCGGTAAAAGTTGAAAGCTTTTTTTACCTTTTTAGTAGTAGAGTAGCTTTGCAAAGATGAGAGAGAAATGCCCTTATAAAAAGGCTGATGCTCAAATTTCTTGGACCGAGGCCGGACTGTAGAATTTCGGTCCGGTCCGATCAGCCGGTCCGGTTCTAATTTGCACAACCCTAATTATACAAGTGATATTTGAAGTTATAGAATGAGGTGATTAATAGCGTCAACTTTTTTTAGTTGAAAATTTAACAGCGTAACTGGTAGTGACACATAGGAGGGTGATTTGGGCGACTAGGTTTCATTACACATTCCGTCATATCATATCACTCACATCGTCCCTCTCTTCCCCTCACCATTGGAATCATATTCTCTGAGAGCAGCTGGACGCAGCAGACAACGCTGCATTCGACCTCCACTCTCACTCTCTCTCAAATCCGTAGTAAGCCCTAATTTTTGTCTCTCGCAATGGTTTTTTAGCCGTTCGAGTTTCCTTCTTTTTCCGTTATCTCTCAATCTGTGGGGTTATGAATCTGTACTTGAGTTGCGAATATCATTGAAGCAGTTTTTTTGCGGATTCAATTCTGATAGTTTGATGCTATTGTTTTTGGCAGTCCGATTTATACCTATCTTGCTATGCGTACTGCCTTGGCCCTTGGCTTACGGCAAGTTTAGTCGAAATGGATAATGGGGTTTAGGGTTTTTTCTTTTCATCCTCCGATTATTATACATTGGCTCACCGTATAAATTTTTCTGTGAAAATTTAGCTATGCAATTTCTGAATTACAATTCAATTGAAGTATGAAGAATGATAGAGAGATGTGATGTATTATATTTAGAAGAATAACTCAGAGAACGAAGTTCTATATCTCATAAAAGCAAGAAAATGATTCTGAAGATAGAAGGAAAGGGTTATATGCTTTGTTGTGTGGTGTTTTTGCTGATGCATTGTTTGAATGTCCAAAATCCAAATGAAAACAACATATTTCTTGGGTGAAAATGTGATGTATACTGAATGCTATATTCCACAGTTATGACATTTAGATGAATGAAAATATGAGCCCAAGTCTACCTCGATCCCTTGGAATTGGAGTGGCATTTAAAGAATCTGTTGTCCTGGTTTGGAGAGAGAGGTTATATCAATACAATATAGTAAATGTTTGCCTGTACTGTACTAAAATAGGATATGCGATCTGAGCCTATTTAAAGGTGGTATTATTCATCTGTTCAAGTTGCTTGACGAATTAAGATTATTTTCTTCACATGGATTCTTGGTGGACTGAATTTTTTTAAAGATATCATTAGATACTATAGTTTTGGGGGGTACTGCTGTAATCTGTTAAATAATAACTCTCAATTGTCTTCTCTTTTTTCCAAATAACACAAGCACCTTACACTATTTCCACCTCCCTCAATTGTAGAGGGGTGTTGTTGTAGCAGTGTTAGTTGAAAGTACCATGTTGACATATTTGTTGTATGATATTCTTTATATGTTTTGATCAATCAAATGTTTTTTGTATTTTGCATCAGATCACTTTGAATGTTGGCTTGAGTTGTTAAGTGATGAAAGAGAAAATGACCAAGACGAAAAACCCACTAGTTTACATGGATGTCTCAGTCGATGGAGATCCTTTTGATAGGATGATATTTGAGGTATTATTTCTTTTTTAATTTTGTGCAGCTGAACACAGTATGAAAACTTCTTTTCTGTTGCTATGTGGTATTGACAAGTGACACCCATACATTGTTTTCTGTTTCAAAAGTGAGCTTATCATCTGGCTTCTCTCTGTTGTATAGCTATTCATACATGTTGCTCCACGGACTGCTGAAAATTTTCGAGCTCTGTGTACTGGTAATTTTTCCATTCTGTTGTTTGCTTTTGGTTACTCCCTTTTTCTGTAGATAATTTGCTGCTTATTGCACTAACAGTCACAGAGGATTTTTATGCGTTTATTTATGTTGGAGAGGCATAATCTGTTCTGTAATATTGATTTCTTCTTTTGTACATTCAATAATCTTTTTTTTTTTAATTACACTTCAGCAGTTGCTAATGTGATTTTCCCTCCCTCCAGGTTTTATAAGCATTTGTTGCTAAAACTTATGCTAACTTGTGCTGTTTCTGGTTCTGATTTTCAGTTACAATAGTGTGTGAATTTCTTACTTTGCTTCATTAATTTTCGCAGGAGAAAAGGGAATTGGACCTAAGTTAGGGAAGCCCTTACATTACAAGGGCACTTTTTTTCATCGCATAGTGAAAGGATCTGTGGCTCAGGTATGTTCCTAGTTCGTGTACGTTTTTAATTCTAATGAAATTTATCCATCTCAAACTTAGTTTCTGGTTCAATTGTGAACTGTAGTGGTCGATCTCTTTCATTGGTCGATTATCCTTGTGTATGATGTAGGATACAGGGAAGATGATCATGCGTGCTTTTCTAATGATGTAGTTTTAAGGTTGTGCTAGCCATGTTTATTATCCTGCATGATTTGTAAAGTTCTGAAACAATATATTCTTTTTAGGAACATGTACTTGTTTTTACCTTGCTGATTTAATTTATTGATGATGTTTGTTTTTCTTGTAGGGTGGCGATCTACTCAGACAGGAGGGTATGTACTGTTTCCATAATCGATTACTATAATTCTGTACTTTGTGGTTTGTTTTGTGGCTCAAGTCTTACATTTTTGTTTCTGTTGATTAGCAAGGCATTTAGCTGTAGAGCTGTGCTCACAGGCAGTTAAAAATTGACATGGACTTTGTAGCTTAAAATTAGAAATCAACACCTTTATTCTAAAATACAGTAATAATTTACGCATTAATCCATTTCTTTTTTATTGAGATTTGAGAGTATGGATTGATCTTTTGGATCGTTGATGAGTTATCTGATCTTATGTCCATCTCTCTTTGTCTTTTACTTTCGTTTCTCCATCTTTGTCTCTCAGTTAAGATGCACTTTTCAAGCTTTACTTCATTTCATTATTTTTTTATTTCTTGGTGAGTTTCCATAGTAATGCTTCAAATTTGACTTGCGAGATTGGGGTATAAGAGTTGGACAGGAGACAAGAGTTCATGGGAGTCTTATTTTATTTAATGAATGTAAATTTTTCTGGGAGTTGATCAGTAAACAGTATGCACAACGAGAACAAATTGTGGGAAACGAAGTGATGAGGGATTCATCACCTAGGTTTGAGTCACAGTCTTCTGAATGTATTTTTAGATCTAATATATAATGCAAATTAATTGCAGCCACACCCCGGACATGAATTATAGTCATAAGGGACATTAACAAGATGAATTAAGGGTTGATAACTCTAGCTAACATTATTTCTAATTAAATATAACAAATTTTTAGGATAAAAAGTGATTGCCTCAAATCTCAAATCTATAAGGAATCCTCACATACAGGCTAAAGCTTGTGGCAAGAGCTGTGTACCCTTCATCTAGCACATGCCTAGTTTCACCCTATTATTCCCGAATTCACACATTATGTAACACCTCCATTGTATGTCTTCTTTTCCTCCCAAGAAGATGGTCTTTCAGAGGACATAACCATTTGCCTGCTAAACAACTTGCAGTAAAACATTCTTGCTTACACTCCTCTGTGTATCAGCTTGTGCAAATATCTGCTGACGTACAAGTCTTTTTTTTTTTTTTTATGCAGGTGCTGCAGGGGAAAGCATTTATGGGGATAAATTTCCAGGTGGCATTAAGTTTTCCTGTCCCTATTCTGCTTTAGTTTTCTTATTCAATGACTTCAGAAACTAGGCTTATACCTTTAACCACCTCTCCTGAGAACAGTAACCAATAAGAGAAAAGACAAATTTAGGCCTTGCTACACTTGTATGTGAAAAGTACTTTTTGTTAAAAAACAATTCTTTTTAGGAAAAAAATTACTTTTCTTATGCAAGTGTAGCAAGGCCTTTATATGAAAGTAACCATTAAATGACACTCTTTCATTATTTCAGATGAGCTGCCAAAATTGAAACATGACGAACGTGGGTTGTTGACTATGTCTATTGCTGATCGTGACACACGTGGATCTATATTCAGCGTCACATTTAAGCCTAACCATCACCTTGATAGGTTTGTTCACCTATTCTGTTCCTTGCAATTCTAAGATGGTCTTGTTAACAGATGTCCATCGACCTTTAACAAAAATTAAACACGACAATTTAAACTGTTTTCAAGATTAAATTGCATCTACAAAGACTCTGATTTCATTTAGATTTCCATTTTTAACAAAATTTTACATTTTAAAAAAAATTGTTTTATAAGGGTCTTTTTAAAGTCAATGTATTCAAGCATGATTAGGCATTGAATTTTTATTATGACATGTAGGATTTGCATTTGAAGATGCTATGGTACTTTGTGAGGATGATGCGAGAATTATTGTGATAATTTTTTCTGGCTAATTTCTGTATTTACAGGAAACATGTGGTGTTTGGCAAGCTTGTTCATGGGCATGAAGTGCTGAAGAGGATTGAGGATGCAGATGATGGAGAAGGTAGACCAGCTGTGACAGTTAAGATTATCAATTCTGGTCAGTGTGATGAGAGAGGTAAATATATACATCTCAAGATTCACTTGTATCAGCAGTTCTATATTGGTCCTTGTTTGACAGTGCTGTGATTCTGTTTATTTTGCCGGTCTCTTTCTTCTACTTGTTGACTTTTATATGTTGATGTGCAGACAGGAAGAAGCTCGGCAAATATAAAAAAGCCAAAGATAAAAGAAAGAGGAGGAGAAAGTATTATTCATCTGAATCAGACACACTGTCTGATTCCGATTTGGATTCTTCAGAATCTGATTCTGATTCTGAAATATCTTCATCCTCTGATAATAGCTCTTCAAGTGATGACAGGCATCGAAAAAGGAAAAGAAATTCTAGGCGAGATAAATACAAGAGTGGAAAAAAGAAAGATAAAAGGCGTTCAAAGAGACGCAAAAGACATAATAAAAGATCAAAACACAGATCAAGAAGGTAAGCAGCAAAGAAATTTGTTGATTTTTTAGGCTTGGGCATGTTTTGAGTGTAGCTTGCTTTGTTTTTTTTACATGGGAAATTATAAAACCTTTATGGATTATCATTTATCTTGACATTTTGGTTCGCGTCCATCTAAGATTATTTGATTTTGTTTTCGAGGCATCTTGCATTGTTGAACAGTGTTTCTTCTGACATGTATGTTATACGTGAGTTATAGTTCATGTTCTAGGATTTTTGGAAGTAATTTTAGGAATCTTCAAATCGCTTTCTTATGTTGTGGTAAAACTTCAGCTAATTACATTTTGCAAAAGACTGATAAATTTTTTTCTTTTTAGTGATCAGATTCATGTATCAAGTTTAATTTCGTACATGTAACCCGGATGATAGATTGGTTTGTTAGGCCGTAAGGGTCCATGTGACTCAAGAGAATCAATTGTTATGGCCGTGGGGAAATTTTGCTAAGGCTATATAGGGGTGCCCTTAGGATTAGACTTACTATAAATATAAGTTAGGAGTGACTGAGGATTATCTAATTCTGTATCAAGGCGTTTATCTATTTTGGGTCAACAGAATTGCTATCTTCTGGTGCTCTAGTGGAATACAGCGTTGGGCTCATTTGGGTCATCTGGTTTGGATCTGTTTTCTGAGTTTTGTGATTGTGGTTTATTTTTTACTTCTCTACTACTACAATTTCCTGTTTCTTGACCTTTTTTTTTCTCATTTGCTGCTATCTGTTTGAATCTGACCATTGTGTGCTGTGAATTTCTGTGATTATGATCATGTGCCATGCTATGCTCTGGTAGGTCTTCGAATAGCCTGACTGATACTGAAAGTGAGGAAACTGAGAGTAGCTCTGAGGACAATGAGGTCAATCATAAAGACCGTGACCAGAAGCACAAGGATAATCTGCAGAAAACAGGTACTTTGTAGCCCCCCTCTTTTTAAATATAGAAATTAGAATGCTCATTTATTGCTTGGATTTTTTTTAATTTTCTTTAGCTCTGCTTTTTTTTTTGTCTTCCTCTTTTTCAAATTTCAATCCGCTCTGATTATTCTGCTTGATTTGCTGCAACACATTTAAGAGGTTTTGAACATTCCCTTTTTAGTACATAGTGCATCCAGCACGAGTCTTCCCATTATTTCATATTGTATTTGAGGATGGATATATAAGTATTCCATGTTTAGGAGAGAGCTAAAATCTGACCTGGATATGGTATGGTGAAAATTCTATATTTGAAATGTTAGAATAAGCTTGTAGTAGATGATGTTGTATCATGTCAACAAAGGATTCCACATATGCAAAACACACTTAAATCAGTATGTATAAAGTTATGCTACTTATAATTTTAAAGTTTTCATCCTTGATAATTGCCTGATCTAGAAACTAATGATGATTGGAGAAATGAAATACTTAAGCTTCTTCTCTTCTTCTATACATGTGTTCATAGTAGCATTTGCAATTTGGTTCCCCTGTTTCAATGCTTCATCAGTTTATGTTATATGTATTCATGGCTTTCTACAGCCAAACACACCACTACGATTGCTGAGCATGAAAATGCTGATAATCATCACTCAAGAAGTGTGGATATGGATATGGCTGGCCAAAAAGATTTCAAATCTCTCAAGGAAAACGGAGATCGACAAAGCAATGGGTATGAAAAGGATGCCAGATCAAACACAAGCGAGGAGAGACAACCTGATGCGGTAGATGCCCATCTAAGAAAACCTAAATGTTGATTCTAATCTTTCTCCCATCTTTAACCCCGCACTTACTGATTCTTCTGGTCTATATTAGAAGTTAATGAGCAGGAGCAGAAGCAGAACTACGAGTCCTAAAAAGGCTACTAGTAAGAGTATTAGTCCTAGGAGTATGAGCCGGAGCCCTAGTATGAGCCCTGATAAAAGGGTGAGTGGGAGCCCTCAAAGTTTAAGCCCCAGGAGACGTGGTGCAAGTGCCAGCAGAAGCCCTGGAAGAAGCATTAGCAGAAGCCCTGGAAGAGGCATCAGCAGAAGCCCTCTAAGAAATGTAAGCAAAGGGCAACTTAGACGAAGCATCAGCAGAAGCCCAAAGAGGGTTCCAAGAAAAAGTGCTAGTTTGAGTCCAGCAATGCCCCCTATTCGTAGAAGCCCCAGCAGGAGTCCTCCAAGAGCCTCCTCTAGAAGATCGTCTCAGAGAAGTCGAAGCCCAGTACGATCTTTACGTAGAAGTGTGAGCAGGAGTTCAGGGAGACCCTCATTAAGGAGTCCAGTGAGACGGGGAAACCGTAGAAGCTATTCAAGGAGCCTTAGTCCAGTACGTAGGGCAAGGTCACCACCATCTGAGCGTAGAAGGAGCTTATCTAGAAGCCGCTCTCCTGATGGGCGTGTTAGACGAGGTAGGGGCTTCAGTGAGAGATACTCCTATGCTCGGCGATATAAAACACCGTCTCCTGAACGTTCTCCTGTTAGATCATATGGATTTGGAAGAGAGAGGTAACGTATGGTGTATGAGCTTTTCACTAGCTATCTGTTTTTAAAAATATAGTTATCTTGACTAGGCACCTTCGATGTACGTTTTTAGGTACTCAAGATACAGAAGGTTTTCTGATCGTTCTCCAAGACGTTACAGGAGCCCTAGAAGAACTCCTCCAAGGTACATAATTCACTTTTTTTATTATGGTTTCATTTTATAGCATGCCACCTTTTTTTTTCAGGGATTAAAACAACTGTCCATTTTGCTTAGTAACTGTTTCTAATGAATGCTCCACTAGGGTATGCTGTAGTAGATCTGACTGATGAAAACGAAACCGGCTTGCTCTGTGCTAACTACAATGGTTTTCACTCTGCAGCTTATACCAACAGATATTACACCTATGAACTAGTTTTTTCAGTTTTTCCTAGTGATCAATTTGATCAAATTATCTGTTGCATAAGACCTTTGTCCTGAGCGAGTCATTTGTGTGTTCTACTTAGCTATGTTAATTTCATGGGTTTTATGTTTTTTGTTACTCCTGAATCCTGAGTATTAGCTGAGAATCTTGTCTGCAGGCCTTTAATTGCAACAAATGCTAACAATTTAACTGGTTTGCTGGTGATATCTGTTTAGATATCATAGACGAAGCAGGACCAGGAGCCCTAGCATCTCAAGGAGCCCACCTTATCGCCGCCGCCGTTACAGCCCGAGTCCCGTTCGTAGCCGTTCTCCAATCAATACATCCCGATACCGTGATTCTCTACAAGCGAAGCGAAACTATAGCCGGAGCAAGAGCCGCTCGATATCAAGGTCTCCCGTGAGAAGCTCTTTGCCTCGAAAGCAAGCCAGCAAGAGCATGTCAAGATCAAGGTCAAAGTCAAAGTCAAGGTCAAGGTCATCCTCTGGAAGTCCCCCTAGGAGGAAGGGTCTTGTCTCCTATGATGATGGCTCACCAGAGTCAGATGCAGAGTGATTCAAGGTGGTGTTGTTATTTCCCTTTTTCAAGGCTTTTCAGAGTATAATACAACGCTAGAATACTTTTTTTTTTATGCCTCAGTTGATGTGTGGTGTCTTGGATTATTGTCGTATGTTTGCATTATGATTTTCCTTGGTGCGTCGGTGGATCTATTATTAGACTTTTGTTGACGTTTTGAAATGTGCCAAATGCAGGCTGAGTTGTGGGAGTCGTGATTTTTAGATCTTTGATGTATTTTTTATTTGCTACTCGCTCTTTGTTTGAGAATGAGACTAATCCAGTAGACTTGCAATCTTGCCTTCTGGCTTCGCCTCTTGTGAAAAACTTTGCTCGTCGGAACATGGATCTGCACAAAACTCCAATTAGGCCTGTAATAGAACCGCGCCAAGCCTTGAGTTTCATATAAAGGCATTATATTTGGAATCGAAACACGCCGATAATGTCTGCAAACTGTTTGTGAACGAAAATGTTAAATCATGGTGCACATAGTTGTTCAGTCATGTGTGCCCAAGGCCTCATTTCCAGCATAACCCATTCTAAAACATACATGATTTGGTCAACTCGAGATATACCCGATTTTAAAGTATACTAATTAAGATCATGTTTTATGCACTTATCACTTTAACTTCTGATTATAATTTAGAGTCTCATATGACTATATGAAGACTTTTATGTTGAATAGTGGGGAGCTACGATGATCATTGTATCAAAGGAAATTAATCTTATTTTTTTTAATCAATCATATATATCCAGCTCAAACTAGTTTGATATTACAAACAATGTTTATGCTTTTTGTTTCAACTTCCACTACCTTTTCAATTAGTTTTCAAACTCCAACCAGTTTTCTTAGGAACTAATGGACACATCATATCTAGAGTAGATCATGTAGGTCTTTACTTTTTTGGATTGTATTGTTGCATTTGGATACTTACTTATGTTTATACATCTTAGGAACTAATGGTCTTTACTATTTCATTTTACTTCGGTTTTATTATATAATTTCATTTTTAAACCTAAACCCTAAACCCTAGCCTAAACCATAACCCTACAAATTCTAAAGGCCAAACCATAACCTTGGAAACCATAAATCCAAAACCCTAAACCATAACCTTGGAAACCCTAAAACCTAAACCATAACCTTGGAACTCCTAACCCTAAACCATAACCTTGGAAATCCTAAACCCACTACTACACCAGTGGTATTTTATCCCTGACGTTTTTTGAAATACATCCCTGATATAGGCTAAAACAAGCAAGGGATAAATGTTGAGGGTATAATAGATCAAATATCCCTGATATGGAAAAACACGCCAGGGATATTAGAGCTGCTTCTTTCAATAAAAAAACCAACCTAATATCCCTGACATATCAATACACGCCAGGGATATTAGAGTTGTTTCATCTTATAAAAAAACTTCTCTAATATCCCAGGCATAATCTTAAAATTCCTAGAAACCCAAAAGCCATAACCTTAGAAACCCAAAAGCCATAAAACCCATAATCTTAAAATTTCCCAGGCATTAGGGTTTTAGGTACCTAAAACCCATAATCTTAAAATTCCTAAACCATAAAACATAACTCTAGAAACTAGGGGTGCTCACGGGTCCGGGTCGACCCCGACCCGACCCGCAATTATCGGGTCGGGCTGCGGGTCACGATTTTGAAAATTTCGGGTCGAGGGTCGGTGATGTTCGTGTTTTTAGTATAGTTTTTGATAGGTTTTATTAGGTTATTAGGACTAGTTTTGATAAGTTTAGGTTTAGTTTTATGTGTTTTTGGATAGTTTTGCATATTTTGTGAAAAGTATGGAAGCTACTCCGTTTTGTGTCTTTTTGTAGGTTTTTAGCAAGGAAAAGGTGCTGTTTGGAGCTGAATTTGGAGAGCTATGATAAGAGATGGAGGAATACGAGATGAAGAAGCTGAAGTTCGAATTTTTGGAAGAGAAGTGTTGAAGAAAACCAAGCCCAGGCTCGTTAACGAGGCTGTGAGGGCTCGTTAACGAGACCACGAGATGAAAATGTTTGAGAGTTGACTTTGTGACTCACCGATCCTGTGCGGGAATTTATTTCCGTGTCGGTAGAGTATCTTTTTATGATTTTAGGGTTATTATATTATGTATTTTAGGTCTTGTTATCTTTTGAGATTTTATTTCTATCTTTTAGAATAGATTCTATCTTTTTAGGAAAGTTTATATCTTTTAGCCTTTTTTAGTTTCTAGCCTCTTTTTAGTATAAATACCCTTCTATCTAGCATAGAAAGGGAGGTCGGAATTTTGGAGGAAGGAGAGCCGAGAGAGAGAAGGACGGATCGGAGTCGTGATCGAAGGAGCTCGGTAGACGAAAGTTATCGGGGTCGTTAGTCGTGTTTTTGATTCGGTATTTCGTTGTTTTCGGTTTCTTCTGAATCTCTGTAAGATGATATTTCTTATTTATTTGAGTAGTGTTTTGTTTTCAATGTTTTCTTTGATTAAAGTCATTAGTTTCTTAAGTCATGATTAGTGAGTAGTCTTTTTATCTAGGGTCGGGGTTGAAACCCGACATAGTTGTGCATGTTTGGTGAGTAAGATTATGTGTTCAATGCCTTTTATCTATTGTTAAGATTGTTTGTTGTGCCTATACCAAGATGAAAGTTGAGGTAATTTGAGTTGTTGACTTGATTGAAAGAGAAAGTTATAAACTTGAAGGTTGATATTGTTTGAATACGAAAGTTTCAAGCTTTAGATTCGAAACAAACAATTGGGTGAGTTAGTTTATGAAAGTAGATTAATTTGCTTGCTAAATCAATGAAAGTTGATGCGTCTATCTATTTAAAGGCATAATATTTATCTTCTTACGAGCTTGTGTGCATGACTATGTTGTGGTAACCCTTGTCCTGGATATTTTCGTTCTATTTGATTTCTTATTAAGAAATATTCGTTACTGAGTTCGTTGGCTCGGTACCGAACCTGTCTAGGTCGTTAATTTTGGTCTTTTTATTCTCGGTGGTTCGTTAACGAGGCTGACAACTTCGTTAACGAGGCTGCTTGTGTGTTTTGCTTGCTTTTGTTTTAATTTTTAGGAGTCGATAGATAAACAAACCTTGCTTCCTGTGGAACGATCTTGACTCCCCTATACTCAGCGGGGTCTTGACTATAAATTTATTTGTTGTTAATCAACCCTCTCAACAAATTGGCGCCGTTGCCGGGGAAGAAACGTGTTTTGTTTATTTATCTGTGGGTCTGGGAATAGCCCGACCCCATTTTTGTTTTTTAATTTTTGTTTTCTTTGTCTGTTTTCTCAGCGCATGCTGGTAGGACGTCGAAGGCTTGAGTTTGACAACGCTGATTATTACTCAGAACCTGAACGTTCCCTGCACCGTAGAGAAATCTTTTGAAAACTGGCTCGTCAGCTAGAAGTCCTCCAAACACAGATGGAGGCGTTGAAAACTGAGAAGGAAGGCGCTGCCGCCGAGGCTGAGCGTCAACGAGCTGCCAATGCTCGTCTACAAGAATATAGAGAAATCTTTTGAGATTAAATCTCAATTTATATCCTTGATCAAACGGGCTTAGTTTGAAGGGAAACCTACTGAGTGCCCTATGGAACATATTAGGAATTTTCTTGACTTATGTGACACCATAGCTGTAGAAGGTGTCTCACTTGAATATGTTCTGTTAAAAGCTTTTAGGTGGTCTCTTTCTGGAAAGGCCCTGAGCTGGTTGGAGAGCTTACCTCCTAAGTTTATCAGGACTTGGAAAAACTTGTATGATCAATTTCTTACAAAATTCTTCCCGCCTGCCAAGACGACGGAGTTGAGAAAACGCATCACCTCCTATCACCAGCTACCTAATGAAACATTTGTTGAAACATGGGAAAGATTTAAAGAGATGCTTAGACAATGCCCTACTCATGGGCAACCTTTATATGTTCTGCAAGAAATCTTTTTCCAGGGTATAAACGCAGAGACCAAAAACCGCATCAACACGCATACTGCGTGCGGTTTTATAGAGATGAACCCAACAACTGCATGGGAATTGCTGGATAAGCTGTCCAATTATGATGCCATGTATGGAACCCAGCAAACTCCACAACCCCAGAAACGTCTCTACCTACCTAACCGAGATGAAGTTGACCCGGACGTTAAAAATCAATTCCTGCAAGACGAGGTCAACCGTTTGAAGAAGCAGGTAAGTTTTCTGAAATCCTCTCAATCCTGTCAAGAATGTGGTTCTTCTGCACATAGTACTTCTGCTTGCACTAACATAGAGCAGGTTAGAGCCGCTGAGACAATTGCTGAGATGAGTTATATGAGGGGACCATACAGGAACCAGCCGAACTATTTTGACAGGTAAAACAACTATCAGGCATGGGGCAATCAGAATACAAATCAAAACTATGTAGCACCTCCGCCAGATAGACGACCTGCACCCTATCGACCTCCAGGCCATCAGGAGCCACCATCATGGGTTCAAGGATTACAGGAAGGCATTAACGGCGTAACCAACAAAGTTAACGAAGTGACCAACAAGGTTAACGAAGTTCAAGCCAACCTGAACCAACAAAATAAAAGATGGGGAGAGTTCGATATAAGGAAGAAGAGTGTTGATTCCCAACTAGGGAACCTCGCTGCCCAGATTCCGAGACCACAAGGGCAACTCCCGGGCCTGGAGGTCGATAGGGTGCAGGTCGTTTATCTGGCGGTGCACCTTAGGGGACAAATAGCAGCGGTGCACCTTAGGAGTGGGAAGACATTGCCGGAGCGAGTCCAAGCTGAGGACAAGAAGGAAGAAGACGTCACAATTCAACTCGGTAACGAGCCAGCGAGGGCAAATACCGAGCCCATATACCATGGTGACGAGGCTCCGAGGGTATCTAACAACCCTAATCCAGGTAAGTCTACTAATCCGAGCCTTCCTCTCTATCCCAAGGTAGTTAACGACCCCATCAGGGTCGGTAACGACCCGCCGAGGACACCAAACGACCCCAGTGTCGACCCGGTACTCTCACCTCTCGAGCCTAACTTGGTATTCGGGTCAAAAGGCACATAAAATTTGGAAGAAACAAGTTCAGAACTTGAAGCCTTCACAAATTAACTTTCAAGCTCGTATTAACAATAAATCGGTCTATCCTGCCTATAGCAAATATGTTGGTCTTAAGTCTCATAAAACTTGTTGATACTGTAGAAAAGGTCATTATCAACTTGAGTATAGGAAAAAGAAAAGAAACAACAAATCCTATGGACTCTGGAATGCTCATGAACGTGAACCAACCTTTGATCTTGAAAGAGTCTATAATGAAATAAATTTTGAAACACACCATGTTGCCCAACCTAGAAGAGTTGTAAGGCAACTCTAGGTTCGTAAAAATTGACTTTTAACTTGCAAAATGGAGTGAGAGAAAGTGATCCCTAGTTGTTTGATAGTGCATGCTCGAAAACACGTGACGAGAAGCTTTGAATCATTCATCTCTCATCAACAATAGGAAGATAGCAACATCACCTTCGGTAAAAATAGTAAGGGACAAGTAATGGGCATTAGGAAGGTAAGAATTTCTAAGAACTTCTGTGTCAACAACGTCAGTTTTGTCAAAGATCTTGGATATGATCTCCTAAGTGTTTCCCAACTTTGTGCTAACAATCTCTATCAAGTTGTTTTTGACTCTCATGGATGTCATGTGATTGAAATTAGCTTAGGTTAGATTCTTCTAAGAAGAACGTGTGAAAACAATCTTTACAAAGTTGTTCCTTAGCTATTGCCTAAAGAGAAGTTGTGTCTCCAAGTGATTTCGCTAGTGGCCTACACCCACGAGATTACCCTTTGGGGTCTACTCATGAGATTACCTTCGGGTCTACTCAACTTGCATTGATTATCCTATGGATCTACAAGGGCCGACTTTCTTCAACTATTCAACAATTCAATTTAATTTTTCAATATCCTTAAAATCAAAATGGAATCCAATCCCGAGGGTGGTCATCCAAGGCTGGAAGTTATACGGGTTGATCATGCCCGAATCTTTGAATTCTTCGTATCGAAGTTGTCATGAACAACCAACGTCTCCTCATAGTAATGGTATGAGCCATAATGCGACGTCCCCAAACAAGCATGGACCTAGTATATGGCCCTAGTAGCTCTATGCCCGAAAAATGCTCTTGGTTTCGTTGGTCACGAAACCGATCATCGGGGCGTGCCCGAGCACCGACGCTCTGGTAAAGGAGTGACCGAGGCAGGATGGCGTCTGTAACATCCCCGACCAAAGTGCATACGTCATTCGGCATTCATATAAGATTAAGAGCATATGCATAGCATATTGGCATGCTATATAATGAGTTTTTAAAAGTAATATATATTTTTGAATTAAGTTTATTATATTTTAAAAAGTTTTTAACTAAAAGTTAATTAATAATTATTTTAAGGTAATTATTGTAGTAAAAGAGATTTGAGGGTGCAAAATGTGATTATTTTAAATTTTTGCCGACTTTGAATTCTTTTAGATACATGTGATTTCGGTTCTTTCTCTTTACAAGTACAGTGAACGAAAAAAGAGAGAGAGAGGCGATACAGAGAAAGAGACAAGAAAAGAGAAGACAAAAAAATTCAAAGTTTTGTTGTTTTTATTGTGGATTTGGTACAAGATCTCTTCTATCGGGTTTTAATTTCGAAGTACAAGTTTGATTTGGTAAGTTTTTAATTAGTTAATGGTTTATCTAGATTTTATTGATTTTTCTAGATCTAGATCTACAGTTGCTTTTGATTTGGAAATCAGTCGATTTATAGTTCTCAGAGGACATTTTCGATATTGGATTTATATTCGGTAAAAGATTTCAGAGTAATTTTAGGTTTCGTTTGGTAATGATATTATGGAGACCCTTGATCAAGTTTTACAGGAAGGTTTGAACTAGAAAAATGTTCTTCTATATATACAGTTTATCGTTGTCAAGTTTTAAGGGATTTGGATTTATATGCAAGAAGTTATAATGCATTCTGACATTTCATTGCATTTGGGGATAGAGTTTGTAAGAGTAAATAGCCTAATTTGCATTGGGTTACATATAGGAGCACAAGTAATAGACCGTGGTCAAGAAACAAGGGGGAGAGATATAGTATCTGTCCTAAATAAGTGAGTATAGATCGGAGATTCAACCATATGTGCTATATCTGAAATATGAATATATGGATATATGTGCTATATGTGGTATATGGATATATGTGACATATGTGCTATATGCGCTATATGGGTATATGTGTTATATGAGTTATATGGATATATATTTTATATGTGATAGCTCTGAAAATTCCAGAGTTGTATGCACAGAAAATATGATAGCAGATGACATATGATATATGATTACATGATGCACTTGATTGCATAACATTTTGCAATGAGATTAAAAGGACCTGTGACTGTCTTGCCCTGAACTGTAATTCATGAAATCTTCAGCTTTCTTTGTTAAAGCGACCTCGGGTCATACAGGATCTTCGGATCATACAGGACCTACGGGTCAATTAGGAGATCTTCGGATTTCTTTGCTAAAGGGACCATAAGAGTCAATATTCGGGAGATCTTCGGATTTCTTTGCTAAAGGGACCATAAGAGTCCATATATAGTAAACCCGGGGCAGATTCAAGCTTGAACAGTTCATAGAATAATGAATTAGATAAATCAGCATTTGCATTTTCATAGTGAATTCCTATATGACATATGTATAATATGTATGTATATGTAGATGGACTAATTGTTTGACTATGTGTGAAATAATTGATGATGGTTTATATTCACTGAGTATGCGACTCACGTAAATCGCAAAACAATTTTTCAGGTTCAACTAGTTTTTGTTGGCGTGTGTCTCTTTTAGAGGTCACATTCATATAGGTCGGTCGGCTGAAGCTCAATACAACCTTCTCCTCCTCATTTTGCATCTTAGATATATGAGTTGTAATATAAGTTAGAGTGATAGATGTTTTAGTATGAGAAGTAACTACATAGATGTGTGTGTGCAACCTTTTATGGTTGTTAATGTCTGCTACGTGCTTATGTGGATAGTTGTTGTATGTGAATGATCTCTTTATATAAGAGATAAGTTTTATAGAGTATACGTCATATGGTATAAGTGTGTCACAACTAGTTTTTGGTATCAGAGCAGGGATATGATTCTTTAAGGACATGCATTCATAAGCATATGTAATTGACATTAGAATTGCATTCATGAGCATGATGCATAAAGGAGAGAAGGTTCAGCCGTGCCAGTCAGTTTATAAGAGCATCGCATACAACACTACATGAACATACATTTCATACACATGAACCATTAGAAGAGAAAGTGCATAGAAAATGGTAAGGTATGTACAGTATATCGAGATTGTATAATACGAGTGGATACAATAGAGTTACCAGCTCGTCTGATCTTGCTATTCTTGTATGAGTTTGATGTAATTTTGGGCATGGATTGGTTTTCAAGACTTCATGCTAAAGTAGATTGTTATACCAAAGAAGTAGTGATAGAATCGCCTGGGAAATCTAGAGTGATTTTCTATGGTAATAGACAATTGGTACCCACTTGCCTAATATCTGCAATAGCGGCTTTTCGCATGATCAGAGAGGTATGTGAGGCATATCTGGCCCATGTTATAGACCGTACAGTTGAATGTGATAAAGTTGGAGGTATTTCAGTTGTTAAAGATTTTTCCTGATGTGTTTCCAAAGCATTTTCCTGGAGTGCCACCTGATAGAGAGTTAGAGTTTACTATGAAATTAATGCAGGTACTGCACCGATTTCTATTCTTCCATATTGGATGGCTCTTCTAGAGTTACAAGAACTGAAGAAACAGTTACAGAATTTTTTGGACAAAGTATTCATTAGGGCTAGTGTATCTTATGACTTTGCATAGATTACAGAAAGTTGAATCAGGTGACAGTGAAGAACAAATATCCATTGCCAAGAATAGATGATTTGTTTGATCAACTTCAGGGTGCAAAGGTATTTTCAAAGATAGATCTTCGGTCAGGATATCATAGTTAAAGATAGCTAAAGATGACATATCAAGACAGCATTCAGAACTTGATATGGGCATTATGAGTTTCTGGTAATGCCATTTGGTTTGACTAATGCACCAACAGAATTTATGGCTTTGATGAACAAGGTATTTCTACCTTTTCTAGACAGATTTGTGATCATATTTATTGATGATATATTGTATATTCGCGAAGTACAAAGGAGCATGCTGATCATTTTGTACCGTGCTACAAGTCTCGAGGGAAAAATAGTTATATGATAAACTAAGTAAGTGTGAATTTTGGTTGGATCATGTGATATTTTTATGACACATTGTATCTAGAAGAGGTATAGAGGTTGATTCTAAGAAGGTTGAAGCAGTGGTAAACTGGAAAGCACCAACTACAGTCATAGAAGTTCGTAACTTTCTTGGTATAGCTGGATACTACAAATGATTTTTGAAGGATTCTCTATTGTAGTTGCACTACTCACTAAATTGTTTGACAGAATGCTCCATTCCATTGGAATTCTGCGTGAACAGAGTTTTGATGAGTTAAAGCACCGTTTGACTACAACACTAATGCTGACAATTCCTACAGGTACAGGAGGATTTGTTGTTTACATTGATACTTTATATCAGGGTCTTGGTTGTGTCTTAATGCTGGATGGAAAAGTAATTGCTTCTGCATCGTGACAGTTGCGACCACATGAAATTTCTTATCTTGTACATGATTTAGAGATGGCAACAGTAGTATTTGCCCTAAAGATTTAGCAACATTATCTATCTGGAGAAACATTTCAAATATTTACAGATCATAAGAGTTTGATGTATTTGATGAGCCAAAAGCAGTTGAACATGAGACAACAACGCTGGATGGAACTACTGAAAGATTATGATTGTACAATCGAGTATCATTCGAAAAAGGCCAATGTTGTAGCAGATGCTTTGAGTCAAAAGTCTAATGGTATGATGGCAGATATGCACATGAATTCAGTGTTATATTTGATTGCTTTGTGAGGTCTAAATGATAGACTGCAGTTTGACATAGATAGAGTACTGATTGCTACTTTTGAGATTTGGCCAGTGCTGAGACAGAAAACTAAAGATGCACAAGTAAGAGATGGAAAGTTGACAGAAATTATAGAACTTGTTCGACAAGGTAGAGATACGCCATTTGACATTCAGGATGGCACATTGATGTTTGAAACAGATTCATAATGTTTACATGTCAGTATTTTATGACGATATTGAGCTGATCCATCACATGTGTTAAAAGATTCATAAGTACAGCTTGTAGAAAATCTGAGCTACATAGAGGATTGATCATGATAGAAGATTATAGAATCAAACACCTACAGAGGGAGATTCCGAAAGTAATTTAGAAGAATCATGGTATAGCGGAAACAACTTGTAAAACATAGGATAAGATGAGAAAGTCATAGGAAGAGATATCAAATTTTGAGGACAAAATTCTTATAGAGAGGGAGCATTGTAACATCCCCGACCAAAGTGCATACGTCATTCGGCATTCATATAAGATTAAGAGCATATGCATAGCATATTGGCATGATATATAGTGAGTTTCTAAAAGTAATATTGATTTTCAAATTAAGTTTATTATATTTTAAAAAGTTTTTAACTAAAAGTTAATTAATAATTATTTTAGGGTAAAGTTTGTAGTAAAAGAGACTTAAGGGTGCAAAATGTGATTATTTTAAATTTTTGCCGACTTTGAATTCTTTTTGATACATGTGATTTCGGTTCTTTCTCTTTACAAGTACAATGAACGAAAAAAGAGAGAGAGAGGCGATACAGAGAAAGAGACGAGAAAAGAGAAGACAAAAAAGTTCAAAGTTTTGTTGTTTTTATTGTGGATTTGGTACAAGATCTCTTCTATCGGGTTTTAATCTCGAAGTACAAGCTTAATTTGGTAAGTTTTTAATTAGTTAATGGTTTATCTGGATTTTATTGATTTTTTCAGATCTAGATCTACAGTTGCTTTTGATTTGGAAATCAGTCGATTTATAGTTCTCAGAGGACATTTTCGATATTGGATTTATATTCGGTAAAAGATTTCAAAGTAATTTTAGGGTTTCGTTTTGTAATGATATTATGGAGATCCTTGATCAAGTTTTACAGAAAGGCTTGAACTAGAAAAATGTTCTTCTATATATACAGTTTATCGTTGTCAAGTTTTAAAGGATTTGGATTTATATGCAAGAAGTTATAATGCATTCTGGCATTTCATTGCATTTGAGGATAGAGTTTGAAAGAGTAAATAGCCTAATTTGCATTGAGTTACATATAGGAGCACAAGTAATAGATCGTGGTCAAGAAACAAGTGGGAGAGATATAGTATCTGTCCTAAACAGGTGAGTATAGATCGGAGATTCAACCCTATCTGCTATATGTGAAATATGAATATATGGATATATGTGCTATATGTGCTATATGGATATATGTGATATATGTGCTATATGCACTATATGGGTATATGTGTTATATGAGTTATATGGATATATATTTTATATGTGTTAGCTCCGAAAATTCCAGAGTTGTTTGCACAAAAAGTATGATAGCAGATGGCATATGATATATGATTACATGATGCACTTGATTGCATAGCATTTTGCAATGAGATTAAAAGGACCTGTGACTGTCTTGCCATGAACTGTAATTCATGAAATCTTCGGATTTCTTTGTTAAAGCGACCTATGGATCATACATGATCTTCGGATCATACAGGACCTACGGGTCAATCAGGAGATCTTCGGATTTCTTTGCTAAAGGGACCATAAGAGTCAATATTCAAGAGATCTTCAGATTTGTTTGCTAAAGGGACCATAAGAGTCCATATATAGTAAACCCGGGGCAGATTCAGGCTTGAACAATTCACAGAATAATGAATCGGATACATCGGCATTTGCATTTGCATAGTGAATTCCTATATTACATATGTATAATATGTATGTATATGTAGATGGACTAATTGTTTGACTCTGTGTGAAATAATTGATGATGATTTATATTCACTGAGTATGCGACTCACGTAAATCGCAAAACAATTTTTCAGGTTCAGCTAGTTTTTGTTGGCGTGTGTCTCTTTTAGAGGGCACATTCATACAGGTCGGCCGGCTGAAGCTCAATGCAACCTTCTCCTCCTCATTTTGCATCTTAGATATATGAGTTGTAATATAAGTTAGAGTGATAGATGTTTTAGTATGAGAAGTAACGACATAGATGTGTGTGTGCAACCTTTTATGGTTGTTAATGTCTGCTACGTGCTTTTGTGGATAGTTGTTGTATGTGAATTATCTATTTATATAAGAGATAAGTTTTACAGAGTATACGTCATATGGTATAAGGATGTCACAGCGTCGATCATTCCTTGGGACATTATGATCATTAAAGAGAGGGTTTTGGTAGTACGTACCTAGATCATCGAGCTCATGGTCAGTCTCATAGCCAAAGCCGTCATGGGCGCCGTTGTGGCCATAGGCGTCGTCATTCAGCGTGGGCACTTGACACGACTCAATGACGTATTAAATCCGTTGGAGTTACGGCTGTCGTGGTAATGGCTCCATAGGTCCTTTGCGCCTTTTATGACTTGGACCCGCTATATTAACCTCGAGCTACTTGGCAGGTGCACACATCAAGGGCCCTTGCAACGACGCGGTTTGGACCAGGATGTTGGGCTGAATAGTAAGGTACGAATTTGTTGTCGATGGCGGGGCCAAGGGTTGTACCGTTGGTGGCAAATTAGTGGGACCCACCATGGTTGGAAGGCTCACCGATGCTTGCACCGCGAGGACCCAATCCATTTCCTCTAGGCGTCGGCGCAACTTGTTGTTCTCTATTTCTAAAGGCGTTGGCACGCCTACATTGTTTTCCTCCCTATACACCGTGGCTGGTGGCGGGCCAATTCTTCCCCTTGTGTTGTCATTCATCACTTGAGGATCACCTTAAACCCTTTGAGAAGACATAGCAAGTAAACGGGAACAAAAACCAACAACAAAACACAAAATCTATGCACTCCAACAAGGTTAGGGCAAGCTTCATATGCAGGAAGAGGCTAGGGCTAATGTTGAGAGGGATTTACTTAACAACAATAAATTTGTAGTCAAGACCCTGCTGTGTATAGGGTGTCAGGATCATCCACGGGAAGCAAGGTTGTGTTTGATTACTATTCTAGAAAGCAAAAGAACGCAAAACGGAAACAATTCAAGGAAGATTGACCAGTAGCGACGCGAATAGATCGGTACCGACCTTATCAAGGTCGGTATCGATGCTGAATTTAAACTAAAAACAAAGCAAAATAACACAGAGAAATGCAAGTTCGGTACCGAGCTAACAACCTCGGTATCGACTCTAAACAGAACGCAATATGAGACTTCAAATAGGATAAAAAGATCTAGGAAAAGGGTTTACCACGACATAATCATGCAATCGAGATAGTGTGAATCATAAATATCATGCCTTGAATATAAAGTCACCAAATTTCGTTGATTAAAACAAGCAAATCAATCAACTTTCATAAATCAATTCACTTTCTACTTATTTTTTATCCAAAGTTTGTAACTTTTGTTATCAAACAATATCAACATTCAAGTTCATAACTTTCTCTTTCGATTAAGAAACCAACTCGAATTACCTTGACTTTCGTTAAAGCATAAGCACAAACAAGTAGGGAAAAGATAGAAGACATTCAATCATTCAACACACATCATTCATGCACAATCATGTCGGGTTTTCAACCCCAATCCTAGAAAAGAAAACTACTCACACATGCTTGAACATAAATATGCAAAATAATTGAATAAAGACATCACTTTGAATCAAAACTAAATTTACTTGAATAAAATAAAACTTTGTCTTAGAAAAACAACTAGAAATCACAAACTTCTCCTCCAAGTTTCTTTAGGAACAACCGAAATCAGCCAAAACCAAGCGAAAGATGCATGTTTTGAACTTCTCTCTCTCTCTCTCTCTCTCTCTCTCTGTCTCTCTCTGTCTCTGTCTCTCTCTCTCTCTCTCTCTCTCTCTCTCTCTCTCTCTCTCTCTCTCTCTCTTAATTCGGTCTATCCAACCAACTAACTCCCCTAAACTAAGGCTAAGACAAGGTATTTATACTAGAAAAGCTATCTAAAAAGTTTCCATAAAGATAGAACTTTCTAAAACTAAAAGATTACGAAATAAAAATATAAAAATCTCGAAGTCGGCTACGCCTACCAACACAGGGAACCTCGGTGTCGACCCTGTCAGGGTCGGTAGACTCTTGCTGAACTCCTTCCAGTCTCTTGTCTCCTGATGCCTCTATATCGAACCCGTAGGGTCGGTATCGAGCATGTTTAGACTTATTTCTTGCATTTTCTTTCACTTCTCCTTTGGATTTCCCAGGATTTCTTCAAGTGTCCTTATTCCTTCCTTAGCTCGCCAAGCTCCTATGTTTCCTCTCTATCTCGATGTCTTCAGAATGCTCCAATTTTGCTCCAAAAACCTACAGAAAACACAAAAACATAGTAGCTTCCATACTTTTCTCAAAATATGCAAACTCATCTAAAAACACACAAAGCTAACACAAAAGCACAACTAAACTAAAATAAACAACCAAGAAAAACACTTAAAAACCAAGCTAAAAACACGAACATCAGCTAACAAGAACACGAGTTTATGGTGTAACACTCACTCCACAACACAACGTAAGGTCACAACCAAGATGCAAGTATAATCGAACGTGCATATAAAGAACAAGAAAGATAACAACGCGAGCGTTCTTCGACTCTCTCGGAGGTGTTATTCAAATAACTTTTGTTTTTTGACGTAAAATCAACTTCTTAGAATGATGTTCTATCCAATGAACATCAACCCCACAAGAAACATAGAGTTAGTTTTTTTATAACAATCGGTTACTAACCGAAATAACAACAAAGAGCCGAGATGTTCAAAGAAAGATCTATTGAGAGCTTATCTTATGCAAGGGTATCGGCTCCTAGGGTTTGTTTCTAGGGCTTGGATGTGGCAATACAAGCAAGATATTGATTCACAAGATGAACAAGGACGATCCACACCCAACAATCCACAACAAGTACATAGATTTGAATATAGGTTACTAACCTAAGCACAAATGAAATCACAGTTATAGCAAGCAAATCGAATTGATCTCAAGATATCATGCAAAGAAATGAAACATCCACGGAGTGTCGTGCAGGGAAATATTTCTTTTTGATTTTGGCCGAGTATAGATCGAAGAATTCCAATCCAACTAGGGTTGGTTTCAAGGCAAGACAATTTTTTTTGAATTTTTTGTGTGATTTTTCGAGAACAACAATGGTGAATATGAAATGAGATGCGTGAAATATATCGAAAAGAGTGACTTACAAGACCTTGGCTCTGATGCTAGTTGATGTGATCAATCATCAGATTCGAGGTTCGATCTACCCCAACATGGATCTTTGACATGCTAATGGTCTCCCTTGATCGATCTAGTAGAAATGATGGCAGAACCAACCTATATTGATGATGAAACCAAACTAGATAGGATCATCTAGATCGAATGTATGGAGTAAATCGAAAGGCTAGATTGAGAGGATCGAGCCTAAGAGGCTAGGACTGGCGCTAGTGAGCTCGGTCAAGAGTAAGGCGATTAGGGCTTGAAAGTGGTCACATCTAGGCATGGGGGAGAGCTTGAACTCGATCTAAAATAGGCTGAATTTCATATGAAACATAAAAAAACAAAACAAGCATTCTCTTGGCCATATAAAGGTGGCGACCAAGCAACTAGTAAACTAGGTCAACACGAGATTGGGCCAAGTGTGCAAAGGAGGCCCACATCTCTAGAAAAACCAAATAAGAAAATTACTAAAATTAGAAAGGTCGAAATAATGTCACACTAATAATAGAAAGTTTCAAACATACATAGAACACAAGGGCGCACCTAGGGCATGCGTCGAGGGAGGCAGGGCACACCTATGGAAGGTGTAGGGGTGCATCGACGTCAGCACTCGGCGTCAGCGTAGGTAACTTTGGTCTAGGTCCGGGGTGTGGCGCAACTACTCCCAATTGATGCGACCCTAGGGTAAGGGGAGGATCTAGGCTCGAAACGCCCGGATCTTCTCCGACAATAGTAAGGGATAAATACGATACCACAAAGTGGACTCGCGGGCCTCTAATGCTCGTCGGAACGAGGGTTGGGCGAGGCAGAATCAAGGGCGAGGGAAAAGAGTTAGAAAGGGGTGACGTCGGGCCAAGGCTAGGAGGAATCTCACTCTACTATAACATTGGCTAATTCATTTTGACGTGAATGGGGCGTGTCTCCTTTATATAGTGGAGATCCACGAAACCCTAGAAGCTAGTTGGGAGTGGATTAGGGCTAGTAAGCATACTAGGCCCAACATTCAAGCTCATATTACTAATAATAGAAACTACTATAAATGGAAAGTTGCAATCTAACCCTAATGGCCTAATGGGCCTTATGATAGCTTAATGGGCCGGCCTCTTAAGCATAAGAGAGCACCCGCCTAAAATAGTAAAGACGGAATATTAAATGACACAAAATAGAAATAATAATATAAATAATACATAAATGAGACTAATTCCTAATCCAAGGGGGTCTCCAAGGTCTAGGACGTCTCGGGTCCGTAGGAGCTGGGTCCAAGCTAGGACAGAGTCGCATCATTCTCCCCCGCTTAGCTTCGAAGCGTCCTCACTTCGACGTGGGTCGAACAAGGGAAGAAGGTGATGATCTCTTTAGAGCATTGCCATCGACATGGGTGGTCTCTAGTAAGTATGGTGTCGATAAAGGGGCAGGCTCGAGCATGGGCTCGGGGTCAGCGTCGGACTCTAAGGAGGGCACTTGTGTAGGTAAAGGCTCGTCATTGCGTCCAATGGTGGACGTTGGTGCGTAGGGGGAATCGGGTGTGTGGCGCGGGAGTCCGAGTGGTGGACTTGAGCGCGGGCCGAGGGAGGCCTCTCGACCTCGGGGAGCGGTGTCGGGGACGCGGGTGCCGAGGTGGCGGACTCCAATCCCGTTCATCGTAGGAGCGACGACGGGAATTCGGAATTTCGCCGTAATAGTGGGCCCGATTCTCCGGGAGTCGATAGGGTGGAATCCAATCCGGGTCGTCCCTCGGAAGCGACTTATATGGACGAGTATTGACTCGTCGATGCGACTGATCCCAAGAGTCTGAATCGTCCCATATTGCCGAGCAGGTCCAAGACATGGCTCGACCTCTTAGGATTTTTTTCTCTCTATTTTTTTACAATATTACGAGATCTTCCACAATCCGAAAGATCCCGTTAAAAACGGAAATAATAAAATTTATCCTTGAAGGAAAAATAACAAGATCTTTTATATAGTTAAGATCTTTACAAAAAAGAATAAAATCAAAAACAAATAAAGGTAAAAATAAATAAAAATAAAAATAACAAGATATGCACCCGAAATAACCCAATAAATCTCAGAAACATTCCGCGAGATCTAGGGTTTCCGGATTCGGCGCGATCTGGCGCAAAGACAGTGCGCCAGATCTAAGTCCTGGCACGTTGATCCTCGGCACACTGGTGCGTCCTGTCGCGCTGGATGGACAACAATCTGGGTAGACGACAATCGGGGCAACAAACAAGATATGCTCGACAATCAGGGCAAGAAATCGGCAAACAAAGTAACTAAGAGTATGCAACTAGCAAGGCAAACATTCAATTTCACCGAAGTCAATTGAAAAAGTCGAGTAGGTCTAGGTTGTTTTTTAAGAGACGGAGAAGGGACCGTTCGAACCGCCTGACGCTCTAATACCAATTGATACGACCCTAGGGTCACAAGGGGCGGATCTAGGCTCAAAACGCCCGGATCTTCTCCGACAATAGTAACGGGATAGTTATGATACCACAAAGTGGACTCGCGGGCCTCTAATGCTCGTCGGAACGAGGGTTGGGCGAGGCAGAATCAAGGGCGAGGGAAAAGGGTTAGAAAGGGGTGATGTCGGGCCAAGGCTAGGAGAAATCTCACTCTACTATAACATTGGCTAATTCATTTTGACGTGAAGAATACAATGGGGGCGTGTCTCCTTTATATAGAGGAGATCCACAAAACCCTAGAAGCTAGTTGGGAGTGGATTAGGGCTAGCAAGCATACTAGGCTCAACATCCAAGCCCATATTACTAATAAATGAAACTACTATAAATGTAAAGTTGCAATCTAACCCTAATGGCCTAATGGGCCTTATGATAGCTTAATGGGCCAACCTCTTAAGCATAAGAAAGCACACGCCTAAAATAGTAAAGACGGAATATTAAATGAAAGAAAATAGAGAAAATAATATAAATAATACATAAATGAGACTAAGTTCTAATCCAAGGGGGTCTCTAAGGTCTAGGACGTCTCGGGTCCGTAGGAGCTGGGTCCGAACTAGGGCAGAGTCGCATCACATGGTGACCAAAGTAAGGATCTGTAGCTCGACATTAGGCGCAGCTGGGCTGGCCGAGGTGCAGCACACCAAGGATGTCATGACGCGTCCAATGGCCTTGGCGCATGCACGCATCAAAGGTCCCTCGGAAGGCCTCCAACTCCTCGACGTCGGTCATGGTCGGGATATCGTCATATTGAGGAGAGGAATTCCGTCGGATTTTGCCCCATGCTACTTAATTACAAGTGTGTAATTATAATTTTTTCGTATAATATAGTAAAATGTTATTCATCTAAGCGATTGTTGTTATCGTAATTGCTATTTTAAATAATTATAGGAGATTGTGTTATATATGTTTAGATTAATTTTCTATTATATTGTTGAAAATATATTTAGGATCGTAATTTGATATTCAGAGATCAGATGGACTCTAAATAGCGTCTACTTGGTTGTTAAATACTTATATATCCGCAAAAAAATATTTACAAGTGCAGAATTGGACCTTTTGTTTGTGTTTAGTGACCATGTGGTCTTCAAATGCCTATAAAACATCATTCACAAAAAATATTTACAATTGCAAAACTGAACTTTTTTTGTTAAGTTTTTTGTTTTTGTATAGCGACCATGTGGTCGCTAAGTCAACATTAGCGACCATATGATCGCTAATTATAACTTTTAATTAAAAACAAAGCTTATAATGCTTTACAGGTAAAAAATACGTGAATGGATGTGTTGGCATAGTATAGCGGATTTTTGAACGAACAATTTGTTGTTGGCGTTGATCAATTTATTGGGTTCTGCAAGTATATGCTGAGATTTAACCCGGAAGAATTAAGGTGCCCTTGTCGGAAGTGCAGGAATAGGAAACTGATTTCAGTAGATGATGTGCGGTATCATCTTGTTAAGTTGGGTTTTGTTCCTCACTATTACTAGTGGATTTCTCACGGGGAGACAGATGAAATATTTGTTGCATCGTTGGATAAGTCTAGACAAAATGAAGATTGAACTAGTATTGATCCGACACCAACAATATTTGAGTATGATAATCAAATGGAGAATATGGTCTATGATGATTTTAATTCCCGGCCTAATTACACTAATCTCGTCCAGAATGAGGAGGTAATGACCGAGAGAACAATATTATCATGAAGTGCCCAATCCCGATGCACAACGTATGTACGACATGTTGGTGGCCACGAATAAGCAATTGTGGCCTAGATGTGATGTCACCCAGTTGGAGGCGGCGATTGAGCTACTTATCCTCAAGTCTAAGTTAAGGTCAACGGAGAGAGGATACGACTTGATTCCGGAGGTCCTCTCAATTGGGCAACACATCGTCCTTTTAGGACGATTGTAAGGCATACCTAGAGGCCGTTAGAGGCTCATACCAGGAGGCATTATTTTTGGGCTCGGCATGCCGCGTCGGATTACTACGATGATTAAGTGAGAGTGCCATGCAAACAAGCTCCACGGATTGCGCAGATGGAGCAAGAGAACACCTCTCTCCATGCTCAAGGTGCGGAACTCCGCCATAACCAAGAAGCGACGCAGGCTAGCGAGCCTAGATTGAGATTATGTAGAAGTTTATTGAGGATATGCATCAAAACCAACTGCCACTGTCTTCGTCCGTCTGCCACCTCCTAACAATGTGGACCAGACAGATTAGTTTAGTTTCGTAATAATTTTGTAAATATTTTCATTATTATATTTTTATAATTTTTTATAAATATTTATTGATTTATTTAAAATATATAAATAAATAAATAAAATATCAATTTTTTTAAAAAAAATATATGGCCGATTTAGCATCAACGTGGTTGCTAAATTCGACCCCGAAATGGCAATCACGTGGTCGCAGAATATGGTCCGTGATATGGCGACCACATGGTCGCCACTATTTGTGGTCGCTAAATTCAATGACCAGTATATGGTTGCTAAATCAATTTATTGACCAACTTCGTGTATTTAGCAACCACTTCTTGGTCGCTAAATCAACGCTTTTTTCTAGTGAGTCTATTGGCTCAAATGGGAGAGTGTTGTGCGTGTGCACAAAGATGTAGGTTCGATTCCTACATATGCTAATATATTACACAAACCAACTTTTAAGACATTCATTCTCAACCTAAATAGCTAGGTAATAAAACAAATTACACTTTACACTTGCACGACAAACAACTCATCAACCACTTTTTTCAAAGAAGGTCTTGATCAAAACAGCTCATGTAGGATTCGAACCCACATATCTATGCGTAAACACATTACTCTTCCATTTTAACTAACATGCTTTTCTTCTATTATGCCAATAGACATGCACTTTTACTAACTTGGAATGCACTTTTATTAGTTTGGAATGCACTTTTACTAACTTCACATGCACTTTTACTAATTTGGAATCCACTTTTTTAACTTGGAATGCACTTTACTAATCACAAAGACACTTAATTTGGCATACAGTTTTATTTATCTGTGATGCACTTTTACCAATTTGGATTGCACTTTTACAAACTTGGAATGCACCCTTAACTACTCTAGAATACAATATTAAGTACTACTAATTGGAATGCACTTTAGAGTTCAATTAATATTTCAGAATGCACTTATTCTATCTATTTGGAATGCACTTTTGCTACTTTCTAATGCTCTTTTACTACTACTTTAGAATGCATTTTAGAGTTTAATTTTACTATTCACTTTGCTACTCTAGAATGCACTTCAGAATCCAAAGACACATCAAAACTATTCATAAATTACTTCCACATGATTGTACTATATGTCATTTAGGAATGTACAATATGCAATTTTTGGAATATTCCATGAAACTAATATGAAATTGAAACGATGAAGGAGCTTTTAATCATGTATTAGAAGAAAGCACAAAAATTGTAAAGACCAAATTAACTATGAAATGCTCATCACACAAAGCATTAATTTAGATTCAAGTATGGAGTAATTAGAAGATTCAATAGGAATTTTTTTACCAGGGGTTGATAACTGATTTACGGGAGAAATTGTTCGATCTAGAGAAATCGTTAGATTACTTGTTTCTGTGGTTTGTGGATTTGGAAGGAGGTCTCAGTCAGAAGAATGAAAGAAGTGTAAGGAGGACTCGATTGATCGACTTGACAAAGTACATGGATCTGGAAGATTTTTTTCAATCGAAGAATTTGGGAGAAGGAGCTTGGATCTAAAAATTGAGAGAAACGTGTTTGTATGGGATAAACTTTTGCCTAATATGAGAGGCACAAAGTTTAAAATATTTGTATTATTTCCACTGTTTAATGGTTTTTCCCAATTTTAAGGGAACTTGAATTCTTAATCTTGGCCATTTGATTGCTCCATTCAACTACCCTCCTTACTCCTTATCAATATACTATTACTAAAGTTGAATCCTTCTCTCTTATGTGTCACCCATCTAACTATGCCACATAGACATATTTAATTGTTCATTTAACATATTATCCCTAATTTTATTTAAAATTTACATTCCCCACATATTATATTATAATAGTAGTATCCCATTTATCATTAGTACTTACCATACTAAATAAAAAAATCAATAAGAAATGTTATTGATAAGCATTTCATGCCGATTATATTAAATTACCTCATTTATTACTATTACTTACCATATTTAACTAATGAGTATGGAAATATTATTTAGTCTTTTTTGTATTTATTTTTTGTATATTATAATAATATTATCTAATTCAAAAATTAAATCACCTATGATATTATAAATAAAGACTACTATTTAATTAATTTTTTTACATTCCCCACATATTATAATAATTTTCTCTTAAAAGTTTTATTGAGGATAATATTTCATTTTTATCGAATAAGTTTATGTAAGATTCTATCGACAAGTACAGTTTCTACATTAAAAAATATTCTCAAGTCATAGTCGTGCATGACACGACCGGGTCTTGCTAGTTTTACACTATAAGCCTTCTCACTTTCCATATTTGTGAGTATCATTGTTCTAATTTCAAGAAAGATTTGTTCATTTAAACATTTCCTCTTACCTTTCACGTGGTAAAAATTCATTTCTTATTCTGGTACAAATTTCTTCTTGGAAAATTATATGTTAAAAATCTATTTCATATTGCTAAGTAAAATAATTAGTTTGAATTTCATAAAAAATAGAATCAAATTTCATGAAAGGCTAAAATTCAAGTGATCACTTTTCATTTGTATCTATGTGTATTTATATTCATATAAGAACATTTCATGAAAAGTTAAAATCTGTTTGGCATAATATTTTTTGTTTTGTTGAAATTATTCTCAAATGTTCATTTGGATAATTTTTTACTGAGTTGTTGAGTATATTTTGTCTAGTAATGGATCCAATACTCTCCCGTTCAAAAGGAAGAGGAAGAAGTTGCAAGAACAAGGTAATAATTTTATTGTAGATCTCATATTTGACAATACCAAATATTGGGTATGTTAGTCTCATTCTAGGATTTAACCAAACATATGTTTTCAGGAATGAAATTCCAACCCATACCTCATTCCAATCTAATACCTAATTTTATACCAAACGCCTCCCTAAGGAGATTGAAAGTGATGAGAGGTGAATAGGATAGGAATTGGCGAAACATAACCCTCCGATGGTGTTCTTGGTAGGATCCACAAGAACAAGGCAGAAATTTCACCAACAATGGAGACAGATTGGAACTCAAAATGCATAAACAATAAGGATAATGTTGAAACTCGAAATAAATGAGAGTAAGTTCGAGGACTTAAATTAATAGAAAACATGCATACAAAAGCTATCACTCTTTATTTTGCACGTGAATAGGACTCACACACGCTTTAAAAGAGATTATACAATCTTGGGTTTTTCGCTTTCTAAATATATGCAATCTTATAACTCTCGGTGTTTTTCTTTATTTTACAGATAAAGACTTAGAACCTTTTAGGATTCAACCTCGTAAATAACAAAGTTCTATGAAAAGTTTTAACATGTTGAGTCTTTTTTAATAAGAAAGCTAAAGATGTTTATTGACCCTTGCAACCTTTGACTTCTTTCTCTACTTATAGATGTTGGCGGAGGCCGGAAGTTGGAATTATTTGATGTGGGAGAACCTTATCGATCTTAGTTTCGAGGTCATCCGATGTGGGAGAGATTTGTTGGCTTTTAAGGTGGTGGCCATTGATTGATGGAAGATGCAATTCCAATTGGAGTTTTGGAATCTTCCGATGTGGGAGATTTGTTGGCCTTCAACATGTTGGTCGTTGATTACTAGAAGATGTGGTTCCAAATGAATTTTTGGGTATTTTGAAGTGGGAGAGATTTTTTGGCCTTCGAGGTGTTATTCGACTATTGGTGGAGTGTAAGGTGGATGTAATTTGCATTATAAGTCGGTGGGTTGGATATGCAATGCCATCGATTGTCATAACTGGTTGGGGTCCATGATAACAGTGAATTTGGTGGTACAAATCACAACTAATCCAAACTAGCTTAAAACCGCAGTCTTTAGGAAGTCCGGATCGAATCCACAAGGAGACATGTTTTGTCTTTTGTAATGAAGTTTGTGTCAAACAAGTAACAAGGAATTTTTTTTGATTGTAAGCAAAGTCTAAACATTTAATAGCTAACAAAGCAATCAAAGATTATAAATAACATATTTGGGAAGATAGCTTAGGCAAACAAAATATCCACAATCGTATGACAAGTTGATGCTTGATTTTAATTCAATATTACATGCAATGGATTTTCCATTTCCTTTTCAATTGTAACTAACAACACAACAAGATACTATTAGATCTAACTAATTAAACAATCATGAAACCATCAATGATTTAGTTTAATAGCAGTAATAAGGATAGGAATATAATAGGATAAAATTCTAGCATATAACAACAATTTTACCCTAAAATATAAATCAAATCTCTTCTGCATAAGACTAGCACAACCAGATACTAGTACGATGCAGTTGCTACTTCAATCTAGAGATGCTCAACTAGTAACATTCTAGATCTAGCAATAGATTCAATAACAACAAACCCTAGTTGATCAGGCTAGAAACTATTGAAATAAATCATACAAATTCAAGCAAGAGATAAGATTAAACCCAAGCAATAGATAAGGAATTAGAAATCTCAGAACTTTAATCAAAACAATGCTTCAATTGTCTGACTAAGCACAAGGGCTTAGTTCTCCATAGAAAATATGTAAAACATAGAATAAAAAGTATGAGTATGAGAATTAGAGTTTCTTCTCTCCTAAACCTTAATATATAGAAGAAAACTAGGACAATATAAAATTACTAAGATATAGCCCAATATAAAAATACTAACATCAATCTCGTAGGATATATGCCCAATATATAAATACTAAGATATAGCCCACTCGCGGACTGCATTCTCGGCCCAGTAAAAGGCAGCGCCCGCTGCCAGTGCAACTCGCGTCATTCCCCTCGGTTCACGATTCAGGTGACATTTTGGGGGCTATTTTGACTCCCTTATATTTGGAATTTGGCCTCGGAGTAAAAACATGAATTGTAGCTCTTTGAATTAGCTTTCCAATGATAACATATTCAACTTCATCAGACCACTATAGCTCCCGAACGAACTCTCGCAAGACAGAGGTATCGAACCAATAACTCCAATAGATGGCCCAAATTCAAGCGTTCTTTTAAGTTTCCATTCCTTTCACACTTGTTCACTTTAAGACCTGTGAAAAAAACATAGAACACGTGCAAAAACCCAAAACTCTTAGACACTCTAAGACACTAAAGAAACTAACTAAAACTATCTAAAAACAACGCAAAAGAAACGTAAACATGCATCCTAAACACTACCTATATGCAAACTATCAATCCATGTAGATTGTGACTTCATCCACCGTTTATTCAGCGTGTTATGCAGGAAGGGTAGCCGGACGTTATGTAGGATGAGTACGCTATTTGCACTTGGGCTTCGTGGAACCTACCAGGATCTTTGGGCCCTTAGATGATTATGCGCGTTGTTCGCTCGTTGGTGAAACTACTTTGTCAGGTCGAGCACATGTGTGGTTGGGGTGTATGCAATATCGTAAGTTTTTCTAGGGTGCATGCTTTTGGAGGTATCATCACACTATTTCCTCGAATTCTGAGTTTGCACATGTCATTTCCCCTCATTCTATTCCTTCAATCACTCTTTTTATCGTTTAGCGCTTGAATTATTCGCGCTTTATCAGGTAGATTGACAAAGTAGAAAAAACAATAGAGATGAAAAAGAGAATAAAAAAGTTCAATCTCGAGTTGTGTCTAAAAATGAAAAAAACAAATGAAATTGCCTTATATAGTCAAAGCAAAACAAAGCAAAATATTAGAGGCAGACAAAGCATCACATGGAGGCTAAATGGATCTCACTTCTTGTCATTTTGGGCCTCTAAAAATATGATGTAATGGAGAGTATTGGGTTGAGGTGTGCCGTGTGGGCTAGTCCAAAAATATTTGTCCAAGGCGTCGAGCTTAAGCATGAGTCATGGCACTAGGAGGAGGAAGGTGGCTTGAGTCATGTGCTCTTGTAGGTGAGTCCAAGTCCATGGTCACTTTAAAAAGTTATTAGTGAATTAACATTATTGGTTAAGAGTCCTCTAAATACCAAAGAGAGTAATGGAAATGAATTGACGTACCCCTTTATTGGGGTATAAAATTATAAACATCATTTATCTGGACCTCACTTGTATTGCTTGACTCATCAAAGGGTATTTTATTTTTTTTCTTACTGATGATGTTAGGGGTAAGTCTATCTCCCATTTGATTACTACTTAGCCCATTTTATTTCTTTAATAGAATTCCCCATGGGGAGGGGGGACAAAGAAGGTTGCCTCTCTTACCAAAAAACAAGTAAAACCAAACCCACATTTGGCTTCTATATTTAATAACCCTATTTTGGATCTATGGTTGGCTTCATTTTTTTATCAATGCTTATTTAAACATGAATTGATGTACATCCAAGGTAAAACCTACACACATAATGTTATTTACTTAGTCAGAATGCTTCTATCTTTTGCTAAATTTCATACCTTCACTCTATAATTGAACCCGAGAGTTTCGAAACAATAAGTTATATTAAAATACTTGACTATCGTATAATAAAATATGAACACATATTTAAGTAGGTATTCTAGTTATGTATATATAATTTTTAAAGCTTTTTTTTGAATGTTTCTCAATTTTTTGTATTTTTTTTTTGAAAAATGAAAAAAAAGGTTTAGTTGTGCAAAAAAAAAATTCTGGTTCCACCCATGGATTTTTCTCCTAATTATACATTGTATAATTGGTTTTTATCAATGCCATCTTCTACTCCTTCCGTTCCAAAATACTTATCATTGTAGCACGATTTTTTTTGTTCAATACTTGTCATTCTAAGTATATTATCAAGTCTTTTCCGGATTTGTTCTAAAAAATACTGTACTCAATAAGGTAAAATGTTTTCTCTTTTTAAAAAATCAAAACCAAAAAAACTAGTTATAGAAGAATATTTAGATAAAAGGGATGTGCAACAGTGCGACAACTACATGGGTATTTAGCGTCTCAGTCATACCATGAAAGTGTGGGATAAAGTGATTGAAGTTAGGCTAAAGAGAATAGCCACAATGTTGGACAACTAATTCGGTTTTATGCCAGAGCAGTCTTCTATGGAGGCTATTCACTTGATCAGAAGGTTGGTAGAGGCATACAAAGAGAGGAGGAAAAACCTGCACATGATTTTTATTGATTTGGAGAAGGCTTATGACAGGGTACCTAGAGAGTTGTTGTGGAGGTGTTTGGAGGCAAGAGAGGTTTCAGGGACCTATATCAGAATTCTGAAGGACATGTATAAGGGCTCGTTGACTAGTGTGTGCACCCCGGTGGAAGCACTAAGTTCTTCCAGATAGGGATCGGCCTACATCAGGGGTCGGCTTTGAGCACTTTTCTGTTTGCTATCGTCCTGGATGTTCTTACAAGGGAGATCCAGGAAGAGGTACCGTGGTGCATGCTTTTCGCCGACGACATAGTGTTGGTGGACGAGTCTAGGGCAGGAGTTTGCAGAAAGCTAGAATCATGGAGAGAGAAACTCAAGGCAGAGGGCTTTAAGTTGAGTCGGACTAAGACAGAATATGTAGAGTTTAAGTTCAGCCAGGAGATGGAACCAGATGAGGAGGTACGTTCGGGAGGAGAGGTCGTAGCGAAAAAGGGGATGTTCAAATACCTAGGCTCAATTGTGCAGAGTGATAGGAGCATCAAGGAGGACATTAGACACATAATACAGAGGGGATGGAAGAAGTGGAGGGGGGCATCTGGAGTGTTGTGTGACAGAAAGGTCCCACTCAAGCTTAAGGGCAAATTCTACAAGACGCTGGTCAGACCAGCCATACTATACGGGGCGGAATGTTGGCCGACTACTAAGGCGCATGAGTAGAAGCTGATGGTAGCAGAGATGAGAATGCTGAGGTGGATGTGCGGGCATACGAGACTGGACAGAATTAGGAATGAAGTAATTAGGAGCAAGGTGGGAGTCAATGGCGGAGCCACTTGATGCCCAGTGGGGGCTGTAGGCCCCACTAGGATTTTTAATTTTTATATTAAAATATAGTAAAAAAACTAGGTTATTTAATACTCCCTCGGTTTAGTTCGATCTGTTTGTCCATCTAGACTTAATTTTTTGTTTAGTTTTATTTGTCCTTCTAGGTATTTTGTCCTAAATTTTTCAATATTACCCTTTGTATTAATCCAATCAAAAGCAAGACACTTTAAATGTATCCACCATTCACCTTTTATTAAAATAAATTTAATATGGGTAATTTAGTAAGAATAGGACATGTCTTAATATATGTGCATTATACTATAAGGACAAATAGAACTACAGTAAATGGAGGGAGTAAAAACTAGTTTATATGTTCAGAAAAAGGAAGATTAATTTTTTCATATATATAAAATTTATTAAAATGATTTTTTATACCGAAAATTACTAAATTTTATGAAAAAATAAAAAATTTCTATATAATTTTTTTATATACAGAAAAGTATAATTTTTTCCTATATTTTACAAAAATAATAAAAAAAAAAAATTCTGGCAAAAGCCAAGAATTTTTCTGTAGCAAAAAATTACCCAAAGGAATTTAGGCCCCACTGGCCCAAATTTCTGGCTACACCACTGGTGGGAGTGGCCAGCTTAGGTGACAAACTCAGAGAGTTGAGGCTTAGATGGTCGGGCACATACAAAGGAGACCACTAGATGCCCCGATTCGAAGAATTGAAGGGCTGGTCGATAGTGACTTTCGCAGGGGAAAGGGGTAGGCCGAAGAGGAGTTGGAAGGAAGTCATAAAACAAGACCTCATAGTTCTGGCAGTCTCAGCAGTTATGGCCCTGTGTAGGGACCGCTGGCGCGAAAAGATTACAGTGACAAAGTGCTAGTGGTGCCGACCTGGAGGGAGTGCCTTGATCCCTTACTCTCTTCGTCTTAGTTTCTCTGGTTTAGTTTTTAGTTTTCTGGGTTTTTAAGTGTACTTTTCCGTTCTCGCTTTTTACCTATCTTTTCCTCTTTCCTTTATGTTTCCAACCGTTTACACTTTTTCTTTGGTCCCACCTTAGATACCCTCCCGACTTCGAGTCGGGGTAAGGGTGCGTACATTTCGACCCCCCAGATCATGTATCCATACCGAGTTCCACCTGAGTTCGATGTTGTTGTAGGATTTAGATAAAATGAATCGTTCCTAATATTTTTATTAATTTATAAAATTATATGTATGTCTTACCTCTAGTTTTTCCTAGATTCATTTCTCTTGAAATTGTAGGGCTTTCAATAATTCAATGTTCAAAATTTGCGTCGATATTCCACGGTTGCACGAACGTCCCAACAACAAAGTGTTTATCGCCCACGTTCGAAGCACTGAGGTGAACCAAATTCATAAACTAAAGACTCATACCTTTCACCTACTAGCTCATTGCTTGAATCATGACAATTATGACATAGCGTGCCAAGAGATACTTTAACAACCCCCACTCACTACTATCCTTTTCTTCAGTAGGTAACTAGTGCATAAATCCGTATAATTTGTTTCGACAAGTTGGGCCCGCTCAAGCTGTATTTTTATTGTTTTATAACCGGCCCAAGAAGTGTAATAATAGGCCTTTGACTGTAATAAAAGTTTGACTAATTGACTGTTGACCAATAATTCGATGACATTTAATAGAATATCGAAAAATAAAGAGAAAAAGGTTCCTCCTAGTCTTCCTTCTCTCTTTCTCTCATCTGTATGACTCTATGAGAGACTGAGTTGGAATTTGCAGCGACCGAAGCGGAAATCTAGTGGTAGAGGGAAAAAGTGAGTGGCTGCCATGGCAGATGCTCGCTGTTTGCTCTAGCTTTTCAAAGAGGTAAAGGCGTTCTTATTCTAAACCTGTGATTTTATAATTGATCATATGGTGTTGGGATATATCGGGGCTTAGATCGAATTGGAAACTAGCTGGAACTTCACCTTATCTTTTCCTTGGAGTATTGTTCTTCGTGAAATTCGTGCGGTTTTGTTCCCCCGAGAGCAGTTGATATTTGCTATTTGTGTGAAAAAATGAATAAATTCAATTGTCGAGTGCTGTGTTAGACGCCAGCTTCTTGGCAATTCACGCTGGTAATTGGGAAAATGGCCGTTTTTTTTACCATGGATTCTGTTGGATTACCGATAGGGATGTGCAGGTGAGGGCATTTCAGAATTTAAGACTTGTTTGAATTTTGTGAAGACAACAAGGTGGACAAAATTGTGAAAGGAGTTTCTTTTTTTGTTCGTGTAATTGTGAAGTTTGAGTGTATTGATTAGACTTGGAATTAACTCTAAATTGAAGTCTGAGGATAAATGATAAAGTGAACAAAGTTGCTGCCTGATTTAGATATATAGGCATAGACAGAATTTATTAGGTTAGAGAGCTTTAACATGTAGATGCTTCTTCTTTGTTTTGGTATCAGTAGCAGTTAATATCAACTATTATTTGTTGTCTCATTAATATGGATAGTTCTATGAGATATTAACTCTTTTATTTCGCAGGTCTTGTATGATTATGCATTGAAGATTGGTTTGAGTTCATGAGAGATGGAACATACTTTTGTTGCTCTTGTATGTATCTGCTTGCTTCCTTTTGTTCTAGCCGACCAACAAGGTATGCTAGTGTCTGAATTCGTTTGGCTGGATGCCATGTATTTTCTACAATGCATCTTATTCTTGAACAAACTGGAACATATGATTAGATTTCTCTAAAACTTCTTGTACTCTTTTGATGGGCACTTCCAGTGAATTAATATACAAATGATTTTCCACTTCAAACTAAAATTCTCAGTCCATCAAGAAGTTTATGAAAATAATATGATCTGATTTTCAACAGCACATTTCCATTCTTATGTGAGTGAGTGAGAATCCTTTGATGAGAAATCCTAGAAAGATCAATTAATTTCATAATTCCCACTTTAGCTTCTGTAACCGAATCAGTTATTATGGGTGCTGTGCATATATATCATGACTTGGGGTAATTTCTTGGAGAGTAACCATAATATCTTCTAGGATCTTGGCTCTTTGTGGCCCATCAGTCGTTTTAGAGGCGCCTTCTAGATCACACTTGAATTGGGAAATGCTATTAATCATATATTCTTTCTTTATCTGGAAACTTCTTATCTTTAATGTACTTCTCTTTTTGGGAAGTAAAATTTATCATTGATCTTAAAGAAAACTATTATGCATTTTTAAAGGGAAACAATGAAAGCAACTAGAAACCCCATAGGTTAGCTTATCTGAACTAGGACAAAATATGTCTGAGGTCATCGGTTCAAGTCCTGCTGGGACCATTGTTAATTTCAGGGCCCATGGTTTTCTCTTCTTATTTTTGTTGGTAAATCAACGAGGATTGCTTTATGTCTCGCAATTCTAGTTCAATAATGATATTCAGAAAGTCATCCTTCCATCATCTTGTCTGCTTTTTCGTTTTTTGTTCTTTTTTTTTTCTGGAAATGCAAATTTACTAGATGATTATGAGGTGATAGTTGTTAAACAATTCTATATTAAGGAATTAGTGAGATAATTTCTAATGAGTTTCAGCATGGCAGCTTGCTTTCTTTATTATTAGGCTTCTGCAATGTTTCAAAAACATGTGAAATAGCGAAAGATTATTGTGTTAAGTACCTGGAAAAATTAGTTGCTAGTGAAATAGGTAAGAATAAAATAATCAAATATGACGAGCTAAGACAAAATAATTGGAATACCACATGACATAAATTACCCAATAAGCTGTGTATTTGTGAAAGCACTATCACATTGGCACCTATAGTATCTTACTGTTCCATGATTTCCAGCAGTATTTCTATTATCCTGCAGCAGTATACTAGAAGACTTTCAGCCGTCTCTTGATATTTGTCTAAACTCCTTGACATTTCCATTTTCCAATACTATGTGGACAATATATATTTAAGTAACTTGAGTTTTTAAGCCAGGGGTGCCCCCATCTTGACCCCCCAGATTTCCCATAAGGGAAGTTCCACTGGGTAAATGTTGTTGTTGTTGTGAGTTTTTAAGTTCATATCAGTTTTGAAAACCAAAATGATGAACGTTTATTAACTTGCGTTTTGAATCCAAAATCAGTTTTAGTCTATTTCAATTACAATGTAGACCATTGTTGAAGAGAAGTGACAACATTGAATGAAAAGGATAATTGGTGACATTGTAAGTGGGAGGGAAAGATGAGATAGAGGTAAAGGAAGAGGCAGAAAGCAGAGAGAGGTATAGGATATGTATGAAAATAGAAAAGCAAATGAAAGGAAGCAAAGAGATAGGATTCTATAATCTCATTCTTGCATGTAGGGTCTGGAGAATCTGTTAATCAATTGTAAATTGAACCGCAAACTCCCAGGATGTAGCTGAGAGCTTTGGCCTTTGCTCATGCTACCTATGGTGGCATACTGATGAGGGTCTGTTGGGGAGAATCATCCCATTTCTTAACAATGTTTTGTTTGGAATCGTCAGTTGAACTTCTGTTTGATGATGTCCCACATAAATACATGAAATTACGAGTGGCTGTGGTTAATCCGGTACCATCAAATTAATTATGAGTTAAAAGTTTGGAACTATTTCACCATCACAACTGTGGGAGTACAGAGGACTTGGAACTCATAAACTGTCCACAACAAACAGAGAGAGTAGGATCTGAACTCCTAATTAAAATAACAAGTTCTATGGTTGCATTATTAGTTATGACTCATGACTGTACCTGATATTTTTGTTGTTTCAGGAGAGGTACTCTATGCATTGAGACTATCACTCAATGCTTCAAGCACTCAGCTATCAGATTGGAATCCTAACCTAGTCAATCCATGTACATGGTCAAACGTTAGGTGTGATGCAAATTACAATGTCATCTCTGTGTAAGTGTCTCCATAATGCCATATACCTTCATCATTTAGAAATACCTGATCAGTTGCCACAGATGTGACTTATAAACAACTTGCATCTATAATAAACAGGAGATTAGCATCTGCACTTTATTTGCTTGCAGGACGTTGTCATCCATGGGATTTTCTGGATCTGTGACACCTAAAATTGGGAGTTTGAAGACACTTAATACTCTGTATGTATTCGTTACCTTGGTGCCACTTGCTTATTATTTTCTAAAGATTGGTGTGATATATCATTTTTGTAGGAATCTTTATATCACTAATTACTTACGTACAGTGTATATTTTTCTTTTTTATGCAAGTAATAATACATTTTAACTTTATCTATCAATTTTGTGGTTCAAGATTGCATATCTTGTTCAATGCTGAGAGTAATTGTTTTCAAAACTCATAAAAGTCATAAATTCTAGCCATTATTTTTCTACCATTTGAAATTCTTCTAACATCTGATGTCACCCATCCTCATTGTAAGTTTCTTATCTCATGAAAAAGCCTTCACTGTGTCTTCAGACGCCTCTAACTTTTGATAGAAACCGATTTATTCCAAATAGTGAAGTCCAGGAAAATTAATTCCTGCCGTTATATCTGATATTTGGATTTGTAAAGTGTTACAAAACCTTTTTGGAAGTTCAAACAGTGAAGTCCAGGAAAGTGCTAAAAAACTTCTTTGGAATAATTTCGGACAATTAAATTTCGGTTGAATTAGTGTCTAACATTCGATATTTGGATTTGTAAGCAAACAATATGCAAAATTGTTATTGAGTACTGAGTAGTCTTAATTGAACTCAGGAAAGCAAAATTCAGCCCCCAATTCTTGGGTTTGAACATAGAAACAGAGTTATTGTACTTCCTGGAAAAAAATCTGATTACAGCCCAAATGGAGACTTTACCCCAGAGCCCTTAGTAATATACAGCAGCACAAAATAGTCACCAAAATCTTCACATGATAATCCCCATACAATTCAGCCTTCTCTTTTTATATAACTCTAATCATAAGTATCAATGCTAGTGCAAACAATCAGCAAAAGTGGTCCATCTTCCAAAATATTCTTACAGTACTTGAATGAAATGATTAATCCCCTCCTAGCTGATCTATTGGAATTATCTTCCCTTTACTTGGCTAAACTATCCAACTCTTGTATTTACCAACCTAGCCTTCAATCCCTCACTGTGCCTACTCTTGGATAACGCTCATCTTTGCCTTGCTTATCTTCATTGTCTCAATCCTCGGTTTGGTTAGTGATTCTGACTTTTTTTTTGTAGAATAAATCAGGTTTCATATCTACTTCATATGCCTTTATTGTTATCTCTTTTATATCTTTCCTCAAAGATTTTTTATTTCTTCCACAAGATGAACACAAAATCAAGTTAAGTTTTGGATTCGTGTTATTTTAAAAATTCATTCAACAAATTTCATTTGATTGGCAATTATTTGGTCTTTGTTTAGCTTTCTTTTCTTCATTTTTTTTCCCTATTTTTTGGGGGATGAGGGTGTTGAGGGATGCAGTATTAAGTGAAGTCCAGCACAGGCAAGTAAGATTTAGTGTACCTACTGTTGAATATGCTAAAACATGGTTGGAGTCCTCAAAATTGCTCTCTTAAAGAGGCTTTCATCCTAAACATTATTCTGTATGAAGGATTTAGTTTGGGCGGTTCATTAACGCGTCTATCTATACAGATCACTGCAAGGAAATGGTATAACTGGCAAAATTCCAGTGGAGATTGGAAATTTATCAAGTCTAACAAGTCTGGATTTAGAGAACAACAACTTCAGTGGTGAAATACCATCTTCTCTTGGGAATCTTAGTAATCTTAAGTATATGTGAGTACCACTGCTTCACAATATTCTTTTTTTTTGGTCGAAAGTTTCACAATATTCTTACTTATTGTGAAACTTGATCATTAGCTATTCATCAATCATCTACCTATATTATGTTTTCTTTGATCAAGCAGGGTTTTGAGTAACAACAACCTTACAGGGACAATTCCGAACTCACTTTTAGACCTTGCCAACTTGATCAGTCTGTATGTGAACAATGCTTGAAGACACCAACCTTTCTACTTTTCTGTTTGATCACTCTCATAATATGAGGCTGTAAATCGAATGAGTTTACAGAAATCCATCTTTTCACTTTTGTAGGCAGCTTGATTCAAATCACCTCAGTGGTCAAGTACCTGCCCAGCTATATAAAGTATCAATTTATAAGTATGATTTGAATTCCCTTCAATTTGATTCCAATTGTATTAAGTTATTTCAAGCATTGAACTATTTGAATATATATTAATTTTAATCAATTTGAGCATGTAATATTAAATGGATAATGGTTTTCCTCCGTACATAAATGTTGCTATTCCTTGGATCTTACTCTTACATTTTGTTTAACAGTTTTACGGGGAACAACTTAAATTGTGGTGGAAATTCAACTCATCTATGTGCATCTGATAGCGGCAATGCAGGTTGGTTTGACTTACTGTGCTAATCTTTAATTACAAATTGAACCCAAGTAAAATATGAACTAACCTACTATCACCTCATCTTATCAGGTTCTTCACATAAATCAAAGCTTGGAATAATCTTTGGAATCATTGGAGGACTTGTTGGTGGACTTTTGGTTGTTGGCTTGTTGTGCTTTGTGTACAAGGTCAGATACAGAAGTCACAGACGTGAAATATATGTAGATGTTGCAGGTTTGTTCAATTTCTCCCTTCTTATGTATACGTCTTTGGAACACTCGATAATGTTGTGAGTCTGAACTTTCTTTCCTTAAACTCTGGAATTGCTTTTCATTTGTTGATTTTTAAAACTCAATTGATCCATGTATCTTGTGATATGTTGATGTTCAACATAAGTTGCTTCAGGAAATCTTAATTACCAGTAGAGCCGAGTTGAATTCTATCACAATATGACTGACTATCTTGTGATATGTTGATGCTCAAGTTTAGTAGCATTTGGTCACCTTCCATGCTTGTAATACACAAGATTTTGATCACTATTAAGAGTACTTACTTATGAACCCAGTGAAATCCTGCTAAAAGTGGGGTTTTTGGGGTCGAGATGTACGCACCCTTACCCCGATAAGCTTGAGAGGATGTTTTCGAAAGACCTGAAGATGACAAGAGAAAATCAAGAAAACAGGATTCAGCTATGTGACAAAAATAATTGAATTTAGTTAAAATGTCCCAGCAACTGGTATCTGGACTATATTTATCTCAAAGGCATTGTATATATACAGCCAAAGAGAATCTGTGTTATTTTCCCATCAGAAAGTAGAGGTTCAGGTTTTAGAAATTATTCATGTTCATTAATACCTTCATCTGTGAACAAAATCTATTTCAGGTTCTCTGTAAGCCTTTGTTGCTAATGTAAGATGTTCCTTATTTAGGTGAAGTTGACCGCAGAGTTGCTTTTGGGCAGCTTAAGAGGTTTTCATATCGCGAGTTGCAGGTAGCTACAGACAACTTCAGTGAGAAGAATGTTCTTGGCCAGGGAGGCTTCGGCAAAGTGTATAAAGGCGTCTTGTCAGATAACACAAAAGTCGCTGTGAAAAGATTGACAGATTGTGAAAGCCCAGGTGGTGATGCAGCATTCCATCGTGAAGTTGAGATGATAAGTGTAGCTGTTCACAGAAATCTGTTGCGTCTGATAGGGTTTTGCACCACAACAACAGAGCGTCTTTTGGTTTATCCATATATGCAGAACCTTAGTGTAGCTTACCGTCTACGAGGTATTTTTTTTCAGATCTTGTGGGAACCTAAATTTATAGTTATTATTTTTCGGAGGGTGGGCTTGAAACTTGCGGTTCTATGTGAATGGAGTATAGGAGCTTGAAATGTCATTTTAATCAATGAATAAGTATAGCATCTTCCACGAAAATCTTGAGAATGTGACTGAATATGCTAGATATACATAATAATTCTTGTCAATTTGTTTACAGCCACTGAAATAAATTATTTAATCTAGCTTCAAAGCCAGCATCTTACTTCACTTTCACGTTGAGAAATTTCAAGTTGCCAATTCTTGAAAGAGTGTAAATTTTTCTCCCATTGCAGCTCTCATATTCCTCTTTCTATTGCCTTGTAGAGATAAAACAAGGGGAGGCTGTTTTAGAATGGCCTACAAGAAAACGAGTTGCCTTGGGCACTGCTCGTGGACTAGAATACCTTCATGAACACTGCAACCCCAAGATCATTCATCGTGATGTTAAGGCTGCTAACGTGTTACTAGATGAAGATTTTGAGGCAGTTGTTGGTGACTTTGGCTTGGCTAAGCTGGTCGATGTGAGAAAAACCAATGTGACTACTCAAGTACGTGGGACCATGGGTCACATTGCACCTGAGTACCTGTCGACTGGAAAGTCGTCAGAGAAGACAGATGTCTTTGGGTACGGGGTTATGCTTCTTGAGCTAGTAACAGGTCAGCGTGCAATTGACTTCTCACGCCTGGAAGAAGAAGATGATGTTTTGTTGCTTGATCATGTAAGAACTACTGAGAACCCTTTTCTTTATTTTCTTTCTTTCTTTCTTTTCTTTTTTTTTTTTTGTTGCATTCTTATAGTTATTGATACGTTCATGCTCAATTCAATATCGAATTTAGTTAGTTCTAAAATTCTTTCTATTTAATTTCAGTACTGATATTTTTAATATTTTTCATCTAGTTAATAGGATTTAGTTTCCCCACTTTCTGTATATTTTATTATCTTCATTATCTAGTTTATTGCTGATTTTTAAGATTATTTCTTTATTATGTATAGGAATTAGATATTCTTTTTCCTACACTATTTTGAGATTCCTCAAAACTAGCTGATTAAGGAGATGCTTACAAGCGAAATGGGATCTGTCCCTCTCATTTTTTTTTCCCGTTTCTTGGGTTCTAACATTGACTTGGACTAATCTTTGAATTCTTCTTCTATGATGATTATTTTTTGTTTTCTTATTGAAGGTTAAAAAGCTCCAAAGGGAGAAGCGATTAGAGGCTATTGTAGACCGTAACTTAGTTCAAAACTATGACATTCAAGAAGTAGAGATGATGATCCAGGTTGCACTGCTTTGCACCCAACCATTACCTGAAGAACGACCAATCATGTCAGAAGTTGTGAGGATGCTAGAAGGAGAGGGTTTAGCTGAGAGGTGGGAGGAATGGGAACACATTGAAGGTAATCGCCAGCAAGATTACGAAAGGCTGCAAAGAAGATTTGATTATTGGGGAGAGGACTCCATTAATAACATGGATGCTATCGAGTTATCAGGTGGAAGATGAACTTTTAGATTAAAGGCGCCATAATCGCTACAAACTGTATTATTTTATAGGTTTAGATTTGTTTATATAATGTCATTGATGATCTTAGTTGAAGCAAATTGCTGTTTTTTTTTCATCCTCTCAGCAGTGTCTTCTGCATTTCCTTTTTTTGTGTGATTTTTATTATTTGTTTGCCCCTTGTCGAGTTTCGGTTTTGCCTGTGAAAAGTGTGAAACGCTTGAGCAGCTAATATACTGTCTGGCAATACGTTTCTATATCATGTGTAATCTCGGACATTGAGAATTGTTGAAATTGTTATTGTATTCAGATTGAAAAGGGAAGCGTAACTATACAAGATTCAGCCCATGCATGATTGTAGGAACTGGTTACTGATATTATACGGATAAGGCAAACTAATTACCTGTATGATCCAACTGTAAATATTGTTCACTACTCTCCCTCGCAAGCTGGATGGTGGACATGACAGTCCAAGCTTGAATACCAACTTGGTAAATTATGTGCTTCATTCTTTTAAGTGAAAAAATGGATTTGTATTGAGTTGAAAATTAGTTTAGATGTAATTTGGATGCCAACCTCACCAAACATACTAACCATAATAATTCAGATATGGTGTCCGCCAATGCCTTATGTTCCGCTTCAATGGATGAACATGCAATAGATTTCTTTTTACATAAACACCAAAATGGGTGTTCTGCCAAGATAGATTAGGTATCTTGTTGACGCATAGTGGTACGACCCTGCCTAGGGCATTACTACCGGCCAACACTCCTTCCTTTGGCGCGCCCATGCCACCTCTCGGTGTGCCCAATGCCATCGATAACCATGAGTACCACACCTTCGTGGGTCTTCCCTCTTGGAAATCGGCTAAATTCTTGGAAAATTCCTTTTCGTACCCTTAAATTTATGTCTTTTCTTTAAGGTGTCCCGACAAAAAATTATTCCTCTTAGTACCTCTTAGATTTGTAATAAGTATGTTCCATAGTCTATCTCATTAAAAAACGAACTGTCCTTTCTTTTCACTCTTCCCTTCTCCCTCCTCTCTCTTTCTACACTTGCGGGGTTGTAGAAGCCTTTGATTCTTCCCTTTAATTTGCAAAATTTTCCAATCATTTCTTGCCTAGATGGATGCTTGGTGGAAATATGCTGCAATAAGAGAAAACCCGACGATCATGCCGATTCCCCACGTCTAGCAAGTCACCGTCTTTTTTGACAACCACCTCCTTTGCCTCCGCCGCTGCCAAGGAACGGGTCTCCGATGTCAAGGTGCGGAGCTTCGATGACCCGGTTGGCGTAGCTCCTTTGAGATCTCCCGGGTCTTGCGTATCGTACTTCTTTTGGGTTTCAGGGTTCGATTCAGATGGTACCGGCTCGACTTCGACAGTGGTAGAGAGTGCCATCCTCTCCCCCGACCATCGTGAGACAGGATTTCACGAATCGGATAGAATCCACTCCAGAAGCTCTGTTTGAGCTCGAAGAATGGTGCTCCAAGTCCAGGGATCGACCACGAAGGTAGAAGGGTAGATCCGAAGAATTTTGGTAGCGATTGAGAGCAAAAAAATATTTGAGAGATTTGGAAGAATTTCAACATTTGATTAGATGAATGGTTGAAGGCCTTCAAATGAGTACATAAAGGAAGCTACGGGTTTGAACAAGCTCAAACCAGCTATAGCAACTAAACCAGAAAATATAGAAGTAAGTATTGAACCGGTTACTAAACTAGGTTACATATAAAACCCTATCACAATACTCCCCGCTCGAGATGATCCTTGTCCTCAAGGATCAAGAACACGTTCACTTTGATGAGCATTTAAAGATGAACTTGTAGCCTTAAAAGCATAGAAGAGATGGACAACAAACAAGCTGCACAAATCTAGTTGAACCTTGAGCATTCTCCACCGGGGTCGAAGAAAACGCTATATGAATCACAATATTTAGGCTCAATCCAATTTGTGTTAGCTCTTCATTACCTCTTCCAACATACATCTTGGAGACCTTCAACAGGAGTAAATGCACCCGTAGCTATCATATAGAATATGTGCACTAGCCTCATGAAGGCCAAAGAACATCTCATAGTTCAGCTCCTCAACTTCAACTCCTTTAAGCAAGCATGTAGAATAACTGCTAGATGACCTTTCACACTGAGCTTTGCCAATGAACTTTGAGAATCCTCCATCGGGATCAAAAGCATATTTTAGAGCGATGCATTTTCTTGAATCAAATATTTCTGCAGCAACTTCTCCTAGCAACTCACTGATTTCATATATTTGAGAATTCTCCTTAAGCCATTGAGAGGTTCCAAGAGCAATTGCTACTAAAGAAGCCACCTGATACTTAGTGTGCAGTAGACCCAATCAGTTTGCAGCTTTAGATAGCATGAAGACTGAGGTTACCTTCAAAGACATTATTGAGGATAGCCATTTTCTCACACAAAACAGCCCATTTTGCAATGAATGTTGCACTTTCTAAGCCACTAACTAAGCTTGACGTTATAAGAACAATCACAACCCATGGATAAAGAACTCTGCTAAGGCCTTGTTTCACTTTCACCATAAAATCCCTTTCTACCCAACCACTTTTAATACTCTTGAACTCCGTGCAACTCTCTCTGCTTTTTACGTTTTTCAAGACATTAAAAATCACTTTTCAATCAAAAACCCATTTCCACCCACAAGTGAAACAATCCCTAAATCTCTCAAGGGTAGTTCTTTAGATTTTATTCCATGCAAACTCATACATTCCCCATAAATTTTCAAAAGGGAATGAGATTTCAAGTCCCATCTAAAATCCAACAATAGGAATATATCCTCTTAAATTGCTCAGCATACACTTAAACATAGAAGATAACATACCTTCAAACTTTCTCCTTGGAGGGAGGAATTTCTAAACTTCACAAGCATGAGGATGAAAGTGTAGCGAGGGAGCTAAATTACCATGTGTGTCATCCCAAATGCAACATGTCCTTTAGGATCAAATGACATTATTTCAAAGTGAGCCCTTATAGGAATCTCAAGATCCTTCAAAACATCTTGCCCTTCAGTTGAACCCACAAGTAAAATCGTGTTGTCAAGAATACCTAATTTGCCTATATTTAAGACCTTCAAATGTAGTCCCTTAGAGTGAATTGTAGAAGCAATAACATTCACATCAAATGCATTTATAATTAGACTTCCTTCCCTGACTAGAAACACTCCAGGATCAAAGGGCCTCATTGTGAAGCAAGCTTCCACGGGATTCTGCCAACAATTAAGACTTAGAGGCTTCAAATCACCAAACATGAAACCTTGTATTCCGGGGTCGAAAATCACAATAACACCATTGTTATTCACATCAATCAATGCCTTGGGAAGCACATAAGTTTCAGCAGAGTGAATATCATTTTTAGGTTCGCATCTTTAGGGGAAGGAGCAACCTCAATTAACACACCATAAGCACCAAGAGAGATGGAATGACAAAAGAGATCAATCACAAGTATATACTCTGTTGGATTCAAAATCTCAAGCATGTCCTACTTGGATCAAACTTCATTGCTAATGTCGAAATCAACTCTTCAATCTTGGATTGCCCACTGCCTAGAATAATGTCTTTCACCTATTGATCTGAAAGATGCGAGAAACATCCAACATGATTGATTAAGGAAGCTAAAGACTCAAAGAACATATTAAGGTTCCCATCCCTGTCAACCAACTCGATTTCTTTCAAAAAGTGAGCAAACTCAAACAATTCATCTTTAGCGAACCCCAAGTTGCCAATCCTCCTTAAGTACAAAAATTCACCATTCAGTGATACAAAATCCACAACTAATTGATATAGTGTTTCTGAACTTAGCAGGAGTGTTTCAACAATTGATGTAGGATACAATGATCCTCCTTCAGGATCATAACATAATAAGCCTATATACCGATTGAATCACGAGCTTGCTTCTTACGCCCCTTTCCAACTCTAACATAGAAGTGTTGGTCAATCATGGTGGATTTCGTCGAGGCCTCAAAAGGCTCTGATACCAATGAGACGGGATTTCATGAACCAGATAGAATCCACTCCTGAAGCTCTATTTGAGCTCGACGAATGGTGCTCCAAGTCCAGGGATCGACCGCGAAGGTAGAAGGGTAGATCCAAAGAGTTTTGGTAGCGATTGAGAGCAAAGAGATATTTGAGAGATTTGGAAGAATTTATGTATTTGATTGGATGAATGGCTCAAGGCCTTCAACTGAGTACATAACGAAAGCTCAAACTAGCTATAACAACTGAATTGAAAAATATAGAAATGATTATTGAACCGGTTACTAAACTGAGTTACATATTGATGAAACCCGAAATAAACGGTTCGCTAAAAGACAAGAAACGGGGTTATTATATTCGATTGTGCGAACACTTGCTTCTTTATTTATGATTTTCTTTACAACGAGATTGTAATATCACGAGGTTACAAACCAACGAGGTTACAAACGCTGGGAAGTTTACACCCTAGATCTCCTACGATTATCCGAGATCTCGACCTAACAATGTTCGAGATCTCCTAATTGCCAGACAATTCTAAGTATTGCTTGTTTGGCCTCTTGAGCGAGGTTGGTCTAGCGGGATGGTGTTGACGACTTGCGAGATCGGGCAGCGAAGTCTTTGTTGTGAATGAGAATGAGGTGTAGGCAGCTTGTAAGATGGTGTAGCGAGATCTTCGGTGTGAGCAGAAACTTTGTGAGACTTGAAGTCTTTTTGTGGACTTCACTTGTCTATAGCGAGGCCTTTTGACGATGTTTCGATCACGTCGATCTTCAACGAGCAAGATAGTTCTTGAGTTCAAGATGTTTTTCGACCACTTTTCCATACGAGATTCTCATCTATTTATAGAGGATTGGGGGGTCGAGTTCTGATCATCGTCCGATGTGGGACGCCCGAGATCAAGGGCTCTGATTGGTCTAACGGCGAGGCAGCTTGTGATTGGCTCGGGAGAGTGGCGCTAGCTGAGTGGTTCTGGTGGGCGGGCGTGTCGGTAGAGTCGGTTACGAGGTGTAGACCTCGTTCCAAGGTATCGGAGGACCTCGCGGGGGGAAGAACTTTGTTAAAATAATAGGTGGGCATGGAGGTGGGCCCTAGGATCATCCTCGGGAGGCCCGCCGGGTCTGCATGTTCCTCGTACCCCGGGCCCACATCTCATTTTACTATTTTGAGCATCATCACAACCCCATGGCCTGGGGATCTCGCTCCGAGGGCCACAGGGAATAAGCTCTCTAAGGTTACGGGGTACGAGGTTTTGAGAAGCGGGCAGACATTTTGCGAGGTCTCAAGGGTTCCGAGGCTCGTGGTGGGCATCTTGCGAAGCCCTCTTTTCGCGAGGCTTTATACTTGGCTTTTTTCCTGTTTTGCAGGGGTGAAGCTTTTCTGGGCTTGCTCTTCGTGTCTTGCTTAATGGGCCGTTCAGGTGGGACTGGCCCAATAAGCCTTTCTTGGCTGGGGAGGCCCAAGCCTGCTCTTTATAAGAGCGCACTTCACACGCTTCCCTTCCATCTTCTTTCTCAAAATTTTCGCTCTCTCTCTTTGCCTTTTCGGTTTCTCGCTAGAGGTTCTCCAGACAGTTTCCGACGAGCCTTCGCCTTCTGCCAGTTGTGCCACCCCCCTTTCTTCGCCGAGTTTTAACAAGTAAGTTCTCGACCTTCTTCTTCCTGTTTTCCGGTTTTTTTGGCTTTTGATCTTCCCTTTCTGTTCTGCGCCCCTGGAGGGGCGATGGCGTACCGCCTGGCGTTTCATTCCGGCGTTACGGCAGCGAAACGGCGATGGTGGTGTTAGCGTGAATGTCTGCGCGCTTTCTCCGCCATCTTTCGTCGCTCTTTTCCCCTTTTTTTCGGCTTTGTGCCCTAGCGGGCAAAGGTCGTTTCTTGGTGTTTCGCGCCGAAGTCACGGCAGCGAAACGGCGGTGGTGACGGTGGGGTGAGGGTGGCGACCACCATGCACTCGAACCCCCCGCCCTCCAACCGACGGCCGGGCCTTTGTGCTTTCTTTCGGAGGTTTTGAATTTTGAGACCCTTGGAAACCCAAACGTCTCGACGGCTGATTGATGGGACGTTAGGGTCTCCGCCGCTGCTTTCCACTGCTGGCCTCCATTTCTCCTTCTCTTTCCTCCTTTTGGCGCTTCGACTTCTCTATCGCCGTCCTATCTTGTCAGAGTAGCCCCTAGGGCGCCACGTGGTTTCTCGTCTTTTACGACCTCGAACTCTCTTTCTTCCAGACGCTGTCATGACCTCGTCTTGTTCTTCCTTTTGTTGTCGTAACCTCGCGTTCTCTTCCCTTCGAGGTCATGACCTCGCATTGTTTTTCCTTGGTTATAGTGCCCGGCGTCTCAACGCTTCTTTCTTTTCCAGGTGCTAGCCTTCCGCGGCCTGGACATCGTTCTTTTCATGCCTAGGAGAGCCTCTGCGAGCCCTCCGCCCGGCTTCGCTTTCAGAGTTCAAGAGGGTTTTTACGAGGAGGTTTCGGAGTCCGCGGGAAGCGTAGAACTCAACGACTCTCAGAACACGAGGTCCCCTTCGCTGGTTTTCAGCGAGCCTTCCTCAAGCGACTCCGAGGTTTCTATCAATTCGCGCTTCTCCCATCTTCGAACGTCGTCGGGCGTTGAAATGGCTTCGTCTTCCACCCCAGACGAGGTTGTTACTGAGGTTGAGGTGTGGCCGGATGCGGGAACGACCTCGGCACCGCCTCCCTACGTGCCTCCGAGCTTCCCTGTGGCGTATATTACTGACGCCGTATCTCGCGTTCCGTCTGTCCTCGAAGAGCGGATTCTCATGACCCCGGGTACCCCTGAGGACTATCTGTCCGAGGGAATGGCCACCGAACTCAAGCGTGAGGATCTCGTGAAGATTGCCAAAGACTTCGCTTGACCCGAGGGAATTGAGCTGGCACTTCCCGAAGAGGGGACCGGCCCTTGGCGTCCTACGAGAGGTGTGTGGTCGTGCACCTCTTCAGCCTTCAAGCGAGCTTCAGTTTACCCCTGGCCCAGTACATTGTTGATTATCTGTGGGCCATGAAGATCTGTCACGCGCAGTTGTTTCTGAATGCTTGGCGGTTGTTGTGTGCCTACACGATTCGCAGTCGCGAACTCGGGCACGGGCCGAGACTCGATTTCCTGTCGGCTTTATTCCTAGCGAGGAGAGACACTCGGTCCCCAAGCCTCATCAATCTTAGCACGCCGAACATCAAGATCACCACGGCCCCTTCGAACGTCGGGTCGTGGAAGCCGAATTGGTTCTTCGTCCGCGATCCCACCGGGAGATATCTCAACTTCCCCGTGGTGCCGGGCAGGTTTGTTCGGTGTGTAACCCCGCTGACAGTTGACGAGCTTAAGGCACTCAAGGCCCGATACGCCACAGCGAGTCAGGCACCGCACCAGGTGTATCTTTCTCAGGACCAGCTTGAGCGGGCTGGCCTGAGTCTTAGCCTCCCCCCTAGCGAGGGCAAAGAGGGTATTCGATCTCTTTCCTGATTTTTTCTTCCTTTTGTTGCCGGGAAGCGAGGTTATGAACCTCGCTAATTCGTTTTTTTTTGTCTAACTCTTATGCCTTTTTTGTTTTGACAGTGGACCTACTTGGCGCTCTTACCGCGAAGTCACAGGGCAAAAGGCATGTGACTTCTTCTTCCAACTCTCCGAGACCCCAAGGCCAACATGGAGTCGTCATAAAGGAGCCGACCTCGCAAGCGAGGTTCCTTGCCTCGCAGCCGAAGGCCCCAGTCCCGACGTTGAGGGCGCCTGAGGCGAAGAAGATCGAGGGGGCGCCGACGAAGGGGGACGCTGCCAGAACGTCGTCCCAACATTCCCGAGGACCTGGTGACAAAGCCGGGTCCAAGAGAAAGGGCACGGGGTCTCCTCGTGGAGAGAAGAGGAAGAAGCAAAAGGGGGATGGCCAAGGGGGAACCCCAGGGGGCGAGATGGTCGAGCGCCCTGGCTCGAAGAGCCGAGTTGTCTCGGCCACCGGACCTCCTGCTGATAAGTTCCACTGCCCTGGTCCTTCCCGGGGCGTGTCCCAAGACTGGGACAGGTCAGCTTGGACCGATGAGGTCGCATGGGCCAACAACCTCTCGGAGGCAGCCCTTAACAACGAGATCCTCCGCTACTCAGCGGTGGTATGTCTTGCTCTTTCGGGGTTGCTTTTTCTTGACTGGCTTTATTATTTTTGTTCTTGTTTTAACGTGCTCTCCTATTGCTTCATAATACCTTCTTCGCGAACTACAACTGTGGTCGCGTCGGCCTCCTCCATAGGAAGATGGATAGAATGGAGGCGAGGCTCCAAGAGCGGGACGCCGAGATTGAGAAGAGGGGAAAAAACCTCGCAGAGGCCGAGAAACGCGTTCGCGCCGCGGAGATCGTGGCAGCGGACGAGGCCAAGGACGCCGCGAGGATCAGGGAGGAGCTGAGGAAGGCGAAGGAGGAGGCTAAGGGTTTGAAGGAAGAGAACGGGGACTTCAAGGGTGAAGTCGCAAAGCTCAAGGGAATGCTATCCGCGGAGCACCAATTTTTCAGGGAAAAGGAGGCGGAGCTTCAGAAAGCTGAGGAGGAGATTACCAGGCTCCAACGGCGTGTTGTTGAGCTTAGCGAGGAGGTGGAAGCCGAGGGGCCCAGGCATGTGAAGTCGGAGGCTTTTCAGGCTGAGATGGTGGAAAGTGTGAGGAAGATGTTCCACCAGTCCGTCCGGATGGGGGTCAAGCAGGCGGTCGCGAAGTACGGGCATATCGACCCCCGCATCAAGTTCTTCATCCCCAACTACGAGGAGACTATGGGGGAACTTGACGGGGAAGAGCCTGAGGGAGAGTGCGAATTCTTTCTCAACGAGGACGGAACTGTGGCCAGCGAGGCGCCTACCCTGGCAGACTCCGCTCAGGGAGACCCGGAAGTCGCCGCTACAGATCCTCAGCCTGCGGCAGATGTGCCAAAGTCCCAGCCGTCCACGACACCTCCTCCTGCCCCGGAATCTCTCGAAGGCCCCGTCTCTGAAGCCCCGAAGATTTGAAGGACGCTGGCTTTTTATTTTTGTTGTTTTGTTGGTGGCCCTGCGGGGCTTGTAATTAAACATTTGGGCATACGTGCCCCACCTTTTTATATCATTTTCCTTATCTCATGATTGCTTATTTGTTCTAGCTTACTTGTATATACTCGCACATATTTTACCCAACCCCATGGTCCGAGTGTCACAACTACTCTGGTACTCGGGCCACATCGGGTGTTTCTAATTCCGCATCGAGACTATGAGCTTTGCCCAGATGTTCACAGGAATTCTTCGAGGTCCCGAGCCTCGCTCGGACTTAGCACAATGATTATGCCGAGGTCATGAGCCCCGCTCGGACCTCGCATATTTTGTTCGAGTTTCTCCAACCCCAAGCGGGAAGCGAGGGGTGGACTTAACGAGATTCTCCAACCCCAAGCGGGAAGCGAGGTTTGGACTTAACGAGATTCTCCAACTCCAAGCGGGAAGCGAGGGGTGGACTTAACGAGATTCTCCAACCCCAAGCGGGCAGCGAGGGTTGGACTTAACGAGATTCTCCAACACCAAGCGGGAAGCGAGGTTTGGAATTAACGAGATTCTCCAACACCAAGCGGGAAGCGAGGTTTGGAATTAACGAGATTCTCCAACCCCAAGCGGGAAGCGGGGGGTGGACTTAACGAGATTCTCCAACCCCAAGCAGGAAAGAAGGTTTGGACTTAACGAGATTCTCCAACCCCAAGAGGGAAGCGGGGGGTGGACTTAACGAGATTCTCCAACCCCAAGCAGGAAGCGAGGTTTGGACTTAACGAGATTCTCCAACACCAAGCGGGAAGCGAGGTTTGGAATTAACGAGATTCTCCAACCCCAAGCGGGAAGCGAGGTTTGGACTTAACGAGATTCTCCAACCCCAAGCGGGAAACGAGGGGTGGACTTAACGAGATTCTCAAACCCCAAGCGGGAAGCGAGGGGTGGACTTAACGAGATTCTCCAACACCAAGAGGGAAGCGAGGTTTGGACTTAACGAGATTCTCCAACCCCAAGCGGGAAGCGAGGTTTGGACTTAACGAGATTCTCCAACCCCAAGCGGGAAGCGAGGGGTGGACTTAACGAGATTCTCCAACCCCAAGCGGGAAGCGAGGTTTGGACTTAACGAGATTCTCCAACACCAAGCAGGAAGCGAGGTTTGGACTTAACGAGATTCTCCAACACCAAGAGGGAAGCGAGGTTTGGACTTAACGAGATTCTCCAACCCCAAGCGGGAAGCGAGGGGTGGACTTAACGAGATTCTCCAACACCAAGCGGGAAATGAGGTTTGGACTTAACGAGATTCTCCAACCCCAAGCGGGAAGCGAGGGGTGGACTTAACAAGATTCTCCAACCCCCAAGCGGGAAGCGAGGGGTGGACTTAACGAGATTCTCCAACCCCCAAGCGGGAAGCGAGGGGTGGACTTAACGAGATTCTCCAACCCCAAGCGGGAAGCGAGGGGTGGACTTAACGAGATTCTCCAACCCCAAGCGGGAAGCGAGGGGTGGACTTAACGAGATTCTCCAACCCCACGCGGGAAGCGAGGTTTGGACTTAACGAGATTCTCCAACCCCAAGCGGGAAGCGAGGGGTGGACTTAACGAGATTCTCCAACCCCCAAGCGGGAAGCGAGGGGTGGACTTAACGAGATTCTCCAACCCCAAGCGGGAAGCGAGGGGTGGACTTAACGAGATTCTCCAACCCCAAGCGGGAAGCGAGGGGTGGACTTAACGACATTCTCCAACCCCACGTTTTTATTTTTGAGAGAGATTTTGAAAATTCCACAACCCTTACAAAAAGAGGTAACGGAGTTGAGAGAGTTTACAGAAAATATTTCTTTAATCGGTCGACGTTCCATGTCTTGCTGAGGGTACGCCCCTCATTGTCTTTGAGCTTAAAAGCTCCGGGAGCGACCTCTTCACCGAGGATGTATGGCCCCTCCCAGTTGGGGTCTAGCTTGCCACCTTCGGTTCTCCTCAGGACGAGATTGCCCATGGCCAGGAACCGAGGTCTCACCCTCTTGTCGTGGTAGACGGCCACGCGGCGCTTGTATTCCCTGGAGCGAAGGTCGGCCACTTCGCGTAGCTCGTCACGGAAGAGCAACTCGACCCTGAGACTGGCCTCATTCTCTTTTTCATTGAAATCAAACACCCTTGCTGACGGGACTAGGGTTTCTACCGGGACTAGGGCCTCCGCCCCATAGGTTAGGGCGAAAGGCGTCTCTCCGGTCCCGCGGCGCGCGATGGTGCGGTACGTCCATAGGACGAGTGGGAGAAGCTCTGCCCAACGACCTTGTGCCATGCCCAGCCGTTTCTTCAGATCGGACAGGATGCGGGCATTGACGTTCTCTACTTGGTCGTTGGACTGAGGATGGGCCACGGAGGAGAACTTGACGGTTATGCCCAGGTCTGAGAAAAATGTCCGGGTCTCCTCGCAATCAAACTGGGGGCTATGGTCGGTCATGATGGTCATGGGAACGCCGAAACGGCAAACGAGGTTCTTCCACAGAAAGTCGCGGACCTTAGCCCCCGTGATCTTCGCCATTGCTTGTGCCTCAACCCACTTTGTGAAGTAATCGACAATGACCAGGATATACCGCACCTGGCCGGCAGCCTTGGGAAAGGGGCCGAGAATGTCCATCCCCCACATCGCGAAGGGACATGGCGCGTGGATGGAGAGTCGCTGCGAGGTGGGGGCGTGCATGAGGTTACTGTGCTTCTGACATCCGTCACATCACTGGACATAAGCCCTTGCGTCTTGCCGGAGGGTGGGCCAGAAGTACCCCAAATGGGCGATTTTATGCGAAAGGGTTCGCCATCCTGGGTGGCCGCCATAGACCCCTTCATGGGCCTCATAAAGGATGTGCTCCGTGGATTCGGTCGGGACGCACAATAGATTGGGCTCGGCATAGCCTCGGCGATAAAGGCAGCCACCTATGACGCAATACCGCGCCGCCTGCATTTTCAGCTTCCTGGCCTGTGCGGGGTCCTCTGGGAGGACTCCGCTCTCCACATAACGTGTTATCGGGATCCTCCAATCCCCCGAGGCGACAGATAGAACCTCGCTGTTCACACTCCGCGAGAGTTTTCGTTCTACCATTACGTGGTTCCCCACTTCAAGGGGGAAGGCGGATCCTAACCTCGCCAGCGCATCTGCTTTGGTGTTCGAGGTTCGCGGGATGGACTCCACCGCGAAGGTTTCCAGGCACGATACCAAGGCTTTGACCTTTTCTCGGTACGCGGGCAGGAACCCCGTTTTGGTGTTGTACTGACCGTTGAGTTGGTGCGCCACCAGCTCGGAGTCGGTGTAGACCCTGATTTTCCGGGCACCATTGAGGAGCGCCATCTCGATTCCAGCGATCATGGCTTCATATTCGGCCTCGTTATTGGTGACGTCGAAGGTGAAGTTAAGTGAGTACTCCGTCTCGATCGAGGGCCCAACGAGGAATACGCCAGCCCCACCACCGACGTCACATCGCGATCCGTCAACGAACACCTTCCACTCTTCCGAGCTTGTTTCTGTCTGAGGGAAGGTGACCTCCATCATGAAGTCAGCGAGGGCCTGCCCCTTCATGGCGGTTCTTGGGAGGTAGTTGATGTCGAACTCGGAGAGCTCGACTGCCCACTTTGTCATTCGCCCGGAGAGGGCGGGCTGGTGGAGGATTTGTCGAAGTGGGAGGTCAGACAGGACCTGAATGGGGTGCGCATGGAAGTAAGGGCGCAGACGCCTTGCGGCGGTCACAACTGCCAGCGCCATCTTCTCTGCTGGGGAATATCGCTGCTCTGCGGGCTGAAGCACACGACTCACGAAATAAACTGGGTGCGTGGCCTTTCTGGTGAGCACCGCGCTGACCGTCTCGGGGCTGACGGCCACATAAAGTTGCAAGTCTTCACCCGCCAACGGGGGCGACAGTGTGGGGAGCTCTGTCAAGAAGGCCTTTAGCTCAGAGAAAGCGAGCTTAAGATTCTCATCCCACACGAACTTGTCATTCTGCTTGAGAGCCGCGAAAAAGGGCAGGGACCTTTCCGCCAAGAGGGAGCAGAACCTCCCAAGGTAGTTGATGGCACCGTTGAGCCGTTGCACCTCGGTGCGAGACCGTGGTGACCTCATAGAGAGGATCGACTCGACCTTGGCAGGGTTTGCATTGATGCCCCGTTCGCTAATCATAAAGCCTAAGAATTTTCCCGATGACACGCCGAAGACGCACTTCTCGGGGTTCAGGCTGAGACGGTTGTGCTTGAGAGTTGCGAAGACCTCAGCGAGGTCAACCAGATGCTCCTCAGGGGTCTTGCTCCGGACAACAATGTCGTCGACATAAGCCGACACATTCCGTCCGAGATGGTTCTTGAAAACGCGGTCGACGAGGCGTTGAAAGGTGGCCCCCGCGTTCTTCAGCCCAAACGGCATGACTTTGTAGCAATAAGTGCCTCGCTGGGTGATGAAGGAGGTTTCCTCTTCTTCTCGCGGGTTCATCAGAACCTGATTGTACCCCGAGTACACGTCGAGGAAGCTTAAAACCCCGTGACCTGCGGTTGAGTCAACGAGCTCGTCGATCAAGGGCAAGGGGTACCTGTCTTTGGGACAGGCTTTGTTGAGGTCCTTGAAATCGACGCACATTCTCCACTTCCCGCTGGCTTTTTTGACAAGCACGACGTTGGACAACCACCGGGGGTATTGAACCTCGCGTATAAATCCTGCAGCCAGCAATTTAGCCACCTCGTCATTTGCGGCGCTCGCCCTTTCTTCATTCATTTTTCTTCGTCGCTGCACCACGGGGCGAGTGGTGACATCGACGTTCAAAGAGTGCTGGGCCACGGTTCGCGGGACACCTCGGAGGTCCTTTGCAGTCCAAGCAAACACGTCGCGGGACCCAGCGAGCAAGGTTTCTAGCGACGTCGCCGACGCCCCCGAGAGGCATTCCCCGAGATAGATCTTCTCAGACTCTCTCTCGAAAGGGAATATCACCCTTCTTTCTAGCTCTGGAGTGGGGACCGTGAAATCTCGGACTTCGAGGTCGGCCTCGCCGGGAGATTCCACCATGAACACTGGACACTTTTGTTTTGCAGAGGTCGCGTAGCAAACGCGACCCTCCTCCTGATTGCCTTTAACCTCTCCAACCCCGCCATCGACGGGGAACTTTATCTTCAGGTGATAGATAGAAACTACCGCCTGGAACTTCATCAAGGAGACTCTTCCAATGATTGCATTCCACAGCGAAGGCAGGCGCACCACCGTGAACTCCACCATCTCGGTCCTCCTGGTGGAGCCGGTGCCTAGCGTCATCCAGAGGTCGATGAGACCTGCCACGTCGACTTCGTCTCCCGAGAAGGACTTGAGTTTCCCAGCGTAGGGCTTCAAGGATGTCTCGGAGATGCCCAATTGCTCGAACGCGCCATAGTACATGATGTCCACGGAGGATCCCGTGTCCACCAGCACTCGCTTAACCATCTTCGAGCCCATTTGAGCGTGGACCACCAAGGGGTCGGAGTGCGGCATGTGAAGCCCCTCGGCATCTTCGGACGAGAAGGACAAACCCACGTGGGCCCGCGAGGTTTGTGCGACGCTAAATACCGAGGGCTCATGATGGCTTTCCCTCGCGTATCTCTTCCGCTCTGCCTGGCTTGACCCAGCCGGTGATGGTCCGCCCGAGATGGTATGGATGTACCCGTCGGGCGCCGTCGCTTGTCCAGACCGGGCCTGCTTCGCGGGTGCCTGCTGCTCGACGTTGTTGTTGTTCTTAGCCTGAGCCCGGCTCGGGCCTTGCGGCTCGAGGTTGGCTCTTGACGCGGGGTTGACGCGGCCTTTTTCATTTGGGTCGTGCGCGGGACCTCCCTTGCCTCGGTAACCCCGCGGTCTCCCGCCAAAGCAGTTCCAACCTCCGCCACCGCCTCCGCGGTTGTTGTTCCGGTTATTGTTGTTGTTGTTGTTGTTCCGGTTATTGTTGTTGTTTCTGTTGTTGTTGTTGTTGTTGTTGTTGTTGTTGTTGGGGTTATGTGCCTGCGTCACATACGCATCGCGCGCAGCCGGCGCGGCCACCTTTGCCTTCCCCTTGGCCTCGACGACGATCTCTTTGTCAGTTCGTGGTCGCGAGCTCTGGTTGGCGGCATCCTCGGCGTATACTTGGGCCGTGATCCAGACGCACAGGCTTTCGTACGTCTCTGGATTCTTCAAGAAAATGCGGTTCTTGAAATCCCCGATGCGCAGGTTGCCCATGAGGGTGTCGCGCACCGACGACTCGTCGACGTGCACGATCTCCGCCACAGCGGTCGTGAACCTTGTGAAGAAGGCGCCCAAAGACTCTCTCTCCCCCTGCTCGATTCCGCGGAGATCCCGCATGTTCTTCTTGCGCTTCCTGGAGCCGCTGAAGTGAGTGACAAAGGAGTCACACAGCTGGGCGAACGAGGTCACGGAGCCGACCTTCTTGCTTGAGAACCATGTTAATGCGGCCTTTTCCAGGGTGGTTAGGAAAACCCGGCAGAATATCGCGTCATTATAGGCATTGACGTTCATCTGGACCGCGAAGTGTTTTACGTGCTCCTCGGGGTCCGCCGAGCCGTCATAAAGCCCCATTTGTGGCCTTAAGAAGCCCTTGGGCATGGGCGCATTCCGGATAGCGTCCATGAACGGAGAGGTGATCTTGGCCTCCTCTTGATTTTGGGGCGGTGGCCTTGATTTGTGCGATCGAGACCTCGGGTAGTGCATCGCGCTCCCCGCTGTTTCGGACAAATCCGGCTCTTGCAGCCTCGATCGTCGCGATCGGGACCGCGAGATCTGCATGGGATCTCGGGGAGGCCTCTCTGTTGACGAGCCGTTGGTGGAGGACTCGGGCTCCGTCGCTCGCCTAGGGACGTACGCGGGTACGTACTCGGAGTGAGGCTCACCCTGGGGGGGAACGGGGACGTACGAAGGGGCGAAGCCCTGCTGGTATTGCCCATATGCCGGGTAGGGATATGGGTTCGGGGGTGCGCTGCCCTGCTCGAAGCCTTGTAATGGGAATGGGTTTGGCGGGGCGGCGTACGTCCATCCCGGAGGGACCACGAACGGGCAGCCCGGAGGCCCCGCGGCTGTCCATTGCGTAGTCTCTAGCATGTTGTCGGGGTGTTGAGGGAAGAAATTGTTTGGGCAAGCCATTTTGAGGGAATCGAAGCTAAGGTTTGCACAAATCGAGGAACTACTTAGGATAAAGAAGTTCCCACAGACGGCGCCAGGGATGAAACCCGAAATAAACGGTTCGCTAAAAGACAAGAAACGGGGCTATTATATTCGATTGTGCGAACACTTGCTTCTTTATTTATGATTTTCTTTACAACGAGATTGTAATATCACGAGGTTACAAACCAACGAGGTTACAAACGCTGGGAAGTTTACACCCTAGATCTCCTACGATTATCCGAGATCTCGACCTAACAATGTTCGAGATCTCCTAATTGCCAGACAATTCTAAGTATTGCTTGTTTGGCCCCTTGAGCGAGGTTGGAATAGCGGGATGGTGTTGACGACTTGCGAGATCGGGCAGCGAAGTCTTTGTTGTGAATGAGAATGAGGTGTAGGCAGCTTGTAAGATGGTGTAGCGAGATCTTCGGTGTGAGCAGAAACTTTGTGAGACTTGAAGTCTTTTTGTGGACTTCACTTGTCTATAGCGAGGCCTTTTGACGATGTTTCGATCACGTCGATCTTCAACGAGCAAGATAGTTCTTGAGTTCAAGATGTTTTTCGACCACTTTTCCATACGAGATTCTCCTCTATTTATAGAGGATTGGGGGGTCGAGTTCTGATCATCGTCCGATGTGGGACGCCCGAGATCAAGGGCTCTGATTGGTCTAGCGGCGAGGCAGCTTGTGATTGGCTCGGGAGAGTGGCGCTAGCTGAGTGGTTCTGGTGGGCGGGCGTGTCGGTAGAGTCGATTACGAGGTGTAGACCTCGTTCCAAGGTATCGGAGGACCTCGCGGGGGGAAGAACTTTGTTAAAATAATAGGTGGGCATGGAGGTGGGCCCTAGGATCATCCTCGGGAGGCCCGCCGGGTCTGCATGTTCCTCGTACCCCGGGCCCACATCTCATTTTACTATTTTGAGCATCATCACATATAAAACCTTGTCACACTTCGGCTTCGCCCAACTTTAGTACACGTTTCATCTTAACGGTGGTGGCATTACTTTGGATCCTCCAATTTCGACGATTCCGCATTAGGTTTTTAATTTAGGGCTAACTTTAGTACCTCTTTAAGCTAAATCACCGTATGTTTACCTTGAGGTGCAAGTGTAGAGTAATATTAAATGAATTGTTGATAACTTGATTGATAATGGAATCTTGACACCACCAACTCCCCATAAATGATGCCTTGAAGAAGAAACATAGCTTCTTCTATTTAAGACAATGTTATTTCATCTTTTAGGGTAGTAAAAAATCAGAAGAAACCCATGATTTTAGTTTGTTAGTTGTGGGTAAGTTGCCTGCAAAAGACCTTTTCTAGTTCCAAGTTTATTGAACTAGGTGGTTTGATTGCTTGGGTGAGTTTATTCCATTGTAATCGTGTATTTTGGAGTGAGTTTATCCTCAATATTCTACTCACTTATCTTCATAAAATTTAGTTTGTTTATTTCAATTTTTATCACAAAATCCTACAAAAAACAAAGGCCTTACGAGAGATCTATACTTGTGTGGCCCTTGGTGACTAGGATAGTGCCATTGATCGACAAGATTCTAGTCCAAGAAACTCCTATCTATGTCACCAAGGTCCGCCCAAGTATAGATCTCTCGAAGGGCCTTTTTGATTTTGAGGTTTAAGGGTTAGATTTGTGGATTAAGGTTGTTGAAACCTAAATCCTAGATCCGAAAATTTGTTATCTTGATTCAAATTGAGCATTTAAAATAACAAATTATGGGACACAATCCTAAAATTCATCTTTTTCCATCATAATTTGCCCTTTTCTCGAGTTTTATTCGCAAGCTGGGATTTGAGGTTTTTTTCAATTTTTTTGTTTCATGCAAATGATCAGGCTCACCCCTTCCTCGTCACCTTGCTAGTTGCTACTTCCCCGTATACATCATCTCGTTGTCAGATATTATCCTTATTTATTGTAACACCCCGTCTTCCGACGAGGAGTTACTAGGGAATAGACCTTACCAAGTACTATTATTTAGGTTGACAACTACACTGTAGGACCTTACAACTCGGGCACGACGAGAAAACATAATAAAACATCCAACCTTTATTTAGTAAAACTTAGAAAAACGTATCATGCATGAATCCCCGAAAATTATAAATAATCAAATACGTCACAACGCATACTGACTGAACTACTCGAACAAAGTTATAATAAACAAAACACAATACCAACTCCGTCTAACAAATATCAAAATCAACATCCTAACTATTATAAATAACTAATAAAAACCGATCCCACTATGACACGCGCTCTTTACCGCTCCGGCCCGCCATCTTGCCTCGGTTTCTGCACGGTTCCCTGATTCATACCTGGAACTGAAAAATGTTCCCCGAAGGGTCAGCGTCTAATCTACCAAGCTAGAAAGAATATGGAAACTGTAGAACGTTTTGAAATCAGTTATCTAAAGTCAGCATACAAATCCACAATCGCAATCATAACTCTAGAGGCCAATACCTAAATTAGTTATAGTCAGCCACACATAGTCACATACGCATTCACAATCACAACCTCATAACAGCGCAAATCCTCCTTTTTCACAATCCGACTTCCAAGGCGCTCATCACCGCGCCGAGTGCAGAGGCAGGCCCTCTCACTCCACTTCACAATCTCCCTTCTAAACCCCCGGCTAAGCCTCCACTGGAGCACTTGCCAAAAACACACAGATAATAATTTTCGTTTTGAAGGGGCACGGTTTCCCAGTCACACGGGTCAACGTAGCCAACTCTTCCTCCACGCCGGCTACGATGGGCCGTGTCGGAAACGGTACCAACACAGAGAAAATGTTCTGAAAATATCTCTTCGATAAAATACATTTAAAACCCATTTAGCACACAACAATTCAAGAAGTTCAAAATAATTTTAAAAGGTATTCGGGACTAGTTCCCAAAACCCGTCCTACAATAACGATACGCAATCTAACAAGGGAGAAAAGAACCGAGCAAGTCGAAAAACGACTTACCTCAAAACGAAGGATCCTGCGATGAAGACGGAAACCTAAACAAGTGGGCAAAAGTAATTCTCTAAAAAGATATTAACGAAACAGACCGAATTAGGTATGACCCATACTTCATCTAACGCTTCTGATAACTATCACTATTTTCCAAGCCCAACCCACTTTCCCTTAACTATGCACTAATTAATTCTACTAGATCAATCCCCAGACTGTACCCGAATTTGTTAACGGGAACTGCCTATTACAACTACCCCTATATGTAATTATTCTCTTTTTTTTTTTATTTTGAGTGTCTTACAAAACTCATTAATTAATATCCCATCCGTTCACTTTATATACGTTCTAATAATTAACAATAACAAACACTAACCTTGATGTTCTAAACAACGTGAAATAATTAAGCATAATATTGGCTTTAAACAAACTTAACCCCCAGATGAGTTTAACCCATTCTAACAACAAGAATTTACCCAACCAATACCTATTTTTTTTAACAAATACACATAAATATTTATATACATATCTTCCACTAGTACGTATACTAACTTAATTAAAAATACCCATTAAACATACCGATTAGATTACTATGGATAAAATAAATACAGGTTCAACTTAATAGTCCAAACTACTGTACTCAAATTTTCTACTCCAATTCGGTTTCTGTTCGGCTATTAAACGACTCATTAAACTAAAAGCTAGCTACTTTGACACACTATCAAAATTGACGTATTAGACTAACCCAGATACCAAAATATAAAATTGTAGAAGGATTACCTAATTTATACAAGACCACGTACCCACTCCAAACCCAACTAAACGAACACTAATTACAACCGAGGACTTACCGACGGTCTACCCCAACGGCGAGACGACGAACGACGACCACTGACTTCAGTCACCAACGCTCGATCTGGGTTGATTTTATACTACATGATAAACGAGTGGAGAGGGTGGCTAGTTATGTAAAGGGAAAGAAGGAAGATCGATCAGAAAACGGAACTATGCTTACCCACGGCGATCGAGGTTAACGCTATCGACAGAATAATCAATGACGGCGGTCACCGCTTGTAACGATGATATCTTGTTGGCTCGTGGTCGGAGGTACTATCGGTGCTGGTTGTCGGAGAAGGCAATAAGAGAGGTTGAGGTTGGTTTCCGGTTGCGAACTGCCCGCTCTTCAAAAGAAGACGAAGGTGAGAACTTCACGATTTTTTTTTTTTTGTTTGTTAAGAGCGGCTGCGTGGTTGAGAGTATTTATAAGGCTAATCTAGGGTACTCCTCATATTAATCCAGGGTAAACTTACTATTAACCTATTAACTAACGTATGAATAGAGGAAAAGGAAAGTTATGGGCAAAAGGTGTATATAAAAAAAAGGATAAGGGTATAAAACGGATTTTTAATTATTCCATCCTATAAGGTTACTTACGGGTCGAGAAACTCGATCACTTGTAAATAAAGAACCTCCTTTTTATGATAATAAAAAAAAACGAACTCGAATATTACATACTACCCCCCTTAAGAAAGTTTCGTCTCGAAACTTGGGATTGAACGGAACTAGCACAAAAGTGTAATACTTAAAAAGATTACTAGACTGATCGTGAGATTCTACAATTACCCCCCTCTAAGAAAACAATTCATTCCCGAACCGCCGTTCTAAACATCAGATGAACCCAAAGCGCGCATAAAATTAAGGCCATAACTTAGACAGAAATAATCAATCTCGTATTCAGGAAAACGTTCAAGAGAAACAACTATCAAAGCAACACTCAAGTAAACAAACAATCGCATACAAAGTAATGAAATCCCGGTTCAAAAACAACCAAACAAACCTAGTGAACAAATAAATGTCTTCGCATCCTGTAAAAGAAACTAAGGTACTAGGGACTAAAATATAACTAACAATTGTCGACTAAAATGCTCAAGGTAGATCGTTAGGTGGATCGAGGACATCTTGATCTCCACTTCCCTTCATTTCAAACACTCGAGGAGGAACTGCTCCCGTGTTACTAGCTCCTACGCTCCGACCACCACTCTGATCTGGTGTCTGCCGTGCTGGTGGCCGATGATGGACTCCCCGATTTCCTGTCCCCAGTACCGATCCCTGCGAAGGCGCGCCAACCGTACAGAACCTTTGAAGATGTCCGGGCTTCCCACATGTAAAGCAATCCTTCATTGGGCTAGGACACTGGTTCCTCAAGTGCTCAGTGCTTCCACAGTTGTAGCACTGCCTCTGATGCCCGGCAGCCCGACTCTATTGTGATCGTTCTTGGCGTCCCGCTGGCTGGAACTCTAGTCTACTCTGCGGGTACTGTCTAGACTGATCGTCACCCTTAGAAGTCGTTGCAGTTGCCATTTTCCGTCTCTTACCCCCTCCTACCTGAGCATCCACCTGTTCCGGCCTCAGAGTGGCCACAACATACGCCAAAGCAGACTGTTGAACCTCTCCCAACGTCGCGAGTCGGAGACCAGACACATAGGCACGTAAATGCGGCTGCAACCTTTTCAGGAAGGTCGCAATCTTCAACTCTTCAGTAGGGGCAGCATTTGGCACCGCTGCCAACTCTTGCTGAAACTTCAGAATAGTCTCAGATACTGTGATATTTTCGGGTCCAGCATCCCGAAAAGCAGCCTCCCGAGCCGCCCTCACCACCGGAGGACAGTACTGATCTCGAATCCGTCTCTCAAACTCCTCGAAAGTCACCTCATTCCGGTGGTCCCTACACAATTCCCACCAGTCAAAAGCGCTCTCCTGTAGCAGACTCTGTACCAAGGACATCTTCCGCTCCTCCGGTGCCTTAATGGAGTCCAACGCGGATTTCACCCTCCTCAACCACTGCTCTACGTCAGAATCCTGAGCTCCAGCAAAGTTCGGTACTCCAGTCTTCCTAAACTCTGCGAGCCACTTATCAGGCTGAGGCTCACGATATTGTCTCCTCGGTTCGACCACCTGATCAACTATCACTGGTCCTCCAGAAGCTGGCGCTGCTCCCAGCTGGGCAGCCAAAATAGAATCTGGTCCAGGTGCCCTCCTCTCAGCTCCTTGTTGACCTGCAGCTGCGTTCAGATTCGGTGCAACTCCCGCACCCATCAACGTCTGCAATAACAGCTGAATCGCAGCAGTCACCTCTGGGGCCAATCCTGCTGGTGGTACTCCTCCTCCCACCTGGGCCCCGTTTGCTGGGAGACCTCCTCCAGCGACAGAGGCACTGTCCTCTCGATGAACAACATCAGCCACATCCTGACTCTCAGCAACCTCCTCCTGATGGTTATCCTGTTGTACCTCTGGCTCGGCAGCTACAGGGATCTCTCCTCTACCCCTGCCACGACCTCCTACTCGGCCTCTACCGCGGCCTCTTCCGCGACCTCTTCCGTTAGCTGCAACAGCTCTAGCTCTGATTGGTGGGGCCATCTATAATAGAAAGTCCCACGGTCAATACTTAAACATTCTATTTTTCAACCTAATTCTTACTATTCTACGTGAGGTTCTTCGGCTGCTGGGGCGGAGTCGCGACGTGTCACCTACCCCCCTATATGCAACATGTCTACCCCAGTCAAAACATTTGAAAACACCGGCCGGTTTTGGTTTTAAGTTGGACCTCGGGTACTCTTTGTTGGTCAGTTCCATGTGCCCTGTTGTCAACCAGGCTCTGATACCAATTTGTAACACCCCGTCTTTCGACGAGGCGCTACTGGGGAATAGACCTTACCAGGTACTATTATTTAGGTTGACAACTACACTGTAGGACCTTACAACTCGGGCACGACGAGAAAACATAATAAAACATCCAACCTTTATTTAGTAAAACTTAGAAAAACGTATCATGCATGAATCCCCGAAAATTATAAATAATCAAATACGTCACAACGCATACTGACTGAACTACTCGAACAAAGTTATAATAAACAAAACACAATACCAACTCCGTCTAACAAATATCAAAATCAACATCCTAACTATTATAAATAACTAATAAAAACCGATCCCACTATGACACGCGCTCTTTACCGCTCCGGCCCGCCATCTTGCCTCGGTTTCTGCACGGTTCCCTGATTCATACCTGGAACTGAAAAATGTTCCCCGAAGGGTCAGCGTCTAATCTACCAAGCTAGAAAGAATATGGAAACTGTAGAACGTTTTGAAATCAGTTATCTAAAGTCAGCATACAAATCCACAATCGCAATCATAACTCTAGAGGCCAATACCTAAATTAGTTATAGTCAGCCACACATAGTCACATACGCATTCACAATCACAACCTCATAACAGCGCAAATCCTCCTTTTTCACAATCCGACTTCCAAGGCGCTCATCACCGCGCCGAGTGCAGAGGCAGGCCCTCTCACTCCACTTCACAATCTCCCTTCTAAACCCCCGGCTAAGCCTCCACTGGAGCACTTGCCAAAAACACACAGATAATAATTTTCGTTTTGAAGGGGCACGGTTTCCCAGTCACACGGGTCAACGTAGCCAACTCTTCCTCCACGCCGGCTACGATGGGCCGTGTCGGAAACGGTACCAACACAGAGAAAATGTTCTGAAAATATCTCTTCGATAAAATACATTTAAAACCCATTTAGCACACAACAATTCAAGAAGTTCAAAATAATTTTAAAAGGTATTCGGGACTAGTTCCCAAAACCCGTCCTACAATAACGATACGCAATCTAACAAGGGAGAAAAGAACCGAGCAAGTCGAAAAACGACTTACCTCAAAACGAAGGATCCTGCGATGAAGACGGAAACCTAAACAAGTGGGCAAAAGTAATTCCCTAAAAAGATATTAACGAAACAGACCGAATTAGGTATGACCCATACTTCATCTAACGCTTCTGATAACTATCACTATTTTCCAAGCCCAACCCACTTTCCCTTAACTATGCACTAATTAATTCTACTAGATCAATCCCCAGACTGTACCCGAATTTGTTAACGGGAACTGCCTATTACAACTACCCCTATATGTAATTATTCTCTTTTTTTTTATTTTGAGTGTCTTACAAAACTCATTAATTAATATCCCATCCGTTCACTTTATATACGTTCTAATAATTAACAATAACAAACACTAACCTTGATGTTCTAAACAACGTGAAATAATTAAGCATAATATTGGCTTTAAACAAACTTAACCCCCAGATGAGTTTAACCCATTCTAACAACAAGAATTTACCCAACCAATACCTATTTTTTTTTAACAAATACACATAAATATTTATATACATATCTTCCACTAGTACGTATACTAACTTAATTAAAAATACCCATTAAACATACCGATTAGATTACTATGGATAAAATAAATACAGGTTCAACTTAATAGTCCAAACTACTGTACTCAAATTTTCTACTCCAATTCGGTTTCTGTTCGGCTATTAAACGACTCATTAAACTAAAAGCTAGCTACTTTGACACACTATCAAAATTGACGTATTAGACTAACCCAGATACCAAAATATAAAATTGTAGAAGGATTACCTAATTTATACAAGACCACGTACCCACTCCAAACCCAACTAAACGAACACTAACTACAACCGAGGACTTACCGACGGTCTACCCCAACGGCGAGACGACGAACGACGACCACTGACTTCAGTCACCAACGCTCGATCTGGGTTGATTTTATACTACATGATAAACGAGTGGAGAGGGTGGCTAGTTATGTAAAGGGAAAGAAGGAAGATCGATCAGAAAACGGAACTATGCTTACCCACGGCGATCGAGGTTAACGCTATCGACAGAATAATCAATGACGGCGGTCACCGCTTGTAACGATGATATCTTGTTGGCTCGTGGTCGGAGGTACTATCGGTGCTGGTTGTCGGAGAAGGCAACAAGAGAGGTTGAGGTTGGTTTCCGGTTGCGAACTGCCCGCTCTTCAAAAGAAGACGAAGGTGAGAACTTCACGATTTTTTTTTTTTTGTTTGTTAAGAGCGGCTGCGTGGTTGAGAGTATTTATAAGGCTAATCTAAGGTACTCCTCATATTAATCCAGGGTAAACTTACTATTAACCTATTAACTAACGTATGAATAGAGGAAAAGGAAAGTTATGGGCAAAAGGTGTATATAAAAAAAAGGATAAGGGTATAAAACGGATTTTTAATTATTCCATCCTATAAGGTTACTTACGGGTCGAGAAACTCGATCACTTGTAAATAAAGAACCTCCTTTTTATGATAATAAAAAAAAACGAACTCGAATATTACATTTATTGTTATAGGATATCTTCTTGTTAGCAAGTTATTCCTTTTTTTTTGGTCGAATTAGCAAGTTATTCCTTAATAGTATGTAGATATCTTTTTTCTAGGGTTTTTTTTATTCTACCTAAACTCTTGTATAAACATCCGTACTACAGTTTTAAATTTCCTCAACTACCAAAAAAACAAGTCACCAATCTCGTGGACATCGAGAAAACAAAAGACCATATCTTTTTCGTCAACCGAAACAAAATACAAAGCTTTTGTAGACACCATGAGTGAGTTACTCTTTGTCCTTTCACTATTCAAGGGGCTTGGGGTACAATCAATTTGCCAGCTTGTTCTTAGTGTGATAATCAAGGCGCAAGGTCTTTGAGTTCTAATCCGGTTTTTCACTCTCGAATGAAATGTAGTCTTAGTTTTTCATTTCGTTCGTGAACAAGTTCAGAATCAAGTTCTTTATGTAGCACAAGTTGGAACAACAAATCAAGTGACAGATATTTTGACAAAACTATTACTCAGACCGAAATTTGATACATTGATTACCAAGGTGAGATTTTCCCTTCATACGTCTCGCTTGAGGGGGCATGCCAATAATATTTAGTATTATATTTTGTTAGATATTATCCTTATTTAGGGCTTGTTTGGTTTCCAACCACGAAAAGGTAAACGGACAGGAAACGATTATAGCCACTTATATGTATCACAATACATTGACAAAAACAATTTATCTTAACAAGTTTGTGGGTCTAGAGAAGGGGGAAGGGAAATGGTAAGAGGAGAATGGGGATATACTTACCCCATGCTAAAATTGGGAAAAGAGAAAGAGGACTACAAAGGGGCTTGCGGTACATTTTTTTATGAAAAATGAGGTGACTCAAGGAAAGAGGAAATTTGTTGTTGATGTATCATGGAACTAATATAGACTATGTTCGTTTTCTTTCCGTTTACGTTTCCGCGGTGGAAAACCAAACGAACCCTTATTGTTATAGGATTTCTTCTTGTTAGCAAGTTATTTTTTAATAGTAGATAGATATCTTTTATTCTAGGATTTGGACGAGCCACGAGCCAATTAGTGAGTTGAAGACCTATTTATAAATATATATATATCAAAGAAAAAAATTTGGATTTAAAAAAACCCGCAAAAGAACATTCTTTTTACTTCCTGACATACTCAAATAAAATAGGATAAAATGCCTTATATTCATTTTTTTATAGTTATTCTAGCTAAACTCTTGTATAAATATCCATCTACAGTCATCAATAAGAATTAAGTTGAATATATAATCCTTATCATTTTAAAAAATATTATATACATTTATTTATTTAGGATTTGATAAAAATAAATTTATAGTCTCAAAGTTTAAGTGAGAGATTTTAAATCTGGATAGAACTTACGTTAGAAAAGACAGTAAATTTAAAATAAAAAAAACCTCAAAAATTTTGCAAGGTGTCAGATGTTTAATGATTTAATATCTAGATTAAAGCAATAGTTGTCACAATAGAAGGCTAATTCTATTTCTCAAGCAGGTAGGACTGTTTTAATTCAGTCAAATCTTCTAGGTCAAGTTGGTTATTTAATGCAAAGTTTTTTTCTTCCGAATAGTATTTGTGATGAGATAGATAAAGTTAATAAATTATTTTTTTGGAATAAATTTACTCTTAATCATCTTCCTCTTATTAGTTGGGATAAAATATGTTCCCCAAAGGAAAACGGTGGTATAGGTCTGCGCTCAGCCTATAATAATAACGTTGCTCTTCATTATGAAATTATTATGGAAAATTCTAATTGACCCCTTTAATATTTGGGTCAAAATTATAAATGAAAAATATCATCATTCCCAACATATTTTTAATCATAAACACAAATCTTCATCTTGGCAGTTTGGTCGACTACTAAATATAAGGGACTCTTTCTCTAAAGGTATAAAATCGTTAGTAGGAAATGGATGTAAGATTAATTTTTGGTCTGATGTTTGGATTGATAACTCTAATTTGTTGGAATTCTATGATAATGATGATTATAATTTAAAAGTGCAAAATTTCATTACAATTCATAAAACTCGGGATGTTCAAGCTATAAATCAATTATTACCACCATGGATTGTTCAAAAAATTGTTTCCATAATAATTCCAATTTCTAATGTTGAGGATACTGTTATTTGGACTCCTGCGTCTGATGGTGTTTTTTATTAAGACGGCCTCAGAGCTAATCAATTCTATGCGACACTTACCTTACTCAAGCTACTCTTGGATTTGAAAGACTAAACTTCCTCCTAAAATCCAAAATTTTATTTGGAAATCTTGTACAAATTGTTTACCTACAACTGAAAGACTTAAGGCCTTCTCCAACAGCTTCCCCAAATTCTTGGGAGCTGTGTTTTTGGAGAATTTGGCTACAAAATATGCCCCAACAGTTTCCCCATTATAGAGTATTCCCCACATTCCCTAAATGTGGGGGGTTCTCCATTTGGGTTTTTTTACTTTACTTTTTTAGTTTTTTCATTTTCTAGAGTATTTAATATTAAAATACAACGGCAAGCAATCTCAAAGAACTACGTGAATGAAATAAAAATAGTGTTGATATTTATATGTGAATAATAAATATTTTTATCAAATATTAAATTAAGATTCTATAATATTTTTATTTCCTTATAAGTCAAATAATAAATAATTTATCATTTATTAAGTTTCTAGAATATTTTTATTTCTTTATAAGTCAAATAATAAATAATTTATCATTTATTAAGTTTCTAGAATATTTCATTTCCTTATTAGTCAAATAATAAAAATATTATTATTTATTAGGTTACGATTCTAGAAACTTTTTATTTCCATAAGATGTTGGATAAATTTAATTATAATTAATAATTATTATAGAATATTTTATATGGTAAAAAATAAATATTAAATGCAGTATTCTCCAAAATGGGGAATCTGTTGGAGTTGAGCTGAATTTTTTTTAGAGAATTTGGCAGTTGATTCTCCATTTTGGAGAAAGTTTTGGAGAAGCTGTTGGAGATGGCCTAATAGACATTATAATTCGGTTCCTCATATTGTTCTCTTTGTGATATGAATGATGAAACTATAAATCATTTCTTCTTCCATTGTCCTTTTACTCAAAAAATGATTCTAAATTTGGAATTAAAGTTAAATGTTTAGTTTGAAATTATTTCTTCAGGTGGTTTTAATGATAATTTAGTATCTACGTTAAATGCAAATGCTAATAGCAATGTTCTGTGTTTTCTCTGATGGTTTACTTGGAATCATAGAAATGTCATTATTTTTAACCATTTAGTTCGGGATACTAATTTATTACCCAGTGAATTGGCAATTAGAGAGCATTTTATGGGTGTCAACTCAAGTTAAACAAAGCAATAAGTGTGTTTGTAATAAGCCGAAAAGGAAAAATAATGTTTCCCGGAAAAAACCTCCTAACAATTGGTTTAAATTAAATTTTGATGCTTCAAAACAAAATAACTCTAATACTTTTATAAGCCATATTATAAGGAATCATTTAAGTATTAGCCTTGATCGTCAAAAGGTTATTCCTATGTCAGTTCTTCAAGCCTCTTAAAGATATCTATTGTGATGATTTAGGTTGGCCCTGTTCCAATGGGGCAGTTTGATGTTTGCCTTGTAACAAACTTAGTAGCTCATTGTATCAAAAAAAAATTGCAAGGTGCAACATACGGTGACATTATTATTGGATAAGCTATATACATTGTGAGGACCAACCTAGATTACACATAAACCATGCCTTCCATCAATCCATCCTCTAAACAAGACTGGTTTATAAGCTCAAGAACAAAACCATCTTCACATATAGAAGGTTAGATGACCCAGGAACCCAAGTTATTATATTCATGTTCCCTTTCTTGTTGATCATGTAACAAGGCAGATTGTTAGGTAATCACAAAAATAAAGTGTCTTCCCATTAGGAAATGTCATCAAGAGATCTCAACTTAGAACTCACAAAGGGCTGCTGACATTGTTGTAGATCAACTAGCGAAAATGATCTCCAATGGCAAAAGCTCCTCAACGACGATGGGCAATCATCGCCACCAGCAACTCTGCTAAAGCCTCCCATAATACTAGTAGAATTAGCTTTGCTGGTGTTGGAGTTTGCCATGGCAAGCGCCAAGGCTAAGGTGGCTCTGTTTGCCGAGGATGAGGATGCAAAGGAGATGGGTTTCTTGGAGATTCCACCGCCGTGGGTTTTGATGAGGTGAGAGGTTTTCGTGTTCTTATGATGGTGGCTGTTCTCTGAGAGGAGTGTGTATGCTAGTAGGTTTCTGCGTTTTCTTGAGTAGGGAGTTTCGGGTTTAACTATGGCTTTGATTGATGGGTTTGAAGAGGCATCTGCTAGGCTTGCAAATGACTTGGATTTTCCATTGTAGAAGCTTGAAATTCCTCTCCTGCAAATCCACATACAAGTACACCAAATTATGATACAAAGCCAGAATACTGAATCAAGATAAGACACATCAAAGTGTTCGTTGTGCTATAACTTATTGATCCTTTCGTGGCAGGCACACTTAGCCTGCCAGGGAAACTTGAGCATATTAATTACAATCCTTTCTGCCAAAAATGTAATGTTGGAAAAATGCTAAAATAGGGTCGCTTTCTGAGGATCCTTGCGTTGATTCCTATTTTTTCTTTCTGCTCCTTTTTTCCGAGTATGAAACCCAGATTCTGATAACTATAATAAACAGGGATTTGTTGCCATTCAACTTCATATTTGGCTCTTGCAATAACGAATGACAGGCTAATTAATTTGCTTCAAATTAGAAACTAAGTGATTTTTAGGAAACACAAGTTTTGCTTCTCAGACCTTGACATTCAATTGGATCATGCAATTTCTGCACCAGAACAATTATGAGGGGGTGAAGACAGAGAACGCAACAAACCTTATCGGTAAAGCGTCTTCCAAGGAGTCCATTGAAGCTTTCAATTCACCTCTCAACGGGCCCTGAATCTCATCATCATCCCCTTCTTCTCTCTCCTCGTCGCTGTTCATCCCGATTGACGAAGACTCCGCAGGCGACGGCGACATCGTCGGCTCCTTAGACAATCGACAAAGGCTGGAATCCAATCCCGATCCACCTCGCCCTCTCTCCTCCAGATCCCCCGCCGCCGCAAACGTTGGTACCAAATTCTGTTCACCGCCGGTCTCCGGCGCCTCGATAACGGACAAGCACGGCATTGGCTGTTGCACAAGCAAATCCAGCGCGTTAATTTACTGTTTCCTTCTTCTGGCGACGGTGATCTGGATTTCTGTCGCTGAACTTCAATCTGATCAGAGGGAGAAGATAATATCCACTTCCCCCTTCTTAAGAGGGGATGGAACTATTCAACCACTCAATTGGACAACGAGAGATTTCATCCATCAAACGAAAGGAAGAACAAGTAAAGAGATCAGATAACATACGAAGGTGCTAATTATAGATAAACTAAACTTAGGGCTGAGATAAACAAGCTACTGTCTTGGATTAATAATAGTAATCGACGTGGCAGAGGATAAGGGGGAGAAAATGTGGCATAGTGCTCGACCTGGAGGTCTTATCCATTTCTCCATTTTCGGCTACACTTTTTTTTTTCCTCTCCCTTCTTAATTCTTATACTTATTACAGTATATTTTTATCTCTTTATTATGGATGATATATCTTTTTTTTTGAAAAATAAGCTACTAGCTCATTGTAAGTGAACATTAAAAGGCTTATCTAAATCATCACAGCGGATGATTTTTAAGAAATCCAAAATTAAAGGACCAATATTACAATAATCAGAAACCTGATTTAAAGGAGAAAAATAAGGAGTAAAAATAGGAGTAAATTTTGAAACTTCCAATCTGGGATGATCAAGATTGAAGTGTCTTCTTGCTAGGAAATCCACTGCCAAGTTACATTCCCTACAACAATGGAAAAAAAAACATGAGGTATAGCCAAAATCAAAAGTCTAATATCTTCAATTATTTTTGTTATTTTCCAAGGTATTTTCCATATGTTTTTTAAAGATTAATAAGCACAAGATTATCGCCTTCTATAATTAAATTGGAAATATTCTGTGTGCTTGCATATTTAACAACAAGTAAAAGTGATAGTGCTTAGAATTGACATATCTTACATTTGTTTCTTATCAAAATGTAAAATTTTACTTTTATGGTCACGAATTAGATATCCAATATAAGTAGCCGAATTTGTTTGTTTAGATGCATCAAAATTTAATTTATACCAGTCTAAAGGCGGTTTAACCCATGAGCGATGGTTTTTTTCTTTTCGGTAAGTTAGTTTTATGATTATTATTTTTTATGGAATAATTTGTTGAATTCCATTGCATATGTTGAGTAAAGGCTAAATCATGAGGAAATAAATTAGATATAAGTCGACCTGGATTAAAACTTTTAGCATTTCGATGGCCCCAAATATACCACCAAAGGAAACACATGATATTTTTATTCTAATTTGAATTTAAAGTAGTAATCAAATTAGCATTAAAATCTCTAGAAGAGTCAATATTAAAAGTAGTATTAAGTTTTGATTCTAATTTACCTATCATAGACTGAGTAAAAGGACAAAATAAAAATAAGTGGTTTAAAGTTTCATCTGCACTATCATAAAGGGAGCAAGTACTAAGAATACAATTAAAAAGCGATTTAATCGATCGGTAGTAGGGAGACAACCAATACAAGCTTTTCAAAAGAAGTTTTGTATTTTTGGAGGAAGTTTTGTCTTCCAAATCCAAGAGAAACCTGAAGAAAGATTTTGCATTTTAGAAGTAAGTAAAGTATAAGCAGAGGAAACAGAGAAATTACCATCAAAAGCAGGAAGTGTTGAGAGGGTTTCTTGACAACAAATAAATTTATAATCAAGACTCCGCTGTGTATAGCGAAGTCAGGTTCGTCCACGGGGAGAAAGTCAGTGCTAAGTTTTGTTACTTGTTACGCAAGCAATCAATTAAATAAGGGTTTTAAGAAAGAGAAAGAGGAATTCTAAGGTAAAGGTATCACCACAACAACAATTATGCATGCCAAACACTATGAAACATAAAGATCATGCTTTTATCACATAAAGGTGTCAACTTTCGTCTACCTAAGCAAGTAAATCAACTAACTTCCGTTCAATCAATAAACTTACTATCTAATCTCTTCTACTTCAACTAAGATAGATCCGCTATTGCTTCAAAACCCTAAATTGACTATTCTGATTCAAGGTTTCTGCTTTCGCTTCAACTATTAATGAGAAATTCCTTTCAACTTTCGTTTCAAGGATTAAGAACAAGAGAAAAGATTCATGCAATAGAAACAATCAAGACATGATCACAAACAAGCATGCACAACCATTGTTGGGTTTAACCCCAACCTTAGGGAGGAAGACTACTCACTAATCATAATTAAAAACAATACTGAATTAAATTAAAGAGAAAGCTTACAACTTGAATCCAAAACAAACTTGTCTTCCAAGTATCTCCAAAAATCGACCCTCTCACGCCTCTCTCCTCTCTTCTCCCCTTACTTGCCCTCCAAGGCAATTGATTGTGTAGTGAAAAACAATGGGTAGACAAGAGTATTTATAGAGAAACTAATCTATCTAAAAGCTATCTCTAAGTAAATAAATCTTCTTATAAGATATATTCCTTCTATATATCTAATAACATAAAAAGGAAATAGGATAAAAGCCTTTTAAGTCACGCCGACTCGGTCTTCTCTACGACACAGGGTGCCTCGGTATCGACCTGTGCACCTCGGTACCGAGCTGTGACAGCACTACGAACAACCTTGAGTAAAACTTGCGTAGCGGATTCGTTACAGCTCCGTTTGACTCGATTCTTTTTCCTATGTTCTTGTAACGAATTTGTCTATCTCTTTCCAAGCTTAAACTTGATCTTCAATAACTTTATGAACTTCGTTCCTTGAGATTTTCCTTAAGTGCTTCTCCTTGGTTTTGCTCTTTTCCTCAAAAGTGCTCCAAATAGCTTCTAAAAAACTACAAAATGCCACCAAAGCTTATGTAGACTCCATATCTTAAGAAAATACGAAAACCTACACAAACGACTCAAAACAAAACACAAAACTAAAGAAAAAGACTCAAACACACTAAAAACACACCCTCAAAACATGACTAAAAAGGCGAACATCAGGAAGCCAAACAATATTATCAAGAGAAGAAGAATATGGAATACGGATATCAGAACTTATTTGTATTAAATAAGGTGGAACATAATGACTTAACTCATTAAAATTCCAAGTACTATGAGATGTTATAAAATGAGAAACTTTTAAATTGATATTAACCTCATCAAAAAAAGGAAGTAAGTCATGATTTAATATCCACTTATCAGTCGAGAAGTTAATGGTTTGACCGTTTCCAATGGACCAATGGATACCATTAACAAAGCTATCTCTAATATTCATTAAGCGACCAAATTGCCACGAACATGATTTCTTTTGATATTGCAATATAGAAGAAGACCCAAGATATTTTTGAGTAATAATTCGAACCCACATATTATGCGGTTCCGAAATAATTCTCCAAAGCAATTTCATTTGGAGAGCAATATTCATATTCTCAGCTGTTCTTAAACCTAAACCACCATTTTCTTTAGGAGTACAAATTTTTTCCCAACTTAAAAGAGGATGATGATTCGGTTCAAATTTATTCCAAAAAAAACATTTATTAATTCTATCAATCTCCTCACAAATTCCTTTCGGCAATAAAAAGCTTTGCATTAGATAATTTACATGTCCTAAAAGGTTTGACTGAATCAAAACAACTCTACTTGCTTGAGAAATTGAATTTGCCTTCCATTGAGAAAGTGATTGATTCTGTTTAGAAAGTAAATCAGAAAACATAGAATTTTGAACACGTCCTTTAAGAATAGGAATTCCAAGACATTTTTCCATAGTAGTAGTGACCTGAATATCGAGAACACTTGCTAAAGAGTTCGAAGTGTGATTTGAAATATTTGTAGATGCCTGAAAAGAGCTTTTGTTATAAATAATCGACAGTCCAGAAATACGTGTAAATTTACAAAGGAAATTTTTAATGAAATTCATATTTTCATGAGTTGCATTGGCAAAAATAAGAATGTCATCTGCAAAACTAAGAAAAGGTAAGCAACAAGTCAACAACCATTCTTAACTAGAGTAATTCCAACATGTTTAGTAGATAGCATTGATTCTAATTGAAAAGATCTAGCAAGATATTCCATTGCAATAACAAAAATAAATGGTGCAATAGGATCTCCTTGTCGGATTCCACAATGAGGAACAAATTCATCACCAGGCTCGTTATTAACAAGGACAGATAGAGAAGAAGTAGAAATACAAGTCATAACAAGATTGACCCATTTAAGATCAAACTCAAATTTGAGAAGAATATGTTTAATAAAGTTCCAGTCTAATTTATCATAAGCCTTTTCCATATCTAATTTTAAAGTCATCCAACCTTGTTTTCCTTTTTTCTTTTTATGGAAAGAATGAAATATCTCATGTTCTATAAGAATATTATCTTGAATAAGACGATCTTTCACAAAGGCACCTTGAAGAGGATGAATTAATTGGGGCAATATATCTGACAAACGATTGGCTAAAAGTTTAGTAATAACTTTATAGAGAGTATTACAAAGACTAATAGGCCGGAAATGATTAATAGTTAAAGGAGAGGAATTTTTAGGGATAAGAGTAATAAAAGATTTGTTAATATATTTAAGCATATAACCAGAATGAAAAAAGGCATTAACAGCAAGACATATGGAAGATCCTACAATAGACTAACATTTTTGGAAAAAATCAGCTGGAAACCCATCAAATTCTGGTGTTTTATTTGGAGATAAGTCAAAAACCGCATTCTTAATTTCGGAATTTGAAAGCATTTTTGCTAATAGTAAATTATCCGAATCTGAGACTGATTTCGGGATAATATTTAAATCTGATTCTTCTATTGCACAAGATGTATTAACAGTAAATCTATGTGCTAATTCTGAAGTAATATTTTTTGAAATAGAAATGTGATCGAAAAAAACTTGTCCATTATGAATATGGATGATATATCTTTTGACAATAACTTATGGCCGATGATTTATAGACATGTAATTTTTTCTAACACACAAGATTTATCTCGTTTCATAATGCGAGTCATAATATTTGAGCGGATTTTTTTACAAAAGTAGAAACATGCCACAAAATGACACGGTTCACGAAGCGAGTCGTTATATGGTACAATTTCTTTACCCAGTCCGAATTTTGTTTACATATATATGTTTCTCTCGTTGATAGCTTCGATTTGATATATAATAAGCTAAAATCCGACATTCGAGCAAAAAGTTATGAATATTTAATGATTGGACGTATGCAAACTACTTTCACAAGCCGTTTATTTAGTGTAGGATTTAAGATAAGGCATAGGATATGATAAAACTAAAGAATGATTTTCCAGAGCATTCGCAACCCGGTTTGCGATGCTTAAAACATGCATAACATCAATCTCCCAAGAGGTATCCTTAATAAGCGTATGGCACGCCTCCAACATGTAAAAATCCTTGTGATGTTGTACTTTTGGATGCAAAAGGAGCTTGGTTGCCTGAAGAAAATCGGTCTAGATTAAGACCCGACTAAATTCAGCTTGTTTAGCGATGTTCAACCCCTTATGAATTGCACACAATTCAAAATAGAAAGCATCACAATGTCCAAGCTTGAACGAGAAGTCCTAAATGAATCGTCCTAAGTGGTCCTGGATCACTCCACCACTCCCGGCCAAACCCGGGTTCCGTTTCGAGATTCCACCGTATTGAGTGCAATCCACCCCACCTGCAGCATTACCCAAGCATTAGGCGGGGAACTGATTTTCGTAGGCTGCTGAATATTACCAAAAGTCTACTTATCAATCCCATATGCATCTACAACAAACACCACCCGAGAACTCAAAAGGCTAACCCGATCCTTACCATCAAAGACAATGGAGTTACGTGTTTCCCAAGTTTTCCATAACATGGATGCAAAATCAATACTCCAGTTATCGGCCTTTTGGATATTTGAATACACCCAAAGGCGGACGTCCATCACAGTAAAGAAATCCTTGGCAATAGAATTGTCGGTAAGGGCGAGCCAAACCTGACGAATCTCAGTGCAATCTCGGAGCATTTGAAATCGGCACCTAGGACAAGCAGTAGAATCCGCGAGATGCCTTCTCCACCATAATTCATTACACATAATAACATTATGTACAATGAGGTAGAGGAAATGGCGGGCTCTTTGTTGGGTCGGAACCTTCCAATTTTTTATTACCACACCAGATCTTTTATTTGGACATCAGTATTTCGTACCAAATCATATGCAAACTTTGTGGTGAAATTACCAGTCGGGGAAGGATGCCAATACCATTTATCCACCGCATTCTGGTCGTCATAAAGATGAACCATGGCGAGACGTGCAACAAATCAAAAGGCAAATACAGGGCTAGTCCATGCCAGTTCCAGTCACCAATTGTGTAATTAACAACAACGAACAAATTCTGATCATATATCCAGCGGGACATCAATCATAGAAAAATCCATGAGAGGTCGCTCGTCTAGCCAAACATGCCTCCAAAATAAGGTATTCATGCCATTACCAACAACCATGTCAATGCCTTGGGAAAGAATACTCGAACTGTGGACCAAACCTTTACACATATACGATGAACGAGGCTGAGCCTTGAACATTTCAAAATCAAACCTATTATGACCGTCTTTGCCCCTTATGACTTTACTCCAGAAAGAATCGGGCTCATTCAAAAGACGCCAATCTAATATAGCAAGAAAGGTCGAATTGGACGTCCTCAAGGATCTAAGGCCCAATCCACCCACACTCTTAGTTTGGCATATTTTCTCTCAGCTCAAAAGATGGAGTTTGTGGCATTCAAAAGTAGAACCCCGAACAAAGTTATGAATCTTCTTATCAATGGCATCACATATGGATCGAGGCATTAACGTAGACTGCATAGTGTAAATGGGAGGCTCAATAATACGGAATTAGCAAGAGTGACCCGACCTACAAACGAGAGGTACTTCGATTGCCAGTTGTTGAGCCGTGCTGAGACCTTATCCAACAAAAAATTATATCAGTTTGTTGACATACGATCACAAATGGTAGGGTTTGTTGACATACGATCACAAATGGTAGGGACTCCTAAGTATGACCCAAAGTCGTTACTCTTCGGAATAGACAAATAAGAGCTAATAGCACCTCGATCAGAATCATGAACTTTCTTAGAGAAAAAAATACTGCTATTTCCATAATTGACGGTTTCACTGGATTAAAAACAAAACTGTTGCAAGCAACTTTTAATGATAGCGGTCTGACTAATTGAAGCCTCCGCAAAAAGGATTAAATCATCGGCAAATAAGAGAATACAAGCTAGCTAGCTAGATGAACATAAAAAACTTAGTTTGTCCATAATTCAATCCTCCAATTTATTATGAAAGTATTATTTTACCCACACATTATCTTAAGAAAAGGACATTTATAACTTTGAAATTTGGACCCAAAAGTATTTTAGGAAAGATACTTGTAAAGTGTTTTTATATTAAGATGATTACTTTGAATACCAAATAACATATCTTTTTTTTTCCCACTGGTTCACTAAAGCTTCATCTTGACTACGTCCAGTTTGACACGGGTCGCGCACTTGGCTTTGGCGGATGTGTTGAACCCCAGAGGATGTGGAGTAAGTCGCTAACCTTTTTTTGATAAGGAAAGAGATTAGGGCCACCATTAAGAGGCTAGCGACCTCCCTAGAGCATCCTACTGGATGAGGTTCCGAAGAACCAGATCGATTGTAATTGGGACGGAAGAGACACGACAAAACGAAACAATAATGTAGTCCGCCACCGAATTGCACACCCAAGCGACATGGGCAATACTCCAACATCGGAACCGGGCAAGCAAGTAGTGGATATCAACACATAACATCTCAATCTCCCAAGGACAACCGCCAGTCACCAAGCACGGCTTTGACCAGCTGCAAGTTGTCGCCTTCAATCTAGATGTGGGAAATGCCACGTCGAGTGACCTCAATGATTCCATGTCACAAGGGGATGGTCTCAAAAATAAGAACAGACTGTCAACCAATCAGTCCTTCGTCATAATGGATAAGGGCGTCGCTACAACACCTAAGGATAAACCTGAACGAAGCCATCTCATCAGCAGTAACTGCACCATCAAAATTGAGTTTAGTAAAATTTGTGTCGGGCTTTTTCCATCTTGCGCGGTTCCTCTTGTTCTTCATGATTTGACCACTAGCATGAGGGCTAGAATCGATGGTCTTTTTAGCGTTGTTCCAATCTTTTATTTGGTTGCGAATAAAGTCGCAAATCTTGTCACGGTGGTCTATTTGATTGGTTTCGTTTAGTTCAAATATTGCCTTGTTTCTGAAGAATCGGATGCTCCACCAGGAGAAAATGAGAACTTCCAACTGAACATTGGACGACAAGGTCCTTATTTGCTCCAGAATCTGGCTAGGTTTTTTCGCTTCCTGTTTGATTTGGTTGACAATCCTCACAATTTTAGGGTTTATGCTATTAAGAGTAGCTTTAGTGTGAGTGCATTCAAGCAAAATGTGATTGATGTCCTCATTGGGTTTATTGCATGCAACACAACCTTGAACAACACTGATGTGATTTTCAGCGAGTCGGCATTTCGTGGGGAGCCCGTTCTAGGCGATCTTCCGCGTGAAGCTTTTCATTTTTGTGGCACATTCAGATACGAATCTAGTTTAAGTTAACTTGGAGTTCTCTCTTATTCTTATAGAGCCACTGTATGTAAAATGAGTCGAATACCAACCATTCTTACTTGGAGCAAACCGCTAACAATACACATGTCTAAAACCTATAAAAGAACAAAAAAAAATCTTCTACTACTCCCTCCGTTTCACAATTTAGGGATTTTTAGAACTTTGCACAATTGCACATATATTAAGACAAGTTTAAAGTGGAATTGATAAGATTTTGTTTTTTGTGTATAAAATTAATTTGAGATTAAATCATATAATATCATCCAATGGGTGACATTTTTTAGTATTATAAGTACATTGGAACTAGAAATATATTAATTAAATATTATTTTTGACAAATTTTAGTATTAATTAATTAAAAAAAAGACATATTGTAAAACAATATCTATTACTAATAACTAAAGCCGGAGCAATTTCTGTCACCACGTTGCGCCACATCACCCATTTATTAAAATAATAATTTTAAATAGTTGATTATGCAAAAAAAGTTATCTCCAACTAAACATAAAGATAAAATAATATTTGTAAAAATTTATCCCCAAATAAATATAAAGATAAAATAATATTAGTAGATTTGACCAAAATAGATAAAAAAGTACTTTACATTTATTATATTTATAAAAGATACATTAAAAATAAAAGATAAGAAAAAATATGCACACATGATCACATATATATATCTTTGAAATAAAAACAACCATATCTATCTATAATCTATAACTAATTAACTATATATTAAAGTTGTAACTTTTCTAACCACCACATTAATTTTGACCCCACCTTATATTAAAAAAATTTACTTATATTATTTTTTCCCAATTAAATTCCTTTCTATTTATTCATGTGGAAAAAAATTAATTCGAATTTTAATTAAAAATAATAAAAATTATTTTATCTTTATCTTTTTATCTATTTATAAACAAATATTTATATTATAACAAATTTTGATAAAAAGGTAAAAAATTCAAATATCTATATAATTACTTGCATAAATTAAATTTTGATAAAAAAAATTATATTATATTTTCCTTAATTTCCTTTTTGGATTTTTATGTGAATATCTTCTTTATATTATATTATTTTGAAATTTTGAAATTTTCTATCTATATCTATACTCTACTAACCCTATACAGGTTAATTGGAACATATTTTTTCCATCCTCACGTTTCTTTTTTCTATGCAATTGGCATCCATTCAAGCATCTTCACCGTCAGGTTTCATTTTTTTTGTTAATGTTTTATCCTATTCAATTGAAATTGTCATGAATTTTTACTCTTGATTTTTTTTTAGTTTAGTCTTGATAGTTATTCTTAGTATTACAAGTGTTATTATTATAGTATTGAACTATATGTAAGTTTTTTAACTTAAATTTGTTACTTTTTTTTCAGTTGAACAATGACTACTACTATAAATTTTATTCGTGATCTGGATTTGAAAAAGAAGACAAATTGGAAGTTACGTGTTCGCTGCATACATATGTGGGATATTGTCAACTTTCATGATAAGACTCAAATTATTGGCAAAGAGATGATCTTTGTAGATGAGAATGTTTTTCCCCTTAAATTCATTATTTTACAAATGGCTTTCTTCTAATATAATTAGTCTATTCTAAATTTCTAATATGTATAATAACTATATATTAATTGAATTTTTTTTGTGTTTTTCCAAGACATAAAATTAACGCCTTTGTGTGTACATCAGTTGCTAACAGATTTTTACATATTGGAGAAGATGACATTCTTATTATCAAAATTTTCTTTAATCAGTATTGTGGGTGGTTTTTGTCCTACACATCTTCCCCACAAAATCCTTTTTTTCAAGAGCACAAATGTCAAAACAATAGAACACAATTCTATGCCACATACTGCTTTTGACTTTGTTGATTTTGATAAGATCAACAAAAAACTCTTGATGAAAAATACCTAGTAAGTTACAACATGTTTTGTTATTATCTTATCGTATAACTATGGGTACGAGAACAAATTTTGTTTTTAAATATGATTTTGTTTTGAAATATGGTTATACTGATTTTGCTATGATTTTATACATACAATTTAATTTATTATTTAATATTATGATTTAATTTAAATTTTATGTAGGAACGATGTCATCATATGTATTATGTGTGACTCTTATATATGTTGATCAATTTACTCCTTATATTGGTAGCACTATCGATGATTCAGTCATTATAATCATACAATTTGCAAGAGTGAAAAATTTTAAAGGTAAGTTTTATGTACAATATAACAATTATATATTATTTATATTTTATTATTTTATTTAATCTATAATATACTACTTTGTTTATGTAGTGCAAGGGAAATTGGTTAATGCACGTGGTCCTACTAGAGTTTTTATTGATGATCCTCTTATTTCATGTAATATCCGCAATATTCCAAGCATTTATAATATATTTTCAATTATTTTCTCTAAGTTAAAAAGAAGGATTTTTGATATCGAATTAATTTATCTTACTTTCTTTCGGAAGAGGCTAGTAATAAAAGTCGAAATAGATGAAAATGTAATAAAATAACTTGAGGGGTATAGTTTAATAAAGTGAGGTAGATGAATATTAATAAAAATAATATCCTTTGGCAATTTACTTTATTCTAGGAAATAAATTACATAAGAGCCTAGAAAACTAAATACAAGTTTTGCAAAAAGAATGCAAGAGCCGGGATTTGAACCCGAGATCTCTTGCACTCCAACCTCACACGCCCCTCACCAAATTCCGCTAGACCATTGCAATTTCTTGTTCACTTAACCCAACCTTTTAATCTTATATCAAATAAGCTTCCTTCTTCCAATTTGAACATCAGACTAATGTCTGATTGATTTACGTTGATTTGAAAGTGTCCAATGCATGCTTCCTCCACCTCCTCTTTGCTTGCTTGACTCAACTTGTAGCATCACCTTTCATCACCATGGAAGAAGCACACTATTGCCCTATGCATGGCCTTCTTCTCCTCCTCCATTGGCCATCTTCCATTGCCATGGATTGATGACACTCTCAAATTGTCTATATAAAGCCTCACTCAAAGCTTTTGCTCTCTTCTCTAGCAAGAACATCCATCCTTTCTATCAATTGTGCCTTCTAATCAAAAAAATCATCCTTCATTCAAACTAATTTCTCCATTAAAACACCACAAGAACACCACAATTTTTCCCTTCACCCTTCCCTTGGAGCTGCCGGTCGCCACCACCACTGCCGCTGGACCGTCGCCGCCGCCTGGAGCCGCCGCCGAACCGCCGCCGCCTGGCCGCGCCTCCCCCTGCCGCCGGACCCTCCTCCTCTGTTTTCTCCTCCTGTGTTCTGTATTCAACAGAATACCAAAGTATAATTTCTATCCTCAAAAATTATATTATCCTTATGTATTTCTTTAATTAAAAGCCTTTTATAATTGTTAGAAATATATTTAGGAATTTAGGGAATAAAAATATGAGAGGGAGATCTTGTTAGTTGGAAAAAGAACTAGAAACAATATGTTTTTACTATAGTAACTTAAGCTAAATAAATATAAGTAGATATATTCATGATTTTATTACATGCATGCTATTACAAGATATAAATAGATGAAATAAAATTAAAATAGTATGAAAAGTCCATATTTAGTATTATCTTACCTTAGATCAAAATAAAAAGTTGAGAAACATTATGCATGTCTTTTATACAAAAGAGGATATAATATTATGACCTTAGAAATCAAAAGATTGTGCAATAAAAATAATACCATCTTTATAAAGATTTTTAATAAAAGTTCAAGTAGAGAAAAGTCTTGCATGGCCTAAATTATATAAGATATAGAAATTATAAAGTTGAGGAAAATATAAGGAATTTAGTATAAATTATTCATTCAATATCAACTTAGCATGTCTTATGTATGAAGAGCATATGAAAAAGGTGTTAGTTATTATAAAAAATATAATAAAATATTTTACTAACACATAAGTCTTGATTGTAAAATATGATAGAGATCAAGAAACTATAGTTTAACTTAGACCATGACTACATTAAAAGATACTAATATTAAATAAAATATTATTAGAATCTTATATAACTATGTAGGATTATTAATGGGCTTCTAGTGTAGAGATTTATGGAAAGACCTAGGTTAAAAATTAAATATATCAAGTATGACATTATAATAAAACTAGTATGTTTTATAACATAAAGTAGACTTGCTTGAAAAGAAATCCCAATAGAAAAGATTCTATGTCATGAAATATAATATCATATTATATAATTATGATCCAAGAGGTTTTATGAGTCTTATAGTATAAAAGAGTTATGGAAATAGAACAATAAGAGAAAAAGTTATTCTAGGCAAGTTACCTTATAAAGAAGAGTAGAGATTTCTATTTAAGGAAAACTTTCTAATAAAAAGGATTTATTTAAAATAATTATTGTAATAAAAGATTTTCGGAATTAAGGATATTACAAAAGAAAAATAAAAATAAAAAATAAAAATAAAAATAATAATAAAGGAATATTATTATTTTAAAGAAAATAATTTTCTAAATTATTATTATAATAATTTAGAAATTCAAACCACTTATAGAAACATTATAAGAGGTGATCCGAACGTTAGTAGAGGAATCGTGTTTTTGAACTTTTCGTAAATCCTCTATCATTAGGTCGGAATCCTCGCTCGTAGTAGGAAATCGCCTAAGTTTCGTCAAAGCTCGTTACTAAACTCGTAACACTAAGGCAAGTAGAATTTCCCTTGTGCCCTTTTATATCCGTCTTTATAATATTTCTCGATGTTGGGAACTTCTTGTATGCTTAATAAAAATGAACCTAGGAAATATCGATTGCTAGAGATAACGACCCTTGGTAGTATAGTAGATATTATATTCCTTGCTAGGATTATATTTGCTAGTGTGTGTACTTTTGATTGATTGCAATCTCGTTCAGAGATTTGAATTGAATAAACTAGAAAGGGGTGCGAGTTAGTCGACACCTCTATATAACATTAATAAGTCGTACGTCCATACGACTTTCGGGATCATGATCTCCATCCGCTCCGATTGCAAGGAGGGATTGAGCGCACTCTAGCTAAGTGTAGGGGAATTGATGTTCTCCTTCGGGTGGCTCGGTCTATCCGTGTCCCACCACTCTCTCTTGTAAAAGTCATCAACAAGATTGAATACTTTCATCACTAACTAAGATAAGTGCGTATGCACATTTAAGATATCAAAAAAACCGGACCGGTCTCAAATGATCGTTCCGGCTCTCGGTCCGCCCAAAAGCGCGAGAGGTTTTCACTTGTATGAATTAATAAATGTTCCCAACATCCTATCGAAATCTTAAGGAAGACTACAATCTAGTAGTACTTCTCTGCTCATCAAGTTATCCCTTTTGGATATGCTATCGCTATCGTTCGTATCTTAGCTCCACATAATCAAGCCCATCGTAAACACAACCCTCTTTCCTCTCATTACACCGATAGGTTGAAATTACCAAATTACCCTTGGGAAGTTCTATTCCCGCTTGCTTAGTCTCCTAGACTAATTCTTCTTTCCGCATGTTTGCCTGGCATTCTATCGCCCCTCGCGAATTATGTCAGATTCAGGAAATCATAGCAAGGCGAAGTGAAGGGAAGTGAAGGAAGTCAAGATTGCTCAAGATGTACTTTTATTTCCATGTTGGTTTTAATATTACTTTATCTCCGAGACATGATGGATTTGGTATTTGTTTTCAAGTAGTCTTAAAGTTAAAGACAATGTAGGATATTTTGTAATGAACTAAGTCTCCTTCGGGAGCATGCTTTCCTATTTATGTAATATGTTTATTCCGCATTTAATCGTTCTATATCATTCTAAAAGCCTTGGGTGACTTTGGACGGAAAAGTCTGAGGTCACTGGCGGTAATACCCAATGTTGAAAAATAGGGGTGTTACATTTCAGGCATTGTTGGATTCAAAGATAGGTAAAAATTTATTGATTAAAACATTGATTAAGATATTAATTTTAATGATTAATTTATTGATGTTTAATTTTAATATTATTTTAAACATTGTTTTAATTCATTTAATCTCAAGAAGATAACTCCTATTTTGAGTGCATCATCTCCTATTCAATTTCTAGATATTAAATTATGGAAGACAACTGATGAGATACTGGACATAACAAAGGTATTTACATTAATATTTTATTATATCTTGATAATCTATTAATTTTTTCAAAACTAATATATTTGTCAAATTTAATTTAGTCATCTTAGTTTGAATATTTTTTAATATCATTAAGAATGATTAATTAAATGAATCTCCTTTTATATTTTTTCAAAAGGGTCAATATGTTACTATTGGCATTGCAGAGGATATTGATGATTCTTTTGGATGGTACTATAATTCATGTAAACAATGCAAAAAAAAAAGGTAAAACGATATGATGATGAATTTTGGTGCAGTGGCTGCGAGCGTATTGTCAAATATGCGATTTCAAGGTATATAAAATACATTAAATATTAATCATTAAATATGTTTATGTCATATATATTTAGATTATTATATTTCATGAAAGGTTTAAAGTTATTTTGGTTGTTAATGATGGAACGACCGTTGTATCATTCGTTATATTTGACAAAGATGTTCGTTAATGTAGGTTTTATAAGCATATACAAGATGACATTGATGAATCCTCTATGCCTTACTTAACACTATGTCGTTCTTTAATAAGTAAAATATTTTTATATTTTGTACTTTAATTAACACTATGCGATTCTTTAATAAGTAAAAAACTATATATATTGTACTTTAATTAACACTATGTCATTCTTTAATAAGGAAAATGTTTTTATATTTTTTACTTTCATACAATCTTTCAATGCTCAAATTATTTTACTTAAAAATCACATACATAAACAATGGATCTAAACTCTACAAAGTATTAAAAAATCATTTCAAACCATCATGACATTGCAACAAAAGAAGAAATATAAAGTGTTGTCAATACATGTACAACAATTAAATCATTAATCAAACATTCATGTATAATTAATATATTATAAAAATAATTTTAAAGTTACCGGACAAAGCTCAGGTCATAAACTAGTTTTAGACTAAAAAGGTACTCCATGTTTTTTACTTTTTACGTTGAAACGCAAAATTCCTCGTCTGTGATTCGGTTTAACCCCCCGAACCCGAAAGCCGCTATCAATCGTTGTTACTTGTTGTTCCGTCATCTTTCTCTACCCGTACCTTTCTCTTACGATTGGTGGTTGCATCTTTCCTTTTACAGAGTAGAAACCATTAGGAGAGGAAAAGGTCAATTTCATCGAAATGTTGCCTGTCTTGTGTTGATGGGTTCTAATCATTGAGCTCTCTTTCTTTCTTTCTTTTTTTTTTAATTTCTCCTCTCTTTTTCTGTTGTGGGTCTCAGGTTTTTCGCATGTTCAATCCAATCTTCCACCTAATTAGTCAATGAATCCCCGTGTCAAGAATTAGGTTGATCTTGATTAGTTTTGGGCTTCTGATTCTGTGGGGTGATCGGATTTTCCGGCATTGATGATTTTCTTGTGCAATTAATAATTTTTTTTTTGTTGATGGGTCCTTATTTAATTATCTTGGGACGAGGTGAATGTTCGCTTCTTTTTCATGTATGTGCAACCAAATACTCTTCTTTTCTTTTTCATCTTTTCTTGATTTGTTTATACATGGCCTTGAATTGCGGAAAAAGGAATCCGGGTATTTATAGAATATACGTGAAAGAAGAGGGAAAGAGCGTATCCGAAATCATTCAGAAAATCAAAGGCTTGTTTAGTTGCTCACCATTAATACAAGGTAGTGAAAGCAAGAGAAGGAACAAATGGAGAAAAACAGATTGCTTTTGTTATGCAACGTGTTCAAGTCTCTCTGACCGATCTGGAGCCTCTTCGGTTTTCATTTGGTTTTCTTCAGTATTTTCGTTTCTGATGATGATGATGATGATCAAGGGGGTGTTTTTGACCTTTTGTTACATGGGTAATCCATATTTGTTGGCCTGATTGATGATCATAAAGGTGCACAATCATAACTTTCTTCTCCTGAACTGATGATGATGGTTCTTTATTCGCTTACTTTCATCTGGTTGATTCTGATTTCATTCTTTTTGTCGTTGTTTATGGGAATCACTCTCTGTTAAACAATGTCTAGGCATGTGATTTTCACCCTTTTTGTAATGTCAAAAGTATATTCTTATTTTTAGGAGTTGTTCCATGATGCTACTTTTATCTGATGTAATGGCATTCTGGGTCTCCTTATGTGTTAACTTTTTCACATTTGTTTTCATGAACTTGCAATACGTGTGGTTGAAAATTACATCCCTTGATTTGGAAGTTGTAGCATTTGAGTTGGCACAATGAGTGTCAGAATTTGTTCCTGGTTAGCTTATGAAATTGTTGAAGATAAGACTGATTTGATTTCTTGCATTGTACTACTATTGGGCTAAACATATACTCTAATCTTCTACACTGATGGTTGATCCTGAAAATGATGATCTCTTCGGATACATTTTGTTCTTCTTCTCTGTTAAATCTATGTGAAAATTCATTGTTGTACATCAATGAGCAACCTTTCAGTATGATGAATATATAAAATTATGCAAATTACAAAATTTAGTCACTAAGAATAGTGAATGGTTTGTCTTTGGTGCATCCATAAATGCTGATTTAAACATGCATGCAATGGATTCATAAATGCTGATTTAAACATGTGTTGTGCAGCGTTTTCATCGCCTGTAGTGCTGAAACATGGATGAATTCTCTAGTAGAAAGACTCCGGGTGGGCTCTTCTTTACTAGAAAAAGATCAGATCTTTATCTTAGGGACTCCTCTACTGATAGAGATCGAAGGACTCTAATATGCAGCCGAGTTGGATGCAGTAGCAGAATGAGTTCCATCCAAGATAACCAAAAAGGCGTAGTAGATAAACCGAAAACCACAAAGTGCCCTCTATATTCATCTAGACAAGGTAAAGAAGCCACTGCAAGTTTTTCTAGGACACCTGCTGTTCCTCCTGGTCCTAGGAAATCTTTGGCCCCGAGTAACAAGTTGCCTAATGCTCACGAGAGGCCTCGCTCACCTGCTGTTCCTTGTAGCAGACATGGAAAGGATGCTGTTAGGAGGGCTGAACTGGGATCTTCTTCTTCTCTAGCATTTAGAAATGGTAACTATGGCTCTAGAACCGGGGCCAGTTCAAGCAAATATGGCTTAAAGAGCTTGAAATGTAATGTGTTGAATGATGTTGATCCTCCATCCACATCAACGTCAGAATCAAGTTCTTCATCAGAATTAATTCTTGGCAGCAAGAGAATGGCGGGAAGGAAGAGAATTGTGGAGGTTGAAAGTAGTTTGCCCACAAGGGGTAAAAAGATTAGTGAGCATTTGCATCATGGCATCTGCATCTCGAACTCAACAAGGAGAAGGAATTTGTCGACTACAAGGAATGATGGTGTTACATCTGATATGATACAGAGATCTACAACTACAGAAAGGCTTAATGAGCAACAAAATGAGAGCAGGACACAGGGAACAATATTGCCGCAATCAGGGATAACTCTTGACACAAATGCTGCAATAGCTGAATATTTGTACCCTTTTCGAAGCACAAATTTGAACGGTAGGCGTGCACCGTTTGGAGTTGGTTTTGGGCCTTCTTCTACGAGAAGGGAGGATTCAAGGCAACAGCATAACGTAGATGGTATTGCTGAGGTACTTTCTGCTTTCAGTGATTTGTAAACAAACTTTCAATGGGGACTGATATTTAATATTTTATGCTAAAAAATGTGGCTTTTATTTGTATTTTACAGATGCTGTTGGCTATGGATACAATTGATCAGGATGATGATCTGACCTATGAGGTATATTTGTCTCACTTTCATATAATTTCCGTTCTTTGGCTGATTCATTATTCCTTTGGTTGTGATGCAGCAACTGCTTGTTCTGGAGACAAATCTCTTCCTAAGGGGTATTGCCTCTCATGATCAGCACCGAGACATGAGGCTGGACATTGACAATATGTCATACGAGGTTCGTATGCTTTCCTTTACGTATCCCTCCCTATTCATAGCTTTTTAACTACTTCTGCAACAAATTAGTTGATTTACTAGCCAAAAAAAAATCAGTCAACTTATTACAACAATTTCATTGTCTTATACGTTGTCAAATGACAGGAACTACTAGAACTAGAGGATAGGATTGGCACAGTAAGCACGGCATTGTCTGAGGAAGCGTTGACAAAGTGTCTTATAAAGAGCTTCTATGTGGCTGACATTGATGGAGGCACCGATACAGGAGACGATAGCAAATGCAGCATTTGCCAGGTGATCCTTATGATCCTCCTTGTCTCGGATCAACTCAGTTTATATATTAAAAACAATGGTTTTCCAAGGGAATAGGATAAGAACCCAAATTTGGAAGATTATATAAATGTAGGATTTTCTTAAAATCTTATTATATAGGGTTTATCTTTTCTAAACTAGGGTATTATTTTTCAAATCTGGATCTTAAGCCCTTGTAAGACAAATTATAGATATGCCTTATAATGCATTATCCTTGCCTCCTTTGCAATCCAAACGTACCCTTCATATACCCCACCCACCGATGCAAATTCTTATCAGATTGCTTTTCATCTAAAATCAACTGAAAGGGAATATAATCCTGATGATGAGTGTTACAGGAAGAGTACGAGGGCGGGAATGAAGTTTGCAGGCTTGTAGTATGTGAGCACAGGTACCACGTCGATTGCATAAAACAGTGGCTGCAGCTGAAGAACTGGTGCCCAATTTGCAAATACCCTACAGCGCCTTCTCCTTAGTAGAGTTCTTGAAAATCCTTTCTTACGTTAATATATACAAGTTCTTTTACGATTTTGTATTTTTTTTTTTTTTTTGTTTTGCACCTATTATTTGGTCAAGGAATAACCCAGAAACTCTGGGACTCGGTGAAAGAATGTGTGGGGAAGAACACTTTTGATTCAACTTTTAATGGCAATCTAGAGTGATCCTTTAATTGTTGTCATGGTTTATTTCTGTTTGGCTTCTCTTTGACCGTGAAACGTTATTGTTTTTGTGCTTCAAGTTTTCATGTGCTACAACAAGCTCGGATTGTTTATCCTGCTCCGTTAGATATGATTCGAGGCATTCATTGTTAAGAAAATTATGACAGTGAGCTGATAAAGAACAGAAGAAACATAAGCTTTACTAGAGTTGTCAATTTCGTTCTGTTAACTGGAAAAACTCAGACCACCATAAGTACCTAAATGAACCCATTTCATTTGAATAAAGAGTTGAGAATTGACACTAATCAGTAAGAGTTCTCAATTTCGTTTAGTTGTTAATAAGGACAAAAACTGTGCAATAATCCGAAAAATTCAAAATGGGCACCGTAAACAGCTTCAATGAATAAGAATGATGTACAGCCAAAAAGAGGTAAGGATGCTCCACAGCATTTCTCAGCACCAGCAACAAAGAATTTACCAGTGAATCATCACGTCTCCATCATAGGTTCAGGGCCAGATGACTTGACAAAGGAACAATTTGGTCTAACTGAATTGAATAACACGTCCTTGATCACCTACAAAGTGAGGAGGGACAAATTAATCACTTTCACATAAAGAAGAGAAATGCGAGTGTACATGTGTAACTTCAGTTTGCACATAATTTTTACCTGTGACATTAAACCGTGCACTTGCTCAACAGTTACCTTTGCACTATCACGCGCTACCTTGGCAAGTTGACCTTCCTCCTGTGATCATGTACAAAAAAGCGTCATAATCACAGCTGCATCATATTAATATTACTAATAGACAACTGAACATATAAGATAAAGGTAGTGATAGCACCATCATGGTTGGTAATGGATTATGAAGTAACCAAAGAGAAATAGTTCAGAGTGACCACAGCCTTTTTATAGTAAGATAACAACTACTTGTAGCATGTAAAGCCCTATTGTTCACTGAATGAAACTGCAGCACCTTGGTTCAAGAACACTGGTTTTCAAGTCATTTCTTTGATTGAGTCAAAAGCAAGCTTAAGCCAGAAAGTATAAATAGTAAAAGTGGTTTATAGTAGTTGTACCAATGACAACCAGTGCAATGGTTGTAACAAAAGATATGGCACCAGTTTCGTGATTTTGGCTGGAATGGTAAGGGTGGTCTAATGCTTGAACCAAAGGGGATAAGACTAGCCTTTTACTCTAGAACCAATTTAAATTTCTAAGAGCTTCAATTTTAAGAGTATTCGCATTTAGGCTATAATCAAATTAATTTAAAACAAAGACAGAAGAGAAGGGTGGATTTGGTCCTTGTTTGTTTAGAAAAGGAAGAAAGACACATATAAAGGAGGCTTTCTAAGATTTAATAGCAATAAGTACAGATGCAGTATTTAATTCTCAAAATATTGAAAGGAAAAAAAAAATAATTGATCAAATATTTGATTCACTGACTTTAGCTCTGCAGTTCAAAGGAATTAAACTCACTTTTCAAAACTTAAAAAGGCTTAACAGTGAAGTGAAAGACTCTCTCAAGCTATAATCTCCAAGGGGACAAGTAACAGATATGTTTTGAGCATAATCTTCACTTTTAATAGTACATTTATTAAATGAAAGAACATTCAACATACTTGTAGATAGTCAACATTTATTTATTAACAGACCCAACAGTGAGTCAAGCTTGTGTAGTTTGCACTTGAACCACTTGATACACATCATTTTGGTAAGATATGAATATAACATCACAACTTCCTAAAATTCTGCATTATTGAGGTCTAGGGATGGAGAAGCTGATGATCAATCGTGTCAAAAGGAACCAAGGGATAACCAGGACAGAGTTAAAGCAGCGTTCAAAATGATAAGAGAAAACATGATTTCAACAACTGACCTCTTTCTTTTTTTGAGGGGCTGCAAAGGTTGCAAACCGTGAATTACCTAACAGGAGTTCTGCTTGCTCCAGTTTTTCAGCTGTATATTGAAAATTGTGTTTCAATTAGTTCCTAACAAGTAACAACCATAGGAATGTCATATTCAACCAAATAACTTCCAATTCCACCCCTGATTGAAACCATCAAGTAGACAACAATATCATGTATGAACAAGTGCTATTGTCCAGGAATTTCTTATATCGAACGTATTCTATAAAACATAGGTTTAGGAACCTTCTCCAATATCCTATTTAGTATTAAGGCTGTGTTTGTCAACATAAATAAATTAGTTGATAAACTCTAATCAGTTGAAAAAAATACACAAACTGTGTTTGTCTTTTGAAAATAAACTAGTTAGTAGTTAATAAACTAGTTAAAATGATAAGCTAAAAAAATTAGGGGAAAATTGCATTTAACCACCCTTTATTTTACACTTGTTGCAATTAACCACCCTTTATATTTTTTTCTACACTTAACCACCCCTTATTTGTAAATATGTGCATTTAACCACCCATTTTGATGAAAAACGTTGTTTTCTTCGTTAAGTAAAGTAAATTACGTTTTTGCCCTTCTTTTTAATTTTATTTACAATAAATAAAAGAATTTAGGAATAAATTGAGCTTGGAATGTCATTATCCTTGGATTTCGACCTACATCTCAACCTTTTGAATCTCGAGCCGTCGTCCATCAACTTGGACACGATCGTCTCCAAGAGACACTCAATGTCGTCAAAATCAGATCCAAAACCCATGGTCTTTGCATCGGCGAAGTCGTGGTTCTTCTTCGCTATTGGATGGAGTGAAGGAATTATTACGGACGAAATTAGGCCATTGTTGCAAAAATCGGTGTACGTATCGGAACTTGAAAGTGTCAATTATGAATTTTCCATTATTTATTTATTGTAAATAAAATTTAAAAAGAAAGGTAAAAATGTAATTTACTTTACTTAACGAGGAAAATGACGTTTTTCATTAAAATGGGTGGTTAAATGCACATAATTACAAATAAGGGGTGGTTAAGTGTAGAAAAAAATATAAAGGGTGGTTAATTGCAACAAGTGTAAAATAAAGGGTGGTTAAATGCAATTTCCCCAAAAATTAGCTTATTTGCTAGTTTATCTAGTTTATTTGATTAAGAAAAAAGAAAAAGAAAAAATCAACCAATAGAAAATGAGACAATAGATAGTGGGTAGGAGAGAGAATGTAGTGGGATGGAAGAGATTTTGAAAAGTTACGTAATTCTAAATCCATAAACTAGTTTATTTCAACAAACACAGTTTATTGATTCAACTAGTTTTTTATCTCCATTTTTATCTAGTTTATTTATTTCAACTAATTTATTAACTTCAACTAGTTTATTAACTATTTGACAAACACAGCCTAAAGATAATAGCTCTATGTGAGGTTCTGAGGTCATCAAACAAAGCCTTACCTAGATCTGAAATTTGTCCAGCAACATAGTCCTGATTTCCTAGTAAAGGAGATGATGAAAGGGTATTCACCCAGTACTTGTTCCATAGAAGATCCAGGACGTGAGAATCAAGAGAAGACTTGAAGTATGTGATGTCAAGAGCATAATACTGGAAAGATAAAAATAAAATGTCAGATTTTGGACCCAGTAAAACACCAACAGAAAAACAGAAGTCAGATGAGCAACCTGTTTACAGTGCACACCAAAGTCTTCAATCTTATTCAAGGGAATGGTTTGGTACTCTGAGATAGGCTCATCTGGGGGCTTATATCCTTCTGGATAAGTCCGAAAGGCCCCAATCTCAACTTTACCAGCAGAAACAGTTCTTGTTGGGTCAATCACAACAGCCAAAAAGGGCTCTTGAAACTGTTGGTTCAACATTTGGGTCGTGACATCAATGCCTGACAGCCAACAACCATACCCAGGGTGAGAGTGATACCACCCGACCACATTCTCCAATCGCCCAGCCTACAAAATGTCATACCAAACAATTTTCGCAAGCATTGATGAGGATGGATAAGTATGGCAAATCATCAAAACAGCAGGACAGCCTATCGTGAAATAGAAAAACAAGAACGAAATATCAAAAGAAAAAGAACGAAACCAATAAAACAGCGAGACAGACTATAGCGAAATAGCAAAACAAGAGCAGCACTATCAAAAAAAGAAAAGGAATTAGGAAATCAAAAGAGCAGAAAGACATACTATCATAAAATAGTAAAACAATAACAGAAATATTAGAGGAATCCACGATAAGGAATCTCTTAGCAGTGGTTGCATGTCAGAGAAATAAACAACATACTATCATTCCCTTTCCCATGACAACACAAAGAAACTGATAAGAAGCTTCTTTGTTTGAACTTGTAACCTGGTAAGAGGATCTGCTTTGCCTCACTTTTTGAAGGATTAAGATCTTACTTACATAAAGCAAAGACACAACATGGTTTAGCGGATTCCAGCAGAGTGTGACACTGCAATGCCTTTCCACACCTTTGTTTAAGGGAAGGTAAATGTACAGGCAAAAAGTAGTGACTTTTTGGTTCGTAACAAGTCTCAGCTTCCTTGAACCACATCTTTCAGTTAGAGTGCACCCCAATATAACATATTTGATATTGGACAGCGACTAATCGCACAGCAATGCTTATTAGGGTTTTTACTCTTTCGACTTCTCCCCTTCAAACCCTAACAAAGAAACTGAACAATACGGAGTATATTGCAATGCGAACCAATTTGCAGCATAAGATTCAATGTAGCCAGCCAACAGAAAACGCATTCATAACTAAACAAACAAACCTCGTTTTAAATCAACCAGGCATTAGGGTTTTTGATTCGAGCTAGGATTTCAACTTCCAATCGACCACATCCAGCAGCAAAGATATCATAAATCAACAATACAATACCAAAAAATCAACCTTTCGTAGAGGGAAAAAGAAAATAAAGCAAGAACCTGTTTGTTCGTCGTAGAATAGTCAACCATATACTCATAGGCATCAGCCTGAGCATTAACCCTAGTCTCGGTGCCCTCTACGGGCAAAGCGAAAGCATCCATGACGATAATGGCGTCGCCGTCGGTCTTGCCCTGCATTAAGCCCATGATTTCGATGGTTCCTCCGGAGCGAGCGTGGACCACCATCTTGAGAAGAGCAAGAGCAGACATCTTAACCCGCTTAAAGTAGTGAAAATTATTCTCCCAGGGCTTCTGCTGCTGGAACTTGGACTGCGCAGGCTCGTCGTAGAAGAAGATGGAGTCTGCGGCGGTAGAAGGGGCGGGATCCACGGTGTTGATGTTGTTTTCGAGTTCCCATGTTTGCTTGGCAATGGCGGAGGATGAGAAGTTGTTGTGATCCATAGGCGGGATTCGAAATCGAGTAAAAGCGTTAAGTGGAGAAAAAGGGACTTCCTTTCTCTTCCTCTTTCTCTTCCTCTTCCGCAGCCAAAATAAAGGTCCGCGAATGACGACGACGGGGGTGCCCCATTGCCCCAAGGGTTAAATATATTCATGTGGTGGTGGGGGCTTTGTCGTGCCATGCACGATTATATGAATTTAATATTGTATTTAATTTATTTAATGAATATGATTTTAATTTAATATAAAAAACTTATTTATTAGAAAAAATTTATATAAAATTTTACAATTGGTGTCATGTAAAACGGGCCCAAATTATTAAGGTGGGTCCACTATAATTTTAATGGCTTAATGATAATTTATTTATGCAAAAATATAAATAAAGACTGTTTGAATTAGAATCATTTAATTTTAAAAATCTTTTACAAAAAATATAAAAATAATCTAAATTCTTGTAATTTTTTTATCAAATTCAATTCTTTAAAAAAATTTGAATAAAAATTTAAAACAACTTAATAAGAAACGATGAAAAAATATAAATAAATAATGAATTTGTAATGAACTAATGATAAGAAAATCATGTACATAAATAATTTAAAAATAAAATTAAGGAAAAGATAACATAACTTTTTTTAATCAAAATTCAATTTAGGAAAGTAATTATCTTGATTGAAAGTTCTATTTTTATTAAAATTTTATTTAAGTTAAACCTTTTACATAAATAGAAAAAAAAATAAAGATAAAATAATTTTATTTAATTTTAAATAAAATTCGAATTTAATTTTTTTTATAAATAGATAGAAATTTAAATGGAAAAACTAAATTAATATATCTATCTTAATATGTAATATGTAATGTTTTAAAATAATTTTAGTTTTAGATAAAATCTTTTAGATCTATCCTAATTCCTAATATATAATAGATAACATCTTTATTTTAGATAGAATCTCTACTGTATTATTTTATCCTATTTCTATATTATCCTAAAATAATATAGGAAAATCCTATATGGCGAAATTCTAGGTGGCTTAACGTGGGAACGACACGTAGGAAAATCCTAGGTGGCGCAACGTGGTGGCCTTATTCCTTACGTCTTTTATATATATATAGATTTGGTCCGCGAATGACGACGACGGGGGTGCCCCATTGCCCCAAGGGTTAAATATATTCATGTGGTGGTGGGGGCTTTGTATAGGCATTATTGAGCAAATGGATATATCTGATCCGATCCGATTCGCTATATTGGATATTTGATAAAAAAATTCTTAAAAATTCCGATCCGTTATATGTCGGATATCCGGTAAAAAATATCCGATTGAATCGGATATCAGAGATTGGACACCTAAAATATTCGTTTAGTAAAATATTTCTATTTTGATTCAAAACAAGGTGGATAAGCGGATATCCAAATTGGATATCCGCTAATCTAAGCCAAAAAGTTGTACAACAACATTAGGGTTATAAAAAAAAGAAGTTAGGATAGCGTTAGATTTCTTAACAAATAAAATTTGTTTTAAAAAATATAATTAAACTATAGCTCACACCCATCTTTATTTCTAAACATTGGGTGTCCTAACCATCCAATAACTATTCCATCTCCATTGTCGGTCGATAAGTAGTACATTGTTGGAGTTTACTAGATCAAACTCATGAGTCAATAGGCTATGATTTTATATACTCTAGAAAACGACCATTACAATTAATAACATCCTTATGTTATTTAAATATACTTAAATATTAATTTCCTATTAAAAATATATAATATATATAGTATCGGATATTTCAAATATATCCGTTTACCTTAAACCTCGATCCGTATCCGGAAAAATCAGTTGGACCGGATTGGATATGATTCAATTTCAAACGGATAATTTTGGTTACGTATAAATACGGATCGAATCGGCAGATTTTTCGGATCGGATAAACGGATCGACATATTTTGCTCAGCCCTAGGCATTAGTAATCGTAGTAAGATCTACCACAAAATAACATTAAGGTAAATTCCAGTTGGTACCCTCGAGTTTTTGGCTTTTACGAGTGGTGCCCTAAAAAAACTTATTCCGAGTGGTACCCTTAAACTTTTGCAAAAGTCCGGTGGGTGCCCTACTTGTAAATTTTCATTAGTTTATAATTAAATTAATATGTTTTCTAATGAAAAAAAATATATTTTGGATTTAATTAAATTAAAATAAAATTTCCTTTTAATAACAATTGAAATAAATCATATAAAGTATTAAATTAATTTTTTTATATATATTTGTCGAGTAGATTGTATGTAGTATACTTTAAAAAATTTAAGTTAAAAACAATATTACAATATTTACATTAAAATAAATATATTACATAATTAAAATTTTCCATGTAGGTTTTATATATTAATTTTGAATTTTTGTATTATGGTACTCTCAAGTTATATTAAAATTTTATTTTATACCAATTTTTATTGTCAAAATTACTATATAAAATCCACATGGAAAATGCCAGTCTTGCAATATATTTATTTTAATATAAATATTATAATATTTTTTTATTTTAACTTAAAAATTTTGAATTATACAACATAAAATCTACATAATATATATATAATATAGTATTTATTTTAATATTTTTATATGCTTTATTTTCATTGTTATTAAATTAAAATTATTTTTTAATTTAATTAAATATAAAAAAAAATTTCATTAGAAAACATACTAATTTAGTTATAAACTAACACAAATTTACATGTAAAGGCACCGACCAAACTTTTGCAAAAGTTTAGGGATACCACTCGGAATAAGTTTTTTTCAGGGCACCACTCAAAAAAGTCAAAAACTCGAGGGTACCAACCGGAATGTCCCAAATATTAACTTGTTAAAATAAAATTTGTCAATTAGATATTTAGATATCTAAATATTTTATTAAACACCTAAACTTAACCAATAACTAATTGATGTATTCGTGTAATATAATAGTGAAATATGTTTTTATACATATATATATATATATGATTTATTTTCCAGATATTAAAAAATATTTTATAATAAGATTATGTTTCTATCACTTGTCAAATTTTAAAATCTTTAAATATAATTATACATTATTAATATTATTATATTAAAAAAAATTATTTCATAATGAAGAGTATGTTTCTTGCCAAATTTTAAGACTCTAAATATAATTGTATATTAGTAATGTTAGTAACATTACTGGCTTTAATAAAATTGTTTCATAATGAATTACACTCATAACACAGTTTGCCAAATTTTAAGATCTCCAAATATAATTATATATTAGTAATATAAGAATATTATACTGATGTAAGGATTGTAAATAATTAAAGAAATGAAAGGTTAAGTAGTACTTGTGGCGACTCTAGAATTGGTTACTAACCAGTTCTCATCCCTAGTGGATGCTCTAATCCTTACCCAATCAAAAAAAATTGTATTTTCATGATATTGAAAATATTTTGATAATAGTGTAGAGATATATTGTAAGTTGCATATTAATTTTCTTTGTATGCATTGACATATTCTCTATAGTATTTTTCGTATCTTTTAACGAGACTTGGACTCCAAGTCTGCTCCCTCACCTATAATTTAGGTTATGTAAATCCTCATATATAAAGTCATATATTATGAAGCAAAAAAATCCAAAAATCTTATATCCCCAACTTTTCTAACTTAGTTCGTGAATAATTAATTTCTGTCACGCGGCACTTTATTGTCCTAAGAAATAACGGTTCTTATTGTGGTATTCTCATCATGACTATGTGATCAAATTTATCTTCCTGACCATCGGTAAACCAATAGATGAAATTGAAATTCCTCAATATGGATTCTAATTTGTTTCTTTCAATGTCATCAAATCTTCTCGTGTTCCAAATCATGTATTGAAGGATTTGAAGCTAAAAGTAGGTGTTGTGCATGTGATAGTTGTAATACTCTGATAATCTTTTAGGTTAGAATTTCGTTAATTAGTTAATTTTCTATATTAAGTACATACTAATTTTATTGAATAATTATTAGTGTTTGATCTTGTGTTGTTAATGGAATTATTTTAGAAGGATGCTTAGGATCATAAAGTTGTACGATATTTATGTATATACTTACGTATGGCTAGATAAAGTAGATTATGTTATATATACAATTAAGGATAAGTTATACACACAGTTTCGTTTTTTTATACACTTGATAAGGTTCACGTACTTTTAACAAGATGATAAGGTTTGACTAAGTTTCAATTTCCTTTCACCATAAGAAAGTACACCATAGCTAACTTTATCGTTCTTAGTTCATTCTCGTCTTCCATATATGAAAATCCACCGTCTCCTCTAGTTCATTCATGTGAGCCGCTATTTTTGACTAGTTTGAATAGAAGAAACCAACTCCAATTTCTTTTGGCAACCACCTTATTATATGTATGAAGTTGGACACATATTTGGACTGAATTCCTATGAGATGTATCAAAGCTAGTGAAGCCACACTCTTTGACTTGTCTCATTCATTGGAACCGATTTCAATATCCCTTATCTACTATGTTTATCTTATCTTTTCACACATTTCTAGGTTATTTTGTGCACACCACCATATATAAACCAATTTTCATTCTCTTTCTGACTACTTGTGTGGTTGCTACCATTTCCCCCTTCATCTTCCCTCTTCATTTTCCTTATCTATATTATCAAATACATACTTTGAGCCTATCAAATTGAATCTGTGGTAAGTTTTTCTCTCGTTTCAATTCTTTGGATTTATTAGATTAAACAACTTCATTTAGTTATATTAAAGCTATTATAATTATGAGTATAGTTTGAATTTTAATATTGATTTATTAACATGGAAAAATTATTATTATTATCTATTTAAGTTGAACTAGCTTTGATAGGAGTACTTCAAGAGATATATATACTTATATATTTACACGTACATAAGTATCTTAGTGGGTTTTCAATAGTTGGTGACTAAGTTAAATTATAATATTTGGTGATAAGATGTATAAATATTTGAACGAGGGTATAAAAATGTATAATTAATGGATTTAAGAGGGGTAGTTTGATTAATTTAGCTTTTATTCATATTAGTTAGTTTTTCTAATAAGTGATTACTCTAGTATATATTCTCTAGGTGTTTAGTGTTGTTCGTGCATACTCCTTTTGTGTTTGGAGTTGATATTTGGTCTTTGAGGTAAGTCGCCTAGACTTACTTAGTTATCAATTTTGATATGTGTTGGATGTGTAGATATGATGTGTAGAACTGTATTTTGGGATTCATTCCTATATATTATATATGTCTATTTGAAAATAATTCGTTATCTAAAAAATATAATAGATGAATAATATTATGTATTTTATTCGGATTTCAAAACATTGACACCTAACCGATACGGCTATGATTAGGGATAGTCGGGAAGGCGGAGACATCCCTAACTTAGTTGTATGTCAAGGAGGGCCCCTTCAAAATTATAATAAAATGTTTTGGCTAGTGCTCCCGAGGAGGCTTGACCAGGGGTAAGAAGGTGAATGATGAGCGTGTGAGTGGTTCGGATAAACGGTGGAGGCCGTCGTCCACTATCCCGTGTAAGGCTGGAGGATGCCATGCTTGTTTAATAAATTATGTCGATTGAGAATTGATGAGTTGCGATTGAACAATTATTGAGACGAAAAGTGGTTGTGGTGATACTTAAGTGAAATGATGTGCTATTATTAGTATGCATTGTATGACTGTAAGGATTATTATGTGCGTCTTATAATTATAAGTATTATTGTGTGTTTATTTGTTATAGTGAATATACTATATGTGAACTATTATATTACTATTCTTATTATGTAATTGAATAGATTGATTTTGCTTCTGCATGTTGCATTTACTATTCAGTGCATATTGGAATTGTTAGCTAACCCTTCGGGGTGTTGTTTTCTTTTAGGTAATCAATCTGGAATGAATAATGCTCCAAGGAATCTTCTCCAAGATGATGGTGAGCCAGATCGACGTGGTGTGTCTTAGGATGAGGTCGGATAACGGTTTGTAGGACTGAAGGTCCTAGGAGTCTATGTTGTCTTGTTAAGTTAGATGTTTGTAAATATTGGTTGAAGTTTAGAGATCAGAAATGAGAGTTGTGTTGGAGTGGGTTAATGCACACAAGCATGACTTTGTTACTTTTAAAGAAACATAGTTAGATGTTTTTTGTTGCAAGGTCCCACATTGTGAGATTGTTGTTATATTAGCCTGAGTGGACCCAAGTGAGGTCCACAACCAAGTGACATTCTGGTATTTAAAACCGAGGTGTTACAATAGTTGCGTAATATAGACCAAGCAAATGGTCTATGCAATTTACCAAATTAATTATTGCTAAATTGGGCACTCGAATGGTTGAAGGAAAAAATATTAGTGGTCGCAATATTGGTCAGATAGTTCCCATTCCTCGAATGCTCCTATGTCCTTCAAATATCACCTTACCTTTCAAGTTTGAACATCAATCGTCCTCTATCATTGTTTTCTTCACAATGACAATTAATAAGAGTTAAGGACAATCAATAAGTAGGCTTGTATCTTCCTATGGATGTATTCACCCACAACCAGCTTTATGATGTCTTATCTCGAGTTACAAACATAGTGGGATTGAAAGTTTTTATTTTAGATAAGAAAGAAAATGCAATATGTCAATCACTAATGTTGTGTACAAAGAAGTCCTTTGAAATATTTGATGTCCATTTTCATATATGTAAGCTTAAATATTCAATAAAAGTCTATGTATTTTTCATTATTTCTACATTCTTACACACTTAAAATCAGTTTACTGCTTTATAAATAATGGAAAATTTCTTTTGGTATCCCTAAATTTTTGTCTTTTCCTTTTGGTGCCCTATAAAAAAAATTATTCCTTTTGGTACCCCTCACATTTATAATAAGTCTCTTCCGTAGCCTATTTCATCCAAAAACAAACTTCCATCCGTTTTTTTTTAATTTTTACGTTAAAAAAATTGAAAACGTTATCTAAATCTTCTTCCTCTTCCCTTTCTTTTCACTCTTCTCTTCGCCATTATTGTAGAAGCCTCTGATTCTTCCCTCTGTATTGCGAATTTTTCCAATAATTTCTTGCCCAGGAGCAAACCCGACGATCTCACTGATTCCCCGACTTGTAACAAGTCGCCGTCTTTTTCGACGACCCCCTCTTTCGCTTCCGCCGACGCTAAGGGATGGGTCTTTGATGTTAATGCACAGAGCTTCGATGACCCGATTGGTGTGGCTCCTTTGAGATCCCCGATCTTGTGTATCGTACGACTGAAACCAATTTCATATCCGCCCTTTCTGCCGCCGCCGCAAGCTGATGCGGAGGCGGTCAACGGCGTCGGCGAAGGAGACGTTCGAGTGGATTTCGATGTAATGTTATCGTCGAATGCAGCCTTCGCGATGGCGTTTTGCTCCGCTTTCATCCGTGGATCTTTGTGGCATTTGGAGCAGAGATCCGACATCGTCAAGCTACCGAAGAATCCATAGTTGTTGGCTCTGATTTTCAACCTCGATCTGTGACAATTCACAGTTGATATGTTCAAAAGAGAACAATCCAGAACATCAAGCCATATTGATTCCAGTGATTAGAAAGGGGGAAACGAATTGTATCTAAGAATTTGTACTTACGAAAACAAAGGGTGTCCCTCATCTTCTCGAGCAATTAGAGGCTTCCAATTTTATGAATCTTGTTTTGCTTACTTTGGATCCTCCAATTTGGATGATTTCGTATTAGGGTTTTAATTTGGGGCTAATTTTTGAGCTAATCACTGTATGTTATGGTGATATTCGAAATTTGCCTTGAGGAGTAAGTGAACAATCATCTTACATGAATTATTGATAATGGAATCCTGACACAAGTCTGTTGGTTTTGATTCTCACTGATTTGTTAAGTTTTAATACAATCAGGAATATGAAGAGTTAAAGAACAATGTAAGAACTAGAAGTACAGTACATGTGGTGACAAGGAAGAAAGGATGAGAGAAAGCAACGTTTTCTTTTTTTCCTTTTAACGTAAAAGTAATAAAATTGGATGGAAGTTTGTTTTTGGATGAAATAGGCTACGGAAGAGACTGATTATAAATGTGAGGGGTACCAAAAGGAATAATTTTTTTCTAGGACACCAAAAGGAAAAGACGGAAATTCAGGGGTACCAAAAGGAATTTCCCATAAATAATTGATGCGTGAAATTAGAGTTAATGTTTTATTGGTGTTTTTGTGTGAATTTGAACTATTTATTATGTATTTCTCGCCAATATCAATGACATATTAGAAAGAGTCGTGTGAGAATGGTCGCCCAGGTGAGAATTAAGAATAAATCTCGCTCGTCCATTCCAAAAAAATCAACGCCCCTGATTAAAAATTCATTAAAAAGATAAAATACGGCACAGACGAATTTTTCCCATATTATTCGCGTATTTTTCAATAAAATACGACAAGGACGAATTTTTTTCGTATTATTCACGTATTTTTCGAAAAATACATTTTATGAGACACACCCATTTTGTTCATCAAAACTAGCGATTTATTCATCCATATTCACCATTTGTTCATCAATACTTACTAATTGTGCATCGAGTTTTTGAAAACAATGTTCATCGATTTCGAACTTTTTTAATTTTTAATTTTATTTTTTAACCTTATCTATGTGTATGAATACAATATTATCTAGTTTTTGATGCACATATAATTATTTTCAAAGCAGAAATAATGTTCTGATTGTTAAAGATAAAGTCATTATCATATATACTTCCAAGTTGTCTACAACATATAAGCAAAAGTTAAACCCCGAAGGTCTTCTTTTTTCAAATTCAATAATTTGACGGATCAATCACAAGAACTCGAAACAAGAATATACAAGATGCAACTCATGCTCTTCTAAATCATTTAGGAGCCATGACGGATCAAGGTTCGCAACCTCCATGAATTACCATGCTTAGACATCAAGTTTAAACAAACCCGAGCTTGGATCACGAGGTCTCAATGCCCATATTTGTTCATTGATATAACTTGTTTGTTCATTGAAATACATCCGTATTTGTTCATTGATATAACCTTGTTTGTTCATTGATATACTCTATTTGTTCATGGATATACCCCTATTTGTTCATTGATATAACCTTTTTTTTGTTCATTGATATAATTTTTGTTTCTCCATTATCTGTTCATTGATATACCCTATTTGTTCATGGATATACCATTATTTGTTCATTGATATAAACTTTTTTGTTCATTGATATAACCTTGTTTGTTCATTGATATACCCTATTTGTTCATGAATATACTGCTATTGTTCATTGATATAACTTTGTTTTTCCATTATTATACCCTTATTTGTGAATTGAAATAAACTTATGTTTATGTGTCAATACCATCAATTTGTACATTTAGGACTATCTACATAATTTTCATCTCTACCTATATGAGCACAACAAAAGAAACGAATAAACTGCTCAATAGTACATAAATAAGTTAAGGTTGATACAGAAGCTTGAATGCAAAGGATAATGGATAAATTATCTGGCTTTGCAATAATATGATGTATGATAAGAGAACAAGCCAACTGCAAACCGAATAGGAGTGTTTGTGCCTTATTTAACTATGTTTGGAGCCCAAGAAGTAGCCACATGTTTCACAGTAGCAACAATGACAAATCCAAAGGAGTCAAACAAGAAAAAACCAAGTCCGACATCAAAACAATTAGTTTTGTCTCATATACGGCTAATTATGATGAACACACATATATTAATGCATACAATTTCGATACACATTCATCCATTTTTTATATACAAACAATAAATATTTGATTCACAAACAATAGTTCATTTATTCACAAAATCACAATTTTGATGAACAAAATCACAGTGTTGATGAACAAAATCATAGTGTCCTATTTTTGTTTTTATGAACAAAATTACAATGTTGATGAACATATTGCATGCAATTTCGATACACATTTATTCATTTTTTATGTACAAACAATAGATTTTTGATACACAAGCAATACTTTATTTATGCACAAAATCACAGTTTTGATGAACAAAATCACAGTGTTGATGAACAAATCCACATTATTGATGAATAAATCCATAATATTGATGAACAATCTAGGTGCACATCCTATTTCCATTATTTTCAAAAATACTCGAATAATTCGCCAATAATTCGCCCGTGCCGTTTTCCCCCCTTTTAAGTGAAATGATCAGCGCCTTTGATTTTTCTTCATCCAACGGCTCTTGTTCTTTCTTATTTCGTACCTGTGCGCCAATTCGCACATGAACCGGACCCTTTTCCGATATCGTATATAATTTTATTCAAATTTCTCCATAAATTCTTTGACAAATATTTTCCGAGTCAAGCCAATACCTTCTAAGAGATAAGACACTTCCAACCCCGGAAAATAATGATGTCCCAAGTGTTTGATGTTGAAAATAGAGTGAAGATATCTCCTCAAATTAGAAATTGCACTCTCATCCAAGCCTGTAACTAGTGAATCATCCACATATATTGCTATAATAGTTGTATTACCATTCTCTTTCTTTGTGAAGAGAGAATAACCATTCTTTTTTTGGTCAAAAGAATAGCCATTTTTTGATTGAGAATAACCAAGAGTCAAGAGAGCAGTGGTAAGTCTATGAAACCATTGCCTTGATACTTGCTTTAATCCATATAGAGATTTTTTTAGCTTACATACCTCTTTTTAGATTTGAAAGTCTTCAGGAACTTACATGTAAATTTCTTCAACAAGATATCCATAGAGAAATGCATTATTAACATCGAACTAATGATGATTCCATTTCCTTGAAGCAATAGCAGAAATAACACTCATTATTGTAGCCATCTTCACTATTGGAGAAAAGGTCTCTTGGAAATTAATGCCCTCTCTTTGAGTGAATCCTTTTGCATGAGCCTAGCTTTGAAACATTCAAGTGAACCATTAGATTTCAACTTCACTTTGTACCCCAACTTGGATCCTACAACCTTTTCTCTAAGAGGTAGTGGTACTAAGTCCCAAGTTCCATTCTCAGTGTGAGCATCATTCTCTTTTTTCATGGCTTGTTGTTAATGGTCATATTTAGAGGCTTCTTTAAAGGTAGAAGGTTAAATATAAGAGGGTATTTTTAAAAGAAAGGCAAAATGAGAAGGAGGTAACAAAGTTGGAGAGATGCTATTAAGATTTCATATACATGAAGATAAGCATGTTTATTACTATGAGTTTTGGTGGAGTGTCTAAGAGTTAAAGAGGTTTTTTTTTATTTTGTGGAGAGATAGAGTGATTTTGTGTTTGGTGTGAAGAAGTATTTGGATTTTGTGAGGAGAACTCTGTAGGTAGTGAAGAGGGTAAAGTATTTTATGAGGTTTCTAAATTAGAAGAAATAGAAGTGTTTTGTGGTAAAAAAAATATGAGAGGGATAGTCAGATATCAAAGAGGGTAATGTAGTATATGGATCAAGATTTGAAAGTTAATGGAAGGGAAAAGGATTTTCATGAAAATAAATATCACGAGAATGGTAAATTCATAGTATGAAAATCCTTGATAGTGTATGCTCTTTTCCAAAAGTATAGCCCAAGAACACACAAGGATTGACTTGTGTGTAGACAGTTTGTGTCTTCCTCTTTTTAGAGATCCAACAAAAGCCAAAACAACAACTCATTAGGAGATTTGTTTTATAGTGAAGAAAAAGGAGTCTTATTGATAATAGAAGTGGTTGTCAAAATACAAAATCCCCAGAACTTATGTGGTACTTCTGATTGAAAAGGAGTACTCTAGCAACCTCCAACAAATGTCGATGTTTCCTTTCCACAATGCCAATTTGGTGAGGACTTTCAACACAAGAAGTTTGATGGAGAATCCCCATATCATCATAGAACTTCTTACCACTAGGATAAAAAAAAAATCTGAGGGCATTATAAGCAAAGACTTTGACATCACACTGAAACTGAGACTTGACCATTTAGTAGGTGTAAAGTGTAAATATCACTTTAGCTGTCAAATCTACTATATATATAAAAGCAATAAGGTTTGGAGCCTTCTCATTATGCCACCTAGGATTTCGCCACATGTCAATCCTATATTAAGCCACCTCAGATTTTTACACGTGTCATTTTCTTATAATTTAGACATCTCTATAAATATTCCATGTCATAGTCCACATGTCAAAAAATTTCCATGTCACTCATATGTTATGTACACATCATATTACCACATAATCTACAAATCTCAATCAATTTTTTAATTTTTTTATACTGGATTACAATAATGTTTTTTTTGGAAATTTAGTTACATGTTTCGAGAAATTTACATATAAAAATATTTTTTACCATATCTTTATGATCCTAACAACTCTACAATATAATCTACCTAAAAACTCCTATAAATATATACCGAGATCTTATCCTATAATATTTTTAAATTACAAAATTAATAATAGATTGTTAATGATCCATATATATGATATGATCATATATGTAAGTACATAACGAATATATTGAACAACAAAATTAATAGTTAACCTATTTTCTAGCAAAATAAAAATTGATTCTTAAAAATTAATTTTCATGAAATTGACATAACAATATTTTTTATGTATTTTATAGGATAAGATTTTAACATATCTTCATGATCCTAACAACTCTCTAATATAATCTAAAAAAACTCACATAAATATAGACCGAGATCTTATCCTATAATATTTTTAAATTACAAAATTAATAATAAATTATTATTGATCCATATGACCATATGTACATAACGAATAAATTGAACAGAAAATTTAACAATTAACATATTTTCTAAAAAAAGAAATAAAATAGATATGTCTAAAGATAATCTTAACATATTTTCAACAACTTTATTATTGCTTTTACTTTTCCAATATGAGTTACAGTATTAAAAAAATGAAGCATAATAAATATACAGAAAAAGTGAGTTACGGTTTTACAATCTATGTACAAATCAAGTCAATTTTTTTGTTAATCTATATTTTTTCCCATTATAATATTTAGATAGGATCGAATATTTTTGTTGCCAAATCTTTAAATTTCAATTATGATATATCTTTGAATTTTCAATATTTTTTTTTTGATAATTTACATACAAATCTAGCCAATTACAATTGTAATTTTCAGTTATAATTTCCCGGTAATGTTTTTTTGATAATATACGTACATGTCAAGTCAATTTTATTTGCTAATCCATATTAAATGTCCCATTATTTTCATTTTTGCTATAAAAATCTTTAATTTAGAATTATGCTTTTTTTTACAATTTATATAAATCACCAATTCACAATTATTATTTATATTATATTTTTATTTATTAATATCTTTTTATAGTATGTCTAAAAAAAATATCGAATCATAGTCATGCAGGGCACGACGGGGACAATTAGTCTCTACTTAATTTGCTTATGGGAAGCAAATTAAAATAGAAATTCAACACATGAAACACATTGGAGCGAGTCAAATGATCAAATTTTCTAATATAGCCAGCATGTGCAGTAAAGAATTTGTGAGCATTAGGTGTAATGATAGCAAGAGGAGAAGAAACAAATTTGATTGAATTTAGCAAATCAATATTCAAGGTCATATGGTCTGTGCTTCACTATCAAGAATCCAAGCAGAATTATGAGCATATGAGAGAAAACATGAGCCAACCTCTGCTTGAACAGCACAAGAATCTAGACAAGATGAACTCTCAATGGACTGCTTGCTAGGTAAAGACATCAATTTCTAATATTCTTTCGGCGTGATTGAATTAGAAGTAGAAGTAGAAGTAGAAGTAGAAGTAGATGAAGGAGACTCATTGCTTTCAGTTGATGCATTCACGGTAACCTCACCTCTTCGGTTATGATTTGGCAAATATCCATGCAATTTCCAACACCAATCAATCAGATATCCAACATGCTTACAATGATCGCAAAAGAACTTCGAATTTGCAGATCGAGAGTTGACAAAAGTTTCTCTTCTTGGAAGAGAAACTTCTACGAAATGCTTCTAGGTCACATTATTCCAGTCATCAAGCAAGCTCGTAGACAAGATATAATTGGGATGATCACTATGATGAAGAAACAACATTCATCCATAGGATTTTGAGGATCATGAACAGATTGTCTGTTCCATGGATTCGTTGGATCTCGAGATGGAGGATCTCGAATCAACGGAAAATCTCTAATAGAGGGGAAGATGAATGTGAATTCATCATCGCGGAAGCAGAAAACCAGAAAAGAGAAGCATCAGAGAAGATTGAAGGATCAAAGGTTGTAGCTCTAATACCATGTTACAATATGGTTAATGAATTCAAGATCAGACTCAAGCTCCTAATTCAACGAACAAGCCAAACTCAATTATATAATTAAATGGGAAACTAGTGTAAGAATTGGATTCCATCCCGTTAATGTTCCATGGGATGTCGAATGACATATTTACCAGCACCCCTTCAAAAACATAAATAACGTCAAATGGCAGATTTCCTAAAAAGACATAAATAACAGCTGAGCATATATCCTGCAACAAGTTGTCAAATACCCCATACACATTCTACTAAAACAATCAGAAGATTTACAGTTTGCACCCTACACATTCAATTTCTGTGAAGCTAACAAGCAATCAAGATGACCCATTGCCTCTCCTGCCTAAACATACAACCAAGTTACACTGTCATAAGAATTTCACTTACTTGCGTTAACTTAGTAAAGTTGTCAGATTATTTACCTCTTCCCCTTCCTCTTCTAGAGTATCCTCTGGTTTGTCTCCCTGATGGTGCTTTTCGCTTTGGATTAGACTGGGTTTCATCCTTCAGCAGATCTTCGTGTTGTGCATTGGAGCTGTTTTGAGACCCAGTCCAGATGCTGTCATTGTCATTTGCATGTATAGCATTAGATGGCTCTAATCTTTCATTCGGGATTCCCACATCCACTTTGTCTTCGCTTGGATCTATCATACGTATCATCTCCTCGCTACATTGGTCAGAATTCTGGTCTGCTGCAGATAAACTGGTCAATACAAGACATGTTATTGAACCAATATTTTTGAGAACATCAATAATTTGTGTGAATTTCTTATGATCTTTTAACTTTATTAGGTTGTCTACAGAGTTTTTGACCAAACAACTTTCATTTTGTTGAAACTCTTCATCATTTCATGCTTGGGCAATTTTTATGTGGTTCTTAAGCTTATTAACTTGCCCCAAACGAGTTTGTGATATTGTTCCTATTAAGATCCTAACTTCTACAGCAATACTTCGAAACAGATCCTTTGACTAAACAGTGATACGACGGCAAATTTAACAGAAGGTTTTTTTTTTTCTCATCAAAAGATCTTCCTTTTCATAGTTCGTCAATAATGACCATGTCTGATGCTAGTAATGAGCATATTCTTTGATTACTATGCTCCACAAAAGAGAAATGCCTGATCAAGAAAGACTTAATTTGGTTGAACTTCTCTACCGTTCACAGTTTAAGAAATGTCTCACCTTAAAGCATGACCAGTTGCTGCAGAACCCTTTGAACCATTTGTTTCATTCGGTTTTTGACATCCTGTGAGAATGGACATCAGCAATCATTTAGAAATCAGAATATGAGAAGGTTAATAATACGTTCTGGGAACTCATGTTCCTATTTAGTTAATTTGAGAATATTTTTCTATGTAGTTTCATTTCTGTTATTTTCTATATATTCCCACTAGCTACTTTTTAGGATTTAGCTTCCCCATTTTCTCCATATTCCCACTCTCTAGTTGCTGATTATTTGAATTCATTTGTTTATTATTACAAGTTAATTATTGTTTTCAATTATAAAAAAGGAGAGCTGCTTGATGTGTGCAGACATGAACTTGAAGTTGAATACAATTAAGGACAACAAAAACAACAACAACAACAACATTGACCCAGTTGGCTCCCAATTGAGGCGGGATCTGGGGGGTCAAGATGTATACACCCTTGCCCCGTACAAGGCCGGGAGGACCTTGGCTGCTTGTGAGATTTTTCATATTTTATCCTTTTATCTTTCTTTGTGAGCATCTCTAAGAGCTTCTCCATATTATTAGAAAGTGTGAATTTGGAGAATTTGATATAAATTTTTACACCAACAGCTTCTCTATACCATTCTCCATAAATAGGGAGGGAGGAAAAATGGATCATCTTCTCTAAATTTGGGGAATTCCCCAAAGAGATTCGGAGAATGAATTAATGATGTATGCTACACATGGCAACTTTTAATTGGTCATATTCAATTTTATAATATTTTTGGAGAATATTTTATATATATATATATTAAGAATAATAAATACAAGATTATTTAAAATGAAGAAGTTGTTGGAGTTGGGAGTAAATGTTTTTAGAGAATATGGCTTTTAGTTCTCCATTTTAGAGAAAAATAGGAAATTTGTTGGACATGCTCTTAGGGTTCTAAGAGTTGATGTTTAGTATTATATATAGAATGATTGGATGTGATCGGATAAAAAGACAATTTATTGTGCTAAAAAAATAAGACAATTTATTTAAGATGCATTTACTTTTTGGACCCCCAAATCCTGCTTGTACTGGAATCCACCTGGGTAGATGTTGTTGTTGTTGTGTTACTTTCTTAACCCAGCAAAAAACTATCCAGATAAATGAACTCAAACCATTTATATCAAAAGGTTGTAAAGGGCGCTTTCTATACAAGGTGTACTTGGAATATAAACCTCATCTCACCTCAGTGAAATTACAAATTCTACATGATATCCAAAAAAGTTACGTCCAACCTTGCTTGTGTCACTTAAAATTCTTAATCTCTGAAGGGGCTTAATTTAGATATCAAAGGAATCAAAAACATAATTTCACTTTGAGTTGTTGAAACAACAGCACTTATCCAGTTTTTACTGATCTTCTTTGCATTCAGTATTGTTGGTAAAAGAGAGGGTTGGAGAAGATAGAAATCTGATCTCAATTCATTAAGGAGAAAGAGTACAACTTAAATAGAAAAAGAAAGCTTACAAGAGAAGCTAGAAATTAATACTACTGAAAAAAGCAAGCTGGAAAAGTAGCCTTAACATTAATTACCAAGTCTATAGCTGAACCTATATCATACTCTAGGAAAAGAGTAGTAATTATTAAGCATGCATTCTAACAAGTATGATTATAATTCTGTTGATTTTATTTCTTTGTACTTCCATTAGATTATTCACATATAAAGTCAATGAATCATCATCATCATCATTGACCAGTATAGTCCCGCTCAAGCGGGATCTAGGGGATATGGGGGTACCCATAGCCTAAACATGTTAGGAGGATGTGCCTAATAGACCCAAGAAAAACTGAAATTCAGCTATATGACAATAATAACTGAATTTAGTTAGAATGCACCAAAATTGATATAGTGGCTAAATCCATCTCAAAGATACTGTATAAAAGCCAATGAGAATGAGGATTGCAAGATAAATAGATGTGCCACATAAGGATAGAAGTGTTGTAAAGCTTCTTTCTTCAAGCAATGAGTGAGTTGCTTATGGTATTTTTATCCTAGCTGTTAGGAGGTTTCTTATAGAAAGTATATCCAAATTTGTGGATAAATTCCTACAGATATAATGTCAAATCAATTGAATCATAATTATTACCGTCAGTTGCACCCACACTCTGAATTGCCTGAATGGTTTCGTCATTCTGCAGAGATTCAAGAAACAATATTTTTATGTCAATTTATCATATGGAAATGTGATGGCTAAAGAACAAGAAGGTTTGGCACTCACTTGAGTTTGTGTCAGAACATTGTTGGAATTCAAAGCCTCATTTTGCAATCTATCATGTTCCAACTCCACAGATTCTAAGAAAAAAGGATTAAATCAAGTTTTATGAAATCTATCCATTAGCCTTGGCAGATAAAATTCCTGTCTTTTGAGTAAAACACGAAAGTTGATTGCTGAAAAGTAGGCGATAAAACTAACCATGAAATCCAGAACAATTTGTGGTGGCCACCTCAAAAGATGGATTTAAATTGGCTTTGGATGTTCTACAACGCAAATTATAAAATACTCTTTCTGGCTCTGCTTCATTCTTATTGTTAGTAAGAGGTTTTAGCCTTGACTTGTTTTCTGGAGAAAAGGAAGAAAAATCTATCCTCTTGGATGTTGTAGTAGCTAATAAATCTTCTGTAGCCTTGGCACGCACTTTTCGTATTTCCTCCAAGATGTTCCACGATCCAGTCGAAAGAGGACTCCTTTTCGTCTGTATATATTATCAGATGATCAATTATAAAGTTCCAAGTAGAAAGCAGTATTTAGTATTTCACGGTTTCCGTAATTAATGTAGAAGATGTGAAGTAAAGACTAGGCAGCAACATCGTGTTGCAACCACCATACACTTAATGATCAGTCTCAACGTAATGGTCAAGTTATCACCCCACAATATAGTGGTTAAGCATGCCAAAAGGGGGAGGGGGTAGAAAAATGTTTTGCAAGCAATATGAATTAAAACTGATTTAGAACTTGCCTCAGATAACTGCAGAGGACTATGAAAGATTGACCTTGATACTTCTTCCCTAAAATTATCCATGGGTGACAAGGTTCTATACTCAACATGCTTTAATGATGGGGATGACCATGCAGGACGAGCATGCATATATGTTTTAGCCATATCCACAGGAGAACCCGTTTCATTTTCAGAGACCTGCAATGGTTACAACTTTAGTAAACCTGACTGGATAAATAGTTCTATGGCAACAGTTGATATAATTGAGAATGGTTGCCGCTACTTATTAATAGTTATCCTGTTTCCTTACAAGATGGGAGCTACAGTTGGTGGTCCAGTGATACAATAAATATCCATACAAGCAGAAGCGCATGTTCATAAGTAAATAAGCTGACCCAGAAACGCAGCTAACGTTACAATTATGGGCATGCAAAATCATTGAAGTGTATATACTTCTGATAAGTGATATGTAAACAGAGCTTATTTCAGAATATGTTTTTAAAGATACAAATTAATAAGGATTTTACATTATTTTTCGTTTACCTCGTTGTTTTATTTTCATTACCAATTCTGTATTCTAGTAGCATTTATGTTTCATCTTTAAACAGGGCCTAAACCTGAAATAATTATTCAGTTAACATGGTCATATAAAAGAAGTGATTACGAGTTTCCCCTGAATTTTCTCCTTTCTCATCTTCTTCCCCATCATTTTCCCTTCTTTCTCTTCTTTCAGCCTTCGACAATATCACATCAATAATTACCAATCAGACATTTGCTACCCAAAAGCAACACCACTGCCATCTTTCATCACCCCCATATGTCTATACATATGACCTAACAGCCCCACGCCATCCTCTTATTATTCATCATCATCTCATCCTTCATGATCAAAGTTTACTTGACCAACCATCATTCAACCAGATAAACCCCAATCCAGATTCTTTAATCCTTACTTTCACCATCCATCCAACACTGCAACAGCACCCAGTTAAACCCCGAGCCTGACCTCCCTCTACGAGTCTCATGTCATCAAATATCCAATTTCTGATCAGGAAAGAGAGCACCATTCATAATCAAGTGTCGTCTGCTCTTGCCCAACACTGTCAGCCCCTTCTAACCTCCGGCTTGGATACCAACTGAAACCTTTGAGGCATTGCAGACCCAACTACAACGTTCATCCTCTGGTTACCTCACTGCCGTCTCATCAGCCACCATCACTCTCGATATCATCCTCATTTCATTCAAGTATCTCAGCGATCATCCCTGCTTTGTTTATTCATCATTATCCTCACTTCAACTACCATCGCCATCAGTCATCATCATTTGCCCCTACCCCAGCTGAAATCTTAAAAGCTTTCGTATGTCACAGAACATGCAAGCAAAAAGATTTTTGATGAAAGCCTGCTTTGTTTATTCATCATTATCCTCACTTCAACTACCATCGCCATCAATCATCATCATTTGCCCCTACCCCAGCTGAACTCTTAAAAGCTTTCGTATGTCAGAGAACATGCAAGCAAAAAGAATTTTGATGAAAGCTCTGCTAAGACACTAAGTCAACAGAGTACTAACCATGGACAGTGAACTGTTGGGTTCTAATATCAAACACTATAAAGATCTTGTTGGTGAAGTAAAGCCACACACGTTCAAAGAAAAAGTAAAACATGCAAGTATAAAGGTCCTATTGGTCCAGAGAATAAGAAATAGATATCTTACAAGAGAGAGAACAATCCCTTGATTAGTCTCACACATTTGATCCCCCGCCTTGATTTTGTAGCTTGATCCAGATTTCTTATCCTCAAACCATTTTCTAGCTTCCATAACAGCAGTGGTATGTACATCTGGAGTTTTTTGTTTAAAAATGTTATTAAAAAAAATCATTATATTGCAATGACAGAAAGAACAGATCTCTTAAGGCAATTCTTGATGAAAGCTTCACAACTACCATGAATGGTATTACCTGCATCCCGTATGCTCTCATTCCCCTTTACAACTCTTGACTGGATTAGCTTTATTAACTCATTACACTCTTCCCTAGTCAAAAATATATACACAATCAAAATCTGAGAGCAACCATAATATATTTACAATGATAGATCTATGATTATGCAATAAGTTGTGAACTAAATAACCCTGCAGTTTGTCAATAACAAATAGCAGAATCCTGCAGAAGTTCATGCAGAAAATTTACTATGCTCTGCATTGAAGATTATTTTGTTATTAAGTATTGACAAGAGGCACTTAATCAAGTATATCACTTCTACAATTATGTATTCTGCTCCTCCTGTGCTGTAACTCATATTTGGAGAAACTAAAAGAAAACATAGTGATTGATTCACAATATGGACTAGCATATTCCTTCCAAAATTGGTATTAAGAAAGGGCACGTTATATGCCCATCCACCAACAACAGTTGAGTATCAGCTGCAATTCATTCACATCTGGAAAACATATTACTTTCAAAATTGTTTGAGAAAGGGCACATTATATGCCCATCTAACAACAGAATGGCAGAAAGTGTCAGCTCCAGTCAACAGGTTAAGCAGGTGTTGGTTGGAGTTAGGCACTTGTATCAAATATCGAAAACAACTACACTCTGATGCTTGGTCAGACTACTGTTTTTGTCTCTCTTTTATCGCATGCACCGTAATATACCATCCTTCCTTTCAATCAATTCAAACCAAACTAATATATCTTCTTCTATCTATATTTTGTTTTTGTTCCCCCCAGGAACTCTTTTCCAATCTTACGCATCACTTTCCCTCCTGTTCAGTAGGTTCTAAACCTGCTTGAACTAAAGTGGTCCTTCAAACCTTAATAAAGTGAAATAACTAAATAATCGTTGAGAGAGACCTCGAGACTGCACCTATGAAGATTGGTTTAGGTAAGCAATCTAAATGGTTGCCATTTTTAAGTAACTTTTGTTTCCTTATAACATTAAAGCAAATAGGCAGATTTAAAACGTAAATCATTTTTTAACGTTCCTCTTCTTTTAATGGTAATATGTAAGACTTCAGCGCCATTTGCTATCTTTTCTAGCCTATTCAAAAAGGATTTCAATTTCCTTCATATGTCTCTCCTCATTCCATTCTGATGAAATTTCCAACACCCATAGATGAAACTGAAACAGCAATACCACGAAGCAGTAAAGCACAACTATAGACATTTGTTCACAATAAAATTTCAGTGAGGATGGAGACTTTAAAAATAAGAAAGGGCATGCAAACTTTTACTACTAAATAAAAAAATAGCTAAAATACTTCTCCTGCTCAAAGTTATAATTGAAACAATCATGAACCCATGAATGTTTAGCCCCAGAGATAAAGAAGTAAACCCACCAAAAAAAAAGTCCAGCAATACCTTGAAAAAGTCTCCTGCATAACCAGATGTCGAATCAGATGCACTTTTTCACCCTTCATATTCAATGAAGACACCTTCAATTCCATTCAAACCAGAGTAATCAGTATATACACTTTAGGATCTTATTAATTAAAAAGATTAGAACTCAACTCATGACAAGAGCACTAAAATGGCACAGCAGGAGTATTTGCTACAATGGTTAGTTTTCTAAGAAATTGAGGAAGTACCATAGAAAAATGACTGAGTTACTTGAGAAAAAGAGTAAAATGGTTATTCAATGGAATATGAATGAAGTTTCTTCTTCTTGCCACTCGAATATGGCCTTATCTACAACATTTGTGCAAAACAGAATATGATGGCCCAAAATTTTCATTCTTCCTTCTCAACTTTTTGGTGGCTAAGATCCAGAAGCAGCACTCTTTTGACTAAGGAGGTGATGATTGTCTATGGTTTCGAGAGCAAAAGATCCAAGTGAAAGAATGTGCTAATTGGTACGTGTGGTTGGCAGCAATGAAAAGTGATGTATAATTGAGCAGTGGATGTTAGCTACTTATGGTATATTTACTAACCCCAAGAGCACTTGGATGCCTACGTGGCAGTATATTATTATTTGGAACCTCATTCCTGTTTGCAAAACACATTTTCCTTCTCTTTTCTTTTCCATTTACTCCAATATGTCACATGTGTATCATTCTGTTATTGATATATATATTTGTAACAAAAACCAAGGGACATAAGAACAAAGTCAAAGTAAGATAAGGAAGAGCTGCCTTCCTAGGGAATATAACAAGGTGTAATCTCATCTTCTAGCAACTATATTATTAAAGGATATGGAAACAGTAAGTGGGGTACTAAATTAAACCTTGTAATGATGCATGGGTCAAAAACAAAGGGGGGAAAGTATGAAGGGATGCGCTTTCTTTCGTGATACAATGAAGGCCTGTGTTTAAATGTCTAATGAGAAAGCTCATCTTGACCCCCCAGATCCCACTTGAGTCGGACTATACTGGGTAATGATGTTGATGTTGTATGTTGTAGACAGAAAAGGGCACTATCTGATAGCTTGGTGAAGCCCTATTATACCCAAAACTCCCTTCTACTGAAGGCTAGTTTTCTCACATATTTATTCCATCTGTCCATTAGTGCAGCACATTCTATGTTCTTTGCATCTAGTATTCTATTCAACAAAATTAAAATATGACCACATGTCAGATGCCTTGAAAACTAGCTTCTCTATCAAATATAGATATATCTCACCCAGCTTCCACAAATTTACAAGTTGAAGGTATTCCAAATTCCAGTCTTGGGAAACAACAAATTCTCATACAGGAGTTAGAGAAAGAAGGCCTTTTCCACATAGAGATTTAGTGAGGAAGCATCACAGAACCCGGGTAACACACCAAACAATCAGACAACAAAAAATTATGTTAAAGTGTTCATCTGTTGAGCAATATTAAACACATATCCTAGATGAGAAAGAACTGAATTACAAAGAGAATTATACCTTATTCATCTCATCCTCACCTGCAAGTGATACATCATCTTCATACTCTGTAATTACCACCAAGAAACAGACTAAGAATTGATGCAGATACAACAACTAAAAACGAAAACAGAACATCAAGAAACTTTTCCATCCAGCCAAATACTACGAATCTTAATATATAACACTGGAGTTCACAAATTGCAAAAGCATCGTAATACTTTCAAGACAAGCATATCATAGCACGCAACACCACCCTAGATCCTGCTTGAGCGGGACTATACTGGGCCATGATGATGTTGATGTTGATATCATAGCACACAGTAAGTTTAATTACAGAAGGCGTATCATGTTATAATCACATATTCAAGGATTTTATATCATCTATCTTGATAAAATGTATTACAGAGGATATATAAGAAGGAATTTATAACATAATCTCAGCAATGCACTGAAATTATGGTTTTACAGTTTCATGGGTCATCAATACAAATCAAAAAGTATGCAAGCATAACGGGAGTGACATCCAAATTGCACATTTCCACGACTTCTGCTTTTTCCCTTACCAAAAAAAAATCTCACATTTTATAAGAAAAAGTCAATGTTGCTCAATTTCCTAAAACATCTGGCAAACATAGATTTGCTACTCAATCTATAAATTGATTATGTATGTCTGTTGCTCTAACTGATTTTCTCAAGAAGTCCAATACAAGTATACTAACCAAACCTTTTTCTTTCAAACTGCTGAAGCCTATAGTGCACATAATTATCAGAAAAAGGAAAATCCTTACTCATATGTTAGTATAATCCAAAAGATAGATTGATGATGTTAGGACTTAGGAGTAAAACATAACACCATCCACACAAACATCTCAGGAGATCCATGATAATGCTTAATTTAATCAACTCTTTTTATAGTACCAAATGAAATCTTCCCGACTAGATGGGCCACTATATGTGAATTATCCACCACTTCAGTATTATGACGGACCATCACCACCTCAAGATCCAAATGAAGACCATGTTCTAGGCTTCTAGCATGGGATAATGTCTACACTTCATGTACTTGTTAATATTATGTTGTTATCTTCCATAGCTGGGTTGGCTGGTTTGATTGTCTTAGCATCCTTTTTCTATTTCCTCTTTCACTAACACAATTTGAAAATTTTTATTGCAACTAACGAAGTATTGAGATGAATTTACCTTAAAATTTGGTTCTCCTAGGACCTACAGCTTTATTATTCATTACTTGACCATATTGAATAATGCTCTTATCAAATTTAATGTGGATGGCAACGACAATAACATATATTCAACACTAAAAAAGTTAAGCAATCACAAATCAATCAAATAAAATTATTAGAAACATCTTCCATTCATAAAAATAATGACTAGAAATTCTGATTCGCACCCCACCCCCCAACCCCCCTGGATAAAGGAGCAAAATGAAGGAACATGAGAAGTAAAATAGTAACAACGGCTAACTTGAAATCTCTGCTGGAAGAAATCAACGAATGAAAAGGGAATTTCTTTTCAATTAAGAATCCGGCATTATGAGAAATTACCAGAATCCGAGTTATCGCCAGACGAAGAAGAGGAGGAGTCGGTGTCGGGACCTAAGACGGTAGAGATAATCTTGCCGGCACCAGAGGCAATCGCGCGAGCAGGGTAAATAAAGCCAGAGAGCCATTTAAGGTTTCCAGAGCTCGGCGCTGGCTCTTCAAGCGGCGGCCGTGGATCGGAGCGAGCGTAGGGAGTTCTACTAGATGCCGGCGTTCGACGGCTCCGGACTATCTTCCCACCGGCGGATCGGCCATCTTCGTCGGCGTCCCGGTGAACACCAGAAATCGTAGCCATTGAAGGAGGGAGGGAGAGAGAGAGAGAGAGACGTGCAGAGCCTCAGGTGATCCGGGATTACTATAAGGTGGTTTTTTTTTCCGCAAATTTATGATCCGTTTTGGTAGTTGTTCATGGACATTTTAATATTTTATTTCAGTAAAATAAAAAACATCCGTTTTATTAAATTCACCAGTCAAAAATTAAGTTTCGAGAGTTGTCCGATAGGTTAATTATAGTTTTCATTTTAATTTGTGGTAAAAAAGTTAAAAAAACAGAGAAGGTCAGATGTTCTGACTTCTCTCTAGCTCTTCTAGAGAGATAAAGAGCGAAGTACGGCCGAGAAGGCTATGTCGACGCCGAGAAGGCAAGGTCGACGCCGAGAAGGCATATAACTTTTCCAAAATCTAGCTATACAAGATCTAGATCTATGCCAACGCTGAGAATATCATAGTACCGATACAAGATCTAGTTATTTTTTCATACTGGAATTGAAACTTAGAATGAAAGTCCCTTCTTCTTTAACCTGGTTAAAGAATCCAATATGAAATTGAAAGACTATATGTCTCTATTGTGAAAGCTTGGAACTTAATGAACTCTGATGTGGACAATTCCGTTTTTGTCGATGTTTTTGGTTGTTCTTTGTTTTCGCCAACCTGTTCTGTTGGTTTGCAGATCTCGTTTCGCTAGCACAGTAGCACCACCGGTCTCGGTTTAGACTCTCGCCGGCCGACCTATTGGTTGTTTCCCCCTTTCCGATCTGGATGTTAGATTCACCGGTGTGTTGCTTTACTTTGATAGATTCCGTCTTATCCTAGATCCTTGTGCAATTGCCCGTCGACTGGCCTTTTGACCGCCGCCTCCGATGCTTGTTTTGGACTTTGATTGTGTCGCTTTGTTTTTCGCCGGCAATCCTGTCCGATCTCCGGCAGTGAGCAGTACAAAAGAATTCTTCGGTTCCGAACTTCTCCTCTAGAACGTCGGATGACGCAGCTTCATGAGTTGCTCTAAGGCTGGATGGTCGTCGTTACAGTAGGAGGACGTGGCTGCTTGGTAGCCTTATACTGTATCAGATTGTTCACTGATTTTTTAGAGCTTAGTTGTGGGTTTGACTTTGTTGGGCCATTTGGGCCTAAGTGGTTTGTTGTTCTCTTTAGTCCATTTGCTGGACTTCTTGGGCTATTGTTGGGCTCTTTTTGGGCCTTAGCCCATTTTGGGTTACCTCTTTGGTTTCCCTGTTTGTGTTTTTTGCAGGTCCGACTCAAGCTTGGTGTGTACATCTCCGTTATTGGGACCTGTGGTTGGATGTGTTTGAGTCGATGGGTGTGGTCGTGGACGTTTCGAGCTTTCTGAAGATCCTCCATTCCGATGGTGGCAACGTTAGGAGCTCTTCTTCTTTACCAAAGTTGTCTGTTATGATCGTCTTGCCGCAACGCTTTGCACCTTTTGCGTTGTACTCTTCTTTCGTCCAAGCACTTTTTTTTGTCCTTTTGTTCGGTGTTGTATTTCCTTTGCTTGTTACCTCTTGCTTGCCTGTTTTTGCCGGTTTTCGGCTTCCGTTTAACGGCCTCTCGGTTTATCAGGCTTGTCTGATAACCGAATTCTTATCTACTAAAAAAAAATTAGTTTTCAGTTTCATTTGTAAGGTATTCTTTTTGGTAGTAATAGGAGGGTTATACCCTTTTATTCATTGATTTAGCAAGCTTACATATACTCACTAATAAAGTTATCCATATCATTAATAGCCGAAAGATCATTAGGGGGGTTTCAAAGAGAGTAAGACCCCCAAGGCACTCGATGTTGGCCCTAGAAAGCCAGTCGGCGGCTTGGTTAGCCCGTACGGGGATGTATTTGATCGTGGTGTCCCATGTCGTTTCCACCAGAAGCTTCCTAATCTAGGAGATGACAGTCCAAAACTCAGCGAGCCGTGGATCTTCTCTAGTCACTTCCTGAATAACCTCCATCGAATCCAACTCAATTTCAAGTCCGGCCGCCTTCATTTCCCTAGCAATGGTCAAACCCTGCAGCAAGCCAACAGCCTCAACAAGGAAGGCCGACTTACCAGCAGTCCTAATCGTGAACGTCTTAAGGAAGCGCCCCTCATGATCCCTAATCAAGCCACCCGCACTCACCATATCATTCCCCTCAAAAAACGAGCCGTCAGAGTTCAACTTCCACCATCCAATCTTGGGACGTTCCCAACCAGTAATAGCATTAAGGTATTTTTGATTTGTAAGATATTTAAGGGTTCCAACTGGATGTTTATTAAGGACAAAATTTAAGTATTATATAATTGTACGAGTTGGGTTCAAATGAAACAAACTCTTATCCTGAAACGAACTCTTATCCTGAAACGGATGCACTTTTCCTAGTTCGTAGTGCACTTTTCTTATTTAAGAGTACACTTTTTCGGATTTGCACTTTTCGTACTTTGCAGTGCACTTTTTGTAGTGCATTTTCGGATTGCACTTTTTGTATTTTGCAATACACTTTTGTATGAAAAGTACACTATGAACTAGGGTTGTTCATAACCGGATATCCGATCCGATCCGGCTAATCGGATCGGATATCAGCAAAAAAATTTTCTCTAAAATCATATCCGTATCCTATCCGGGAATACTCGGATATCCGATCCGTATAGCTCGGATCGGATCGGATATTTGTGGCGGATATCCGAATATCCGGATATTTATATTTTTTTGTATTTAAGTTCCAAATAATTTATTCAGTCGGTAAATTTCACCCAAAAATCATGATCTAAATAATCATCTGCATAAAAGAAAGAGAAAAAATAATTTAAAATAAAATAAAAATGGGGTGTTAAATATATATTTAGGTTTTATGTATTGTTAATTTTATTTATGGGGTGAAATATATTAAAAATAATTAAAAAAACAAACAAAAAAGGGTAGTACTAGGAAGTCGAAGCACATAAAACTACTTGGACTATTAAACTTTTTGTTATTGCATAAAATATATATTATAGTATTATACCCTCGGATATCCGGGGGGTTTGACGACCCGGTCCGTATCCGATCCGGTGATCCGGCTAATTTTCTCGGATCGGTTCGGATTCGGATAATTTTCCAACGGATTCGGATTTTTCGCGGATCGGATCGTCGGATCACCGGATCGGATACTTTTGAACACCCCTACTATGAACTACGAAAAGAGCATTCGTTTCACATTTCATGATAAGAGCTTGTTTCATTTGAACCAAACTCTACATCATCATCTTTTCAATAATTAAATAATAATATATATAATATAATATTATTGCTAATGTTATTAATATATAATTGTAGAGTTTGGTTCAAATAAAACAACTCCTTATCCTATAAAATAAGGAGCGTTTAGAGCCCTTGGATCTCTTTGATCCAAGGGTTGATATTTTCGGAAATTAGGGATGCAGTGGCATTTTCGTAATTTCTCGAAAATTACAAAAGTGCATCCTTATGTTGAAAAAGTGCATTACTAAACCCAAAAAGTGCATTATTAAACCCAGATATTTTGGGCGATTGAGTTCAATCGAAATCGAGTCAATTGCACGCCCAAGATGATGCATTTTTTTGGTTTAGTAATGCACTTTTCGGTATTTCGCATTGCACTTTTCCACCATAACGATGCACTTTTACAATGAACCGAACATGGAGTGTGCCCTGCTGGTTTCATTTTTGCTTGCACTTTTTGTATTTAGCAATGCACTTTTTCACGATAGCGATGCACTTTTGTAATTTTCGAGAAAGTACCAAAATGACATCGCGTCCTTAAAAGGGATAAAATATTAGCCCTTGGATCACCTTGATCCAAGGGCTCTAAATGCTCCTTATTTTATAGGATAAGGAGTTGTTTTATTATGTCCTTAAATTATAGTAGGATTTTTATCCTTTTTCCAATATTATATGTACATTCTTTTTTATGATGTATCTTAATTTTTTTCAATGATAAATAGTAAATTTAATATTATGCCACGTAGATATATTTAAATGTTCATTTATCTCTTTGTCCTTAATATTTTTTAGAATTTACACTGCCTATATATTATAATAATATTATCTCATTTATCATTATTACTTACCATATTCAATTAAAACAATTCAATTAGCTATATTATTAATAAGCATTCTTTACATATATTGTAATAATATTACCTCATTCATTAGTATTACTTACCATATTTAACTAATAAGTATGAAATACTTACCATATTCAATTAATGAATATGGGAATATTATTCAGTTTTTTTTAGTATTTATTTACCTATATATTATATAATATTATCTCATTCAAAACTTAAATCACATATCTTATTATAAATAAAGAAATATTTTTTACATTCCCTACGTATTATAATAATTCTCCCTTGAAAGTTTTATTGAGGAAATTATTTTATTTTATTTATCAAATAAGTTTATGTAAAATTCCATCGACAAGTATGGTTCCTACATAATTTTTTTTTTCAAATCATCGTCGTGCATGGCACGACCGGGTCTTGCTATTTCTCATTCTATGATTGAAAATTTATGGGTTACTCGAGTGTTTATGAATTGACGCCCACATCCCATTTCTATTGTTAGGTTTGTTAGTGAATTTGACTGATCACGGAATTTCTTGAGTGTTCATGTGGTTCTTTGGTCTTTATATTTTTACCTTCTATTTGGTTACCGTCACAGTAGTTACCATAGTGGAAGTTATTTACTCGGCGGATTGAGCCAAGCTGCCTAACCAATCCAATCTCAATGTCATAGTATGTATTTTGTTAGTAGTTATCTGCAAGAGTATCCAAGTCATGACCGTAATTTTTTCTAGATTTCAATGTATGTTTTTTGTGTTTTATTTCGATGTGCTTTTGTATTGTTTCTTGTGTTTTTATTTCGATGTACTTTCATATTGAATCAAATTGTTTCGACTTTATCTATTTATGAATTATAAGCAAATTTTAGTTATATTTCTAATAACACTTAAGATCATAATCAACTTATAAGCAAATTCCCACGGAAGGAGAAGGCCCCGTAGAACCGGTCTTGTTCTGTCTGACACATTGGGGCGAAAAAGCCTCTACAAATGCGCAGCGACCCCCAAAGTGTAGGATATTTCATTATTTTGTAAAATTTGGAGAGTTTAAGATATTTTGTGCAACCGCTTAAAATTTTAGTGCTTGTTTGGTTGGATGGGAAAATCCCATTATTTACAAAATCTCATTGATGAAACCCGAAATAAACCGTTCGCTAAAAGACAAGAAACGGGATTATTATATTTGATTATGCAAACACTTGCTTCTTTATTTATGATTTTCTTTATAACGAGGTTACAAACCAACGAGGCCTACAAACACTTGAGATTTACACCCTAGACCTCCTACGATTGTTCGAGATCTCGATCTAACAATGTTCGAGATCTCCTAGTTGCTAGACGATTCTATCTCCTAAGTGTTGCTTGCTTGACCTTGGTGCGAGGTTGATCTGAGAAAGCGGTGCGGATGACTTGCGAGATTGGGTAGCGAGGTCTTTGATGTGAACGAGATCTCTGTGCAACTTGAAGTCTTTTTGTGGACTTCACTTGTCAATAGCGAGGTCTTTTGACGATGTTTCGATCACGTCGATCTTCAACGAGCAAGATAATTCTTGAGTTCAAGATGTTTTTTGACCCCTTTTCCATACGAGGTTCTCCCCTATTTATAGAGGATTGGAGAGTCAAGTTCTGATCATGGTCCGATGTGGGACGCCCGAGATCAGGGCCTCTGATTGGTCTAGAGGCGAGGCAGCTGGTGATTGGCTCGGGGGAGTGGCGCTAGCTGAGTGGTTCTGGTGGGCGGGCGTGTCAATAGAGTCGGTTACGAGGTTTAGACCTTTTTCCGAGGTTTCGGAGGACCTCGTGGGGGAAGAATTTTGCTAAAATAAAAGGTGGGTGCGGTTGTGGGCCCCAGGATCATCCTTGGGAGGCCCGTCGAGTTTGTTTGTTTCTCGTAACCCGGGCCCACTGCTTACTTTACTATTTTGAACATCATCACAACCCCATGGCATGGGGATCTCGACCCGAGGGCCGCAGGGCATAAGTCTCTTGAGGTCGCGGGGTACGAGGCTCTTAGAGGTTGGGAGAGCGCTTTGCGAGGTGTGAGGTTCCGGAGGTTGAGAGAGTGGTTTGCCAGGCTTTCTCCTTGTGAGGCTCTGTACTTAGGTTTCTCTCTTGTTCGCATGGGCGAAGCTTCTTGGGCCCGCTCTTCATATCTTGCTTAATGGGCCGTCCAGGTGGGATAGGCCCATTAAGCCTTTTGGGAGCGAGGGGAGGCCCAAGCCTGCTCTTTATAAGGGCGTATCTCACACGCCTCCTCTTCATCTTCTCTTCCAACATTTTTACTCTCTCTTTCCGACCTTTCAGTTTCTAGAAAGCGGTTTTCGAGACGGTTTCCGACGAACCTCCGCCACTTTCTGGTTGCGCCGCCGCTCCTTCAACGCCGATTCTGCGCAAGTAAGTACTCGACCCTCTTCTTCTCATCTTTTGGTGTTCTTTTCTTTTGAATTTTTCCTGTTTATTTTTCTTCGTTTCGTGTTTCGGAGGGGCGACGGTGTGTCGCCTGGTGTTTCGCGCCGGTGTCACGGTGGCGAAACGGCAGTGGTGAGGTCGGCGCGTGTTTCTGTGCGGAACCCTCACCGTTTTTCTTTGCCCTCTTCTTTTCTTTCTCTTTTCTTTTGTTTTGTTTTGTTCGGCGCTTTGGTGGGTGATGGTTGTTTCTCGGTGTTTCTCGCCAGCGCTGCGGCGGGGAGACGGTGGCTGGGGTGGCGACCGCCATGCTTTCCGAACCCTTTGTTTGTCAATTGACGGTTGGGTCCCTGCGCTTCCATTCGCTATTTTGAATTTTGAGGCCCTCGGAAACCCAAACGTCATGACGGTTGACTGACGGGACGTTTGGGCTTCCACCGCTGGCCTCCAACGCTGGTTGGTTTTCCTCTTTCTCTTTCCTCTTTTTGGCGCTTCAAAAATCTTCCCTACCGTCCTATCTTGTTAGAATAGCTTCTAGGGCGCCACGTGGCTTTTCTCCCCTTATGACCTCGCGTTCTCTTTCTCCGATTGTTGTTATGACTTCGTGTTGTTTTCCCTTGGTTATTTTGCCCGATGTCTCAAGCCTCTTTTCTTTTCCAGGGGTTCGCCTTCGTGGCCTGGACGTCGTTCTTTCATGCCTAGGAGAGCTTCTGTGAGCCCCCCACCAGGCTTCGTGTTCAAAGTCCAAGAGAGATTGCACGAGGAGGTTTCCGAGTCCGTAGGGAGTGTAGAGGCTAGTGACTCCCAGAACCCGAGGTCTCCCTCGTTGGTCTTCAGTGATCCCTCGTCCAGCGGCTCCGTCGCTTCAATCAACTCTCGCTTTTCCCGACTTCGTGCGTCGTCGGGTGTTGAAATGGCCTCGCCTTCCATCTCCGATGAGGTCGTTGCCGAGGTTGTGGTGAGGTCGGGGGTTGAAGTGGCTTCGTCTTCCACCTCCTACGAGGCCGCGAGCTTTGCTGTGGCGTATATCACCGACGCCGTGTCCCGCCTCCCACCTGTCCTTGAGGAGTGGATTCCCATGTCCTCGGATTCGAACGAGGCTTTTCGGTCTGAGGGAGTGCCTACCGTTCTAAAGCCTAAAGACCTCGTGGACATCGCTAAGAACTTCGCTTGGCCCGAGGGAGTCGAGCTAGCGCTCCCTGAAGAGGGAGGCTCCTCCTTGGCCCACTACGAGAGGTGCTTGGTGGTACACCTGTTTAGTCTTCAGGCGGGCTTTAGGTTACCTCTGGCCCAACACTTCGTCGACTTCCTGTGGGCCATGCAGGTTTGCCCTGCACAGTTGTTTCCTAATGCCTGGAGGTTGCTGTGTGCCTACACGCTCCGCAGCCGCGAGCTCGGGGACGGGCCGAGTCTCGACAATGTTTCGACTCTGTTTCTAGCGAGGAGGGAGCAAAAGTCCTGCCTCATCAACCTCAGCTTGCCAGGCATCAAGCTCACCACGGCCCCTTCGAATGTCGGGCCGTGGAAGAAAAATTGGTTCCTGGTTCGAGATCTCACCGGAAGTATCTCAATTTTCCCACGGCGTCAGGCAACTTTGTCCGGTCCGTGGGTCCGCACACGGTTGCCGAGCTTAAGGCGCTCAAGGCCCAATATGCCCCAGCGGAACAGGCGCCGTACCAGAAGTACCTGGTGTTGGTTTTCGTAGTTGTCTACTAATAGGGTTTGCATGCAATCATTTTAAAGTGTTTGCTTGTCTTGTTGAAGGAAAGTCGATCCTTGTAGATCCGCGAGGATAATCAAGGCATGACGAGTAGATCCATCGAAGGATAGTCTCGTGGGTGTAGGCCATGAAGGCAATCACCATCGACCCCTTATTACTTTTGTAAGTCGACTTGGATAAGATTACGAGTCGAAAGGTTAGACCTATCTTTCCTTCAATGTATATTGCCCCTATTCCATGCCAAGGGTTGTGCAATACCGATGTGGGATAAAACGTAATTAAACAAACCAATGGAAGTGTTGGCAAGACACAACCATTGAGAACAAGCGTACCTTATTCGAGTCTATCGATTCCTCTTCGATCTTCACTTCAATGAAGTCGTCTTCCATGGATGTTTGGGGTTCGTCCTTGACTTGAACGTACTGCCCACTCCATGCATCTTGAGGTTTCTTTCTTGAAGAAGAACTTCGATCCATGATGCCCACGATCGTGCTTGAAACACTCGTGAAATTCCACTCAAAACACCGCCTAGTCTAACTCGACTACTTGTGTTTTCCTCACCGATTTTGTGTAGGACAATGGACTGATTTTCTTGTCTCTTTCTTACCATCAAATGGCCGACATTTTGCCCTTATATAGGCGTACCAAATCTGTCCAATAACTGCCTTGAATGGCGGTTACAAGTGGTTACACAAATGAGTGGATGAGAGTGAATTTAGGGAGTTAGTTACAACTTCCTTCCCTCTCTCCTTGTCACCATCAAAGGGGCGACTATATTCATCCCCCCATGGACTCCAAATGCTTCTCCATTTCAGCAAATGAGAGGCCCAACAAGAAGTCCAAAAATCCAATCCAATAAGCCATGTACACGGCCCAAATGGCAAAGCCAACAACCCATGCCATGCGCGTGCATGCGCGGCCCACCAGCCCATAAGGCGCGCCCCTTGGGCCGGCCCACCAGCCCCACCACCTAGCTAGCATAACTAGGTGCAAAGCTAGGTCACCTAGGAGTGTCACTACTCCTTAGCCCCATGAGCTAGCTTATAGTGAGTTGAGCTGGCTTGAGCTAGTGTGAGCTAGGTTGAGCTGAATTTCTAGCTAGTTGAGCTAACTTGAGCTAGTGTGAGCTACATTGAGCTTCCATGAGCTAGTTCCTAGCTACATGAGCTTCTTATAAAGCATGTACAATGAGTCTCGAGCTTGTCGAAGCTCCTAGAGTTCACTCTAAGCTAGTATGAAGCTTGTAAGCTTCTTTCTAGCATATTTAACTATGTGCCAAGCTAAACTCAAGCTTTGGTTCTTGCTTAAAGCATCTACCAAGCTAAGAGAAGCTTCCTAATTCACTTAGAATATGCACAAAGTTATAAGACTCAATGATCAAGCTCAAAACCATACCTTAGCCTCACAATTCATGCTCGACGCCTTGGACAAGTGCCCTAGGCGCGCCGAGAGCTCCACCGCAGCCTCGCAACCGCGTCCCTAGCCCCACCGTGCCATCGCACCACCTAGGCGCGCCCTTGCAACCTTGAGATGAACCTCAAGTTCGCTCCTAGGCGCGCCACACCCAATACCGAGCCTTGAACCTCAACACCGAGGTCCAAGCCGAGCCCCGCGCTTGCACCGCGCCGTTGCACCGCGCCGTTGCACCGAGCGTTTCCACGCACAAGGCGCACCCTTGCATGCAACGGTGCACAGAGGTTCCTTCGTCTCGGTGGTGGTGTGCGACTAAACTATTGGATCTTATGATAACATTTAAACCATGGAAAGTCATATATGTCAATATACCCATCGACATTCCCAATATGACTCTAAAACCTCAACATGCTCTAATAGGGATTTGATGACTTGACACAAATCACCAACATTCCTCCCCCATTTGAGCCATGTCATCAAGACTCGAAGTTTAATAACCAAACTCTATGTATAGATGTAAATGTCCGTAGACTTGAATTTACACCCTGTGATCATCACATTCATGCACTAAAATTTCGTGGTGCTCCTAAGGTTTGAACCACATCAACTTGTTTAAGTACATGTAGTAACTTTCACACATGAGTCTCTTACGCTTATCCTTTTCCTTTGACACTTTTTATAAACAAGGCTCTTTCGTCCCATATCCTCTCACATATGCTTTAGTCGAGTCATCCTTAATTACTCTAACTTGGAAGAAGCCTTATACTTCCACATATGCATAGTTGAGTTTCTTATCATGCTCCACATAAGCAACCAAAACTCATTAATGAAATCTTTGTTTCAAGACTAGGTTTCATGTGGCCTAGAGCATAAACCTTGATGGGTAATAATAATATCTAAAATATTATGAATGCTCTCCAACTCCACAACTTGGCCTTCCACATTGAATTCAGCCCACACCTTTCGATGTAGGGGAATTGGGTATCCAAATCTAAGAGTTGTAAGGATTGTTACCCCCATCCCTCGATTGAAATTAACACAAACACTTATGTCAATCTTCTCGGAGAGAAATCAACAACCTCGATGTGCTTAACAAAAATCAAACGAGTTGACTCTAAGTTATGATATGTGCCTCATTACAAGGTTCCCTCATACTTAGATGTCACTTTCCAACTAAGAAGTTGGAGTATCGCAAATTGCTTCTTAGAAACTCCAAGAACGCCGACCCATCACCCAAAATTGGAATTCATAACCAATTGTGCACTAAAGGTCTTCCAAATTTTAGTGATCCAATTTGCTTTCAAACTTTCCAACATAGAAAGTTTCTATACACATCCAATGCCTTTAGCATCAACCATATCTTTGACAAATGGCCTATGTCAAGATATCCACATCTTAATATCCACTTGAGCGTCCCCAAGTCATGACACACCTTACTTATAACCGTGTGTTCATCAATCCAAAGATGTCCCTTAACTATGTGTATAGCCATGGAATTCTTGTTTCCATCTCAATGTATTTCAACCAAAATGAAGATTTAGAACCATCTAATCCACCTTCACCTCTATACATTGACATCTTCATAAATTATCAATGAAGAACAAGGTCTTATCATTTAGCCTTACAACTTGGTTTCTACCAAGTAGATCATGTCATTCTAATATAGATTCATTAGACACTAATCAACCATAAGTGACTAAACTTTCTATATCACATCATGCAAAAGCATATAGAATCTTTAAAAGACTTCCTAATGACATTACTTTACTTTTGGCCATTCAAACACAAAGTAGTCCATTTTATGTTCCTTTCATCCTAACCACCAATTCATTGGGAGTTCCCATAGGATCATCATTTATCCAATTAGATGATTCAATTCTTCTTTCTCAAGATCTTTCATTTAAAGAAACTAGAAGAATTATGCTCATATGACAATCATCTTTTTCACAAGTGTTTACACACGTGTTAGGACTTGTCTTTTATCTATCATGTCATTATTTCCATTAATCCTTTCAATGATTTCTCAACCATAAGACTAATCAACCAAAGTTGTCAATTTCAAGCCTTAGTGACTCTTAGACACTTTCCTTGGATCCGAGGATTCTATGTATTCCTCATAGTCTTTTCTAGACCATAACTTGTCCATTTGAAAGTCATAAAATCAGCCTTTCAAATTTTCACACAAGTTCTATCCATCCAAGCAATGACACAAAACATGAGCAATTTAAGCAATCATATGGAACATGTGATAGACCAAGTTTCTTCCTACTTCAATCACAAATTAAATTAAACCCTAAAATAGGAAAGCCAAATATGACTTCAAACATGGTTTCATTGATTTAAACAAATCAAACAATTTCCTTGTGGTAGGCGCGCCTATTGTGCCAATCGTGGGCACACCGACGCCATGCGTCGAGCGCTTCGTCGAAGCCAAGGCTCGGTTTCAACCAGCCTCGGCGCGCCTTGCACACCCGGTTGTGCCATGGTAGCGGCATCACCCAGCCGTGGCGCGCCCTTGCGCAGCCAGCCGTGCCAAGGTTCAAAACCTCGCACCGTGTCGCTGCGTGCCGAGCGCTTCGCACTTGGCTTGCGACACATCGGGTCCGTGCGATCCATGCCTTGCCTCGCATCCTTGGCCTTGCCATGTGCCGAGTGCTTAGACTCGGCGCGCCTCGGCGTGCTCGATCCCGAGATCGTGCCAAGGCTTAGGCCTTTGTGTTGCGATTGATGCAACACCTCCCCCATGCGACGATCCTCGTCTAGTGCCATTGATGCGACCCCGTCTATGGATGCTAGCCAAGAGATCGAGGCCTTCACACTTCACTCCGAGGGGCCACTCACTCGTGCCAGGGTCCGTGCCATCGAGACCGCGACACAGTCACTAGTGTCGCGCCTCTCCGCTGGCCACGGCGCGCCTTGCATCGCTACCTCGCTCGGCACCATCTCGATCATCGGCGCTGAAGAACCTCGTTACGAGATCTCGGACCAGCCGTGCCAAGACGCGACATCCTCGAGCATCGGATCGCAATTCGAGGTCCCAACCAGCCATCGCCGAGACCTCGTGTCAGGACGCGACCTCGGGTCGTCACTCGAGGTCCTCGCATCGGACCTCGTAGTCGAGTCGCAACATGAGGTTCTCGGATGCATCGGAGAACCTCAAGTTCGCGAGACCTCGCTAACGTCGTCACCAGCGCTCAGCGCCGTGCCAGCGTCCTCGCCAGCCTTCAGCCTCGCGCCGTGACTTCGTCAGCGTCATGTCCGAGCCTCGCCAGCGCCGCGCCAAGCATGTCGCGACACTGCGAGCACGGTCACGAGCGACCTATCCTTTTTTAGTAGGTTTTTGCATTCTTTCCATTATAGAACATTGCTACTACTAGTTTATGTTTTTAGGAAGTTATTTATGGGCCTTGCGCCGAGGAATTATGGGCTCGCGCCGATGGGCTTTAGTCTGCGTACTAACCCTAGGCGTGCGCCGCATCACTAGGGTTTTATCTAGCTTATTTGTGCCGCCTCTCTATATAAGGAGGCTTAGACTCATTTTATTATTCAGCGCACATTTTAGGGTTAATTAAAGTTGAGGTTTTCTCCTTATTTTCCCTTTGTGCTTGCGCCGCCACTCAAATATCTCCGAAACTCTCGTGTTCTTGCAATTGTTCGTGCCACGCTCGATCAGTCCAACGCTGATTCGAGTCTCTCAAAGTCTTCCGATACGTAGATTCGAGACCTACTACTCAAACACCGATCGATCCGAGGCATCCCATACGAGGAACGCATCAACTGGCATCAGAGCCAAGGTTTGAGTAAGTCTCGTTCAACCCTTTTTGTTTAGCACGCGAGCGCTTCACCCTAGACTTGCCATGGCGCTTGAGTGACGAGTACATATGCCTTGTCTCATGATCTCGCCTTGGACCATGATTCTCCAACACCGTGGAGGGCTGAGGCCTTAAAACCTCACCTTGTAGGGAATCATTGAAATCAGGTTCACACCTTACATTAGCAAGGACCCAATCCCAATAGAGATTACTCTTGTTGTACTCCTCTAGCCATTCATCAAAGTCCATGAGTCCGCCTTGCACTTCGATGGGTCGAATGGGACTCGGAGGCTCTATCTTGACTTCCCTCAATTGTGAGGTAATGTCATGCACCGTCTTATCCCCTCGTTTAGTCTTATCCTCGAACTTAACAAACATAAACCAACAAAGCAAACAAGGACATGAACAAAACGAAGCATATGACTACAATTAAATACAAATATACGTTGAAGATTGTTGGTTTTCGTAGTTGTCTACTAATAGGGTTTGCATGCAATCATTTTAAAGTGTTTGCTTGTCTTGTTGAAGGAAAGTCGATCCTTGTAGATCCACGAGGATAATCAAGGCATGACGAGTAGATCCATCGAAGGATGGTCTCGTGGGTGTAGGCCATGAAGGCAATCACCATCGACCCCTTATTACTTTTGTAAGTCGACTTGGATAAGATTACGAGTCGAAAGGTTAGACCTATCTTTCCTTCAACGTATATTTCCCCTATTCCATGCCAAGGGTTGTGCAATACCGATGTGGGATAAAACGTAATTAAACAAACCAATGGAAGTGTTGGCAAGACACAACCATTGAGAACAAGCGTACCTTATTCGAGTCTATCGATTCCTCTTCGATCTTCACTTCAATGAAGTCGTCTTCCATGGATGTTTGGGGTTCGTCCTTGACTTGAACGTACTGCCCACTCCATGCATCTTGAGGTTTCTTTCTTGAATAAGAACTTCGATCCATGATGCCCACGATCGTGCTTGAAACACTCGTGAAATTCCACTCAAAACATCGCCTAGTCTAACTCGACTACTTGTGTTTTCCTCACCGATTTTGTGTAGGACAATGGACTGATTTTCTTGTCTCTTTCTTACCATCAAATGGCCGACATTTTGCCCTTATACAGGCGTACCAAATCTGTCCAATAACTGCCTTGAATGGCGGTTACAAGCGGTTACACAAATGAGTGGATGAGAGTGAATTTAGGGAGTTAGTTACAACTTCCTTCCCTCTCTCCTTGTCACCATCAAAGGGGCGACTATATTCATCCCCCCATGGACTCCAAATACTTCTCCATTTCAGCAAATGAGAGGCCCAACAAGAAGTCCAAAAATCCAATCCAATAAGCCATGTACACGGCCCAAATGGCAAAGCCAACAGCCCATGCCATGCGCGTGCATGCGCGGCCCACCAGCCCATAAGGTGCGCCCCTTGGGCCGGCCCACCAGCCCCACCACCTAGCTAGCATAACTAGGTGCCAAGCTAGGTCACCTAGGAGTGTCACTACCCCTTAGCCCCATGAGCTAGCTTATAGTGAGTTGAGTTGGCTTGAGCTAGTGTGAGCTAGGTTGAGCTGAATTTCTAGCTAGTTGAGCTAACTTGAGCTAGTGTTAGCTACATTGAGCTTCCATGAGCTAGTTCCTAGCTACATGAGCTTCTTATAAAGCATGTACAATGAGTCTCGAGCTTGTCGAAGCTCCTAGAGTTCACTCTAAGCTAGTATGAAGCTTGTAAACTTCTTTCTAGCATATTTAACTATGTGCCAAGCTAAACTCAAGCTTTGGTTCTTGCTTAAAGCATCTACCAAGCTTAGAGAAGCTTCCTAATTCACTTAAGAATATGCACAAAGTTATAAGACTCAATGATCAAGCTCAAAACCATACCTTAGCCTCACAATTCATGCTCGACGCCTTGGACAAGTGCCCTAGGCGCGCCGAGAGCTCCACCGCAGCCTCGCAACCGCGTCCCTAGCCCCACCGTGCCATCGCACCACCTAGGCGCGCCCTTGCAACCTTGAGATGAACCTCAAGTTCGCTCCTAGGCGCGCCACACCCAATACCGAGCCTTGAACCTCAACACCGAGGTCCAAGCCGAGCCCTGCGCTTGCACCGCGCCGTTGCACCGAGCGTTTCCACGCACAAGGCGCGCCCTTGCATGCAACGGTGCACACGAGGTTCCTTCGTCTCGGTGGTGGTGTGCGACTAAACTATTGGATCTTATGATAACAATTAAACCATGGAAAGTCATATATGTAAATATACCCATCGACATTCCCAATATGACTCTAAAACCTCAACATGCTCTAATAGGGAGTTGATGACTTGACACAAATCACCAACACCTAGCACAGGACCGGCTTGAGCGGGTTGGCCTGAGTCTCACCCTTCCCCCCCCCCTCCCCCGCGAGGGCAAAGAGGGTACTTTCTTTTTAAACTACCTTTGTTACTATCTCTTTGTTGTTAGGCAGCGAGGTTTAGAAACCTCGCTAGCTTATTTTGTTTTAACGTCGTCTTTAGGCTGCGAGGTTGAGAACCTCGCTAACTTTGTTTTGTTTCTTACCTTTTACCTAACTTACTTTCATGCTCTCTTTTGACAGTGGTTGACCTATTTGGCGCTCTTACCTCGAAGTCGCAGGGCAAGAGGCATGTGACTTCTTCTTCCAATGCTCCGAAACCCCGAAGCCTACAGGGGGTTGTTATAAAGGAGCCAAGCTCGCTGGCGAGGCCACCCACCTCGCAGCCGATGGCCACACCCCCGACACCGAAGGTACCCGGGGAGAAGACTCATGAGGGGGCTCCTCCTAAGGAGGACGTCGCGAAGACGTCGTCCCATGCCTCCCGAGGATCCGGGGAAGGAGCCGGGTCCAAGAGAAAATCTATAGAGTCCCCCCGCGGGGATAAAAAGAAGCAGAGGGGGGACAGTAAGAGGGGGGCCTCGGGGGGGAGGCGGCCCAACGCCCCGACCTCGTGAGCGGGGTCGTGTACGCCACCGGGCTTCCGACCGATAAATTTCACTGTCCTGGGCCCGCCCGGGGCGTTCCCAAGGAATGGGACAGGGCGGATTGGAAGGAGGAGGTCGCGTGGGCGAACAACCTCTCGGAGGCCGCTCTCAACGACGAGATCCTCCGTTATTCGGCGATGGTATGTCTTCCTTCGAGGTTATCCTTCTTGCTGGTTCTATTGTCACTATCTTTGCTCTTAAAACACTTGTTTTTGTCTTCGGTTTTTCAGCATCACTTCTTCGATAATTACAACTGCAGCCGTGTCAACCTCCTCCATAGAAAGATGGATAGAATGGAGGAGAGGCTCAAGGCCCGCGACGCCGAGGTCGAGAAAAAGACCAAGGAGCTCGCCGAGGCGGGCTCAAGCCGCGGAGGCCGCGACGACGGATGAGGTTGCAAGGGCCAAGGAGGAGGTGAAAAGGGTCATGGAGGAGGGGGCGAAGGCCATCAAGGGTCTTAAGGCCGAGGTTGGGAACCTCAGAGCTGATAACAAGGAGATCCGGGGTAAGTTGTCCGTGGAGCACAAATTCTTCACGGAAAAGGAGGCGGAGCTTCAGAAAGCTGAGGAGGAGATCACCAACCTTCGATGGCGTGTTGTTATGCTCAACGAGGAGGTGGAGGCCGCGGGCCCTAAGTACGTGGACTCCGAGGCCTATAAGGCGGAGTTGGTAAAGAGCGTGCGTAAAATGTTTCGCCAGGCCGTCCGGATGGGGGTCAAGCAGGCGGTCGCGAAGTACAGGCACATCGACCCTCGCATCTCCTTTTTCAACCCCAACTACGAAGAGTCCATGGGGGAGGAAGCCGGGTAGGAGCCCGAGGGAGAATGTGAATTCTTCCTCAAAGAGGACGGGACAGTGGTCTCCGAGGCACCTCCCGCGGAGGACCTCGTTCAAGGAGATCTGGACGTCGTCGTCGTGGATCCTCAGTTTGCGTCCACTGCGCCAAGCTCCCAGCCTAAGGCCATCTCCTCTTTGGTCTTCCTCGACGCTCCCACGGACCCCGCTGCCGACGCCGAGAAAGATGCCACTGCCGAGGCCTCGAAGAATTGAAGGAGTGTTTTTGGTTTTTAATTAATTTTTTTTTGTTATTTTGGTGGCCCCGCGGGGTCTGTAATTAAATACTTAGGCTCTTGTGCCCTTTTTATGCAATTTCTTTCTCTTTGTCTTATGGTTGTGTTTCTCTTGTTTCAATTTTCATGCATACATATTCTGTATCCCGATCCAACCCCATGGTCCAAGTGCCACAAGGCTCGTGGCATACTTGGGCCACATCGGGGGCTTGTTTTTATGCCGAGGTTCCGAGCTTCGCTCGGATCTCGCATGATGGAATGAGATTCTTCTACCCCCAGACTAGGTGCTGGTGTAGAAATGATAACTTTTTATACATCTGGATTGAAAGCTCGCTTCGCTTTAAAACCTCGTTGCCTTTAGAGTTAGCGGGTCTTGCTTACTTAGAGAGTGGAATAACTTTCAAATGAGGTTTTCTAACCCCAAGCGGGAAGCGATGGGTGGACTTAACTAGGTTCTCCCACCCCAAGCGGGAAGCGAGGGGTGGACTTAACGAGGTTCTCCCACCCCAAGCTGGAAGCGAGGGGTGGACCTTAAACACGAGATTCTCCAACCCCAAGCGGGAAGCGAGGGGTGGAATTTAAACACGAGATTCTCCAACCCCAAGCGGGAAGCGAGGGGTGGACTTAACGAGGTTCTCCAACCCCAAGCGGGAAGCGAGGGGTGGAATTTAAACACGAGATTCTCCAACCCCGAGCGGGAAGCGAGGGGTGGACTTAACGAGGTTCTCCAACCCCAAGCGGGAAGCGAGGGGTGGAATTTAAACACGAGATTCTCCAACCCCAAGCGGGAAGCGAGGGGTGGAATCTAACATATAGAGATTTTCGTTTTTGAGAGAGATTTTGAAATTCCACAACCCTTTATTCATAAAACTTGCGAGAAGTAACGGATTTTAGAGAGTTTACACAAAATACTTTTTGAGTCGATCGACGTTCCATGTTTTGCTCAGGGTACACCCCTCGTTGTCTTTGTGCTTGAAAGCTTCGGGCGCGACCTCCTCGTCGAGGAGGTATGGCCCCTCCCAGTTGGGATCCAGTTTGCCACCTTCGGTACGCCTCAAGACGAGGTTACCTGTGACCAGGAATCGAGGTCTTACCTTCTTGTCGTGGTATACAGCCACGCGACGCTTGTATTCCCTGGAGCGCAGGTCGGCTACCTCACGCAGCTCATCACGGAAAAGCAACTCGACCCTGAGATTGGCCTCGTTATCTTTTTCATTGAAATCAAACACTCTTGCCGAAGGGACCAGGGTCTCTACTGGGACTAGTGCTTCCGCCCTATAGGTTAGAGCAAAAGGCGTTTCTCCGGTTGCGCGGCGCGCGGTGGTGCGATATGTTCATAGGACGAGTGGGAGAAGCTCTGCCCAACGACCTTGGGCCATACCCAGCCGCTTCTATAGATTGGACAGGATGCGGGCATTGACGTTCTCTACCTGGCCATTGGACTGAGGGTGGGCCACGGAGGAAAACTTGAGGGTTATGCCCAGGTCTGAGCAAAAGGTCCGGGTTTCTTCGCAATCGAATTGGGGGCCATGGTCAGTCATGATGGTCATGGGGACGCCAAAGCGGCAGACGAGGTTCTTCCACAGGAAGTCGCAGACCTTAGTCCCCGTGATCTTTGCCATTGCTTGCGCCTCAACCCACTTCGTGAAATAGTCGACAATGACCAGGATATACCGCACCTGGCCAGCAGCCTTGGGGAAGGGGCCGAGGATGTCCATCCCCCACATCGCGAAGGGGCATGGCGCGTGTATGGAGCGAGGTTGCGAGGTCGGGGCGTGCTGGAGGTTACTGTGCTTCTGACACCCGTCACATCGCTGGACATAGGCCCTCGCGTCCTGCCGGAGAGTGGGTCAAAAGTACCCCAAGTGAGCGATCTTATGTGATAGGGTTCGCCATCCTAGGTGGCTGCCACAGACCCCCTCATGGGCCTCATAGAGGATGTGCTCCGTAGCCTCAGTCGGTACGCACAGCAGGTTGGGTTCAGCATATCCTCGGCGATAAAGGTAGCCGCCTACGACGCAATACCGCGCCACCTGCATTTTCAGCTTTCTGGCATGTGCGGGGTCCTCTAGGAGGACACCGCTCTCCACATACCGCGTTATCGGGATCCTCCAGTCCCCCGCAGTAACAGATAGAACCTCGTTGTTCACACTCCGCGAGAGTTTTCTTTCTACCATCACGCGATTCCCTACTTCCAGGGGGAGGGCGGATACTAACCTCGCAAGAGCATCTGCTTTTGTGTTCGAGGTTCGCGGGATGGACTCAATCGCGAAGGTTTCCAGGCATGACACCAAGGCTTTGACTTTCTCTCGGTACGTGGGCAGGAACCCCGTTCTGGTGTCGTACTGCCCATTGAGCTGGCGCACAACCAGCTCGGAGTCGGTGTAGACCCTGATTTTCCGGGCCCCACTGAGGAGCGCCATCTCAATCCCGGTGATCATGGCCTCATACTCGGCCTCGTTATTGGTGGCTTTGAAGGCGAAGTTAAGGGAATACTCCGTCTCGATCGAGGGCCCAGCGAGGAATACGCCAGCCCCGCCACCGGCATCACATCGTGAGCCGTCAACGAATACCTTCCACTCCTCCGAGCTTGCGTCTGTCTCAGGGAAGGTGACCTCCACCATGAAGTCAGCGAGGGCTTGCCCTTTCATGGCGGTCCTCGGGAGGTAGCTGATATCGAACTCGGAGAGCTCGATTGCCCACTTCGTCATTCGCCCGGAGAAGGCGGGCTGGTGGAGGATGTCGAAGTGGGAGGTTAGAGAGGACCTGAATTGGATGCGCGTGGAAGTAAGGGCGTAGACGCCTTGCGGCGGTCACGACCGCCAGTGCCATCTTCTCCGCCGGGGAGTATCGCTGCTACGCGGGTTGGAGTACGCGACTCTTGAAGTAGACTGGGTGTGTGGCCTTTCTGGTTAGCACCGCGCTGACCGTCTCAGGGCTGACCACCACATACAGTTGCAAGTCTTTGCCCGCCATTGGGGGCGACAACGTGGGGAGCTTCGACAAAAAGGCCTTTAACTCAGAAAAAGCGAGCTCAAGCCCCTCATCCCACACGAACTTGTCGTTCTTCTTGAGAGCCACGAAGAAGGGGAGAGACTTCTCCGCCAAGCGGGAGCAAAATCTCCCTAGATAGTTGACGGCACCGTTGAGCCGTTGCACCTCAGTGCGAGATCGTGGTGACCTCATTGAGAGGATCGACTCGACCTTAGCGGGGTTGACGTCGATCCCGCGCTCGCTGATCATGAAGCCTAAGAATTTTCCCGACGACACGCCGAAGACGCACTTCTCGGGGTTCAGGCTGAGACGGTTGTGCCTGAGAGTGGCGAAGACCTCAGCGAGGTCGACCAGATGCTCTTCAGGGGTCTTGCTCCGGACAACAATATCGTCGATGTAGGCCGACACGTTCCTTCCTAGATGATTCTTAAAGACGCGGTCGACGAGGCGTTGAAAGGTGGCCCCTGCGTTCTTTAGACCAAACGGCATGACCTTATAACAATAAGTGCCTCGCTGGGTGATGAAGGATGTTTCCTCCTCTTCCCGCGGGTTCATCAGGACTTGGTTGTATCCTGAGTATGCGTCGAGGAAGCTTAATACTCCGTGACATGCGGTTGAGTCAACGAGCTCGTCGATCAAGGGCAAGGGGTAACTGTCTTTGGGATAGGCTTTGTTGAGATCCTTGAAATCAACGCACATCCTCCACTTCCCGCTGGCTTTTTTGACTAGCACGACGTTGGACAACCATCGGGGGTACTGAACCTCGCGAATGAACCCTGCGGCCAGCAACTTTGCTACCTCGTCATTTGCGGCATTTGCCCTTTCTTCATTCATTTTTCTTCGTCGCTGCACCACGGGGCGAGTGGTGACATCGACGTTTAAAGAGTGTTGGGCCACGGTTCGCGGGACGCCTCGGAGGTCCTTTGCGGTCCAGGCGAACACGTCGCGGGACCCAACAAGCAGGGCTTCTAGCGACGTCGCTGACGCCCCTGAGAGACATTCTCCTAGGTAGATCTTCTCGGACTCGCTCTCGAAGGGGGATATCACCCTTCTTTCTAGCTCAGGGGTGGGGACCGTGAAGTCCTAGACTTCGAGGTCGGCCTCGCCAGGGGACTCCACCATGAACACCAGGCATTTCTGTTTTGCAGAGGTCGCGTAGCAAACACGACCTTCCTCCTGATTGCCTTTTACCTCTCCAACCCCGCCATCAACGGGGAATTTCATCTTCAGGTGATAGATGGAAACTACCGCCTGGAACTTCATCAGGGAAACCATCCTAATGATTGCATTCCATACCGAAGGCAGGCGTACCACCGTGAACTTCACCATCTCAGTCCTCCTGGTGGAGCCGGTGCCCAGCGTCCTCCAGAGGTATATGAGACCTGCCACGTCGACCTCGTCCCCCGAGAAGGAGGTGAGATTCCGAGCGTAGGGCTTCAAGGATGTCTCGGAGATGCCCAACTGCTCGAATGTGCCATAGTACATGATGTCCACGGAGGATCCCGTTTCTACCAGCACTCGCTTTACCATTTTTGAGCCCATTTGAGCGTGTACCACCAAGGGGTCGGAGTGTGGCATGTGGAGCCCCTCGACATCTTCGGATGAGAAGGCCAAGCCTACGTGAGACCGCGAGGTTTGGGCGACGCTAAATACCGAGGGCTCATGATGGCTTGCCGTCGCGTACCTCTTCCTTTCCGCCTGGCTTGATCCAGCCGGTGATGGTCCGTCCGAGATGGTATGGATATACCCATCGAGCGCCATCGCTTGCCCAGACCGGGCCTTCTTCGCGGGGGCCTGCTGCTCGACGTTGTTGTTATTGTTGTTATTGTTGGCCTGAGCCTGACCCGGGCCTCGTGGCACGGTGTTGGCACCCGACGCGGGGTTGGCGCGGCCCTTTTCATTTGGGTTGTACGCAGGGCCGCCCTTGCCTCTATAACCCCGCGGTTTCCCGTCGAAACAGTTCCAACCTCCACCGACGCCTCCACGGTTGTTACCGTGGTTGTTATTCTTGTGGTCGTTGTTGTTGTTCCGGTTATTATTGTTGTTTCTGTTGTCGTTGTTATTTTTGTTGTTGTTGGCGGGGTTATGGGCCTGCGTCACATACGCATCCCTCGCGGCCGGCGCGGCCACGTTTGCCTTCCCCTTAACCTCGGGGACGATTTCCTTGTCGGTCCTCGGTCGCGAGCTCTGGTTGGCGGCATCCTCGGCGTATACTTGGGCCGTGATCCGGGCGCACAGGCTGTCGTACGTTGTCGGGTTCTTCAAGAAAATGAAATTCTTGAAAGCCCCGATGCTTAGGTTGCCCATGAGGGTGTCGCGTACCGACGACTCGTCGACATGCGCAATTTCTGCCACCGCGGTCGTGAACCTCGTGAAGAAGGCGCCCAAAGACTCGCCCTCCCCCTGTTCAATTCCGCAGAGATCCCGCATGTTCTTCTTGCGCTTCCTAGAGCAGCTGAAATGTGTGACGAAGGACTCACACAACTGGGCGAACGAGGCCACAGAGCCGATCTTAACGCTGGAGAACCATGTCATCGCGGCCTTTTCCAGGGTGGTTGGGAAGACTCGGCAGAATATTGCGTCGTTATAGGCGTTTACGTTCATCTGGACCGCGAAGTGCTTCACATGCTCCTCCGGGTCCGCTGAGCCGTCATAAAGCCCCATTTGTGGCCTTAGGAAGCCCTTGGGCATTGGCACGTTCTGGATCTCGTCTATGAACGGAGAGGTGCTCTTGGCCTCCACCTGGGGTTGGGGCGGTGGCCGCGACTTGTGTGATCGCGATCTTGGGTAGTGCACCGCGCTCCTCGCTGTTTCAGACAACTCTGGGTCCTGCAACCTCGAACGTCGCGATCGGGACCGCGAGATCTGCATGGGATCTCGGGGAGGCCTCTCCATTGACGAGCCATTGGTGGAGGACTCGTGCTCCGGCACATGCCCAGGGACGTACGCAGGTACGTACTCGGAGTGAGGTTCACCCGGGGGGAACGAGGACGTACGAAGGGGTGAAGCCCTGCTAGTATTGCCCATAACCCGGGTAGGGGTATGGGTTCGGGGGTGCGCCGCCCTGCTCGTATCCTTGGAATGGGAATGGGTTTTGCAGGGCGGCGTACATCCAACCCGGGGGGACCACAAACGGGCAGCCCGGAGGCCCTGCGCCCGTCCACTGCGCAGTTTTGGGCATGTTATCGGGGTGTTGAGAGAAGAAATTGTTTGGGCAGGCCATTTTGAGGGGATCGAAGCCAAGGTTTGCACGAATCGAGAAACTGCTTAGGATGAAGAGGTTCCCACAGACGGCGCCAGTGATGAAACCCGAAATAAACCGTTCGCTAAAAGACAAGAAACGGGATTATTATATTTGATTATGCAAACACTTGCTTCTTTATTTATGATTTTCTTTATAATGAGGTTACAAGCCAACGAGGCCTACAAACACTTGAGATTTACACCCTAGACCTCCTACGATTGTTCGAGATCTCGATCTAACAATGTTCGAGATCTCCTAGTTGCTAGACGATTCTATCTCCTAAGTGTTGCTTGCTTTGCCTTGGTGCGAGGTTGATCTGAGAAAGCGGTGTGGATGACTTGCGAGATTGGGTAGCAAGGTCTTTGATGTGAACGAGATCTCTGTGCGACTTGAAGTCTTTTTGTGGACTTCACTTGTCAATAGCGAGGTCTTTTGACGATGTTTCGATCACGTCGATCTTCAACGAGCAAAATAGTTCTTGAGTTCAAGATGTTTTTCGACCCCTTTTCCATACGAGGTTCTCCCCTATTTATAGAGGATTGGAGAGTCAAGTTCTGATTATGGTCCGATGTGGGACGCCCGAGATCAGGGCCTCTGATTGGTCTAGAGGCGAAGCAGTTGGTGATTGGCTCGGGGGAGTGGCGCTAACTGAGTGGTTCTGGTGGGCGGGTGTGTCAGTAGAGTCGGTTACGAGGTTTAGACCTCGTTCCGAGGTTTCGGAGGACCTTGTGGGGGGAAGAATTTTGCTAAAATAAAAGGTGGGTGCGGTTGTGGGCCCCGGGATCATCCTTGGGAGGCCCGTTGAGTTTGTTTGTTTCTCGTAACCCGGGCCCACTGCTTACTTTACTATTGTGAACATCATCACTCATGAATTACCTTGTAATATATGTATTTGGTTGAAAAAAAGTTGACTAAAAAGCATAGGAAATTAAATTCTTAGAATTTCCAATTCCTCCAAAATAAAGGAATTACAAATACCATGTAGGGGTGGGTAATATCTACTTCCACCATTTTATTTTAAATATTTTTTCTTTAAAACTTTATTAATTACAAAATCTCTAATTTATCCTTAAACAAACCAATAGCATTTTATGAAAAATGGCTATGAATCCTTGATAGTAGCTTTATATAAATATCCCATGATTTTTCAAATTGAACCAAACAATATGCAGAAATCTAATTTCTACAAATTTAATTTTAACCAAATATTTTTTTCTCAAATCAAAAATTAACTTCCCTTGATTTAACTTACTAGAAATTATAATTTCTATGTTTAACCAAACAAGCAAGGATATTTAGAACAATTATACCTTTAAGAATTTTGGGTTTTAATATTTTACTAGTTGTTCTCGTCGTGCCCTGCACGACTATGACACGATATTTTTTTTGATAGAACATAGGTGTGTATATATATATATATATATATATATTAAGCTAAATCATGTTCAAGTACAGCATAAAACTCTAACAGGAAATACAAGTTACTAGAAACAAAGAAAGGCTCAGCCGACTTCCAACGACTTAACCAATCGGTCGCACTATTTGCTTCCCTCCGACAATAAGCCCATTTACAGAATGGCAGATGAGCACTTCTCTCGATTGCAATAGCCATAACAGTCCCAAAGACATTGTTCGGAAGCTCCCCATGAGATGAAGCTTGGATGACTGCGATCGAATCAGATTCCATGATAACTTTTTCCAAACCCAAATTCAGTGCTTGTTGCAAACCCCAGATAGTTGCCTCGGCTTCCGCTACTTTTACCTCCATGCCCACCGGAATACATTTTGCCCCTACAAACACCAAGTTGCCCGAATCATCCATTACAATTATACCAATGTCGTATTCCTGATGTTTGACTGAAGCATCCACGTTGATTTTTATCCACTCAGACGGAGGTTTCGTCCAAACCTTTACAGCTGCCACACTTTTTGTAGTTGATTCCCTCGGATTTGCACTTACACGTTGATATTCTTCTAGCCAGACTGTCATGGATAATGTCACTTACATCTACCATTCTAGCTTCGAACAGAGTTTTGTTTCGAGCCTTCCGGATATTCCAACATAAAACAGCCCAAATGCTATGTTCCCAAGATGAAAGTTCTAAGCTCCACCCATAGATGAATAAAGGTAGGAAAATGTTCCTACACCAGTGTTGGAACACGACAACTACATAAAGCATGAAAAACTGATTCGTCCCGTCCACAAACAGCACACTTTGGATCCTCCAAGATTTTCCTTCTACCCAAGCTCGATTTACAAGGTAATACCTCTTTACCCGAACACCAGATGAAAGAACGGATGCGGGGCTGAACTTGGATTTTCCAAACACTTTTCCATGTACTGCTTAATCTCGTTTTGTCTGTTGATTCACCACCTCCAGATTCTGACCTCAATTTTGACTCCAAAAGGCGATATGCAGATATGACTGTGAAATTCCCATCTGATGTATAGAACCAAGTCATTCGGTTCTCAAGCTGAGCATCTACCAAGTGTATTTTCAGAACCTCTTCAGCATCATCAAGAATCAAAGTCTGTCTGACCAAATCCTCATCCCAGCAGTCCCTACTCCAGTCTATCAAGTATGTCACCTTCAAATCTTCTGGAGCTCCTAGCAGATTGCCCACTGGTCGGAAAGAGGTTGGCCTCGGGATCCATCTGTCTTGCCACACCCTAATCGACATTCCATTTCCCACTTGCCAGTGAGACCCCTAATTTATGACAATACGAGCTTTATGGATGCTTCTCCAGCAAAAGCTAGGATTGTAACCAATAGGTGCCTCCATGAAGCTTGTCCTAGGATAATATTTTGCTTTGTAGAGTTTGGCTACCAAAGAGTCTGGGTTCTGAAGAATACGTGAACATTGACGTCCAAGCAGAGCAAGATTGAAGGACTCCAAATCTCGAAATACCAGCCCTCCTTCATCCTTTGGATGACACATCTTCTTCCAAGTGATCCAGTTGTAATGCCTTCCCGAATTTGTACATCTCCAAAAGAAGTTGCAAAGCATTTGTTCAATGTCATTGATCAGCCCCGTAGGAGGTAGAAAGCACGACATTGTGTACATGGGGATGGTTTGTAGCACTGATCTGATTAAAACTTCCTTGCCAGCACATGAAAGAAAGTCCGCCTTCCATCCTTTCAACTTTTTCCACACTTTTTCTTTCACCTGTGAGAAAATCACCTTCTTTGATCGACCTACCATAGTGGGCAAACCCAAATACTTCTCATGCTTCTCCACCTCTTGTATATTTAACAATCCCTGTATAGTTTCCCGTAGCTCTTGTCTCACATTCCTGCTAAAAGACAATTCGGACTTGCTCAAATTCACTTGTTGACCCGAAGCTGCTCCATAAGAATGGAGGATGTTGACAATTTACGTCGCATGTTGACAAGTAGCTTGAGCAAAAACAATACTGTCATCCGCAAAGAAAAGGTGAGACACTGAAGGGGCCATCCATCAAAATGTATGCCTTTCAATTTTCATTTTCAAAATGACATGTTGTCCAGCGTGTCATTTTGAAAGACAATAAGCCATTACAGAATGGCAGATGAGCACTTCTCTCGTTTCAAGCAATGCGTATGCCTTTCAATTTTCCTTCGGATTCACTTCTTCTAAGAAGAGCTGAAAATCATTCCACCACAAACAAGAACAAGTAGGGCGAAAGTGGATCACCCTGCCTAATGCCTCTACTCGGAACAAACTTCTGGGATGGGCGGCCATCCATCAAAACTGAAAATGACACGCTGGACACACACCGCATAAGCAGACCAATCCATTCCTCATTTAAGCCTAAACACCGCATGCTATTCTCTAAGAAGGACCACTCCACTCGATCGTAGGCCTTAGTCATGTCCAACTTAAGATCCCTAAGGCCTTTTTTCCCCGTCCTCTTACTTTTCATGAAGTGAAACAACTCAAAAGCGGACAAGACATTGTCGGTGATTAAACGTCCAGGAACAAAGGCGCTTTGTGTTTCGGATATGACTTTGTGAAGAACTGTCTTTAACATGTTAGCAAGTACTTTTAACACAATTTTATAGAGCACATTACACAAGCTTATGGGACGAAGATCCTTCATGCGAAACGGATTAGTGACTTTTGGAATCAAGGAAATAAAAGTATGATTAAGATGCTCCGGGAAAGGCCCACCTTGGAGAATATTAAGCACAAAAGAGATGACATCAGGCCCGATAATATGACAGTGTTGTTGAAAAAACAACGCTGACATATCGTCGGGTCCTGGTGATTTGGTTGGATGCATAGAGAAAAGGGCCAAGCGTACCTCATCACCAGAAAATGCACGAGAGAGCATGAGGTTGTCCTCTTCGGTCAATATAGGCGAAAGTCCTTGAGGTGCCGTACTAGTGTGTGCACTGAGATCGGTTTTAAAGAGATCCAAAAAATACTCCACGGCCACCCTCGACATATTTTCCCAACTCTTCCATTCCATTCCGTCCTCGTCTACCAGCCTCTTCAGTTTATTTCTTCTTCTTCGTCCATTTGCTTTTTTTATGAAAGAAAGACGAATTCTGATCCCCCCATTTAAGCTCATTTGCCCTAGCTCTTTGGAACCATATTAATTCTTCTTATTCCATAAGTTCCCTCTCCCTCTGTTCAAGTGCTCTACGTTTAGCAACCCACTGTCCCCTCATACCAGCTTTGTTAAGTTTCCTCACTTCCTCTTGAATCTCAGCTAATTTGACAAACACATTACCAAAAACCTGCCTGTTCCACTCCTTTAGCTCATCAGCACAAATTCTGATCTTTTCTGATATACCATTCTCTAAACCTCAGATATTAGGATTCTGCCATGCATTCGCCACCACTTGTTCACAACCCTCGTGAGTAGCCCAAAGCGTTTCAAACCGAAATGGACGGGGACCCTTGGAGGAAGAATAATCGTGTCCATTACGCGGAATGACTCCGCTATTATTGGTATATGATCCGAATCGAAGCGTTCTAAGTGACGTACACTCCCATTCGGAAAAAGATCAAGCCACTTCTCATTTGCCACTCCCCTATCTAGTCGTTCTTGTATAAAATCTTGTCCTTCTCGCCCATTATCCCATGTGTATGGTGCCCCTTCCCACCTTAATTCCATCAGTCCACAGGTATCCAGCGCTTGACTAAAGGCCATTATATCTGTCCAACAAGGGTCATTACCCCCTTGTTTCTCCTCTCTACGCAAAATCTGATTGAAGCCCCCCATACAACGCCACGCGTCATGCTCATCTTCCGCTAATCTATTCAGCAAACTCCAAGACTGATGCTTTTCATCCTTCCGAGGCCAGCCATAGAATCTTGTAAACCTCCATGATCGACCTTCACTTTTGTCCTCTATATTAACATCAATATGATGACTAGTGAAGGAGCGTAATTTGACGTCCATTCTATCCTCCCATAGCAGACAAAGACCTCCTGATTTACCCACATTATCCACTGCAAAACAGCCCTCAAAATCTATTTTGTGATGAACTTCCTCCATTTTCTTCCGATCACATTTTGTTTCCGTCAGAAAAACAAATTTCGGGGTCTCCCTTCTCATTAGGCTAGTGAGTCGTCCAATTGCTCGGGCCTTCCCCAATCCCCGACAATTGTAGCTTAGGGTACTCATAATTCCCGGCAAGAGAGACTTCCCGTCTCTCCCGCCGATTCGATAATTTTTTGACGTTTACCCCCTTCATCTTCATCAATCTACATTGGCTCTTCTCCAGATGCTTTTCTTTTTGTTTTCAGCTCAACCTGTCCACTGTTGTTACCCTTGTCAGCCCTTGCACGGCGTTTCCAACCCCTAACTTTACTGGTAGCCTCCTTTGACTTGTTGTCTTGCACCTTTCCCCTGCTGCAGCTTTGCTTACTCCCTTTGTTGCCAAAAAGTGCCTTCTCCCCGTTTTTCTTCTTATTATCACTCTTTTCCCGCTCAGAATTCCCACCAGCCTTACTGTTGACACAACATCCTTTTTCAAGTTTTCCATCTCCCTCTTTTGTTTTACTCAACTCGCATGCCTCCTCCCTTTCATCTCTTATTGTCAGATCTCCCACTTTTTGTCCCACTTCTTCAGCATTTACATCATCTATTGTTTCCCCCTTTCCTTCCTCAAAATTTTTTTCCTCTAGCAACTCAAGTAAAGATCGCCTAACCTTTTCCTTCCCCACTTGTGATGATGCAGCTTCCACCAAATTCTTTTTTCCTTGGAGAATAAGTTTTTCAGATTCTCTTTCTGCTATCTCCCTTGATTGCAGCGATTTCAGCAGTGTTGCACGAAGCCAGTCTCCGTATTCTCCATGGACTTCTTTTGCTATTGTGTCAACGCAGTCCATTTCAACATGCCCAATCAAGCCACAGGCATAGCAGCAATTCGGGAGCCTTCCGTACTTAATATCAACCCACAGTCGTTTACCATTAATCTTCATCACCAGTCCTCTTCGAAGTGGTTTTGTTACATCAATCTTCACCCGTAATCGTATGAACTTTGCACAGCCTAGCCACTCCAAATCATCTATAGTTTCAAGCCCTTTGAAGCAATTACAAATGGTTTCCGCTGTTTTAGCATTCATGGCCTCTAGGGGAAGGTCATAAACCCTAATCCAGAAGGAAACCGTGTCGATTATTATCTTTGATGGCTGTTCAATCCCAGGTTCTTTAAGTGCCAGAAGTGCTCTATTAAAGGCCCATGGTCCTCCCTCAATAACACGGTTCTTGTCCTCTTGATTCACGAACTTAAACAGGAATAAATTGACGCGCAATTCCCTGAAGATGAAACCGTTCGACAATTTCCAAGCGCCCTTCATTGTAGTTTTCAGAGCGTAGGAATTGAAAGGCCGGTTTGTTAGTACCCTTCTTACCAGTGTTAGGGATTCAGTTAGACAGTCTTCCACTGATCTATTCACACTTCCCTCTATTTCAACATATTCATCTTCCGTAAGATGCAAATTCCTCTGTTCACCCTCTTCCATATTCTTCAGATCTCAATAACCAAACTCGAATGCACAGACAGCACGGTGACCCCCGCACGTTGCCAATGGGAAACAACCCTAGCTCTCACGGCCAGTAACCGGAGAGAGGCGGAGAAAACGTCCAATAATTGTCACAAGGCAGTTGCCAAAGAAAAACGCTCTCTTTTTTGCCCTAGGGAGTAATGGTGATATTTTTCTAGATATATTATAAAAAAGATATTAATAAATAAAAATATAATAAAAATAATAATTGTGAATTGGTGTTTTATATAAATTGTAAAAAAAGAATAATTCTAAATAAAGATTTTGATAACAAAAATTAAAATAATGGAACATTTAATATGGATTAGTAAATAAAATTGACTTGACATATACGTATATTATCAAAAACATTACCGGGAATTATAATTGAAAATTACAATTGTAATTGGCTAGATTTGTATGTAAATTATCAAAAAAATTAAATTGAAAATTTAAAGATTTGGCAACAAAAAGATTCGATCCTATCTAAATATTATAATGGGAAAAAAATATAGATTAACAAAAAAATTGACTTGATTTGTACATAGATTGTAAAAGTGTAACTCATTTTTCTATATATTTATTATGATTCTTTTTTTAACACCGTAACTCATATTGGAAAAGTCAAAACAATGATAAGGTTGTCGAAAATATGTTAAGATTATCTCTGGACATATCTAATCTAATTCTGTTTTTTTAAGAAAATATGTTAATTGTCAAATTTTCTGTTCAATTTATTCGTTATGTACATATGGTCATATGGATCAATAACAATTTATTATTAATTTTGTAATTTAAAAATAGTATAGGATAAGATATCGGTCTATATTTATGTGAGTTTTTTTGGATTATATTGGAGAGTTGTTAGGATCATGAAGATATGCTAAAATCTTATCCTATAAAATACATAAAAATATTTTTATGTCAATTTCGTGAAAATTAATTTTTACGAATCAACTTTTATTTTGCTAGAAAATAGGTTAATTGTTATTTTTGTTGTTCAATATATTCGTTATGTATTTACATATATGATCATATCATATAAATGGATCATTAACAATCTATTATTAATTTTGTAGTTTAAAAATTTTATAGGATAAGATCTCGATATATATTTATAGATGTTTTTTTGGTATATTATATTGTAGAGTTGTTAGGATCATAAAGATATGGTAAAAAATATTTTTATATGTAAATTTCTTGAAATATGTAACTAAATTTCCAAAAAAAAACATATTTTAATCCACTATAAAAAAAATTAAAAAATTGATTGAGATTTGTAGATTATGTGACAATATGATGTGTACATAACATATGAGTGATATGGAAAATTTTTGACACGTGGACTATGACATGGAATATTTATAAAGACGTCTAAATTCTAAGAAAATGACACGTGTAAAAATATGAGGTGGGTTAATATAGGATCGACATGTGGCGAAATCCTAGGTGGCGTAGTGAGAAGGCTCCAAACCTTATTGCTTATATATATATATATATATTGAGGTTCAATAGAGAACAATTAAATATGAGAGAACAAGAGAGTAATTGTAGGTCTTTGGATGATATTCCATTGGACGGCTGAGATTACATATCCAAAATTGACCCTTTCAAATTTAAATTCAATCCCCTTAATTATAGCAAGTGTTTATTAATTTTGGGATTTATAAAAAAATCACAAAATGAAATTCGGTGGTTTTTGGGTATCTTGGATTTTTAACTTATTTTACAATTTTTTTTACTCCATAATTCTCAAACCTATTTTTTCGGGTTGTAGCATCGTCATTCTCACCCTTTCTCAAGCAAGAGCATCCCAACTCGTCATTCTCACCGATTGTATATAAGATAATATTACATGTATATAGACATAAATACGGTGTATACAATGAACATTTATACATGTTTATGAAATACAAATAGAATATACATTAATAAAGATGTTTTATACAGAGTTAGGACATATAAATACACATAGTGTATATAGATCACAAGTGTATGTAACATAGAGGTCATGGGTAGAGAAATGTATATAAATTCTAATAATTGTATATAACAGTATAACTATTGTATACTGAGATCAATATAAACACATCATACTCATCCGTGTATAATTGGTATATTAATTTCTAATAATTGTACACATATATTAAAACGGTGTATATGCTCAACATTTGTACATTTTTTTTATTCGACGTAAAATTAAAAATAGTTTACAAATAAGTCATGTATATTAACCGTGAATTACATGTATATACGCGAATAACGAATGTATACATAATTCAAATTGTACATGTAAAATACATGTTTTCATTAATTGTACATACAATAATGCAAATAGTATCCAGCCACATCAATTTTGTATATACATTTATTAAGTTGTTATATACAATATTACAGTATATATATACAGAGTATCGGCGCTTGCTCGACGTGATGGTTCGTGGTGGCCGGAATTCTCCAGCGAGCAGTTCCGACGTTCAACGTGCAGTTCCGAGTAGTTCGACGTGGTGGTTTTGGCGACGTGGTGGTTCGATGGGGTGGTTCCATTGACGCTTCCATCGCAATGGAGGTTGCGGTGGTTACCGGAAATTGGTGGTTCGGTGGTGGTTGGAAATTGTGGGCGATCGTGACTATGAGAGGCGATTTGTGGTTACAATGGTGGCCGGAATTTCTCAATGGAGGTTTTATAGCGTTGATTTGTCTCCAGAGATCTTATCCCCACAATGTGAGATTTAACACGTTAAAATAATTTTTGATTTTACTAAAATCTTAATTATGGTAGTTACAAGGAGTAAATCATGGGGAGAAGATCTCTCCTATTTTTTATTTTTTTGCTATTTTTCTATTTTTATATATTGTAGATACTAATCTCACCATCCATCCCAATCCCATCCAATGGATGAGATTTGTTCTCTTGTTCTCTATAGGATCTTGTTCTCTATAGAACCCATATATATATATATATATATATATATATATATAGGGGAGCGCTTCGGTACAATACGTATTAGGGTACAATGTGTGGTTATATGTCGTGCGTTGGATTAACCCAAATCAAAGGTTAATATTAAAGGATGAAAAGTAGAAAAATAGGGGGAATGTACAAGATTATTCTCAGGTTTAATTAAAAAAGGAAGGTGGCTGAAATTTAAGGGGAAAGAATAACAACTAATTTGAAAAAACCATATCAAAATCATGGAAAATCTTGTAATCCACGACTGAATATCACACTCCCTAAACTGTCATTCATCAAACAAGAATAGAACCCCCGTTGATTCTACATTCCCAATAGCGAGAGATTTCGTTTAGAAGATGTCGAAGAGAGTTGTATCAAGATCTGCAGTGGAAAGAGGTTAGTAAATAATTTCTAATTAGTATTGTAAAATAATTTGTCATCGGTTATTGATTCAGATGTAATGGAATGGATTGACATTTGTTAGTGTTGTGAATCTATTATAATACTACTAGGTGAGAACAGTGAAAACAAAATGGTTGAACAATAGTCAGATGGTTAGATGTTTGTCATGTGTTGAATCACAACACCATAGTGACGATTTAGAATTTTTTTTGTACAATAATGTGTATTGAAAAACAATTTGTTGTAACGTGAAAAATTATGTTTTATGTAATGAATGCTATACCTGTAATGTGGTGTAATTACATATTATAATTAATGTTTGAAAAATCATTTATAAACATTTGAAAAAGTTACATATATCATATGACTAACATCGTCAATAAGTGGATGGAGTGTATCGAAAAACACCTAAGTAACATATGCGAAAGTGTACAAATCGAATATGGGATAAACTATTCATAATACGCAATAAATTATGTTGAAAAATTGAACAGTAAACATTGAAAAAGTCGCATTATCTATGTGAAATCGAATTGTTGTAAAAAGAACGAAACTGCATTTGAAAAAGTAAATGTTGTATGATGAAAAATTATTATTCAGTACAATAATATATTGTTATTTGAAAAATAGTGTGTTATTTTGTGAAAGATGATGATGCATAATGATAATAATTATAATATATTTAAATTATTTGGTAAAGTTATTGAAATATAAAAGAATATATAATGAATAAGCGTGAAACGTAAATTGAAAAATAATATATTTTGTTGTTATCGATGTTTAATTAGTAATGTCGCTATTGAAAAAGTTCTATTAAATGTATCATAATAAATTGATTTTTTCCAGTTGGTACGAGCAAGTGGAAAGAATATGTGTTCGACGATGAAACAGAATTTTCAGTCTGAAAATGAGCAAAATGTTGGAGAAGACGTTGTTGAAGATACATATGATTTTATGTACGGTTTTGATTGCAGCATTGATGAGAATGATACAAATACAAAACATTATATACCTCGTTGTCCTACGAGTATGAAACCTGTTGTTGGTATGAGTTTGATAACCTTGATGCTGCTGAGTCGTTCTATCGTAAATATGCATCAATAGCTGGGTTTGATGTGAGGAAAAGTTCAAAAAGAAAATTTAGAAATTCAGATGAAATATCTTCGAGGTATCTATACTGCAATAAAGTTGGGTTCAAGAACACTAGGAATTGTACTGGACAACATATTACAAAGACTGAAAGGGTCGGTTGTCAATCATGGATCATCTTCAAATACGGGGTAAACAATACATATGTTGTTACTAATTTTCTTGAACAACATAATCATGAGCTGATACCGACTAACGCATGACAGTTGCTCAAGAGTAACCGGAAAATGGAAATCCGTCATTAGAAATTTATGCTAAGTTGTGCAAGAGCAAATTTGAGTAGTAAATATCACTTTGTTGCACAAAGTAGTTCAATACCTATAACATACTGAGTTGTAACATAACTTGGAATATCCATTGGTGGAAGATCAAGTATACTCCCAAAACCAATCTTCCTAATTGCTTCCTTTTGTACATCCTTATCGAGTTTGCCCACTGCAGTAGCAAAAGAAAAAGGCATGGAACGGTGCTCAATACTAGGGAAAGATACACGTCCTTGCATGTCTTAATATCAATAACTTCATCCACATTCTTAGAAGACAACTTTTTCTTCTTCACTCTCTTATGTAAGTCATCACCCTTTTTTGATTTCTTAGATTCCATATCCTTCAAATTCACTTTACTCTTCTTGGGCTTCCTTATTGCAATGACAACATCATCAGAATCTTTATCAACATTCTATTTTGATTATAACATTGTACCTAATTGATTGCATAAATTTAGCAAAATTATATCAATAATCTAAACTCATACAAGTTTTAATTTACATAACTTATACGTACTCTTCTTATACATCAACTTACCCAGTTCATTGTCATCTTTTGCAAGTGAATATTCTGAATCATCATCCGACAACTCAATTGTGTCATCACTACTTTCTGGACCGAGGTCAAATACATCATCATTGTCATCCTCTGTCACCTTATCTTTGTTGTGCATTGTTTTAATTTGCACCTTTGTGAGCTTTGACTTTTTTTGAACATCCAACTGCGGTTCATTACCACCTTCAAGATTTACACAGATTAATCACAAATCATAACACACACAAATTATTTGATCACATTGCACTTTAGTGTTAATGCTACTTGTTGAATAATATCATTACTCGTAATGAACTTATGAAAAATGATCATGCATTGATACGAGTTAGATGAATATTGAATAACCAATTCAATTCTTATGAAAAACATTTGTTCATAGTGTAAGAAATGTAGTCATTTGTGTAAGGTCATGTTCTGAACAATCATTACTATATTAATGAAAAACATTGTTGACTAAAAAGAAAATTTTCATATGGTTCTCTGATGTACATTACTAGATAAATTAGTTTGAAAAACTATATGAAACCTGATGAATAATAACATTGTATGCCTTGAATAACTATATATGAGTGTATTAAAATGGGTTATTGTCCTATTGAATAACAATTACAAATCTTTTGAAAAATATTTGTTAATATTTGTAACAACATTATTAATCATGAAAAAACACATACATGTTGTTGAACAATATTGCTATAAAACCATACCTTTTTCTTGCTTGCGCTTTTTGTCTTTCTTCACCTTGGAAGAACTTGCCATTGTATCTATTCATTACAAACAACATACATCAACGAACACACTAATTTATGTGGAATTGATTTCTTAAATATGTTTAAAAACTATTCAACAAAACGCAATGAACGAACTCAGTTGTGCTGGTTTTTCTCTTTAAACATTATACAACCCGACAAAACAACAAACTTCACCATCAAACCAAACTATAACTCTACCTATTTATCAAAAAAAAACCAATTTCACCAAAAAAGCAACTTAGCACCACCTCTATACACACAAGAACTCTATAGTTTTGCATATGTTCGTACATAACAAGCCACATTCCTCAAAAACACACATTGATTAATAAAAAAGACGCAATTTTAGTTTTCAAAATCTTTAATTTATATTCCAATTTCCCTTTAATTCAACGAATTCTTGACAAACCTCAATTAAACAACCCTAATTCCGAGATGTTGATTTCTCAACCTAAAATCTCAACTCGCTACTCGAATCTACTTAGTTCACCGATAAATAATCGTAATTGAATGTTCACTTACCAGTTTATTATAGAACAACGGTGATTGATGTAGTTATCGCCGACGATCTTCAACCTTTGAATCGTCGCCTTCAGAAATAGAGAGAGCGAGAAGAAGCTGCTAGTGGAGAGAGGAGAGAGAAGGTTAATTGATTATGGAAAGGCAAATGGGCTATCGCGAGTTTTTAGGCAATCTTATCTTATTAATTGTTTTTAATTTTTTTAATCCGATAAAAAATTATCCGGTGAATCCCCCGTATCACAACTTTTTACACCCTATTTTGACACAATCCTCACCCTCCATTTATCTATATCTAATGGTCATGCTTTAACCACATGCTTTACCTTAAAAGTTGCTCTCACTAGTCACTAGAGCATCATTATATATATATATATATAGGGGGAGGTTCCGGTAGAAAGCATTTTATAGTAGAAAGTGAGGGTGAATTTGAGGCGTTGGATGAGGAAATTTAATGGTTAGATCTGATGGAGCATGTGAGTGTATATTTTAGAGTATAACATTAGATTATATGTGGAAATTTAGTTTCCTAAAATTTAGGAGGTAGTTTCCAATAATAAAAAACTGTTTTTGTTAAATATGTGAAAAACTAGGTGGATGGCTCGTGCTATCGCACGGGTTCTCATTGATTATATTTTATATTTTATATTTTATAGTATAGTTTATAACCCTTTATGTTTTTATCTTCTTTTCTTTGAATGAGATGCAAATGTGAGAATTTTAAAAGTTAGTCATGTAAGAGTTGATGCTAGGAAGATCGAAATAAAATTAAATATTTTCTTAAAAAATATAATACCAATTATATTTAGTGTAGTGTGTAACAAATAACATTCTAGACGAATTTGACAAAAGCTACTAATTTGCCTTTATAATGATACTTTTATTTTTAAAAGGCAGAATTTTGTAAAGATTAATTTTCAATGAAAAATATAAGTAAATAAAATAAGAATTTACAACATAAATATATGTACTTCTTGATATGCTTGATTACTGAAATTCTTCTCGATCATCTTCTTACACTTTGTCAATATTTTAATTTTGCTCCTAATTGAAGTTCCCCACCTCTCTTTGTAATATCCCTGATATTTTAAAACAAATATTACAGTTGAATGTATCTATCTATGAATCGGGTCGGGTCTGGCGGTTTCGGGTTCGATCATTTCAAACTTGGTTAAATCGAGTTCGGGTCATTATAGGTCACGAGTCAATCTAGGTCAGGTTGTTGCGAGTTTCTGAACGGGTCGACTTGACCAGAGTCAATTACTTTATCTCTAATGAGACACTTATAAAATCAATAACTATAGACGCGAAATTTCCTCCAAAATTGCTTTTTCTAGTATTATCTTCATTCTTCTACATTTGACATAGATTGTGCATTCAAATATTTTATTATTTGAATCTTGTAATTAATATATTTATAATAATATTTTCGATCAAGACCATTCCTCCTTTCACTTCTAACTCATAAAAAAATATTAAAGACAAATGTCATAAAAATGATTTTTAGAACTTGACAATAGAAATTTGTATTTCATATACATTTAGAAATAAATTTGTATGCCCAATCAAGAACTAAAAATGAATAAATATAAATATATTACATCAAACCAAGAAATAACATATACATTATCAAAGAATTTTGTACTTATATATAATTAGGTTGGACATGCTCCCAAACATTGGAGTTGTCCAAAATAATATTCACCTTTGAAAAGAAATGTCACTTGTTTCCATACATTTTTGTATGTATGTCAACCTATTTGCTTCTTCCTCACTATCAACTCGGCTTCTTGAAAACTCTTCCAAAACTCTCCTCGAATGCGCCATTCTTTCAGCTTGTTATGTGATATGAGATATTACATGTGTATATTTGAGTGTAAATATTGAGAGGGTAAATTGACTTTTTATATTAGAAAAGTTGGGGGTTAAGGAATATGAAAAGTTGTCATCATATGAATAATTTTTTCCTTACTTTTTTACTCTCCATAATAATTACATGTGTATATTTGATTGTAAATATTGAGAAGATGAAGTGACTTTTTATATTAGAAAAGTTGAAGGTTAAGAAATATGAAAAGTTGTCAATGAGAGAAAAATATATTATTCACCTTAATTATGAATTGATCATAATTGCATTTATATATTTGAGTGTAAATATTGTGAGGATGGGGTGACTTTTCATATTAGAAAAGTTGAAGATTAAGGAATATGAAAAGTTGTCACTAAATAAGTTTTTTTTCGTTATTTTTTAATCTTCCCCTTAATTATGAATTGGTCATAAATGAGCAAAAATTTTCTAGATAGTTAAATAGATTTACAAATTTAAAAATAATAATTAAGGCATTTGAATGGGCCATTAATTGTCCAAATTTTTCTATTTTATAATATATATAGATATAGATTAGATTTAATGGAGCGAGTATAGAAAGCTTTTTATAGTTTTTTTATTATTTATTATCAACAAAATAATTACTTTCTTGTCCTTTAATCACGTAAAAAAAATGTATGCATTTCTCGTTATATCCACCAAATGAATATCGTTGTTATAAACATTGAATATTAATTATTGGCATATTGAATATTACAAAATTGAATGATTATATATATTTTTGTTAAATATGATAACAGTCAAGACATTACATCCATGTAATGAAATGAATATCACCACTCAATTATATTATATCATTAGATTCTGACAAATATAGAAGGTCTTATACATAATGTTAGACCAAGTAGTGAATATCACCACTCAATCATATGAATATCACCAATTATCATGGTGAATATGGCCACCTAGTTACATATATATTACCAACTAATATGATAAATATGACCACCCAATTACATAAATAGATAATACCCAGCAACAAATACAACGAATATGTTCACCTAATTACATGAATATCACCATCTAATATGGTGAATATTACCATATAATAAGATGAATATCACTACTTAATATGGTGTATACTTTTAAAACATAATTGTAATCTTCCTTAACTTCCTTCGATGTTTTTTCCTCTTCTCCATTGTCCATGTATGCTATTCTTCGTTTTCTTTCCTTATTGAATGTGACACACTTGTCTTTTCCTCAAAATCTACCCGGAGATTAATAATTGTTAATACATATTCAACATCAAAGAATAGCATATTCGTACATTATAGAAATCATATTCATATACATTTAATACGATATTTATTTACATAATAAACTATTGAATATTAGGACTTCAAATACTGAATACCAACACTTTAAATGTTGAATATAATGACATTTAAATATTAATACAATCAAAGAATATTATCGTCGAAAGTGAATATAAGAGACACATGTATGTACAATGTAAAGAATATCCACTTTGACATCAATGAATATCAAAGACATTTATAATGAATACCAAATACTTTTTCCTAATTCACAAAATTAAAATGAACATATCATATACAATTTCCGTGATATAATCACTGAATTCAATGAATATCAATGACTTAAAAACCGAACATTATTAATTTAATGAAATCGATACCAACATAAAGGAAAATAAAAAATTCAGCTACAAATGATAATGTGGCAAAAGCATGTCTGTAGAAAAAGAGGTAGAAAGAAGTGAGATCTAAGCCAAATACAGAGAAGACAATCCTGAAATAGTTGACAAATGATATACATGATTAAAAAATAACAAAATTCAAGTAGCATACTTGGTGGTCCCAGTTACATTATGCCATGCGTAGTGGGACATGACTATTCCATAGAAGAAGAACACAGTAAGAATTGCACTCAAATTGAAGAGTTACAACACAAATTAAGCCAATCAGAATACATAAACACGTTACAGTTTTGGAGGTCTCAGTTTCCAGAAAACTTGCTTCAGCCAACAAATAAGAGAGATCAAATTTCTAGATTGCGTTGAACAGTACAGCTGATGTTGCATCATTTACCACACCTTCTACAAATACTAGACTGTATAGCAAGGGCGTTTCATGCTAATTAAGCACCTGCACAACGAGATATAGACATATTCTTCAAAATTAATCACAACAAGCATGAGTTATTTCTTCAATGGAGATCCACATAAAACCCAAATCAAACCCTAAAAAAATAAAACCCAAATCAAACCCTTCTTCTTAATGAATCAATGAATTATAATTTTCAGATCGAGAAGGGAACGTACCGCTTTGGGAAGCCATGTTCGGAGGTCACGAGTCAGTAGTGAAGCTGCTATAAGACTCGACCAAATCGGCACCAGCATCAACAATGGCAACCTGATGCGGCGAAACCCTAAAATCAAGAACATCTAATTGGTTTCTATGCATTTCAAGTATAAATCAAAACCTAAATTGGTAAAAAAATGAAGGGATATATAACGATTGAATAAAGAATGGATTGATCGATAAAAATCACAAACCTTGTAAAGAAACTGTAAATCGCCGAATGGGATATGTACCACCGAGAACAATCGTTGGGATACCTGCAATCAGACGAATTTCTTCAATGGGGGATAAAGAATCATATGAACTATTTTTTGAAATCGATGGATCTGGTATTTGGAAGGAGAAAAAATTTGAACGGTGATCTGATTTTGGAATGTGAAATAAAGGGGAAAGTCGAAAAAAATCCCATAAAATCCGCTGATTTGCCATATTACTATAGGGTGTGTTTGTTGGATACCAAAAACTAGTTGGAGTTTTCCAACTAGTTGTAAAACTAGTTTTTTGACAAAGCTAGTTTTTAAAGCTTTTGCATTAGTTTTTAGTAGTTTTTCAAATTAAAAAAATAATTATTTCCTAAATAAGAATAACTCTATAATAAAATGAACTTTTAAATTATTAATTACTACAATAAACTAGTTGAACATTACCAAACCGTGTTTATATATATTTTTGAAACTTCAACTACTTTTACAGCTAGTTTTACAACTTCAGCTAGTTTTACAACTCCAACTAGTTTTTTTAGTGACTTAACAAACATAGCCTATGAGACGCGTCTACTCTAAAAGAGTGCACCCATTTTCAATAAATCTGAAACGTTTAATAATATCCATCTAATGGTCTATATTTACCCTCACTTTTCACTATAAGAAGCTTTCTACCAGATCCTTATACTATATATATAGTATTAAGATCTATTAGTACTAGCTTTTATAATGCTACACATTGACGCAATTTGAGCCATATGATCGGATTTAAATGGATGGTCCAGATTCATTTCCTAAAATACCATGGACATGCATTTCACCCAATAAAAGTTCACTAGCATAGAATAAGGTAAATTAGATATTTTATTTTAATTGCTTACCAAAATAAAAAAACACACAACATCTGATTTGGATGATTCAGTTCAACGCTAAATCAAATCTCTCTCTCTCTCTCTCTCTCTCTCTCTCTCTCTCCAACTCTCTATTATCGAATTTCTCCCATTTTTTGGTTTTCATAGCAGGTTATCGGCGACAAGAGAAATCAGATCCGGAAAGATGGCTTTCCGACTTCTTCCTCGTCGCTATAGAACTGTATCGCGTATGAGATCCAATAAGTATCATTGTTTTGGGTTCGGTTGAGTTAGGGTTTGGTGTTTATGCTAAAATTTTACATTGTTTGCTTGAATGGTGAAGTAAAGTGTTCAATTTTAGCAAGTTTAACTTTTTAAATTAGGTATTTCATATCATCTATCTTCGCTTCTTGATGTTCAGGATTTGTGCTAGATTTCGATTTAGATTTGGTAGTTTGTACTACATTTTAATCTTTTATGTTTGAATTTGGAGTACCATGTTGAAACTCATCCTGATTTATGCACGTTTTTGTTTCAGATACGTGTTAGGCTTTGTTTTTTTGACCAATTTCATAGTTTAAGGGCACCCAAAAGAAGTTCAAAAATTGCTAAAAGTAATATCCATGATCGATTGGTGTATCTTCGTACGAACTGAATGTAATCTCGTTTTTTATGGTTGTCGCTTAATCGATTTGTGTATATACATGACTTTACTTAGCTGTATACATGCTAAGCTTTGTTTGTATACAAGTTTGTATACACGATTTTTTATGATTTTCGTTGAACCAATTGGTGTATATACACGACTTTACTTAGTTGTATACATGTTAAGCTTTGTTTGTATACATATTTTTATGTATTTACATGTAAAGTTTATATGATTTTAATTTATATATTCACGGTTTTATTGTATATTTACATTGTAATTATTGGATGTATACATGGTTATAACTCAATTATAAGCATTTGCACGGTAATCTTAGTTTGTATGCGACAATGCACTACATGACTTTAATTTACGTATACACGGTTTTATTTACATATATACATGATAATATTCTTCTTTGTACATGATATTGCAATATAATATTTTTTTATATGCATAATTTTAATTTACATATGTATTGTTCTAATTGGGCTACATACATGATTTATTACATGTATATACATGGTAATGTTCTTCTTTATACACGATCATGTGCAGGTTATTGGATTTACGACTTGTGCAAAAACATGATGCCATGAGAGATCAAATCATTCTGACCGATTCGATGTATAAGGGGGAAGATGTTGAGATTTGTCTTAGGTTACCATGGTGTTGGAAAGAAATTGACAAAAAGGCAGTCGATGAAAACAAGGAGCTTGTTGAGAATGGAGAAAATACATTGGAAAAGAGTTGTGTTCATTGTATAAAGTCTTCTACAGTTTTTATTTTAATATACACTAATGTTGCTTTATCATTACTTGTATAAATGAAGCCAAAGAAAAATGAGACGGGATGTAAAGTCATGTATATATATATATACTCAAAACCATGTATATACGTGTTCTACCATATATACAAATTGCAATCCATAATTGCAAATATAAAACATTGAATATTGAAAAATAAAACTATGTATATATATATATATATACTCAAAACCATGTATATACGTATTCGAGCAAATTATTACATGAATTGGATTTCATCATTGCTCAAATCTAAAATCATGAATACAGACATATAAAACCATGAATCATATGTTCAATATAATGTAAACACTCGATACAGATCATGAATAATATGTTCAATATCATGCATACACTCGATACAAAAATTACAACCATGTATATACATAACGTGTTTCATGTATATGCATATGCGAGGTTTCTAAAACGTGAGAATGAAAACTGATTTTATGGTTCCTAAAATTACGGGATTTTGTAGATCTGAAATTAAAATGGAAACTGTAAGATTGGATGGAGAAAATCACGTGATATCAGATTTAATCTACCCTAATACATTATATAGCAGAACCCAAGTTTGTTGTAAAATTTGCGCCATGTGGCATTTTTGAATAAATTAATGTAACATTATATTTGATAAATTTTGTAACAACTTATAGTATTCTTGCGATATATACTAAATAGATAACATGTTTATATAATTTTTTATGTATATAATTTTCTATCTATGGATTATGTATTAGTTTACTAGAATAGATAACATATTTATATAATTTTTATATACATAAATTCCTATGAGATGATATAATTTTATGTTGATGACTAAGATTATACGTAAATGTCAAAAAAAAATCGAATTTTAATTTAAATTAATAAAATTATATTTTCTTTATCTTTTTATGCATTTATATTAAAGATTTTTTCTTAAATCAAATTTTGATAAAAAAAAAAAGAAAAATTTACAAATCTTGATGAATACTTGCTTAAATTGAATTTTGATAAAAATTTACTTTACATTTTTCTTAATTTTCTTTTTATTTTATTTATGTAAATATAGAATATATTTTTTTATCTAGCCCCACTTTACATTTATAGATGGATTGAATTTTGCAAAATAATACATAGATAATTTTCTCTATATTTTATCTCTTAAATCAAGGACAATGTTCTCTTCTATACTAATCTTTATATTGTATTTTTCATATATAAAAACATTCTTATTATTATAGAGTAAAAGATAAGAACCCTAATATATAATTTTAATAAATTAACTTTAAAAAATATTTTAAAAAATTATATTATGCTTCATAGATAACCTATCATAATTATTGTTATCTTTATAAAAAAACAAGTATTTTATACATATTAATGTCTAAAAAAATAAGAAAATATAATTTAAAAATATTCAATAAAAAGTAAAATCACTATTTTAATAATTTCAATCTAAATTTGGACAAGATCTCCACAAATAATGAAAAAATATTTAAAAATATATTCAATTAAAATATGGAGTACAATCTAAAAAAATTAATTTGTCTATTGGATAATTTATTACGATATTATATAAATATATTTATTATTTTAAATTAATATCGTAGAATTGTATAGTTTTTTAGTAAAATTATCCCGTGAATATCATGGGACTTCAACTAGTTGTCATTAATTTTTTTGCATATTTAAGATATTGTAGTTATCTATCTCTCTAGATATTTATTGCTTACAAAAGTCCCCATAATAAGATTGATGCTCCCTATAATTACTACCGTAGATTAGGTAGAAATATAAGAAGAGTGAAATTCTGGTGGAGATGGGTGTTATAGTGAAAAATAAGGACATATTAGAGCCGTTGGATTGAGATGATCAAAGGCTGAGATTAAAAGATGGGTATAGATAAAAAAAATGGAAAAAAGTGGCACGGTGGCAATTTTGTAATTATGCCGAACAATATACCCCTGATCAAAATCGGGCCTATCATCCCAAGAGCCCAACCCTGACTCGATTCATTCACGCTCGTCGCTCGCTCGAGCTCCCAAAATCCTCTCGCTCTCTCATCTGAATCTAAAGAAACAACGAAATCAAAAGGCCAAATCGAAACTAAAATCGAAGCATTTACAAGAGTTATAGATCTAGTAGTTGGAGCACAACTTGAAAATGCCACCAACAATGAAAGAACAACCGGTTAAAGGTAAGATCGAAAACCCTAGAAATTAGTTCGTATGCGATTTGCATTTTTGGCTACATATTCGAATTAATTACTCTATTTCGAGTCTATGATGCTTCAAAGCACCAGAAATTAGTTCATGTGTATGCTTTGTTTTGAGTTTGTTAGTGTGTTTTTGGACTTGTATAGAAAAGTGTGTGTACACTTCTAGATAATAGTTTGTTTTCTTGAATGAATGATGTGAAATTGACTAGTTATTGTGCGTATACTTAGAATTGCACTTTTTCCCTTATTGTGTGTGCTTATGGATGATTTAAGTCTACGGATTTATTCTTTGGAGTTGAATCGAAACCCTAGGTAAGGTTCGAGCTCATTAATCACATAAAGTGCAAAATTAAGCACACAAAGTGCACTATTATGTTGTAAAAGTGCATTATATAGCATGTTTTTTTTTTATTTTAGACTGAAGCCAGATTAAGTTGATAATCAACAGAACCTGCTATTTGTACTTAAATTGACTTTCTTTTACTTTACAACTTGAGCAATGTCATTTTGTTGTATACCCATAAGCATGAGATTATTTTACATTGAAAAATTATTTGATTAAGCTAGCAAGTTATTAATATAAGGAAAGCCTATTAGCTCAAATGGAAGAGCAATGTGCATACGTACAAGGATGTGGGTTCGAATCCCACATGGGCTAATTTGTTTTAGAAGCACATGAATTGTCAGTAAAAAACCATTCAAAAAAAGTACATTCTAAATTAGCAAAAGTTCATTCCAAGTAGAGAGAAAATAGTTCATTCTAGAGTAGTAAAATCGAACACTAAAGTGCAATTTAAAAGTAGTAAAATTGCATTATAACAGTGAAAACATGCATTCCTAAATTGTATATAGTGTAAACACGTGGAAGAAATTCATGAATATTTTGTTGTGTCTTTGGATTCTAGAGTGCATTTTGAAGTAGAAAAGGTGCTTTCTGAAGTAGCAAAAGTGCATTATATAGTTGAAAAAGTGCATTCCAAATAGATAGGATAAGTACATTTGAGATTAGTGAAATTTAATTCGAAAGTGCATTTTAAAGTGGTTAAAGTGCATTATAAATTAGCTAAAGTGCATTCTAGATAGGTTAAAAAATGCATTATAGACTAGTAAAATTCAACTCTAAAGTGCACTTTAAAGTAGTAAAAGTGCATTACATAGTAGAAAAAGTGCATTCTAAAGTGGTTAAAGTGCATTATAAATTAGCTAAAGTGCATTCTAGATAGGTTAAAAAATGCATTATAAACTAGTAAAATTCAACTCTAAAGTGCATTTTAAAGTAGTAAAAGTTCCTTAAATAGTAGAAAAAGTGCATTCCTAAAAAGATAGAAAGAGTGGATTTAAAAGTAGTGAAATTGCATTCTATAGTTAAAGTGCATTCCATGTTTCTAAAAGTGCATTCCAAATTAGTAAAAGTGCATTGAAAATAAGTAAAAGTGCATGCCAAATTGAGTGACTCAGCGATTAGTAAAGTGCATTTTAAGTTAGCCTATGTAAGAGTCGAACCTACATCTTTGTGAACAAGCACAATGCTCTGCCATTTGAGCTAATAGGCTAATTGTAGTATATGAAGAGGTTGGGACAATTAACTTCACCAAATGGGGCTCATCAAACAAATAACATCAAATAGCACATTTAAAAGACAATGCAGATGATCATCAACCCAATCCCGACTGGAAAGTATAAGTTAGCACTGCTTCTTAACCTTGAATCATTTTGGGGATAAACAGCTTTTGTGAATATTCTTAGGAGTGAAACAAGAACACCTGCATCAAATCCTTCATAGAATCAACATTTAATCTATGTTACCCCGAAACTCTAATAGAATCTATGTAACATAGCATTTAATCATACTGGTGTAATAAGAATTCAACTAATGCCTCCAACAAAATAACTTAATTAAGACTTATGACTCCATGAGTATTATTAGACTCAAATCCACATTACAAGTATAGTCAGAACACATTTTTCATCAAACTAGTAATCAAAATGCATCAGAAAACATATTGAAAGTCAATTGAAAGTCCAATCCAGGTCATTAATAGAGCATTAGATAAAAGACTACCAACAACAAGTGATGTTTATTTGAAATTGGGATGATTTGAAGTGCAAAACCCCTAAATTTAGACCAATATCAATCTGTAAACACCTAAATTAGACTAAGATCCATGTTCAAACACCTAAATTTAGACCATATCTGAAGTCAACTGAAAGTCCAATTCAGGTTATTAACAAAGCATTAGATAAAAGACTACCATCAACAACTGATGGTTTAATTGAAATTGGGGTGATTTGAAGGGCAAAAACCCTACATTTAGACCTGATTTGGACTTTTATCAGCAATCACAATCAGATTAGAATCAATTTCCCGTTTTAGATGAAACCAAATCAAACAAATTGAGTAAGTAATCTAAGCTCACAGAAGTTGACTACAATTCACAGACCTGAAGCAGCAGTTCCGGCAACACTAGTCAGCATATACCTCTCAAGCAACTCGCCGGCGGAGCCAATTAGGCCACCCTAGACCAAGCCATCAGCGAATCCGCACATCCCAACCGCCCCAACGGTGATTCCCTTCGTCCTTATCGAATCGACAAAGCTTCAATTTCAGATTGTGAAAAGAAATAACCATAATCAGGAACCCTAAAATCGAGAAAGCTACAACTTTCTATTACCTCATGAATGTCATCCGCCAGAAGCCGTAGGTAGAGGAGCAAGAAGCCGGACAATCAGCCCATTGCCGAAATCGATCCAACAGGAGAATGAACTCGCGCGAACTAGAGTCGACGGTCGATCGAACATGAGAATGAACTCGTTGGAAATAAAAGGGAAAAATAAAATGGAAAAATAAAAAACATCAGCAAAAGTACGAAACTACCCCTAGTCATTTAAAAAAAGGAGTGTGATCTTCACCGTTAATTAGCTAAATTCAATGGATTATATTAGTCCTTATTTTCCAGGTTAAGCCTAATCCTCATATGATCCCAACTCATATAAGAATGGTCTTATTAGAAGTTTAGAACCTTCTACATGTGTGCAGCCAAACCATCGCACCCGGCGCTAGACTAGGCTGGCGGCTGTAGCCATAGCGATTAGCGAATGTGAGGTCGTGTGCCCCCGGTAGGCTTGATATTATTGAAGTTGACCTCTTGACCGGGTTTCTAACTTGCCCCCAGCCCGAGTTGCCATAGATGACCTTGACCCTCGTGCTCAATTGCACCGTTGTACTTTTCAAACCCAAATTCCTTCCTGTTAAATTCCGATCCGCTGTCCTAAACTCAAAACCGGGAGAAAAAAAGGTCGGGAGATCGAGAGGTAGTTAAGGAGGATTGAGATCCGATGGCTTCAAATTCGACGAAGAATCCGATTTTACCGGTGACTGAGACTTCAAGAGGGGATGATAAATTGTTCAAAGGATCCGCCATGACAAAGAGAGGAGCTTATGCTGCCCTCTCTTACATGATCTGTGCAGGTTTTCTCCTTTTTCTTCTTCCTATTTCTCGAAAGGCCAGTTTTTTTTTTTTTTTTTTTGGTTTTACGACCTTATTTAGTGCTGAATGTGAATTGCTATTTAGCTTTTACTACTCATTTGATTGTATTCTATGTAGTATTCATTGATGCATTCTTTGTTCGGATGAGTTATGAGCACTGTGCTTGAAGCGTGGAAGTCTAATTTCGCTACTAACAAGGACTTTTTACGACTGATTATTCTGTGACGTGAAAAACATTTCAAACTTTATAATAATGAAGAAGATTTTGGTATTCTGTGATTAGCTCCTGGTTTTAGCATGGACTATTCTTTGGAGGGGCTCTTGAAATTTAGGGTTTGTTACTAGCCTGCTTATTTGACTCCACGGTGACAAAAATAATGTGGCACTTTGTAATACTTGATCTGAATTTTGTGCTCTTGATACTTGTTGTCATGTTCAGATATGTTGTTCCTGTTATTTCAAGTTAACCTCTCGGATGCTAATTCAATTTACACAGTGAATGTTAATTGGTAATACATTGCTTTGCAATGATTTGTGTGCATTGACTGGGTATACTTGCTTTTAAACCTGTGATGTTTTATTTGTTATCCTGACAAATGGAATGTTTTACACCAATCAGAACTTGTACAAATGCAGAAACAAAACAAAACGGAACATAAACATGATATGCATATCAAGAGGTGGCATTTTTTAGGCACATCTCTACGTTTGCCATCACACTGTGATATGTGAAAAAAAGGGAAAAAAAGAAGTTAGAATACACATGTAGGAAAGCAATATGCATCAATAACTATTTGATTTGACTAGGTTATGGTTCCTTTTCCCTAATTCTCATAGGAATGTAATGACATGTTTAGTCTGTAAATGCCTTTGTACATAAATTAGACATGTTCTGTAACAAAATTGACTCTAGAAGTTCAGTAGGATTTTTACTAGTTCAAATGGTAAATGAGGTTAGGTATATTTAGGTGGTGGGCAACTGGACATCATCAATCCATGTGATAAAAAATTTAGTATGTTAAGATATGAAGACAGCTACTAATTTTGAATTTTTTTGCAGTTATGTTATTGCTCTAGAAATGAATTTTTCAAACTGGTGGAGTTGATGCTTGATATCTTTCTAAAATTAGATATCTTTATAAAATATCTGGGAGAGAGGACTGCTTGGATTATCTATTGATTTAAAAAAAATGATGTAACAACTTTACAAGTAAATGTTGTATTTCTGGAACAATATATTTAATATATGAATTCCCAAACTTAAGGAGCTCAAATTTGTGTGGATACGTGTCCTCAGTTTGATACCACTTTTCCTTATGTTAAATCAGGATTTGCATTTCCTTCTTGCAGTGTTACTGGTATTGTTCAACAAGGCAGCACTGTCTTCCTATAGTTTTCCATCAGTAAATGTTATCACACTCTTTCAGGTAGACTATTACTGACTTCGCTTGTCTGTTCAAATAGTCTAGTTTTTGTTCATATTGATTGTGGGCACTAAACTAATAAACTTCAGTGCAATAGCTGCCTATTTTACATCTGAAATCATGCTATTGTATTTCTTGATTTTGAAGCATAATAGGTGTCCTGGAAGTAACTGTTAATTAATTGTCAAACAAATGTTAAGAATACGACACCTTTTTGCATTTAAAGCCAATGTTCTTACATGGTTTTATAGGCCTACAAGTCTGGTTGGGCTTAACACACATTTTGGGGCCACAGGTATGGGGGGTAATGGGATCGAATCTAGTTAATAGAGTGTAAATTTACATATTTATTGTTCATACCCATCCATGTCTGTTGGTTTCCACTTTCCAGCTAGATGGGATTTGCTTAAATTTTACGTTAAAGTAAAGGCATTTTAAAATGGGTCTAAATTTTTCAATATATCGATTTTAGAGTTATTTACTAATTTTATGAAAAGAGATGGTTTTGTAAAAAGTAGGGTAGATACGGGGTGATTTTAGCCAATTGACTCATAACAATATTATTGATAGTGAAGACAAAAGTGTGAGATGCAAAAGAGATTTTAGGAGCTATGGCCAGGAGAGGTGCACAGCTTACGAATATGAGGCACACATTATTTTTTTTATTTATAAAATACATGTCAGATGTATTGTATCATGTAAGTGACCATACATACCCCTTTAGAATAAACAAAGACAGAAGCATTTACAAGGTGATTTTAGGAATATATAGGTTTCAATTTTGTAGTACATACTGTCAAAGATAACAATTTTGTATGAAAAAACCCTCACCTTATATCAAGTCTATGAGGCACTTACTTGGGGCCATGAGGCAAAGTGCACCCCTAGGCCATCACGTTTGCATTAAGTAATTATTTTTACTCCAGCATGTATAATGTTAATATGTTTACTGTTCAGATGATATCATCATGTTCATTCCTATATGTCATGAGACGCTGGAAGATGATCTCATTTTCTGCATCCGAGTCAATGAGTGTCATTGATAACTCAGTAACCCTTGTGCCTTTGGAGACATTAGCTCACACCTTTCCTCTTGCAATGTCCTATTTGCTTTATATGGTAAGCTTACTTGATTTTGTATTAAATCCGATAGTAAGGAACTTCAGAATTTTCTTGTTCATTATTGTAATCACATCTGTCTCTTACTTGTTTGCACCGGAAAGCTAGTTACAATGGAGGCTGTCCGTGGGGTAAATGTTCCCATGTATACGACCTTGAGGAGAACAACTGTGGTCTTTACAATGGTTATGGAGTATGTTCTTGTCAGGCAAAAATACACATCCTCTATTGTTGGAAGGTAGACTAGAATTCACCACTTTTGCATTTAGTAACCTTACTTGTAGATTTACAAAAAGACCTAAAAGTTGACTTCCTAGCTTTGAAAGTTCTGTTGTTTGTCAGTTTATGCATTCATAATTATAGACTTTGTGTGCATTCTTCTTAATTTGATACTGATAGATTAGGAGTAGTGTCTTGTTAATTATGCTTAAATCGCATCCTGTCAACACTGGCTATCTAGTTTTGTGACATTTATTGCCCTAAACTTTAGGATTCTGCATGTGTAAAGAGTAGACTTGTTAAGGAAGAAGAATTATGGGTGAAAGTTTGATTGCTGAAGTGTCATATTGGGAATAAAAGAAACCTTCCATTTGCCAAGCAAGGATTAAAGAAGATATTGTTATGTTCCTGTCTTTGTGGTTGCGTCTGACTGCTGTATCAAGAATGTGATGCATCTTTGTCATCTGTGTCAAAGTATATTTTAAGAGGTTAGTTCTAGGACAAAATAATGAAGAAGCTATGCATATCAGCTTGTGTATGATGAAGCTTATGAAGAATAAACTGATTATGTTCTTTGATGCTCTTGAATAGAATATTGCACATTGTGAAAAATCTACTGTCTGGCAGCAAAACAAAGGGCCCAAATGAGACCTTAAATCACATTCTATGGCTAAATTTTGAATGCAGTACTTTGCTGCATTTGACTAAAATACAAAGATATGCTGTAAATCTTGTAAACAGTTGTAAAATTTTATATCTGAGATCAGATAATATCAAGTTTAAATGAATGAGAAATCGATCAAACAAAGCTGGGGAGGCAATCATGATTCATGAACTGACTAACATTATATACTTCTAAGAGCATTGTCTTAACAATGTTTAAGACTTTGGGATTGTTTGGATTTGTTTTGCTTATGTTTTGGCAGTTTTTCCCTTGTATGCTTCATAAACGATACATAGCATAATTAGATGTATCAGATACTTACCTTTTCATGTGACTTGTAATGATAAGTTTTCATATCAGAACAAGGATTCCTGGAAGGAAGAATATATACTATATGCCTTTCCAATGACTATACTTTTGTGAAATACTGTCTGTGTCTGTAATCTGCATTGCTTACACTTAGCTTTAGCCTCATTTTCCAGCTAGTTGTGGCATATTTAAACTTCATTTACCTTTTCCATAAATTGGTGATATTTCTGAATTGTTTACCAGTGTAGCATTGATTGTTCTTGGTGCATTTGTTGCTGGAGCTCGAGACCTATCATTTGATTCTTACGGCTATGCAATTGTATTTATAGCAAACATCACCACAGCTATTTATCTTGCAACCATAGCTCGAATAGGTAATTTTTTTCCTCTTTAATTATTAACTTGTATTTTTGTATGCTGTCATTTAATATGCTTTTTAATTTGTTATTTGACTTTTTCATCAGGAAAATCTAGTGGGCTCAACAGCTTTGGACTTATGTGGTGTAATGGTATATGATCATAGATCTTTGGCTTACATTCCTTAATATGTCTGGTGTGTCTGTTCACAATTCATAATGCATTCATGTTTCTCATTTTAATATAGGGATTGTTTGTGGCCCTCTTTTGCTAATATGGACATATGTACGAGGTGATTTGTCATTGACAATGCAATTTCCCTACTTGCTTTCACCTGGATTTCTGGTAAGATCTGCTGCTCGATTTGTATTATTCTGTAGTTAGTTCTTCTTGCGTGTTTGCTAGCCACATGTTTGCTGCAGTTGAGTTGGCTTTATCTGGATCATACATTTTCTGTTTTTGTTTTTATCATGTCTGTATGGTATTCAATTTTGGGCATACTATAGAACTAGTGTAGTTTAGCTGACATTGCTTAAAACCACCTTCTGTAAGCAGTATTGCATTTAACCACTCAGTTATTCTATAAGTAATTGAACAATCTAACTCAATTTACCATTAAGAAATGTTTCATGGAAGGAATCAAAGGTCCAAAGTTCCCCTTAGACATATTTAGTGTTGTTTTTGTGAAAGTGAAAGTATTTAAGGCGTTCCATATTTTTTCTTAATTGTTTTATTAGGTCAAAGGTAGGCATAATTTCTAAATTGCAAACAATGTATAACTAGTGATTAATATATATTTGCCTATAAAGGGGTAATTTTGTGCAGCTTATTGTTAGTTTTTGCATATGCATGCAGTGCATTGGGAAATTGCTCCCTTGTCATTTGCTTACTTTAGACTGACACTAGTAGCTCTATGTGACAGGTTGTTCTGGTTTTTTCTTGTGTACTGGCCTTCTTTCTGAACTACAGTATATTTCTGAATACAACCCTCAACTCTGCACTCACTCAGACCATCTGTGGGAACTTAAAGGTGTGTGGTTTAATTCTTAGTAATATGAGATAACTGTAACTTGCATGCCTGATAATTTCGAGTATATAGACACAAGATATACTTTACACTGGTTGTTTATCACTCTCCAGTGGATTATCGGCCTTACACTGTAATTCTGCTCAACAGGATGTGTTCACAATTGGACTTGGATGGTTTATTTTTGGCGGCCTTCCTTTTGACCTTGTGAGTTAATAATAAATTCAAGCATCTCTTTCCCTTTTATTTTCTTCATCTTATTCCAATAGGCATATTAATTCATCAAAATCCTGTTTGCAGTTGAATGTGGTTGGCCAGTTGCTCGGTTTCATTGGCTCCGGGCTATATGCCTATTACAAACTGATGGGCAAGTAAAAGTCACAATCTTAGCCACTGAGAACGTTGGAGTATCTGAGTTGCTAATAAGATCTTCGTCCTCCAATATTTGTAACAAGTTATGAACGACGAGCTTCAAGAGCGCAGAAAGAATGGAGTTGGTTTCTTCGTAGAAAAGCTGTCAAGTTATGCGGACCAATCTATCTCCACGTGAACAACTTCATAGCTACCATTCATCCCTGGCTTTGCGATCTTCCTCGTATAGATTTTGAAGAATGCAAAGACGTGCTAACCTATTTTTGTCTTATGACCATGGCAGTACAGTGGGAATGTTTTTCTTTTTGTCTAGTGTGCATTCTGTAACAACTGAAACCAACAGTAGTAAAAAAAAATCAGCAATCTGGTGTGTTTGTTGCCCTTTTCTTCTGTGACTTGACGACTGAATTGAGGGTCAGTTTGACCGCCGAACACGAATGAATCCAGTTGTGAAATTGTTGCAATATGCGCGTAGAAAGAGCACACCAGGAGCAAGATCAACAATCACACAATCACTTGTGAAGCCATGTCCAGAAGTTAAACATGTCAATCGAGTTGGTTATATAGGGTTCACGAATTAGTAATTTTAATTCTAATTCACCAGCTTCGACCAAAAAAAAATGTTATACTTCACAGGTCAACTCAAACCCAACCCGACTCAAACGTGGCCCAACTTGTCTAAAAATTGTAGCGTCAATCAAACGTGTACAGATTGACAGAGGTGAATTTGAAGTGAAAACTTTCATCCATTAGTCATTCACCTTGTACCTCTGATGTTTTTGAAGATATAGAGCTTATATAGTTCTCAACGAAACCGAAACTCTAAGCAAAACATTTAAACTCCACATCCTTTCACAAAATTTTGTATTCATTGCAGTAGAGTTTTTCAGAAGGCCTTGATCTACTATACCGCTAAAATAAAGAATCGATTGATTAACTAGACTTCTTGGGATTTTGAAGTGGAAACACCGGCTTTCCTTGTGGGTCTGGGTCGGTTACTCCTGCGGTTGCTGGATTGTCGTCCTTAATTTCTTTTGCTCGAAAGGTAGAACTGTCAAAACAAGACTCTCCCGATTGACCTCGGACCATATTCTTGTATACACTCATTGCCATATTCATCGAGCCAGCGGGATCAGAAACGGATGAAGGAAGCAACATCGTTGTCGACTGGAATGGATAATGACAGGTAAAATAACAATAACTATAGTATTACATAATTCCTCTACCAGCTCATAATGGATTAGAAGAACAACACTAACCTTCTTGGCTAGTTTGGAGAAAGCTTGCAAGTATTGTTCGGCAATCTTCAAAGTGGCAGCCTAAAAGTGCCATGATAAAAACAAAGTCAGGTCAATTTTAGCAAAACACAATGGAATTACTATAATGTGGTATTCTCAGCACATACCTTTTCACCTCCGTAATTTTCAAGCACTAAAGCCACTGACTTGAGTGCCTCTGCAGTACCTGTAAAACCCCAAATAGAGGTAGGTTAAGACTACCTAGACATTAGACTCTCTGCATTGTCAATACAGGGCTGCTATTCTATCAAAAAAAAAAAATGTAAACCACGTACTTCAATTATCAAAATAATAAGCGTTAATTACTGTTAATTGAATAAGAAGGCTAAAGATATTTGGGGGAAAAAATACAGTTCCTGTTAAGTGCATAGCCAAAACTCTTACCTTGTGCTCTATTGACCTCATCCATCTTAGCAGCTTCTGATGCTAAAATGACAGCTTGTCTTTTTCCTGAAAAAGCCATAATAACATTTGTGAATAGTGATTAGTGAATATTAAATCTGTGCCTTTTTCGAATACAAACTATGATCCATATTTGCAGAAACGCAAGAAAACATACTTAAACAAAAGATGTTAATCAAGATAAGTGTTTTTCTTCGAATCAGAATCAAATGCCACACTTCAGATCAATTTACAAAAACTATTTTCTCAATTGATTGCTATAGACAGCAAAACTATCTAGCATTTAAAAAAAAAAATGAAGACAAAAAAAGTGATAAAAAATATATGGGAATGATTCATTACATCAACAAGAAAGAATTCATTGCATATTCAAGATGAGGTCTCAATGCAGCAGCAAGTGTTGAGATGAAAGTTCATAAATATGTTTAATATACCAAAAAATATTTCATGTTTACTTTCTTAAATTATTATTGTTTTTGAATAAGTCAATTCACCAATCTAAACAGGGAGAAAATCTTCTAATTCTAGGGAATGACTAGCATAGTAGCGTACTACTCCGTAGTTATTAACGCACATAAACTAGTGAATTGTGGTAGCTAAGGGAATGCTTGGTGGAGAGAAAAATTCAACCAGTTATCACTTACCATATCAACATCAATTACCGTATTAACTCATCACTTTTTTGCAACTAAAACTACTGTATAAACTAGCCATGCTAAACACAACCTAAATAAGTATCAAAGTCTTGTCCAAATCAATCATGCAGTTTTCTATTGTTTTTCTTGACAAAGAATTTTTGGAGCCTACGAAAATGGCACAAGCTGATAATTAGTTGAGTTTAAACAGTTTGTAAAAGGCATCGGAATACCTTCTGCCTCCAGTATGTCTGCTCTTTTCCTCCGTTCCGCTTCTGCTTGCATCTCCATGGTTTGTCTTATTCCAGGAGGAGGAGTAATATCCTCTAAACACAAAGATATGCATACATTAGTTGGTTGAGAGACATCAGTTTACTGATTTCTTATCAGAAGAAGGGAATGTAGAGAATAGGAGTGCATTACTCACTTATTTCATAACGAAGACATAGAAGGCCCCAATTACTGGCAGCATCATTAATTGCTTCCTATGAGAAATTGATAATATCAGCTAATTAAAATACTGACTAAATTTCAAAATTTAAACAGAATGACACAAGACAAAAGCACCCATCAGCTATGTCTTCAGAGAAATTCAATACAGCGACAATCAAATATATGGCAATGAATGCAACAAAAGTTAAAATTGAGCAAATAGGCAAATGCAAGTTATTCATAAACAAAACAAAAGTCTTCAACTTTTTACAATATTAACGGAAAAAGGTACGGAGTATAAAGGAGTCTAATTCAATTAAAATACAAATCCCTAGAATTTAATAGCTAGCCTTTAATGGAAGTCCAATTAAGCTCATAAACTAAGTGCATACAATAATATTTTCTACTCCCTATATATCAAAACACTGTTATGCCGTTATTTATTACTCTACTTTTTCATTTTCTTGAAAATCACTACAAATTATCTACTTATTATTACAAGAGCCAATGTTTCAAGTGAAGACCAAATCAGGTAAAAACTCAAGTATTTGTGAAAAAAAAAATTAAAGGCTAAAAAGACGAGTATTTTGATATGGAGGGAGTATTAGTTATAAAATCATAACACATGGATTAAAATAAGCTATGATTCAAGATTTTTTTCTACACAAGAATAAGCACTTCAGAAGTAGCTGTGCACTGGAACTGCTGTTTGAGAAAAGGAACAAGTTAACCGTTGCAAATCTTACAATCAATTGAGTGAAAAAACTGTTCGATTACATAATGGAAGTAGACAAGCATGTCCTAATGGGAAATGAGAAACATAGAAGGTACAATTATTTTAAATGCCAAAAAAAACATTAATCCCACAATCTAGGTAAGAGACTGTTGAAATTGACAAGATAACATACCTCAAAATACACAAGAAATACTTGTCAGAGAAATTGAACTGGGAAGCATAGATGAAGAAATGAGAAAAAGAGAGTTTGAGAGGGAAATGAAAATGTTTTTGATTGGTAAGATTAGAATTGGCTGACAGCAAAGATATGGACAACTTTTGTCAGTGTAGCTTGCTCTTGGTCATAAGCAACATATCTGTATTGCAAAAATATATACTGGGAAAAGCAATATTAAATAACAGATGATTCTATAAGTTCACACTTATCAAATATCTAAGTTGCATTAGAATTACAGACATCATGTATTAAAAAGCAGTAACTTGGCAAATCATCATACCACAATGATTGCATTCAAAGTGTCTCTCTCCTGAAATGTTTTATCAAGCGTCATTTTTCCAATAGCACTACGCATTGTTGTTTGAGCAAGTTGAGTTACAGCATATAAAGGATCCTCCACGCCATATGAGGCTTTCTTAGGATCCATAACCTACAAATTAACATTTTCAAATAACAGATGAACTTATGTATATACATGTAAACAGACAACAAAAAGAGAAAAAAACATGACTTGGATGAGAAGTAATAATAAAATTAAAGCATGCTACCTTTACAAACAGAACTCCATCAATGTGAATGCTGACATTGTCAGTGGTAACAGCTGCCTGATTTGGAATATGAATCGCTCTCTCTTTAAGTGAATGTATGTATGCGATATGGTCTACTAGAGGTATCAACAAATGAATACCCGACCCAATAGTTTTCTGAAATTTTCCAAACCTCTCTATGACACAAGCTTCTTGTTCTGGAACGATCCGGATGCCCCAATTAAATGCTGTTCTCCTCTCATATCTACGAAATGAAAAATAACATCAATTCCTTCAAAGGAATCAGCAAGAAATAAAAACCTTTAGCTTGAGTTCAGCATAGGCATAGCATCACTGCTTCATGGACCATTCAATGATAGAAATTAGATGCTCTTAGTTGATGACTTGCAGCCACAGGAGTTGCATTCCAAACAAAATAAAAACTCAATCCAAATTCCCAACCAATAGTAAATTGAAACAAACAAATTTCACCATCAATTAGTGATAGCTAGACCAAAAATGATGCAATATACACATGTGGCTGACATTAGGAGTACATAATATGCATAAGCAACCTTGCTTTGAATACTCCAAGAAATTAACAGCAAGCTTCAAGACACAACATCACAAAATGTAAAGAGCAACAGAGGAGCCAGAAACTCTCACCTCCTAGAATAGTCGATAACGTGATCAGAGCTATACAAGCGGACGCCGAAAGGGCGAAGATAGTGCTGGTGCAAAGAGGTCGATTTGGAGAGCTGAGAATAGGAAGGATTTCTGATCACGGTGGATGAGGAAAGAGCTCTGGTTGAATTCCCGTGAAGCGGTCTTACTCGGATGGCAGAAGAAACCAATCTTCTCGCTGTCGACATTTTTACTAAGCAATCTGCCAACCGGGAAAGAAAAACAAGGTGAACATCATCAGGAGTAAACAAGGAGTCTCTCCGCCAGAAACAAAGCAAATGAACCAGGCCTAAAACATTATCAGATCATAATGCAAATAAAAGAAGAGGATTGCAACAGACTTCGTTGAGGAAGACCAAAACAAGAGATCAACGATACCTAACAATATTGATTAGAATAACTTTGGGGTTGAAGCTGACCTGAAGAATTAAGAGCAACTGATTGCGTCAGCAGAAGGAAGAAAGAGTAGCACCGGCGGCGGCGGCGGCGCAGGAGCGCGTAAGGAGGCTGGTGGAGGCGAGAAAGAAGAAGCGGCTGATTTGGAATCGTCTCGATCAGCGGATAACGCCTGGCTCGGGTCAGGTTATGCCCAGGTTGCAATATCGGGTCGGGTCGGAGGGTCGGATTATATATGTTTTCTTGGACTTATTCGGGGCTCCGCTTTTCTATGTATTCAACTCTTCAAGCCTGTTTATAAGTTTTATTTTCTTATTTTTATATTTTTGGTTGACATTGTTTATAAGTAAAATGGATTATGTGAGAATGAAAATTGTGGAGAGAAATTAGAATGAATCTCAGTCTTTCGTTTTGAGTAGATCAAAGGTTCAGATTGTTGTGTTAAAAAAATTTTTTTACCTCCGAAGATGTAAAATTTGACGCGTGTGCATTTTCATCATACCCGGGTGTGCATTCTTATCTTACCCGATTTTGCATTTTCACATTACACGAATGTGTATGACCTTTTTCATGTGTGTGTATGATGGTGTTACAATGAGTGCGTATCATTCTACTAACGACTGTGCATTTTATCTTACGCGATTGTGCATTCGCATCTAACCCAACTGTGCATTTTCACATTACTCGAATGTGCATGACCTTTTCACGTGAGTGTGCATGATGATCTTACAATGAATGTAACAAGTGTGCATTTTCATCTTACCCGATGACTCAGCTAAAGTCGTTGTTGCCAAGATCAAAAATAAATTACCCTAAACTACAAACTAGTATAGCATGCAAGTAAGGGATCGAACCCAAGAGAATCGGTATTCTGATCAATCAGCAAATAACAAGACATGGGTTTGAGAGTTTAAGCAAGCAAATAATATTAGGGTTTCAATCAATTAAAGGAAAAGCAGAGTTCATTCAATCAATTCCACCTTTTTAATCATTCGATCATTGATTCATCCACAAGAACACTTAATTCAAATCATGCAAGATATTAAGGATAAAAGGAAATTATTTCATGCAATCAAGCTACGAGTCTCATGCATAAAATAACAATCAAACACTCTTTCTCAATTCTAGTCCACGGTCCTAGAAAAGAGTTGTTTCAAGGATAAATAAGATTGCGCAGACAACAATCAACCTAATCCAAACAGTAGAATATCAATCAAATTCAACAAGTTGCGCACCAAGAGAAATCAATTTATAATCATAAAATTTAGCACAAGAGTTTTGATATTAACCAAGGGATAGAAAAGTTACCAGAATCTCACGAATTACATAAAAAGGCTTCCTTGATCAAACAAACTCCAAAGGAAAATTAAACCTAAAAAGTAAAAGTATGCTAGATAATGTGTGATCCGTTTAACTGAAACACGAAACTAAGCTTAAATAGTAGAAAAACAACCGAAACCTAAAGATATAAAAATAGATCAAAGATAAAATAAAACAGAAAGTCGGCGCTTCGGAAACGCAGCCACCCGCGAGCGCGGTTACAAACCGCGAGCGCGGCTCATTTGATCTCCCCTTGGCCGCGGATCCTCGTCCAACCGCGAGCGCGGTTCTGACCCGCGAGCACGGGTCTTTTGACAACATTCTGGTATCAATTTCGGAGGTGGTTTTGACCCACTTAGAGTTGGAATTTGAACTCGCCGTAAAAACATGAATTGTAGCTCTTCGAGTTAGCTTTCCAATGATACCAAATTCAGCTTCATCCGATCACCGTAGCTCCCGAACGATGTGTCACAAGAAAATGGCGTCAAAACAACTCCAAATCAACACTTGTCTTCAAAACTCTTGCAATTCTTCAAATCGTGTCTTCGGCCTTCATATTACAATTATGCTCAAAACTAACCTAAACACAGTCAAATCATGCCTAAAATACAAGAGTTAACCTATACTAAAGAGAGCATATCAAATTCCCCCATTCTTAGATCTTGCTCGTCCTCGAGTAAGCTCAAAATAAATCTAACAAGAAATCCTATCAAGGTTTACAACATAGTACAAGGGAAGACAAAAAACACTCACCTCACCAACCCGAACCCAAAATAGAGAAATAATGAGCAATAACATGATAGCTCAAGCACACACCTCACATAAGTACATAGTCAATAAGCTCTCAAGCTCTAAAAAGTGTAGAGCGTCCTAGGATCTACCCGACATCTAAAATGTAATCTCCAAGCCCCAAAGTAGAATGAAATCTTAAACACTCCAATTTTTCCACTCAATTCTACTTAGGCGCCCTTTCGGGTTTTCACCTAATCACTCTTTTCATTTTACTTAGGTGTGCTCACAAATACTCACATCTCTCATAAACCGCATATTACTCCAGCCTAATGTTGGTCCGGGTCACCTGCTTATTACCTGAGCCGCCCTTTCGGGTTTTCAGCTCATCCCATGATTTTCTATGCCTTTTTTCTCTTTTTTATGGCTTTTTCATTTTTTTTATTATTATTATTATTATTTATTTATTATTATTATTATTATTATTATTATTTTAAACTTTTCTCTATACAAAACATGGAACAAAAATCCTATAAAAATAACGAAAACAAAAACTGAAAAGCAACTATCTAAGATAAGCGTAGTGAGTACTTCCTCCCCCATACTTAAATCCTTCATTGTCCTCAATGAAGTAAAGAGTAAAGAATTCAGCATAGAAGAAGAAAATCAGAAGACTCACATACGAAAGAAGAGATGAACTCCCGGAATTGTAATGCACCAAACTAAGGAACAAACTGATCGTTCTGGGAACAAACCACGAACGTCGTCTTCACAACTCAGCAACCAGATCCATACCATAGGACGTCTCCAATGAAAATGAACTGGACTCCTCAAAATAATAAAAACTCTGACGACGGTAGCACCCCCATACTTGAACTATACCACAAAGATGGTGTAGACGCGTACTCACCACAATGGGATGAAACCTGATAATAGTACCAAACAATTCCAAAGAACTAGACATGGAAAGATATAGAAAAGTGGAGTGGTGGATGATGGTAGAATATGGAAGAACACTCTTTTTTTTCTCTCTTCTTTTTTCCCTGATTTATCTCGGGGGTTTCACCGAAAACCTTTTATTTCGGGGGTTTCACCCGAAAACCTTTTATTTCTATTTATTTTTTATTTTTTATTTTTTTCTATTTTTCTATTTTTTATTTTTTATTTTTTTTAATTGAAAAACAAAAACTGGGTTTCGTCAGGGCCGACCCGCGAGCGCGGTTCTGGGCCGCGAGCGCGGGTCCAGCCGCGACCTCGTCCTCGCCTCGGGCTTGCTCTCTTTGAGATGGAAAAATTGTACCTGCAAGTTAGCCCGACAAAATCAAAACGAACTAAAACTAAAACTAAACTAAAAAGACAAAAATAAAATAAAAGAAAAACTTACCTCGGGTTGCCTCCCGAGCAGCGCCTCTGTTTAACGTCGTTCATCGTCAATGCCCTAAGCAATCTGTTAAAATCCTGCGAACAACTCTCATCTGTCAAAATCCTGCGAACAACTCTCATGTAGGCAAATATTATTATTATTATTTGACCCACTACCACCTTTAGAATTTGAGAAATCACTAGGTAAACTATCATGCTTAGGACCTTTTGCAGACACAACAGGCAAACAAATATCAATAGAAAGTAAGGAAGAAGTGGGAAGGATACAAGGATCATGATCGATCATAACAAAGGATTCCATGACATGAGACATAGACATCTCCTCAAGTGGAAGGACAATCTCTATATCATCATCTAGCTCTTTCTTCGAATCATCAGGCTCATCGTCATCACTCCAGGAGCTGTCAAACTTAAGGAAATATTCCTCCTCCGTCATCATATGACTATGATCATCCATCTCTTCATCCCATGAAGGGTCTCTGAGTGCCTCCGGAAAGTATGGAATCGGCTCTTCAGGGGGATCTGTTGGTTCTGTACCGGAACTGCATGAGCGGTTGTCATCTCACGTGCGCGGTTCATGCACAGAACTTTGATCTTCGAGAATTGCATCCGTCTTTTTGGCCAGCACCTCCTCTAATTTTCTTTGTTCAACAATTTGGTTCTTCAATTTCTGCACCTCGATCTCTCCGGCTCGGATCTCACAAAAGAAATTCCATCGATCCATGGGTTTCCAAATGACGTATTTTGCATCGCTCTCGCGGTACATCCTTAGTTGGGACTCAAGAGTCATCCCACTAAAGATGTGATTGCAAGCATCATCAAGCCCTACGTCAATCCCCCAAACAGAGAGTTTGTGCAATTGTCCCCGACACCTAGTGAAGTACTCATGAAAGGGTTCATCCTGCAACTGACAAAACCTAAACGCAGACATTAGTATATACAAGTGTAGACCGTAAGATAGGTCTACACAGATTCAGGATTTCCGGTACGAACCGAACCGCGAGCGCGGTTTCAAACCGAGGGTGCGGGTCAGGCCGCGGGCGCGGGTTCGTCCAGAAACGCCGATTTATCAAAAGTTTAAAACCGATTCCCCGACAACGGCACCAAAATTTGACTCAGCTAAAGTCGTTGTTGCCAAGATCAAAAATAAATTACCCTAAACTACAAACTAGTATAGCATGCAAGTAAGGGATCGAACCGAAGAGAATCGGTATTCTGATCAATCATCAAATAACAAGACAGGGTTTTGAGAGTTTAAGCAAGCAAATAATATTAGGGTTTCAATCAATTAAAGGAAAAGCAGAGTTCATTCAATCAATTCCACCTTTTTAATCATTCGATCATTGATTCATCCACTTTTCTATTAATTCTCAAGTTAATTCCAATCCTTATAAAAGATTTCCGCTTGTCCACGGTCCAAGCGAAAAGATGATATGAACAAGAACGCTTAATTCAAATCATGCAAGATATTAAGGATAAAAGGAAATTAATTCATGCAATCAAGATACGAGTCTCATGCATAAAATAACAATCAAACACTCTTTCTCAATTCTAGTCCATTGTCCTAGAAAAGACTTGTTTCAAGGATAAATAAGATTGCACAAACAACAATCAAACTAATCCAAACAGTAGAATATCAATCAAATTCAACAAGTTGCGCACCAAGAGAAATCAATTGATAATCATAAAATTTAGCACAAGAGTTTTGATATTAACCAAGGGATAGAAAAGTTACCAGAATCTCACGAATTACATAAAAAGGCTTCCTTGATCAAACAAACTCCAAGGGAAATTAGTTCTCCATAATAAAACTGAAATAAAACCTAAAAAGTAAAAGTATGCTAGATAATGTGTGATCCATTTAACTGAAACACGAAACTAAGCTTAAATAGTAGAAAAACAACCGAAACCTAAAGATATAAAAATAGATAAAAGATAAAATAAAACAGAAAGTCGGTGTGACACTCTTATACCCTATGACGTATACTATGTAAAACTTATCTCTTATATAAAAAGATAATTCACATATAACAACTATCCATGTAAGCATATAGCAGACATTAACAACCATAAAAGGTTGCACACATACATAGTTCTATGTCATTACTTATACTAAAACATTTTGTTACTCTAACTTCTATTACAACCCATATGTCTATGATGCAAAATGAGGAGGAGAAGGTTGCATAGAGCTTTAGCCGGCCGACCTATATGAATGTGACCTCTAAAAGAGACACACGTCAGTGAGAACTAGCTGAACCTGAAAAATTGTTTTGCGATTTGCGTGAGTCGCGTACTCAGTGAATGTAACCCATCATCAATTATTTCACAAAGAGTCAAACATTTAGTCCATGTACATATACAAATGTCATATAGGAATTTACTATGCAAATGCAAATGCCGATGTATCCGATTCTTTATTTTGTGAACTGTGCAAGCCTGAATCTACCCCAGGTTTTCATTTACCGACTCTTTCCCATTACCAACTTTTCCTTTCTTTTTTTTTTTCCATATACCAACCTTTTTTTCCATTACCGACTTTTAGGCATCTTAGGCCTCATTTGCTCATATACCATCTCTTAGGCATCTTAGGCCTCATGTATGACCCGTAGGTCTCTTTTGTATACAAATTCAGGACAAGACAGTCATAGGTCCTTTTAATCTAATTGCAATATGCTATGCAATCAAGTGCATCATGTAACCATATATCATATGCCATCTGTTAACATACTTTCTGTGCAAACAACTCTGGAAATTTCAGAGCTATCATATAAAACACATATATCCATATAATCAATATAAAACATATATCCATATAACTCATATAACACATATATCCATATAGTTCATATAGTACATATATCCATATAACACATAGGGTTGAATCTCCGGTCTATACTCACCCATACAACACATAGATCATATACCACATATATTCATATAGCACATAGGGTTTAATCTCCGGTCTATACTCACATGTTTAGGACAGATACTATATCTCTCCCCCTTGTTCTTGACCACGATCTATGATTGGTGCTCCTATATGTAACCCAAAGCAAATTAGGCTATTTACTCTTATAAACTCTAACCCCAAATGCAATGATATGTCAGAATGTGTTATAACTTCTTGTGCATAATTCCAAATCCTTTAAAACTTGACAACAATAAACTATATATATAGAAGAACATTTTTCTAGTTCAAACATTTCTGTAAAACTTGATCAAAGGGCTCCCTAATATCCTTACAAAATGAAACCCTAAAATTACTCTGAAATCTTTTATTGAATATAAATCCGATATCGAAAACACCCTCTGAGAACTATAAATCGACTGATTTATGAATCAAAAGCAACTATAGATCTAGATCTGAAAAAATTAGAAAAATTCAGATAAACTATTAACTAATTAAAACTTACCAAATCAAGCTTGTACTTCGAGATTAAAATCCGATAGAAGAAATCTTGTACAAGATCCAATAAAAACAACAAAAATTAAATTTGTCTCTTCTTTCTTTTTTTTCCCTTTCGAAAAGTCTGTACTTTTTCTTGGTTCTCTATGTTTTTATGGAAAGAAAAAACTCCAAGAACACATATATACATAAACACGAGAAAGTCGGCAAAATTTTAGAGAAATCACACTTTCCACCCTCAAAACTCCTTTACTACAAACTTTACCTTAAAATAATTAATAATTAACTTTTACTTAAAAACTTTCTAAAATATAATAAACTTAATTAGAAAATAAATATTACTTTTAAAAATTCACTATATACCATGTCAATATGCTATGCATATGCTATTACTCTTATATAAATGTAGAATGACGTATGTATTTTGGTCGGGGATGTTACAGACGGCGCTTCGGAAACGAAGCCACCCGCGAGCGCGGCTCATTTGATCTCCCCTCGGCCGCGGATCCTCGTCCAACCGCGAGCGCGGTTCTGACGCGCGAGCGCGGGTCTTCTGATAGCATTCTGGTGTCAACTTCGGAGGTGGTTTTGACCTACTTAGAGTTGGAATTTGAACTCGCCGTACAAACATGAATTGTAGATCTTCGAGTTAGCTTTCCAATGATACCAAATTCAGATTCATCCGATCACCGTAGCTCCCGAACGATGCGTCACAAGAAAATGGCGTCAAAACAACTCCAAATCAACACTTGTCTTCAAAACTCTTGCAATTCTTCAAATCGTGTCTTCGGTCTTCATATTACAATTATGCTCAAAACTAACCTAAACACAGTCAAATCATGCCTAAAATACAAGAGTTAACCTATACTAAAGAGAGCATATCGCCCGATTATGCATTCACATCTAATCCGACTATGCATTTTCACATCATCCGATTGTGTATGACAATTTCATATGAATGTGCATGATGGTCTTACAATGAGTGATGTGACCCTGACTATGGATGTCGTGCAGGAGGAGCTTGCTATGTCTCTATGCTCGGAAGGCCCGACCACTCGAAGCCGGACCCGGGCCATATTTGAGGCCACTCAATCTATAGTGACTCGGTCACTTGCTAGCCACGACGCGCCCATGGACGCGCGCTTGCTCATTTGTGTCATCACCGTCACTAGCTCGGGCACCCTCGTTACCGACGCGCCGACCCTCGTTACCGACGCGCCAAACTTGGCACCAACCAATGCTTGACGCCCGGTGCACACCCTCGCTACCAACGCGCCAACCCTTGGTACCGACACTCCAGACTCGGTGCTGCTCTTGCCCCTGGCACGCCAATGCCTTTCCCTTGGCATGTCTTGGCATTTATCCCCTAGTTTGCTACTTTTAGTATTCCCCTTCTTAGACTATTATTATTATTTGCTATTTCTAATTTTAATATAGTCTTTTGGGCCTCTTTATGAATGGGCCTTCTAGACTCTCTAGGGTTGTGTGATGCTCTCCTCTATTTATAGTAGATGCCTATGTTTGTTTTCTTTACGCGTAGATTAATATAACGAAACGCTGTCGGATTGACTCTAGCCTTCTCGTTTTGTGCTTCACCTTCCCTATCTCCTTGTCCTTCTCATTCTTGTTCTCCCTTGAACTAGAACACCTCTTCTCTCTTCTCTTCTCCCCCCTTTTTCTAACAAATCCAACAAAGACCTCACGTCGAAATCGCTTCCGCATTGCCATTGGAGACACAATACGCATCCATTGAAAAGATCCGCTCGTGAATCCGACTTCTTTGAAGACGAGTTTGCATCAACTGGTAGCAGAGCCTAGGGATTGCGTAAGTCTCATTCGTACCCCCTTGCTCTTTGTGCACCGATTTTTTTTCCTTTTCTCCACGTTTTTGGTTCATTTTTTCACCATAGTTCCGTCTTCCTACCATCATTCATCTAAGTTTACCAATTTTTGTTATTGCTTTCTCAAAAATCTTCAAAAAAAAATATACAAAAAAATCAGCCTTTGTGTGGTGATTTGTGGCAATTAGTGTAAGCTTTGTCCATAAACTCATCCTTCTTGTTCAAGATCCAATATCATTATCGTCGTCCTTGAATTTTGGCAATTAATGGAAGAGAATAAAATTCATTCCATACACAAATTCACTAGAAGAGGAAAAAATCCATTCTAGTATTTTGGCCATTATCGTGGGATTTTCTTTCCTTTTGAGTATTTTGGAGGATAAAATCCAAAATATATTCTTTTATTTGAAAAAAAAATCAAATCAGATTTGGAACTTGAGATTTTATGTTATAATTTTTTTATAAAAAGATCTCATAGGAGATACACAAGCCAAAATAATGCAAGTATCTCCTACAATCTCTCCTTCCATCTATCTTGTTTCTTTCCTTTCTAATTTTTAGAAAGATTGTCAATAACTCACACGCCTCTCTTATCTCTCTTTCTTTCTTTGGAAGACACAATCATATCTTCCTAAGACACAATCATATCATACATTGCATCAAATATCGGCCTTCTAATAGCTTTCATTTAGGTAGTGTTTAAGATGCATCTTTATGTTTATATTACGTGGGTTTAGCTTAGTTCTTAGGTTTTTAGGTTTTCTAGGAAATTCGGGTTGTGCGCTTGTTTTGTTCGGTTTTGCAGATCTTTAGGTAAACAAGCAATGACGGATGGATCTTGGATGATTGTGGTGGAGTTTGATGAAGCTTAGAGTGATACAAGTGAAGATTAGAAGAGCTAAGGCCCAAGAGGTTGTGGGAAAAGAACACTTAAATCCGGGCTATGCATTGGAGTTCTTGTTTTGACACTTCTATCTTGCAATGCTTGGATTGGGAGCTATAGTGATCTGATGGAGCTGAATTTGTTATAATTGGAAAGCTAATTCAAAGATCTACACTTCAATTTTCTTACTCCGAGTCCAAATTCCAACTCGAAGGGGGCCAAAACAGTCTCTGAAGTGTCACTTGAATGCTGAACCGAGAGTGCCACGGGCTAGAGGAAGAGACGACGCGACCGCGCCATTGATGTTCATGTTTTTAGTATAGTTTTTAGTAGGTTTTCTTTGTTTATTAGGTCTAGTTTTGATAAGTTTAGGTTTAGTTTAGTATGTTTTTGGATAGTTTTGCATATTTTCATAGAAAGTATGGAAGCTACTCTATTTTGTGTATTTTGTAGGTTTTAGCAAGGAAAAGTGCTATATGGAGCTGAATTTGGAGCGTTACAGTGAAAAACGGAGGAATACAAGTTTGAAGAAGTCAGAGTCAAGGTTTTACGAGTTGAAGTGTAAAAGAAACCCAATCCAGGCTCGTTAACGAGGTTGTAAGGGCTCGTTAACGAGGCTACATGATAAGAAATTTCGAGGGTTGACTTTGTAACTCACCGATCCTGTGCGGAAAATTATTTCCGTGTCGGTAGAGTATCTTTTTGTGATTTTTAGGGTTATTATATTATGTATTTTATGTCTTGTTATCTTCTTAGATTTTGTTTCTATCTTTTTAGAGTTTTATTTCTATCTTTTAGGAAAGTTTTTATCTTCTAGCCTTATTAGTTTTTAGCCTTTTTAGTATAAATAGCCCTCTTATTTAGCCTAGAAAGGGGGAGGGGGAATTCTTGGGAGGATCGATAGATAGAGAGAAGAGGAAGAGCCGAGAGAGCGAGGAGAGGATCGGAGACGAGTCGTCGGGTCGGTGGACGAGAGTTACCGAGTTCGTTGATCGAGTGTTTCGGTTCGGTATTTGTTTGTTTTCGGGTTTTCTTCTGATTTTCTGTGTAAAACGATATTTGTTATTTAATTTGAGTAGTAATTTATTTTCAATGATTTCTTTTATTGAGTTTATTTGTTTCATAGTTATGATTAGTGAGTAGTCTTCTTTTCTAGGATCGGGGTTAAGCCCGACATAGTTCAGCATGTTTAACGAGTAAGATTATGTATTGAATGCCTTTTATCTATTATTGAGATTGTTTGTTGTGTTTATACCGAGATGAAAGTTGAGGTAATTTGAGTTTTTAACTGGATTGAAAGAGAAAGTTAGTAACTTGAAGGTTGATATTGTTTGAATACGAAAGTTTCAAGCTTTAGATCCAAAACAAACAATTAAGTGAGTTAAGTTGCGAAAGTAGGTTAATTTGCTTGATGGTTAACGAAAGTTGATAATTCTATCTATTTAAAGGCATGATCTATTCCTCTTACGAGTTTATATGCTTGGCTATGTTGTGGTGTCCCTAGTCCTAGATCTTTGTTTTTATTTGAATTACTTTTAAGTGAATTTCGCTACCGAGTTTGTTTAGGTCGTTAGTTGAGTCTTTTTAGGTACGGTGGTTCGTTAACGACCCTGACAACGTCGTTAACGAGGCTGCTGGTGTGTGTTTTTGTTTGATTTTGTTTGCTTTTTAGTAGTCGATAAATGAACAACCTTGCTTCCTGTGGAACGATCCTGACTTCGCTATACTCAGAGGGGTCTTGACTTATAAATTTATTTGTTGTCAAGAAATACCCTCTCAACAAATTGGCGCCGTTGCCGGGGAAGCAACGTGTTTGTTAGTTTATCTGTGGGTTCGGGAATAGCCCGACCCCGTTTTTGTTTTTAATTTTTGTTTTCTTTGTTTGTTTTCTCAGCGTATGCCGGTAGGACGATGAAGGCTCGAGTTTGAGAACACTGGTTATTACTCAGAACCCGAACGTTCCCTGCACCGTAGACTCCGAGAAAACCGAGCCATGGCCACACCAGAAGAGATGGCTCTTCAAATGGAAGACCTCCGAAATCAGATGGAGGCGTTGAAGACTGAGAAGGAAGGTGCTGCTGCTGAAGCTGAGCGTCAATGAGCTGCTAATGCTCGTCTACAAGAGGAACTTGATGCCTATCCAAGGAATGCCAAACAGTACATGCATCCAGAACTGAGGGTACCAGAGTCCCCGATTGTGCTTCCAGCGATAGAGAAACCCTTTGAGATCAAGTCTCAATTCATATCCTTGATTAAACGTGCTCAGTTTGAAGGGAAACCTACTGAGTGCCCTATGGAGCATATTAGAAACTTTATTGATTTATGTGACACCATAGCTGCTGAAGGTGTCTCCCTTGAATATGTTCTGTTAAAAGCTTTTAGGTGGTCCCTTACTGAAAAGGCCCTGAGCTAGTTGGAGAGCCTACCTTCTAAGTCTATCAGGACTTGGAAAGCTTTGTACGATCAATTTCTGACAAAGTTCTTCCCTCCTGCTAAGACGACGGAGTTGAGGAAACGCATCACCTCCTATCACCAGCTGCCTAATGAAACATTCGTTGAAACATGGGAAAGATTTAAAGAGATGCTTAGACAATGCCCCACTTATGGGCAACCTTTATATGTTTTGCAAGAAATCTTTTTCCAGGGTATCAACGCGGAGACCAAGAACCGCATCAACACGCATACTACGTGCGGTTTTATAGAGATGAATCCAATGGAGGCATGGGAACTGTTGGATAAGCTTTCCAATTACGATGCCATGTATGGAACCCAGCAGACTCCACAACCTCAGAAACGTCTCTACGTACCTAACCGAGACGAAGTTGACCCGGATGTTAAAAATCAATTCTTGCAAGATGAGGTCAACCGTCTGAAGAAGCAGGTAAGTTTTCTGAAATCCTCTCAATCATGTCAAGAATGTGGTTCTTCTGCACATAGTACTTCTGCTTGCACTAACATAGAGCAGGTTAGAGCCGCTGAGACAATAGCTGAGATGAATTATATGAGAGGACCATACAGGAACCAGCCTAGCTATAGTGACAGGTCAAACAACTATTAGGCATGGGGCAATCAGAATACCAATCAAAACTATGCAATGCCTCCACCAGATAGACGACCTGCACCTTATCGACCTCCAGGCCATCAGGAGCCACCATCATGGGGAAGGCATTAATGGCGTGACCAACAAAGTTAACGAAGTGACCAACAAGGTTAACGAAGTACAAGCCAACCTGAACCAACAAAATAAAAGATGGGGAGAGTTCGATATATGGAAGAAGAGTGTTGACTCCCAACTAGGGAACCTCGCTGCCCAGATTCCGAGACCACAAGGGCAACTCCCGGGCCGCCCCGAGGAGAACCCTAGGGGACAAATAGCAGCGGTGCACCTTAGGAGCGGGAAGACATTACCAGAGCGAGTCCAAACTGAGGACAAGAAGGAAGAGGACGTCACCAAACAGCTCGTTAACGAGCCAGCGAGAGCAAATAGCGAGCCCCTATACCAAGGTGACGAGGCTTCAAGGGTTCCTGATGACCCAACCCCAGGTAAGTTTTCTAAACCGAGCCTTCCTCTCAACTCAAGGGTAGTTAACGACCCCATCAGGGTCGGTAACGACCCACCGAGCATACCTGACGACCCCAGTGTCGACCCGGTACTCCCACCTCTCGAGCCCAAATTGGTTCCGAGGATGGTGAAATCTCTTCCATTTCCAACTAAGAAATCTATGGACTCTACTGAGAGTAAGTTCAAGCGTTTCGTAAAGATTCTTCAGGGCATTAATATTTCCATCCCATTCGCTGAGGCCCTAAGCGAAATGCCGGCTTACACAAAGTTTTTGAAGGATATTCTTAGCAGGAAAAGATCCATTACAGAGTTGCAGGATGAAGTCAGATCAATAGCTCTACCAGAAAAGCTAGGAGACCCAGGGAGATTTGCAATAACAATCGGCATAGGCAACCACAAGTTTAAAGCTTTATGTGATCTGGGCGCCAGTGCTAGTTTAGTTCCTCTCTGAATCTGGTCTAAAGCTAATATGGGACCACTAGAGCCCGTCAACATGCGGCTTTACATGGCAGACGGATCTTGCATTAAACCAACTGGGGTAATAGAAGACTTTCCAGTCCAAGTGGGTAAATTCTTTGTTCCAAATGACTTCATCGTTATGACAATGCCCGAAGATCCGGTGGTGCCTATTATCTTGGGAAGACCGTTCCTCGCCACAGCTGGAGCCATAATCGATGTTAGGAGGGGACTCCTAACTTTCGAAATTGGGGATGAGGTGACGGAATTCCAATTCAAACAGTCAACTAAGGAGACTGATAAATTCGAAGTCAAGATGCTCTACACCCACAAGGAGATCATTGAGTGTGGGGACCCTATTGGAAGATCAGCATTAGGTAATGAAATTTCAGGTCAAAGATGGGCATAAATAACCCTTGCAGTTTCAGTAACGAGCTCCCCAGCCACGTTACCGATTCTTCTGGCAGAAGAAGCAGGCTCGTTAACGACCCCATCAGCATCGTTAACAACCCTGGTAGAAGACAACGAAATTTCAGCCTTTGCATATCTTGAGGAAGTGTTGAAGACGGAACCAGAAGAACCAATTCTAATCCCTGCAGAACCGTCCCCAACACTTAAACCTCTGCCAGACTCCCTCAGGTATGAATTCCTTGGTCCTAATTCTACTTTGCCGGTCATTGTTAATGCTAAATTAAAAGATGAGGAAGTAGGAAAACTCCTGAATGTGCTTAGGATGCATAGGAAAGCCATAGGCTACTCCCTAGATGATATAACTGGCATTTCCCCTTCTCTTTGCATGCATAGGATATACATGGAGGATAATCATAAACCCACCATAGAGCATCAACGTAGGTTAAATCCTAACATGAAGGATGTAGTTAAAAAGGAAATTATTAAATTACTTGATGCTGGGATTATATTTCCTATATCGGATAGCCAATGGGTGAGTCCGGTCCATGTAGTTCCAAAGAAAGGGGAGATGACTGTGATAGAAAACGAAAAGGGAGAGCTTATCCCGACTAGAACCACCACTAGTTGGAGGATGTGCATCGATTATAGGAAGCTCAATAGTGCTACTAGAAAAGATCATTTCCCGCTTCCTTTCATTGATCAGGTGTTAGAACTTCTAGCTCAGCATGATTATTTTTGTTATTTAGACGGCTATAGCGGTTTTTGGCAGATTTCTATTCACCTTGATGATCAGGAGAAAACGACCTTTACATGTCCCTATGGAACCTTTGCCTATAAAAGAATGCCATTTGGGCTTTGCAATGCCCCTGCTACCTTTCAAAGATGTATGATGGCCATTTTTTCGGATATGATAGAGGATATTGTAGAAGTTTTCATGGATGACTTTTCTGTTTATGGTTCTTCATTTGATTCTTGTCTTGCTAATCTTGCACGAGTGCTTAAAAGATGTGAAGAAACCAATCTTGTGTTAAATTGGGAAAAGTGTCATTTCATGGTTCAAGAGGGGATAGTATTAGGACACCTTGTCTCTAAAAGAGGGATAGAAGTAGATAGAGCAAAAATCAAGCTTATTGAAAAACTACCTCCTCCCTCTTCTGTAAGAGACATTAGGAGTTTCCTTGGGCATGCTGGTTTTTACAGACGGTTTATTCAAGATTTTTCTAAGATAGCTAAACCTTTGACTAACCTACTAATGAAAGATGTATTGTTTAAGCTGTCTCCAGAATGTCTTGAAGCATTTTACAGGTTACGAGCTGCCCTCGTATCTGCCCCCATTATGCAGTCCCCTGATTGGACATTGCCTTTCGAGATTATGTGTGATGCCAGTGACTATGCAGTTGGCGCAGTCTTAGGGCAACGGAAGGACAAAAAGCTCCATGCCATCTATTATGCCAGTAAGACGCTAGATGAAGTGCAGAGTAAGTATACCACAACAGAGAAAGAGTTCCTTGCTGTGGTATTTGCCTTTGAAAAATTCCGGTCATACCTTGTTGGATCCAAAGTGATTGTTTATACTGACCATGAGGCTGTTAGATACTTAATGGCTAAAAAGGATGCCAAACCTAGATTGCTTCGTTGGATGCTCTTACTGCAGGAATTTGACCATGAAATAAGAGACAAAAAGGGAGCAGAAAATCTAGTGGCAGATCACCTATCCAGATTACCAGTAGGGCATATCACCGAGTCCAACGATGAGGTACCAATAAACGATTCCAGACCTGACGAGCACCTCCTGCTGAACGAGGTCGAACTCCACAAGACCCTCATCACCGACCCCTTCAGGGTCGTTAACGAGGTGCCGAGGCTGGAAAGCATACATTGCAAGGATAAACTTTCAGAATGGGTCAGCATAACAGTCAATCAGGTCGTTACTGAGCCACGGGAGGTCGTTACCGAGGATAAAATAATGACTCCAAGCTCGTTAACGACCCATTCAGGTAAGATTTCTGAAACCAAACAAGCTCAAATAAATTCCATTCCTTCTCCTACTTCCACTTCTTCTTCCCCAATGTCAATCCATGCTATTAGAGGGACAAAAGCCCCTTGGTTTGCGGATTTCGCTAACTATCTTGTAGGAGGCGTGATTCCCGAGGGCCTTACCCCACAAAAGAAGAAGAAATTTCTCCATGATGTAAAACAGTACTATTGGGATGATCCCTACTTGTTTAAGCAAGGGAGCGATCACCTCTTTAGGCGTTGTCTTCCAGAAGAGGAGATCGAGAAAGTGATCCATCAATGTCACACACTTCCAACTGGAGGCCATGCAAAAGGATTCAAAACCGCGGCGAAGATTCTTCAAAGTGGTCTCTATTGGCCAACCATGTTCAAAGATGTGCAAGCTTACGTGACAGCATGTGATGAGTGCCAACGCTCAGGAAACATCACTTGGAGACATGAAAATCCACTTACCGGGATATTGGAGGTTGAGCTTTTTGACGTATGGGGCATAGACTTCATGGGACCGTTTCCCGCATCAGGCCCCTACAAGTACATCCTAGTTGCAGTCGACTATGTCTCTAAGTGGGTAGAAGCTGTTGCTACAAGGACTAACGACGCCAAGACTGTGGCTAAATTCATCAAGACCAATATTTTCCCCAGGTTCGGCGTTCCAAGGGTCCTTATCAGTGATGGTGGCTCCCATTTCATTGAGCGAAGTTTTGAAGCACTTTTAGCTAAGTATGGGGTATCCCATCGGGTGGCAACACCCTATCATCCCCAAACTAGTGGTCAGGTTGAAGTTTCAAACAGGCAAATAAAGAGCATATTGGAGAAGACAGTCTCCCGTTCTAGGAAAGATTGGTCCTCTAAATTAGATGACGCTCTATGGGCATACAGGACGGCATACAAGACGCCTCTACGCACCACTCCTTTTAATCTTGTGTATGGCAAGGCATGTCATTTACCGGTCGAGATGGAGCATAAAGCATTGTGGGCCCTAAAAGAGCTCAACATGAACCTCGATGCAGCAGGAGCAAAAAGATTCATGGACTTGCAAGCATTAGAAGAACTGAGGTTGAAGGCGTATGAAAATCCCGCAATTTACAAGGAGCGCACTAAAAGGTGGCATGATCGGAAATTAGTGCCCAAAACTTATTACGTTGGTGACAAAGTACTTCTTTTCAACTCTAGACTCCGATTATTCCCAGGGAAGCTTAGGACACGATGGAGTGGGCCATTTGTGGTTCATCACATTTATCCTCATGGAGCGGTAGAGTTGATCGACAACCGAGGCGTAATTTTCAAAGTTAATGGGCACCGGCTGAAGAAGTTCCATGAGCAAACCGACCCGGATGAAGAGATCAGAATTACCATGGCTCTCACATCATCAGACTAGTCAAAGGAGTACGTCGGGCTGACGACGTTAAAAATAACGCTTACGGGAGGCAACCCGCTTTTTAGTATAGAATTAGATTTTTTTCTTTTTAGACTCTTTTTCTTAGCTTTCTTTTGAGTTCTTTTTAGGATAGAAATTAGGATTTAATTTTGAGCTAACAAGATGCAGGAGAAGGGATCGAAAAATCACTCCAAGAGGCTACGGTGGCTCGTTAACGACCCACCCAGGGTCGTTAACGACCCGGTTCGGACGACCCGATTCGGCAAAATGGGCAGGTAAGTTTTTTTTAACCTAATCTATCTTTTTCACTACCCTAGCCGCCACCCCTCTACCCCTTCCTATCCCTTCCCTCTCCTATATAACCCTTCTACCCCTCCCAAATCTCTTTCACTCTCAAATCCTCTCAAATCAAACTCAACCAAAAACCTTTGAAGACCCCTTCCACCGATCGGAATCCCGCGCCATCATCACCGAGCAACCATCGTTACCGAAGCCCGGAAACCCTTCCCTCCACCGTCGAAGATCCGAGGCTTTCGATAGCCCCCACCAAGCTCGTTACTCACCCAATTCCCGACCCCTTGATCTTCAAATTTCTCGATTCTCCGGTATGTTTTCTAAACCCTAACTCGAAATTGCATGATTTATGATTTTTAGGGAAGAAATTTCATGTCTAGGATTGAGTTCATATAGAGGATTGGTGTTCATGATTTAATATTGCCCATGGTTGTGATTTTTGCTTCGTATTTCTAGATTTAGAGAGGGATATTCATGTTGGATGTTTCATAGTGAGAAGTTAATTGTGAAAAGCATGAATTTTTCTTGTTCTAGTATCAATCTACAAACTTTGCATGTCAAAATTTTGGGCAAAATTTAGCATGTTCGGGTTGGGTAATCGAGCAAGTATGGGGTGCGTAGTTCCGATTATGTGGCTAGTGAGGAGTTTAGAAGATTGCGTGTTTAAATTTTGGCTTGATTTTTAAGAAGAGTAAACTCGGATTTCTGCGATCTGGTTCTCGGCGGGTCGTTAACGAGCCTGGGTGGGTCGTTAACGAGCCTGCATAATCTCAAAATTCAACAACCAGTCCAGATTCGTAAACTACCCAATTGGGTAGTTAACGAATAATTCCGAGGATATTTCGAGACCAAGTATGGGGTCTCTTGCCTATCTATTTTGAGTAGATCTTATCTTGGAAATTTTTTGAGTATTTTGTAGATCTCATGGCAAGTTCAAGTAGACCCGCTACCCGAGCTCAGAAGAAGAGGAGGAACCAGAGGTCCCCATCTCCACCTCGCATGGACAACGTGATTTTGAGTACTCAAGGCCAAGTGCATCGATACCGTGTCATTCTAGAGAAGGACCACAACACTCGTTGGTTCTCGAAGTCTAGTGCTATCAACACGGGGATTTACACGGACGTCAAGGAAGCCTTTCTTATCCTTGGTGCATCCCATCTCCTGAAGAAGGAGAATTTACCACACTTTCCGGCCCTCACATCCGAGTTCTTGGCCACTCTAGAGACGAGCTTCCCGTCGAAGACTTCGGCGGGACGAATCCGGTTTCGGCTCGGTAACGTGAGCCGTGAGTTCACCATGGCAGAGTTCAACGCTATCCTAGAGCTTCCAAATCCGTCTAGAGACTACAGTTTGAAAGACTACAGAGTGACTAGGACATGGAGCTACATCACGGGGGAAGAACAATCCTCCACAACGGCATTATCTGGGGCAAGCATCATCAACCCCATCTTCAGGATCATTCTCCGAGTCCTAGCCGCTATGTTTTGGCCAAAGAGAGAGATAAACAGGCCAACAAGGACGGAAGTTGCTTGTCTCCGCACCATCCTTTTCGAGGAGCCCAACCCCTTGAATTTGGGGTACGAATGGCTCTACTACGTCGAGAAATCAACCAAGTCCAAGGAGGTTTGGTGTGGCAACTTGGTTAGCCTTTTGGCTAAAAACCTTGGTGTTGACCTCACTCGCTACACACCGGCCCACGCTCAACTCCTCAACAAGAGCTATTGGTATAGCTCCGGTATTTTCATCCAAGCCGAAGGAGGATTCAAAGTAAAAGTTCAAGACCGCTTCGTTAGGCCCACCCTCGACAAGCTAGAGTTACTCTATGTACCAAATTGGTACGAGGCGTAGACGGGGCATGCTTACCCATTAGAGCCTAAGCCGGAGGATGAGCTATCACTACGGCCGTGTGAGACAAGATTTGAGCGAGAGGAAGAAGCAATGGAGGAAGATGAAGATGAAGATGAGGATACCGAGGTAATTGGCGACGACACTGAAGAAGCCGACACCGAGGGCGGTGCTGAGGAGCTTAACCTCGAAGATGAAGACCTCGACATGGAAGTTTTGGGCAACAACGTCCTCGTTGACGAGCCTACCAGGTTCGTTAACGACCATTTCCAGCCTCCTCCCTACATCCCTAACGAGGCACCTAGCTTCGTTAACGAGGCACCGAGAGCTTCTGTCGACCCACCGCCAGCTCCTACCGACCTTCAGTCTTATGGACTCATGCCATACAACCCAGTGCTGTACCAAGACCATTTCCAGCCTCACTATCCACCACCCCCTCAGCCCGAGTACACAGGATCGAGTATGCCACCACCATGGGCCGAGGATCTCTCTGCTCAGATGCAGCAACTTCACCTCCAGCAGGACCATATTCAAAGGAGGATGGATAGATGGGAGACTGTCTATTCTGCTCGCATGTCGATGGAGGATGAGAGGCATCGCCAGAGAGAGGCGGATGATGCTGAGCGTTGGAGGACGATGTACGACTTCATGGGTACTTTTGAGCACTACTTTCCTCCACCGAACCAGTGATTCAGCTTGCAGAAGACATTTTTCCTTGTTTTCCACTTTTGAGACTTTGTAAGTTTTGTTTTTGTTTTTCTTATTTTTTTTATCTTTGTTTGTTTTCTTTTCTATTTATTTTCCTTCTTCTTATTTTTCTTACAGTGGGGACACTGTAATTTTAAGTATGGGGTGGGAGAAAGTAGAAAACTTGTTATCTTATGTGTTTATTTGTTTTAAGTAGTTTTGTTTCATAAATCGAAAAATTGAAAAAAATCGATTTTGAAGAAAAAAAAGATTTTAGAATTGATAGATATCCCTTTCTTAAGTTCTATGATAGTAATTGCTAGCCTAATCATATAATTCCTTGCGAGCATGTCTTTAATAGTATAGACGGAATCTTCAAACTTGAAATTATTTTTAGAAGAAGATAGCATTTGATGAAATTGAGCACATATACTTTATAGAATAAGTGATGCAATCCAACAAAAATATCTACCTGGTGAGTTATTTTTGGCCTTATAGGGAGAACATTAATATTCCCTCTTCTTTTTTGTGTGATTTACTCTCTATATGTATATTATCTCTTGGAATTGTGATGGTTATCTATTTCTTGAGACCCGTATGGGATTTATAGTTCATTACTTGTGAAAATCATATGATGGAGAACTTATTTTTATGAGCCCTATTATTCCCTATCTACCTTTACATGATCCTTCTTTTGATAACCAATTCTAGCCTGAAGCTTTTATTTTTAGCTCCACAAAATTGTTCCCTAGCCGAGATAAGCTTGACCCTATCCGGGGATTAGGACTTAGATTGGAGAGGTATTTTTGTTGAGTGTAAAAAAGGAGTGATATATATTGTTTGCTATGATTGAGGGATTATTGGGAAGGGTAGATTGGAAGTCTCTTGTTTTACTTGTAATAAGAAAGATCTCTTGATGAAGAAAAAATGCACAAAATAAAGTTGTTTGTTGGAGATGATAAGTGAAAAAATGATGGAAGAATACACGATGAAGCTTGTTAACGACCCTGAAGTGGGCTCGTTAACGAGGCAGCGAAAAGAGAAGAAGGAAGTTTGAAGTGCATATGTGTTTATAGATAAAATCAGGGATTCTTTTATTTCTTATGAGACTTTCTAGGATATGTTGGGTGAGTGAAATGAGTGTGCATAATATGTTAAAGAGTGAGTTTGGTATATGGTTTTTTATGAGAGTTTTGTTTGTGTGAGTTTTTAGGAGTCTTTGATTCCCGAATATTATTAGCACCACATAGCCAAATATTTCCACGCCTTATTGTCTATACCAAGCCCCATTACAACCCGGCCGAATGGAAGCTTCTATGAAGTTTTTCATTGAGCCTAAGTTTCTCTTGATGATTTTTGCTTGTTTTGACAAATCTTGGGTGGAGAGTATTGGTGATATAAGTTCCAATTTCTATGAGTTTTTGCATATTGGATTGAATTGAGAGATTGAATTCATAAGCCTAAACACATGAGAGTTGAGTGAAACACGTTATATCCCTTGTGAGGTTGGATTGTATTTTCTTATGTCTATTTGGTGCATATATGTGTGATGATGTTAAGTATCTTTTGCTATATTGTTCTCATGTGTAGATGTTGCTTTTTAGAGGATGGCTATTTCTTGATGAGTATGTTTGTTTGGTTTTGGTTAGTGATTAGTGATTGCTTGAGGACAAGCAAGTCTAAGTATGGGGTATTTTGATGTTCATGTTTTTAGTATAGTTTTTAGTAGGTTTTCTTTGTTTATTAGGTCTAGTTTTGATAAGTTTAGGTTTAGTTTGGTATGTTTTTGGATAGTTTTGCATATTTTTATAGAAAGTATGGAAGCTACTCTATTTTGTGTATTTTGTAGGTTTTAGCAAGGAAAAGTGCTATATGGAGCTGAATTTGGAGTGTTACAGTGAAAGACGGAGGAATACAAGTTTGAAGAAGTCAGAGTCAAGGTTTTACGAGTTGAAGTGTAAAAGAAACCCAGTCCAGGCTCATTAACGAGGCTATAAGGGCTCGTTAACGAGGCTACGTGATAAGAAATTTCGAGGGTTGACTTTGTAACTCACCGATCATGTGCGGGAAATTATTTTCGTGTCGGTAGAGTATCTTTTTGTGATTTTTAGGGTTATTATATTATGTATTTTAGGTCTTGTTATCTTCTTAGATTTTGTTTCTATCTTTTTAGAGTTTTATTTCTATCTTTTAGGAAAGTTTTTATCTTCTAACCTTATTAGTTTTTAGCCTTTTTAGTATAAATAGCCCTCTTATTTAGCCTAGAAAAGGGGGGGGGGGAATTCTTGGGAGGATCGATAGATAGAGAGAAGAGGAAGAGCCGAGAGAGCGAGGAGAGGATCGGAGACGAGTCGTTGGGTCGGTGGACGAGAGTTACCGAGTTCGTTGATCGAGTGTTTCGGTTCGGTATTTGTTTGTTTTCGGGTTTTCTTCTGATTTTCTGTGTAAAACGATATTTGTTATTTAATTTGAGTAGTAATTTATTTTCAATGATTTCTTTTATTGAGTTTATTTGTTTCATAGTTATGATTAGTGAGTAGTCTTCTTTTCTAGGATCGGGGTTAAGCCCGGCATAGTTGAGCATGTTTAACGAGTAAGATTATGTATTGAATGCCTTTTATCTATTATTGAGATTGTTTGTTGTGTTTATACCGAGATGAAAGTTGAGGTAATTTGAGTTTTTAACTGGATTGAAAGAGAAAGTTAGTAACTTGAAGGTTGATATTGTTTGAATACGAAAGTTTCAAGCTTTAGATCCAAAACAAACAATTAAGTGAGTTAAGTTGTGAAAGTAGGTTAATTTGCTTGATGGTTAACGAAAGTTGATAATTCTATATATTTAAAGGCATGATCTATTCTTCTTACGAGTTTATATGCTTGGCTATGTTGTGGTGTCCCTAGTCCTATATCTTTGTTTTTATTTGAATTACTTTTAAGTGAATTTCGCTACCGAGTTTGTTTAGGTCGTTAGTTGAGTCTTTTTAGGTACGGTGGTTCGTTAACGACTCTGACAACGTCGTTAACGAGGCTGCTTGTGTGTGTTTTTGTTTGATTTTGTTTGCTTTTTAGTAGTCGATAAACGAACAACCTTGCTTCCTGTGGAACGATCCTGACTTCGCTATACTCAGCGGGGTCTTGACGTATAAATTTATTTGTTGTCAAGAAATACCCTCTCAACAGCCATCTCTTCCTTTCAATGGGCCACGAGTTTTGGACTTCAAGTTGGGCTTATTTTTTATTAATTCCGACGTGTTTCCTTGTATGGGTGATTGAGATTTGTGTCCTTGGATATCTCTAGTAGTTTTTAAGAGATACTTAAAACTCTTTTTAGTTTCTTTCTCTTTCATAACTTACAAGACATTTTTGGAGGCTAGGGTTTGCTTAAGAGAGTTTTCTCAAGAGACAACCTTGGAACCAATTTGTAAGCTTTTTATTAATTTAATTACGCATTGCTAAATCCATTATGTTTGACTAGTTATTGAAATCATAGATTGCATACTATTGTGAGGTTTGATTGATTCTCAAAAACTTGAATAGGTTTTATTCACTGTGCTTAATTGAATCAAAGTTATTCTAGGATTTTGTTAGATTGGCCACCTAATAGAATTTCTAGGTTTATTTACAATTAATCTGATTAAGTCTCGTTTGAGATTGATTAGATAAAGTAGCAACTATAATTGTTTAGACCCATTCGGGCTATTCAGTTATAGAGGGGAATAAACCGCAAATAACTTGATTAGCTGTTTGCGTCAAGTATTTGTTTTTATCGATACTTTGAACTTAAAGTTGTCGTTTAATTGAATCTAGAAGTTTTTCTAGGTTATTAGTTGATTAGGGTTGTTCAGACTGTTAGCTCTTTCAACTAAATATAAAGTTTTGGATAATAATCCACGATTGATTATTCGAGTGAATTGAGAATCAAGAGAATCAATGATCAATAAGCATATCTATGATAGATTTAACTAGTTGAACATATTTCTCTCATATATTTACAATCATCTTTGCATTAGTACTTTAAATTTAATTTGCATCTTAGAGTAGATAATCATTAAAAAAACCCTACTTTTGTTACTTGGCACGTAAGTAATAACATAAATACACAAGTCTCTGTGGGATCGACCCTTACTTACCGCTCTTTTGAGTTTGGTAAAGTTAAGGTTTCTCTGATAGGTAAAACGATTGAAAAATACATCATCACCTTCCTCTTGGATGAGATCTCATTCTATCTCTTTCCCTCTCTCTTTCATACTTGTGGGACGCCTAACTTGTTGGTGATTTGTGTAAAGTCATCAAATCCCATTGAGAGTATGTTGAGGTTATTAAGTCATAAAGATAATGTCGATTGAGAAATTGACATGTATGACTTGCCATGATATGATAAAGAGAGTTGTCATGAATAGAAAGATCCAAAGTAATTTGCACACCAACGCCGAGGATTGAAACCTCGAGTGCCACGACACTTGGCGAGGGCGCGCCTTGGAGGCGGCGTCACTCGGATACGGCACGATGCATCGACATGGTGCAAGGACGTGGCACAACGAGGAGCTCGATTTTGAGGTTCGAGACTCGGCAGGTTGGGGCGCGCCAAGTGATTGATCTTGATGTTCAAGTCACGGCTATTAGGGTGCTCCTATGGTGGTGCGATGGCACAGCCAAGGTCACACAAGTCTAGCGACACACCAAGGGGATGCGATGAGCTTGTGGCGCGTCTAGGGCTAAGGCACGAGGCGTCGAGTGACTTCGATTGAGCTAAGGTATGGTTTCGAGCTTGGTTTGTGAGTCTTATAGCTTTGTGCATATTCTAATGAAGTTAGGAAGCTTTACTTAAGCTTGGTGAATGCTCTAAGCAAGAACCAAATCTTGAATTTAGCTTGGCACATAGCTATGTATGCTAGAAAGAAGTTTAGAAGCTTCAAACTAGCTTAGAGTTAGCTTTAGAAGCTTGAACAAGCTCTAGACTCAAAATATAAGCTTGTTAAGAAGCTCATGTAGCTAGGGTTTAGCTCATGGAAGCTCAAAGGAGCTCACACCAGCTCAAGTTAACTCAAGAAGCTTGGAAGTCAGCTCAACGAGCTCAAACGCAACTCAAGCCAACTCAACTAGCTGGATGCTAGCTCAACTAGATAAGGGCCAGCTACACTGGGTAAGTGACCTAGCTAGGTGTGGGCCTTGGTGGGCTGGCCCATGGGGCGCACCTATGGGCTGTTGGGCCGCAAGCATGGCTACTTGGCATGGGCCTCATGCCATGCGTTTTGGGCCAAAGCTTTGGGCTTTTGGATTGGTTTTTGGGCTTTCCATTTGGGCCATTTCTTGGCTGATTTACACGCCCTTTTGGACTCCAAGGGGGGCTGCATTTGGACGCCCATGATGAGAAGGAAAGAGAAGGGGAAGTTGCAACTATTTTTCCCTACTTTCACTCTCGGCCTCCCATTCATCCAACCGATTGTGTAACCGCCCTTTGGGCATTTTTTGGACAGAATTGAGACACCTATTTATAGGGGGAATGTCGTCCATTTGGAGGCATGAAACACACAAGAAAATCAGTCCCAAGTCCACACAAATTCGGTGAGAATAAAACACATATAGTCAAGTAAGACTAGGCGGTGTTTGAGTGGGTTATACACGAGTGAATCGAACATAAGTGTGGTGATCATGGATCGATCTTCAAGTGTGAAGAAGGAACCTCAAGAGACGTTGGACAAGGAGTTCGTTCGAGTGAAGGATGAACCACAAACGTCTTGGGAAGAAGACTTCGTTCAAGTGAAGAATGAAGCGGAATCATGGAACTCGAACAAGGTATGTTTGTTCTTAATAGATGTGTCTTGCCAACACGTCTATTGTTTCGTTTTGGTACGCTTTATCCCACAATGGTATTGCAAAAACCCTTGGCATTGAATAGGGGCAATATACGTTGAAGGAAAGCGGGATCTCATCCCGTGACTCGTAGCCTTTATCCAAGTAACTTAATGAAACATGTGTAAGTGGGTTGATGGTGATTGCCTTAAAGGCCTACACCCAACGAGACTACTCTTGAATGAGTCAACTCATGAGATTACCTTTCGAGGTCTACTCAAAGTGCCTTGTATGTACAAGGTTCGACTTTCACTTCAACAATCAATGCAAATATGTTTTCGTTTGCTTACATTACCCTACTAGAAAAACAACAATCTTCAACATATATTTGTTTATGTTTGCATTCTTTTGTTTATGTTTATGTTTGCATTGTTGTGTTGTCTTGTTAAGTTTGAGGATTTGGCTAGATGAGAGGATAAAACGGTCGATGACGTTACCTCTTACTTGAGGGAAGTCAAAATCAAGCCTCCTAGTCCCATAAGACCGATCGAAGTGGATCAAGGTGGACTCAAAGGCTTTGACGAATGGCTTGATGAGTACAATTGTGGCAACACGTTTTGGGATTGGTTCCTCATTAATGTGAGGATTGAACCCGATCTCGAAGATGCTAAGGAAGATGAGGTTCTTGCGCCTCAAACCTCCAAGGCGATGGAGGCTCGTGATCCAAGTTGTGGACATGAGGGTAGGCAAGGGTACTCGAGGTTCAAGCGTCATACGAGGTCGAAGGCTAGGCACTCGCGTGCCAAGACAAGGAGCGGCGTCCCTAGGGGTGTGCCTTTGGGTGATGGAGGAGCCGCGGTTGGAGGCAACTATTGGCAAGTTGTCTATGGAGACCGTAGGCCTATAAAGCCGGTTTATTGCTCTTTATGTGGCGTGAAGCGCCGTGATTAAATATAAGTATTGAAATGTTTCCTTTATGCACTTGTGTGTGTGTGTGTGCTTTTAGCATTAGAAGTGTGCTTTAAACTTGTGTGTGTTGTATACCTTGATTAAAGGGTTATAGTGTGTTGATTGATCAAAGACTATGATCATGTAATGTTTATGGTTCATAATAAACTATGGTTTGTTTCGATGATGATCTTAACGACATGTGTGCAAGAAGAGGACTAAGTCCAATTCTTAAGATCGACTTTTAAAAGTTGATTCTAGGTTCATTCACTTTTGGATGATCCTAATCAGATTAACCTTGAGTCGACCATTCTTTGATTGGGACGACTCAGGCTCTAGACTACCTTCGAGTCTACTAGAGTAATTAGACTACCTTCGGTTCTACTAATGTAAGGGTGAACTCATGTTGGCCATGAATGCACTAAAGAACACATAAAAGAGATGGTGAGAGTCTCTTTGATAAGATGCATGTGGAAGTTCACTTGATGATTTCATGAAAATCATGCTTCTTATGAAAAAGGAAATATGAAAGTCTTGATTGGTTTAAATTGAGATTTTGATATACTTATAATGAGCAATGTTCACATGAGAGTGAATTCTTTCATGGCTTGATCAAATAATGTTTGACAAGGCTTGAAAGTGTCAAATGGAAGATTTGATACTTTGACATGACAAAAGATGTTCATGTCTAGACCGTTATGTCATATGGTTGAATCCTAAAGTCTATGACTTGTCTTGAATTACAAGTATGGTTTGATGTTTCACTTGATTAAATGTTAACATTATGTTTGCCTTGAATTGACATGTTATTGTCAAAAGAATTGCCTTGATGAAAGAGGATCGGCACATTCGATGTCTAGGTTTAAACCTAGATATGCCTTTGGCTTAGCCATAGGCGCGCCGGAAGATATAGAGTCTCGGTATCGATCATCGCCGCCCTACACGTTCGTGGTGGTGAAACCCACGATGCATCGGAGGCATGCCCATGTAGGGGCGTTGCTTGGATCCTCTCGGCGCGTGGCACTAGCCGCGGGACATCGCACGAGGGAGCGTCGTGACTATGCTAGGCCAAGGCTTTGGCACGATCTTGGGATCGAATATTCCTAGGCACGCCGAGTCGTGAGGCTCGGCACGCCGTGTGGCTGGATTGACAAATGAGGCAAGGGTGCGCACGGACCCGATGCGTTGCTAACGATGTGTTGGACACTCGGTACTCGGCGACGCCGTGTCTTGGTTAGAACCTTGGCATGGTTCGGCAAGCGCAAGGCGCACCAAGGCTGGTTGAAAACCGAAGCTTGGCTATGGATGGTGTTCGATGCTTGGCATCGATGGACACTCGGTTGGCACATAGGCGTGCCTACCATAGGCATTCAAATTGATTTGTTTGAATCAATGAAACTATATTTTGAAGTCATATACTATTTATCTAGTTTTGGATTAGATAGAAAATGTGATTGAGTTTGAGGAACTTGGATTATCACATGTCCCATATGATCTTTTTGAGAGGCTCATATTGTATGCCATTATATTGGATCAAGAGAACTTGTTTGAGAAGTTTGAAAGGCTGGTTTTAGGACTTTCAAATTAACAAGTAATGGTCTAGAAGAGACTATGAGGTATTTGTTCAATCCTCGGATCCAAGGAAAGTGTCAATGCGCCTTGAAGGCTTAAATTTGACAACTTTGATGAGTTAGTCTTGTGGTTAAGAAAACCATTGAAAGGATTAATGGAGATTAATGGCATGGTTTATGAAAGACAAATCTTAACATGTGTGTAAACACTTGTGATTAGATTATTGTCTCATGAGCATAATTCTTCAAGTGTTCTTGGATAAAGTTTTCTAAGAAAAGAAAGAATTGTATCATCACATATTGTTATATGGATGATGATCCTATGGAAACTCCCATTAATTTGGTGGTTAGTATGAAGGTTGAACATAAAGTAGAATACTTTATGTTGAATGGCCAAAAGAAAATTAATGTCATTTAGAAGTCTTTCTAAAGACTATTTATGCTTATAGCATGAAAGGATATGGTAATATTAATGACTTTGGTTAAGAAGTGTTTGATGAATCTATATGAAATGACATGACTTATTTGGTAAGAAACCAAATGAAGTGGATGAGAGGGAATAGATCTTGTCTATTAAGTTCTTCATTGATGAAATTATGAAGATGTCAATGTGAAGAGATGAAGGTGAATTAGATTTTCTAAATCTTCGTCTTGGTTTGGTATACATTGGGATGGAAATGGAATTCCATGGTTATACACATGTCTTAGAACACCTATGGATTTATGAATACACGGTTATAAGATTAGGTATGTCATGGCTTGAGGACGCTCAAGAAAATATTAAGGTGTTGATATCTTGGCATGGCCATTTGTCAAAGATATGATAGATGCGTAAGGCATTGGATGTATAGAAGGACTTTCTATGTTGGAAAGTTTTAAAGCAAGTTGGATCACTAAAATATGGAAGACCTCTAGTCGACGATTGGTCACGAATTCCTATTTGGGTGATGGGTCGACATTCTTGGAGTTTCCAAGAGGCAATTTGCTATACTTCGACTTTGGGTCGGAAAGTGACATTTAACTATGAGGGAACCTTTATCTAAGGAATATTCCATACTTAGTCAACTTAATTGAGTTTTGCTAAGCACAACGAGTTTGTTGATTTCTCCACTGAGAAGATTGGCATAAGTGTTTGTGTTAAATTCGATTTGAGGGATGGGGTTAAAATCTTAATAAACCCTATGATTTGGACACCCAATTCCCCCTCATCGAAAGGTATGGGCTGAATTCAATGTGGTAAGCCAAAGACATAGAGTTGGAGAGCATACAAAATTTCCATCAAGGTAAATTTTCTCTAGACCACATGAAACTAGTTTTGAAACAAAGTTTTCATTATTGAGTTTTTGGAAATTGCTAATGTGGAGCACGTTAGAAAACTCAACTAAGCATATGTGGAAGTGTAAGGCTTCTTCCAAGTTAGAGTTCAAGGATGACTCGACTAAAGCATATGTGAAATGGATATGGGACGAAAGAGCCTTTACAAAAGCGTCAAGTTAAAGAATAAACGTAGTAACTTATATCCTACTATCGCTAGATGTACTTAGACAAGTTGATATGGTTCAATTCTTAAGAAGAACCATGATTCTTTAGTGCATGATGGCGAGAACTACAAGGTGTAAATTCAAATCTACGGATATTTGCATCTATGATATAGAGTTTGTAAAAACTTCGAGTTTTGATGACATTGCTCAAATGGGGGAGGAATGTTGGTGATTTGTGTAAAGTCATCAAATCCCATTGAGAGCATGTTGAGGTTATTAAGTCATAAAGATAATGTCGATTGAGAAATTTACATGTATGACTTGCCATGATATGATAAAGAGAGTTGTCATGAATAGAAAGATCCAAAGTAATTTGCACACCAACGCCGAGGATTGAAACCTCGAGTGCCACGGCACTTGGCGAGGGCGCGCCTTGGAGGCGGCGTCACTCGGACACGGCACGATGCATCGGCATGGTGCAAGGACGTGGCACGGCAAGGAGCTCATTTTGAGGTTCGAGACTCGGCAGGTTGGGGCGCGCCAAGTGATTGATCTTGAGGTTCAAGTCACGGCTATTAGGGCGCGCCTATGGTGGTGCGATGGCACGGCCAAGGTCACACAAGGCTATCAACGCACCAAGGGGATGCAATGAGCTTGCGGCGCGCCTAGGGCTAAGGCACGAGGGGTCGAGTGACTTCGATTGAGCTAAGGTATGGTTTCGAGCTTGGTTTGTGAGTCTTATAGCTTTGTGCATATTCTAATGAAGTTAGGAAGCTTTACTTAAACTTGGTGAATGCTCTAAGCAAGAACCAAATCTTGAATTTAGCTTGGCACATAGATATCTATGCTAGAAAGAAGTTTAGAAGCTTCAAACTAGCTTAGAGTTAGCTTTAGAAGCTTGAATAAGCTCTAGACTCAAAGTATAAGCTTGTTAAGAAGCTCATGTAGCTAGGGTTTAGCTCATGGAAGCTCAAAGGAGCTCACACTAGCTCATTGTGCTTAGCAAAACTCAATCTAGCAAGTTGAGCTGGCTTGAGCTGCGTTTGAGCTCGTTGAGCTGACTTCCAAGCTTCTTGAGCTCACACTTCGTTCAAGTGAAGAATGAAGAATGAAGTGTGGTGATCATGAAACACACAAGAAAATCCATTTGGAGGCATGAAACACACAAGCTTCTTGAGCTTACACTTCGATCGTTGAGCTGCCCAAAGGGCGGTTACACAATCAAAGGAGCTCACACTTCGTTCAAGTGAAGAATGAAGTGAAATCATGGAACTCGAACAAGGTATGTTTGTTCTTAATGGATGTGTCTTGCCAACACGTCTATTGTTTCATTTTGGTACGTTTTATCCCACAATGGTATTGCACGAACCCTTGGCATGGAATAGGGGCAATATACGTTGAAGGAAAGCGGGATCTCATCCCGTGACTCGTAGCCTTTATCCAAGTAACTTAATGAAACATGTCTAAGTGGGTCGATGGTGATTGCCTTAAAGGCCTACACCCAACGAGACTACTCTTGAATGAGTCTACTCATGAGATTACCTTTCGAGGTCTACTCAAAGTGCCTTGGATGTACAAGGGTCGGCTTTCACTTCAACGATCAATGCAAATATGTTTTCGTTTGCTTACATTACCCTACTAGAAAAACAACATATCTTAGGTCAACCACTTCATTCCTTTCTTGCTCATTGCTTGCATTGATTGTTTACTTTGAACCGTGCATTTGTCTAAGTAGAGATCCTTAGCCACCCCAACCCTTAAGCCTCTTTTGTCGTGCACATTAGAGTACTCGAGTCGGTGAGTCTTATTATATATCGACGCTTTCTTTGGCTTATTACTTTGCTAACTTTTGACTTCTTCTTGTCAATGGTTGAACTACGTGATGGTTTAGAGCAAAACAACCAACACGATACAAATGTGTGCCAGGATCCACCCTTGGTGCGGCAACTTTCGCTTCTACCAACGTCGGGGGCCGGGTCTAGTGACTCTCGGCTTGATGCCTTGGAGTGTATGTTCCAAGAATTCATGGTCCGAACGCAGTCCATTCATGAAGCTTTAAGTGGTCCCCCCATTCTTTGTGTCTAGCCGCTTGTCCAAGGCACGACCGTACTCCACACCGTGGTCGCGTCGGCCGGCACGCATGCATTGGCGTAGGAGAAAGGAAAGGGCCAAGTACAGGTGCATGATATTTATGATGATGATGCCTATGACTCGGATGAGTTTAGGCGTCAACAAAAGAAGAAGAAGGAAACCACATTGACTCCTAAGCATAAATCCGGCACTTACAACACCGAGGACTTTGATGTTGAGGCCTTCCAAGGGCATAGATCTCCTATCACTCCCATCTATTCGAATCATGAGGACCCCTTTGAGGAGTTCAATGAGGAATCCGATGATGATCGGTATGACCACCCGCCCTTGGAGGACTTCGAAGAATGGCCTAATCGGGACAGTGATTGGATTCCGCCGTCTAAGTTGGCCGTGAACCGCGCGGAGTATGATCAGTGTCAAAACCGTGACCGCGTCCGGAACCGGCGCAATGGAGGCCAACGCCATGAACAAAACCGAGATGACCATCGCCGACCGACGCACAATGGAGGAGGTGGCGACGACCTTGATGATGACGACGATGGCTATGGTCGAGGGCCACCGCGAGATCGGTGCCAACCAAATCACACCCCCAACCGTGCCCTTGGTCACCAAGAAAATGAACGTGTAGCGAACGTATCTCGTTGTGACGTTAAGGTTAAGTTCAAACCTTTTTTTGGTCATTACGATCCTAATATTTTTATCACTTGGTTGCAGGGTACCGAACATGTGCTGAGGCATTGCAAGTATGAGGAGCATGAAAAGGTGGAAGTAGTTTCGCTTCACTTCCAAGGTGTGGCCCGGTTGTGGTGGAATCGCCTTTAAAACGAGCGTGCTCGTCAAAGAAAGGCCCCCATAACCGAGTGGCATCAAATGGTTAACATAATGAAGCGGAAGTATATTCCATAAGATTATAGGGAAACTAAGAGAATGGTGGTCCAAAATGCTCGTCAAGGTTCTATGATGCTCGAGGCATTCTTTGCTCACCTTGAAGACTTGTTCTTTAAGGCGGGCGTGAGCGCCTCCCCCGTGCCTTGAAATGTCGCTTTATGGCGGGTTTAAATCAAGGGATCCATGATAAGATGGTGGTCTTGCGCATTAAGAACCTTAATCAACTTGTCCATACGGTTATGGAGCTCCACAATCAAGCAATGAGGGCAAAATCACAATGGCCCTCCCAAAGGTATGTTTCTAACCCTTGTCCTTCCAATTTTGATACTAATTCCTCTCCTATGTGTCTCATTCTAAGGTAGATACCAAGACGGAATCTAAGGGGCCTTCGGCTGGTACACCACGTGAAAAAACAGCCCCTACCCCCACAAAGTCGCACTCGAGACATCGAGTGTTATAAATGTGGCGGTCGAAGGTTCTTTTTTCTACCCAAAATGATGCTTATGAGAGTCTTTATGAAGATGAACCTGAATTGGTGGAGGCCTATAATGATGAGGGAGGCGAGCTTTATTGCCTGTCGATCGAGTCTGATAGTGCTTCCAAACTTCTTTTGGTGAATCAGCGCGCTTTGAGCATTAAGGAGGTTGTCAAACATGACCAAAGGGAACAACTATTCCACACCCGTTGTTTGGTCCATGACATGTCCTTAAGTGTCATCATTGACTCCGGGAGTTGTAGAAACTTCCTCTCTTCCAAGGTGGTGGATCATTTCAAGTTACAAACATCCGAGCACCCGACACCTTTCAAACTTCAATGGATTTCTTCCGACGGCGACGACTGGGTTACAAGGCAAGTATCTCTCACCTTTTCAATTGGTTTATACCGTGACACACTTGTCTTTGATGTCACACCCATGGACGCCACACACATTTTGTTGGGGTGCCCATGTCAATACGATCGTCGCATGCTTCACGATGGATTTTTGAACACTTACTTGTTCAATTTCAATGGTAAGCACGTGACCCTCTTACCAATGTCTACTAGTGAATCTCTACAGGATGAGACCAAAAGGCAACGTTCAAAAGCTAAGGAGTCAAGTACGGCGTCACCCGCGTCGAATGAAGACCAAAAGGCAACATTCCAGCAACGTTATGGATGCCATGTAGGAGGAGCTTGTTATATCTCTACGCTCGGATGGCCTGGTCACTCAGAGTCGGACCCGGGCCATATCTAAGGCCACTCAATCTATAGTGACTCGGTCACTTGCTAGCCATGGCGTGCCCACGGACGCATCCTTGCTCATTTGCGTCATCACCGTCACCAACTCGGGCACCCTCGTTACCGATGCACCAGTCCTCGGTACCGATGCGCTAGACTCGACACCAATCGGTGCTTGATGTCCGGTGCACACCCTCATTACCGACGCGCCAGCCCTAGGTACCAACGCGCCGACCTTCGGTACCGACACTCCAGACTCGGTGATGCCCTTGCCCTTGGCATGTCTTGGCATTTATCCCCTAGTTTTCTACTTTTAGTATTCCCCTTGTTAGACTATTATAATTATTATTTGGTATTTCTAGTTTTAGTATAGTCTTTTGGGCCTCTTTATGAATGGGCCTTCTAGACTCTCTAGGGTTGTGTGATGCTCTCCTCTATTTAAAGGAGAAGTCTATGCTTGTTTTCTTTACTCATAATTTAATATAACGAAACGTTGTCGGATTGACTCCAGCCTTCTCGTTTTGTGCGTAGGGCTGTCAATGAACAAAGCCGTTCGTGAGAAATTCGATGTTCAGCTCGGTTAAATCCTGTCCGTGTTCGTGTTCGGCTCGGTTTGTAAATGAACCGAGTTTGAGCATAATTTTAAGGCTCGAAAGATAAATGAACTGAGCATGAACACAAGATAACTCGGCTCGTTTGCTCATGAGCAAACTCGAATATATGCTCATGAGCAAGCTCGATTATACACACATAATAAACTAGATTATATGTTCATAAATAAGCTATAATATATATTAAATAAAATATATAGTGTATGTTAAATTACATAGTTTTGGTGGTGTTTCTCAAACCACGTAGTTTAAAAAATAGTTTCTTTTACTTGTATAATTGATCAAATAACCGAGTTTTTCATGGATTTTTCTCTCGGAGAAACTAAATAAGAGGTTCGCGAGCAAGCTCGAGTTTGATATAATGAACATTTAAATGATCAAACCAAGCTCAAACAAGATTTTAAGCTCGAACCAAGTTCGCGTTCTAGCTTGAGCTCGTCTATTTTTAACCGAGCCAAGCTTGAGCAACTCAAAGCTCGTCTCAACTCGGTTCGATTACAACCCTATTTGTGCGTCACCTTCCCTATCTCTTTGTCCTTCTCGTTCTTGTTCTCCCTTGAACTAGAACACCTCTTCTCTCTTCTCTTCTCACCCCCCATTTTCTAACAAATCCAACAACATCACAAAGACCTCACGTCGAAATCGCTTCCGCATTGCCATTGGAGACACAATACGCATCCTTTTTGAAAAGACCCGCTCGTGAATTTGACGTTTTTGAAGAGGGGTTCGCATCAATAGGAGAGATAGGGATGGAAATGGATCGGGTTATGGATGGATGACCCAATACCATAACACGACCCACGAAGTAAACGCTCCATCCAACCCGTCCACCACCTGTGAAAGTCATCATCCGTCAATCGTCCGTTCATGATCCGTCGGGTTTTCGGGTGGGTCGGGTGAAATAATCGGGTGTTTAATTTTACATATTTTTTTGTCTAGCTCATCAAAACATGTATAATAGTTATATTTCACCATAAAAAATACATGTGTAATGCATAAAAATTACAAAAAGAAGTATAAAGATAAACCATTATCTAGAATTCAACCTAATAAAATATAAAAAATAATTTAAATTTATAAAATATTCTATACAAATTCAATACATTAAACAAAATAAAAAATAAACTCAAATGTATATACAATTATTAAGCGAATGAAATGGGTCGGGTGGTTGCATGGGTGATGGATCGGATGCTGGGTCGGATGACCCTTCACCCGCATCCAACCCACCAATTATTTAGTCCATCCATCACACATCCATCATCCGTCTTAGATCGGGTTTTATCCATATATTTAGATCGGGTGTGCGAATGAATTGGGCATCCATGGATGATTTCCATCCCTAAGGAGAGAAGACTTGAAATGAATAAAAATAACTAAAATTCTCACCTTTAGTTAAACAACTAGTGTTATTCCCGTACCTTGTACGGATTTAATATAAAAACTATTTTCGACTTGTTCTTAAAATAATTCCCAAACACATTTTTCACGACTCACTAGAAAAAAAAGCGAATTTAGCGACCATATTTCTGGTCGCTAAATTCAAAATCTGGTTGCTAAATGCATTTAGCGACCATATCGTGGTCGCAAAAAATGGTCGCTAAAAGGCCGGTCGCTAACCACTTGAAGACCATATGGTCGCTAAATTTAGCGACCACAACGACCATATGGTCGTTTCTTTTAGCGACCATATGGTCGCTATTTAGCGACCATGGTCGTCGTTGGTCGCCACCACTGGGGCGACCAATTTGGCGACCATAGCGACCACGTGGTCGCTATTTTTAGTGACCATATGGTCGCTAAAAGCAACAAAAAAACGCACGGGGGACGCCTTTCTCTGGTTCAAAGCGCACGATCGTGCGCCTACGGGTGCACGATCATGATGTTTTTAGCGACCATATGGTCGCAAATGTTTTATATTTTAAAAAAAATAATTACAAAATATTATAAATAATTACGAGTTAATATAAATAATTAATATTTAATAATTCATTAATTACTAAAAATTCATTAATTTCCATAAATTTCAATAATTTACATACATAAATTCATAAATTCAAATAATTTACAATAATATAATAAAACTACGCTAATCTATACGGCTTCGTCGGAGCCGTCCTCGTCGCCGGAGCCGTCGGGACCAGACGGGCGGGACCCACCCTCACCCCCTTGGTACCGGCGCATCCACTCCTCGAACTTCGACATCTTACTCTTGAGCTCATCCACATCTTGCCTAAGGCTGACGTTTTCCTGCGATAATTCCGCCACCCGAGGAGCTGGACGACGCGGCGCCATCAATTGCTCGCCGTAAAACTCATGGGCGTTGCCAAGGCCAAAGACGGCACCTCTTGGGCCCACCCTCCGGCGGTCGTAAGAAAGGCATCACACTGGTCCTGAAAGGACGGAGGGGTGCCCGTTTCCGCCGACCTCTGGGTAAGGATCTCCTGGGTCCGAGCCTAATCACGCAAATAATTAAAATAAAACAACAACAACAACAAATAAAAAACAACAACAATCAACAACAACAACAAACAACAACTAAACCATTTACAACATCAACAACAAATCAACAACAAACAACAACAATATCAAAAATCAACAACAACGACAACATTTAGCGACAACAATCAACAACAACAAACAACAATTAAACCATTTACATTTACAACAATAACAACAAATCAACAACAAACAACAACAACATCAAAAATCAAGAACAAAATTCAACAACAACAATAACAACTTCTCAATCAAATCAACAACAACAACAAACAACAAGAACATCAACAACAACAACAAACAACAACAACAACATCAACATCAACAACAACAACAAACAACAAACAACAACAACATCAACAACAACAACAACAACAACAACAACAACAACAACAACAACAACAACAAAAATCAACAACAACAACAACAACAACAACTTCTCAATCAAATCAAACAACAACAACAACAACAACAACAAACACACAACAACAACAACACAACACCAACTCCTTTTAAAATTGAGGAAAATGAGAAAAAATAATTAAAACTTACAGCGATTAAGGACGACCGCTCGTCTATAAAATGCCGATCGGCGCCCTGCGTGTGCGTCTCGATGAGAAGCTCGAGAGGCGTGATGCGGCGTTGCAGGTGTTGCTCCTACGAAATTCATTAAGGGTGTTACGAACTATTAAAAAAAATTAACTTAATTTAAATTTAATCAAATTAAGATAAAATACTTACCAAGCAACGCATGGTGTCGAGGTGGGAACTCGAACCACTACTGTGGTTCGCCGGATTGGCATTCCGGATTGCCTTCTGGCGGGCACACTTGGCTTTGAACGAATCTGTGGCCCAATCCATCGTCTGCCACTTCTCCCAAGTGGCGGATTCGATGAATGCCGGCCTCTTCCCGTCCCGACGGTGCTTCCCGATCAAGTCATCGTATCTCTTCTTCGCTCTCTTCTCCCACAGCAACCGGACGGACTCGACGTCCATACCTGGCTGGGAGTCATCCCACCTAAAGTGCGTCTAATTAAATCCAACAAACAATTAATTAAAAATAGTAATTAATTAATGCGGCAATTGTAAAAAGAAATACAAAAAAAATAAATTTTACCTTCCAAGCATCAAACCAACGTTGCTTCGACGCGGCAGAGGCAAAGTCGAACTGCGACGCCTTATCATCGGGTTGACTTTGGAGGATGCTTGTCGACCACCGCGACACAACTCCCGACGGCTGCAAGCTACGAGATTTCAAAACACATGTTATAACATATTTAAAAGTAAGAAAAGACTTTAAATAAAAGTTTTGTCTTAGAAGAAATTGTACGTACCACCCGTCGGCAATATAAAGATCATAAACGCGATTGGGATCGAGCCCTCGACTCGATCCCGATGAGGATGCGGACGTAGTGGCTCGGGACTCCTCCGCTTGGGTGCCCGCCTCCTCTGTACTAGGATGGGGGGCCTCGTCGTCCTCGGACAAATGTGGTGTGTCCATGTGGGTCGCCTCGTACGAGTCCTCGTTCGCGAGGACCTCGTCCACGTCGGCGTGATCCTCCGGCCATATTAACACAACTAAAAAACAAACAATTCAATACAAATTCATTTTTCCCAACATTTGCACAACAACATTCAATTTCATTCAAACTTGACAAATCAACAATCAACTTGTTCTAATTCATTCAAACTCTATCAATTTCATTTTTCCCAACAACAATCAATTTATTCAAAGTCTATTAAACAACAACAATGACTTTCATTCAAAATTGACAAATCAACAATCAATTTTTCTCAACATTTCAACAACAACAACCAATTTAGTCTAATATTTTTCCAAATCAAACTCTATCAACAACAACAATCAATTTAATCCAATTTTTTTCCAAATCAAACTCTATCTCAATCAATCAAATTTTGCTCAATCAATTTCTAAAACAACAACAACAACTAACCAATAACAACAACAAACTACAACAACAACAACTTCTCAATCATATTTTCTCAAATTCAACAACAACAACAACAACTAAACCATAACCCCTAAACAACTACAACTAATCAATTTCTCAAATTCAACAACAACAACAACTAAACCCTAACCCCTAAACAACATCAACTAATTAATTTCTCATTCAACAACAACAACTAAACCCTAACCCCTAAACAATACCAATTTTCTCAATCAATTTCTCAATCAATCAAATTCAACAAACAATTTCTACAAAAACTCAATCAATTTCTCAATCAATCAAATCCCCAATCAACAACAATAAAATAAATACCAAAATCTACAACAACTACAAAAATCAACCACTTACATGCAAATGGCGGGGAGTAGGTGGCGGTCGGACGGTGAGGAGGAGGAGGCGCACGGTCAGAGGCGGCGGAATGCTCGGGCAGAGGCGCAGAGAGGCGACAGGCAGAGGAGGCTTCCGGTGGCGACGACGGGCAGAGGAGGCGCACGAGGCAGGCGGTGCCGACGGCGGGCCGAGAGAGGCGGCGGAGAGGCAGAGACGGGGTCGGAGGCGGCTGCGTGCTCGGGAACGAACACAGAGAAGGCGGAAATGACGAAGACAGAGAATGCGGAAATGACGAAGGAGAACCCGCGTTCTCCTTCTTATTCAGGGTTAGCGACCATATGGTCGCTATATGTAAGCACTTTAAGTGGTGGGCCATGCCGCCACTTGGAGATCATATGGTCTCCAAGTTCGCGACCATATGGTCGCTAATCGTTCTTGGCGACCATGTGGTCGCAAATCGAAATATTTCGCGACAAATCGAATTTTCAGATTTTCCCTCCAGGTGGCGCCATAAATTTCGTTCTTGGCGACCATATGGTCGCTAAATAGCGACCATATAGTCGCTATTTACGAAATTAAATCAAACTCCACGTTAAAAACCAAATTTCGAGCTAAAATTTTAAATATAACGACCATATGGTCGCTAAAATTCTTCAAGGTCGCGACCATGTGGTCGCTATATTGCTATAGTGGAGACATTACATTTGAACAAACACTTTCTACCAACAATTTTGGCTCCAGGACTCAAATGGGAGAAAACAAACGAGTTCAAATGGGACATCCAACTACAATCCATCTCAGTAAATCGGAATATATGGTAAATGATAATAACTTCATTGATTCTAAAAGAAACCAAGTTACAAACAACTAAGTACATTAAACGAAGTGACAAACAACTATATCAAACAACACAAAGTGAAGCTTTCAAGTGGAAACATAAACAAACAACTACAATTAATGGACTCTCATGTTGTACGTGGAATATAAACCGCCCGGATCTCAGCACCTTCGAGCACGCGAAGCTGCACAACCGTTTCCCTAGCTGCAATGCGAGCAGTGATGTCGTCGCCGTTCAAGAAAAAACGGCTAAAACCTGGTGGTGCTCCCCCGGGAGATACTGTCCAATCATCGATGACTAGTCTTAATTGGAGATTTGGTGCGACGCTCCATTCGGTTCTTGTCTCCCTATCCCCACGCACACGCACAATGGAGAAATTGATGACTTCAGGAGCTAAGGCGGGCGTTCGCCTGGTACACGATCTCCTCTGAGCCATTTGAGGAAGGAAGTTTTAGGTCGGATTTGAGGTGAGGATGAGTTTGAGGCGAAGATGGGGAGTTTTCACTGGGAAGGTATTTCAGCATTGGAGATGGTTATCTCCTTTTATGGTTGGAAAGGATGGCAAAACAATAGTATTATCAGAAAAGTGAATGGCAAAACAATAGTGTTATCAGAAAAGTGAATGGCAAAACAATAGTGTTATCAGAAAAGTGAATGGCAAAACAATAGTGTTATCAGAAAAGTGAATGACAAATTAAAACAATAGTGTTATCAGAAAAGTGAATGACAAATTAAAACAATAGTGTTATCAGAAAAGTGAATGACAATACAATAGTAGTATTCTGATTACATGTCTTCCTCATCTGTATCCGTCTCACTCTCAAACTCACCCTCAGAAGTTTCAGTAGACGTCTCTTCTTGATCCGCAACGACATGATCCTCTCCATTTGGGTCGTTTAACGGACCAAGTGGATAATTATCTTGTGTGTCGTCGATATCTCGTGGAAGGGAAGAATCATGTTGAAATTCCTCCTCAACGGCAACGCCCCTGGACCCACTCTCATGAGGGTCTACACACGTACCTTCATCGGGCCACACTCGTGACTTCACTTTACAGACCGCTCTCCATTCAGCATCTGCACGCCTCACCTTTGGGTAATCGAGGAAATAAACTTGAGTGGCTTGATGTGCTAATATGTAACGATCTTTTGTTCTCAACATTTTATGTCGATGAACATCGACAAGCTTTAGGTGAGGGTGAATGCGTGTTCCTCCACGACTTCTAGTGTCAAACCATGAACTATTAAAGACAATAGGGCGCTTTATGGTTAGAGATAGGTAATGCAGCTCAATGATTTCCTCTAGCACACCATAGAAGTCCTCCTCGTCGGTGCTGAAGCTTTGTCCTAGAACACAAACTCCACTACTGTCAGTGGCCCTGGTTGATGCGTGTGCCCTCGTGTGGAATCAGTAACCATTGACAAAGTAACCAGAATATGTCCTCACTTTTTTAGAGGGTCCACGAGCAAGTGTTGCAATGTTAGGATCTGTAACTGCCGGACTGTCAGCCTGCAATTTTAAATCAGCATGTATATACAATTTCGGATTCAACATAAAAATGTACATTTTGAAACTAAATAGAAATTAATATAAGAAATCCTTACATGGGAGTAAAACCAGAGGCGAAAGTGTCTTTCCAAAATGTTTTGCTCGTTAGCATCGGTTATTGTTGGATTTGACGACCGCACGAAGTTTGTCAAATAGTACCTACGACAGAGTAATTGAATGAAATACATACTTTATATATATCGAACCAACTTTAGTTGAGATTATAGAAACGTACTCAATATAGGGTTCCACTTCGACGCAGTTCATGAGAATGTAAGTTTGGATCACATGGAATTCATCATCTGTGAGGAAACGACCAGTTGATCTGCTACCCAAGGTTCGACCAGTTGTTGTGAAAATAGACAAATCGCCCGGATCAACCCCAACTGGAAGTGTGCAACTGACGTTGTGGGCGTTATCCATATGAGTACTCGCCACATGTGAGCTAAAATAATACGAGCAGAATGTGGACGTCTCCTTAACGAGATAGACACTACAAATTGACCCCTCAACATGGGCTTTGTTGCCAACTGAGGCCTTCAGCCTTTTTAAGAGCCTACATGATATACATTGAAAACCCTTAATATTTATTATACAAGTTAATTATATGAATCCAAAACTGAACAACTGCATACAACTGTACGTACCTTTCTTCTGGATACATCCATCTATAATTGACAGGGCCACAAAGTGAAGCTTCCTGTGGCAGATGAATAGGCAAGTGCTCCATTGAATCAAATAACGCAGGGGGAAAGATGCGCTCCAGCTTGCACAAAATTATTGGTATTTCCTTGTGCAGTTGCATAACCACCTCAGGCTTCAGCTCGTAACACGTCAAGTCTCTGAAGATCGCACTTAGCTGATCTATGGGCTCCCATACTTTGTCATCAAGAAATGGACGAAAAGCAACAGGCATCAACCTTTGCATGAACACATGACAATCATGGCTCTTCATCCCAAAGAGCCTAAGCTTGTGCAAGTCAATGCAGCGGCTCAAGTTGAAGACATAGCCATCCGGGAATTTTACGGATCTCAACCAATCTAGAAGAACTTGTTTTTCATGACGATCTAGTGCATAGCAAGCTTTTGGGTACCTATTGTCCTCCTCATCAGGTTCCAACTCCGGACGCTTGCACAATTCCTTTATATCCTTTCTAGCCGACCACTTGTCTTTCGACTTCCCCGGAACATCGAGAATGGTGAAGAAAATATTATCGAAGACATTTTCTCAATGTGCATGACATCTAAATTATGTCTTACCAGCAGACTAGGCCAGTAAGGTAGGTCCTAGAAAATGCTTTTCTTCTTCCAACCCGAACCTCTACTGACCGCGGCATTGTGCTCCTCAGCTCCCACTTCAGTTATCTTCATCAAGCCCATATTGTTTATCTGGTCTAATATCTCGTATCCATCACGAAGTACCGGGGGACCACGACGCTCCCGTCTACCTTTCTTGAAATCAGTCTTGATGTTTTGGAAGCGATGATCAGGTTCTATAAACCTTTTGTGACAATCAAACCAGCACATTCAGTGTCCATGTGTTAGATAAAATGCATCGGTGTCCTTCATGCAATAAGGACACGCGTATTTCCCAAAAGTGCTCCAGCCTACACAAACATATATTTTGTATCACACATTAATTAAATTTCACAAATTAATCATATATATGCAGTATTATTATATATAATAGTTTCAAATTGATTAGCATATGTAAAATTAACAATATACCAGACAACATCGAATATGCGAGGAAGTCACTAATAGTCCATATTACAGCTGCACGCAACACAAAATTCTGCTTTCTCCAAGAATCGTATGTGCACACCCCATTAAGCCACAGATCCTTCAGCTCGGCTACCAACGGCTGCAAGTAGACATCCAACTTCTGCTTCGGGCTCTTCGGTCCAGGTACAATAACCGTCAAAAACATAACCTCTTCTCGCATACACATCAACGACGGAAGGTTGTAGGGTTTCAAAATCACAGGTCAACATGAGTATTGGCGCCCGGACGCCCTGAACGGATTGAAACCGTCCGTGCACAAGCCTAGTCTCACATTTCGTGTTTCTGGTGCAAAATCTGGCCACACAGCATTGAAGTGCCTCCATGCCTCTGCATCTGAAGGATGTCTCATCACCCCATCTTGTGCGTGCTCTGCATGCCATCTCATGTGTTCGGCAGTCACCACAGATGCGTACAACCTCTGCAACCGTGGAGTTATTGGCAAGTAAAACATACGAGAATAGGGAATGAGCTTTGTCTTGCCTTGCTTCCATCTAGGATAGTCACATATCTTGCATGCCGCGTATTCTGCATCTGCACCCCAATATATCATGCAAGAGTTTGGACAACAATCAATCATCTCGTAAGGAAGACCGAGACCCTCAACCAGTTTTTTCGTGTCGTAAAACGTGGCTGGTAATGTCGTCTCCGGGTGAGAAACGCGTCCGCAAAAATTCGAGATCATGTCATATCCGCGCTTCGTCATCCTTAGCTTAGACTTTAGGCTCAGTAGCTCAGTCGCAGCCTCCAACTGCGTCATATCACATCCAGGCCACAAAGGCCTATTTGCGGCCGACAACATGTCGTACATACGCTGTGCATCGGGATTGGGCGCTTCATTATAATATTGCTCCCCTTGCCCATGCCTTATATCCACATTCTGCACGGGATCCTCAGCAGTGTAATCACTTCGGCCATAATTAAAACCATCATACACCATCTGTTCCATTCGATTATCATTCCCACCATTTAATGGTGGTGCTGGATCAGAACCGCTACAGCCTTCATGCTGTCTAGACTCGACCAACAATGCAGCGAACCTTTCATCTGTCTCCCCGTGCGAAACCCAATGGTAATAGTTCGAACAAAACCTTCCTTAACAAGGTGATAATGCACATCATCCACAGATTTCATTTTCTTATTCTTGCACCTCCGACACGGACACCTTAATTCGGATGGGTTATAGGACGGCATAGATTTGCAGAATTCTAGAAATTGCTCTACGCCAGCTAAAAACTCGTTGTTCAAAAAACCATCTATATTATGCACTACATCCACTCACGCATTTTTCCTTCCTGCATTTCAAAATAAGAGTACAATTCAATTAATTCAACTGCATTTACCGACCATATGGACACTAATTAGCGACCATATGGTCGCTGATATGCATTTAGCGACCATATGGTCACCATTTAGCGTCCATATGGTCGCCAGCTTCAGAACAGCAGAACAGACATTTACAACATAACCAATTGCTATTTGCGGTAAGATTTAAATACATACCTTTAGTGAGGATGTCGGTAAAATTTGACGGAATTTCTTCCTAGAATCAAATCACAGTTGTGGTTGATTTTTTCTCTCTTTTGTGAATATTTTGGAAGAGAGCGGAATGAGAGTGAAGTTGTGTTGAAGCAGAATGAGAGTGCATTTTTTAGCGGAATGAGAATGCAATATATGCTGAAATGGCGGGAATTTTACCAATTACAAAAACGCGGGATATTACCCGCCAAAATAGATGTGGCGCGCCAAAACATCTGACCAAGGCAGCGACCAACCGATCGCTACAGTTTGCGACCAAGTGGTCGCGAGATCGTTGGCGACCATATGGTCGCGGAAGTTTGCGACCATATGGTCGCAGAGATGTGTTCTAATGTTTGCGACCATATGGTCGCAAAATTCAGCGACCATATGGTCCCAACATGCTGGCGGGAAATTTCCCCGCGCACTTGTTGCTACTATAAAGGCCCAGCGACCACGTGGTCGCCCATTTTAGCGACCACATGGTCGCGAATTTGGTTTTATTTTTTTTCCCCGGTTTGGACGTCCAGATTTGCGACCATTGGCGACCATATTCCGTGGTCGCTAAATCTGCAGAATGGTGTAGTGACTAAATGACACTTTTTAGTGTTATTCATGTACATTGTACGAATTTAATATAAAAATCATTTATAAATTATTTTCGACTTGTTCTTAAAAAAAATTTACAAACACATTTTCACAAATCATACTTCTTTTAGTAAAGAATTACAAAATATTAATTTGTTAGTTGGTGGTGGTTTTTGGGATAGTAGAAAAAGTGGATAAGGTGAAAGTGGTTTAAAAAAAATTAAAATTATTTTCATAATAAAAATTATAAAATATTAATTTGTTAATGGGTGGTGGTTTTTAGGATAGTGGGTAAGTAAAAGTATTTTAGAAAAAATAAAAAATAATTTTAAATTGCTAAGTGGTTCAAATTTTTACAAAGACTTTGATTTTTACTTTATAATTATACTAGGTAGATGTTAATGGCAGCGGTTATCTCCCGACAGTACGTAACGCATGTAATCCGGCCGGAACCTAGCTACTCCTATATCTTAAAATTTGTTATTGCGCAATCGTTCCTGCATATATAAAAGGGGGAAGGAACACATTCATAATATCGATGATACCCAGATTTTTTGCTAAATCTAACACAGTAATCGGTTTCGCTCATTCCTACCAATTGCCAATCAAACAACCCCCTAACAAAATATCTAAGAAATCGGATAAAAAATGTAACAAGCGAATGCGATGCAAGTTGGCTAGCTTAGCTTGTGAACAAAAGAAGTAATTGGGCAAAATGTTAAAGTTAATAAAACCAAGGATAACAACGTGCAATAAATAAGAAATGAATAATATATGCAGAGAGATATGAGTGGCCGGGTTGGCTTAATAAATTAATTTGCTTTTGTCTTCTTGCTCTTGGAAGCAAGTATGAAGCTGTAATTGGCACCCTCCTCTCCAAGTCATCCCTTCGACACATGCACACAAGCTTTATGTATTTTTTCCGGCCTGTATAGTCCATGTCCCTAGCTAGCTTGTACTCCAATATTACATTATATTATATATGTAGTAACATCAAAACGTACTTCTCCAAACATGCATTCATAATATCCCAACGCACAAATCAAACCACGCCATTATCAAGGATTACTCTTCAATTTCTCAATAAAAAAGGAATTAAAAGAATCAAATTTTTGTGGTCACAAAGATGAATAATGTAAAACTTTTTCTCTGCAACGTACGTAAATTGTCGTCTACAACACAATTGCATCATGTACTACCATCTTTCTTGTAAATTGTCGTCCATAACTTGTCTTGCAACTTCATTTAAGACTCTTCTCTTCACGTACATTCAATAAGAAAACATATATGCCTGAAATAACAAACAAAAAGAAAAATAAATAAATTCAAGGACTTGGAAAACCAGTGATAGAAAAATTAACCAATGATACTATCCACTACACCATTACGTTGATTTAGCGTTCAGGATTTAGCGAACACTACATATGGTCACTAAATAGCGATCATATGGTCGCCAAATCGGAGTTAAAAAAAATTAAAAAAAAAGCGACCACACCTTGTGTGGACGTTAAAACTTCGCGGGAAAAAATGGCGCCGGTATGTATTTAGCTACCACATGATCACTAATTTCCCACTTATGTATTTAGCGACCATGTGGTCGCTAATTTTTCAACTTATGTATTTAGTGACCACATGGTCACTAATTTCCAACTTATGTATTTAGTGACCACATGGTCGCTAATTTCCAACTGATGTATTTAGTGACCACGTGGTAACTAAGTACAGGATTTGCGACCATATGGCAGCTAAATCCTGAATTTAGCTACCATGTGGTCTCTAAATTGGATTTAGATGCCATATGGTCTCTAAATCGGATTTAGCTACCAAGTGGTCGCTAATGCGGATTTAGCTACCAAGTGGTAGCTAAATACATAAAATGAGATGTATATATTTAGCGACAACATGGTCGCTAATCCCAACTTATGTATTTAGTGACCATGTGGTAGCTAATTAACCCTAAACCCTAAATTTGTTTTAATTTCAATTTGTAATGAAGTAATTAGTTTTATTTTCTTCATATGCAAGATGGGAAATAAAACCCTAGACCCTAGAACCCCAAAACCTAAAATCTTAAACTCTAAATTCGTTTGGCTCCAAATCTATAGTTGTAGAAATAAGATCATTACATGACAAGTGCTCGAGATTTCAATATATAACAAAGTAATTAGTTTTGTTTTCTCCACACGTAAGATGGAAGATAAAACTTTAAATCCTAAACCCTAAATTTGTTTCAATTTATGAAGTAATCCCGGTTATTTTGTGAATGGCGATCGATTCCATACGAAAACACACACATCAACTCGGGAAACTAACAATAGTGGAATTTGTGTTATCAAAAAAACTTTGGCAGTAACGAGGACTACTATGGCGTGCTAGATGAAATAATGGACCTCAATACCCAAAGGTTATGCATATATACACCGTTGAGGAGGTATTTTTACAAAATTCACCACTTCAACTAGTTATCGATGATTTAACCGATGTTGATCGTCTTGGTCCGCTAAATGACCCAAGAGATACTTTTTATTTCGTCGATGTTGATGCATATGCCGAAACTCACGGAATAGATGGATTAAATAATTATGTAGATCAACTAACTAACCAAATTTCACTCAAATAACTAACCAAAATTAGCGACCACATAATTCCCAAATTATGGTGGGAATAATTGAGAATCGTCGGGGTTTTTAATTTTTGGGGTTTTAAATTTTTGAGAACCGGTGAGAATAATTTTTGGGTTTTTCATCGGCGGGGTTCTTTTTTTAAAAAAAATTCAGAGTTTTTTGAGAATCGGTGGGAATAACTCTGAATTTTAAAAAAAAAAGAACTGCTAAATTACATAAAACGGGGTGTATTTAGCGACCACATGATCGCTAGCTAATTAGCGACCACGTGGTCGCTAAATGCCTTTTATATCGAAAGACGCAATCATCTTCCTCATTTTCTACTTCGAATTAGCGACCACGTGTATTTAGCGACCACATGATCGCTAGCTAATTAGCGACCACATGTTGCATGTTGTTGTTGTTAATTTGTTGTTGACTTAGAATGATTCAAGGAACAAATTTGCATTATTTTGTGATTAATTTGATACATTAAATGGTGGTGGTGGTGTTGATACATGTTGATTTGGGTGCAATTGTTGTAATTTGTGTTGATTTAAGTACAATTTAGAATTTAGGAGATTGATGAATTTAGAATTAATTTTTTTTTATTTTTGATTTAGAATATGATGAATATAATGGATTCTAGGGATAATTTAGGAATGAAATTTAGTTTGATAGTTTTGATGAATATGATGAATTTGTTTACATTTATTGATTATTGTTGTTGGCTTTTTGTTGTTGAATAATTAGGAGGTTAAGAGGATTTTAGTTATTTTTGTTGTTTAATTTGATGAATTATTTAGGTTGTTAAATTGATTATTATGTTTTTTATTGTGAATTTTGAACTAGTTATATTTTTATAATATTTGTAAATTGATTGTTGTTTTTAATAATATTTATAAAAATATGTTAATTATTTTGATTGTACGTTGATGTGTCTTTATAATATTTATTATGAATATGGTAATTAATTATATATTTTTAAAATATTTAATAGTTTTTTAATATTTTTAAATTCATTTGAAATATATAAATTTTAAAAAATTAATTAATATAATTTTTTTTAATTTAGTTGAAGTTGCTAAATTTGAACCCAGATTTAGCAACCACATGGTCGCTAATTAGCTACCACGTGGTAGCTAAATCTAAACTCGGATTTAGCTACCAAGTGGTAGCTACTTAGCGATCATGTGGTCGCTAAATCTAAACCCAAATTTAGCTACCATGTGGTCGCTAAATCTGAACCCAAATTTAGCGACCACATGGTCGCTAAAAATGGCCCGCGATATGGCGACCATGTGGTCGCTATCGTATGTGGTCGCTAAATTTGTTTGCGACCAGACTTTCAGCGACCACTGTTACCGACCAATTTATGGTCGCTAAATCCATTTAGCGACCAACTCCAATCAACAATTTTTTGTAGTGTAACAATAGTTTCAGACGTTTGAGAATGACATATAACCCAAATCTGAATTTTAAAGAGAAATCACATAGCATGTATATACCTGAATTACTTCTATAGTCATTTGGTTTTAGATGATGCTAGACCATTTACGCATGTGTACATTCAACCCAACACGCCCGCTATTACCACACTCTTAAATGTCAAAATTATTAATAAGCTAAACTACTATAAGTTCGAACTTTAGAAGGGGGTCCACGTCATGTGAGCCTATCGATCGATCAGTGGAATTGTGGAAATTCATCTAGGGCCTCGATGGGTACCTGCTGACTCCATTATTAATTAGTTCAAATTTCTTCTACCAAAAAAAAAATTAGTTCAAATTTCAATATTCTTTGCATTTTTACTAGTGCAATTTTTTCCATTGACCTTATTTATTTTTAGAGTTTAGTTTATGTATACAGTGGCAGGATTTGAATTCTTATCCTATACTATAATATATGTGTAACTTATTTTCTCGCACATTCTTAAAATCGATTTGTGAAATAATACAGCATATTTTGAAGATTAATTTCTTTTCACTACTGCAGTCTTATCCCCTCTTATGAGAAGCATACAAACAAAATACAGATTTTGAATATCTACAATGACATTACGAGGATCCTCAAATTAAGATGAATCCGGTCACATGCCCAACATAGTTGTCCACGCAAACTTACAAAAAACTACAACTAATAATACAATATCTTGCCCTTCTACTCACTCTCTTCCACTCAATCAAACTTTGATCACACACCTCACACTCTTCTTTATAAGGACACCCCCCCACCCCTCTCCCCTCTCCACCCTGCAATAAGAAGCCCTAAACCCTCACCTCGATCGACAATAATGGCTTCCTCCTCTGCTGATAAGAGCTCTTCCTCCTCTCTCTTCATCCTCTCCCTCCTCCTCGTAGCCTCCGTCTTGCTCCCATGCATTAACGCATGCGGGTCATGCAAACCTATTCCAAAGCCACCGGCGCCCAAGCCCTGCTCTCCTCCCCCGGTTAAGCCGGTGGCACATTGCCCTAAGGACACCCTTAAGCTCGGGGTCTGTGCGGATCTCCTAGGCCTTGTCAACGTCGTGGTTGGGGAGCCTCCTTCTGGGAGCAAGTGTTGCGCCCTCATCCAGGGTCTGGCTGACCTGGAGGCCGCCGCCTGCCTCTGCACCGCCATCAAGGCTAACGTCCTCGGAATCAACCTCGACATCCCCGTCGCCCTCAGTGTGCTCCTCAGCGCCTGCCAGAAGACTGTTCCCCCGGACTTCACTTGTGCTTAAGCCTTAAGGGAGCTAGAGACAACGTACGTACTATAACATGTTACGTACGTTGGAGTGTTGACTTTGATATATAAATCGTTGATTTTTATTTCATTTGCATTTAATTAAGTTTAGTACTACTCAAGATTGTTGTTCAAGCGTCATTAATTTCTATTGTGCTAAGTATTTGTACGTGTGACTGTAATAGTTTATTTCGATGTGTTTTTTAATTTGTTGCGTTGCTCTGGCTAAATGTATGTTAGCCAATGTCGTCATATTGTGTACCAATTGTGTTTCAACTTTATTGCAATATATGAAATAGATTGATTGCGAGCGATTCATGTGAACCGATGATATATCGATAAACGTACGACTTTGTCTGGTACGTGTTTGTTACGTTTGATAGCGTAAATATATATACAGTTATGAATTATTGGATACCAACGTGGCTTATCTTCGTACTACAAGTAAAATGGATGGAATCTAAAGAGCTATATATGCGACAAACAAGTTAAAACGATATAAAGCTTCTTCTACTATTGTTTGTTATGAATTACGGAGAGCTTTTCTCGTGGGATGACCGTGAATGTCAATTCTTTGCCGGTTTTCCTATACGTTATTTAACGTGGAAATTCAAATGTTATTGAAACAAAATCAATAGTGCGTCAATACGCTTAAATATGTAGAAATTGATGATTATTTATTCATAAAATTAATACAAATTTCATTTTAGGGAGGGAAGCTAGGTTCTTTAGCAATTTCTTTTGAACTTGGTTTTTATGTATTATTTGACCCTCCCGAGGGTGTTTTAGCTTTGCTTTCTGCTGATGTAAGGGGTCGGGATATCTCTCTTTTCACTATTATTAGCCTTTTTCCGTATTAATAAAAACTCCCTAGAGATGATGGAGAGTACTGCCCTCTCCTTAAAACAAAAAGCAAATGTTAGTGGAAAAAAAAAAACTAAAATGAGACCATGAAAAATTGAAAATTAAACCTTGATGAATTACAAAAGAATTAAGAAATTAACTATTTAGCCTAATTTATTTTAATATCACATAGCTCAAATTATTTTAAAATTTCACATATTCAATCTAAAATTCAAAACACACATTCAACCAAAGGAGGGGTACGAGTCCTCTCATACCCCTAGATCCGTCCATTATTTCTCATACTGTACGTAATACTATCGTCAATTAATTTTATAATACTAAAACTCAACTAAATTTATGTAACGAGCTTATATGATTTGAGCATGCATGCATAAATTATAAATATACACACTTTCTAGATATATATTAGAGTATGTTGGATCCGGGGACTTAGTTTAACGTATTTCAATGAAATACGTATTAAATGCTGGCCGCCTGCCCATCCTTTTACTCCACGCAGTTTTGTACTCTTTGGCCCGATCCATCCGTGATAGATCGGGCCAAGTAGTACAAAACTGCATAGAGTAAAAGAAACTCGGAGATACACACATGCAATATATATGCTGTTATTTTACAAATTTATTTCGCAATGCACCACTGACTAATTATCGGAAAATGAGCTTGGATATGCAAATAATAAATTATTAATTATTTTCATATCGATCTATTAATTGATCGAGAACTACAGCTTACTAAAAAAATGATACCGTCATACTTGGTTTTTTCTCTTCATATACTAAGTTGATAATTTTTGTAAAATCGAAAAGTTTTAAATACTAGTTTGATATCTTGAAACAGCCTTGTGCATAAGTGGTACAGATTGCCGCAGATTTGTAAACCGTTTTAGATAGACCGGAAATATGAATTATTGAATATAGTGTTTTGTTTTGCTGAAATGGCATGTTCAGCTTTTTCTTGGGTCAGCAACTAGCAAGCGTACATATAGATATCAGGGGATATTATCAAACTACTCTAATCGAACAAACGTCCAATTTTATTGCGTGATTGCTATCTGTGTCACTGTGTGTGTGCAGTTTACCATGTGATATACCATATATTATTTTACTGTGATATATCATTTTCTCTGTGAATAGCAGTGTGAACGGGTAAAACAAACATAGTTACTATAGTTATTTTCGCTATTAAAAGATATTTTTTAAATTACTGTACAATTATTATTTTTCATTTTATTAAATATATATAGTAGTTGTGTAATTTTATGGAAGATTCTATCCTGCAAATATGATAGAATTAAACTTGGAGAAGGTGGGAATATCCCTAGCTTAGGCTCAAAGCAACCCTAGGAAATATGTAAAGTCGGCCCCCTGATCTCCTTCTTCCATTATAAATACACGCCCTAGGCGTGTAGGGAGAGCCACATGTGCATGTCGGCATATTCTGAAAACTTGAATAGGCTAATACTCGCTTAGCTCGACTGTTCAGGGATTCGTCGTTCTCTCGTTGTACCTCGACGCTCGAAACGACAATTCGCTCTTTTGACTTAGGCATCGGAGGTGGATTAGGGGGTCCCCGCCCCCTGTGTCCATTGTTTTGCAGGTTTTTAGGTCAGAAGATTGAGCGTGGAGCGGAAGAGGAGGAGTTCAAAATTAGTGCATTGAAGACCAATTTTTTGTGCACTAACAATTGGTGTTGTCTGTGGGAACGAGGATTAAATCCATGAGTAATCGTTACTAGAAGAAAAAGCATCGAATTTTTGAAGCCATGGAGCAATCGCGAAGCCTCAACGAGCGAACCGCAGCCGCGGAACAACGTACCGCGACCGCGGCTCACCGGAGTGCGCCTCCGGAAATTCGCGCACTCCGGAATTTCGACAAGAGTGCCCCTCCGGAAATTCGTGACTCCGGAAATTTGTGTTTTAGGGTTTTTTCTAGCCTAAAGGCGTCCCCAAAAATCAACAAAAAAGATCCGCTGTGGGATTTATTTGAAGGCCGAATACATAGATAGACCCCTAAGCTTACAACTTTTGTTCGCTCAAACCCCCCAACTAAAAAACCTATTTTTTAACCGCCCAACTTTACACTTTTGTTCCATTGAGCAAAAGTTATAAGTTCAGGAGTCTAAGCAAAATCATGATTAAATCATCATAACCGGTGTTGATCGCAGTGCGCGCTGCGAAATCGACGACATTGGGGACAGGGGGCAACCTTGTCAACCCCTTGCGAATTCAATCCCGCCTAAGGTTGGTAGTCGACCACCAATTGACGGGTTAGGCACCGGGTGCACGCCCGTAGCCCAAAAATTGAAAACCTGATTGTGAATCAACGTTCAACCACAATCAAAGCGGCGAAAAGCAATTTTGGGAAAAGAGTACTCGATCCACACAATTATGGTGTTGGAATCGATCCTTGAAAACCAAGAAGTCGTTTTTGGAAACCCTGGGGCATCGTCGCAAAGAGAAATCGCACGAGGTACGCCCAAAGAAGAAAACTGCGATCGTGGTACCGAGGGACACGACCGCGTCACAATGAACCGCGACCGCGGCTCGGTCCCCGCGACCGCGGTTCGGCGATCGAACCCGAAATTTCCAAAAATCGCTCGGAAAATCAAACCCTAATAGAAATTGATCAATATAATTCCGATATTCGCTTGGAAGGTCAGCCCTTTGTGCCCGAAAACGACTTGAACCGAACCCGGCCCCTCCCGCTGATACGGTTGTTCATCGCACAGACCGTTCGGGGCCCGAGTCGAACGACGAAATCGTCAATCATGTTACTTCAAGGCCTGAATCGACTGAATTTGATCAAGCTTGGGAAACAGCAATGCGTGTTGCCGAAAACGAGAATAATCAAAGGTTTCAAGAGCAAGGCAAGTCGATCCAAGAGATCGCGATCGCCGAACCGAACTGCGACCAGGAGGGCCACGATCGCAGCCAGTCAAGCCGCGCCTGCGGTTCAAAAAACCGCGACCACGGGCTATGTATTTCTGAGCCTTCTCTCTCTATTCGCAAGCCAAACCCTAATTTGGTTAGCCCTCGGTTTGAGCAAGGCCAATCTAGTCATGCCGGGTTTAATCCTGTTATAGGTGACAATCGCATCACCTTGTTAACCGTTCCAAACGGAGGGAATAGGGCGTCTACAACCTCCAGAGATGAAGAAGAAATTCTTTTTCATTGGGGCAAACCTGACAGGCTTTCGACAATCGTAAACCTATTGCGGGGTAATCGTGACCTCTCCGCATAGGGCACATACAATCTGCTTGGAAGAGAATCGGATCTTACTTGTCATAGGCTGAACGTCCTCTTAAAACGTAAAAGCCGATCGTAAAAGCAAGAGAAACGATCCTATCTAGCAATGAGAAGCCTTAATCGCTGAAATAAGGGATTAAGATAGATCAACGTTATTCAAGAAATATGGTGTCCAACTTGGTCATCAAACACCATCAAGATCAAGAGATTTGGAGAGTCTGAGCGGACTTTACCAATCCTAATAGAGCGTATCCAAAGATTTGTTCTTGCTTTCAAAGATCAACCAATCAATGGATTTCGAGTCAACATAAGTTCTCCAGAGGATGTCAAAAAGTGATCCATCCATGCAAGCGTGAGGTTGGAATCGATCTCTGACAACCAAGAAACAACCTTTCTTGGCCCCGAAGAAAAAACGAACTCGTAAACCCTAAATCACCAGCGAGTTCTAGCGCCACCGCGATCGTGGCCACGTCATCCGCGACTGCGGCTTCGTCAACCGCGACCGCGGTCTGTACCACCGCGACCGCGGCCCAGACAAAGGCGAACGGCGCGTGGTTTTTTGAAATCCGAAAACCCTAAAATTTTTGGGGCAAAATCTGATCTCCGCTCGGAAAATAATCAAGACCCACAGGGCGATCAAGCGAAACTCCGATAGCTCGGAGGATCAAACCCTAGAAAGTGCGGAACAAGACAACTTGCTCAAAGATGATCAAATTCGTGACCCGACCTCACCGTCAAAGCATGGTTTCTTTTCGTGCAAGCCAAGCGAGGTTCGGATCAAGCGACGGAACCAATGGTCATAGCGCTACACAGTTTGATGAAATCAATCATCTTTGTGTATCAGCGATGCGCGTCGCTGAAACCGAAAGTAATCAAGCTAGTGAGACATCGACCACTGCCTAGAGTAAAGATGAGATCGTGCTGACAACGCACTCTAGCTTCCGCCTTAAAAGAGAACAAGCGGATTCAAGGCGAGCATAATTGAATGAAGTCTTGTCGCTATCAAGCCTTGGGGAAATCGCTAGGCTAAAGCGTGCTTTGTAAAGATCCAAGAAAAGCGCCTCGTCAACAAATCAACGATCGAAGGGACCAATCAACGGCTCGTTAGCGTTATCAAAATCGTCGATAACCACCGTGGTCCCGAGCCGATACGACGTTGATGAGAAGATCGAAGAAATACAAAAGCCAAATACGAGGAAAATTACCGCAATCGCAGAACCTCGCGAGCGACGAAGACCGCGATCGCGGCCAGGATCACCGCAATCGCGACGCCCAGAGGCCGCGGTCGCGGCCAGTCTCCAAAATTGTTCTTTGCCTCAATTAGAGCATAACGCGGTTGCGGGTTCTCAAGCCACGACCGCGATTCACCCTCGTAAACATCAAATTGAAGATAGACCCTTGAAATCGTACGACGCGTGTCGGAATCAAGGATTCGAGACTAAGTGTTCGGGCATTGTAAAACCAAAAGGTCAACAATGCTCAAATATGATAGAAGAGTTCAAGTTATTCAAGCTTGGACAATGATCAAGCGATCAAAACGAGTCCATTGAATGCATTGGCAACATTAGCCACTCGTGCAAGAAGCTCACTCAAAGACCTCGATGTGCGTCGAGCTCGAGGTATCGCGATGTCCAATGAGTTGGCATCAAAATCTAAATTGTGAGCAATAACGTGTTTGCAATTGTGACCGCGATCACAAGAAACGACACAGTGTAAGGATCTCGAATGGCAAACGCCCTTGATGTGCAACTTGGATGAGAACATTGGCCCTCGGATATCGACGGGGTACGAGAAGTTCTCTTAAAGGCTCATAGGTTTTGGATATCGTCGGAAAAGATTCTATATTATCGTTATTTTTCCGGGCCAAACTTGAGAAGCGTACCCCCAAACAAGGCTGAGCCTAAATTGAACAAAGATCGATGAATGCATACTTGAAATGTATGTCGGAGATTGCATTTCGGCTCTCCAAGCTCGTTTGCAAAGATATTGGTGCCCTTTTATGTGAAAAGTGCCTAGAAAAAACCAATAAAATAATCGTCGCGCTCTTTCCGACCACCTCGTCTTCGCCGGGGATTATCAGAATGTTGCCACTATACAGCGCAAGGTCGGAGAGCATATAAGTTGAAAAATTCTCGACGGGGGAGATGTCCCCCGGACTTGGAATCTCGCTCGTTTGAAGAGGTTTTTCCTTAAAAGGAAAAATCGCGATCGCAGAATTGTTGGAACAGACACCTTTTTGTTTTCTTTTGTTTTCTTAAACAAAAGCCTGGCCATGCGCTTTTTAAACATAAAACGTTCTGTCTCCCTAGTCTGTTTTGTTTGTAATAATGATTCTACCTTAGTCCTTGGCAAAAGACACGACTCGAAAAAGAGAGTATGCGTCCCATGATATTCGCTCATGGATGTACGAATATACAAATATACGAATGTACGAATACACGAATATACGAATGCGTTAGGGGACCTCAAATCGCTAAATCCATATGGTCACTTCGATTAGAAACCCTCTGTACCCTACGTCGTCGAACATGGTAAAACATGTAAGTCGGTGTAGGTGGGGCATTTGTGAGCGGGTAAAACAAACATAGTTATCATAGTTATTTTCGCTATTAAAAGGTATTTCTTAAATTACTGTGCATTTATTATTATTTTTATATTTTTCATATTATCAAATATATGGTAGTTGTGCAACTTTATGGAAGATTCTATCCTGCAAATATGATAGAATTAAACTTGGAGAAGGTGGGAATATCCCTAGCTTAGCCTCTAAGCAACACTAGGAGATATGTAAAGTCGGCCCCCTGATCTCCTTCTTCCATTATAAATACACGCCCTAGGCATGTAGGGAGAGCCACACCCCCTGTATCGGCATATTATGAAAACGTGAACAGGCTAATACTCGCTTAGCTCGACTGTTCTGGAATTCGCCGTTCTCGTTTTACCTCGACGCTCGAAACGACAATTCGCTCTTTTGACTTATGCATCGGAGGTGGATTAGGGGGTCCCCACCCCCTGTGTCCATTGTTTTGTAGGTTTTTAGGTCAGAAGATTGGGCGTGGAACGGAAGAGGGGGAGTTCATAATTAATACATTGAACACCGATGTTTTGTGCACTAACAAGCAGCATAGCTATGATTAGTACATAAAAGACAAAAAAGGGGGTTAACTAGTTTTTTGCCTAAGTTCAAATTATTTTTACAATGTTAATTAGACTTGTCAATCGGGTCGATTATGTTGAGTTTGAGTTCGGGTTGGATACGGTTAGGGTCAATCGAGTTACAAATAAAATCGAATTGGGTTATGATAGATTATCGTGCATGTTCGGATCAACGTAACTAGTCAAAAATACCAACTTTTATGATTATTAGGATTTCGTTTCGTATTTCAACCCTATCAAGATTGGATTACTCAAGTTAAATCTTTCTCTGACCTGTTAATTTTTGAGTCGGATTTCAACCTTAAAAATTTGTAAAAATTTGTACGGTTAAAATCTCTATGACATATAAATTTAATTTAATCAATCAAAAGTTGTGGTGCACGGAGGGTTACTATATAAGTACACAACAGTCAAATTAATTTTATTGTTCACTTTATTATTTTTTAAAAGTTCAGATTATTTTTTATCTATGTTACATTGTTAATTGTCAAAAAAATTAATAAGCTAAGCTACTTGAAGTTCGAAATTTAGAAGGGGTCCACGTTTATGTGAGCCTATTTATCAGTGGAATTGTGGAATGGGTATTTCAAAAAGGTTTTAAAAATATATTAAGATTAAAATAGTAATTTCTCATTCCATAATACTTGTCTTTTTATCCATTTGTACACTTATTAAGAAAGTTATCAAAATACTATTATGCTCTCATTTATTACTTCACTTTTTTATTTTATAAAAAACCGCCACTAACAACCTATTAATAATTACAAGGGTAAATATGTGAAGTAAAGACCAAAATAGCTACAAAGACATATTGTGAAACGAAAATTTAAGGCTAAAAGGGCATATATTATGAAACGGAGGGAGTATTAATTATCATAATCTACTAATAATATTATGAATAAATTATTTTCTATGCTCACAAGTCCACCATATTTCATAATAAAAGATTTTTATATCGCTGGACCTCCAACGTTCCTGTTTTCCGAATTTCTAGGGGTCGCTAATCCTCAATCAGGACTCTCTTAGCTCGAGCACAACAAAAATGTTGTACATACCTTCCTCTCAGACATTCCGTCTGGCGGTTCTCGTGACTTGGTAGCAAGATGTTATTCCTAGTGACTACTCTATGCAATAACTGATGTTGTACATACATTCCTTTTCAACATTATCCTCCCAAATTTTAGCACCATCTTCTAAATCGAGCTTTATTTGTCTCATTAAATTTTCTGGATCTCAATCCATCAACTTGTCCGAAATGAATTCTTAACCTTTGGATTATAAATATCTCCAATATACTATATGTGATAAGTAATCCTGGATTGAATCAAATGACTTTATAGCTTCTAAGAAATACGGTTGTAGCTCTTTTGGAACTATAATAGTGATGAATCCTATTTTGAATATCAACATGTTGGGTTTTTGATACTGCTTGATGTATTCATAGATGTAGAAAAGTTTCATAGCTCTAACTTTAGTATGATTTTTAAGGATTGGTTGACTTCTTGTTATTAGGTCTACATCGAATTGATATAAAAGAAATCTAAACAAGTAATGAGGTGATCTTGCTTTTCCTCCTTCTATTTCTTTGTTTGCACCATGCACTAAACAAATTAGATTATCTTTTTTCCCAAACTGTTTGACTTTGTTGAACACAAAAATAATATACCTTGGTGAGATGCTTTCTAATTAGAATCCATTCATATGGACATTGTCCATATATATGGTTGCACATTCGATAATCTCATGCTTTTAAAATTCCTATATCTTTTAGAAGGATTAGCAAGAAGGTTTATCCCTCCAATTTCGGAATTATTGTGAAAGACAACTAGAGTTCTCACTCTTTGCATATATCCTAGTATGGACATCCAGCCCTGCTCATCACGTAAGAATACTATTCTAGAAAAATTTTATACTTCGAATAACCCTTCAATTTTTCCTAGAGCTCCCAAAGAAGCTAACGCATTTTATTGGTTATTCCCATTCTAATACTCGCAAAGTCATCATATGGTTCATCAATTGATGCCCAAACCGACACCTAGTCCTACTAAATTCTTCCATCATTTAAATTTGGAAAAATGACTTATAGTAATATGAAATATCAAATTTGAACCAATAATAATACGAACTTTAAAAATAACCAGCAACAATAAAAACTATTGCGATATTAACCCAAAATAATACGAACTTGAATATTGGCTCGTAATAATACCAAGTATCCACTTTGAACCAATAATAATACGAACTATCATGATATTAACCTAAAACAGTAAGATAATTAGTTTCTTGTGAAACCCATTTTGTGGTACCTAAAATTATAAAATGGCATCAAATTAATTGACAGCTCTTTTTTTTCCTAATTAACACTTCAATTTACACGTGTCACTCTTCCCTCCCTCCTAACCATCATCCTTTCCAACTTCTCTTCACACGTCGTTTTCATTATCTTTATTCTCTCTCCCACCTCTACTCTCTTGAAACTGAATTCTTTGAGAGTTACTACATCGCACGCCACATCCGGCGACGTCGTCCTCCTCTCCACCCTCACTGCTTCTTAAGTGTAGCCTAACTTCATCCGCTCTGCCTCCCGCAACATGCCCTTAAGTTCTTTTTTTTTATAACAGAATACTTCATTAAAACTTAAACATCACCCAAAATAATATCCATCAAAGTTCCTGGTAAACTAGAGCAAGAATCAAAATAAACAGATGAAGAAAAAAGGTTTGTTACCAACCAATGAGCCGCTGAATTGGCCCCCTACGAGTAAAAGACCAGTCACACGAGCAAAACTCCCAAGCTTTTGCCAGTAACCGGGCTACAAGCACCCCAACAGTCGATCGATTCAGACTCTCCTTCCTTAGCTTTGTAATGAGTGAAAGGCAATCAGTTTCCATCACAACTCTGTCAACACCAAACTGGCTTGCCAACTCGAGACCCCACAACAAAGCCTCTGCCTCCGCCACTTCAACATCCGATCCAATCTGAATCATCCTAGAACCAGCAAATAACATAGCTCCGTCCGAGTTCCTCCCAATGACCCCAATGCCACATCTATCTTGTGAGATTGAAGCATCACAATTAACCTTCACCATCCCAGCATTCGGCTTGTTCCAGTGAGTAATCGAAGGAGCTGCAGCAGTCGACTTGTCCGGAGTCAGAGCCAACGCCTCTTCAAACATCATGTTTGTCTTGTTGAGAATATCCTCCACCAAAGTGACCTCAACAGAGAAAATTCGAGCATTTCTAGCATTCCAAAGATTCCAACAAACGATAATCCAAAGCGCTGAATCAGGAATTCCGCCTAATCATCAAAATAAGTCAGCCCTTTCCCTGCAGACGCCAAACCACTGTAGTGTTTCCATACTGCTTTTGGCAACCTGGATTCCAAAAGGAAATATAATTCAGTTTCCTCCGCACCACATAAGTTGCACAATGGATCTTCAACCACTTTACGATCGAACAATCTTCGCTTTCCATGCAGAATGTTACGAGCAGCCCTCCAAGAAAAATTGTGAATTCTCGGAACCACAGGATCTTCCGTATTTGTTTCCAAAAGGAACGTTGAGCTGCAGACTCAGACGCCTCACCCCTCATTGAGTGAATATCTGAATTATTCATGACCAAGTGGTAGGCCGACTTAACAGTAAACTCACCACTTCTTTCATAAAACCAACACAATGAATCTTCAACACTAGGATCAATAAGATGAATTTTAAGAATTTCTTCCACATCAAGATGAATGAACTTCTCACCAATCAACTCTTCATTCCATCGATTGCCTTCCTAGTCGATAAGATCAGCAACTCTCATATTCGAATCTTGGTCAATTGGACTTGTTAAAATCCGAAAAGAGTTCGGTCTAGGAATCCAAAGATCCTTGTAAACCTCAATCAAACAGTTGATGTCATCTTAATTTGCATGGTTTGCATGTGCATTTTAGATATAGTTTTCTTTCTTTTTAGGGTTAGTTTCTAGTGGTTTTGTAGGATTTTCATATTATTTGAGATATGGAGTCTACACAAGTGTGTTTTGTTTTTATAGATGTTTTGATGGTGTTTTTGGACTTTAAAGAAGAATTTGAGATCAAGAGAATGATGGTAGATCTTGTGGAGCAAAGGAAAGAAGTTTAGAAGACCTATGAGAAGCTATAAGGGCAAGAAACTAGTCAAGTGTATGAGTCACGGGCATGTTTCACGGTCACGAATGATGTTTCACGGTCGAAGGAGATTCTAGAGGCTAAGTGTAGGAGTCACGGGCGCTTTCACGGTCGTGAAGCCACCCGTGAGGGGCTACGAATTGCTTTCACGGTAGTCACAGAAAATAGTCAAGACCGTGACTCCCCTGTTTTGTTCCGTGACGGGTTTTTGGGCTTTGTTTTGGGCCCGAGTTTGTTTGTAGGGTTAGATATCTTTAGTTTATTTCTTATTTTAACTTCTTGGAAGACAAGTTAGAGATATTATTATGCATTATTATTATTCTAGTTTCAAGGAGGGAGAAGACAATTTTATAGGGTTTTTAGTTTACACTCTTTCAATTTGGAGAATTGACACTCTTGGATCTACTTTGTTTTCTTTCAATTGAATCTCTAGTAAGTTTCTCTTTTAATTATTGTTCTTATTCTTATTCTATGTTTAAATTTATTGTTTTGATCATGAATTTCAATTTGCTAGGCTAAACTCTATAGTTCTAGGGTTTGGTTAATCCCAACGATGTGAAGCGGATTAGATTCAATATCTTTTGCTTGAATTCATTTGGAAACTAAAATGATTTAATTCTAGGGGCTTAATCTAATAGGTTTAAACTTGTTAGAATCTTGTTTAGGTTGCGCATCGAGAGGTGGTAGTCTAAGTAAGTAAACAAAATAGAGAGAATACATCGAGAGATGGTTCTATTTATTTGGAAAAACTAGAATTGAACTTGAGATTAGTTTCTCATGTGGCTAATTGTCATATAACTTCTAGGTGTTTGAATCAAGTTTGATGCATCACGAGAGTGGGGCAAGTTTGGTTTACCATCTAGATATCTAAGTGCTTAAAGGGTTTCTATCGGTTTTGTTTCGTCACGAGAGTGGGTTCTTAACTTGATAGAAGTACATTAAGTTAAACTTTGAGAAAAGTTAATTTATGACATTAGACAATAACCTTCATAACAAAATATCGAACTCAGTTTAGGTAGAAGTGAGATTCAAACTCCATGGATCACAGTTGTGGGGATTCCTTGCCTTGGAACTTTGCTTTCTCATATATTTTTTACATCGCTATTTATTTGTTTTACTTGCTTTCTTTAGTTAGAATTACACCAAAAATCATTATATTTTGACTTAGAAATTAGTTCTAGAATTTACTAAAACAAATATAATCCCCGTGATTCGATCCTGATCTACTACTACAACAAATCTTATATTCTTGCGAATGTGTGGGAAACCACTACATCAATAGTCGTTACCAACTTGCCAATACAATCCAGACTCGAGCACATGTCTTGCATTCAAAATACTACGCCATGTAAAACTCAGATTAAAGCCCATCTTCGCACTCAAGAAATCTCCACTTTGATAATATCTTGCCTTCAATAGCCTTGCAAGAAGTGACTCAGGATTGTGGATTAATCGCCACCCTTGTTTAGCTAATAAAGCAAGATTGAACGCATAGAGGTCCCTAAACCCAAGACCACCAAACTCCTTTGAGACTCCCATTCTACTCCAACTTAACCAATGAACTTCTTTTTATGCCCATTAAATCCCCAAAAGAAATCACAAATCATTTATTCAATCTCTTGGCATAACTCTTTTGGCAACAAAAAGCAAGACATGGTATACATCAGAATTGCTTGAATCACCGCTTTAATCAACACTTCTTTCCCAGCTCTAGACAACGTACTCTCTTTCCAGCCCTTGAGTTTTTTCCACACTCTCTCCTTGACTTGTTGGAAAATGACTCTTTTTTTTATCGCCCAACCATCGTCTGGAGACCCAAATAACATTCATGTTTGTCAACTTCCCGGACTTGTAAGATAGCTTGAATATTCCTTCTCTTTTCATCCTGCACATTTGCACTAAAAGATAGCTCTGATTTTGCTAAGTTCACTTGTTGTCCTGACACTACACCATAAACATGAAGGATATGAACAATTTCCCGAGCTTGTTGACAAGTCGCCCTAGCAAAAAGAACACTATCGTCTGCAAAGAACAGATGAGACACAGAAGGAACACTTCCGACAATTTTTATACCATGAAAACGCCCATCTCTTTCACTTTGTCTAATAATTCCAGCCAACCCTTCAGCACATAGCAGAAACAAGTAGAGAGACAACGGATCACCCTGACGTAACCCTCTATGTGGCATAAAAGAAACTAACAGAATTCCCTCAATCAAAACAAAGAAAGAGACGCTTCTCACACACCTCGTAATCAGATCAGACCATCTACTATCAAATCACAACTGCCTCATACAGTTCTCCAAATAAGACCATTCAACCCGATCGTAAGCCTTTACCATGTCCACTTGAGAGTCATAAAACCCAGCTTCCCCGCCTTTTTAGTTTTCATATAATGAAAAACTTCAAAAGCGGAAAGAACATTATATGTAATCAGTCGGCCAGGGACAAAAGCACTTTGAGCTGGAGATATAGCTTTATGTAGCACTATCTTCAACCTGTTAGCGAGCATCTTGGAAATAATCTTGTAAAGCACATTGCATAAACTAAGGACGAAGATCTTGCATTCTAATAGAGTCGTGAATTTTTGGAATGAGAGAATTAAAAGTATGGTTAATGTTTTCTGGAAAAGGAGCACCATTAAGAATATCAAGGCAAAAATTAATAATATCTTAACCAATAATATTCCAAAGATGCTGAAAAAAAAAAGCAGACATGCCATCGGGACAAGGTGATTTTGTAGGATGCATAGAAAAAAGGGCAGAATGTACCTCCTCTCCCGGAAAGGGACGCAACAGCTCAGAGCTATCCTCCTCCGATATGATAGGCGAGATTCATTGAGGAACCGTGGTAGAAAGTGCATTTTGGTCAAAAGTAAAGAGTTTGCAAAAATAATCAACCGCCACCTTAGACTTTCCCCAAACACTCCTCCAAGCCATTCCCTCGGGATCAATCAGTCTTCGAATTTTATTCCTTTTCATCCGCCCATTCGCTTTTTGGTGGAAAAAAGCCGAATTTCTATCTCCCCATTTAAATTCATTTGCTTTGGCCCTTTGGAACCACAAAACCTCTTCTTTATCCATCAAATCTCCCTCTTCCCTCTCCAACGCCCTTCTTCTGGCTATACTATCACCCGACATGCCCGTTTTTTCATCAGCCGAAGCTTCTCACGCACCTTATTAAGCCGCACAATCACATTCCCAAACTCAGCCTTGTTCCACTCTTTTAAAAACTCGGCACATCTTTTAATCTTTGCCATCACTCCCCACAAGTAACTCTAGAGCTCGGATTCCTCCATTCATTCTCAACAATATGATTACACCCATCCTTAAGCGTCCACATTGCTTCAAAGCGAAAAGGTATTCTCCCTCTCCTATCATCTTCAAATACCACCTCCTCCCGGAAAAAATCAATCATGATGGGAATATGATCCGAACCCATCCTATCCAAATGATGGACATTCGCACCAGGAAAGATTTCCAACCATTCAGATTTAGCAAATCCCATATCAAGGCGTTCAGCTATGAATTCATCATTTTCTCTCCCATTGTCCCAAGTGAATCGAGGTCCAACATATATCAAATCATTCAGACTACAACCATCAAGAGTACTCCGCAAACCATCCATGTCACGGACCTCGGGTCGATTCCCTCCACACTTGTCTGCTTCACTTAGAACCTGATTAAAATCACCCACACAAAGCCAACCATCATGATTGTCTTGACCTAATCTTTCGAGAAGAGACCAAGAGAGATGTTTTTCCTCCTTCCTAGGCCACCCATAAAACCCACTCAACCTCCACACCCCACCCCCTTCCACACATTTGACATTTGCATCAATATAATGAGACGTGTAGGTTTGAATCGATACTTCAACATCTTCTCCCCAAAATAAACACAAACCTCCCGCCTTTCCAATACAATCAACCGAAAAGCATCCCGCAAACCCAAGTTTATCTCTTATAACTTCCATCCTCCTTCTATAACACTTGGTTTCCATAAGGAATACCAATTTTGGGGACTCTCTTCTCACTAAAGTCGTGAGTCTATTAACTGCACGGGCCTTCCCCAATCCTCGATAGTTATAACTTAGGATACTCATTGCTTTCGGCAAGAGGGGTTCTCCCCTTCCGTCGATAAATCAACAATAAGTTTCTTTCTTGATTCACACACATCCATCATCTCACTATCTCCCACTGTTCTATCCCGCTTTCCCACAGTCTCTCCTTGACAAGATTTCCCGCCCTCCCCTCTAGCAAGTCTTTTCCATTTTTCCCATTTTTTCCTCTAATCCCTTTCTCTCCCACGACTCCCTCATCCCCCTTTTCCTTTCCAATTGCTTTAAATACCATCATACCACTATCTTTTCCTCTAGTTTCTTCACCACCCTTCCCAGTGTTAATCCCAAAATCACCTCCTTTTTTGTTCCCCTTGCTCGTTTTTATCCCAACTCCCTCACCTCCCTCTTTTTCCAAATTAACCACATTGTCTTCTACCACTTCTTTCCCCTTATTCACTTCCTTCCCCACAGTCGTCTCCTTTTCGATCCCATGCCCTTTATCATTTTCCAAAACCAGCTTCTCCAACTAAGCCTGAATCTGACTTGTTGCCTCCTGTATTTTAGCAGAGGCCTGATTATGATTTACTTCCACCGTCCGGTCATTACTAATTTCATCTATAGCTTCATTATCCGCCTCATCCAACAGTGCTAACAATGACTTACGACCCTTCAACACTAGCATTTCATGACCGTTTGTTGCACTCTTCTTATCTCCATGCAATCCAGACATGATCGCATGTTCCTGCTCTCTCTCCCTTTCCGACCTTGCCTGCCAACGTTTCAGCGGTGACGCTCTCATCCAGTCACCTTATTCTTGATGTACTCCCCTTGTTTCCTCATTCAAGCAATCTATTTCCACATGTCCGACACATCCACATGAATAGCAGAAATTCGGAAGTCTTTCATACTTAATCTCAACCCACATTCTTCTACCATGCACTCTCATGATTAAGCCTCTGCGCAAGGGTTTCAGTATATTCACCAAAACCCTAACTCTTAAATACCGTGCACATACTAAATATTCCTCTTCATCAATCTGTTGAAGCCCACCAAAAAACCTTTCCTATTGCCTCTACTGTCTCCATGGTCATAGCATCAATGGGAAGATCATAGATACGAATCCAGAACGGCATCGTATCCACAATAATCTTAGAAGGTTGTTCAGATCCCGGTTCTTTGAGCGCTAGTAATGCTCTATCAAATGACCATGGCCCTCCCTTCAGCACCATCTCCACATCTTGTCGTTCTGCAAACTTGAAAGAAAATAGATTATGGCGGAGTTCCCTAAAAACGAAGCCCTTGTGAATTTTCCATGCACCATGCATTGTTGCTTATAGAGCATAGCTGTTGAACAGCCTCATAGTCATCAAAGATCCCACCAAAATCAGATTTGACGACGCATCAACCGCCCTACTTGGATCAACTACTGCCTCAATCTTTGCAACTTCATCCTCTGTCGACTAAATATCCCGCTTTCTACCATGATTATCCATTGCAAACCCTAAAACCTGACCTGTTGCACTTTCCACCACTGGCGAAACCCGCACGATACCGGCGAGAGAAACCCTAGCCCCCACAGCCCTTGACCGGAGAGAAAGATAGACGATCGGTGACAGTCAAAGAACTATCGCCAAAGAATCGCCCTTTGCCTTGGGGTTTTTTGATTGTAGCCAGCATCAGTTTATTGGCATATACACGCCCTTAATTTCTGGTATGCTTTAGTCATGGCTACTAGAAAAATGGATACTTGGAAATAATTCATATTATTATTGGTTTGAAAGTGAATACTTGGTATTATTACAAGTCGTTTTTTAACTACGTATTATTTTAGGCTAATATGGTAATAGTTTTTATTACTGCTGGTGTTTTTTAAAATTCATATTATTATTAATTCAAAGTAGATACTTTGTATTATTAGAAATTGTTTTTCCTTTCAATTTTAAACTGACTAGGAGGTGACAACCATCACTTGTGGTACTTTTTTTCTCCTCAAGCTCTCGCCTCTAGCCCCGCGCACTATATATTGGGCAACGGAAAGAAGGCTTTGGGCGACGAAAAAAGCTTGATGGATGCAGTGCTAAGGCATTGTGGACCAATTCTTCCATTTCTCCTCAAGAGATATTCTCGAATCCATACTCAGTGATACATTCTTAAAGTTGGTCGTGGAAGTGGTACTCTGTTGGTCATTTTTCTCAGTTGCAAGTTCTCATGTTAAGCTATCTACTAAAGAGTTCTTCGATCCTGCACATTTTCAATATTAAAGGAAAAACTAGTTAAGGGTTAATTGCCAATACATGAGCCTCCCATGCGCTTTCATATTATCCAGATTATTGTGAATAAAATCTACTATTCGGTTATAATCAATTCTTATTGTAAAGGGTTTTGGAGCAAGAAAAATTATAAATTTGTTAATTCCTTTTAAGATAGCAAGAATCTCCTTCTCCACGACAATATAATTATACTCGGCTTTGTTGAAACTTCCACTACTGCACCTGCAAAGCTTGTTATCTTTCTTTATTTTCAAAACAATGCTCCAATGATAATTACTACCATTCGTTTCAAGAACAAGTTGATCATCTTCATTGGGTAAAGTTAATACTAGCATCTTGTTACATAAAGTCTTCTTTTCTAGTCACTTTTTATGTCAAACCACGACTCCAACCTGCTGACATTTTTACTAAACCTCTTCATGAAGTGCAACATAAGTTTCTCTTGTTCAAGCTTGAAATGGCTGACTCGCCACCAATTCAAACTTGGAGAGGCATTTATTGACAAAAAACCTTATTTGCATCCTAATTCATATATAACCACCCCCTTCCCTTTAGTTTTCTCTCTCCTCCTACCTCTTTTCTCATCCTAACTTCCTCCTCCCAACTTTTTAGTGTGAGATACAAAACCTCGACACTTTAAATGCCCTTCATCTACCTAGACACCTTCCGCCACGACCACCTCAGACTCTTCTCACACAACTTCATCGGTATCATCTCATCGACGATGCCCCGTTCCATTGTAGTCAATGATGTTGGTGTTATTTCTTCTTTGATTGGGCTACTGCTTTCATTTCTCTCATTCTTCATCCTCACCGATCATATGGTAGGTCAACGTTCTCAATCTTATGGCATTTTCTCCCTCGATTCTTACTTTTTTTCTTGGTATGAATCGATCTAATTTCACTAAGGTTCACAATCAAGAAATTTTTATAAAGTTGCAATAATTAACTTGAAGATGAAATTACCGACGACTTTGAATTGTGGATCAATTGTGGGGTTGGATTTTGCTCCATTATGTTTCGAAGTTTTGGAAAAATTACCTAATTATGCAATGTCAAGTGTATGGTTGTCCAGCGGGTCAACCCGAGCACCTATAAAAAAAATAAAGTCGACCCTTGACTCGACTCGCAACGCGTGAACGGGTTCACGGGTTGCGGGTTTACGGGTTAACCCATTTGACCCTTTTTTACTTGTACAATTGACCCGTTTGACCCGTTTTGACCCATATGACTGTAAAAGTATATTTCTCTCTTTCACTTACTACACCAATAACATTTTATTTTTAGTTTTTTAATATTACGAGTCAACCCGTAACCTAACTTGTAACTCGTAAACTAAAAAATTTGACCATTAACCCATATAACTGCGGGCGGGTCAGGTTGGGCTATGGGTCAACTCGCCCGTTGGACAGCCCTAGTCAAGTGTATAATCTAGAAACAATTATGGCTTATTGCATATTGTTTATTGATTTCTTTAAAAATAATTACAAGAATTTTAATCCTAGCTAGTCCATAACTATCGGTTGCGTTTGTAATTGAAAAAAAAAGTGCATATGCATTTGAACGAGTTCTTAGCCTAAAGTGGATTATGTGATTTAGGGTCTATTCGACGCTTCAAACTTGATATGAATTGATGTTGATGTTAATACTGATTTATTAGTTGATGCTGATTTTACAAGTAATTTTAGGAGTTGAAATTATTAGCTTATTTTTGTGAAAAAATATGTAGATGTTCGGTAGACAAAACTGATCGAAATTAATTTTATAAAAATAGATGTAAAATTACCAAAAAGAATATATTTATAAATTTATAAAAAGAAGATTAATGTTTAGATTTCCAAAATTGAATTAGTGATGGGCAATTGAAGGAAACAAATTCCATAAAACTAAGAGGAGTAGATTAAATTTTGAGAGAAATATAAACTATCATAACTTCCATAAGCTATAATAAACATCGTCAACTCCCACTAGTGAACATATGACAACGACTTTATATTTTTATCATAAACCTAATTAAAGCGGCATAAGCTCAAAATAAGGCCCACCGAACACACTCTTATTTAAACCTTATTATAGTTGAAAATGGAATTACAAATTCCCAAATGGAGAATATGATTAGTTATGGCACAAAATTAATTTTGCCCAAAGCCAAAGGGGTTTTACTTTTAGTCATATCCTAGATGCATTTAATGTGATGAGTAAAAAAAATTGGCCTAATTCGAAGGATGCTTGATCAATGCAGGTTTGGTTATTTTTCATGATATTGAGAAACAAATAAAATTGACATTGAATGACAAACAAACTAGCATGAGACGAACAAACGTCATCACGTACGAATGGCCTCACTACGTGATGACAAACGTATTTCATTGTTATAACAAATGAATACCATCACACAAACGAACGTCATGACCATGGTTATTAAAATCGCGATTCAAGTCATAAAATCGTACGATTTTACGATTCAAATTCAGGTGAGGATCCGGATCGGTGTGAAAAATCGTTTTACATCAGAATCGCAATAAAATCATATCAGAATCGTACAGAATCGTATAGAATCGTAGAATCGTAAAATCATAAGATTTTGTAGGTTTTATTTATAAAACTTAACTAGAAGGCTCAATTTTTCTAAAAATAAATAAATGGCCTAAATTAAGCTATTTTAACTTTATAGATCTTGCATTTGACATGAAAAAATTTCACAAAAATATTTTTTATATTTTTAATAAAATGCATTTTTTTCTTACAAAATCCACTCTTATTTATATTTTTTTTCAAATTTTAAATCCCTTACAAACCCAAACTCATTCATAATTTATTTTTTTCATAAAATTAATCAAAAATTATTTTTTTGGGTAAACTACACAAAACCACCCTTTATCTTGGTGTGTTTGCAATAAACCACCCTTTATCTTGAATTTTACAAAAAACCACCCATTAAGTTAATTCCGTTTGCATTTAACCACCCCTCTAACTTTTCCATCCAAATTTCCGTTAAAATCTAAAAAAAACCTAAATTCATGTCGGTGCCTCCTTTCCCTCTCTAGCACTTTCGGTAGCTCTACTTTTCATTCTTCCATCGATCAATGGCAGATCCGGAACACAAAGAAGAAGATGAGAACGCCCCCGTCGAGGAAGAAGACACCGGAGCTCAGGTCGCTCCTATTATTAAGCTCGAGGAGGTTGCCGTCTCCACCGGAGAGGAGGACGAAGACGCCATTCTCGATATGTATGTTTATCCACTTCAGTGCAATTCTGCTCTAATATTTTGATTTTAGTGCTTTCTGAATATCTTACGCGATCCTAGGGTTTTCTAATTTTGGTTCTTTCTTTTCACGTCCTAAAGACGATTTTGTTCTTCATATTAGCAATGTGTTGTTTGGATGAGCTTCCGATCTTCTTCGTCGAAAGTGAGTTGCATGGTTGCTTTCAATCTCTTTCAATTTGACAAAGACATGAATTTAGGGTTTTTTTAGATTTTAACGGAAATTTGGATGGAAAAGTTAAAGGGGTGGTTAAATGCAAACGGAATTAACTTAAGGGGTGGTTTTTTGTAAAATTCAAGATAAAGGGTGGTTTATTGCAAACACACCAAGATAAAGGGTGGTTTTGTGTAGTTTACCCTATTTTTTTCACACAATCACTCATAATATAAGTTATTTTTCACAAAGTATACCCATAATTTGATTTTTTCATAATAATACAAATTTTTTACACTTAAAAAACCCAAATATTCTAGTATTATAAAACATCTCTCTCATATAGATGCTTTGTGAATAAAATATGGTTAATTTTAAAATTTTATTACCTTATGTTGGTGTAAATTTTCATGAAACAATCATACTTCTTTTCTTTTTTTCACCTACTATCAATTTTTTTTTTAAATATTCATATTTATTCATAATGTAAAATCTTACGATTCTACGATCCAATTTTACGATCCGATCCATAGCGCCTATCACGATCCGATCCTAGAATCCCGATTTTAATAACAATGGTCATGACAGATTGACATCAAACAAACGAACGTCGTTGCATAGTGATGACACAGTCAACTCAGGCTATCCAAGATGACTTGCAAGGAGGAAAAGGAGGCAAAATAGGTTAGGGCATGTTTGGTTCTATACCTAAGGTATATGGAATCGAGTTAGGTATGGCCTATCCCTCTTTTAGTGTTTGGTATGGAACAAGGTTTGGGTTTGGGTATGGCTCATTCTCATGCCTTCTCTTTGAGGTGGGTATGAGTGAAACCTATTCCAATCTGATTCCTCATTCCAACCCGATTCTGGATATAAAAACAAACAAGCCCTAACCAAGAAATGATTTCAATTTCACCCTTTCACACAGGTTATAAGAATTGCTTGTTTACCTAGGTGCTTACTCCGTCCCAACTCCCAAATCACATAACCCTAAACGACAATAGTGGGCACGAGGTTTCAACTCTCAACAAAATCAGAGAAAGACCATTACCATAACGCTCACCCATTTATATTGGGAGATCAAACCAAACAAATACAATAAAAGAAGTTTTACTTCACCAAAGCATAGGTCCCATGCGGTGTAGATTTGCCTAAACTAGATCAGGCTTCTACATTCACCAAACTGTTTTGAGTTATGGATTTTGAATGTAAATTTCACCACCACCAAACAATTAGGAGAAATTACACATGCACCCAGCATTTTCAAGTTTTGTTTTAAGAAGAGAGCTACCTTCAACCCTTTCAAAGTTTAAAAATGATGTAAAAATGTTAAATAACCTTGTTCGAAACAAATTCATTAAATTGTGTACGAACAAAGTAATGGCTTAACATTTCTTAAACAATTTATACCCGATGAAAGGGTTTTGGTGTTTCTTCGAAAAGAAAACTCCAAAGTCGGTAATTTTCTGTAATTTCCCTATATAAAGGAGTTTTGTGAAAACCACCATAGTTTATGGGTGGTTTTGAGTAACTTACCTTTTTGAATTGGCATTGGTGGGAGCCTCAGCCCTACACATGAAACAGAAGGCTTAATTTCCTCAGTTTCATAGGGCCAAGATTCATCTACTTCTAACTATCCCCTATAGTTTACTCAAAAAATATATTTATATATTAGAATACTAAAGAGGATGTCATTACCTTATACTGGTACTACCTATAATAAGGCGATCCATGGGCTCTTCTACGCGCTTCATTGTGACGGTCTAACCATATTTGCAGCCGTCCAGGATAAGGTACATCTCTACGTACCTCATTAGAATAATCCGACCATACTGGTTCCATCCGTCCAGGATAAGCAACTTCTGGAGTCCTATAATGTTCCAGCTGTCCTGGATGATAAGGGACTTGTGGAGTCCTATAAATGTTGTGGCTTCCTTGTTGGAAGTATGGATCATAAGTCGGGTCCCGTATAGGAGGATACCCAGCAGCAACAAATCGGGGCGGGTGATAATATGGAACATGGGGAAAAGCTGAACGAGATGAAGGGTCAAATGGATTGTAGGGCAAAGTAGGAGGAAACGCAACGAATGATTGCGATGAAGAAGCCTGAACAAACGGTGGGGCAAAACCCGTCTCGTGAACCCTAATTCCTTCTGCTCTATGCATATATATACGAGGTTTAGTGTTCTGAGATGCATATCCTCCCCTCCTGCCCAAAGCTTCTGCTTCTTGAGTTCTAGGGCTTACTCGTTTCCTAGGTTGCTTTTTTTTATTGATTTTTCCTTTCTTCTTCTTCTTCTTCTCCCCCTCCTCCTCCGTCAGCCTAATTTTCTTTCTAGTGGCTGGGTCATGCAAAAGGAGGTCACGGGGCCCACTCTGATCAGCACGAGTCCTGACACGGCCTTTGGAAGGAGCCGAGTTTTCTTCCTTGCCTGCTGCCAGATGAGTTTTCTTAGGGGTGGGGTCATGAAAGACGACGGGTGGAAGGGTCCCCTGCTGATCAAGTGTTATGACGTTTTTGGTCATTCGAGGAGGACAAGGGCCAAAGAGTAATTTCTCCAAGTCCTGCCTCGTAATTTTGCCATCAACAAACTCTGTGATATGGAACAGAGATTTGTCAATGGAACGATACACTTCACTGACTCTTTTTTGTTGTAGTGCTCTTGCAACATTCTGAGACCGGTCACTGAAATCCTCAACCTGTGAGCATGAGTTTCAAATTATCTTGGAAGTCCACAAGGACTATGTTTTGTTAATTATATAAAGAATATCTGGGAACTTACAGATATCCCTAGTTTATTCTTAAATCTCTTGCATATCCAGGATCCTTCATACACGCTAGCGCAAAGCCCCTCAGCCCAAAGTGTCTCCACTGACTTTAGCTGCACATGCACATAAAATGGGAAAAGTAAGTCGAGGCTAAATTTGGTAGGATACAATTTACTTTTATACAAAACAATTTCATAATATTCTGATGTTTCCGGAAGCATTCAAGAAAGTGATGTGTGGAACACACTGCACTCAACCATATATTCAGAGCTTTTGGTGAACTCTACAAGACCAAAAAAAAAACATATTTACTGCATCAAGGTTCAGATTGTCAAAAGACACGGACATTGTTTAGCTTTCTACCCACCCGAATCACTTTATCAAAGAAGACCATAAAATCTAGTGATCTAAACATCTATTGAATAGCAGCCTTCCAAGAAATTTCCCTCTCAGTTAAACAAGGAAAAGTTCGAGGAGTCTATTCGGCCATGGGAAAAAATATTACACATCTATGCAGCTAAAAGGAGCAAAACAGAAACAAAATTTAAGTTTCAGCCTTAAAAGGCTGTAAATCTAACAAAAACAAATTTCCTGAGATTTTATGATCCTTTATTCACACTCATGCAATTTTGTTTTTTGGCCGAAACACACCCTCGCTTGCAAAAAAATTCAAAACTGTCATCCAAAACCAACAATACCGAGGACAGCATAAATTGGTGAAGGTGAAAACAGAGAGTCAAGGTTAAGTAGACAGACCAAATGACATAGTGATCTTTCTGATCAAAGATACGCATAAAGCAAATCAAAGCATACAGTTTAAACTAAAGATTAATATGTTACCCTGATTAAAAGAGTCAGAAAGAGCTGAATCAAAGACTCCTTATTTTTCTGTCCATAATTCAGATAAGGGGCAACATTTTTCTTCACAGTTGGAGGATCATAGCCATCTGCATAATCAATCTTTGAGAATGTGAAAAGCAACAAATAAAAACAGTATAATGTCTCCAACATAATCTTTATAAAAAATGATATCTAGATGGTTTCCTAATACTTTAACAATTCAATCACTATAACAAAATAAAGAAAGCACCAGAAAATGACTGCAACAAATGAAAGAGGCCCAAATGTAAACAACAACATTGAGCGATGAGAACTGCACCTCCATTATTCAGTGAGGGGATTTTTATGTCACAATATTTTTTTTAAATAGTGATTTTTTAATAAACCATCTTATTCAAAAAAATAATATGATTCACTAAATTGTGCCACCAATAGTCATTTTTCAATGCAACTTTGTATTAGTTGACGGCGCAATTTTGTGAAGTAAATTATATAAGAGGTCTTTTTTCTTTGAAAAATATTTTGAAAGGTGGTTTGTTAGGAATATACTACTTTAAAAGGTAGGTTGTGGGGGGAAAACCCCCTTCAGTGAATTAACTTACCTCTAAAAAACTCAGAAAATGGTGGCAATATTGGAGGCTCTGTGTGCTGCACGAGCAAAAACAGAACAATAATCAATTGTTTTCGTATGGAGGAAAAGGTATCAGATATGCCATCGCATGAAATATTGAAATATCTCAAAATTAGCTAGTCAGCTGCAATAACAGGATTGTTGATATATTAAATTTACTTTATAAATACACTACAGGTGCAATGTCATAATGTAAACCATTTACGAATGCATCATTCTAAGTACAAGTGTTTGACAGCTAACACATTACCATGACACATCCAGATAATATTGTATATTTACAAAAGCCATAACTTGGATAACAATATTACCGAAAGACTAGCTGGCGATAAAGACTATATGATATTGTTAATTTGTTATAGCAACCAATATCCGGGCGCATCCTCATGCTCATTGGCTTTTATACACCGCCTTTGAGATGGATTTAGTCTCTATATCAATTTTGGTGCATTCTAACTAAATTCAGTTATTATTGTCACATAGCTGAATTTCAGTTTTTCTTGGGTCTATCCGGGCGTACCCCCTTTCCCTTGGGCAGGGGTACCCCCATCTTGACCCCCTAGATTCCGCTGCAGAGCCTCACTGGGTCAATGATGATGATGATGATGTTATAGCAACCAATATTATGTCATATACACCATCCTGTAACTCTAATGCCTTGAAGAAGTGACAAACCAGGTAAAAGTAAAGATCAATATGCATTTAGTACTTGCAGATATAAAAGCAAAATATAGTTACTCACACCTCTGATTATTTGAAATCTACAAGATGGTGTGACAGAAAGAAGCATGCTATTGTTTTACATATTATCCAGATGATTTAGAATATAGATTTATTTTAAAACACATCAAGGCTACCGCTGGATGAGGGTCTACAAAATCCTGTTAGACCAAAACTGATAAGAGACTGAAAAGGTAAACCTATAATAGACTCTTGCCCATGATACTTGTAACATTGCACTTAGATTGAAGTACCAGAAAGTGACAGACCAAGCAAGACCTTTGCTGTTGCAAAATAACTTGGGTACACTTTTTCATCCAATCCCAAATTTATAGCCTTTCATGATGAACTGATCCATTAATTTTGACAAAAAATTGAAGAGAAGATAAGATTCTGAATATTTTGGTATAGAAAGGTGTAGCAAAGTCATGGTTACCTGTAGATGGAATGCAGCAAGTAAAATAAGCGATAAAGAATTTAACGTTCCATCTTTTGAGCTATTTATACCATGTGCTTTCGCCCAAGCTTTCAACTGCAGCACCAACAAACAATACAGAAAGGCAAGTTACATCATATACAAAGTTTAAATAAATCTAACAGTCCATAGCTTTCGGATATATAAATAAAAAGTTTCATGTTTCCTGAGAAGACAAGGCATATCCCTCCTATAAAATTTTATAGTAAAGCATGAAGGTAACACTTTACCAAAATGCTTAGCTTCCTAAGCCTTTCATCAATAGTAGCAATTATGAATACAATATGCGATTTTTCAATTCCATCTCTGTTCTCCACTGAGAAATCACATTCAATGTTTGTCCCGCAATCAGTAACTTTAAGAACAGGTACCCTAGCACTAGGTACTAATAGAACATCTTTAACGAGCCCTCTACCTGCATCATAGAAATGCCAAAAATAAACTAAGTAAACAGATATTTATTAATAAATGATCTGAATCGGAAAAAAAGCACAAATTGTTTAACTACAAGTACAAAAGGCTCAAGAGACAGAATACAAACATGAAAACTGAGTTCCGAGTGCCTACTTTAAAAATGTAGCAGAAATAGTGTTCAAAAAACACTTCTTAAGCACTCGCTGTAAGACCATAACCAAAATTCCGTGCTTAGACTGGGTAAGGTGTTTTACGCAAGGTGACATGAGCAACAATAACATCTTCTCGTCACCTAGTTTGAAGCGTCTTTCTCATCCCTCTTTCTTGTGATCTGTTTCTCCTCTCGTCCTCCCTTCTTTGTTACCACTGCTTTACTGCAATATTATAATCTTTTATTCTCTTTATACTTGCGTTATTGAAATTTGTCCTATAAGTTGTTACTCAAATTACTAATTGCTGACTCTGCTTAGATTTTTAATCAATAATTTTTCATGTTTATGAGAGCTATACAACAGAATATAGTTTGGTACTTTGGTTGTATCTTCAGAAAGAAAATATACAATTTAGCTATGAGTTATGACATTAAAAATTACTACCCCCATCGGAAAAGATTGTCATTTTATCCTTCTAAATTTGAATGAAATGTTTGTCATTTTAGACTTGCAGGTCTGGCAATGCGCAGGGATCAGTAGAGTGAGAAAATTGTAGTGATAGTGTGGTAGCGGTGAAGACCCAGAGGGAGTACTTCCACTTTCTTTGCCTTGCTTGTTTTCTATCGTTTTTTGTTTCCAACATTTTTCCGCTGTTTTTTGTGCGCCCCCACCCCCTTTTTGCCTTTTGCTTTTGCTTTTGCTTTTGCCCTAGTGGCCGCTTCGCTGTTCTTTTTGCTCTGGGCCCGCCAGACATACCCTCCCGACTTCCACTTGGGGCAAGGGTACATACATCTTGACCCCCAGATCCCGCTTTTACCAGGATCCACCTTGGTTGATGTTGTTGTGCCTAGTACCTGGGAACCCTATTTCTGCTCAGTATGCTTCACAGCCTTTCAAACACTGAACAAGTATTGACTTTACAGTTGTCAAGATTAAGTTAAACCTCTCCTGATTGATATCTCCTTTGACATCAAACAGTTTTGATATTGTACACTCAATTTGCACAAATTTCATCTAAACACAATCATTTGTGCTGTCCACATATTTCAAGGTGCGCTTGATACGGTAGGAACCCTATATAACTCCAAAACAACAAGTTCTAAGATTTACATTAAGAAAGAAAGCGAGTTAACTATTTGTCTAGAATGGTTGAAGAGCAATTATACCCAGTGGAAGATATTGAGCTCAGCAATTTATTTATATCAACAATTCATTATTGGCCTTGGTAATTAATCAAGTAAAAGTTGCTTGGGGCATAAAGAGCCTACATGACCAGGCCATTGTTCAAAATAACCTTCATATCCCAAGACTGTAATGCATAGTCTCAACTTATTGAAAAATAATATTTGTATTTAAAAAATAGGAAAGTAGGAACAATCTCCACAAAAAGTCATATTTCAAAAACCTATGGGACAATTTGATATTTAGAAAAACTCCACTATCATTTGAATTATTTTGTACACTCCCCATTTAGCATCTAGATTTGGTTTACATAAATTTCAGATTGTGAAAGATGTGAAAATTGCTCTAACAAGATGCTAAGCTACTGATTGTGAATGCTTGAAAAAGCCAAAGTTTAGAAAAGAGTTGAATTAGGAGGACAGCTGGACCAGGGACCATCAAAAAACAGTTAGGATATTTCAAGGGATCCACTGAGGGGTTTAGCTACGGATGCCTGAAGGTGACCTTAGGGACTAGATGGATGCACTTTAAAATTATCCAGAAAGAGAGGCTAAGGATCAGGCCTAGTGCCTTGGGCTCATTGGAGAGTATCATCCTTTGGGATTTTACTCAATTGGGGGTTTTTCCCATTGAGATTGTTCTTTTTTTTTAGGTTATCAATCAAACAGTGTGCTTAGGGTATGTGTGTTTTTTAGCATCCACTTGTCTAACAGAAGATGTTTCAGCACAAAATGCAGTAAGTTTATGTAAAGAACATACACGTTTTAACCCCCATGTATTTGTAAACAACTAGAACTTCAAACCACTCCACACACAGATAAAGAACACATACTGTGCTCATAACATGAGGAATCTAGAAGCCATTCAATCTTAAAAACCAACAATGAAAGGACAGGGTTATGTATCTCAAGTTCTATACCTCATGTTGATGCAATTCAACAACCATCATAATTTCAAGAAACCAAAATGCAATTAGAACCAATTGACATTCTAAATTAGCATGGTATGAGGTGTATCAAAAACTGCATTATATTTTTCAAGAAAGCAAAAGTTGAGCACCTATTTTCAGTATTGTGACTCTTCACTCTTGTGGGAATACGTGTCTCTTAGTTGACTCTAGTTTAAAAAAATACAGAATTATAAATAAGAATCAAGCCTACAAATGCTGAAAACAATGGAGAGCCCGCTAATTACCAGCTCAGTAAGAGGTGCAGATGAAGCATCTAGGTGATTGCTTTTTAGTACTGAAGGACAAAAATAATCAAGAATTGTTGCACACAAAAAAAATGCCAAAGATGGGAGGAAGCTCTTAAAAGAAAATGTTGCATACTGAGCTTACCCTGAAGTTGTCCGAATTTCTTTGCAAATCTCCGCAAGGCATTGACCCTTTTCTTCTTTGACAAGTCAGTTGCACAGTTGTTGAAATTAATGGACAGATCAAGATCACTGTCAGAACTGAACATATTCATAACAAACGATCCGAATTCCTCCACAACAGGACAAACTTTCCCTGCCCAATACAGAAACAGATTTAACAGATAATCAACTAGTACCCACAATAAACAGATATGTACTTTTCCTACTCTAAATTTCCTATGTTCGGCTAGATAACATGATAAACATTAATTTATAGCCACACAATAAAGGTACAGCAATACCAACAAATTATGCTACTCATATATATGCATCCATAATTTATAGCAAGATTATGTTCATCTTTGGCAAGACATAGACTGCAAGTACAGCAAAATCAATCAAAAGGAAAAACAACAAGATCTCACTAGTGACTTGTGAGCCTATAAGCATAATATTACCGTATAACTCTTTTGCAATGATATTGAATATGCGAATCAAATCTCGTCTGTTTTCATGCTCATGTGGTAAAGGACAACGGATTTTGTATGCTGCTTCGAAGAGATCATCAAGTGCAGCTACAATTGAAATCAAGGGTCTGTTCATCTCAAAGGCTTCTAGCTCGTGACTTTTCACTTTAGTTAACAAGGCTGAGATAATAGGTGAAAAGAATAACAAGAGATTACAAATTCTGACACCACACATTATTTTCATACTATGTAGCGAACATGCAAAACATCCACAGTTTTCTTCAGCCCTTTCACTTCCTTCATATCATGTTCAGTTTTCCAAGCAATATTTGTAAACTAGGCAAGTTAAACATTATACAACAACAACAACAACATTACCCAGTACATCTCGCCAGGGCGAGGTCTCCCGAACGAGTCGAGGGGGTGTTTCCGATGGACCCAATGACGAAAGGCAGAAAGTAGAAGCTCTAAAAAGGAGAAGGGAAGACGAAAAAGCCATACCAACTTTATAGATTCTAGATAAACAAAATAAAGGCATGTCCCTGGCATGGCATTATACAATAGTATACATGTTATACATGCCAAGTTCCAAACCCCCCTTACGTATGCTCAATTACCCGTTGAATCAGCCAGCAGGCCCCTCATATAGCCTGTAATTTCCAGAAGTGATGTTTGAAGCTAGCTCTAAGTCCCTCCTACCATTTCCCCTACAAAACTTCAAGAGTTGAACTACAAGATCGATATGCTCCCAATCCTAAACACAGTCCAGCTAATTTTTTTCTTTTTCTGTATTTTGGTGTTTACTAAATTTTAATTTTTCAAACATCAACAATAAGCAGTATAACAAGTAAAGCACAATAAACATTACAACATGCAGTATTTTAGAAATAAGCACAATCCCACGGGATAGATGAAGCCCAATTGTGGTCATTATCAGTTAACTTAAAAGATAAAGGCCAAAGGAGGAAAATAAAATCAAAGAAATTTAGAACCCTAACCTGTATCCCCACCAAGTGGTTGCATAATTGACTCAAAGCAGAAAGCTTGATAAGGCCAAACGTGTAGTCCCCAGGAAGCAAAATTTCCTATCCAAATTTAGTAATCGATATCACGGTGATTAAAGACACTGAAAGACGAACACTATTTAGCCTGATCTAGCACATATCACTTTTAGCAATAGGAAAAAATAAAGGCCGCCGACCAGAAAACCATACTAAAAGGGGCATGTAGAGGTAAGAAAACATGTCAACAATCAAAACATATTTAACCAGACATTCAAAAGGGGCTTCGACGCATATGGTAAACCTTTTTAGCTTCAAATGTCGGTATGTTAGATTCTTCGCTCGGATTTTAAGAAAAACCTAAATTTTCAAAAAGATCCAAAATGAAAAACGTCAACGTCAGATGCAATTCTGAGCCATAAACTGGAATAGCAAGTACGGGAAAGATGGAAAACAAAAGTGGAAAGGTCGAATTCATCAACTTAAAAAAGAGAATTCAAAATCGAAGAAGTCTCACCTGGTGATAACTGAAACTGGTAGGGCGTTTTTCTTCTGAGGGCGGTGCCCAAACTATCGAAGGGACGAAGGCGGATCAAAGGAATCAGACCTTTGCACGTCGCTCGTCCTTGGAAATCTGGATGAGGCCTTTACTTCTTAAGTACCACCAGTTTAGAGAAATTACCCCCAATAACGGGTCGGTCAGGTCGGTCAGGTCAGGTCGGGTTCGGGTTCGGGTTAAGTCGTGTTCGGGTCGTAACGGTCATCGGTTAAATTGGGTCGGGTCATTGCGGTTTTTCGGACGGGTCGAGTCGGCCCAACAGGCCAAGAAACTCGATTTTTTTAACAATTATTAAAATATTATTTTATTTAAAAATGATATTTAATAAGAAGAAGAGTCTCGTACAAATGCCCGCTTGTGTGAGAAATGAGAAAGCTCCCGGGCCGTTCGATCGTATCACACGGACGGTTGAGATTGCTCTTATCTTTAAAAAACTGCAAAAAAAAGGAAACGCGCCACGCGGGGCGTTCAAGAGACGCGCTTTTTATAAAGTCCATCGTCTTCTCTTCTCTCGCCATTTCTCTCTCACTCACTTTTACAGTTTCCGAAGCGGTTTCAAGTAGTTCAAGGGTGAAATTGTTCAATCGAAGCTATTTCGGAGTGATTTCGAGCCGGATTCTTACCATTAAAGCCATTAGAAAGCTCAATCCAGTTCTAGTTGGAGAATCAAAATTCATCTCAAGAGAATCAAGGTTTTTATCTCTCGTTTTAAATTTACTGAAACCCTTGGTTTTTCGTTTGTTATTTGTGTTTGCCGAGTGCATATATACTAAATGGCTTAAAACATATACAACCCCCTGTACTTGTGCAAATTTGTCAGATAGACACCCCACCTTTGGTTTGGACCTATTGAACACTTAAACTTAACAATTTGGACCTATTAAATACCTGGTCGCTGACAATCTCGTTGAGTGTAACACACGCATGCTGACATATTCCAATTTTTTGTCCAGATGTGTGCCACATAAGCTTATTTTGCCACATAAGATGCCACATAAGCCCAAACTTTAACACCATTATTTTAATAAAATCAGAAAATATAAAAAAATACAAAAAGAAAAAAAATTGCACAAGTACAGGGGGTTGTATATGTGTGTTTGACTGACACGTACTTCGCCACGTCAGCGATTAGGTGTTTAATAGGTCCAAATTGTTAAATTTAAGTGTTCAATAGGTCTAAACCAAAGGTGAGGTGTCTATCTGACAAATTTGCACAAGTACAGGGGGTTGTATATGTTTTAAGCCTATACTAAATGTTTGATCGATTGTGTGTATTTTAGTGTTTATTTGAGTTGTTTGAAGTTAATATTGCCGATTTTGGTATTTTGTGCTTTTGTGAATAAAAAAATGCATGAATCGTCACTTTCTTTTACTCGATTTTTGGTCCTACCACTTGAATAAAATACAATTTTGTGTGTGCATGTGCGTATTTGATGTTTTTATCTAGGTTTTTGATGTTGAGTTTTGCAATATGTGATTGTGGCTTTGTTAGTTGCATGAAATGATTTGGTATACGTGTGTGGGGAAGTGTTGGTGATCTTGTGTTGAATTTTGTTCATTCATTTGTGCATATTTGTTCATTCAAACTGGCATAGCATTTCTTCATCAGAAACTGGCATTTGTTCAAAAGAAACTTGTATTTTGTTCATCAGAAACTTGCATTTGTTCATCAAAAACTTGTATTTGTTCATCAGTAACTTGCATTTGTTCATTAGAAACTTGCATTTGTTCATCAATAAAATCAAACATTGTGGTGGATACATGTGTGAATTTGTGCTTTGTATTTCTTGTTTATTTAGGGAATAAACATCCACGATCTATTAAACAACGTTCTGCAAATTATAAACAAGTAAAACATCTAAGATTTGGTACAATGACAATCGGAGAAGATGAAATATGTGCTATTCGAAGAGGTCTTCCATTTTTTTATTTTTTTTATTGTTGTTTTGATATGTGTTTTTTTGTTCTTTTAAAATATGTGTTTATACTGTCTTTTATCCCTTTTTTGTAATAGAAATCAGGAGCAAATTTGGAAGTGATGCCTCTTCTACCCTCGAAAAGAATGTGAGAAGAATCTCAATTGCTACAAAGCCGGTTTCAAAATCAATTGCTACTGAAGTACCTATATTGAGGCAAAAGTCGATTGTTGAGTCGTCTCCATCAAATAAGAGACGTTGGTTGGACAAGGGCAAAAAGGTTGCGTCTGATGAATTCCCTGATGATGTGTTGCTTATTGATATGATCCCTAGAAAGGGAGTGAAGATAAATGAACCATCTGAGAGGAAAGCGGATACTGTTGTTGGTGAATTGCAAGTTGTTGGGAAGAAGAGGAAAGTTGATATTGTTGTCAATAAAGGACAAGGTGATGGGAAAAAGTCAAAAGCGAAGGTGCCATTGAGAGCTTTGAAGCGTGGGCATTTGTCGTTGAATCACAGGAACTCTCCCAAGATGATTTTTGAAGTTATTGCTGGCTTTGAAGGTGAAAGCAAATTTACTGCTCTTAAAGAGATGGGGTTTGAGCACCTCATACAGTGGAATGTGACTAATCTATCTAGTAAGTTGTGCTACTATGTTGCTAGCTATTTCGACCCTGCATCATGCACATTGAAGATTGGTGATGGACCTAACACCTGAACTTGTGCAATTTTACCTTGGTCTACCTCGTGGTCCAAGGACAATTTTTGTCCCGAAGACTGTCAGGCATTCAGATATGTATAATGCTTTTAGAGAACAGTTTGTGTTGGCTGAAATTGATGAGGTGACATAGAAGAACAAATTGATGGAGTTTGAGAAGATCAAAATTGGGCTTTTGAGTACAATGATCAAGAAGGATGAGAATGGTGGTGCTTGGTTTAGGAGGAACTTTATTATATTGTTCTACACCCTCTGTATAGAGAGCATTCAAAATGGTGGTGTAAACTTAAAGTTCTTGGATCATTTGGTAGTCTTGGACAAGATCAGTGAGTACGATTAGTGTGCTCATCTTGTTGAGAAGTTGGTTGAGAATGTTGATTCATGGAGGAAAACAAACAATGGGTTTTTCAGAGGATCTATTATATTTTGCTGGTATGATTTCTAATTTGTTCATTACTATCATCAATTTGTTCATTGGTTTATGCGTATTTGTTCATTAATAAGATTAATTTGTTCATTAATTTGTTTCATGACAGATTGTATATTGTGATTGTATGGTCATCTACCATCGCCCTCAACTTCAAGATCCTTCCCCGTAATCAAGCATTTCAACCATGATTACTTGGTTGAGAGAGAGAGTTTCGAGGTTTCCAAGGGTGGTTTTGGAAAAGGCTATTTTAGAGGTTTGCCTGAGTTTGTTTACCCTGGTGGTGATCATGACAAGAATGAAGGGAAAACCCCTGCTTCTGAACATTTTGAAGAACGAATTGATCTTGGCGATGGCGGTGACGTATGTGTTGTTTGATTTTTGCATGTTTTTGTCTTTATTTTTTGCATGATGGTGATGTATGTTTATTTGTTCATTAAAATTGACATATCATTTGTTAATAAGAAACTAGCATTTGTTCATCATAAACTATCATTTGTTCATCAAAACCTAGCATTTGTTCATCACAAACTAACATTTGTTCATCAGAAACTAGCATTTGTTCATCACAAACTAACATTTGTTCATCAGAAACTAGCATTTGTTCATCACAAACTAACATTTGTTCATAGCATGTTGTGTCTTTTTTTTGTACTTATATAGATTAATTCTTGTGCAGTCGTTTCTGAAAGAACATCTTGAGATGTCAATGGAGCTTGCATCAGCTTTGAAGAGATATCTCGATTATGTGCAAAGAGCTCCAACTGAAATTGCCAACCACAGACTTTTCACCAAGATCAATGAAGCTTTTGAGAAGCTATTGGGGTTGAAGGGTGTTTCATCATCATCCCAATCTGGCCCCCAAGAAGATTCTGAATCGCCAAGCCATAATTCATTCTGGGAGAAAGCTACAAAGGTTTTGGATGAAATTGAGGCCGCAATGAAGGCAAAAAAGCGGTTTGAATTACCTTCTTTTGACCTGGGCGTGTCTCCATTGAGGGATGATTGGGCTGGGGTTGCAGATATCGCTAGGGAAAGTGTTATTATGCAAGAAGATGAGGCCAGGAAGGTTGATGCGACAAGGAAGAAGGAACTAAAGATTTCCTTTGTTTGCAAGGGATTAACTGATGAACAAATTAGAAAAAAGGTTGAGGAAGATAGGAGAAGGATTGAAGAAGAAGAGAAGTTGAAAAGGGATTAAGATGACAAGAGGATAAGAGAAGAAGAAGAAAAGAGGAAGCATGAAGAGGATTTGTTGGAATCTATAAGGAGGGAGGATGCCTTAATACAAGAGGAGGAGAAGAGAAAGAAAGAGGAGGAAGAGAAGAGGAAAACAGAAGAGGATTGAAGAGGTGAAGAGGAGGCAAGAGGAGAGGAAGAAGGAATATGTTGAGGCGAAAAAGAAGATTGATGAAGAGAAGATAAAGGAAGAGGAGAAAAGAAGAGGAAACAAGAATAGGATGCAGAATTGATGAGAATTGGAATGGAGTTGAAGAAGAAACAAGAGGATTTAGATAAGATGAAGGAGGATGAAGCAAATAAAAAACTTGAAGAGGAGCTGAACAGGATTCAGGATGAGGTTTGTTCATTGATATTTCTGATTTGTTCATTGATTTTTGCTTATTTGTTCACAAGTAATAGGACATTTTGTTCATTGATTTTGTATGTAGTTTGTGTCATGAATAATATGTGTTTTTACATTTGTAGATCAAGAATGAGGCGCAAGAGGTTGGTTCTAGTTCGATTGACACTCCCGTTGGTGTTAAACTTACTGGTGAGGATGTACTTGATAAAAGAATATCTAAGCCTTCTGATTATTTGAAGTCACCTTACATGGGAAGTAGTGTTGTTTTGACAGAAAAAGTATCTCCTGCGGCCAAGAAATTGTTCGATTGGCTTATTGAAGACATTCCTGATCAAAGAGGGTAACAATGCATAGAATAATATTTTTTCTTTACATATTGCTCTTTTTATATCTTCAAGTTGATTTTATTATTAAAATTGATCATTTTTTGTTTTCATGTTTCTGATTTGTGTAGTATTGAAATCTTTAAGATGATGAAAGTTTTCGCCATGAAAAAGGATTTTGTTTTAATGGCGGTAAAATCTGAAGTGGAATCAAATATAATCGGGCTTTGGAGCTGTTATCTCAATATACAAGCGCAGTGGAAAAGCGACTCAAAACCCTTGAGGTTTTTTATGGCTCGTGAGGATTTGGTAAGAAAAAGTTTTTTTTTTATATCCACATTGTCTTATTTAATTACTTTTTGATATTTTCAATCTAATTTATACTTATATGTATTTTGCAGAACTTTCCACTGAAAAAGGATTTTAGGGATGAGGATTCCATAGAGTTTTTCATTAATGCCTTTCATGGCACTCTTGAAAATTTCAAGTGGATTAATGTGCGCAAGATTGGCCTGGTATGCATTTTTGTTCATTGATATTCTTTTACTTGTTCATCAGTACTACATAATTGTTCAGGGGTATTAGCTATTTGTTCATTAGAAAGATTGACTCTTCACTATGTTGTTTTTAATGAATATAAGGTTTGTTCATGCTTGTTTTCCTCTGCATTTTTACAGTTTATGTTTTCTATCTGTACCTCATCGCATTACTATTGTATTGCGTTGAATGTGAGAGTGCCACGTTTCCACATAATTGATAACTCAATGACGGATGTGGCCTTGGAAGCAAAGTATGAGCACATACCTGCTAGATTGGTGAGTTTTATTTTGTTTTTGTAATAGTTTGTTTTTCATCATTGACACGTGTGTTTAATATTGAATGAGTTGTGTTTGTTTCTTGTTGTTATTTTTTTAGAGAATGCTCTTTGTCGAGCTTTTGAAGACGCTCAAGATGGATGTGATGACTACTTTGTTCGAGGATGTGGATAGGGTTCCATATGTACGTCTTGAGATGAAATGGAGAGATAACAGAAACAAGACTGATGTGGTATTTTTATGATGCGGCACATGGAAACGTACTTCGGCAGCGGCTTGTCTGGTTGGGCATGTGGACTCAATAAACACGATCAACATCAACTTGATGACTTGAGGATAAGGTACTGTAAAGAGTTGTTGTTGAGTCCATTGAATGAGCACAAGGCAACAGCTGAAAAGCTTGTTCAAGAATTTGTCTCGCGTAAACTGACAGTCGCATCTCGTGCTCCTCTTACAAGGAAGGTAAAGAATAAGAAGAGATGTACAATGATATGTGATTGTTGAAAACAGTTTGGAATGGGTTTTGTTTTTTTGTATGGTTTGTGTTAGAATACAGTTTATGGTGGTGTATGGCTTGAATGCTGCAGACATTTAGTTTTTCTTTTTATATAGTGTGGAATGTGGATGATGGTTATTGAACAGGTTGTTTGTGTTAGAGTGACATTTGATTCAGAAAACATGATTTATCGTAAATTTGTTTATCAACACCTTAGATTTGTTCATCAACAACTTAGATTTGTTCATCGATACCTTCGATTTGTTCATCGACACCTTAGATTTGTTCATCGACACCTTCGATTTTTTCATCAATTGAAAATGTGTGTTCATAATTTGTTCTTCAATACCTTATATTTGTTCATCCGTAACTTAGATTTGTTCATCAACACCTTAGGTTTTGTTCATCCAATGGTGTCATTAGGTTTTGTTCATACATTTTATTGAAGAATGAAAGTGTTTTGTTCATTAGATAATAAATTTGTTCATTGCTAATTGCTAATTGTTCATCCAAAACCAGAAATGTGTTCATTGATAATGCGACAATTAAGAATACTATGCATTTCACCCTAATGCAACAATTATGTATCAGAAATCAATGATTAATGAGAGATCTAATTGGGAACATAGGTGCATGTCCTGCTGTTGTGTCCAAGCTTCTTGCATTTTGCACAAGCTCTTTGCTCCTTGTTTGCTTTCTTCATTGCCTTCTCTTTACCTCCCATAATACGCCCTTCTTTCTTCCTGCCCTTTGTCACTGCTCGTTCAGGAGGGTGTACCTCAATAACACTCGGTCTGTTTCCCAAGAATGTTTGGATTGAACTCTGCCTTGTTGATGTAGATGATTCTCCTCCTAATAAGCTTAGATATGTTTCCTTTTTTCCTTCAAGAAACATATCAGCTCTTTGAGGTGTTCTGTGTTGTCCCGTATGACATTAATGCAAGAATGTACCTCGCCCAATAAATCAGCAATCAACAACTTCTTCTCATTCATGACGTCACATTGTTCAACTGTTGAACCTTCTATCTCAAAAGTAGGAGTCAGATTTGATGTCTTCGTCCATCTATTCTTGATGTATTTAGTTGGCACCTTCCTCAACCCAATGTTTTTGAATACGAAAAACATATGTCAGCATGGAATCCCGATATTGATGAACTTATTGCACGAGCAAATGAACTCTTCGTTTTATAGCTCATGTTTCACAACATGTACCTTCCCAAACCGCCCATTGATGTTATACTCGTGGATGTTGTCTTCCTTAACCAAATTGCTTAGACCATATTCAAATACAGAAGCAACAATTTTTGTCTGGATGTCATAGAAGACGTTTATGGTGTAAACAGATGCATAATGTTTCTCTAGATCCAATGGTGTCATTAGAGTGGGGGAGCTTGTTGAAGATTCAAAGTCTAACCTCTGTTTATTGTACCTTTGTGAATCAATTGCACTCTCAAACTGCATCATGAAGATAACTAGAGAAGATGTGGATCCAATGAAATGCGAGAAGAAGAAGTTCTGGCTCTCAGACCTTGAAGTTGTTCTAAGAAGTCCACTCATGTTTACATCATTGAAGTACGCAGGGATCCATAAGTGACGTAGCTCAAACATCAGCGGTAACCAAGTGTTTGACTCAAGTCCAAATTCAGCAATAATGGAATGCCAAGTCTCCTCAAACTCTTCCCAGCTAATTTCATTGCTCCAAACAAGCTTGTTGAACTTGCTTCTGAATTGATCATTGTTATACACATCATTTGTAACCTTTGATGGTACCTTGAACATGATATGCCACATGCAGAAACGATGCACAGCCTTGTCAAAAACTTTTTCAATTGCAACTCTTACTGCAGGATCTTGATTAGTGAGAATGACAAATGGTTCATGCCCCCTCATTGCATCTTTGAAGTTTTGGAATAGCCAGACATAAGATTCGATATCTTCTTTTAGAAGCAACCCAAAGGCAAAAGTAATGCTCTTCTTGTTGTTGTCAATCCCTGTGAATGGTACAAACACTATTTCATACCTGAAGGCAAAGAATTAAATTTTTTCATCAATATATGTGATTTTTTCATCAATATGTACGATTTGTTCATCAAAATATATGATTTGTTCATCAAAAGAATTAATTTGTTCATTGTAAATTCCTGAAGGCGAGTATTAATTTTGTTCATCAATACATACGATTAGTTCATTAAAAGAATAAATTTGTTTATCAAAATTAAGCCTTTTTCATACCTGTTTGATTTGTATGTTGCATCAGCCGAGACAACATCTCCAAAATATAAGAAGTTCTTCCTTGCAATAGGATCACACCAGAATAATTTGGTTAATTGATGTTGTTCATCAACATCATATTCAAAGAAAAATGTGTCACATTTTTCTTTTTTCTTGAACAAGTTGTCAATAACCATTTGAGCAGCACACCTAATCATGAAGGAGTTCAAATCTCTTTTAAAAAATTTGAAATCAATTATAGTTGCACCAATTTTTGCATGTGAACCAACAAACTCCTTGTAGATCTTGTATGACTTGCTTGTACCAACGTTTGCTCGGATGCAATTCATGATGAAATCTTCATGGAAGGAGGTCAGTTTCCTATTGCTCTTTACAAAGTATTTTTGCCCATCTTCAAACATAACATGGGTGTGACGCTCTTCAAATTTCTTAACAATATATCCGTTTCTTCTAGAAAGTCTCATAGCCAGTTTAGCAATGCAACCACACCTTTTGGTTACCCTTTTTCGCTTTTTCACTTTTCCTTGTTGTCCTTCTTCTTCATGATTCTCTTCATCATCTTCTTCATCATTATCTTCTTCTTTACTAGATGCAGTATGTTCAGGTTTTTCTTCTTCTTTTCGAGTTGAGTTTTTAAATCCTGCCCGATTACACAACATGTATTTCCAAACTGTAGTGTTAGTTCCATCCGAAGACTTTGTAATGGTGCCATCACGTGCTTGGAAACCACATGCATCTGCGTATGCCTTGTAGAAATTTACTCCTTGTTCCCATGTTCTAAACATCATCCCCTCTTTAGGTCTTAAATTGTCATCACAAAATGGTATGTAGTAATGTGTGTTGCCAGGCGAGATCACGATCTTTAATTCCTTTTTATCTTCTATTTTTCCTTCATTATAGGGAAAAGAAACATGTAAATACAAATCAGTTTCCGCTGCACGTATAAGTGATATCATTGAACAAATGCGTGATATCTATGAACAAATCAGTGATATCTGTGAAGAAATGCGAGATATATATGAACAAATTTTGGATGAACAAATTTGTAATATCAATGAACAAATGCGTAATATGTATGAACAAATCCGTGATATTTGTGAAGAAATGCTTGATATCTATTAACAAATTTTGGATGAACAAATGTGTAATATCAATGAACAAATGCGTGATATCTATGAACAAATCCGTGATATCTGTGAATAAATGTGCGTTACCTATGAACAAATTTAGAATATTACACATTTGTTCATACTAATGGCTGTCTTCCCAAATAAATCATAGCAATGTCCCTCAAAACCATAAAATGAAGTTTCCTATTGCTAATGCGTAAACATAAACAAATTTTGACGATATATGCGATGAAAACTTTCAAAATCGTGTTGTATTAGCTTTAATCAGGGAAAAAATCGTTTATTACCTGGTTCCATTAATCGTAATGAGTCAGATCTTCGAAATCGTAAATCTGAACAAAGCTCCTTCGAAAAGGTATAGTTTTTTCTCTGAAAAGAGAAAATCCAGTTAAATTGAAGCTTTAAATGATGAATGTGCACTCATATAGCAAGATTAGAGTAGAAAATTAGAACATATTTACCAAATCGTAAATGGTTGTGTTTCAATTCAGTTTAGAAGCTTTATTTTTGCAGAGGAAAAAAGAGGTTTTTTTGTTTTGATTTGGAAAGAGTATCAAAAATTGCCTTTTTTTCTGGTTTGTTTTGGCGACAAGTACCTTCTGATAGCGCTTGGTGTACACGCGCGCTCGATTTTTTTTCTGAATTATTTGGACGCGCCAACTCCGCGAAGCGCGTCCAAATAATTCAAGCTAGATCGATGGCGGAGATCCGTTCTCTTTTTGCACCCAGGCGCCCGTTCGCACGTGAACCGCTCGCATTTAATAATAATCTATTATTTATATATATATTAATAATAAAATATATTATAATTTTAAAAATATATTATATATATTCTAAAAATATAACAAATCGGGTCAACCCAACGGGTTTCGGGTCTATCGGGATCGGTTTATTTTGAGTTTCGGGTTCAAATTTTCGGGTCTTTACCCTAAATTTTTCGGGCGGTTCGGGTCGGTGTTTGGGGTCGGTTCAGTTTTTGACAGCTTTGCCCCCCATCAATCATGATTTGTAGTTATTAGACTTTGGGCTAGTTCCTTAAATTTACCCAAACTTTGGGTAAATTATGCAAAATAGTTTAAAACTTTCAAAATTTTGACTTAGATTTTTGAGGGTTTCTATTATTTTAAATTAATTTAAAACTACCTAAATCGGTGAAAATAAGGTTTTTAAGGAAGGTGGGAGGCTTTAAGAGGTTTTTGAGAATGCTTAAAACCATAAAATAGAAACATTGGTATAGACTAGAGTTCTAACCCGTCCGTTGGATGAGACAAGTTCATATCATGTGTTTGTTATTTTCTTAAATGTTTGGACTTTTAGATATCATAACATGTGATTTGATTAAGCATATTAATTAGTTTTGTTATGAAATATTATAATTGATTGTATACAAAAAAACAAAACAACATATTAAAAAATATGCATATATAAATTATTTGATCATTTAATTAGTGCATACTAATTTAAGATACAATCCAAACATTAATTTCATTTTATACTTAAACTATTTCTAGTTTTAGGTTTATTTTAACTATTTTTTAAGATTTAGATTACTGCGATTCTTATGCATATAAAAATGTGAATAATCGATTAGATTGCATGTTTAATTTACTTTCTAAAATATAAGTATTGTTCATAATTTTATTTTATTTGAAAAGAAGGAAATTTGAATCCCTTAAAAATGAATAGTCATTTGTAAGTATTTATTTAATTTTCTTCAAAAAAGCTTTACATATTTGTTGCAATTAAATATTGGTAGAATTATTAAAAAAAATGAAGCGTCTATTGGACATAAAGGGACAACTTTTATAGTTGTTAAGATAGGTTTTAGGAGGTTTGTGAAATTTTAATAACAATTTTTTTTAATATTTTAATTAATATTGTTTTGATAATTTTAAAGTAAAACCTACCTAATATCTTACAATGTCAAACACCAAATAAGGTTTTTAAGTACAATTGTCTAAACTAGACCCGACCTTAACCGCCCAAAATTTTTCGAATTAAACCTGACCGAAATCATTGTATCGGAAAAAGACTCGAACTCGACTAACTCGAACCCGATTGGTTTGAAACCCGTTGGGTTGACCTGAATTTTCTTATTGAAAAAATTATAACATTTATTTTTTAATATTATAATATAGTTTATTTTAAAATATATAAAAACTATATTTTTATTACAAAAAATTATTATTTAATTAAAATATTATTTTAGCAATCATAAGAAGTTGGCAGTCTTCATACACTGGGTTGACCCGAACCCACACGATAACCTGCCATAACCCGACTCGATTTATCTTATAACTCGATTGATGTGAACTTGTACCCAACCCAAACCCAAAATGATCCCAACCGAACTTACTCGTTTGATAGGTCTAGTTTTAAGAGGTTTTTTAAGAAAACCTACACTTACCAAAATTCAACACCTACCCAAAATCCTCTTTAAAAACCACCTCCTCCTTAAAAACCATGTTTTGCCAAACAAATCCTTAGTTATGTTTAGACTTGTCAATCGGTTCAGTGCGGTCGGGTTCAAGTTCAATCATTTCATATTCGGGTTAAGTACAAGTTCGGGTAAATCGGGTTATCAGTTAAATCCGGTCGGGTTATGGTAGTTTATCATGCGGGTTCGGATTGGCCAAAGGGTCAATAACGTCATTTTTAAATGTTATTTTTATTATTATATTATTTCTAAATTATTAACATAATATAAATATGTAAAAACAAATAAAATATTTTTAAAATTAAATTTTATGTTAATATTTTAATAAAAATTTACTTATAGTCCCAAGTTGGTCAGGATCGGTCGGCTCCTAGGTCTGTCGGGTTCGGTTCGTATATTCTCCACCATTGGATTTCGGGTTTGGGTCCAAAACGTTGGATTTCGATTCCTCCACCGCCTGCCATTGTGTCAGTGCCCCTGTTGCTTGTCATTGTCACCTCCGCCATCGTAGCCCCCGTCGTATGTCGTCGAGCCCACGTCGTGCACGCCGTCGAGTCGTCCCCTGTTTCCTTTGTTCTCTATCGAGCGCATACGGGGTGAAGGAAGGAGGGAGAAGAAAGAAGGTTGGGCCTCCCTCTATTGGGCCGAACTTCTTGGGCTTCACAAGCCCAAAAATAACGAAAAGAAAAAGGAAAAAGAGAAAGATCGAGGGAAAGGAGTTAGGTCGGCCCGTTTTGGTTTACGTGCCATTGTTTTCACTCATTTTGTTTTTAAATATTGTCGGTATAAGTCCCTACTCCTCTTTTCTTTTTCGTATTTTTAATTATTATAAATTCACGTAAAACAACTTATAACGACAACATGTATAAAATATATAACCGAGACTTACTATCAATAAAACCTTATTTGTATAGAAGAATGTGAACTCTCTCAACATTGTGAAATCTTCCATTCTTACATTTCAAATATGGACATTTGATCTCTCTCCATCCATGAAATACTCTTGAGATTTTGCAAATTCAATGAATCTTTCAATACCATCAAGAAATTCATTATAACAACCGCCATCATTCAGAAGCCATCTATAGTTTCTATAATTTCTCATTACAAGAACATATTGACTTTCTGGATTCAAAGCAAATGTGGGTAATGTGTAAGTCTAAAAGGGAGTATTTTAGGAACGAAATGAAAAACTCGTCGATAATCTCTTGACTATTTTTGCATATTTTTCAAAACAAAAAAGTTAGAATTTGCAATTATTTATGTAGATTTATTCTTAAAACCTAATCATCACACTCGACTATATACTCAAAACATGTAAACCTAAAACTCTTCATAAAAAACTTACCAAATTGAATGCATATGCAGATAATGTGTAATTATATCTAGAATGGAGATTCATTTGTTAGGAACAAAAGTAAGAATTTGTGGCTAGTCTTGTGGTTATTTCTGCAGATTTCCCACGAAAAGAAGAACTCGTGGCTAATCTCGTGACTATTTCAGCATATTTTTCCAAACAAACTAAGTTAGACACGAAAATAAGAAGTCGTGGCTAGTCTTGTGGTTATTTGTAGATTTCTCGCGAAATGAAAAATTTATGGCTAATTTCGTGACTGTTTTTGTAGATTTTTCCAAACAAACTAAGTTAGGCACGAACATAAGAATTTGTGGCTAGGTTTTAAGACTCCTTTTTATTCTTCTTATTCCTCATGCAACAACACAAGGACGAGGGTGGGGACGAGCAACACCTGGTGGTGGTCGGCGGTGGTCTTGGGCGACATCTCCAGTGAGCAGGTGGTGGTGGTCAGTGGGGTAGCTGGTGGTTGGAGGTGGTGGCGCTCAAAACAGCCCAAAATTAACCCAAAAATTGAAAAAAAACAACCCTTAACTTAGAGAAAAAAATCTGATTTTTGGTGGAAGATCAAATCTGATTTTTGTGATGATAGGGACAAAAATGGAGAAGGAGAAGAGGTGTTTTTTGGTGCTCTTAAACCTTGTCAAAGTGCCCTTTAAATAGGGGAAGGAGAAGCTTGAAGAAAAGGGGAGAAATGAAGTCATTCAATCATTGGTGGATTTGGAGGTGGTAGAGAAGAGGGGATTTGGTGAGGTGGAGGTGGAAGGATATTGGCCAATTTGGAAGGCAAGCATGCATTGGCCAACATGATAGGTGGTGCATGCAATTTCATTGATCATTAAGAAGGTGGTGAAAATTGAAAGGAATAAGAGAATTAAAATTTCTTTAGTTGTTAGAAAGTGAAGTTGACATAGTGGGTAGGAGTGTGAGGGAGGAGAGCGGAGGTCATGGGTTCAAATCTCACATCCTCCATTTTTATTTTTCCTCCTTACTTAAGTCCTATAGGCCGAAAGTAATGGGCCAAGATTGATGGGCTTTGCCTTAGCCCCATTCGTTTTTATTAGAGCCCAAAAACGGATATGATTGTCTTGTTTAAAATAAATTTATATTATCACATTTGCGTCTTCATAGCTTATTTAGAGATTTAAATTACCTTTCTAAGATAATTTAATTTATAAGGTTTTTTATTTAACTTTTTTAAAAGACGAAAATTTAATTAAAAAAATATTGAGTAGAGATATTCTTCAAAAATATTTATTCATAAAATAGCAGCTATTATAGTCTTAGGGTTTTTGTTTTTGTATCTCCCGACAAATCTGGATGGCGGATGGAGGTCGGGATCTCCCGATAAATTTGGATTTGGGTTTTTGTTTTTGGCATCAAGGTATGGAGCGTCAATGGTAGAGAGTGTGTATCTGGGGAAAGTTGGGAGGTAGAAGATGGAGGAGTGCATTCAGTGGAAGAAAAAAGAAAAAAAAAATCGGCAGATGAATATGAGAAAGAAGAAGAAGAAATTCGGTAGATTTTTTTCCTAATCCCATTGGTGGTTCAGTGGAAGAAAAAATAAAAAATAAATAAAGAAAAAGAAAAATAAGAAAGAAAGAAAAAAGGAAATTATTTTTTTACCATATGCACTCCATCACTCGCCTAGAAGAGAGTGAAATGCACCTATTATGCCACATCAGCATGAAGATGTTCAATAGAACGTAATTTGTTAAGATCAAGTGTTTAATAGAACAAACCTAAAGGTGAGGTGTCTAAGCGACTCTTCGTCACAAGTTCAGGTGTCTGTATATGTATTCTGCCTTTTTTATACATCATGAAGATGGTTATTTTATACATGTGTTGACATAGAGGACCTTTTCTATTCTCAATGGAGAAATCTTACAACTATAAAAGTTATCCTCAAAAGCCAAATAAATGCCATAACTTAATGCATTCACTTCAATTTTACTAATGGAACATGTTAGATAATATTGTTAATGGACACATGTTTTAGATTTGATGTTGGGTTTAATGAAACAATATATTATCAAAATTGACAATTTTTTGTATTCTTGTTAATTTTTACAATCAACCTTTCAAATTTCTTCTTTAATGTATTAAGATAAGATATCTATTCTTTGGATTATTAACATTTTAAGAAGGAATAGATTTTTACAATCACACTTTCAAATTCCTTCTTTAATGGCTTCATGAAACAATATATTATCAAAATTGACAACTTTTTGTATTCTTGTTAATCTTTACAATCAACCTTTCAAATTCTTTTTTTAACATATTAAGATAAGATACTTATTCTTTGGATAAATGAATAGATTTTTACAATCAATCTTTCAAATTCCTTCTTTAATGTATTAATAAATAGTCATGAACTACCCTTTGAAGTCCCTCCTCTAATATATATATATATATATATATATATATATATATATATATATATATAAGGCCACAACATGTACAAACTAGCCATTATCTTCATACCTCACTTGTACGACCATTTGAAGAAGCGATACATGTACCATTTTTCTCTCATACTAACAACTTTTGTTACCATGACAATATCTTGCACGTATATAAATAGTCATTACATTTTGTATTTCACAATGCAAAAATAGATTGCAACAAACCAGACCGAGAGGTCACATTTTGCACTCTTGATGAATTTTATGATGGTATTAGCATCAACTTGAATAATGCTATGTAGGAAGTGGGATGCAACGAATGCATATGAAAAATATCTCAGTATCGAATTCCTTATAGAACATAAAATTCACATCGTCCAACGAACAAGTTAATCCATCTAATTATTCTTAAAACTCTCAATTTACACATAAAATCATGTCTTTATCCACCATCTTTATTTCCTTTTTTTAACCTCTCAACAACTCTCCTTAAAACTCTCCTTAAAACTCTCCTACTTTCTAATAAATGCCAGCCACCCTTTTATTCTCCTATTTACTTTTTTTTCCTTCCAAAAAAATGATGATAGTTGAATCCAAATTTCATGTATGATGGAGAAGACTTGCAATCCAATTTTTGTACATGCCAATTTCAATGGTTATTATATACTAAGGTCTTGTTTGGTACGCCTCCTAGAATCGGATTGGAATCAGGAATCGGAATGGAATCAGGAATCGGAATGAGTCATTCCTGAGGTGTGGTGTTTGGTATGCTGTTGTAATGAGTTATTCCTGAAAATTATTGTTTGGTACTCATTATGAAATCCGGAATGAGAAATCAAATGTTGCGTGATATTTAAAATACAATTATTTATGGCAGAATACATCAACAAACCCTTGTACTTACACTTTTTTTCCTATTGAACCCCTGTACTAAAAAATTTTCAAATAGACCCTGTACTGCCCCCAATTTTGCCTATTAAACACTTTCAATCTTATTCTCCTTCCAGTGTACATCACGTGCCTTATGTGTCATGTTATTTTGCCAAATAAGCCAAAATGGTCAAATACGTACATGTTATTTTGCCTATTGAACACTTTCAAGTCTTCACGCGCCTTATGTAACATGTACGTATTTTGCCAAAATAACATGTACGTATTTGACCATTTTGGCTTATTTGGCAAATAACATGACACATAAGGCGCGTGATGTACACTGGAAGGAGAATAAGATTGAAAGTGTTCAATAGGCGAAATTGGGGGCAGTACAGGGGTCTGTTTGAACATTTTTTAGTACAGGGGTCCAATAGGAAAAAAAGTGTAAGTACAGGGGTCTGTTGATGTATTCTGCCAATTATTTATATTAAATATTTAAAAGTATAATACATCTAGTTTAATCAATGGGAAAAAATTTATATAAACTGATATTAAAAAAATAAAAGTACACTGCAATTTGTATACAAGCTGCAAGAAATAACAAAAACATGGAGGATGACCGGAGATATATATGCTCTTTTGACACTGAAAATGGTGAGTTTAGTTTTAGATGACTTTAAATGAGAAGAAATTCTCCACTACAGCACATGAATAACCCATGATTTTAGTTTAATTAATTTCCAATTTAAATACTATTTGCAAATTTGCAAAAAAGGGAATAAATTGTTGGATGACAGCATGACACTAGATGTCCAGATCTACATAATACGAGCAACATCTACAAAATTGCAAGCCCCAGATTTGAGAAATTTTAAGCAAAAAATTAACCTCATAAGGGCTTACGGAAAGGTAGGTGGCGGGACGGTGGCGGGATGACGCCGGAAAGATGCTGGACACCGCCGGAAATAAAAAATGTTATGAAATGGGTGGAGTTGAGAGATGGAGGCAAATATGAAATTTGGGTTTTAAGTTGGAATGACTCATACCCTAGGTTTTTTGTTGGAATGAAATTACTCTTTAGACTTGGAATGGCCCATTCCTTGGAATGAAAGTGATTCCAATTTTTTGCCCAACCAAACACAAATTCCGGTATGGTCCATTCCGATTCCGATTCCTCTGGAATCGAACCAAATGAGCCCTAAGACTCTAAGAGCATCTCCCATTATATGGCATAAAGTTAAGGAAAAATTGCTTTAAATATCCCAACTTTTGAGGTGGTTGCGCTCCCTACCCCAACCTTTTCAAATTTCATAAAATATCCTATATTTTGTAATTCGTTGCGCACTCTACCCTCAAAATATCCACTCTTTGAATAAAATTACAAAATCATCTTTTCATTTTGGGACAGAAATGCCCAACTTGTGTACATACAAGGTTTTGAAAGTTATAAAAATTTTTTCTTAAAGGATTAAAACATTTAGAAGTAATAATTTTTTAATCTTCTTTAGGTTCTAAAACATTCTTATCGAAAATCAATTTCTTATGCATAAAAATATATTGGTTATACATGCAAGTAGAATTGATCCTGACTCCCCCCATCAAACAAGCATGAAAAATGTCACCAAACTCAGCATCATGAGCATACAGCTCCTTCATAAACGAAAATCCAAGCAAACGAGCATCTAGTAAAGATAAGAGAGCGTACCTCTCCGACAACGCGTCGGCGACGACGTTGTCCTTGCCTTTCTTGTGCTTGATGACATAAGGATCGGATTCGATGAACTCCACCCATTTGGCATGCCTTCGGTTCAGTTTTGTTTGCCTTCTCAATTACTTCAACGCCTCGTCATCGGAATGGATAACAAACTCCCGAGGCAAGAGATAGTGCTCCCACGCCCGCAGCACTCGAACAAGAGCAAGTAGCTCTTTGTCGTACGTGGGGTACTTGAGCTCGACACCTCCAAGCATCTCACTATAATAGGCTATAGGCCATCCCTCTTGCATAAGTACGCCACCAAGCCCGATTCCTGACGCATCACACTCTATCTTAAACATCTTGCCAAAATCGGGAAGAGCCAACAACGACGCTTGTGTCAACTTAGCCTTAAGGGCTGCAAAGGCCTCTTCTTGCGCCTCTCACCACATAAATGGAACATTCTTCTTGGTAAGGAAGGTTAAAGGCGCAACCAAGGTACTAAAATCACGAACACACCGGCGGTAGAAATCGGCTAGTCCAAGGAAGCTCCGGACTTGTATCATAGTTGTCGGTGTTGGCCATTCTTGAATCGCCTTCACCTTCTCTTCATCCACTTGTATCCAATTCCTACTCACAACAAAACCAAGAAATACCACGTGATCCGAACAAAAGTGGCACTTCTTGAAGTTAACAAATAGGCGCTCCCTTTTCAAAGCTTCAAGCACTTGCCTAAGGTGCTCGACATGGGATGATAAATCGTGGCTATAAATTAAAATATCATCAAAGTACACAACCACAAACTTACCAATAAAAGGTCGGAGGACGTGGTTCATCAAGCGCATGAAGGTGCTCGAAGCGTTGGTTAATCCGAAGGGCATAACCAACCACTCGTAAAGGCCTTGCTTGGTTTTGAACGTCGTCTTCCATTCATCTCCCTCCTTCATCCTTATTTGATGGTATCCGCTCTTAAGATCGATTTTGGAGAAGAGACTCGCCCCATGAAGCTCATCAATCATGTCCTTAAGCCTCGGAATCGGATGGCGATACTTGATAGTAATGTTGTTGATCGCCCGACAATCAACGCACATCCTCCATGTGCCGTCCTTCTTAGGCACAAGAATGACGGGCACGACACACGGGCTGAGGCTCTCATGCACATAGCCCTTATCAAGGAGCTCTTGAACTTGTTGTTGAAGCTCCTTAGTTTCCTCCGGATTGGCTTGATGGGCTGGACGGTTCGGTAGAGTGGCATCGGGGACAAAGTCGATTTGATGCTCGATTCCTCTAAGCGGTGGTAGTCCCGTTGGCACCTCTTCTTGGAAAAGCTCCTCAAAGTCCTGCAAAAGATTAGAAATGGAAGGAGGAAGATCAACTAATTCTTGGAAAGATAAATAAGATTCTTGAAAAACAAGCAAAAGACAAAAGCCACTTCCCTTGAATGTATGAAGTATTTCCTTCGGTTTGGCCAAAAGTAAGGGTGTAGAAGGGCCGCCTAAAGCTAGCTTCTTGTCCTTCTTTCCCTCTCGAAGCACATGCTTTTTTCTTTGCTCCTTCGCTGCGTGATCCAACATAATTTCATGGGGAGTCATTGGGTGCAACGTCACCTTCTTTCCCTCCATTTGGAAATGATACTCATTGGAGACGCCGTCATGAATAGCTCCCTTGTCATATTGCCAAGGTCGTCCCAAAAGGAGATGACAAGCGGTCATCGACACCACATCACACTCCACCTCATCCTTGTAAGGCCCTATAGAAAAGCAAATACGAGCCCTTTCCTTGACTTGGATCGGGGCGTTAGAATTCAACCAACATAAAGGATAAGGTAAAGGATGGCAAGTAGTTTTCAAGGAAAAGCGATCCACCACCTCTTGACTAATAATATTACAACAAGAACCGCTATCGATAATCACAATACATACCTTATCCATGATTTTGCATCGAGTGTGAAAGATAACTTCCCGTTGACTAGGCGTGGTGGTGTTCTCCGTCATGAAGAGCGTTCGTTGGACCACGAAGCACTCTCCCTCCTCGGCGGTGACATGGAGGCCGTCTTCCTCAACCTCGGGGCTCTCCTCTTCCTCTTCCGCAGCCCCTTCCTCCTCGTACTCCCCTTGGGAGTTAAGAAGAACCTTCCGTTCATTGGGACAATCCCGAGCATAGTGCCCATGGCCAAGGCACTTGAAACACTTCACGTCGCTCGCCCGTCCTCCTCCTTCTTGCCGAGGACGTGGAGGGAAATCTTTCTTCGGTTGAGGAGTCGAGTCATTCCTTATTTCCGGCTTACTAAACTGATTTGATGGCACCCTAGGAGCCGTGGTTGAAGGCTGCCACGCCCGGGAAGTACTTGAACTTGAACTCCGCTGAGCAAGGTGCTCGTAGATATGGTTGGTGTAATGAAGCACTTGCTCAATATCGGTACCCCTACTAAAGTGTTGCATACTCACAACATTTTTTAGTTCCAAATTTAACCCATTGACAAATTTAGAGATAACATACCCGTCGGTAAATTGTACGCGGGAACGAAAAATGAGCATACACAGCTCGTTGTAAAACTCGTAGGGAGTCCGGTTTCCTTGACGCACTTGCTCCAACTTGGCATGGATGCGCTCCGTATAATCTTGAGGCACAAACCGCTCCTCTAAGGCCTCTCTTAGATCTTGCCAAGTGTTAAGTTGAGGCATCCGGCGTGCTCTCCTCAAGGCCTTGTCCTCGAGCCACCATTGGTAAGCAAAGTCGGTGAAGTGTAGGGCCGCCATGGCCCCTCTCCTAGCGTCATCGTATCCATAGAAATAAAAAATGGACTCCACCTTGGCAAGCCAATCAAGGCATGCATCGGCGTCGGAAGTTCCCGAAAAAGTCGGCACGTTCAGCTTGATGCCATGATGGGGATCCCGGGGCCGCTCCTCGTGGTGCATCGGCGCGCCTTTCCAAGGCTGCCCCGCGGCTACATTGGCCGGTCCTCTAGGCGGTTGGCCACGCCTTGGTAAATGCAAAACCGGGGGAGGTTGATTGGCCATTGCAGCATTGGCCTCTTGAAAGTTTGGCGCTCCATATCCTGAAACGTTAGTAGAACTAATAGGAATATTATTAGGAAATGTAGCGAATGAAGGTCTTACCCCAGAATTGGCCACAAAGTGTGGATTGTGGAAGCTCGTAGGAGGAATGTAAGGAGGCATAACCCCCATGGAAGTACTCACTCCGAAGGATGCTTGTGCCTCCATGTTCGGCAAGTAAGATGTAGAGGCCTCTTCGTGCAACGACTCCACTTGATTAGCACTTTGCAACACACTTGGTAGAGTCCCCGTTTGAGGCAATCGTGCTCTATCATCTCGGCCTTGCACTTGACTATCCAAATCAGCCATCCGATTAGTAATACGAGTCTCCATAGCTTCCATAGATTGTTGCAAGGATTGCAACATAGCAGCCAGCGAACTAGTGGACGTCTCTTCAACCTGTTGCTTATCCTTCTCATCACCTACACTTGTCATCTTACAAACACGGCAAAGATCAAGGTATAGAGTGCACTTGAATTAACCACCAAGACTTGCCCGAGATGAAAATCCGACAAGTTGCAAGTATGCAAAAACAACAAAAGGCAACAAAGAAGAGATTCACCACACACTTGCTTAGGATAACAATGCTAGGAAGCTACTAAACCACCAAAACACAACACCAAGTATTACGAATTAATTAATTAATTTTTTTTTGTTTCGAGTAGGCCTTTGCTAGGCACTACTAGATGACTACTCTTTCCGTGCCCGGCCCCTTATTAGCTTTACGCCGTCGGGCAAGGTTTTTCTAGTCTTAATCTTTTTTTCTGTGCATGGCCCCTTATTAGGTTTTTCTGATTTTTCAACAAAAATTTCAAGACACTTAAACAACAACACAAGATGTTCCGTCTTGGTGTCGTTCCCGTATCCTAGCACTGAACCCGACAACAAGCATGTGATGTTATAAAGGAATCGAAAGAGGGCTGGTTTAATCACACCAAGGCCACGTTTTTCCGCATAGAAAATTCAGCAAGGACTCTTTCAATTCATGCTTCTAGTGAGGGCATTAAACAAGCAACAAAAGCAACCTTTCAACTACCACATTATGAAGGCCTTAGGTGTTTTATAAGGGACGTTTTTTGAGCAGCTTTTCATCCATGGCTGATCACCATACTCGGCCAAGAGCAACAACAAGCAAGGACAAAAGAACACCAACAACACAAGACAACAATTCAACTATGGTCGCACACTACAACAACGCAGCCACACAACAAAAAGATTGGACGGAAAATGGCAAACCTTGCAACGAGTGGAAATTCAAGATCGAAACAAGATTTAGATGGTGATACCTTCGCGTGGCTCTGATACCACTTGATGGCCGGATCGATGGAGATGGAGATGTGCAAAGGAATCACCAAGAGAACTCGAGAACTCCTTGCTTTGGATGATGGTTCGAAGTAGATGACAAGGGATATGGATGCTCGAAAACTTGGATATGACTCACCAAGATTTCAAGCAAACTAAGATGCAAGATTGTCGGATATTACTCACCAACAATCGAACAACGAGATTGAACTAAAGAAATGCAAACTAGATTGATCAAAGTAAAGAAAAACAACAAGGGTGTGTTCGTTCAAAGCTAAGGGAGAAGGACAAGATGGCCGGCCATATAACCTAATCCAAGGCCTCACAAAATCAGCCCCCTTACTTAGGAAATTACATAAATTAACCCGAAAACTTAATAATTTTCCTTAACCGTAGAATTGTCACTTAGAACCATGAAGCAATATAAGACTCTAACCATCTTCATTACACTCCTTCGGAAAGCTACACCCCATGAGCTCCTTTTGTACTTGACATAGAATGGCTTTAGCTCGGGATCGCGTAATACGACCTAGATAAGGTGTCACTCCTTGAGATTTAGCACCATCAATACCGGAATCCGCCTTTTGGCCAGGCGCGCCAACCCCAGGCAAGGGCGCGCCTCCAGCCGTGTGCAAGGGCACATCGTCCCTTGGCAAAGGCGCGCCATCATCCCTCCACAAGGGCGCGCCACCATCCAAGCTTGTAGGCGCGTCTAGGACAGGCGTGGTCGAGGGTATGTCGTGGCTCCTCCAAGTGTTCTAGCATGTGCTCCATTGTTGGCTCGGATGTCGATGGAATCACATCACTCTCCCTCCTAATGGCAAGAAGCGCAAGCTGGAGAAATACCTTGTCTAGGTCCACTGTCCAAACGAAGTTATCCACCATTTGTTCAAGGCATGACAACATTATAATGTATCTAGTAAGAATAATAGGAATAATAAAAACATGAACAAAATCAAAGGAAGTGAGGATACCTTCGAATCTTCCTTCCAAGGAGATGTCTTTTTGTGGGTGCTCGAATGATGGAGAATGGATGGGGGTGGGATTGTATTTAAAGGGGAAGAAATTATTGTAGTAATCAAAAGGTGAATACCTTATAAAAATAAAATATTATATATGGTAAGTTACTTTTGCATTATATAGAAATCTGCATTATATAGAAATAATATGTACTTAAAGGGGGAAATAATATGATAAGTTACCTTATCAATTTCTTATTATGAATCTACATTTATGTTACAATTAACTATTATATGAAAAAGATTTGTATACATTATGAATCTACATTTATCTGTTACAATTAACTAATATGATGTATTGTTATGTATGAAACCTCAAAGATACCAATAATTGTAAATCATAAAATAAGCCATGACAGACAATATTCAAGTACACCCAAATAAACATAACTTCACACAGAATGAGTCTTCATTGATTTTCTGTACCACACATACATCTAAATTCCAAAGAAACTTAACATGATACACACAATAAAGGAAAAAAGATTATATGGATAAACAAGAAACACCAGGCACATGAACATGAGGACAATGGCACATTTTCCAACGGATAACAACTTGGATTGCCTTGTGACGCTCCAAGAAACGCTCGACTGTATAGGTTGACAACTCTTCAATGAGTTCAACCTGCTCATCAGTCTTGTGAACCTGTGTCTGGAGGCTCATTTCCAACAACCACATACCTCTCAGCGTCATCAGCTCGATGCTTATGACGCATTGGTACTTCTTGCAGACGTTTGCAGCATGGTTGCTCGCTTAAATCCTGGTGAAGTAGTTTTTCCTCCTCCTCATCAGAATTGAACTGTAGAAGAAAAACCATTGAATTACCCCATGAACACTTGATAGTGATGTGTTGGATGATAGAAAATGGACATCATGCATATGATTAACCTAGCTGTTTTGAACAAGAGTAATTTCTGTAAAACTTCACATATTGCATTACTTTTGAGTATGTGAAAAACAACAGAGATGAATCCTAAACCTGAAGTTACACTATTACATATTTATTTGATGAGTATTGAAATACAAATAACAAACCAACCCAAACTAACTTCTTATGATAGCATTTTCATTGCTTGAAATATGAATAACAAACCAGACTAATGCACCTTTATTGTCTAACTACATTACAGACTAAGCACATGCCTACATAAACCATACTTATATCTTCATTTCATGAGTTTTGAGGAGAAGGCAGGCATTTTACCTCTTCATTATAGAATTGGCCATCAGAGAACGCCACACTATCACCTTCTTCACTCCATGAATCCTGGGACACCATAGTTGTGCACAATCCCTATGCAAACCGGGATGGATCAATTTATATTAGGTGAAATGGTGTTGGATAGGCAGGATTCTAATTCCTTTCGCCTACTGATTTTCTAAACATTGTGCAAATTCATGTTTTTAAACTATTTTCATTGACTTCTTATCACTGCAGATGCAATCTATTACGTACTCAAATGGTTAATTTAACATGGAAACGTTATTGATTTCATAGAAGTAAAGAGTATACATAAGAAAATATAGAATACAAATTCCACAAAAGGTTCATCACACGACTTTGAATAACAAACAAAACTCACAACTCTACAAGGGAGTGATTTAATCACATAGAAAAGCTCAAACAATCCATAATTATTTACCAAAACCTAATATGAAGCTTCACCTTTTCATTACAGTTCACAAGATCCCTGCAAATGGATAATTAGGGTTCAAGGAATACCAATTTCTTTGAATCTGATAAAAAGTTCATTTATCAGTTTCTGATGAGGAGGCTTAAACAGCAATGCCTAGCAGTCCAATTGTTTTACCTAAACAGCAATCCAGATGGAATCGAGCTAGCTCATTTATCACATTAATCAACAAATGAGGCCAAAACATTCAGATGCACATCAAATTCCGGACAAGCTAGCTCATATCTTTGAATCTGCAACTAACCAATTGTTTAACCTAAACAGCAATCCCTAAACCAGATGCATATCAAAATCCAGACAAGGAGGCCAAAAAAATCGCTTTACAAACAACAAATTCATAGGTTGTGACCACCAGTTCCAAAAATCGATGGAATCGAGCTATCAAGGGACCTAAATCCACCTCCCTAACGGCATACAACTGAGGCACAAGTTCGACATACAATAGAGTTATAGAGGCAAAAGATCTAGCGAGTGAGCACTTACCTTCACCTATTGTTTCCGGAAATTACCTCTGAAGACGTCGCTGATCTAGGTTTTGGACAATCGAACTGGCTTCGAGGGGTAGATTTCGTCGAGCTAGGTTTTGGAGTCAATCGAATTTGGGGATAAAAAAGTGGCTTCAAGGGTATCGGGAGGTAATTACTCGGGATTTTTTTACCAATGAGGGTAGCGTTTAGGGAAGAAGCTGGGGGGAGGAGGGGGCGAAAACTAGCGTCCTTCCGCTAGCTTCCTCGACATCCGCTACTGGAACCCGATGTTGTCGAACACCTTTGTTCCTCCGAGACGCTACATCACGCTCCCTCTTCCGCTCGAAGACGTCGCATCCGAACGAGGCCTTAGTATTTTAAGATAGGTTGTTTAGTCTTACTAGATTTGTGCCCCGTGCTATCGCACGGGGAATCATATTGAGGCCATTTTGCATAGAAATAATTTATAACATGCGAAGCATATTGAGGCAATTTTGCATAGAAATAATTTATAAGAGGTTGCATTTTACACAAGTGATCTATTATTACATATAATTCAATTCAGTAAGAAAAAAGAGGATGCATTTTCCTAGCGCATTATTATGTACTCTATTCCTTTTCCATGTAAATATTAGCTTATATTAGCTTACATATTCATACAGAGTTGTAGCTACATAACCATGCTAATTTTAGATGCTAATGCTCCAATAATGAAGTGGGTTGCCAAAAGATGCATATTCCACAAACCTATTCAATTAATTCATCATGGTTAGTCAAACCTACATGTCCTATTTGTTGCACGCTTGCAGTAAGTTCATCGATCAAGTTCTGAATCTTGTTGCCTAAACACACAAATACAATGCTCAGTAAAGATTAATAGAATGAAAAAAAAATGAATGATTTAGTGGATGAACACACAATAGGAATAGAAAGAAAAAGGTTATTTAATTTTAAATCCATCTCCTTCACAATATCAGTTGAAGAGTACATGATCAAAGCAGGGAGACTTTGTAGCATAAGGCATTTTGGTAGTCATTTCACCAGAAATAACATACACATATAAAGCATTCATACAGGATAACAAGGGATAAATATTAGTAAATAAAGCATTAGCCAATAAAAAACGAAAAGAGTTGTATAGTTTTGGAATTACTCAACTAACTTAATGGAATAGTAAAGATTCATGCTTGCTAATGAATAATGATTATAAGCATACATTGGAGGATGGTTTCCCATTGAAAGAAGATAAAGGAAAGAAGAAAGTATAGGGTTTTCAGAGAAGATTTTGATTCATTTTCATTGATTAGAATTACAACAAGATTGTTTCTTATATACACATGAAGGCAAAAAAGATAATATCACAATGCTCGCTACCTATAAACTACAAACATTTATTATAAGATAACGAGTAAAACTTCACAAACTTGACATTCAATAATACTTCCACAGAACAGAAGACATAGGTTTTATTATGACCAGAAAAATACCTTCAATAGTGACATTTGCCTTCTAAGCATAGAAACTCTTGGCTTTCACCACATCAATAGTAGTCACACCATATAACATCATATGTTCCAACCTTCTCAAAAATCTTAGCAACAATAACCACTATTGAGTTCACTGGGTTACTGATCATGTTTAGAAGGGCCTGATTCCAACAAATCATATGTCAAATCAATTGTCAAAATTTAGGCTATTTGAATACTTGGCAATGGAAGTGCAAATACTTTGAACAATGCCAGCATTGATGTTGAAAAGATCATCACATGTCATTCCAAGCTTTCTTGGAACACCGGCAGGGATGATGATGATATTTTATCCCTTCAAAGCCTCTCCTAGTTATTCCTCACCTACTTTAACATTACACAAATAACCTTTAAACCCTTATATATAACAAGTCCCTTGTGCCAATTTGAGAAATGAAAATTAAGAAGAATAGCTCACCCAGGTTGATGTAATTATGTAACAGTAAGATCATTTCATGCTCTACCAGCAGAAAAAGGTGTTAGGGTGAGATCTACTATTGCCAATATCTCATAATAAGAACTTAATTTTAAGGAGTTTGAGCAAATTGAACGACTATATATCAAATTATGTATACACAAATATAGATACACTCTAAACACAAACATAAAGGTGAACAACTCAATAAGAACAAAGATAAGAAGAGGACTACAAATGTAAATCAAGAACTTACATATTTAAAGTAGTGAACAAAGAAAGGAGCAGTCAATGCTTAATTGCTTACCAATAAAATTCCATCAATATTGGTTTTCATGCCTGCCTTCATATAGCTAAGGGGAAAAACAAGGGGCCAAATTAAAAAAACTGCTCCATCAAGCATAACTAAAATTCTACGAAATTGGGACATCCTTAATAATCAACAACATTTGCTTAAAGAATGATACATATGCTATGAAAATTTCTAGGTAGATGTTGCACTTCTCCTAGATATTTCATCGTAAACAGCACATATATTATATCATGATTAAAAATTGTGCAAAGAAAATCACTTCTTCAATTTGGGACGAAGTAAAATATAAAAAAATTGGAATACAAAAAATAGAAGAAACTAATTCAGTTGAACAACTCTAGCCTATTTTTGGTAGTTCTTTTATTGCACTGTGATAAACTCATGATATTTGGCAATAACTTGTTAAATTTTTTTACCAAAGTTCCCATATTGGATCACATAACGGGTAAAAAATGTTAGTTTTAGTTAGTGTTGTTAGTTGAAGGTTAGATTCGGCTCTTGTAGACCCCGAAGGGTAATCAAGACGATTGAGTAGACCCCGAAGGGTAATCTCGTGAGTAGACCCGAAGGTAATCTTGTTGGGTGTAGACCACAAGGGTAATCACCGCCGAATGTTGTTAGTATATGTTAGCACGATTTAAAACTTTAAAACCATAAACAACATGACTTGTCTAGAATGATTAGATCAATCTTTCCTTCAACGTTTATTGCCCCTATTAATATGCCTAGGGTATTACCACAATAACGTTGCGAGATAAAACGTTGCTATACAATGAACATGTGGCAAGCATGTATCATCATTGCATATATACGCACCTCGTTCTTCAATAAGTGTCTTGTGAATTGATGTTGAACAATCAAACACAACTCTCGTGATTTTATTAGAACTCACGACCCTCTTGAGAGAATGAATTCTCGAACAACCACCCCAAGTGAGGCGTCAAGCCTCTATTTATAGTGCAAGGGGTGGGCGGTTATTGGAGAGCGAAATGGGAAGTTAATTTGTTGAGAAAATTAAGGAGAAAAACAAGGAGAAGAAATAGGAAAGTTGTTGTAACCACCTTGGTAACTTCCCTCAACTAACTTTCAAATTTCAAACTTCATCCTTATCCAAAACTCAAGGAAAAGCCCAAAATAGCCCATGGTGCGTGCGGCCCATTTCAAGGGGAAGCTAGCTCCGAGCTAGCTTGTCACGCCCACACACTCGAGACATGAAATGTGCGTCTCGTCCCTACGAGGCTCGGTGAAGCTTCCGCGAAGCCAAAAGGTCAACGTCCTAGCTCAAACCTAGCTTAAACCAAAAACAGCTCCTAACTTGAGCTAGCTTAAAACCAAGGTTCCAAGCATTGGTTTGCTCTCAAATTTTGCCACATAGTCCTTGAGCTTCATTTCTCAACCTAGGAATCATCACATTGCAAATTCATTGCATGAATCAAACCAAATTTGCAAAACAACCAAAACAGCTCCCTAGGCGCGCCTTGGCTTACCGCGGCTGTTGCGCGCTTGCATAGTGCAGCGGCGCGCCCTTGCCAGCGCCTCGGCACTTGGCGCGCGCATCGCTGGAGCGTCTCGGTGTGCCACGCCGACGCATGGTGCTCGGCACATACGAGGTTCAAGCCTCGTGCCTTGGCCAGCCCGCGAACCTCATGTTTGGTTCGATCGATCAAGGCGCGCCCTTGGCGCTCTTGCACCGATGCCAACGCCGATCCACACACATGATTCCTAACCTCTCTTTAACTCTTAGAACCACCATTGGGCCGATCACTAGGTCGTGCCTTCCGCACGCCCCAAACCTATGCGATATCCTTGGTGGTTCCCACACTTATCCATTCATGACTCACACCAAACGGATTGATGACTTTCACAAATCACCAACAAAAAAATGCAAAATATCGGTTCACATAATGCAACACAAAAGCAAAGGTAAAATATCAACTACTCCATTAACTTTCGAATCACATGACTTGAGCATGATTAATGTGATCATTCCAGTCACATGCATCAACATTAGTGGGGAAAGTATTCTAACATGTTAATTAAAAAAATCAGCACCAACAACTCCAATTCACTGATTACCAAATCAATGCAAATTGTATGGCACTTATACTTGATAAGAAAACCAATTGCACAATCAGATATGAACTTCTCCCGCACTTTCGCCAAAAAAAAAATTCAAACAAGAAACAACTAGAATATAAAACAAACATTAAGAAAAGAAATTTGAGAGACAATAACCAGCCAATGACAACCACCAAGGCCAATTGTCTTCTTCACTACAACTTGTAAGGCAACCAAAACAGATTTTGTCCTAATAATTCACTATCACCCTAGTATGCCAGGGGAGCACTGAAAGTTCTTCATCTCCGTTCTCCACTTTCTTCTCTAAATGGTGGAATTACTCAAGAAGAGCACAATCGGGACTCTTTGAGCCGACAAGCAATTAACATAGATTAAACACCTTATCACTTTGGTTTCACCTAAATCTCTTTTGGACATTTCATCAAATACCTTCAGTCCAATATGAATCTAATACTAATGAATGATAAAAAGCTAGAGGCCAAGTTGGGAAAGTGTACGTACAAACCGAGCAAGGAGAAAAACGAAATTAGACCTAGGTCTACAAAACCCAAAAGAAAAAATGAGAGAAATGTTAAGAACAACCAACCTCAAAATTAACCTAGATTCATGCAACACACATAAAAGAGGTGGTCGAAATTTGAAGAAGGCGATATAAAGTTCAACCGAAAGCTCCAATGCCTACAAAAAAATCGAATTAAAACCTAAACCTAAACCATTTCTTAGGAAGAAAAGGGTGCACCAACTCACTTGAAGGATGCACTTGAACCACTGGAGATGGCACTTGGAAGTGAATAAGGAAAGGTGGACTGAAGAAGCAGAATAAGGACGAGAGAGATGAGGAGTCTGTGTGAGGCATTTGAAGAAGAAGATGAAACGGGGAGAGAGGCAGTGAAATGGAGAAGCGGAGAAGGAAATAGAAAGGGAGCGGAAAAGGGAAGAGGCTACACAGCCGCACGATAACTTTTAAGTTTTAGCATAAATAGTGAACGGTAGAGATTGGTTACTATTCTCAATTGTTCCCCGCTTACTTAGGGGTGTATAGATATGGCAATCCACAATGGTAGTATATGGTGAAATGTGAAAACGTTTTTATAAGGTACCACTCGGCCCATGCACTACCAGGTTCTTTATGACGAGGTAGGATTTACATCAGATGATTTGTAACAGTTTATCCATGCCCTCTCATACAAGTAAGTTATAAGAAACTTTTTCCACTGTCATGTCTACATGTAAGATACATTATACTTAATAATAATATATATATATTTTGACACTTCAAACTCGAATTATAGTTACGGTTCTTTATACACCCTTTTTTATCGTGTACTTTGGTTGCAGTTGCTCCTGTCCATTATGCCCATTTGGCAGGGATCCAAATGATTCGTATGATGAGGTGTGACCATACATATGAGGCTTCATTGAGCAATGGCTCTGCTGATCATGTCAGTTTCTCTCGTACAGTTCCCACCATTCAGAATAGGGTTGTTCAACGAGTCAACCCGACCCGTAACCCGATTTACGGGTTACGGGTCAACCCGATGACCTGTAAATAAAATAAGCTTCACCCGTAACCCGACCTGTAACAATGTGATGACCCGTAAATAAAATAAGCTGGTCAACCCGTTTGATCTATCAAATAATAACTTTAAATTTATACTAAAATTTGTAACTACTCGTATGCCCCACCAAATGAATTAGCCCAAAAAACAAAATTAATATGAAAGCCTTAAAAGATCCCATTTTAGGGGTTCAACTTCCCATTTTATAAGCTCCTCTTTTCTTCTCCATCTACCGATATTTCGATGTGGGACAAGTAAAATGGTAGGTGTGAAAAATTTATTCCCACATCGAAATTTAGTTGAGAGGTAAAGGGGAGTGGGTTATATAAATGCCTATATGTAATAAATTTATTACATATTATGGGTTCTACTGGTCGACTCGTAATCATACAGGTCAACACAAAACACACCCATAACCCGTAAATTAAAATATTTTAACCCGATACTCGCCCGACCCGTAAATTTACGGGTGATTCGGGTCGGGTTACGGGTCACTGGATCTTTTGAACAACGGTGAAATTTTGCGCACTCCGTTTTTTCGGATGCGCACTCAAGTATGTGCGGATTCTAAATCCGTCCATAAATATACCGATTTTTTTTGTACGGGTTTGAAACCCGCCCATGTTTTGTACTATTTTTTTGTGCGGGTTTGAAACCCGCCCATAATTTTTGTCCTTTTTTTGGGCTGGTTTGGAATCCGCCCAAGTTGGAGTGCAAAACACAAAAATCAAGCGTGTGCAAATAAACCGCCTTTGAACAATCTAAAGGATCTTTTGAACAATCTAATTCATAGTAGGATTCGAACATCTGTGTTTTCTAGGATGTGTTTTCTTAGATTTCTGACCTTTCGTGTTTTCTTGGTCGATGTGATCTTTTGTATTAGCTAGTTTTGTTAAAAAGTTGTTCACAGCTATTGTAGCACAATTCCACTGAAAATCAAAATCAAAAGGGCTCTCTCTTTTGATATACAATCGAGTTAGCCTATTTCATAAGATCGATGGAACCCAATGTTCTAAGTACGTTTTTGAAAATGTCTAAGATAGTCTTATTGGAACCATTTGTTGAGTTTACTAGTACGTAAGACATCAATCAATCTGATCACCACCATAGTATACGGTATACCACCTCTGCATCTCGGTATACCACCTCTGCATCTGATCATGTCCGTTGCTGATATATTGTTTCGACATCAATCGTCCCTTCCCCAGCAACCACTCAAATCTGGTCACGTTACGTAGTGAGTAAAAAACAATCAAAGAAGAAGTTTCTCCGTCTAAATGGTCTAATAACATCGGCCTAGTAGTCACAGTTATTCAGAGATTGTGCTTCCATGAGAAAAAAACAAAATTTATGATAAAATCGTAATTGGTAAATGCAGAACCTAATACTGTACTAATAGAAATCTAAAACCTATCGGGAAATAACTTGCTGTCCAGATACAATTAGAAAAGAACATTAAGACATGTAGATATTAACTGCAGTACGCCTACGGTGTTATTAGCTGTTGGTGATGGGTTCAGTTGTGAGCCCAAACCCAAACGGAAACAGAGGATCGTAGTGCTCGTCCCCGACGTTCATCGGCAACTGATCCACCCTCTTGAACCACGTCCTCGGAAGCTTCCCGGTGAAGCCGTAGTCGCCGAACAGTACGTCGGCGACTCCATGCCCCTCCGTCCCCGGCAGCCACGCCGCCACCAGCGCATCCACCTTATCCACGTGCGGCTCCATCACCACCGGCCTCCCGGACACCACCACCACCACGCACTTCACGGCGGCGCACACTCTCTCCAAAACTTGCTGCCCTGGGGCCGCCATTGTCAGGTTCTGGCTATCCCCGTTCGTCTCTGCGTACGGCGGCTCTCCCACCACCACCACCGCGTACGAGAACTTGTTTGCCTTCAATAGCTCGTCGTCTGGATTCGCGCTGTACACGATCTCCGTCTCCGGATCCACCGCCGTTGTGATCGCATTCAGGATCGTAGTTCCTGGTAAATTTTTTTAGTTTTCGCAAAGTTAGGGTTTCGCAATTTTGAATTTGAATCGAAGCATTAGAGTGGTGATTCGTGATTAATTACCAACTGTGTGGTTGTTGCCGTTGACGCCCTGCCACTCGATTGTCCAGCCACCGCATTGGTAGCCGAGATTGTTCGCGTGGGTGCCGGCGACGAGGATCTTGCCGGCTTTCTTCGGGAGCGGGAGCACCGGCTCGTCGGCCTTCTTTCCGTTCTTGAGCAACACCAGCGACTTCCTCACTGCTTCCCTGGCCAAGTCTCTATGCGCCTGTTGCAATTGAGGAATTGAGGTAGGTACGTAATCAATCAATCATCAATGGCGAAATTCACTTATATAGTTAGTATGTACCTGGCTTCCGAGGTATTTTGTGTAGCTGTAATCCGCCAAGGGACTCTCAAACAATCCCATAGTGAACTTTACCCTGAGGATCCTACTCACTGCATCATCTATTCTGCTGGTAGGAACAACTCCTTTGTTGACGAGATCCGTCAAGATGCCGATGAACTCGGTGTGGTTGTAAGGCACCATGATCATATCAACTCCGGCATTCACACTTTTCTCAATCGAGTAGGCGTAGTTGATGTGTGGCGGGGATGTGATCCTGTCAATGCCTTGCCAGTCTGAGATGACGAACCCCCTGAACCTGAGTGTGCCCTTGAGGAAATCAGTTAGCAGGTTACGGTTCATGTGCATCTTCACCCCGTTCCAGCTTGAATACGAAGCCATAACCGTTGAAACCCCCTTGATGATGGCGTTGTAGTAGCCGGGCATGTGGATGCTAAGCAGTCCGTGCCAATCAATGACTGTGTTGTTCTCGTTGATTCCTCCAACCGTCCCTCCATCCCCTACAAAGTGCTTTGCACAAGCTGCCACCTTGTCACTGCAAAAATTTACATAGTAACATTTGCATCAGCTTCCATATAGTATAGAATAATCCCTGAATTGGCATTGTGCCAAGACTTACTTTCCAGCGACGAAAGGGACACCCTTGGCAGAACCAGCAGGGATCTCTCCTTGCAGGCCAGGGATGATTTCAGTCATGGCCTGGACAATTTTCGGGTCCTCACTGTAGCTCTCATAACACCTACCCCATCTCGGGTCTCTACACACCGCAATACATGGAGCAAATACATAAGGGATGCCCGTTGCTCTTGTTTCCAAGGCTGTAGCTACACCAATCCTCTTAACCAGCTCCGGGTCTCTGCAATTCCATTCCACATTTGCATCAGACAGAGAATGCAATTAAGTTTACATGCATGAATCACATGATATATACCTGGTGGCTCCAAGGCCGACGTTATGAGGGAAAATTGTAGCCTTGTGGATATTGTTGTGGCCATGGACAGCATCAATTCCATAGATCATGGGAATTCCAAGCCTGCTGGAGAGGGAAGCCTTCTGATATTCGTTGACCATGTCAACCCATTCTTCGGGCGTGGCCTTGAGGTGTGGGACGTGGCCCCCACCGCTGAGCAGGCTTCCAATGGAGTAGTCCCTCAGCATCTCTACGGTCGCAGCATTCTTGTCGATTTGCGCCATCTGTCCAATCTTCTCCTGCAGAGTCATCCTTTTCATCAGGTCTCTTATTCTTACCTCCAATGGCTGCGTTGGGTCCTTGTATTTAGGCCGCTCCTCTCCTGCTTGGGCGATCACCGCCCATACCAGAATTAGTATCAGTACTTGGAAAAGCTTCATTTTCCTTTTGGTATTCAAATTCTTAGGCGATTGGTTGGTTCCTGCAGGAACAAAAACAATGGTTATTGACTCAGTAGTGCAGAATTCAGACTTCTGAGGAGAGGGAAGTAGCCAAAGCTTACACTTGTATTGCGTTAAACACTACTCGCAGATTGCTTGGAATCGTGTATGTATATGAACAAAGTATTAAGGATAGTATTTTTTTTCCTTTTTTTTTATTTTTTTTTGCTGATTTGAAGTAGAAGATATCAGGGGAGACGGTTATTCTGGATAAGATCCAGCCTGAATATATTGATAAGATCCATCCAGTTAGTTTTGATACGATTTTCGGTTAAAAACTTTTAGTATATCTTATCAATACCTATTAATTAAATCATTAATATCTATTAACTCTACTAAGAGTTTATAGGGATTTTTCGACAAAAAGAAAAGAAAAGAATTTGTAGGTTTCCTTCCATTAGCTTAGCTGCCATTGATTATATTTATAGACCCATCTATTATCCGATTTAATTTGTTTTATTTATAAACACGGGATTTTATAGACTTATTGTTTATTTATTTTTATTTTTTAAATTTTGATTAAATTGACATAGTTAATTTTTTTTTTTTAAAACTATATCTTATCTAAAAAAAACTATCATTTCAAAAAATAACTTTTAATAATTGATATAGGCAAGGATATTTTTAAAAACTATACATATATTATGTAAAAATTCTATCATATCTAAAAATATGGTTATTTTGCCAAAGATTAGTTTTAAAAAAAAGGTGGTGTGGTCCAATCTAAAAGTGACATGTGTCGTTTAATAATTTTTTTAACATCCGCTTTAGGTTATGGTTATGATGATTAGTTATCGTAAATTATAAGTAGTTTTTTCTTATATTTCTTTTTAAAATATCCTAAGGAGCATTTAAAACCCTTAAAGCAAGCCCAACAGCTTCTCCAAATTTTTGGGGATTGGGCTTTTGGAGATTTTGGACTAAAAAAGTGGTCCAACAGATGCTCCATCTCATTCCCTATTTTTGAGTAATTCTCCAAAATGGGTTGAGCTAAATCCATTTACTTTCCTTTTCTTTTTTCTTTTATTATATAATTTAATTTCCTTATAAGCCCAATATTTTCCAAAATAGATAATTATCATTTATTTCCTTATAAGTCGAATAAAAAACAATTTATCATTTATTAGGTTAAGATTCTAGAATATTTTTATTCCTTATAAGTCAAATAACAAATAATTTTTCATTTATTAGCTTAAGATTCTAGAATATTTTTATTCTTTATAAGTCAAATAACAAATAAATTATCATTTATTAAATTAAGATTTTAAAATATTTTTTTATTTCCTTAAAAGTCGAATAACAAATAATTATCATTTATTAGGTTAAGATTCTATAATATTTTATTTTCTTATATAAGATAATACATGTAATTAGTTATTGTAATTTATATGGTAAAAAATGAAAGTATTAAATGCATTGTTCTCCAAAATAGAGAATCTGTTGGAGTTGGGCTGAATTTTTTTTAAAGAATATGACAGTTGGTTCTCCATTTTGGAGAAAGTTATGGAGAAGTTGTTGGGCTTGCTCAGAGCTCCATGATCTAAGGGTTGATATTTTATCCCTTTAAGGGACGTTGCAACATTTTCATAATTTCTCAAAATTCGTTATGCATTACGATATACAAAAAAATGCATTACTAACCCAAATGTTTTGGGGGGAAGGAAGCGATTAAGTTCAATTGAAATCGAGTCAATCGAATGCCCATGATGATGCACTTTTTTGGGTTTTGTAATGCACATTTTGGTATATCGTAATGCACTTTTTCACCATAACGATGCACTTTTACAATGAACTGAACATGGAGCGCGTGCCCCACTGGCTTCATTTTTCTTAGAATACATAGATGATTTTAATGCCCACGCCACTGTAATTTTATTTGAAGTTAAAATACATAGATGATTTCTATACCCTTGGTAATTTAATTTTTCATGATATTTTTAAAATTAAAATAAAAATCATCTATGCAGCAATGATTTGGCATCTAGGGGTATAAAAATTTACCACATCAGCGCGTTTGAGTTTCATGTCAAGAAGAATCTCGTCGCATGTGTTTAAAAGACAAAAATGTGTATAATACAATGACCTATTTGAAACCCCCAAAGTACAGTAAATATGACATGCAACATCAAAATCCATTAACAAAATATATGATAATACTAGTAAGAATAGTACTACATATATTATAATCATGAAAATAGACGATACACATATTGGACCCTAAAATATTGGTCTAAATCTAATGTTGGCCCACAAAGAGAAGAAAAGAAAGCGGAAGGAATTAAAGACATCACTAGCCATTGAAGAAGCATTAACTCCTTGGTGAAAATCATGGAAGCAGTAAATGCCCGGTCTTGTTCCCATAGAGTTGGTTCTATACAGGGGCGGAGCCAGGAATTTGCTCCAGTGGGGGCTAAATTCCTCTGGACCAAATTCCTGGTTAAAGAACATGAATTCAATATCAATTAAGGTAGTTTAAATCTGAATTTAAATTCAAAAAGATGGCTTAAATCTGAATTTGAATTATAAAAGTTGGCTTAGTCTTAAATCTTGAAACAAACATGAATTCAAAATGGTGGCTTAAATGTGAATTTGAATTCAACAAAAAATTAAGCAAAAGGGGCTTAATTGTTACATTTGCCCTTGCACGGTTGCACACCTCAAATTCAATTGTTCAATAATCTGAATTCAACAACATAAAAAATTTAGATCTGAAATTTCAACAACAATCTGAATTTGCACTTGCACAGTTGCACACCTCGAATTTTAACAAATCAACAACAGGAAGACTAGTCAAGAACACCTCAAGGGAACAAAAACACCTCAAATTTCAACAATCTGAAATACATAATCGAATTTAGATCTGAAATCAGGCAACAAGAACACTTCAAGGCTCAAAGAACAACAACAACAACAACTTGAAATCTGAAATTAATCAACAATCTAAAACCTAAAATTTGAAATCTGAATTCAGCAAACCTCAAATTTGTGCAATGGAAGAGCACTAGAGTCTAGAGGAGGCTGGACCGGGCCGACCGGCTGGTCATTCGTGCCGCACTGCCGCTGAACGCCGGACGAGTGGACGACGGACTCACGGTGCGGTGCGACTGTGCGAGCAGGAGCTCACCGCTGCAGAGAGGTCATGAGCAGGTGCCGACTGTGCGAGCCAGCGACGACGACAGGAGAGTGTCGAGTGCCGATGTCCAGCGTGAGCGTAGAATGGATGAACAAGAGGGCGAGAGGCCGAGAGTAGAATGGATGTGCAGGCTGAGCGTCGAAACTCGGGAGTCAATCCGGAATGCTAGGGTTGCTCAGTTAATAAAATCTCTCTATTCAAATTTTTTTTTTTAAATTTCAGTGGGGGCTACAGCCCCCGGCATGCTGTAGCTCCGCCACTGGTTCTATAGGTGAAGTTCCTAAAACTCTATAGTAATTTGGTGAACCCTAGAGAAATAATTAAAGAAAAATAAATAAATTAGATTTGGTGAGAGAAAAATCACATTTTAACCATTGAAATTTTATTAAACGATTGAGATCTCTCTAACTCTACCTATAGAATTTTTTTACAACTCTACTAGAGCACAATCAATAAACACCCATGTTGTAAGAAAAATGATGTTATTCATTTTTAGGAAAATAAAAAAGTGATAAATAACAAGAGTTGTTTTTAGGATGCTTGTTTTAAGTAAATAGAATTTGAAGGTGAGAATTTCTTGGTTGAATTTCACCATAGAATTAGGCCTTCCTAAAGTCTATATAAAGTTGTAAGTTTTCATTTGTAATACATCCCAAAACACGGAGAGAAAAGCTTATAACAGAGAGAAGCTTTCTAGGGAGAATTTTTAGCGAAAAATGCTTGGTGTAATTGGGTGTGAGTTGAGAGAAAATTGTTATAACTATTTTCTATACTTTATCTTTCATATATAACTAGTTGATGACCCGAGCCTTGGCCGGGGACTTTTTTAAATAAAAATGGTAATATATTATTTAAATATGATATATGTATTATAATTTATATAATAAAACAATATTATAAACATTTAAGTTAATTATAATAATATCTTTTATTATTAAAATGAATACAAATATTATCTTATTCTTAAAAATGTTATTCATAATATTTATGTAATAATCATGCAAAAGTTGGCGTTCTTAACTCATTGGGTTGACACAAATCCGCACAAAAACCTCAATGAATTGACTCAATCAACCCGTAAATTTTAATGACATGAACTTGTACTCAACTGAAACTGAACTAACCCGATTAACTTGTTTAACATTGAGGGATCAATAATTTTTTATTTATTCATTAAGGGATCCGTAATATAAAAAATCAAAATACTTATGAACAGAAAATTAATATATTGTAAAACATAACATATCTATACCGATATTAGTTAAAAAATTGTCATAATTATTAATATAAAAATGGTATAAAAATCATCATGCTTATGGACAGAAAATTTAAAAGTTGTCATATTTGTGAATGAAAAATTAATCTACGAAAATCTAAAAGTTAATATAAATTCTAGAATTAAAAACATGGTCCATATTAATTAAAAAAGTGTGGGCATAATTATGGATGCAATATTAATATAAACAATTTCGTAACTAAAACTATGGTACTTGAAATTAAAATTTAATGACAATATTGTGTTTAACTATCATAAATAACATTAATATATAAAACCCGACATATTTATGGATGAAAATTTAAAAAGTTATCATTCTTAAGCATAGAAAATTAATATTGAAAAATTCAAAATTAATATGAAAAATATGGTTAATATTCATTAAAAACATTGACATACTTATAAACAAAAAATTAATATAACAATTCGAAATTAATATAAAAGTAAATGTTAAGAATTTGGTTCATAAAAATTAAAAACGTTAGTATAATTTTAAATAAAAATTTAATATAAAAGAATCTGAAAATTTAATATTGAAAACCCGTAAATTAAAAATGGTCCATATTTTATACTTCTAGATATAAAAGTTATCTATTTTATTTAGATATATTAAATTAATTTATTATGGGATTTTGAAGTAAAAAAGTATAGTTGGGATATGATATTACTATTTTATATTTGTCATATTTATGGATAGAAACTTAATATTAAAAATATACTTATAGATAGAAAAGATATAAAAAATAATTTTATATTTATCATATTTATGGATAAAAAAACTTATCTATTTTACTATAATATATTAAATTAGTATTTTTTATGTGTCATACAATTTTATAGAATTATTGTATTATTTCTTTGTATTTGTTAAATTTTGATTAAATTGATATATGTAAGGATATTTCTAAAAAATTATACCTATCTTATCTACAAAAAAATTATTTATTGTATAATAATTATTTATTGTATAATAAACATGTGCAAAGATAAAAATAATGAAAACTCGTACCAAATTTTCAAATTCATAATCATACCAAATTGATAATTAAATATTAGAATATAATGAAAAAATTTCAAGATTAATTTAATATCCGTACGACAAATCGTAATCGTTAAAATTGATCAATTTTAACTATACTTTTTGCAAATTTCGTTATCCATATAGTATAATTTTTATAAATATTGTATGGCGTGAAAAAATAACCGTACGATCAATTATGTAGTATATTTTATCTATATTATATGGAAAGAAGATAATTAAATATTACAATATAATGAGCATGAACAAAGATAAAAAGAAGGGTAGAGATAAAAAGTTATCCAATCTCATAGTAAATTGGAAAAAATATATAAATTCTTATATATTATATTTTATTTATACTATATGGATATAAGATAATTAAATATTATAATATAATGAACATGAACAAAGATAAAAATAATGGATAGAGTTAAAAATTTATCCAATCTCATATAATATTGATAAAAAAAATTATTAAGTAAGGTGAGTGGATAAAATTGGAAATTCCATAAGGTAATATAATTACATACTCCTAATATATAATTTATTAAAAAAATCATTATTAAAAATAGGTTGCTTGTGCTATAAATTCATAATGACGAATTTGCCCAAAAGTGCTTCAGGTTTAGAAGATATATATTGATAAAAGTTTAGCAATAGAGTTAGAAACGTAAACACAATTGGTAAAACATTATTATTGTGTGGTATTTTCTCTATTAATTCTCATTCTTAATAATCTGATTTCTAGGGAAAGTTGCATATTTTTCCCAACAATTGGTATCAGAGCATTTGATTGTTAACGATCAAGCAGACGTCAAATTTGAGTGAGCAATGGCGGCATATGAAGGAAAGGTGAAACTTGAGAAATTCGATGGTGCGGATTTCGAATTTTGGAAGATGCATATAGAAGATTACATATACTAGAAAAATCTTTATCAGCCCCACTTAATAATCTGATTTCTAGGGAAAGTTGCATATTTTTCCCAACAATTGGTATCATAGCATTTGATTGTTAACGATCAAGCAGACGTCAAATTTGAGTGAGCAATGGCTGCATATGAAGGAAAGGTGAAACTTGAGAAATTCGATGTTGCGGATTTCGAATTTTGGAAGATGCATATAGAAGATTACATATACTAGAAAAACCTTTATCATCCCCACTTAGGAAAGAAGCCAAAGACTATGAAGGATGAATATTGGAATCTTCTTGATCAATAGGCGCTTGGAGTCATTAGATTAACGTTATCTCGTAATGTTGCTTTCAACATAGCAAAAGAAAAGACCATGACGAGTCTTATGGCGGCACTCTCTAATATGTATGAGATGCCATCAGCCTCAAATAAAGATCATTTGAGGAGGTGATTATTCAATTTGCGAATGACGGAAGGTGCATCGGTGGCTCAACATCTCAATGCACTAAATACGGTCACAACCCAATTTAATTCTGTTGGAATAGAATTTGATGAGGAAGTGCATGCATTGATACTCTTGTCTTCCCTTCCAGACAGTTGGAATGCTATCGTTATGGATGTGAGTAGCTCGTCAAAAAGCACCAAATTAAAATTTGATGATGTCCGTGATCTGGTTCTTAGTGAAGGGATCCGACGGAGAGGGTAGGGCGAATCAACAACCTCTTCGGTATTACATAGAGAGTCAAGAGGGAGAAGTCTAGCCAGAAGGAATGGACGTGGTAGTTCAAACAATCACGAATCTAGAGATAAGAGGTCTAAGTCAAGGAATTCCAATTATTCCTCTAGCTCAAAGACGATTGAGTGTTGGAATTGTGGCAAGATCGGGCACTTCAAGAAACAGTGCAAGAATGTGCCGAAAAACCAAGAGACAAAGGCGGAAGAAAATGTTACCGCAACCTCCAAACAAGATGATGCATTGATTTGCTCTTTGGAGAGCAAAAAAGAGTCTTAGGTGTTAGATTCTGGAGCATCATTTCATGTTAACTCGAAGAAAGAATTCTTTGAGAAATATGTCTCAGGAAACCTTGGAAATTTATACCTTGGAGATGATCAACCTTGTTCAATCCTTGGTAAAGGCGTAGTCAATATCAAGTTGAACGGGTCTGTATGGGAGCTAAAGGATGTTTGACACATTCTTGACATGAGAAAGAACTTGATATTAGTTGGGCAATTGGGCAATGAAGGTTATAACACAAGCTTTCAAGGTGATACTTGTAAGATCTCAAAAGGTGCAATGACAATTGCTTGCGGCAAAAAGATTGGTACTCTTTACATGACAGTTGGGGCGTGTTGTTCAATTGCAGTCGCAATAGGGTATGAAGATTCCAATATGTGGCACCAAAGACTTGGCCACATGAGTGAGAAAGGGATGAAACTTATGCATTCAAAGGGGAAAGTTTCAAGTCTACAATCAGTAGAGGTAGGGGTGGGCACGGTCGGTTAACCGGAGTTTCGGTTAACTGGAACTGCGGTTAGTAAATTTCAATAACCATAACCGTTTCGTTATCGGTTAACCGTGAAACTCGGTATGGTTTGTCGGTTAACCGACTTATTCTAAATTTTATTTTTTAATCAAAAATGAGATTTTTAATACAAAAATTACCTTATTTTTCAATAAAATAAACTTAAATTTTAAATTAAATGCAAAATACAAACAAATATCCAAAATGCATTCACTTGACTAATTCAAAACAAAGCATCCAAATATTAAAATGCATATAATGTTCATAAAATCCATATAATATAGAGAAGGGAGGAGGCGGTGACTGGCGAGTGACGAGTTTAGGTTTGAGAAGTGTTTAGTCGAGCGCAAGAAAAAATAACTTGAAAACAAATTAAAAACAAGCACAAACATTCATCGTTTAATTTTTGAGCTCTCTTACTTAGATTGTTATGATATGATGTAATAAAATGTAAAGTGTGGGGCAGAATTGCAATTAAACTCTTTTATGGGTTTTAAGTTCGGGAGCGTGGTCGGTAAGTCTGTAACAAATCAATGAAGGCCATAACAGAAATTTCTTCTCAAACTTGCTCATCTCTTCTTTTCTTCTTTCTATCTCAATTCATGGAATCTTCCTAATCACATATTCTCACGATCTTTACAGAGACATTCTCACTATATTGAAAACAAATTAAAATTAAAAACATAAATTATAATAGATAGTTTATTGTTTATTAAAACAAATTTATTTTTAACTAAAACTAATTAGATATATAGTTCTCATTTTAAAAACATATAATATATAGTAAAAATATTATCTGTTATACGGTTAACCGCCCGTGAAAATATTAATAACCGTATCCGAACCGTCAAACAGTTAAAAGTATCAATTGGTTAACCGTAACCGATTAATTTTTTTTCGGTTCGGTTAACCATAAAAAGCGATCGGTTTGTCGGTTTTCCGGTTCGGTTTTTCGTTTACGGTTTTTTTGCCCATGCCTAAGTAGAGGTAGACATGTGTGAAGGATGCATACTTGGAAAGCAGAAAGGGGTGAGCTTTCAAACAAATGGTAGAACCCCAAAGAAAGAAATATTAGAACTTGTCCACTCTGATGTTTGGGGACCGACAATTACTTCCTCCATTGGTGGGAAACACTATTTTGTAACTTTCATTGATGATCATTCCCAGAAGGTATGGGTATACTTTCTAAAACACAAGTTTGAAGTTTTTGAGGCTTTCAAAAGATGGAAGGCCATGGTTGAAAATGAGACAGGGTTGAAAGTTTAAAGGCTAAGAACTGATAACGATGGTGAATATGTGGATAATTTATTTAAAAATTTCTGTTATGAACATGGATCCGAATGGAGAGAACCGTGCCAGGTACACCTCAACAAAATGGTGTAGCTGAGCGTATGGCGAACATTAACAGAAAGAGTCAAGAGTATTTGTATACAGTCAGGTCTACCAAAGCAGTTCTGGGTAGAAGCAGTCAATACAGTTGCTTACTTGATAAACCGGGGTCCATCGGTTCCATTAGAGTATCAAATACCAGAAGAGGTATGGAGTGGAAAAGAGATAAGATTATCACATTTAAAAGTTTTCGGTTGTGTAGCATATGTGCATATTGGTGATCAAGGCAGGAATAAGCTTGATCCGAAGTCTAAGAAGTGCATTTTCATTGGTTATGGAGAAGATGAGTTTGGTTATCGTATTTGGGATGGCCAAAAAAAGAAGGTGATTCGTAGCAGAGATGTAACTTTTAACGAAAGAGTCATGTATAAGGACATGCATAAAACTGACACCAGCAACTCATATCAGAGTGGGATAGTATTTTCAGATGTAGATTATGCTCCAAACAATCATATGACGGAACCAATCATAGCAAGTCCTCAGTTAGAAGAATTTGTTGAACAACAAAACATGCAACAATTTGACACGATAGAACCTCCTACACCAGCTCATTTATTAAGAAGGTCTTTTCGGATTCGTGTTCCTCCCAGGAGATATATGAGTTACTTGTTGTTGACTGATGGCGGGGAGCTTGAGAGCTATGATGAAGCTTGTCTGACTAGTGATTCAAGCCAGTGGGAGCTTGCAATGAAAGATGAGATGAACTCTCTGATTCCAAACCAGACATGGGAACTAGCTGAGTTACCCATGGGGAAGAAGGCACTTCACAACAAATGGGTGTATCGAGTGAAAAATGAGCATGATGGCTCTAAGAGATACAAAGCTCGACTAGTGGTCAAAGGATTTCAGCAGAAAGAAGGAGTTGACTACACTGAGATTTTTTCTCCTGTTGTGAAGCTCAATACTATTAGATCAGTGTTGAGTATTGTTGCTATTAGAGATCTTCATCTTGAACAGTTAGATGTGAAGACTGCATTTCTTCATGGAAATTTGGATATATATATATATATATATATATATATATATATATATATATATATATATATATATATGCACCAATCTAAAGGTTTCAGGGAAAAGGGAAAAGAAAACATGGTGTGTAGACTTAAGAAGAGCTTGTATGTGCTAAAACAAGCCTCTAGACAATGGTACAAAAAGTTTGATGGTTTCATGTACAAGGAAGGTTTTTAGAAGTGTAACGCTGACCATTGTTGCTACTTCAAAAGATATAGAACTAGCTATATCATTTTATTATTATATGTTGATGATATGCTAGTAGCTGGTTCAAATATGGATGATATTAGAAGGTTGAAGCAGAAGTTGTCAAATGAATTTGACATGAAGGACTTGGGTCCAGCAAAAAAAAATCTTGGAATGCAAATCACACGAGATAAGCAAAATGGGACTATGTAGTTATCTCAATCGGAGTACATCAAACACGTTTTGCAAAGGTTTAACATGGATAATGCCAAGCTAGTTGGTACACCTTTGGCAACTCATTTTCGTTTATCTAAGGATCAATGCCCTCAAACGAAGGAAGCTAGAGAGCTCATGGCTAAGGTTTCCTATGCCTCAGCCATTGGAAGTTTGATGTATGTGATGGTCTGTACAAGACCAGATATTGGACATGCAGTGGGAGTCGTTAGCAGGTTTATGTCAAATCCAAGAAAAGCTCATTGGGAAGCAGTGAAGTGGATTTTGAGGTACCTACAAGGCAACATAGAAAGGTGTTTGTATTTTGGTAAGGGTGAACTGAAAATACAAGGCTATGTAGATGTAGACTTTGGAGGTGAAGTCGATCACTGTAAAAGCACTACGGGTTACATTTTTACTATTGGAAATACCACGGTCAGTTGGATGTTACAATTACAAAAGATTGTAGCTCTATCTACTATAGAGGCTGAGTATGTAGGAGCGACTAAAGCTAGTAAGTAGATGATTTGGCTTCAAGGTTTGTTAACTGAGCTAGGGCTCAAGCAATAGAATAATGTTTTCTACAGTGATAGTTAGAGTACTATCCACTTGGCGAAGAATTCAGCATTTCATTCCAAAACAAAGCATATTGGACTTCGATATCGAATTATTAGATCTTTATTGGAAGATGAAGTGTAAAAATTGTCGAAGATTTAAGGAAGTAGGAATCCAACAGATATGTTAACAAAGACAATAACCATTGATAAATTGAAGTTGTGTTCAACTTCAGTTGGCCTGCAAATGTAACAAGACCAAAAGGTTCTACTGCATGAAGTGAGGTGTGAAGACAGATTCAAATCAGTCTTCAAGTGAGATATTGTAAGAGAGATGATGTTATTCATTTTTAGGAAAATAAAAGAGTGATAAATAACAAGAGTTATTTTTAGGATGCTTGTTTAAGCTAATAGAATTTGAAGGTGAGAATTTCTTGGTTGAATTTCACCATATAATTAGGCCTTCCTAAAGTCTATATAAAGTTGTAAGTTTTCATTTGTAATACATCCCAAAACACGAAGAGAAAAGCTTATAACAAAGAGAAGCATCCTAGGGAGAATTTTTAGTGAAAAATTCTTGGTGTAATTGGGTGTGAGTTGAGAGAAAATTGTTGTAACTATTTTCTATACTTTATCTTTCATGATAAAAGTTTAGCAACAGAGTTAAAGATGTAAACACAATTGGTAAAACATTATTATTGTGTGGTATTTTCTCTATTAATTCTCATTCTCAACAATCTGATTTCTAGGGAAAGTTGAATATTTTTCCCAACACATGTGTCAACGGCATGGAGAAAATCACGTAAAACATTAAATTCTCAAGTAGTCATTGAAAGGTAGTAATGACATGGAGAGATTCTCGGAATTGACACTTAAAAATAACCATTAGAAAAGACTAAAAAATGGGAATAGAACCACAATGATGAGGGGCTCTCTACAAAAAAGAAACAATCGATGTATAAAATCAAGGGTGTTTTTGATAATTCTTCATTTTATTCATTCGAAACATTAGAGTTCTCTGTCTTTTCGTTTGAGAAAATCGAGTCTGGTGTAACTCTCAATTGTCTTTCAAAATCCGAATGAAATCATAGTGAAGTTTATTCTCGTTATTGTACAATTTTATCTATTTATTTCGATATCTATTTTTCAATTAACAAAGGTGTTGACAACTTATGATTGGAGTCCGAATCATGAGGAATAAGCCTGCATATTACCACTCTCATCGATTCATCCTTCTAAAGTTCGCAATCTCATTCTATTTGTAATTAGGAAACAAAGACTTAATATTCATTGTGTTCTTGGAATTCATTATTTATTTACACATAGATATATTTCGTGTTCAAATTCTGTCATTCAATTGGTTATTTTGCGTATTCTATTTTCGTATTATAACGTGTTAATAGGTTTAGATTGGTGATTAACTAGAGTTCCCTCATTATAACAAGTCTCGCGTTTACGTGTTAGATTTGCCAAAAACAACTGACAATGATACTTATATTCTTAAAATATACAATAATATAAACATATCATAATCTATCCAATACAAATCCAACCACAATTCTCATTCAAGCCATTCAATTTATATAGCAAACATGGTGTCCTCCAACCATACATGGGGGTAGTGGATGGAGGCCTCAATTGTTATTCTGAACCGCTCACACCACCTTCATCATTTATTTTCCTACTTGTGGTCAAGTTTCCAATAGAGCACTCACCAAAATGTTTTATTACAAGTTTTAAGGGGCCCTTCTTGACATACACTTAACCTAGGAATGTCTTCACCTTCCTGAATACCCCTGGTCATAACCGTATCGGTTAGGTGCCAATGTTTAAAATATTAAATAACATAAGGAATATTATTCATCTACTAGTATACTTTTCAAAATAATGATTTGTTTTGAAATAGACGTATAATAGTACACGAGGACGAATCACAAAATAAAGCTCTACGCATTATATGTACACATCCAACACACATCAAAACTATTAATTAAGTCTAGACAACATACCTCAAATGAAGGGTTTTCACAATATCAAACAAACTCATTAAGAGCATCCCCAAGAGATGCTCTAAAAATTTCTCCAAAATGGAGAATCAACTATCATATTCTCTAAAAAAAATTAAGCCCAACTCCAACAAATTATGTATTTTGAAGAACAATGCATTTAATGCTTTTATTTTTAACATATAAAATATTCTATAATACATATTTAATAATTAATTAAATATTATCTTACTTATGAAAATAAAAGAATTCTAAAATCTTAATCTAATAAATAATAAATTATTTGTTATTTGACTTGAATGACAATAAAATATTATAGAATATTAAACTAATAAATAATTAATTATTGGTTATTTGATCATACGAAAATAAAATATTCTAGAATTTTAGGACATGTATAACAAATTGTCTATATTTTTTCCAAAATAAAAAACTTACACTTATGTTCTCTAATTTTTTTTCCAACTCCAACAAATTCTCTTTGAGAAAATCCTACATATATTATAATTATTATTTTATGCATAAAAATATTATATTATAAAATCTAATTTGACCAATAGGAAGAAACCATAATTTATTAGAGACATTTAATGCATTTCCCAAATATTTTTAGGGAATTCCCTAAATATAGGGAAGAGACATCAACTTTTGGAGATTTTCTCTAAAATAGAGAATGCAATGGAGAAATTGTTGGATTTTAAAATAGGTTCAAATTTTCCAAAAGTACAACATCCAAGAATTTAGAGCATTTGTTGGAGATGCTCTAAGCTAGTTACCTAAAAATAAGAATAATGCTATTAAGATTGACAGTTTGGACGAATCAAGTTAAAGTTTCAAGGAAAGGACTTAAACCCGTGTATCCACTAGTTGACCCGATATCAAGATATATATATATATATACAATCTTATTTTTAACTAAACTAAACTATCCAAAATAATTTATCAAATCTATTTTAATTCATAACACTTCTCTTCATGCACCGGTTTAGACTTTAATATATATGTAAATAAGATTTTACTAATATGCAAATCCTTTGTTAAAACCTTAGCATCTCAAATCTTAAAAAGGGAAAAACTAAACACATATAATAAACGGATCCAAAGCTAGTAACACAACACTCTTAAAACCAAAATACCAAGGCTAAGCTAGCCTAATCTCATATCTAGAATCTAATTAATTTTAGGACAAGCCTAGGGATATAAATAGAGCGCCAACTACAACGATTAGCGACGATACAAATAGGGTTCATGTTAGGAAATTTGTTCTCGCTAGCAGAACTTACGAAGAGCTCGAGTGGTGGCTTGGAGGCGTTGGCAACGGTGACGGGACGGGGGATGGAAGGTGGAGGTACTGGATGTGAAAGATCGAGAAAGGCCAAGGATCGTTCTAAAGCTAAGAAAGAAAAAATGGAAAAGAAAGAGATTAAAGTAAAATATGCAGGCAATGCTTTCTCATTTGGTTTAGTTGTAAATACATATATACATGTATATATAAGTCGAAAAAGCATATATATATATATAGATTGAGGTTCAATAGAGAACAATTAAATATGAGAGAACAAGAGAGCAATTGTAGGCTTTTGGATGATATTCCATTGGATGGCTGAGATTACATATCCAAAATTGACCCAATTTTAAATTTAAACCCATTCCCTTAATTATAGCAAGTTTTTATTAATTTTGGGATTTATAGAAAAATCACAAAAGGAAATTCGGTGGTTTTTGGGTATCTTGGATTTTTAACTTATTTTACAATTTTTTTTACTCCATAATTATCAAAACAGATTTTTCGAGTTGTACCATCGTCATTCTCACCCTTTCTCAAGCAAGAGCATCCGACTCCTCTCGAACAGCGAAATCGCCATCGCCTTCATTCATCGCTGCTCGCCCACCGCCCCCAATTTCCGGCCACCACCGGAATCGTCCTTCACAGTCGCGCTCGACCCCAACCGCGCTCGCCCCCAATCGCCCTGATTGTACAACGCCGGCATTAAAACCCTAAACGGTAAAGTTTTTACCCCTTTCCGGATTGTTTTGTCCCAGATTTGAGATATTGTTTGTGTTGATTTGTTTAAGCAAGATGGAATGCACCGATTTTTACTGATGTTGTTCCAGATCCGTAATTTTGAAAGCACCGGTTTTTTTTGAAATTGTACTTGATAGTCCCGATTTTGACTTGACTCCTGCATGTATTGACTAATTTTCGGTTGATGTTTCAGAAAGTTTTCAATCGGAATGGCATCGAGAAGAAAGACATTGGTAAAAGGTCACTGGAAACTCCTCTTGAGAACTGATGAAGTCCGTTTAGGCGATATATACAACATATATAAGTAGTATATACAAATTTTGAAATATTCAATAAACTCTATAGGAAGTATGATATGATTTGAATGATTTAAAATATTTTGGCGCTGAAAATTTAACAATATAGTAGTCGGTGGTCAAATTAAGTTGTGGTCCAATTTGTGGATACACATATATTTGGGCATCGGATTAGCAGGTATATAAGTTATGTATACATGAAAACTATTTGTATGGTTTGCACATTTCTCATCATTCGTATACACACTTATAGAGTTAGGTTGCACATATAGAACATGTATGTACACCCTTATTGGATATACATTCACATATTGTACAAATTTGATTTCTATATATACATATACTAAACCTGTATATACATTCGAATATCTTATTTATACAATGTTTATATAAGGACCTCCAAGAAGAACCGAGACGTCCGAGTCCGAGTCAAAGTCATCTGACTCGGACAAATCAGCAAGCATATCTGAGAATTCAAGCAATGGTGAGTTGAGGCGATCATATTGAATTCTATTATCAATTTATTCATTTTTTTTATGTCCTAATTGTTTGAGGAATATTTGTTTCAATGCAGCTCCTGCAACTCCTTCCACCGTTAGCAAGAAAAGGAAGTCTCAGGCTGATTTGGATGATGAGGATGATGAAACTTTTGCCAGTCGGATCAAAAGGCTGAGCAAGAACAAGATTGACAAGGGGAAGGGGAAGGCTAGACAAGATGTGAATGAAGAGGTCAAGCCATAGGCAAAGAGACGAGCACCTGCATTTGAGGGCATAAAGTACAGATCTTCAGAATCCTTTATTATCGATGCATCGAAGTATATGACCGATGCTCAGAAAGCTGTTGTTCGTAGGATTGGCTTGGGCAGCCTACTAGATCTATCCTTTGCCGAGATTCCACAATTAGTATATACGTTATACTAAATTTCATAGGTTATATACTGATAAGTAATATTAATATACACCTATTATTAGCATAACATTAGTGACAAAGCTCCATCATACATGTTTTGTAACTGCATATACATTGATGTGATTCAAATATAAGTCATTGTCATAATACTTGCAATACATACATGACTTACATATACATATACTCATGTTACACATATATATACGGTTTTAAAGACTATATATACTGATTGTGTCGTTATATACATTTTAGAGGACCGTATATATTGAATTTGTGTGTTATAGATACATGATTTACATGTACATATACACTGTTTTAGATTAAAACTTAATGTGATTTCGATGCATAGGCGCCTTGGACTTTGGCTGGTTAAGAACTACGATGCGAGGAAAGCCGCCATTTTTATGGATGACGGAAGCAAGATTGAAGCTCGTGAAGTTGATGTACACATATGCTTGGGGCTTCTGACGAGGTATTTTTCGTGGTCATTTATACCTATCAAAGAAACCTTAGCTTAACCAACTCAGTAGAGCGGTAAGTAAGGGTCGATCCTACAAGGACTGTGTATTTGTGTTATTACTTGTATGCCAAGTAACCAAAGGGGGGTTTGTAATTGTAAATTCTAACCTACTATGCAAGAATAAAACTAACTATGAATGCAAAGATGATTTAAATATATGGAAGACAAACGTGTTCAACTAGTTAAATCCAGCTAAGATATCCAAAGATAAAATACCCCTAAGATATCCAAAGATAAAATATCCCGAAATTACATTAATCTAGTCGGAAAAGACCTAATAAAGTCCAACCCGAAGCCCAAAACACACGGCCCAACTCTCCCGTGATTGAACAGAGTGGCGCGGTCTCATTCCAGGGTGGCGCGGCCGCGCAGGTCCATGTTATGCCCGCGGCACTTCTCGGTTCAGCATTTCAGGCGACACTTCAGAGGCAGTTTTCACCCCCTTCGAATTGGAATTTGGACTCGGAGTAAAAATATGAATTGTAGCTCTTCGAGTTAGCTTTCCATTGATAACAAATGCAGCTTCATCCGAGCACTGTAGCTCCCAAACCAAGCATTGCAAGTTAGAGGTGTCGAAATAAGAACTCCAATGCATAGTCCGGGTTTAAGCGTTCTTTTCACAAAATCTCTTGGGTCTTGATTCTTCCAATATTCACTTGTATCACTCTAAGCTTCTTCAAACACCTCCATAGTCCACTAATATCCATCCCGTCCATGCTTGTTTACCTAAAGATCTGCAAAACCGAACAAAACAAGCGCAAAACCCGAATTCCCTAGAAAACCTAAAAACCTAAGAATTACACTAAACTAAGCTAAAACACATGCAAAGCAAACATAAATATGCATCCTAAACACTACCTTAATGCAAGCTATCAAATTCCCCCATGCTTGAACCTTGCTTGTCCTCAAGCAAGACATAAATCCAAAACACACCACAGAAATGCAATCTTACATCCATCTCAAATCAAACAAGCATTTCTCATATAATCAAGAACTCGACCAAGACTTCTCAACATGCATTATGATAAGCAAAAAGTAAAGACCATTCATTCATTCTAGACCTCACCAAGATAATTGTGTTTGCACTCAAACTCTCAAGTGTATAAAGGGTATGTGTTTCACTCAAAATCAACCATGAAAACTAGACTACCATAAGCTTGCATCAGAGTTCTAAATCTCCACCGTTGGGGATCAAATACATAACAAAAATCATGAGGTCTTTTTCCGGCTTGTAATGGGGCCAAGGTAAAGAGAAATTTGGAAGGGATAACTTTTGGCCTGTGGTGCTAAATCCGGGATAAAGAACTAATCCAAAACCCAAACCTTACACTTTACTTCACATAACACCTCCCAACTTCCACTCTACCAACTCCATACATTTACATTCAAACACTTTGCTTCTTTTCTTTTTCTTTTGCCTCTTTTTCAACTCTTTCTTTGCTACTAATGAAGACTACTAACATTTAAGCTCAATTTTCTTTCTTTTTGCTTTGCAACATACTTCTTCATCTTCATTTTTTTCACTTTGAAACCAAGAGTTGTATTTCCCCTTTTCCACCTTTCTTCCAATTCCCCCATACTTATACATAACTCACACAAAACAAAAACACAACCTAAAGTCCTAAATCCCGGATCCTGGGTCAAGCTTATTAGACTAGGAAAATTTTGTGGAGCTATCAAAAATAGGCTTAAAGCTTAAAAGAAATGGGGTGTCAAGAACATGGATCTTGTAGGGTAGGAAAGAAATAATAGGCTTATAAGAATCATTGCCTCAATCATTTTAATGTCATGCATTCAATCATATAAAGCAGCCTTGAAAAAGAGTATTAACGCAAGTTCTAGAGCTAGATAATCATGGTGATACACTCAAGACAAAAGAGAACAAATAATCATGAAAGGCCAAAAATCTATCTCACAAGGCTAATTTTTGTCTAGAACTTCAGAATGAATCAAATACTCAAGCTAAACACATGCTCCATCCTATAATCAAAGTAATCAATCAATGATCATGCTCATATCATATCAACTTCAGCAAATCATGCAAATCATGGGTTAGGACTTATACTTAACTTAGAAACACAAGAGGAATCAAACAATGGGGAAATAAGAACCTAAATGTAATATTTTTGTATTTTTTCAATTTTTTCTGATTTTTTTTTTCATTTTTCAAAATTTTAATCAATGCATACAAAAATTTTAAATATGACCTAATCTAATGCAACTACATGCAATGCAAACAAGTAATTTCCTTCCCCCATGCTTAAAACATACTTTGTCCCCAAAGTATAGTAAGAAGTAAAGGAAAGAGAAAAACTCACAAAACTCTAGTTGGTTGGTGGGTAATAGGGCGGAAAATCCTGTGGTGGCGGTGGCTGGTACTCCGGTGGATATTCTGGCTGAGGTGGCTGATATGGCGGAAACTCCTGTAGTGGTGGTGGCTGGTATGGCGGAAACTGAGGATACGGAGGATCGGGAAAAGCATATTGAGGGTAAGACTGATGAGGTGGATAGCCCGCTGAACTCCATCCATCCAATCTAGTGTTGAGCAGTCTGAACTGCTCATCCTGGCGGGCCTGAAAAGCAGCAAGCTGCTGATCCTGATGAGTTTGATACGTTGTAAACCTCTGATCCACATAACCCCTCATGCTCTGAAAGCTCTGATCGATATGAGACGACATGTCATTATATCTCTGCGTGTTGTCCAGCTGCATCTGTCTCATCATCTCCATCATCTGGCTGTACTGTGCATCAGAATACTGGTGATCACCTCCAGCAGGTCGAGACGGATCAAACTGCCTCTGCTGATCATCCTGCTCAAACTCATCATCCTCATCAGTGTCTACATCTTCAACAGATTCTTCCTCTTCTTCTTCTTCAGCCATGGTGAAATCCTCATCCATCTCCTCTTCATCAGAATCCTCAATAACAACTGGAGCTGAAACCGTCTTTTTACCCCTAACCGGGCCCTTAACGGTATCCACATCTAAATCTCCAGCCTGAACTTCAATGAACCAGTTAGCTGGACTGTTCCCAATCTGCACTCGGTGTCCATCAGGAAGCTTCATTACTCTCCCAGAATCACCAATCACCCAGAAATAAGAGTTCCTATACTTATAGAGAGCGCCCATCTTCTTCAGCATGGTGAAGTCAATAGGCAAAGGCGGTATGTCAACCTGTAACCTACTAAGATCGACTCCAAAGTGTTTGGCCAAATAGCTTACAATTCCACCAATACAAATGGCTTCATCGCCTTTGTTTCCAACATGGGCCATGTGGTGCATCAGCATAGCACCCAAGTTCAGTCTCTTCCTCTTCAAACAAGCAGCTAACACAGTGACATCTTTCTTGGGACAATTGTTTCCCCCATCACCTCTCCCATTCAGAGTACTAGCAATAAACCGCTGGAAAACCTTAATAGCGGGATGAGTAATGGGAGAAGCTTTTTCTTTAGAAGGCTCATACTTGGGTCTCCCTGTGATGGCTTTCCAGAAGTGCTTGTCAGCCCATGTAGCATAAGCCTCAGTCAGCACAACATCCTTTTCATAGAAATAACTGAACCCAAACGCCCGGTTGACCTCTTTCAAGGTCATCTTCCTCCTCACACCTCCTAACCAAAACTTTATCTCTCCTTCGTCTTTGAAATCAGTAGACAAAGTACTCAGAAACTCCAGTGTTAACCCCTTAAAGGTGGGTTCACACAGCTTCAAGAACGCGCCCATGTGCAAGTATGCCCTTATCTCATTCAACAGATGAGTTATCCCGATCTCATTCATCAGGTTCCAGTCTATGAACCGAGTTGCTTTCTATTGCCTGTCCTTCAGAAGCTCAAATCGGACTATGTGACTGTTCTTTGTCAGATTAATCCCAAAAGTTTCTAGGGTAGTCTCTCCCACCACAGCAGGTGGAACCAGATGTACTCCCTGATTAGCAGCTTGTGATGATGAAGCACCATCCTTTCTACTTCTTTTTGGAGCCATTATTTCAGAATTTCAGAAAACAACCTGCACAAACACCACCAAACAAACAAGCAAACGCAATTTCGTTGTCCCGGCAAGGACAACCACAGCAATATTTCACAGATAAGCAATTAAATCACTCAATCACTCTCTTCCCCCACTACCTAGAACAATTTAATCAAAATTTAATCAAATTTCTAGGTGATTTTCGGATTTGCATGAAAGTTCAAATAAAACACGAATCTAGACTAGAATCATGCAATAAACAAACTTTTGTAAAGGACTTAAGCCTAAATCCGAGCCTAAAGGGGCAAATTTCGAGCTTTTCTAGCCAAACCTAGATCTAGATTCAAACTATTAAAACCGAAATTTTAAGAGGAATTGGAGAAAACTTACTTGAATCCCGCTTGATTTGGAGTTGTTTGCTTGAATTTGGTTGAAAATCCGACTTGAATGGGCTTGAATGGAGGTTGAATGCTTGAGTAGCAATGGAGTTTTTTTAGAGAGGCAAGGGGAAAGAGGCGTTCGAATGGGAGGAAGAAGAAGGAGGCTCGTGTTTTATTAAAGGAGTTTTCCGGAAACACGACCAATTGCGCGGGATCGCACGGCATTGCGCGGCCGCGCTTTTGCTATCTCGCGCAATGTGCTCCCAGTTGTGATTGCGCGGCTTGGGGTCTGGGATTGCGCGTTGCGCTTTTGGCAGCCCAAGCCGCGCAATCTCCTCTGAGCTTGGAATGCTCGGGGTCTTTCCTGATTGCATGACCACACAATATTTTGTCCCAAAGCCGAGTTTTTAGCCCCTGTACTTCTAAGCTTGCCCGAGCTATCTGCAAATCTGAGGATTATTTCTACCAAAAACTAACTAGGCTAAAACAAAAACTGTAAGACTGAAAACAAAAATCAAAATAAATCTATTCTAAACCTTGGGTTGCCTCCCAAGAAGCGCTTGTTTAACGTCATTAGCTTGACGTAAAAAGGATATTAAGAAGGATACGAGCTATGGAATTCGATCTCCTTCCCATCGAATCCCATCTTTAGAGTGCCTTGTGGAATGTCGATCCTTGTATTAGCCGTCTTCAAGAATGGCCGTCCTAGCAACATAGACATCCTTCCAGCTCCCGATCCCATGTCCATTACTAGAAAATCAGCCGGAAATTTCAAGGAATCCACCGTAACCCATACATCTTCAATTTTTCCTTTGGGTCTAACAGTGGAATGATCAGCTAACTCAACTATGGTTCGGGTCTCCTCTAATGGTCCCATACCGAGTTGCTCATATAAGGAGGACGAAATCACATTGACAGATGCACCTAAATCAATTAAAGCTTCATTCACCTTGGTGCTTCCAATCATGCAAGGAATAGTGAACATGCCAGGGTCACTGCACTTCTCAGGCAAACGCTTTTGAAACACAGCAGACACACGTTCTTTCTCTTTAACTTGCTTCTGACTTTTCTCCTTCTGTCCCCTTTTCAGAGTGCACAACTCCTTCAAAAACATAGCATACCGAGGTACACTCTTGATCATTTTCAACAACGGGACATTTACTCTGCATGTACTGAAGACCTCGAACAGCTCTTTATCATTCTTCAATTTCCGGGTTTCTTTCAAAGCTTCAGGAAAGGGTGGAACAGGTACATAGGCTTTCAGACGAGGTACAGAAGTATATTCCAGTTCGCCCAGATTGCGCGGCTTCACACCCAATTGCGCGACCGCGCTTTCGTCCTCTTGCCCGCGCAATCCCAACTGGGACTGTGTTGCGCAGGGTGCACATTGCTCGGCCGCGCTTTTAGCAGCCAAGCCGAGCAATTGGCCTTCGTTCTGTTCCTCTGTTTTTGTAGCCTTGCTCAGCTGGTATACTTGTCCCGCCTTAGAACCATCATAAATGGAGATAAAACTGACATTAGCCCTCGGGTTGAGCTCTGTCTGAGACGGTAGCTTACTTGAATCTCTAGCTTCCAGTTTGCTTACTGCCTCAACAATCTGACTAACCTGGTTCTCCAAATTCTTTATACTGGACTTAGTTTCCTATTGAAGCTGAGTTAGAGAACCATGCATTGTAGAAACTGACTGAGTCAACTTTCGGACCATCTCCTCAGTGGACATAGCATTCTCATTTACTCCCTGAGCCTGAGGTTGGAAAGGTGGTCTGTACTGAGCTTGGCCACCTTGATGGTTGAACTGCTGATTGCTAGAATTGCCATACCTCAGATTAGGATGATCCCTCCAACCTGGATTGTAGGTGTTGGAGAAGGGGTCATACCTCGGCCTAGGTGGTCCATATCCTCCCACTGCATTCACCTCAGCATTTTGATCTTGAAGTGTAGGGCAGGAATCAGTGGGATGCATGTTATCAAAACAAATCTCACAGGCTTTCACCTGTTGTCTTCCACCTTGTTGCAAAAGCTGCTTCATCATCGTTTTCAACTCAATGACTTCATCTTGGATTCTTGAGTTAGCCACCACAGCATTTGCAGCTTTCGAGCTAGTCTCTTTTCTGAACTGTCTTGTGCCCTCAGACAGTTGTGTGAATAGTTCAAACGCAGCAGCAGGAGTCTTGTTGAGAATATTACCTTGGCAAGCTGCATTGACCATTCTTTTCTCATCATCCAAGAGGCCATTAAACAGATATAAAATTAGGTCTTGATCAGTGTAGCCATGGAAGGGACAACTTGCTATCAACCTTTGGAATCTTTCATAGTATGCATACAAGGTCTCATTAGCTTCTTGCTCGATGTTGCTAATCATCTTCTTCAGTTCATTGAGCCTTGTAGCAGGGAAGTAATTCTCCAAAAAAGCTTGTTTCATCTTAGCCCATGTATCAATACTTCCCGGAGCCAAGTAATAAAACCAGTCTTTAGCCTGATCCTTGAGAGAGAAGGGAAAGGCTCTCAGCGTGATCTGGTCATGAATCACATCAGCAGGCTTCATGCTTGAGCACACAACATGAAATTCAGAAAGATGTTTGTTGGGGTCTTCACCACTAAGCCCATGGAATGAAGGCAAAAGATGGATCAACCCAGATTTCAGTTCAAACTTGACTCCCTCAGCAAGAGCAGGAAATTGCACCGCCAGCGGTTGTTGCTCCAGATTTGGTGCAGTTAACTGTCTCAGTGTTTGATCAGCCATCTCTATTGTTTCAAGAATGCTCTCAGTGTCAGACTCAGATGAGGAAGACGCCAGGTTGAGCTGTAATTCACGAGTAGTTGCACGAGCTTGCCTGCGCAACCTATAGAGTGTCCTTTCTATTTCTGAATCACAAATAGCAAGAGATGGATCAGTAGCACGGGTATGAACCATATAACCGGTTCACACCCAAAACAGCACGAAAGTAATAAACACAAATAGCGACGAGTCCCCGGCAACGGCGCCAAATTTGATGAGGTATTTTTCGTGGTCGTTTATACCTATCAAAGAAACCTTAGCTTAACCAACTCAGTAGAGCGGTAAGTAAGGGTCGATCCCACAAGGACTGTGTATTTGTGTTATTACTTGTATGCCAAGTAACCAAAGGGGGGTTTGTAATTGTAAATTCTAACCTACTATGCAAGAATAAAACTAACTATGAATGCAAAGATGATTTAAATATATGGAAGACAAACGTGTTCAACTAGTTAAATCCATCATGATATTGATTCGTTGATCATTGATTCTCTTGATTCTCTTCTCACTTGAATAATCTATTGTGGATAATGATTCTACTAAGGATTAAAACCCAAACTTCATATTTAGTTGATAGAACTACCAGTCTAACAACCCTAATTAAATAATAACCTAGAAGACCTTCTAGATTCAATTAAATAACAACATGACGATTCAAGTTATCAATAGAAACAAACAGCTTAGAGCAACCAGACATCTAAGTGACTTGTGAATTTATTCCCTTCTTTAACCAACTTGTCCAACCGGTACTAAATTGATTAAAGTATACTCTTGATCATATTAACTCCAACCGGTAATTAATCAGATTCAGTTTTAACTAGAAATTCAATTAGGTAGCTAATCTAATAAAACCCTAATTTAGATTTAATTAAGCACAGGGAATAATTTCTATTCAAGTTTGTTGAGAATCAATCAAACCTCACAACTACATACAAATCATGACTTCAATAACTAGCCAAACACAAGAGAAATTAGCAATTCATAATTGAATTAAAATCAAACTTACAAAGGTTCAAAGGTTCTTCCTTGAGAGAAAACCCTAGCCTCCAAAAGTTGATCAAAAGTTATGACAATAATTGAGAGAGAAAACTAAAAACAAGGTTTAAATACCCCTAAGATATCCAAAGATAAAATATCCCGAAATTACATTAATCTAGTCGAAAAAGACCTAATAAAGTCCAACCCGAAGCGCAAAACACGCGGCCCAACTCTCCCGTGATTGAACAGATTGGCGCGGTCTCATTCCAGGGTGGCGCGACCGCGCAGGTCCATGTTATGCCCGCGGCACTTCTCGGTTCAACATTTCGGGCGACACTTCAGAGGCTGTTTTCACCCCATTCGAATTGGAATTTGGACTCGGAGTAAAAATATGAATGGTAGCTCTTCGAGTTATCTTTCCAGTGATAACAAATTCAGCTTCATCCGAGCACTTTAGCTCCCAAACCAAGCATTGCAAGATAGAGGTGTCCAAATAAGAACTCCAATGCATAGTCCGAGTTTAAGCGTTCTTTTTACAAAAGCTCTTGGGTCTTGGTTCTTCCAATCTTCACTTGTATCACTCTAAGCTTCTTCAAACACCTCCATAGTCCACTAATATCCATCCCGTCCATGCTTGTTTACCTAAAGATCTGCAAAACCGAACAAAATAAGCGCAAAACCCGAATTCCCTAGAAAACCTAAAAACCTAAGAATTACACTAAACTAAGCTAAAACACATGCAAAGCAAACATAAATATGCATCCTAAACACTACCTTAATGCAAGCTATTAGCTTCCTCACGGTGGAAAGAAGATCAACAGGATCCCGACCGATAAAAACAAGGAGCTGATAAAGGATTGGAGGGCACATATCGGAAAGGAAAGTCGTGGCTTCAGCTTGAGGCCTTCTGAGCTGTTTCAGGCAATGTTCTTCAAGAAGCCCGATGATGGAGAAGAAGAGGATCCTGATGTAATTAATGCTCGAAAGAGAAGATATAGAGACATGCGTGTCTTTCTTCGGGATTATGTTATTCTGGTCCATTCTTGCATATTCGAGCCTCATCAGTGTGGAGCCATCAACCAGAATTTGATTTTACCGCTGGAGGTTGTGGATGATTTGGGAAACTACAACTGGAGTGGTTTTGTCATTGACTGTCTGGTAAAAGCTAAAGAGAAGTGGGAGCAGAATCCATCCAAAGCATACTTTCGAGGACCTCTCATATTTCTGACGGTTAGTATTTAGTTCACATTTATTTTTTCTTATTTTTACTAAATTTCAATCATAATGTTGTTTGTTGGTTTTGTGCAGATTTTATACTTAGACCGAGTTGTTAACTACAGTGCCAGAGATGTTGAGAAGAGGTCTATCCATGCGTTCATTGGTTGGACGGACAATGGGGTGAAGATGCGAGAGAAGTTTGAAATGGCTCATGGCGGCTTTGGGAGTGGAGAGGTTGAAGAAAGGCAAGAAGTCAGCTCGGTGGATGTCAACGCCGGTCCAAACATGACTAAACCCAATGAACAAACTGATGTTGCACAGGACATCCCACCTGATGGAGATGATGATGAGGTATCTTATAAACTTTACTCACGGATACATCATCCACAACGTTATTGTATACACGATTTTCAGTCATTTATACATGTTTGTAATGATTATATACATGAACTGTGCCCAGTATTATGATCTGTTAGCTTTCGTGCACTATATACATGTCTAGAATTCATTATATACAGGTTTGGAATGCATATATACATATCTGGAATGCATATATACATGTCTAGAATGCATTAGATACTTGATTGGAATGCATATATACACGTAATTATGCTATATATACAGGGGTTGTTTCACTTGTGTTTAGAATTGGGTTTTTGGGTGAAAAGTGATTTTTAGTGTCTCGAAAAATGTAAAAAGCAGAGAGAGTTGCACATATTTCAAGAGTATTAAAAGTGGATTTTGGGTAGAAAGGGATTTTATGTTGAAAGTGAAACAAGGCCACAGTAATTGTTTGACATATACAATTGTTTTGTATGTTATTGTATAATCAGGACTTGTACAAATCGCTTGGGCAAGATTTCAAAGATTTTTTACGTCTTGTGGTTCGTATAGCCGACAAGTCTATGAAGGTCCGTCAGAACAGGTTCTCCGTTGCCATATCTGAAGCCACTAAGAGTGTGTTGGGAGCAACTTCTGGAGCATTGACTCAGGTCAACATAATTTTGATTTGTTTGTTGTAGATACATACTTCACACATACATATACATGATTTGTGTGTTGTGTATACAGGTCGATGCTCCAACCCAGTTTCAAAAGGCTTGCCAGGGTGACGTTGGTAACTCTTGGACTGATGCAGAGCTCGAGCAAGTCATGGTGGACTACGAGAATGCTTTAAAGCGGCGAGAGACTCTGGTGGACACAAGTTTCCCGGACCTGTTTGGGCTTATCACAGCTGATCTCCCTCCAACTCCACATGTTGTCTTTCTAAAACCACAAAATAATGAAGACGGTGGTATTCAAGATGATATTCAAGTTAAGTTACATTCCTGATATTGATTTATTCATGTTAGTTTAATCACATACAATAAAGTTGTTGTTATGATTGGATTATTCAGGAAAATCTTGACAATTTGGATGGGCTTGAACGAGAAAACCCTGATGTCATTGGTGGTGAGACGAGCTTGCACGAGAAAAACAAAGAGGTATCTTATAATCTTTACTCTCATTATATATTCAAGTATACAAGTTTTTTCAGTTCCATATACATGTTTGAAATGCATATATACATGAATTGTTCACAGGATTCTGATCTGTTAGCTTTGGTGCATCATTGGTTTGGAATGCCTTATATACATGTTTGGAATGCATATATACATTCTGGTTCATTGAGTCCAGAATTCTGATCTGTTTAAATGTATATATACATTTTTATAATGCATATATACATATGTTGAATGCATATATACATGTTTAGATCTAATGTGTTTTGTAACCTTGGACCTTATTAACAGTATAACACTGTTTTATTTTTTTTGTATACACAGAACACCTCTTCTCGTGCAGAGGGCATCAATGTGGCTGACCAGGTGATGCAAGAGGGCGTTCACCACGATGATGTCGATGTATGTTATACTCATATATAGATGAACTCACGTATTTAAGTTCAATTTTTATGTTGCATTATGATATTGTTCATGTGTACAGGTGAATCAGATTGTTGAAAACATTGTTCAAGACGTGGTGGCTAGCAAAGACGTCCCAACGACCAAGGATGGAGAAGAAGCCGAGAAGTTGGACGAATATCCAAAGGAGCCACCTAAGGTCGCAGCTGATCCTTCCAAGGTCGAGCAACCCAAGGTCGTAGCTGCTCCTTCCAAGGCCAAGGGAAAGGATCTCAAAGTCGTTGAAAACCGGTAAGCGTCAGGGGAAGCCAAAGAATTAAGAAGTAATGGACATCAAAGTTCTTGTTTTTGACTATAAGTTGTAATCGACTTTAATATGTTATTTCACATTCCATGGTAAAACCGTCTGTAATCGCCACTTAATTACAAATATGTGTCTCGTACACTAAAACTTTTAATTCATGAATCGTAGACTAATTGTTAAACCTTTTAAGTCAATATCTAAGTTCATTATTCATCTCAGCAGGGTTATAAATTACTTTAGTCGTAATATACATTACTTTACTCCTAATATACACAGCCGTAGCATACATATACATAACATACCTATATACACGTATTAATGTTCGAATTATATATATACACAATACGATAGAGTGTATACATATCTTTCATTATAAATATAACAATGTTGTTGTATACATGATTTATTCGTAACATATACAATTATGGCAGCTACGTATACATGATTGATAGAGTGTATAAATATGGTTACGTTATTTTTAATTGATTAATATATTAATCTATATTATATATTCCTATTATTTTAACAGGGAATAGACGACTCTCACGATTTCGTTACCCCGATGCATAGAAATAAAGATTTGGGTAAGAGGGTATCAAAACCATCCGATTTTGATAAAAGCCCTTTTTATGAGAGAATAATAGATCCTACGGGGAGGCCGAACACATAACAAAATAATTTAATGTTGTACCTTAACGTCAAGTGTGCGGACAAGTAAGTATATAATTATATTTGAATTGAATATATGTTATATTAAATGTTGCATATTATAATTGTTTCCATATGCAATAACAGTGAGATTGTATATTTCAACAATGACATACCATATATTGGAGAAGAATTCAAATCCCTATATTACAGAGACCAACTTGTGATGATTTCAATAATCGACCTGTGGTGTACCCTCTTGAACAGGGGTGAAGGGAAAAGGTGTTCATCGTCTCCTAATAGGCTATTCGCGTATCCATCGACAATTGTGAGTATCTTATTACAATATACAAGTATCGATGATATATATACTTCAATCAACCGTGTATATACATTACGACAGTGTTTAGATTTTTACATTATAAAGTGACTAGTGAATTTCATTGCAGGTTTATTCTGTAGTCAATCGTGGTGACAAAGAGTTCCAAGATTCATATGTCTAGTTCAAAGAAGGAATGGACACGGTGTTGTCTTCTGAATACATTACCGTTACACTCGTCGATGCAGATCTTGTAAGCATCCTTCATCATATCAATGTTGTATTTTTATCTGATATACACACATGTACATACTCCTAATATGTCCCATTTTAACCTGCATGAAAACCTAGGTCTTCTTCCCCATGCTTGTCCACAACCATTACTACACAGTTTGCTATAACTTCATGAACGAGTCTATTGAGATCATAGACAATTCGTTACAGGGAGATGCTGACCCGAATGGAAAATATGGTGGCGTCGTCCCTACACTGGTATGTAATGATGTTTTAAGTGATTATGAACATGATATTGAATTTTAAATAAATTAATTTATTATTTACAAACGAATGTAATGATTTACAATGCCTTTATACACAAACTAGCATGTTTGTCGAGTATATGCGAGACATGGGTATACATGCACGTGCTAGTATATTCGAGCGGATGGACGCAACTGTATTAAAGATGAAGTGGCGAACTAACAAGAATAAGACAGATTGTGGTATATTCTTGATGCGTCATTTGGAAACGTACAAGGGGGAAGAGTTGAGGAGATGTGATGCTGGATTCAATCATGGCGCTAAGACCACAGTGTTTGCATTACATTGGAAATACAGTCATGCAATTCTCTCATGCGACCTTAATCAGATGTGGCCTGAACTGAAGAAAAGTGTGCGTAGAAATGCTACTGAGATGGCTGCTAGAAAGAAGTCGAATAAAGCAAAATAATATAGATTTGAACATATGTCGTTTCTTTTTGGTATTAGCATTGATACACTCAATTATTGAACACCGTTAGTTTTTTGTTATGTTTTCAAACACTTGTTACTCAAGTTTGGTATTGATATAACACTTCATCCCGTTTTGTTTCATTATAACCAGTTTACATGATGAGTGCGTATGTATATATACTTTAATTTCATGTATATACCAAATAACACACCGATACCACAAATTGTTAGTATGACAACCAAGTATATTCAAATATGAATTATGTACATGCAACATGTCATTATGTATTTGACCATTATTGGATATCCACACGTCTAGTACGAATTATTAACTACATATACATTTCATAGCCTTGTATATACATCCTGGGATCATTATGTACAATATATATTACAGTATTCCGGCAGAATTGGTTGAACAATTTAACATATGTATAAAAATCAGTAGGTGATGTATTGACATCAATTCAGTCATGTTTTGTCGATGTTGGAGAAGTCATATCCATCTAAACTCAAATGATTCCATCTCATTAACAAAATGTTGCCACACAATACATCAATTTCAATTTTAAATGTTATTCAGAATCAGTTTCAGACATCGGCTTATTCATTTTGCAATTTCTACTATCATGCCCAGCATACTCCCCACATGTCTTGCATTTTCGCTTTGCCTTTTTTCCTTGTTTTCCGATTGCATCTTCTTTTCCACAAAGTATCCTCTTACCACCTATTCCTCTGCCCTTGTTTTTAGCTTTTGAAGGTGGCTTGACAACAATTTCTTTAGGTCTTGAGACACCTACAATGGTATAATTTGTATTACGTCATTACTTTACACACGCAGAACATGTAATGTATATATTATGTCATAATAGTATATATAACATATAAACATGTATATACCTGCAAAATTCTCGATCATCTCATCCAACGTGTTTGCATCTGTACCAGCATTGCTTTTTCCTGATTTGTATGTATTCTCGATTTCAACCAATTTACCCAGTAGATCTATCAACATGTCTTTGTCATCTTGTGCTAACCCAATGCAATTTAACACAACAGACCAGACTTGCCCTACCAAAGCTTGATTGCTTTCCTGTATATTACTTTGTGTCAAAACATCATCCAAACCTGGCCCACTAACCATCCTTGCGGCACCCTTCATCCAACGTGGCAGCAACACAGAATCTGGAATTTTATCTTTCCCCAATGATTTAAGGGCGGTGAATATATGTCTGCAAGGAATACCAACTTTGTTGAACATCAAGCAATCACATTTGGTCAGTTCATCAATTACGCCGTACTCTACATTGAAGAGATCATCACGACCCTCGCGTATTGTGTAGTACATTACATCAACACCTGTACAACATTTCATGTTTTAGAAGTACAAGTTCAAAAACAGGTAAAAGTATAATTCTTGTATATGACACGTGTATTGGGTTTGATTAAGTAATACCTTGTGTCTCAGACTTGACATTGCAAACCCAAGACGAGGCATATATCTCTTTTTGAACTTCATTCATCATCGCAAGTGTGTAATACACAACTGCATGCCTTTCGATACCAAGCGGAGTTTTGAATTCTGGCTTGTTTGTGTCTGATTCGACATCATTCTTGAGTTGTACATGTCGCTGACTATCCATTGCAGTATCGAATGGCATCAACAACTCAACAAAACTGAATTTGCTGCTTGAATACCTTCCAAAGAAACTATTCTGTGATTCAGAGATTGATGTTGTTCTAATTAATCCTCCTTGTTGTGTTTCTTTGAAGTATGCAGGTATCCAAGATTTTCTAAGAGCGTACATGTCTGAAAACCACTGGTTCTTGCCAAGTTTATAATCTCTTATGAACGTCTTCCATCCATCCTCAAACTCCCTTATTGTTAGGTTGTCAGACCAAACCAACGCCCCCAAACGTGATCTGAAACTACCAGAATTTATCTTTTTCGATCCCACCTTTACTGACACCTTCTCCATTATATGCCACATGCACAGTCTGTGTCTCGTCCTTGGAAAGACCTGCGTTATAAACAATCGTTATCAAAACTTATACATATATTGATGTCATATATACATAATAAAATAGTAAATAATTTTTAAAACGAAAATATTAGTGATTTTCAAAACTTATACATACTTTGATGCTATATATACATAATAAAATATTCATCAATTCTAATATATACATTCGCTAAAACAATTGTAAAACTGAACATAAGTTTGATTATACATTAACCAAACGATCATATACAAAACTATAGTTAATATATACATATGGGAAGCATGGTATACGAACCTTTTCTATTGCAATTTTCATTGCCGATCTTGATCAGTGACCAGAATAGTTGGATCTCTTTGTTGCATTGCACGCTAAAATTTTTCGAACAACCACGTATATGACTCAACATCTTCCTTCATGAGTAATCCACATGCAAACGTGACACTTTTCATGTGGTTATCCATCCCTGTGAAGGGAGCAAGAACCATACAATATCTGCACACATAAAAAATGTATTTAGTGATCAAGTTAATGTACACGACCACGTAAAATAATGTATATAGAAATACTTATTCGTCCGATAAGTGGAATCAAATGAAACCACATCGCCAAAGGCTGCATAGTTCCTTATCGCAATTGGATCACACCAAAATAGCGCTGCCCAACCTCATTCACATCGTATTCAAAGTAAAAAGAACTACACAAATCCTTTTTAATCTTGAATCTATCTATCACCATCTGAGCATCAACATTTATATATGACATCAGATCACGCTTGAAATTCTTGAAATCGGACTACATCGCTCCAACATGACAGTATCCACCCACCAGCTCTTTCAGTATCTTGTAGGATTTGACAAGTCCTAAATTCGCCTTTGCACAACTCAGCATGAACTTCTGGTGCCCAATGTTTAACTTTCTGTTTGCTTTTAAAAAATGGCGGGCATAGTAAGGAATCAACTCATGATTATGGCGTTCTTCAAAACAATGCACCGTATACAAGCCATCTGTTGTTATTTTGATCACGAAGCATGCGTCACAACCAATTTTGTTAGAAGAAGTATTATGTACACCCGATCCATTATCCGATGTATTCCAACCTTCCCTTGTGCATCGATAATACTTCTCCTTAAAAACATCAGATTTGGGCAGCTTTCTGCTGTTACTCGATTTAGCATCAAACCCAGATCGGTTGGCATACTCACGATAAAATTCTTCAACATCACCAACCGTTTTGAATATCATACCTTTCGATGGTATGAATTTTCTTGGACATCGAGGTATCCACATCTTGTGATCGTCATCTCCTTCAGTATGTATATAGTCTGACCCATACGCTGACTCCTCATCTACTAATTCATCCTCATTTTCCTCTTCATCATCATCATCATCATCGTCAACATCTGATGTGTATAAATTCTCTTCATTCAAATGACTGAATTCATCTCCCTCGAAATCTGAAATTATATTACAAAATACATCATGTATATTCAGGAATACCGATTGTATATAAGGTAAAAATAAATGTATATAGACATAAAATACGGTGTATACAGAGAACATTTATACATGTTTACGTAATACATATATTTTATTATTAATAAAGATGTTTTATACATATTTAGGACATGTATATACACATCAGCGTATATGGTTCACAGGTTTATGTGAAATAAGTGTATATAAATTATAATAATTGTATATAACATTACAACTATTGTATACTGAGATCAATATAGCACATCATACTCATTCGTGTATAATTGGTATATTAATTTCTAATAATTGTACACATATTTAAACGGTGTATATGCTCAACATTTGTACAGTTTTTTTTTCACGTAGAATTAAAAATAGTTAAAATATAAGTCATGTATATTAATTGTGAATTACATGTATATACGCTAATATCGAATTTATTAATAATTCAAATTGTACATGTAAAAGACATGTTTTTATTAATTGTACATACTATAATGCAAATAGTTTCCAGTCACAATAATGTTCGTATATACATTCATCATATTGTTATATAAAATAGTTCAGTATATATATACATAATGAAGATATTATATACAAAATTACCTGATGCCATATTTCTACGATTAACGATTTTCGAGCAGTTCCGACGTTCAGCGTGCAGTTCCGAGCAGTTCGACGTGGTGGTTCGTGGTGGCTTTGACGACATGGTGGTTCAATGTGGTGGTTCCATTGGCGCTTCCATTGCAATGGAGGTTGCGGGTCTCCAGCGAATTATTTGATGATCGAAGTGGTGGTTCGGTGGTGGCCGGAAATTGTGGACGAGCGCGACTGTGAGGGGCGAGTGCGACTGAGGGTGAACGGTGGTGGATTTCGATGTCGAGCGGTGTGAATTTGAGTGTATACAGAATTGTGGTTACAGCGGTGGCCGAAATTTCTCAATGGAGGTTTTATAGCGTTGATTTGTCTCTAGAGATCTTATCCCACAATGTGCGATTTAACACGTTAAAAAACAATTTTTGATTTTACAAAAATTTTAATTACGGTAGTTAGAAGGAGTAAATCATGGGGAGAAGATCTTTCCTATTTTTGATTTTTTTTGCTATTTTCCTATTTTTTAATATTGTAGATACGAATCTCACCATCCATCCCAATCTCATCCAATGGATGAGATTTGTTCTCTTGTTCTCTATAGGATCTTGTTCTCTATAGAACCTACCTATATATATATGTCAAAGTCAACAAGATAAGTCGGCTAATTTGAAAGATCGAGAAAGGCCAAGGATCGCTCTAAAACTAAGAAGTTTGGAAAGAAAAAATGGAAAAGAAAGAAAGAGATTAAAGTAAAATATGTAGGCAATGCTTTCTCATTTGGTTTAGTTGTAAATACATATATACATGTATATATAAGTCCGAAAAAGCATATATATGTGTGTGTGTGTGTCAAAGTCAACAAGATAAGTCGGCTAATTTGAATTTATACATATAAATTATATAATAATGTATATGTATACATACATGTATATGTATACATAACACACAAGATTAATCTAGTGATTTCGTAGTTATTCCCTAAAATAATTTTATCAAAAGCCTAAGGTCAAACCCTAGTAATATAGAAATTAACTAGGTTCCAAAAATCTAACCGAAAAAAATATTCGAGTATTACATGCTTAATCCAATCAAGACACGTCTCCAACTCAGTTGTTGGTCTGATTAAAATGGTTTCAAGTGATATTTGTGGAGCAAAAACCAACTAGAAAAATAAGGCAAAATGATAGGAATTCAAACAAGCACAAACAAGAGCTTTAGTGCTAAAATCAATTACTTAAATCTTGATAAACTTACTTGAAATAGCTCTGATACCACGTTACGTGTCTCGACTTAGGATCGAAATGAGTTATCATTCAAGAAGCCTCCTTAAGCCCTAGCACAACTCACCTAATTAGATCTTTGAATTTGGTGCAAGTTTCGGTTAAGTTTGGACTCAATTTAAAGTACACAAAATAAGCAATTTTGAAATTGATTTTTATGGAATGTTTATTTATGTACACCTTAAGTTGAACAAGCTCAACTCAAACACTTGAGATAAACTCACCTAAGGCTAAGCGATCTGCCCTTGATAAACTCACAAGGACATGACTAAACTAAATGGGGAATCTCTCCACATTAGGACGTTTAACAAGACATGTTTTCATCTCAAATTTGGTTGTCTAAAATAAGAAAAATGCATGTGTTTATATAGAGAAAGCAAGGCACAAAAGATCCTTGTAGAGCAAGGCAATAAAAGGTCCTTGGACGTCCTATTAGGATCTATTTGGATCGCGCATTAGAATGCAAAATACATGTATTATCATTTATCCTTGTGGTCTTCTTAGATTTTCATACAAGTGGTGAAAATAACCGATTTCATTGATGGTTTGGACTCTGTCTTTTTGGGCTTACTGGTGCGGCCCATTACTTGCCAAATCTGTAAGGCAGCCCGTAACGTTTTTAAGAAAGCAACTATTTAACTTCCCAGTGCCCTTTTCTCCGCCCTCTCTACTGCATAGACTAGGGTTTTGGTGTTCTGAGGATCTGGTTACACTTGCTAACACCAAACCCTAACAATGGCGGAACAGGTTCCTCTTACTTTCTCTGTGTTCCTAGGATTCTAAAATTAAACTTTTATTAACTGTTTTTATGTTCGTTTGAATGTTTGTGTAGACCGAGAAGGCCTTTCTCAAGCAACCAAAGGTGTTCCTTAGGTAGTCTCAGTTTCGAGATCTATTTTTCTATCCCTTATTTTGCTTTTGGTGATTTTAATCATCATCCATTGACATTTTGGTGTTGATTTTGCAGCTCGAAGAAGAATGGGAAGGGGAAGAGGCCTGGAAAGGGAGGAAACAGGTTCTGGAAGAGCGTTGGACTTGGTTTCAAGACACCCAGAGAGGCCATTGAAGGTTTGGGAGTCGTCACTTACTCTTTGACTTAAAAAATGCTGACTTATGTAGTTGATTTGATATGTGCTAGATGCACATTAGCTTTCTAGGTTGAGAATATTTGTCCCTATTTCCTTTTTAATTATGTATGTGACGTTCTGATTTCTCAATTGCAGTTTGCAATGCTTCTAACGCTGCATCATCTGTACTCTTTGTTTGGAATGAGCGGCTTTGCCTTTTTTAGCGGTTCTATCATGTTCAGTTTGTTGCTAGGACTATGACTATCTATTCTGTGTTTCTATGTAAATAGGCGCTAGGACTAGTAATTTGGGATTGGATTTGTTAGTGTAGTCACTAATCAGAAACGAGTCACAACTAAATACTGTCTTGATTCAGCTGTTATTGAGGGTTATTAAATCTTGATTCTGTTGGCAGTTTGATCAGGACAGATGTAATCATTAATTCATTCTGAGCAAAATGAATGTAATTTAGTAATTGAAGTACTTATATTTTGGAAGCTCTTAAATGTCTTTATAATAGATAAAGAACACTTAGACTTTACTCCATGCTCATCAGTGTTGGAAGTTTATTCTCATAGTCCTGCATATACTACATTGAAACATGTCATGTTGCCTCTTGCTGTGCGAGTAATATTTAATTCTCCATGTTTGATGAATAAATTACCAATACAACAGCATTTACATTTTCTTGCTGAGACTGTTTCAGCAATAGTTGTTGTGGATCATGTATTTTTATGATTAATGGGTAAGTTGAAATCATTCTTCATTGTCTGCTCACTGTATAATTGCTGTTTGGGTTTCTTTTTTTATATATATGTTTCATTCTATATGGTTTGCTGGGAAATAGGAAATAATTTTACATATTTTTTTTCTGTTTCTTAGGTACATATATTGACAAGAAATGTCCTTTTACTGGCACTGCCTCTATCAGAGGCCGCATCCTTACTGGCACCTGCCACAGTGCAAAGATGAATAGGACCATCATTGTGCGGCGTAATTATCTGCACTTTGTGAAGAAGTATCAAAGGTCAGTGAAGCTAGGAGTGATTCTTTTTATTTTTCTTTTCTGATCCATCTTTTTGATCCCTTTATACATGGTGCCTACTATCAGGTATGAAAAGAGGCATTCGAACATTCCAGCTCATGTCTCTCCATGCTTCCGTGTGAAGGAGGGAGACCACGTTGTTATTGGCCAGTGCAGGTATGCTACCTGTCTATGAAGGAAAATAACTTTTGTTCTATGAACTTATATTGTTGGTTTATGGTTATGAATTTCTTGTACCTGCAATTTTCAGGCCATTGTCCAAAACCGTTAGATTCAATGCCTTGAAAGTTATTCCTGCCGGTTCATCTGGTGGTGGAGGAAAGAAAGCATTTACTGGGCTGTGAATGAAGCTCTCTAATGGGAGGAAGGAAAATCACGAGTCCTAGGCACTACCAATTTTCCAAATTTCAAACATTGGATGTTTTTTTTACTCTTGCCATATCTCTATCATCTACTTTTTTTTTGTTAATTTGAGCAACTGTAGCATTGGATTTTTAATGATAATCTACTTTTACTATTGAGATCTTTTGTTTGATCTAGCCTTCTGCACCATTGATGTGATTATTGTTTTGACAACAGATTTTATGCCTTGATGGGATTGTAGCGTGATGCTCAAGCCTGTTCAAACTAAATGGGAAATCCCCTCTGTTGGTGATATTTGTGCCAACAATAAAAAAAAAAATCAGGGATCATACGAATCCATGTGTGATCCATTTGTGCAAGGCCTTTAGAAATTGTAATGTCAAGTTTAATGTAATTTCTGTCTTGTTGAAGAACGCCCTACTCCTACCTGATGATTATCTCAATTCACGTCTCAAGGTTCTGCTCATAATCCTCTTACCATGTTTCTTCTTCCGAATCACGGAATCAGGAGAGCAGATTAAATGAAAACATCATCAGAATTCACAATCTGATCTGGGAACGCATAAAGAAGTCAGGGGGAGTCAATCCAAAAGTTTTCGAAAATGATAAGAGAGACTAGGAGACAAGTGTTGGTATGGATTTTTTACATTAGGAAATTACTAGAAACAGTAGAAACTGACGATCTTAATAAAAATTACAAAGTCAATACAAGGATGAGCAGATTAAACTTTATAGTATAAACTAACTCTTGTACAATGGGTACATATACTGAAATTAGGATTCATCTGTATGTACCGCAAGTGTATTTCTGTCAAGTAAGTGGAGCTTGTTGCCAATGCTGAAGCTGCCTCCTTCAACAATTGTTGTCTCACCTCCATCCCATCAGGATTCCCAGTTTGGTATGTTACTTGTAGCTTCATTCACCATTTTTACCAGTGTTACCTGCAACCATCAGAGATACTTAGCATAAAACCAAACTAGTTCTACAAGGTTGTTGGTATTCATTCAATTCCACATCATCACAGTACTCATCATTGCTCGGTTACACAAATCTTGCTAAAATGTTAATTTACCTCTACTCTGTTGCCCTCATTATTCCCTTATTGTAAGTGAAAGGTATTCCAATACAAGTTCAGAAATGACAACAAAAGTAATTGTAGCGGGAGAAGGTAAAAAGTAGGCATACCACACTCTCAGGGACACCAGGTGGAGGAAGTGGGAGGTTTCTTGGAGGCTTAATGCTGGTATACGATCTCTTGTCAAACCTCCATTCCCCTATCTTTCCATACGTTAATTTACCCTGCAATCGAAATATGACAAGATTATCGTTTATGATAAAGGAATGCTCAAGATACCCATACCCACTCCACAAAATTAATGGAAGATGTTAAAAGAACAATACATGCACATGGAACAGGTAAAACACATGATAGAAAAGGATTGTAAAAGGGAAAAAGATGAAGGCTTTTTAGAATTAAGAAGAAGAAGAAAAGAAAATTAGCATTAGGACAAATAGCAGAATGCCATGGCATGTTTGCAGCATTAATTACATGAATCTTTCACTACATTATGCAGAAAACACCCACATGAGATAGCATAATAACTTTTTTTCATACCTTCATGTCATAATCACACCCGTAAGTATAGTGTATGATGTACTTGTTCCCAATTTCCGTGTCCCAAGGGGGCTGGATTAACATCACAGCAAAGTTAATCATTACATATGGTAGACGCTATAATTCTCAGGATCAGTTCAATTCACTTTTTATTGACAATTGCATGGAATGCAGAAGTTTAGCACAAGTCAAAGAACGTTTATCTTATAGTTTGTTGGCACGTTTATCTTATAGTTTGTTGGCACGTTTATCATATGCTGATTTAATATTGAAAATACTTATGTGGTGATTGATTTGAACAGGCATCTGTTTAGAAATTTTATCCCAGTGTCATATCAGCATCTGAAAATGTAATCTCAAAGTGAGCTTAATTTGAAATAATATGAGCATGTATATATCTTTGCATATCTATGGTGAGAAGCTTTTGTCTATTCTATGATAAATACCACTCAAACAAGAATCTCGTTTGAGGAGACCACTCTAGGTAAGAATCTCACCAAGAGGAATTTTGTTGAGAAACGCTGTCAACGACTCTTTTCATTCATAAACTCAAATCTGAAGCTGTACAAACTGACCTGACTCAACATAAACAGAGCACTTAACGTTAAAACTAACCACTAACCCCATAAAATGAGTAGTGCTCCTAAACGCTAACTGCTCCTAGACACTAATCCACTAACTGACTTATAGGAAAACAGACTTTGACTCTAAAACCAACTCTCCTAGCAGAAACTAACCTATTAAACGACAAAAGCAATAATTAATTAATGACTGACTGAAATAACATGAAATTAAATGACTATGTTGGAATCCTATCATTCTCAGTGGATTGTTATATCCACATCCCACATCTTTGCATTGAGTATTGAAGTGTAGAAGATACAAACAAAAGGTAAAGACAAATAACCTGAATCATGAAATCCTTGTACAAGATGTTTTTCACTCCATGTAGAGCAGATGCAACAGCATAGGCATACCTGTGCATACACAAATTGGAAAGCAAAGAATTGCAAGTTTTAGGATCTGTTTGGTAGTTATTACTCAATACAATAGGAATGAAAATTTACAATATACTAAATTACAATTGCGATAGTTCAGGAAAGAAAAGTGAAATATTACTCAACAGTTTAAATTTAATGCATCACTGCCTACTTATTTCAAAGACCTAATCAATACCAATGCTCTTCCTTGGTAATAAAATTGTTGGACTTGAGTCCTTGAATCAACCACATTACCATATTAGGCTAATCTTTATACTCTTTTAGACTTGTTAGATATGGAAAAACTTTCATTTCCATTCTTATAGTTTAACCCTTAAAAACAAGTAGTAGGAAACAATAAGACTATTTGCGAGAAAAGTTAAAAGTTTACATCTCAAGCACCCAGCCAAAGGATTTATCAGTTTCAGGGTCCTTTTTCATTGCCAAGGAAATATTCATCCAAGTAGGTGCTATCTTTGAAAGAGCTCCCTACAACAGTGTAAAAAGGAATGTAAGAACTTTTATCACGTAGATATTCTGGCAAACATCAAGGAAAAGTGTCCAACGATACCTTTCCAACGATGACAGGGGAGTTCCCAATAGGATCAATGTCAGTTATTGGACCTTTCTCCAATGGGAAATACTTCCGCAAGACGGACTCAAATTTTTTAGGTTCAATGTAGAAGAATGGAAATGCAGCTCCTAGTCCATCACGAGATAAATTTGGTATGGGTTTCACAATAATATGATCTGGCTCCGACATCAGTATATAACTGCAAAATTGCAAGTGTAAATTTAGCATGTCCAAACATAATAAAAACAACGTAACAGTACAATATAGAGGACTGTCCAGATTTATGAACTAATATGAAGGTTTTAGTACTTACTCTTCTTTTATATCTGCTTCTTTAAGCCATTGTACAAAGGCCCAAGGTCTATTCAACACTACATATCCCTGAAAGTTCAAAGTAAGGTGACTTACCAAATGGAAATTTATCCACACATAGAAAGAAAGACAATAAGATCTGCCTTTGGGCTCTTTGGAGATCTTCTCCACTAAGATTAGGCTCAATTGGGTTTGTCCCATTGAGAGGTTACCTATTTTCTGAGTTATCAATTACAGAGTGCATTTTAGGGCTTGTTTGCTTTTGTTCATTCTCTACTATCTAACAATATAGAAGTTATTGCATTGGCATCACCCCTGCCTTACATCCAATTTTGTTAAAAAGCACATCAACCATTGATGCAAGCACAAGAGCTCATATTTCTTAAATTCCACAGCGGCTCAAAAAATAGTGTTTCATTAACTCCTTTCCACAATGTCTAAACTAATTGTCTATTTACTTGCACATCGTGCTCTTACTACCAATAAAATTCTCCTACTTCATTTAAGCATGCAACTTCCATTGTTCCAACAAGTGTAGTCTCTGTTGTATCAAGCGCTCATCAATCAAGTTTCTATACCGCTCATATTCTTGAAAAATAGAGTTTATACAGTCTTTCAATTCTCTATTTCAGGCTTTACTTTGTTTCTTTTATTCTTTATTTAGTTTTGATGAACTAGTTTGCTGTATAGCTCATATATATGAAGACATTCAGATATCCATAATTACATACACATTACCTGCATTGTGATTCATGAGATAATCATCCTTTTTTTTAAAAACATAAACACCAATGCTATATTCGGATTTCACTATTTCAGAGCACAAAAATGATCATGCCCGGTTTCGAAAATTGATCCCAACCAGCTCAGTTACTGATAGTCTACATTCTTGTCCAGTTTAGAAACTCTCGGCTGTTGCCTATTTCAGTTCTGCAGCATTCAATGCAAATTCTCATATCTAGTTTCATATTATTGTAATTTCATGTGTCCATTGAGCTTATTTGCAGCATGAATAATGATTTGGTGGAGAAAATCACTAGCTTAGAGAACAGACAAGCAATCCAAACTGCACAGATAGTTCAGTGAAAGCAATTTACAAAACAATATGAGCCAATGTTGCCACTCTAAGTCACTGGCAATAATGGATCTCAACCCCCATAGCTTATAGCTCCACGAGAACAAATTGCTCAATTCAAAAGCATAATATACCATCACATAATCAAACTCGCCAAAAACTAGCATTTTAGAAAACAATTTCAAAATCCAACAAAACTGGAATTGGGGGGATTTTAAGGTCCGCTTAAGAAAAAGATCAGAAAAAAAAAAACCAATTATTTACCTGATCAGTTCCAGGAGGGAGTGGCTGGGCAACGAAGGTAGGGATCTCATCCATATACTTGTCGGGCTTACCAGAATGCAGAATTCGGGTAAACCCGCCCATCTCGGAGCCTGGTTGAACCTTGAATTTCATGAACCAGTAGTACATGACCCTACACTGCCAAGTGCTATAGACGGAATCGGTGGCCGTGACAGCTGTGTGAAACAGCCTCTTCTTCCCCTCCTTCCTCGTCTGAGATCTATCAAGCGGCATTCTGATTACTGGGTCATCCACCGATGGGTTTCCAGGACCAGGAAAATCTTGCCTGAGCCTGAGGGATGCATTCGGGGAGATGGCAATGTTGTATGTGATGAGTGCCACTGAGAAGATTATTAGAAGGGTTTTGAAGGAATTCCCAAAACCCATCTCCCTGGATTTGAGAGTCTTCGGCTACTCTTTTCTTCTAATGTGTGTCAAGGAATTGGAGGAAAGGGGGAGCAGCTGGTGAGGAGGTGTTGGTGGCGAAGGTTGAAGGCGATCGTTGACTTGCCAAAAGCCAGCCAAGGACACATGTTATTGAACAAATATTCAGAATGTGTTTATAAGGGCAGAAAGGAAGGAGGAGGATGAAGACACAGATCATTTACAGTGCCAGTTTGCTGGGCTTGGGAAAGACTCAATTTTGATTGTTGCTTGTGGGTATGGCCCAATGTGTTTGGCTTCAAAGTTCATCTACCAATCTCTTTCCTTGCACTTTATTGAGAATGGTCGTCAATTAAGAATAAATCTCGCTCGTCCATTCCAAAAAATCAACGTCCCTGATTAAACATTTATTAAAAAGATAAAATACAACACGGACGAATTTTTTCCGTATTATTCGCGTATTTTTCAATAAAATACGACACGGACGAATTTTTCCCGTATTATTCACGTATTTTTCGAAAAATACGTTTTTATGACACGCGCCCAGTTTGTTCGTCAAAACTAGCGATTTGTTCATCCATATTCACCATTTGTTCATCAATACTAACTAATTGTGCATCGAGTTTTTGATAACAATGTTCATTGATTTCGAACTTTTTTAATTTTTAATTTTATTTTTTAACTTATCTATGTGTATGAATACAATATTATCTAGTTTTTGATGCACATATAATTATTTTCAAACAAAAAATGGTGTTATGATTGTTAAAGATAAGGTCATTACGATACTTCCAAGTTGTCTACAACAGATAAGCAAAAATTAAACCCTGAAAGTCTTCTTTTTTCAAGTTCAATAATTGATGTCAAACATCCGTCTATGACTCCTAACGACGTCGAGGAAAAGCTAAATGTGTCATTTGACGAACCAATCATAAGAACTCGAAACAAGAAGATACAAGATGCAACTCATGCTCTTCTAGATCATTTAGGAGTCATGACGGATCAAGCTTCACAACCTCCATGGATTACCATGCTTAGACATCAAGTTTAGACAAACCCGAGCTTGGATCAAGAGGTCTCAATGCCCATATTTGTTCATCGATATACTTCTATTTGTTCATTGATATAACTTGTTTGTTCATTGATATATATCCATATTTGTTCATTGATATACTCATATTTGTTTATTGATATAACCTTGTTTGTTCATTGATATACTCTATTTGTTCATGGATATAAGCCCTATTTGTTCATTGATATAACTTTTGTTTGTCCATTATTTGTTCATTGATATACCATATTTGTTCATGGATATACCCTTATTTGTTCATTGATATACCCTTATTTGTTCATTGATATAACCTTGTTTGTCTATTTTTTGTTCATTGATATACTCTATTTGTTCATGAATATACTGCTATTTGTTCATTGATATAACCTTGTTTGTTCATTATTAGACTCTTATTTGTGAATTGAAATAAACTTATGTTTATGTGTCAATACCATCAATTTGTACATTTACGACTATCTACACAATTTTCATGTTTACCTATATGAGCACAACAAAAGAAACGAATAAAGTGCTCAATATAGTACATAAATAAGTTAAGGTTGATATAGAAGCTTGAATGCAAAGGATAATAGATAAATTATCTGACTTTGCAATAATATGATGTATGATAAGAGAACAAGCCAACTGCAAACCGAATAGGAGTGCTTGTGGCTTATTTAGCTATGTTTGGAGCCCAAGAAGTAGCCACATGTTTCACATTAGCAACAATGACAAATCCAAAGGAGTCAAACAAGAAAAAACCAAGACCGACATCAAAACAATTAGTTTTGTCTCACATACAACTAATTATGATGAACACACATATATTAATGCATACACTTTTGATACACATTCATCCATTTTTTATATACAAACAATAGATATTTGATGCACAAACAATAGTTCATTTATTCACAAAATCACAGTGTTGATGAACAAAATCACAATGTTGTTGATAGGGATTTTACTAGACAATAAATAAATTTGTAGTCAAGACCCCGCTGAGTATAGGGAGGTCAGGATCGTCCATGGGAAGCAAGGTTGTTTGATTACTAAACTATAAAATAGAAAGCACAGAAACAAAGCAAAACAGAAACAACAGAAGAAAACAAGGCTACGACAGCCCTCGGTACCGACCTTGTCAGGGTCGGTAACGATGTTGGGTTTCAACACTAACTAAGCAACCAAAACACAGACCAACTACAGGCTCGGTACCGACCTGTATACTTCGGTAACGAGTTTGGACGTAAAACATGAACATCTACAACTAAGCTTGCTTGTCCTCAAGCAATCACTAGACAATAACCAAAACCAATCAACATGCTCATCAAGCAATAGCCCTCATCTAAAAAGCAACTTCAAAACATAGCAAAAATAGCAAAATGACTATTAACGTCATCACACATATATAAGCACTAATAGACATAAGCAACCACAATCCAACCTCTCCAAGGGCAATGTGTCTCACTCAACTCTCATGTGTTCAGGCTTATAAATTCATCTCTCAACTCAATCTTATATGCAAAAACTCATAAAAATTGGAACTTATATCACCAAACTCTCCACCAAAGATTTGTCAAAACAAGCAAAAATCATCAAGAGAACTTAGGCTCAATGAAAAGTTTCATAGAAGCATCCATTCGGTCGGGTTGCAATGGGGTTTGGTAAAAATAAATAAGGCGTGGAAATATTTTTGGCTATGTGATGCTAATAATATCCGGGAATATAGACTCCTAAAAACTCACACATCTCCAAAACTTTCTTAAACAATATACCAAACTCACTTCTCTTTATGCACACTCTCTTCATTCACCCATTAAATCTTAGAAAGCCTTATAAAAACATAAAGAATCTCTGGTTTAAACCTTTGAACACTGCACATCTTCCTTATTCCTTTCTTTTTTTTCCTACATTTTCTCTGCATTTTTCCTCTCGACATGCCTCGGTACCGACCTGAGAGGGTCGGTATCGAGCTGTGTTTTTTACTTCTTTTTCTTTCTTCGAAAACCTTCGGTACTAAGCCCACATAGGCTGGTATCGATCTGATATTCATCTTCTTCCTTTGTGCATTCTTTTTAACCAAGAGATCATTTTACACAATTAAAACAAGAGACTTCCAATCTATCCCACCCAAACCTTTATTTTGAACCAAAAAACATCTTTGCACTCAACAAATAATCCCTCTCCAACTAAGTCCTAATCCCCGGATATGGTCAAGCTTATCTCGGTTAGGGATAATTCTGTGGAGCAACAATAAAAAGGCTGAAGCTCAAATTGGCTATCAAAAACAAGGATAATGTAAGGGTGGATATGGATTAATAGGGCTTATGAAAACTAAGTTTTCTATCATATGACTTTCACAAGTAATGAACTAAAAATCTTATACAAGTCTTGAGAAATAGATAACAATTACAATTCCAAGAGATAATAGACATAAAGAGAGTAAATTACACATGGAAAATCAAGGCTAAAAATAAGAACTCACAAGGTCAAAATTTTGTTGGATTGCAATTACTCATGCTAATAGTTATACATGCTCAATTTCATCATATGCTATTCCGCTATAAAAACAATTTCATCATAAGACTTAGGCTATACTATCAAAAACATGCTAAAAGGAAATTACATGGTCATGCAAAGTGAAAGCAATCATAGAACCAAAAGATTAAGGGTGCTAATCCGTCCTAAAATCTTTTTGGATTTTTCATTTCAATTTTTTTTTGTGATTTTGATTTATGAAAACAAAAACAACTTAAAACAAGAAACAAACAAGAGACAACTAAAACAAGAAACAAACTAAAGCAAGAACATAAAAACAAACAAGAACAAACAAGTTTTCTTTTCCCTCCCTACCCCATACTTAAACATTACAGTGTCCCCACTGTAAAAATAAAAAAAGAAAAGATAGGGAAAAGAAAAGAAACTCACAAAGCAACAGCCGAAGCAGAAGAAACATCCTTGAAAGCGAGATCCTCATTGGTTTGGTGGTGGGAAGTAGTGTTCAAAGTTGCCCATAAACTGGTACATCGTCCGCCAGCGTTCTTCATCAACTGTGACACGCTGCTCCATCGTCCTCCAGCGAGCGTCAACCCTTTGTTGCCATGCATCCTCTAATTCCATGCGAGCTGAATAGACATCCTCCCAATGATTCATCCTTTGGTGGAGCTGAGTATGCTGCAAGTTCAGCTGCTGCATCTGAGAAGACAAATCTTTTGCCCATGAAGGAGGGGCATCTGAACTAGCGTAGTTGGTTTGGGGCGGTGGCTGGTAATGGTTGTGCTGCTTGAACTGGTCGTGATGGATGAAAGGGGCGTAAGGCACCATGTCGAATGATTGTGGCTCGGTAGGTTGATGAGCAGGCGCGGTGTCGAAGTGAAACACCTCGGTGCTAGCCTCGAAGTACTCGGTACCGAGGCCAGGTTGCTCGGTACCGAGGTCGGTGTGATGTTTTAGGGCGTTGGTACCGACCTGTGGGTCCTCGATACCGAGCCCTACCGTAGAGGCTGGCTCGTCCTCTTCCATAGCGGCTCCTTCTCGCTCATACCTCGTCTCAAATTCCCGTATTGTCGGCTCGTCTTGAGGCTTCTTGGGCAAGGGAAACGGTTGAGACGTCCATGCTTCATACCAATTTGGCACATGCAACAACTCTAGCTTGTCCCGAGTAATTACCATGGTCTGTCCAAGCACTGTGGTGGCGACTCCCCCTGGAATTCGCTGAAAAATTCCACAAGACAGCCAGTACTTCGTATCTAGCTTCTAGGGACTGTGTGCATTGTGGCGCGAGAGGTCGACATTGAAAGACATCACCAAGAGGCCCACCAAGTTGCCACATTAAACTTCTTTTGAAGAGGCCTCGTGCTTCTCTATATACTTCAGCCATTCATACCCCAAGTTCATGGGGGTGGGATCCTCAAAGAGAATAGTCTGAAGGCATCCAACCTCCGTCCTTGTTGGCCTGGAAAGCTCCTTTTTGAGCCAAATGGTTGCACCCAAAACTCGGAGAATGATCCTGAAGATGGGGTTGATGATGTGCGCCCCTGGAAGTGCTGGTGCAGTCGGATTGACTTCCCCAGAAATGTAGCTCCAAGTGTCTATGACCTTGAAATCATCGGGAGCCTTGTAATCTTGGGAGTGGTTGGGGAAGTCGAGGAGGCGGTTGAACTCAACCATGTTGAAGTCATGCTCAGCGTTGCCTAATCGGAACCTGATCCATCCAACAGATAGCAAATGCATGCTTGAAGCTGATGCGGAGAGTGGCTATGAACTCGGCTGTGAGAGCAGGATAATGCGGGACATTCTCCTTCTTGAGGAGATGGGGCACACCTAGGATAGCAAATGCATGGTTGACATCCTCATAGATGTCGGAGGCCTTTGCACTTGATCTTGAGAACCATCTTGTGAGGTGGTCCTTTTCAATGACAGAGTTGAAGATCATCAATTGCTCCCTAGTCGGCAGGATGACCTCGTCCATTCTCGGAGGAGATGGAGATCTTTCAGTCCTCCTCTTCTTTCCTTCCCTAGAGTTGGCTCTACTTGAGCTTGCCATTTGGTACCTGAAAATAATATTAATAACAAAGGTAAGATCCACTCAAAACAACAAGAAAAACCCTAAACTTGAATTTGGAAATGGCCTCGACCTACCTCGGTACCGACCTAAGAAGGTCGGTATCAAGGTTTTTGGGTTCAGTTCTGGTTCTGGGCAATCACAGGTCGGTACCGACCCTCACAAGTCGGTAACGAGCCTGGGCGAGAACATTATGCAGGGGATTCCGAATCTCTAATCCCCAAATTTTCGAAAATTAGCACAATTTCAAGCAAGATTCCTCACAAAAACATACAATCAAACACTTGCAACCCCATACTTGCTTAAATCCCTATCTAATCATGCCAAAAAAATGCAAAAAATCATGGTAAAAATCATGCAAATCAAGAACAAGTTACTTCATGCTTTCCTACCATCAAAATTCATTGCAATTCGAGCATGAAGAACCGAAAATCAAAAAGGATTAATCACCAACATAGAGGCAAGGGAGCATGATGGCAATAAGCACACGCACTCTCGGATCTACACATGGATCTAGATATGAAAACTACCCAAATTTACCATGAATCTTCAAGAAAAGAGTTTAGGGTTTAGAAATCATACCGTAGTCTTTGAATTTGAAGAACGAAAATTGGATTGTAAGAGTAAAGAGGGCGTGAAGCTTCAGTAACAAACAAACGGGGTGTTTCTCGGTATCGAAAGGGGTGCAATTTTTGTGGGTGAATGGTTTGAAGGCAATGTGGTGCGTGGAATCCGGGTGAGATCGGCTAGATCTTGAGAGATTGGTTGAGGATTGGTGTGGGATTTGTGGCTTGAGAATGTTTTTGAAGGGATTGGGCAAAGGCGGTGTGGATAAGAGAGGTTAGGGAAGGAAGAGTTTTTAGGTTTAGGAGACTTACCTGCTGCGCGTCTCGATTCTGGTTGTTGACGCAGGTCGGTACCGACCCTCACAGCTCGGTACCGAGCCTGGCACGGCTCTTTTCTAGCGTTGTAATCGTGCCCGACTTCTGTGACATGTTAGCTCAAAAGTATTCTATCCTGCAAACTTCTATACTACTAAAAACTCTAAAGAAAGCTAAGAAAAAGAACTATAAAAAAAAAGAGAACTAAACTAAAACCGGGTTACCTCCCGTAAGCGCTATTTTTAACGTCGTTAGCCCGACGAACTTACCTGGCTAATCCGAGGATGTGAGAGCCAAAGTGACTCTAATCTCTTCTTTCGGGTTGGGTTGCTCATAGAACTTCTTCAATCTGTGTCCGTTGATGATACACTGGTTTTAGTACACCACTCCGCTTTCTTTTGAGTGTGCTTCCATATTCTACCATCATCCACCACTCCTCTTTTCTATATCTTTCCATGTCTAGTTCCTTGGAATTGTTTGGTACTATTATCAGGTTCCATCCCATTGTGGTTTAGTACGCATCTACACCATCTTTGCGATATAGTTCAAGTATGGGGGTGCTTCCGTCGTCAGAGTTTTTATTATTTTGAGGAGTCCAGTTCATTCTCATTGGAGACATCCTATGGTGTGGATCTGGTTGCTGAGTTGTGAAGATGATGTTCGTGGTTTGTTCCCAAAATGTTAGTCTTAATAAATTTAGCCACGGTTTTAGCATCATTGGTCCTTGTAGCAACGACCTCCACCCATTTAGAGACATAATCGACCTCAACCAGGATATACTTGTAGGGGCCCGATGAAGGGAAAGGTCCCTTGAAGTCTATGCCCCACACGTCGAATAATTCGACCTCTAGTATCCTTGTCAGCGGGTTCTCATGTCTCCAAGTGATGTCGCCAGAGTGTTGGCATTCATCACATGCTGTCACAAAGTCTGTACGTCCCTGAAAATGGTTGGCCAATAGAGACCACTTTGAAGAATCTTCGCCGTGGTTTTGAATCCTTTTGCATGGCCGCCGGTAGGAAGTGTGTGACATTGACGGATCACACTCTCTATCTCTTCTTATGGGATACAAAGCCTAAAGAGGTGATCACTTCCTTGCTTGAACAAGTAAGGGTCATCCCAATAGTACTGTTTAACATCATGGAGAAACTTCTTTTTCTTTTGCGGGGTTAGTCCCTCGGGAAGTATGCCTCCTACAATGTAGTTAGCAAAATCCGCAAACCAAGGGGTTTTTGACCCTCTCATAGCATTAATTGAGTGAAAAGAAGTAGAAGTAAGAGATGAAGAAGGATTTGAATTAGAAAAAATGAGTTCAGGTTGAGAAAACGTACCTGACTGAGTCGTTACCGAGTCTGGTTGGGTCGGCGTCGATCCTGAAGCTTCTATATTCCTATCGGTAACGACCTCTTGCGGCTCGGTATCGAGCTTCTCAATTTTGGTATCGATGCGCCCTGATTTGGTGCCGATGTGATCGACGCCCTCCAACTTCGGTGATGGCTCGATACCGACCCCTTTAGGGTCGGTAACGAGGGTTTTGCCATTTCCAACCTCGTTCAGCATGAGGTGTTCGTCCGGTCTGGAGTCGTTAATTGGCACTTCATTGTTGGATTCGGTGATGTGTTCAACTGGAAACCTGGATAAGTGATCCGCCACCAAGTTTTCTGCTCCTTTTTTATCTCTGATCTCATGATCAAATTCCTGCAATAAGAGCACCCAACGGAGTAGCCTAGGCTTGGCATCCTTTTTGGCCATTAGATATCTAACAACCTCATGGTCAGTATAAACTATCACTTTTGAACCAACAAGATAGGAACGGAATTTTTCAAAAGCAAATACTACAACGAGGAATTCCTTCTCCGTCGTAGTATACTTACTCTAAGCCTCATCAAGCGTCTTACTCGCATAGTAGATGGCGTGGAGCTTTTTGTCCTTCCATTGTCCTAGAGCTACGCCAACAACATAATCATTGGCGTCACACATAATCTCAAAGGGCAAGGTCCAATCTGGGGACTGCGTAATAGGAGCGGAAACAAGGGCTTTTCTTAACCTGTAAAATGCTTCAAGACAATCTGGAGACAACTCAAACACTACATCTTTCATCAGTAGGTTAGTCAGTGGTTTAGCTATCTTAGAAAAATCCTGGATAAAACGTCTATAAAAGCCAGCGTGCGTTAGAAAACTCCTAACGTCTTTGACAGAAGAGGGAGGAGGTAGTTTTTCAATAAACTCAATTTTAGCTTTGTCTACTTCTATCCCTCTTTTTGAGACGATGTGTCCTAGTACAATTCCTCTTGAACCATAAAATGACATTTTTCTCAATTAAACACAAGGTTGGTTTCTTCACATCTTTTAAGTACACAAGCAAGATTAGCAAGACAAGTATCAAAGGAAGAACCATACACAGAAAAATCATCCATAAAGACCTCTACAATGTCCTCTATCAAGTCAGAAAAAATAGCCATCATGCACCTTTGGAAGGTGGCAGGGGCATTACAAAGCCCGAATGGCATTCTCCTATATGCAAAAGTCCCATAGGGACATGTAAAGGTAGTCTTCTCCTGATCATCAAGATGAATGAGAATCTGCCAAAACCCGCTATAGCCGTCTAAATAACAGAAATAATCATGCTGGGCTAAGTGTTCCAACACTTGATCAATAAAAGGAAGCGGAAAATGATCTTTGCTAGTAGCACTGTTGAGCTTCCTATAATCAATGCACATCCTCCAACTAGTTGTGGTCCTAGAGGGGATTAGCTCTCCCTTTTCGTTTTCAATAATGGTCATTCCCCCTTTTTTAGGGACTACATGGACCGGACTAACCCATTGGCTGTCCGATATAGGAAATATGATCCCAGCATCAAGTAGTTTAATGATTTCCTTTTTAACCACCTCTTTCATATTAGGATTTAACCTACGTTGATGCTCTATGGCGGGTTTATGATTATCCTCCATGTAAATCCGATGCATGCAAAGCGAGGGGGATATGCCGATTATATCATCTAGGGAATAACCTATAGCCATTCTATATGTCCTAAGCACAGAAAGAAGCTTCTCTACTTCCTCATCTTTTAGTTTAGCATTGATGATGACTAGAAAAGTAGAGTTAGGACCAAGAAATTCATACCTGAGAGAGTTTGGAAGGGGCTTGAGCGTTGGGGAAGGCTCAGCTGGAATAAGAATGGGCTCTTCGGGTTCCGTCTTCAAGACTTCTTCGAGGTAATCAAACGCCGAGATCTGTTCATCCTCGGTTGAAAGGCTCGGTACCGATGCAGAGGGGGTCGGTACCGAGTTGTCTTCGTCTGCCAGGAGAATCGGTACCGAGGTAGATAGGCTTGGTATCGATACTGCAGGAACTATCTCGGCCCATCTTCGACCTGAGAGTGTATCACTTGCCAAAAGCCTTCCGATAGGCTCCCCACATTCAATGAAATCGTTGTGGGTGTAGAGCATCTTAACTTCGGCTTTGTTTGTCTCCTTAATTGTAGGGTTAAACCGAAATTCCACTATCTCATCCCCAATTTCAAATGTTAGGAGTCCCCTCCTAACGTCAATTATGGCTCCGACTTTGGCGAGGAATGGTCTCCCTAAAATGATTGGCACTACCGGATCGTCGGGCATTTCCATGACTATAAAATCATTGGGACCAAAGAATTGGCCCACTTGTACCGGAAAGTCGTCTACAACTCCTGTTGGCCTGACGCATGAGCCATCCGCCATGTACAACTGCATGTTGATTGGCTCCAATGGTCCCATGTTGGCTTTTGACCAAAACGACAATGGTAGGAGACTTGCACTGACACCTAGATCACATAAAGCTTTGAATCTGTGGGTGCCTATGCCAATGGTGATTGCAAATTTTCCTGGGTCCCCTAGATTTGCTGGGAGCTCTAGAGATTGGACCTCATCTGTCAGCTCGGACATCGACCTTTTCCTGCTAAGAATGTCTTTCAAGAATTTGGTGTAAGCCGGCATTTCGCTTAGGGCCTCAGCGAATGGTATAGAAATATTTAAGCCCTGGATAATTTTAACGAAACGCTTAAACTTGCCTTCTGCTGAGTCCTTAGACTTCTTAGTAGGGAAGGGGAGAGACTTCACCAATCTCGGAACCAAAGCAGGCTCGAGAGGTGGTGCTACCGGATCGATAATCGGGTCGATCAGTGTCGTGGAAGGGTCGGTACCGACCCTGGTGCGGTCGATATTGAGCCCAAGACTAAGGGAGTGGCTCGATGTAGAGAACTTACCTGGGTTAGGGTCGGTAACGAGCTTTGGAGCATTAGTACCGAGTATTTTAGGCTCGGTAACGACCCTCTTTGGCACATTATCGATATTGGCCGTGACATCTTCTTTAGTACCGGGGTCCTTTTCCTTGGCTTCAGCACGATCTGGTAGCGTCTTTCCGCTCCTGAGGTGTACGGCTTCTATTTGTCCTTTAGGGTTCTCGTCGGGGCGGCCTGTGAGTTGCTCTTGTAGCCTCGGAATTTGTGCAACTAGGTTCCCTAGTTGCGAGTCAACGCTCTTCTTCCAATTATCGAACTCTCCCCATCTTTTCATTTGATTATTGAGATTGGCTTGGACTCTATTGATTCCTTCTTGAATTCCTTGCACCCAAGATTGTGGCTCTTGATAGTCTGGAGGTCGATACGGTGCGGGCCGTCTATCCGGAGGAGGGGCTGCATAGTTCTGATTTTGATTTTGATTTCCCCAAGTCGGATAATTGCTCAGCTTGTCATAATTAGCAGGAGGATTTCTGTATTGCCCTCTCATATAATTCATCTCAGCATAGGTCTCAGCGGCTCTAACCTGCTCAATGTTAGTGCAAGCGGAAGTACTATGGGCGGAAGAGCCACACTCTTGACAAATTTGAGAGGTTTTCAGAAAACTTACCCGTTTCTTCAGACGGATGACCTCATCTTATAAGAATTGATTTTTAACGTCAGGATCAACTTCGTCTTTATTTGGCATGTAGAGAAGTTTTTGTGGCTGAGGTGGCTGCTGGGCCCCATACATAGCATCGTAATTGGTTAATTTCTCCAGCAACTCCCACCCAGCAGTGGGATCCATCTCAATAAAACCGCAAGCAGTGTGCATGTTTATGCGGTTCTTTGTGTCAGCATTAATCCCTTGAAAGAAGATTTCTTGGAGCACATATGGTGGTTTCCCATGAGTAGGGCACTGTCTGAGCATCTCCTTGAATCTCTCCCACGTCTCCACAAAGGTCTCGTTAGGCAGCTAGTGGTAGGAGGTGATACACTTTCTCAACTCCGTTGTCTTAGCAGGAGGGAAGAACTTTGTCAAAAATTGATCATACAAAGCCTTCCAAGTCCTGATAGACTTAGGAGGTAAGCTCTCTAACCAGCTCAGGGCCTTTACTGTAAGAGACCACCTGAAAGTTTTTAACAGAACGTATTTTAGAGACACCTTCAACAGCAATAGTGTCACATAAATCAAGAAATTTTTTAATATGTTCCATAGGGCACTCAGTAGGTTTCCCTTCAAACTTAGCCCGTTTAATTAAGGATATGAATTGAGACTTAATCTCAAAAGTCTTCTCTATCTCCGGGAGCACAATTGCGGACTCTGGCACCCTTAGTTCTGGATGCATGTACTGTTTAACGTTCCTCGGATAGGCATTGAGTTGTTCCTGTAGAGCGGTTTTCTCAATTTGTGAGGCTTCGAGCTGCCTTTGGAGCACAGCCATATGTTGAGCCATCTCTTCAGGAGTCATCGCCATGGCTTGGTTTCCTCTTCTTCTGCGGTGAAGGGCACGTTCGGGTTCAGAATAATAACCAGTGTGATCAAACTCGAGTCTGCGATGTCCTGCTGGCATAAGCTGAGAAAACAGACAAAAGAAAACTAAATTAAAAATAAAAACGGGGTCGGGCTTCCCAGACCCACGAGTAATCAAACAAGCACCTTTGCTTCCCCGGCAACGGCGCCAATTTGTTGAGAGGGATTTTACTCGACAACAAATAAATTTGTAGTCAAGACCCCGCTAAGTATAGGGAGGTCAGGATCGTCCACGGGAAGCAAGGTTGTTTGATTACTAAACTATAAAACAGAAAGCACAAAAACAAAGCAAAACAGAAACAACAGAAGAAAACAAGGCTATGGCAGCCCTCGGTACCGACCTTGCCAAGGTCGGTAACGATGCTGGGTTTCAACACTAACTAAGCAACCAAAACACTGACCAACTGCAGGCTCGGTACCGAGCTGTATACTTTGGTAACGAGTCTGGACGTAAGAACACGAAAGCGATTCAAATGAAGAAAAGATCTAGGACAAGGGTTTACCACGACATAATCATGCATATGAAATAGTGTGAAGGATAAATATCATGCCTCAAGGACAAAGCTATCAACTTTCGTTGACCTAAGCAAGTAAATCAATCAATTTTCACGAATCAATTCACTTTCTACTTATTTTTGAATCCAAAGCTCAAAACTTTCGTTATCGAACAATATCAACATTCAAGGTTACAACTTTCTCTTTTGATCAAGTGATAAACTCAAATTAATTCGACTTTCGTCTAAGTATAAGCACAAAACAAGTAGTTAAAGGATAGAAGGCAATCAAACATTCACCACAGACATTCAATCATGCATAACTATGCCGGGTTTTCAACCCCGATCCTAGAAAAGCTAACTACTCACTCATGATCGAAACAAAACAAGCAACTAAATTGAATGAGAACATTGAATAAAAACTAAAATAAAAGGCTTACTTGAATTATAAAAATCTCGTCTTTAAAACACAACCAAACTCGAAAACAGAGATCAAAACAAGGCAAGACAGAAGATCAATGCTTCCTTATCAACTCGTCTCTCTCTCCAACTCGTCCCAATATCTCTAAAAACGTGTCCCCCCTTAACTAAACTAAAACAAGGATATTTATACTAAGAGAAACTATCTAACAAGGGTCCTAAAAGATAGAAACTATCCTAACTAAAAAGATTACGAGATAAAAGATAGAAATATTGAAAGTCGGAGCCGCCTACCGACACAGGTCACCTCGGTAACGACCTCTTGCTGAATTCCTCGGCCAAACTTCTGTTGCACAGCTCAGTACCGACCCTCACAGATCGGTAATGAGCTCTCTGTCTTGGATCTTTTGTACACTTTTCATGACTTCTCTTGGATTCGACGGGATCTTTAAAGTGTATCCTTTCTTCTCTTCTCTTCTACACACACCAACATCAAGCTCTTGATCTAAACTCCCTCGGAATGCTCTTTTCTGCTTCGAAAAACCTATAAAAACACAAAAACGGAGTAGCTTCCATACTTTTCATAAAAAATATGTAAACTTATCCAAAAACACACAAAACAAGCACTAAAACTTACTAAAACTAAGCTAAACAACTTAAGAAAACATCTAAAACTATACTAAAAACGTTTACATCAAGTGTCCTATTTTTGTTTTTTTATGAACAAAATCACAATGTTGATGAACATATTGCATGCAATTTTGATACACATTTGTTCATTTTTTATGTACAAACAATAGATTTTTGATGCACAAGCAATAGTTTATTTATGCACAAAATCACAGTTTTGATGAACAAAATCACAGTGTTGATGGACAAATCCACATAATTGATGAACAAATCCACAATATTGATGAAAAATCTGGGCGCACGTCCTATTTCCGTTTTTTTCAAAAATACGTGAATAATTCGCCCGTGTTGTTTTCCCCCCTTTTAAGTGAAATGATCAGCGCCTTTGATTTTTCTTCATCCAAAGGCTCTTGTTCTTTCTTATTTCGCACCTGGGCGCCCATTCGCACCTGAACCGGACCCATATTATGCCAGACTAATCTATCTATGTAACCTATAAAATACAATCCTCTTCGCCAAAGTTGTCAAAAGCTGACCCAACCTGCTTACCCGACCCAAACTGCCCGATAATTTTAGGGTAAAGACTCGAAAATTTGAACCCGAAACCCGAAATCAACTAAACCCGATAGAACCCGAAACCCGTTGGGTTGACCGATTTAGTATATTTATAGAATTTTTAAAATTTATTTTGAAAATTATAATATATTTTTTTATTATTAAAATAAATAAAAATAATATATTATAATTAATTATTATTATTTAAATAAAAATTGATTTTAATAATCATAAAAAAGGATATTCTAGACCCGCAGGTCAACCCGACCCGATTGACCCGTGACCTATAAACCAAACCCGAACCTGCCTGACCCAACCCGATTGACAGGTCTACTCTTGGCACATTTATGACCCCCTTCATTTATGACATATCTAATTAAACACACTTTTTATATGAACAATGTCATTTTTAATATGAGAAAATAAAAGAATGAACTTAATTTATTCATCTTTAGAGACATCTATATATAAAATTGAAAAGATAATGTCACCAAATTAAAAGTATAATCAAGTCATCGACTAATATTTTTGACATGTTTTGCACACATTACAATATATAATTTTGTCTTTGGAATAATAATCTTTTTTTGTGCCCAATTATATGTGATAATTGAACAAGAATGTGTATAAGTATCAAATTCTAAACCAATTATTTACTAATTAAAATTAGGTCACTTTTATCCCCAATTGTTTACAAATTGATTGATAATTATCTCTTTTTTTGTCTCCAATTATTTACACCAATCAATATTCTAAAGAAAGTGTTGTCAATTGTCTTATTTTGTGACCTTTATATATAATCATGGTATTCAATTTGATTCTTTGGCCTTAAATTCAATGTGAAATTAAATCGCTTCAATTACTTAAATTCATCATTCATGCATGACTTTTCATGACTAACCAACATCCAATTTCAAACCAAGAAATGTAGAGTTCATTGTTTTGTTAAATATAATTATGATTTTTTATATACTATGCATATTTTGTTCATAAATCTCTTCCATTATTTAGTTAAAATTGAGCAATAAAAAAGCCAATTTATAAATATATTTTTTTGGGGTCGCGGGTTTCTGGGGCTCGAACCTGCTTTACAATTTTATTAATAAGTTAAGGTTAAAAAATTCTAATTTATATCCAATTTCTATATCATAAATGTTATCTATAAATTTATACAAACAATATTGTCTTTAAATATTTGTTCATAAACTTCTTCTACTATTTAGTTAAAATGAAGCAAGCAAAAAGTCAAGTTATAAATATTATAAATAAGTTATAAAAGTTTAAAATTTTCAAATTCTAATTATGTCCAATTTCTATATTATAAATGTTATTTGCAAATTTATACAAATAATATTGTCTTTAACTATTTGGTCATAAAATTCTTCTAATGTTTAGCTAAAATTGAAGCAATTAAAAAGTCAAGTTATAAATATTATAAATAACATAAAGGTTACAGGGAAGTGCGACCGATTTCCTTTTGGTCGAATTCGGCATCTGGATAGAGAAGCATCTGATCACATCCCTATAATGCTTGAATGCTTCTGATCGGAGGAAGAGGAAGGGGAGGATCAAAGGGGTGTGCGACCGTTCCAGTTTGACGCCATGTGGCTTCAACATGAAGGTTGTCCGGTTATTATTGATAATGCTTGGAATAATCCAAGTACTAGTAACATGGAAGGAGGCACTCTAGGGAAAATTGAAATATGTGCAGAGGATTTACGGGATTGGAATAAAAGGGTTTTTGGAAATATTCTAGTTCGGATGAAGCAAGTGAGGGAGCAGCTTAGACATATTCACAAACAGGGAGCACATGAAAAAGTGATTGAGCAGAGAAGGGCTTTAGAGAATGAGGAAAGAGATCTTATGGCCAAGGAGGAACTACTTTGGATGCAACGAGCAAAGGCTAATGAGCTCTCTTGGGGGGACAGAAATTCATCCTTTTTCCACCAAAAGGCTAACGGTAGGCGAAGAAGAAATAAAGTGCACCGGTCGGTGGACGACAATGGGATGGAATGGAGAAGTCATGTTAATAGGACTAGAGTTGCGGTGGAATATTTTGAGAACCTGTTTAAGACCGATCTAAGTACTCTTCCTACTACGGCTCCTCAAGGAATCTCGCCGCTTATGACAGAGGAGGATAACGCCGAGCTCATGCGTCCGTTCATTGGTGACGAGGGTCGTAATGCTCTTTTCTCTATGCACCCTACCAAATCTCCGGGCCCAGATGGTATGTCAGCCTTGTTTTACCAAAAACACTGGCATATCGTTGCTCGGGAAATCACTTCTCTTTGCCTTGGTATTTTAAGGGGGGCGCCTCTCCCTGATAAATAAATCACACATACATAGCACTTATCCCGAAGATCTCAGATCCTTGTCGAATGCGAGATCTACGCCCTATTAGTTTATGTAATGTGGTTTACAAAATTGTTTCCAAAGTGCTTTCCAACAGGTTAAAAGGTGTTTTGGACAAGATTATCTCTCCCACCCAAAGTGCATTTGTTCCCGGCCGGTTGATAACAGACAACGTCTTATCTACCTTTGAGATCTTTCATTACATGAAATCTCAAAGAGCGGGTAAAACATGTTATATGACAATAAAGCTCGACATGGAAAAGGCGTACGACAGAGTAGAGTGGATTTCCTTGAACAGGTCCTGCGGCAAATGGGGTTTGGTGACCAGTGGGTGAGTTTGATTATGAAGTGCGTCACGACGGTCTCTTTTTCCGTTCTTATGGATGGTGTGCCATCGAATAGTTTCTGCCCTTTTTGCGGATTATGGCAAGGCAATCCACTATCGCCCTTCCTTTTCTTGTTATGTGCAGAAGGCCTCTCAGCCATGATTAGAGCAAGTGAACAAGCTGGTCGGCTTCAAGGTATTCGCATAGCTAGGAATGCACCGGTTGTTTCTCATCTCTTCTTCGCAGATGATAGCATCGTTTTTGCAAAAGCTTCTTGTCAACATGCAGCAGAAATTGTCTCTATCCTCCATGATTATGGAGTTGTTTCGGGTCAACAAATCAACTTTGCAAAATCAGAGTTATCCTTTAGCAAGAACGTTGATAAACAGTTACGGCTGGACATACAAAATTTGCTTGAAATCAGGGAGGTGGACAAGCACGAATGGTATCTTGGATTGCTAACGATTGTGCGACGTTCAAAAAAAGTCATCTTTGGTCAGCTAAAGGAAAAATTATGGAAGAAAGCTAAAGGCTGGAAATCTCATTCTTTGTCAAGAGCGGGGAAGGAGGTGCTAATCAAGGCGGTGCTCCAAGCAATACCAACATATACTATGTCATGTTTCCTTTTGCCTATTGTTTGTGCCATGATCTTGAGAGAATGATGTGTAGGTTCCTCTAGGAGGAAATGGAGGGTAAAACACAGCTTCACTAGATGAATTGGCAAAGGCTATGCTCGGAAAAGGACAAAGGTGGGCTTGGCTTTCGCGATCTGGAGTCTTTCAACTTAGCCCTTTTGGCAAAGCAAGGATGGCAGCTCCTGAATAACCCAAATTCTCTGCTTGCACGAGTATATAAGGCTCGATAATTTCCTCGAACAGATTTTCTTAGTGCTTCTCTTGGACATAATCCCAGCTTCACATGGTGAAGCATTCATACAGGTCTAGCTTTGCTTGAAGAAGGACTATTCTGGTAGGTGGGAAATGGTAGTTCTCTGAGTGTATGGAAGGATAAATGGGTTCCTCGACCGACTTCCTTTCGTGTTGTTGGCAATTTTACAGGGGCTGATCCGAACCTTCGAGTTATTGACTTGATTGATTGGAATGCAGGTCAATGGGATAAAACTTTCATCATGGAAGTGTTAGCTCCTTGTGATGTGGATATAGTCCTTGCACAACCTTTGGTGGATCCAAGAATTCATGACAGCCCTGTTTGGTTCTTCACTTCTGATGGAGAATTCACAGTAAAATCAACATATAAGATTAGCTTTGATCAGAAGATGAAAAAAAATAAGGAAAGGTGAAAGATCATCTGATGAGGCAGTTCAAAAGGTTTGGAAACAAATTTGGGCTTTGCCGGTTGAACCTAGAATACGTAACTTTGTGTGGAGAGCTGTCAAAGAAGTTATGCCTTGCAAATTAAACCTGTTTAAACGATGTGTGACAAGAGATCCTTTATGTGAGGTGTGTGGCGGAGTAAAATCTACCTTGCATGCCTTGGCAGGTTGTTTGCTCCCCCAACTTATATGGAAGCACTTTCCTAATGTTGATAGCAGGGGAGAAGCAGCTGAATTGATGTCTGATTGGGTCACATGAGTGTTCTTTGTAGAGACTTCTGAACAATAGCTTTGGGCGATCTTGATGTGGAAGTTGTGGAAAGCCAGAAACCTAAGACTCTTTGAGGGTATTCAGATGGATCCAACACTCTTAATTGATCAATCCTATGTTTGTCGGGAGGAGTTTGATAGGACAATGAAAGCTATGACAATTAACGCTCCGTCACAGAACGGGAATGGCAATTGGATTTTACCTAAAGTGGGATGGGTGAAAATCAACTGCGATGCTTCAGTCGTGGGTCAGGAATGTGGCATTGGCATAGTAGGTCGACTCCCCTCAGGAGAGGTGTATTTTGCCGGAGCACGACGGATCCAAGAAGGAACACCAATTGAAGTGGTTGAATGTGAAGCCATTAAGTGGGGGTTGGAGGCTGATCAATCGACTGGGTTAACTCACATTTGTGTAGAGTTTGATTGTTTGGCCCTTATACTCAAATTGAAAAATGGTGCCCTTCCCCGTTCAATTTTGGGGTCTTTGATTGCTATTGTGCTGGAAACCAGTGCTACCTTTATCGATTGCCGATGGATTCATTTTCGTCGAGCTGCAAACAAAGTAGCACACTGGCTGTCAAATTGGAAACCATCTTCCCCTTTCCCAGTTCTGCAAAATTTTACTTTTCCCTTATGAACTTTCTATTTTGTTGGAAAATGACTCTGTATCTTCTGTTAGTTTGTCTTGAATGAATCGTGTTTGATTATCAAAAAAAAGAAAAAAACTAATCCCGTCCAACGGACGTGTTAACCCCCTAGTAAATTATATAAAATTGTACAAATTCGACTCATTAATGAAAAATGAATGAGAAACCCTAGCCGAAAAACTCTCTTTTTCTGATCGGTTTCTTTCACCCATCGATAATTGTAACTTCCTGTTCCTGATCCACCCATGGCTACTCATCGGGTCGGTGTAAACCGGCAAAGTCAACATCCAACGCTATGGATGTCGATGTTGTGAAAAAATCAACTCAAAAGACTCAGAACTTCTCGTTGACGAACAACCAGTTCCCGGTGCTAGGGTCAGCTACTACTCCGGGATTCAATGCTCCAATGTCTTTTCAGGATATGATGGCAGGTAACGGAGAAACATAATGACCCGTTGGGGTTGCTGCGGAGGAACGACCTGACCTCTATGATACGGACAATGATGTATCGCCGGAGGAGGAAGACCCAGATTGCCCTAGTGTCATTTTAACAACTCAGGAAAAACAACACCCACGTGCTCCTTGGTCAAGGGCCTTAATTACTCGTATGTTTGACAAGGGACCGGGTTACAAACAACTTCGGCGTAGTCTGGAGGCAAATTCGAATCACGTGCTCCTTGGTAACCGTCGAATCCCTGCTTGATTTTCCGATGGGATTGAATCCCTATATAGAAGCGGACTCATGTCCGTTTGCATTGGAAAGAGGTCGACTCTTAGTTTGTGTGCCAAATGGGGGCAAAGAATTAGAACGGCCCCGTTCGGTGGTTGGAGACCAGCAAACTTTGCTGGTACCAAACATGTCGGCGTTGGACAAGTGGAATTTCCATCACACCCCTCGGGTTGTTTCTTTGTCACTGCCGACGTCAAGTTAGGGTTTTTAGGAATAATAGACTGTCAATTCTCGGCTATCTTCCGAGTGGATTCACGTAGCTTTTTATTAAGGCTAGGGTTACAAACATTATCAGAAGGCTCATCCTATGTTGGCGGAAAAGAAGAACCTTTTAAGGTAGCTTGGTCGTCAAATTTTGGGGTCTTATCCCAGTTTATTGATAGGAAAGAGAGTTTTTGCACCACGATCGGGTCTTGTTTAGCAGAATCATGGGTCCGCGATTTTGCAAAAGGATGAAACCGTGATCCCAGAAGATCTTTTTCCCTTTTGGATTGTGAGGAGCGGATTTTTTCCCAATATTGCTTGGAAGATTTTCTTGTGGGGCCACCTCCATATTTTTTGGAAGTTCACTAGCAGAACATATATTTGGTACTAGATTTGGCGTTGGATGACTTTTCAAACTTGCATTGGCGGGAAGTTCAATCTCTTCCTCAGAAGAACTGAATAGCATAAACTTCGAACCCGTTTTTCGATGCCTTGCCCTTTCCTGTCGATCTAGGGTTTGGCCCCCAGGACGGCTCTGTTGGGCTTGCGTTGATTTGGACCCATTTATCATAGTACTATTAGATGCTTGAGAAGAATGGTTTGTCGGTGGCGGAGATGTTGTCGACACATTCACATTAGGTGAGACGATCTCAGAGGTACCAGATGTTGCGACTGGTTGCGGAGGTGTGAGGCGCCTAATAGGTTTCTTAACTTGCATCCAAAGGCCAAAAGTGGGTTCATTATTCTCCTTCTACATAACAACTTCTTTGGAATGATTTGCAGGAATCATTAGATAGTTGTCACCGATCATCAATGGTCCCTGAGTGAGGACATGGTCGTAGTCATCCCTGTTAGCAAACCGAACAACATATCGTTCATTTCCAATGTCAATTAGCGAGTAAGTGCCTGTAAGAGCCCACTTTGCCTCCAAACTACGCGAAAGTTGTTTGTAACCCGGTCCCTTGTCAAACATACGAATAATTAAGGCCCTTGACCAAGGAGCATGTGGGTGTTGTTTTTCCTAAGCCGTTGAAATGACACTAGGGCAATCTGGGTCTTCCTCCTCCAGCGATACATCATTGTCCATATCATAGAGGTCATGCCATTCCTCCGCAGCAACCCCACACTGGTTGCTTACTCTTTTGCTACGTCTTTCATAAGCCAAGTTTTGCCTTTGATTGGTTTCTTGAACTACTCTCTGGTTTCTATGATTAGTCTCAATTTTCTTATTTGCAATGTTCATGGTGCTGGTAGTGCACACTTTTTGTCAACTATTTGGGAAATCATCCGGATGCATAAGCCTCTTGTTCTAGTCCTTGTTGATCCCTATATTAACGGGGAGCAAGAAGACCTTGTGTGCCGACGAATTGGTTTTGATGGAACATTGAGGGTTGAAGTGGAGGGTTTTGTTGGCAGAATCTGGATCTCGTGGAGAACTTCAGAAGTGAAATTGGAACCTCTTTCTCTCCACCTACAACATATTACAATGGAAATTTTGAGGTCAAATGAAGGACCTTGGCTCTTCTCAGCAGTTTATGCGTCTCTTGATGCTACCACTAGAATGGAGGTTTGGCATGAACTTGAATCTTTTGCCCTTTCACATAATTGTTCGTGGGTTCTTGCAGGTGATTTTAATGCCACCTTGCAAGCTAATGAACATACTACGTCATCCGTGGGCTCGATTAACAAACGGCGTTAGTTTTGGGACTTCTTTGATGAACTTCAGCTAATTGATCTACGTTTTTCTAGGACGCCTTATTCATGGCAAACAGGTCGATCAACGCTCATACGTAAAGCGGCTCGACTGGACCATGTAATCTATAATGAACTTTGGAGAGTCAGGTTTCCTAATGTATGGGTTCTCCACACTAGTTCTCCTCACTCAGACCATTGCCCATTGACTCCACATGCAAGAACTCTCCATGCAGAATCCGAGCAGGCGACCTTTTCGGTTTCAGGCAGAGACATTTTCCCGAATTATTGTTGCCTTAACTAAAGAACGAAACGTTCTTTAAAGGGGTACTAGAACTTTGTTGTCTCCTCATTATTTTGAGAGGATCTTTGTGTATGTACTCGTACTCTATCGCTAAGTTTTCCCTATTTTCAGGGACGAAACTATTTTAAGGGGGTATTGTTGTGATACCCACTATTTTAATAAAAAGAAAATCTACATTTCATTATTTCAATATTTCATTAAAATAACGGATTACTTTTTATTATTTAATTTACATTTATAAACATGAATAAAATTTAATATGATGGCAAATAAAATTATTTAATTTAAAAAAATAAAAATCTATTATCCGTTAGCATAGGTATTTTATTAAAAAATGGTCAAGGGAGGAAAAGTGAAAAATGCAAGGATTTGAATATCAACTTGATACACCCTCTCCACTTGAACACTCCTCCTACACCACTATGCCATCATGTAATTCTTGCATCCTAAGGAATTATTTTTTCTCTTATTTTCCTACTCTTTAGAAGCTTCCAAATGCACGCAAAAGGGGATGTGTCCCATCAACAAGAGGGATTGGTGGCATGTCTTTCCTCTTACACTACCTTCACACCACCAAATCTCCTCTTCTCTACTCTTGCAAGGCATCTTTCTTCCACCCTATCCACTCATTTCTTCTTCTTCTTCTTCTTCTTCTTCTTCTTCTTCTTCTTCTTCTTCTCCTCCTCCTCCTCCTCACCAACCACACTAGGCCTAGACTTCATCATGGTTGATTTTTCTTAGCCTCCTCATTCCCCTACATAAACGGTGTTTGGACAAGCATGAAAGACACACCTATCTCCCCTCCTATCTCCATTTTTTGTTCTAATTCATTCTAAACAAATTCAGATTTAAATTCCCATTTTCCCCATTTGGATGGTTTTACAAGTTGATTTTTTTCTTTTTTGGGTTGTTTTGCTCGTCGGACCACCTCCGACTAGTAGGACCACCATTCAATGCCCTTGCCTCCTCGTCGGAGCCTATTGTTCTTAAAAATGCTAGGCGGGCTCTAGGCGGAGAGAGACTGCTTAGGACCTAGGCAGCCTAAAAAGGGTCGCCTAGACGGTTTCCTTGACTGGCTGGAAGTAGGCATGGTAATTTCACCCGCATCCGACGGGTACCCAAAAAAACGGGTGAAAAATCGATAAAAGGCGGGTAGAAACGGGTTTTGGGTGATCGGGTATGATTTTGGGTTCGGGTGACCCTATAACCGACCCAACCCGAGCACCCGACACCCGGATTGTATTATTATATATTAATAAAAATTAATATTTTATATCCCTAAATCCGCTAATATATAAATTTCCTATTCATTCCTAACCCTAAAATTTCTTTCAGTAATTGAAGGAGCCAAAGAGCGCCGCTCGACCTCCTCCTCTCTCAGTCTCTCCTCCACTCTCCACTTCTCAAAACTCTAGAGCAAAAAAGCGTCGTTCCGTTCGTCTCTCGAGTCATCTTCTCGATCATCTCATCTGACTCATCTTCCCCCGCGACGGTCATCTTCCCCGGTCGACAGTCGATACTCTGTAGAGGACAACATTTACTACTCACACCGGTAATCTTCCCTGGCTAGCCTCCTCGAGTCATCGGACGTCCGGACACATTACTCCTCGCTGACGCCGACGACGTCTCTTCTCCTCGCCGGCTAGCCTCCTCTCTCGAGACACTCCGTCGGTAAGTTTTTTCGATTTGCTCAATGAAATGTTGCAGCCTACTCGCATTTCACTTGTGTGCTTGCATTTCACTCTAGACACTATTGGTGTAGCTTGTTGACTTGCGTACTTAGTGCTTACATAAGTTACATTTCACTCGTTTTTTCTTTCTTATGAGTTTGGCCTTGTAGTGTGTCTCAGATCTGGAATTTGAAGTTGATTTATTTTTGCAATTGTTAGATTGTGTGGAAGTATGCTGAGTTTGCTGAGTTAAGGTCTTTTAATTGTTAGACTCGTTTAAGTTTAACTTTGATGTTAGACTGTTGCAACTGTTAGACTCACTTAAGTTTGTTGTGTGCCTGAGATGCAATGGAAGTATGGAACATTGGAACAAGAATGCTAATATGCTATTGATAGTGGGACATGATATACTGATTTAGTTGCTTTATCAATGTTGCTTAGTTGTTGAGTGCTTGAGATGCAATGGAAGTATAGCATACCAATGTTGCTTTGCTTGATGTCTTTTATTTTTTTTATTGTTGAATGGAACATGATATACTGATTTAGTAGCCCACCTCTAATCCAGCTCCATCCGAAGCTAGTCAACCTAGTATTTCGCCCGATGAAGCGTTCAATCTAATTCCTGAAACATCTAAAAGGCTCAAATTTGTTGTGTGGAATCACTTTATGAAGATCAAGATCAAGTATCCAGTCTAACTATGTTTATTGTAATTTGAGTTTGGTCTATGTGACTATGTAATGTACTTTATAAAGATTATCAATTATGATTTTGTGGTACATTATTTCACTAGAATTAAAAAAAATCAGCAGGTCGACCCGCCCCAAAAACCGGACGGTTTTCGGTCGGGTCGGTTTCGGGTGCACCTGGTCGGGTTTTTTCAGCAGGTCGGGTACGCGGTTGTGGAAGTCGAGTCGAGTGGTGGAAGTAGCCCACCTGTCCCGAACCGACCCATTGCCATGCCTAGCTGGAAGGTTAGGCGGGCTAGCACCTTCCAGCGCCTAGGCGTGATGGCCGGATCGATGGTGTAGATGATGCAAAGGGATCGCCTTCAAAGACTTCCAAGGAATTTTGACAACAAACACCAAGGAATCTAACCCGCTTTCAACTGGCTGGATCTTCCTGGTCCGAAATCGGATTTGAGTGATTCTAAAACTAGAAGTTAGATCTTTGAGTCTAGTCGAACCCCTCTAAATTTCAGATCCGGATGATGTGTAGATTGGAAGTTATGATGATTATACTGAGGTGGTGCAGAATCCACCGAGATGGAAATGGAACGATTGATGGAGCGAATGGAAGTGGATTAATGGAGCGTTGGATATGGATGTTGGGTCTTGGATATTACGCACCAAGATCAATAAACTAAACTAAAAGAGTGTCGGATATGACTCACCAACGATCAAACAACGAGATTGAAATGAAAGAGCAAATAAACTTTGATTGAAAAACAAGTAAAAGAGAGAACATTCATAGTTTCAAATCTAAGTGAAAATGGAGGCCAAGGACGTGCATATAACCCTCGATCCACGCCTCACATAATCAGCCACAATCCATAAAGAAATTACAAAAAATGCCCCATAAAAACCAAGAAACAACTAATTGTCCTTATCCGCAAAATAGTCATTTGTTGGGCCACTAGTTAAAACGAGATTCCACCCTTCTTCTTTGTAAACCTCCGGAAACTTACGAACCATGAGCTCCTCTTGAATATGCCAAAGGATTGCTTTAGCTCGGGCTCGCGTGATGCGCCCAAGATAGGGCATGGCTCCTTGATTCGGCTTCTTAGCGCCTCGAACACCGGCCTTGGTTGCTTGTCCAAGTGTAGGCTCCCCTTTATCAAGCACACTGGACTTATCTTTAGGACTGGGATCATCACTTGAGTCATGGGACAAGGAGCCATCAAAAGTGCCCGAAGAGTTTGCACCATCCATCAAAGGCCAAGGCGCGCCAAGGTCGGTATCTGGCTTAGCGCAAGGCGCGCCACCAGTCGCGTGCAAGGGCGCACCAGCCCATTGCAAGGGCACACCAAGGGTAGGAGTCGGCACCGGTTATGCTGAGTGCAAGGGCGCGCTTGGTTGTGCCGGATGCAAGGGCGCGCTCGGTTGTGCCGGCGTATGCAAGGGCTCGGTTGCAGATGAACTCTCATCATCCTCCTCCCCTTTAAAAGGGTTCGTCCACGAACCTGGATCCTTCTCAAACTCGACATCATCATTAGAAAAATAAGGAACAAGATCAGAAACGTTGAATACCTCATGGACTCCATAATTCGGAGGAAGATCGAGCTTGTAATGGTCCATCCCCACGAGGCTTAAGCTTATAATTCTGAAGAGTGGGAAACCTCTCCTTCCTCAAATGAACCCAAGAAATATCGTCGGGTTCAAAAATCAGCTCTTTGCGCCTTTTGTCAACTTGGCACTTGTATTGCAATGTTCGCCTTTCTAATTGAAGCCGAGTGTCCTCATGAACCTGCTTAATATACTCAGCCCGGTCATTCCCCTCACAACTCTCACGATCAGTTATGGCATAAGGTGCCAAATCAAGTGGTGTAACGGGATTGCGCCCATACACCACCTCAAAAGGCGTCTTCATTGTAGCGGAATGAACGGACCTGTTGTAAGCAAATTCAATGAAAGGAAGACAATCTTCCCACTTGCGCAAGTTAGTTTTCAAAATAGAACGCAACAAGCCACAAAGAGTACGATTAACGACCTCGGTTTTCCCATCCGTTTGCGAGTGGCAAGTAGTAGAAAATAAGAGCTTGGTCCCTAACTTGGACCAAAGCGTCTTCCAAAAGAAACTCAAAAATTTGACATCACGGTCAGAGACAATCGACTTAGGGACATGACGAGCACTTTTATGTCGTGGTAAAAGCGTTGTAAAAGAAAAATCCTAACTTTCAAACCTAAGTATAGTGAAAGCAAGGGGTCGTACCCACAGAGACTCAGATTTCTCATGTTTAATTAATATTTCTAAAGTAATTAAAGGGGATTTCAAGATTTTAACTATTAATCTAAGTAAACAAAACAAAGCAAGTAAAATAATTGAGGTTTCAAATAGAAAGAAAGCGTCCAACTAATTTCGTATCCATTTCACACATGAGTATTGATCCTCGATTATTCTTATCTCAATTCCCTTGACTAATCTATTGTGAATTCATGGAATTCAAGCTCAAAGTGGTTAATAATATGCACCGTCTTTAATAACCTTTTAACCAATTAACCTAGAAAATCTTCTATGTCAAATTGATCATGCAAATTAGTTCAAAGCATTCAATAGAAACATCGTTAATAAATTCCAACGTATATTCATGAAGTTTTGTGATTGAATTCGTCTCCTTTGATTAATCTCATTCCACCGTCTATAACTTTAATCAAAGGATTCATGCATGAATAACCAAATTCCACCGTATATTTAGTTATTCTAGTTGTAATTCAACCTAGAAATCAAAATAGGTGATCAAGCTATTATAATCCTAAGCGAATTTAATCAATTAAGCATGGAGTAATTCAATCTAGTCAAGGTAAATTGAAATAATTCAAATCTCACAATCAATCATACATACAACTTCAACTAACTAGTTGGACATGGGAAATTAGCTAGAAAACGACATTAAAGAAGAAAATCAACTTACAAGAGTCGGGTTTCTCTTCAAATTCCTCTCTTGGGTTTTGTTTCCCAAAATTCTCCCTAAAGTTGAATAACATAAAATAAAGCTTCCCCTTGCAAATAAAACCCTAAAAGAGTATTTATATCATAATCTAAAAAAATCCTAAAATAACAATAAGTCGGTCTAAAGATAAACCGAAGTCGAAATCAGCGTCGGATCAACGCGCCGATGGGCGCGGTCAATCCCCCCAGAGCGCAGTCGCGCTCCGTCGTTCTTGCCCACGCTCCGGCCTCAACAATTCCATCCTCTCGGTGCGTTCCATGTCTTCTGAGCACCCTTATGCTTGCCTATCCTTAGCCGTGCTTTCCCACTATTCTCCTCAATCCTTGCATTGCTCCTAGCTCCAGTCCCTTACTTGACATCCACCAAGCTCACCACTCGATCCTGCAATGAAACACAAAAGAGCGTAGATTCCGAACTAAACTAAAACAAAACTAAACTATGAATTAAAGTGAAAAACTAACTAAAAATGCATGAAAAGAGAATAGAAACATGCTCTAAAACCTATAACTATATGCTCTATCAGGAAACCATGTAACTGAACAATATTATCAAAGAACAAGGTAGCAACATTAGAAGCATCGCCGATTTTATGGCAAGCAACAAAATGTGCCATCTTAGAAAATAGGTCAACCACCACAAAAATGGAATCCCTACCCCTCTTAGTCCTAGGTAACCCCAATACAAAGTCCATAGAAATGTCCTCCCATGGTGCACAAGGAATTGGTAAAGGGGTATACAAACGTGAGGGTGCACCTTAGACTTTGCACGTAAACAAACAACACATGAAGCACAAAGTTTCTCTACCGACCTAGGCATGTGAGGCCAATAAAAATGCTCCCTAAGCATATGCAAAGTTTTCATGAAACCAAAGTGTCCCATGAGGCCGCCACCATGAGCCTCTTGTACTAGCAAACGCCTAACCGACCCACTAGGCACACATAATTGAGTTCCCTTAAATAAGAAACCCTCATGCAAGTAGAAATGATCCCGACTCCCCCCTCCCCCCCCCCCCCTAAACAAGCATGAAATATGTCACCAAATTCAGCATCATGAGCATATAACTCCTTCATAAAAGAAAATCCAAGAAAACGAGCATCAAGTAAAGATAAAAGAGTACACCTCCGTGACAACACGTCGACGACGACGTTTCCCTTCTTGTGATTGATGACATAGGGGAAGGACTCGATGAATTCCACCCATTTAGCATGCCTTCGGTTCAGTTTTGCTTGCCCTCTCAAGTACTTCAACGCCTCGTGATCGAAATGGATGACAAACTCCCGAGGCAAAAGGTAGTGCTCCCACACCCGTAGAACTCGGACAAGAGCAAGTAGCTCTTTGTCATACGTGGGGTACTTGAGCTCGGCTCCCCCTAAATTCTCACTATAGTAAGCATTAGGCCTCCCTTCTTGCATAAGCACCCCTCTGAGCCCAATTCCCGTCGCATCACACTCTATCTCAAACATCTTGCTAAAATCGGGAAGGGCCAACAACGGCGCTTATGTCAACTTAGCCTTAATGGTTGCAAAGGCCTCTTCTTGCGCCTCTCGCCATGTAAATGGGATGTTCTTCTTAGTAAGAAAGGTTAAGGGCGCAACCAAGGTGCTAAAATCTCGCACGAAGCAGCGGTAGAATCCGGCTAACCCAAGGAAGCTCCGGACTTGTGTCAAGGTCGTTGGTGTTGGCCATTCTTGAATCGCCTTCACCTTCTCTTCATCCACTTGTAGTCGATTCCTACTCACAACAAAAACCAAGAAATACCACGTGATCCGAACAAAAGTGGCACTTCTTGAAGTTAGCAAATAGGCGCTCCCTTTTCAAACCATCAAGCACTTGCCTAAGTGCTCGACATGGGATGGTAAATCATGGCTGTTAATTAAAATGTCATCAAAGTACACAACCACAAACTTACCAATAAAAGGCCGAAGGACGTGGTTCATCAAGCGCATGAAAGTGCTAGGAGCGTTGGTCAATCTGAATGGCATGAACAACCACTCGTAGAGGCCCTGCTTGGTTTTGAACGCCGTCTTCCATTCATCTCCCTCCTTCATTCTTATTTGATGGTATCCACTTTTAAGATCAATTTTGGAGAAGAGAATCGCCCCATGAAGCTCATCAAGCATGTCCTCAAGCCACGGAATCGGATGGCGATACTTGATGGTATGTTGTTGATCGTGTGGCAATCAACGCACATCCTCCATGTGCCGTCCTTCTTGGGCACAAGAATGATGGGAACGGAACACGGGCTGAGGCTCTCACGCACATATCCCTTGTGTAGGAGCTCTTGTACTTGCCTTTGAAGCTCCTTAGTCTCCTCGGGATTGGCTCGGTATGCAGGACGGTTCGGTAGAGTGGCGCCGGGGACGAAATCAACTTGATGCTCTATTCCCCTTAGCGGTGGGAGTCCCTTTGGCACCTCTTCTTGGAAAAGCTCCTCAAAGTCCTGCAAAAGATTAGAAATGGAAGGAGGAAGATAAACTAATTCTTGGGAAGATAAATACTTCCCTTGAATGTGTGAATAATCTCCTTCGGTTTGGCCAAAAGCATAGCTTCTTGTCCCTCTTTCCCTCTCGAAGCGCATGCTTCTTCCTTTTCTCCATAGCTGTGTGATCCAACATAATTTCATGGGGAGTCATCAGGTGCAACGTCACCTTCTTTCCCTCCATTTGAAAGTGGTACTCGTTGGATATGCCATCATGGATTGCTCCCTTATCAAATTGCCAAGGATGTCCCAATAATAGATGACAAGCGGTTATCGGGACCACATCACACTCCACCTCGTCCTTGTACGGTCCTATAGAAAAACAAACATGAGCCCTCTCCTTGACTTGGATAGGGGCATTAGAGTTCAACCAACACAAGGGATAAGGTAAAGGGTGAGGAGTAGTATGCAAGGAAAATCGATCCACCACCTTTGACTAATGATATTACAAAATGAACCGCTATCAATAATCACACTACATACCTTATCCATGATCTTGCAGCGAGTGTGAAAGATAACTTCACGTTGACTAGGTGTGGTGGTGTTCTCCGTCATGAAGAGCGTTCGTTGAACCACAAAACACTCTCCATCCTCGGCGGTGACATGGAGCTCGTCTTCTTCAACCTCGGGGCTCTCCTCCTCCTCTTTCGCAGCCCCTTCATCCTCGTACTCATACTCCCCTTGGGCAGTAAGAATGACCTTCCGTTCGTTGGGGCAATCCCTAGCATAGTGCCCATGGCCAAGGCACTTGAAGCACTTGACATCACTAGCCCGCGCTCCTCCTTGTTGTGGGCGTGGAGGAAACTCTTTCCTTGGTTGAGGGGTCAACTTCTTCTTAAACTATGGCTTCTTGTACTGAATTGACGGTACCCTAGGAGTCTTGGAGGAAGGTTGCCACACCCGAGAAGTGGTAGAACTTTGGCACCGTTGAGCAAGGTGCTTGTAGATGTGGTTGGTGTAGTGAAGCACTTGTTCAACATCGGTTCCCCTACTAAAATGCTGCATACTCACAATATTCTTTAGTTTCGAATTTAAACCATTGACAAACTTAGAAATCACATACTCGTCGAGAAATTGCAATCCGGAACGGAAGATAAGCATACGCAGCTCGTTGTAGAACTCATCATGGGATCGGTTTCCTTGGCGCACTTGCTCCAATTTTGCATGGACTCTTTCCGTATAATCTTGAGGCACGAACCGCTCCTCAATGGCCTCTCTAAGCTCTTGCCAATTGTTGATTTGAGGCATCCTTCGCATTCTCCTCAAGGCCCTGTCCTCGAGCCACCAATGGTAAGCGAAGTCGTTGAAGTGTATGGCCGCCATGGCCACTCGCCGAGCATCATCATATCCATAAAAATCAAAGATGGACTCCACTTTGGCAAGCCAATCAAGGCATGCATCAGCTTCGGATGTCCCCACAAAGGTTGGCACATTGAGCTTAATGCCTTGATGGGGGTCCGAGGCCGCTCTTTGTGAAATACGGGCACGCCTTGCCAAGGCTGTCCGGCGGCACTGTACGCCGGCACTCATGGCTTCTGACCACGCCTAGGAAGGTGCAAGGCTGGTCCGGGCAAGTTGGTGGCCACGGTTGGATTGGTTTGTTGATAATTTGGTACTCCATAACCTGAAACGTTAGTGGAAACCAAAGAAATATTATTTGAAAAAGTAGCAAAGAATGCCTTACCTCGGAATTGGCCACATAATATTGATTGTGGAAGCTCATGGGAGGGACATAAGGAGGAATGCTCCCCAAGGATGTATTCAAGCCAAGTGTGGCGAGGGCCTCCGTATTTGGCATGTAGGATGCCGAGGCCTCTTCTTGCATCAACTCCACCCGGTTGGCACTTTGTAAGACACTTGTTGGAGCTCCCGATTGAGGCACTCGTGAACCGTCATCGCTTCCTCGCACTCGGCTCTCCAAATTGGCAAAACGAGCCTCCATACGAGTCTCCGTTGATTGCATGGATTGTTGCAAGGATCGCAATATGGCTTCCATCGAGTTGGAGGACTCCTCATCAACCTGTTGTTTTTCTTTTTCGTCACCTGACTTGTCATCTTAACAAACCACATGAAAAGAAAGGGTATAGAGTGCAATCGAATTAATCACCAAAACTTGCTCGAGATGGAAATCCGACAAGTTGCAAGTAGGAGATGAACAACAAAAGACAACAAGAAGAACCCAAACACACTACACGCTTATCAAAGAGGAAGCAACAACTAGGAAGCTACTAAACACCAAGAAAGTCAAGCATCAATGTCAACAAAGTTTAGGCCTTGCTCGGGTTCTCTTTCTCACGGGGTCCGACTTTTTTCTATGCCCGGCCTCTCTTTCACTTTCGTCGGGTCCGAGTTTTTCTAGCCCCGATTCTCTTTCTCCTCGAGTCCAACTTTTTCTTTTAGGCTCGAAATTCTGATTTTTTTTAACAAAAACAAAACAAAACACAACAACAAGAAAAGACACAAGCAAGACTAGCAATCCTCGGTGTCGTTCCCGTATCCTAGAGTTGAACCTATTCAACAAGCATGCAATGACCAACAAAGGGAACGTTTTTCCTCTCCCTTAACCACTCATTTCAGCACACAAATTCAGCCAACAAAAATATCAAGACAAACTTAAGTGGAAGAGTAAATTCAAGGATTAATCACACAACCTTTCAACTACTCAACCAAACAAAGGACCTTTGGGGTTCCTTCTTCAAGTTCGTGTACATAACAACTCAGCCATGGCTCATGCGAATTTCGACCTCCATCAAACAACAAAACAAGGATGAAAAAGGTCACACAAAGACGGAAGACACAAAGGCAAACTCGTGCACAACAACAATGGATGAACGACTTGCAAAACAACTTGCAACGAGTGGTTAACCAAGGTCGAGACAAGATTTAAATGGAGATACCTTCGCGTGGCTTTGATACCACTTGATGACCGGATCGATGGTGTAGATGATGCAAAGGGATTGCCTTCAAAGACTTCCAAGGAATTCCGACAACAAAGGAATCTGACCCGTATTCAACTGGCTGGATCATCCTGGTCCGAAATCGGATTCGAGTGATTCAAAAACGAGAAGATAGATCTTTGAGTCTAGTCGAACCCCTCCAAATTTCAGATCTAGATGATGTGTAGATTGGAAGTCATGGCGATTATACTGAAGTGGTGCAGAATACACCGAGATGGAAATGGAACGATTGATGGAGCGTTGGATATGGATGTTGGGTCTTGGATATTATGCACCAAGATCAACAAACTAAGGTAAAAGAGCATTGGATATGACTCACCAACGATCAAACAATGAGATTGAAAAACGAAAGAGCAAATAAACTTAGATTGAAAAACAAGTAAAAGAGAGAATATTCATAGTTTCAAATCTAAGTGAAAACGGAGGCCAAGGACGTGCATATAACCCTAGATCTACGCCTCACATAATCAGCCACAACCCATAATGAAATTACAAAAAACGCACCATAAAAACCAAGAAACAACTAATTGTCCTTATACGTAAAATAGTCCTTTGTCGGGCCACTAGTTAAAACGAGATTCCACCCTTCTTCTTTGTAAACCTCCGGAAACTTATGAAACATGAGCTCCTCTTGAATATGCCAAAGGATTGCTTTAGCTCGGGCTCGCATGATGCGCCCAAGATAGGGCATAGCTCCTTGATTCGGCTTCTTAGCGCCTTGAACATCGGCCTTGGTTGCTTGTCCAAGTGTAGGCTCCCCTTTATCAAGCACATTGGACTTATCTTTAGGACTGGGATCATCACTTGAGTCATGGGACAAGGAGCCATCAAAAGTGCCCGAAGAGTTCGCACCATCCATCAAAGGCCAAGGCGCGCCAAGGTCGGAATCTAGCGTAGCGCAAATTGTGCCACCAGCCGCGTGCAAGGGCGCACCAAAGGTAGGAGTCGGCACCGGTTGTGCTGAGTGCAAGGGCGCGCTTGGTTGTGCCGGATGCAAGGGCACGCTCGGTTGTGCAGGCGTGTGCAAGGGCTCGGTTGCAAATGAACTCTCATCAAGGCGGATCCTAGATGGAGCTAGGCGGAGATTTTTAGAATAGTGTCGGAGCCACCAGGGGTGCACCACCAGTGGTGGTGGTGCTCATTGTTGTTGGTGTCCTCCATACCGAGGAGGAAGAAGAAGTGTTGATTTGGGACTATTTGCTTAGTGGGTTGTTGCTTGTTTTAAAAAAATAAGCATATTAGCATTTTATGAGCCCATCTGAATTTCTATTAAGGAAAATAGAAGGAATTTATCCCAAAAGTCTGCCCACCTCAATTCACGTGCCAATCTCGTTCCCATCTCGTATCGATACAATTCCCATTCCATATTTATTTATTATCTATTTTAAAATAATTTTTAAATACATATAATATTTATTAAAGTCAAATTAAATAAATATTACAAATGAGTTATTACCTAGGAATTTATGAAAAAATTTAAATCCAATCTCATTTAGATAATTTATAATTATTATAAAATTATAAATGACCTTATTATAAGATAATAATATAGGAAATATTATTATTGAGTATGCTAAACTAAATTATTAAGATAAAAATTTAGATTAATTCCTTATTCATATAAAAAAAAGTTATATGGATTAAAACTAAGAAATGAAATAAAGGATTATAATATATTTCATTCTATTATATTGTCCGTCCTCGGATTATTAGGTCATATCTCCGAGAAGTTATCCATTTTTGACTCCACGTCGTTGTTAAGGGAAAGCCGAGTTTAAGGCAAGTGGATATTCTCTCTTGTACCTTTTTAAATTCTTCATTTCTGTGAAGGATATTCTTTCTTTGTGTTGGGAACTACTTGCTTGCTAAATAAATAAACTTAGAAATTATTTATGGTTAGATACAATGACTTATTATTACTATTATTATTCGTACTACGCTAGTACTAAACTTAGGTCCGATTGTTTGTGGCCTTGTTTGTTTGAATCTCTTTTCAAGATTTGTTGTGGACTAGTATAGGACTAGGGATGCGGGTTGCCCTAACATCTCTTTATAACCTATCGAGGGGTACGACTAACTACCCTCTCTTACCTCGATATTTGGATCATGATCTCGTATTCGCTCCTCTATGAGGGCGAATACTACACTCTAGCTAAGTGTTGGAACTTCGTTCCCTTTCGTGGATCAGGACTTCGTAACCCCCACACCTAAAAACCGTCAACTAAATGCAACGTTTTATAACTTAATAAAGATAAGTGCCTAGTGCAAAATAATAATTGAACCAGAATGGATCGAGTACAACTTGGAAAATCCATTCTTGCTCTCGGCTTTAAACGATCGTCTTCCAATCTAAATGCTTATTCGGGCTTGTCAAGTTAGGCTTGTTATATTACCAACTCTTAACCTTGATAAAATTCTTTCTCACTTTCTTAGTCTCCTTAGACTAATTCGTTTATTTTTCTTTCCGCACTTTTGCTTGGTATTTCTCGCCCCTTGCGAAATTTCAGACAATAGAAGAGTTCAACAAATGATTGAAGACGAAGGCTCGAGGATTTGAAGGAAGGAAAGGACAAGGCATTTTCCAAAGTTTTTTCTTACATTATGGGTCCCACTTAACATTTCAAGAACAATAAGTATGTTTATTCCGCTGCATAACTATTTTAGCATGTGTTAATGAAGTTGTATTAACTCTAATTAAAGTCTCAAGCTTTTGAGCACTTTTGATATTATGTAATATCTTTGAAATTCCGCATTATTATTTGTATTTCGTTACCTTAAAAGCCTTGAGTGACTTTGGATGGGAAAAATATGAGGTCATTGGTAGTAATATCCATCGCTGCAAAATAGGGGTGTTACATGCTTGAGCTCCTAAGTCTCGAGCTCGTCTGTAAGCTTTGTTATGGCTTTTGGACTCATTTAATTAGTCTCGATCCGTCTCATCTGCCTTTTTATCACATCTTCAATCCAATTTGTGATTCGTAGTAGCGAAACACGAAAGGCACCTCCTTTCATCAGATTTGAAAACACAAAGGGTAGCTGCATATGATCTCTTCCTGTTGATTTTGATACCTTATAAACTCTACGAATCTAGTAGAGATCAATGTAAAACAAAGACAAACGGACAACTTGATTGTCAAAGTTGAGTCCACACTAAAGAGGGAAATTGTGGGAGAGAAGAAAACCCACAAAACCCTGACAATCCTTTCATTGTGTAAAACTATAGGAAAAACAGAATGTCCAACTATTTATACGAGAGCCCAAACTAAATAACTATAATAAGAGGACTAAAAAGAGAATATTAAAAGCGAGGCTAACATAGGACTTAGCCTATACACCACCATCAAGCTGGACTTGGAAGAGCAAAGCCAAGCTTGCGAGAAAGAAAGAGATATTGTTGCGCTCTTAAGGCTTTGGTTGGAACATCAACAAGTTGTAGAGTGGAACGAACATGGAAGGTGGCAATGAAGCCTTCTTATACTAGTTCACGAACGTATGACAGTCGATTCGCATGTGCTTTGTTCGTTCATGAAAGATCGGGTTAGCTACGAGCTGTTGTGCTGCCATGTTATCACAATCTAAGGGAATTGGAAGAGGAATGTTGACATTGAGATCCTTTAATAATCCTTCTAGCAATACTAGCTCATTGGCAGTTTGAGACCGTTAATACAACATATTATTTATATTGTCGCTTTCTAGACGTTTCGTTTCTTATAAATTTTGGGATTAAAGTTTCGTCGTTTTGCGTTTTGCATTTCAGATTAACATGGTTGTCAAAGTTGTGAGCCCAATTTTTTTTAATTAGATTTTTTTGAAATTCCTAATACAGAATTTGTCAATTACTTGTCGGATCTTTGGGCTATAATGTAATTTCAAGATTTCATCTTGCATTACAACAACTCTGGGCAAATCTCGATAGACTTTGGAGTAGGTTGGATATATGGAAATGTTCAACAAATCCGCCATGTCTTGTAGGTTTCTCATCATTGCATGTTCAGAAATGATCGAAGATGCCCGTATTGCCATCACGCATGATGATCCAGCAGTAACTTCCTAATCCTAATCCTAGCCCTTTCAAGGGACCACCACCTTCTGAGTTCTGATCCTTCCTTTTTATCTTTCTTCTTCTTCTAAATTTATGGCTTCACGAGATTTGATGGGTTGCTTAATTTGACGCTCTTCAACTTCAATTCTTCCCCTGGACCCCCTGCTGCAAGCAAACCATTGTCAAAAACTATCATCTCATGATCAGAAAACAAAACAACAATTGAAAATGCTGAGTGTATTAAAATGGATGATTTGTAGCTTGTATTGAACCCATAAAAAAAGTTTAAAGACTGTTGAGTGTTGAGTTTATTAAGAAAAAAAAAGAATATAATGATTAATAGCACAAATATACGTCTACATATGAGAAGTAATGAGGGCTTACCCCCAAAGAATTTATGAAATAACAAGGATTATATATTATACGTATGACTCTAGGGTCTAGCTTAGATTAGCTCTAGATTAACTTCAAAACCGCCTAATCACGATTCAGAGGCGCCAGCTCTTCCTGACTTGTCAGGTCGACCAACAAATTTGCTGTCGTGTAATTACAAACGAAGAATTGAGAGTTCTCATGGGGCAGGATTTTGCTATTGCTAGCTCCTTGCTAGTGTTTTCCCGGCAAAACTGTCCTCTTCGGGCATCATGTTTAGATCCGGGAGCACAAACGAAGCTCTCTCGATTGAGGCTTCGTTCTTGTTTTGGTTTTGAGCTGGACACGAGTCGTGAGAGTCAGAGGCATGTGAGGAGTTCCAAGGAGCAGTGCTCGAGGTCGATGCTTCCGTCTCACATGCATTCTTCTCTTCCTGCTCGGGTTTGTTTAGAGCCGGATGATGGGGAAAATCCAGCTGCATAAACAAATAAGAAGAATATTTAGTACTACTCACTTTAGTTATAGGAGAGACGGATCCAAACAGATGATGCCTAACCTTAATTCTCTTCAACTTCTCATTTAATGATCTCTCTTCTTCCAATTTATTCCGTAGTGTATCCAATTCCTGTTAGATTCCAAGGAGAATATCCACCAGTTTAACCACCAGCTTTAAAAAAAAAAAAAAAGAAGAAGAAGATTTAAAAAGAGTATTATTTGGAGAGCGTGTTTCAAACTAACCCTCTTCAAATGAGTCCTGTCCTTCACAAGGGAACTTTCTTCCTCTTTAAGTTCAGCAAATGTCTGACAAATTCAATAAAAAGGGTGTTAAATTTCTGACCAATTCCTGCGTATGCATAATTGTTATTGTTGACTAGTATAGTATTATGAAAGATTAACCATAAATAGTAATTGATATACTAGAAAGAAAACAAATAAGGATCATGTACGTACAAAAGAGGAAAGGCATGTAAGAAAAGTTTGTACCTTCTTTCTTCTAGGCCTCTTGGTACCGGTGGTGGAAGTGGTTGTTTCATTTGCAGCAGTAGCCTGAACATTCACAGCAACAAATTAAATGACTTGGACAATTTGCCAAACAAATCTAAGCAAAAAACACAAAACCAAAATTGGCATGAGCAAGCTAAAAAGACTAGGTACAGTAGAGATGATGACACATCAGAAGAGGATAAACTAGAATTAACGAAAGAAATAAGTAGAGCACAACCTAACAAAAAGATAACATCATTTGGTGCCCGTCATGGGCCACAACCAACCCAAATTCAACAAAGTAAACAAAAATATCTTATCAAAACTGAAACTTGTTTACCCGAGGTGATGATTCAGCACCCCAACCAATCCCATGAGCTCCCTATTGGATAAACTTAAGAACACAAAACACCTCTCGAAATATTAATAAAGCCGAAACCCCGCCTCCAAGAGGATGGGCCCTACATTACAAGCCACCCACCCGGTTAGAAAACTCAAGTTGCTGGCAAATGGACGGTCTCGATTCGATTAAGAGAATTGTCAGATCCGCTAAACGAGATCAAGAATACATAGAAAGGGCACCATTGATAATTGGATTCGCAAGAAAAGAAAAAATGCTCTCTAACAGACGCTACTAGTACTAGTACTACTAGTAGAAGAAGAAACGGACGTGGCGACTCCCCATGGGACCCACAAACCGAACTCGTATATCATCGGCGGCCAACGCCAACAACCGCATCACGTGGATGTCACGTGGTGGGGGAGGATTCTTTTCTTTTCTTTTTTTCAAATTTGAACCGGTCATGTGAGTGACTACGCTCCCTTACGCGTGAGATGGGGTTGTCACTCGTCGTGGCTTCTTTATCAATTCTCTTCTCTTTCAGATCTTGTAGTATTTTTACATCATTTTATACATTCAAAAATAAAAATGCAGAATGTGATTGATTTAAAACCGCAAAGGCACGAAGAGAACAAATGGGAAAAAGCGGGCGGCGTGACACGACGATCCCTTTGACCCATCTTCAATAGTTGAAAAAAACGAAGAGAAAATAAAAAAAAGAAACTTCGTTTCCAACTGGCAATCGGAGCTATAAATAAATAGTATTAAATCTTTGTATTAGGAATTGAGAAAAAGGGTAGGGTTTGAAGATGGTGGCCCGGGTGGTGGGTTGAAGCATGCTGGCATGTAGGGCCCAATCTCGAGCCGCCCACACCAAACTCCATATGGGTGCGCGCACACCGGATTAAAACCCTCCGACTCCGCGAAACAAAACAGATAGAAGAATGAAAAGGAGAAAAGGGAATTCCATTTAACTATTCTAACAAATAACCTCATAATAAAAGAACATAACAAACCACCAAACCAAACGCGGACCTAACGCCCACATAACCCCACCCTTTTCCCGGGCCCCACATCCACATACCCCCCAACTCCTATCCACTAGGACCCACCCAAGTATATCTCCAACAGATTGACTACAATGCCCTTATGAAAGGACTTCCCAAGCCCCGTCAACCCTTCCGGGGGGCATTTTCGTCAGTTGACTCTTCCACAGAGGGAGCCCGGTGGAGTAAAAGAAGGGGAACCTTGAACTGCTTTTGGGTTGCCGGGAAATTTCCTTGCGCGGTGGCGGAGGCCCGCCCCCTTGGAAAGTGGGAGGACACTGCCCCCAATGGGCCCCACAAACCTTAACTTTTTTCCCTTATCTGACAAAACTGTCCTCCGAATATTAAACTGCTCGATTCTTTCCATAAATTTCATCCAGGAGGACACCACTCTCTCGCCTTGGTTGAATCCGGGGAGAGCAAAAACAAAATTTATCCTACCCTTTTCTGTCAAAACCCCATGAAAAATAAAATAAAAAATAAAAAACGAGAATGATAGGTGACCGGGAAAGAAGCCACAAATCAGAAAGCGTGAAAACGCAAAACTCTTTCTCCACGTCCATAAAGCTCATGCTTGTCACGTGACTCCTTGAGCTTTTCGGGGAGGCTCTTTAGGTAATTTTCGGTGTGATTGAACCAACTGCCGACGACGGCCCTAACAAGTAACACGTAACAACCACCGGAGGAGGGCGTAGCTAGCGATCCTGCTGGCAGGGGTAATTTGGGAAATGAAACATAGAGCTTTACGCCCGCCAACCAGATTGGAAGGACTGAGCGACAAAGCTTTGATAGACGACTGTTGTAAATGAGGAATTTACAAGTGATAACGCTAAAAAGAAAATTAAAATGAAGGGAGACCGGGTCTCGATGACGGAAAGAAACACCAAAACCACGCAAAAAGAAAACTGATCGGCCATTGAAGAGAGATTTTTTTGACAAACCTTGGATCTGACGGCAGAGAATAAGCGATCGGACGGCCTGCTGGAATCCTCGTACCCGTCGCTAGGCGAGGCACCGCAGGCGCTCCACGAGAGCGGAGTGGTGGGGCTCCGCCTGGTTCTCTCCCGATCCTTCTTCCCCGCCGACGCCGAGAAAGCGGCCGACTTCGAGCGCGGATGTCGCGTGCCCCAATCAAATGGCGGGAGCGAGGCGAGCAGCGCGGCCACCGCGGCTCCGGCCTGCCTGGTGAAAGCGGAGGGGTGTGGATCTGATTCCTTGAGGCGGAGGAGCAGCGCCGCCACCATCTTGTCGTCCGCCATAGCCGCCCGCAGCCACTCGTCCTTCATCAGAGCAAATTAAACTCCGATTGAGCCGCCTTGGAGGGGGGAAGGTGGAGTTGTTGGGATGGGGAAACAGAGTGTATAGAGAGGGAGGGAGAGAGGGGTGGCGGAGGAGAGAGAAAGGTAATGACGAAAACGTAGAGGGGATGAGTGTTTGTGATGTGGGTAGGTTTTAATTATGGGGGGTGTTGTGCTTGTGAGAGGTGTGGCAAAAGCAGCGTAGATTCCAATTTTTCTCCACTTTTTTATTTTTATTTTTCCCGATTACCATATCCCCTCTCTCACATTCCCTCTTCCTATCACTCAAAAACACAAAAAAGCTGGGGCCCAGGTACTTGCCAGATGGCACTGACATCTCACTGAATGGCGTTTACTTTTGCCCACACTTCACTAGGGTTTGTCCTACGGAGCACTGTCTTTTTCAGTCTCTCTCCCTGTTATGGCCGATTATGGGCTGGGCTTCTAGTTGGGCTGCAATTTTTTGTTTGGGCTAAAAGCTCCAATGTCCAAGCCTACGCTGTGTTTTTAAAAAAGAAAAATTGAAAAGGAGAAGTGGATCATCCCATTGGGTAGCTGGTGGACTCGACGACTCAGAAACGATGAGAAAGAGTCATTGCAAGGGACAACGCTAATCAAAGTTCAGTGGATATTTCATTGCTTATTATTCTAATATTCTGTGATTGACTAACTTGATGTACGGCATTGTTTGCACAGTCCAAAACGCTAGCGTTTAGCTTTTAAATTTTCATTTTAAACGCTACTAGGGGGTGTGGTATAATCAGCGGTAGTGGTATAACTAACGTTCACAAGCTTTATTTTTGAAAGCTATTTTAGAAAGTTTTTTGGGATTTGAACTAGCGTTTGAGTTTTTCGTTCCATATCTACACTTTACTAAAAAAAGAAAATTATATCTTCTTTAATAAAACATATGTCTTATTTTGTCATTTTATAAGTATAAGCTAAACCAAAAGCTACCTAAACCAAACACACATTAGTGTTTTATTTTTTTTAAACCGCTACTTTCAACCGCTCTATCAACCGCTACAACTAGTATCATAGCTACAACTATCCGCTACCACTAGTTTTGGCAAATATGGCCTAGTCTATGCTTCTATCGATACCTATAATAGACGCTTCTTACATTTGTTTGTTGATTAACAAGATCGTTACCAAATATGGAATCAATCAATATATATTTTTTAAATCTAAAACAATTGAAATATAATTTTGTAATTAAATTTTTATATTTCAGTTACCATTTTTTAACAACAAATTTATTGATTATCAATTTTTCTAACCTATGCCCTAAGGGCATAGGTTAAGAGACTAAAAATGGTAATATATCTTAAAATTGTATTTATTTAGGTTTAATTATTTTTCTAATAGGGTTTATTAATTTCTTTTTAGGGTTTTAGTTCCCATTATTAGTATTTTTAACCTATGCCCTTAAGGCATAGGATAGAAAAACCGATATTAATTCTCCATGGATTTTGTATACTATGTTAAATGCTAATGATCCTTCTATCCATAAATACGATAATGTATCTCATGGTGTCAATTTAACCAAGGTTAAATCAGTAATATAAGATCGAAAAGAAATACAAATGACATAATAACTATGCGTGTATAAACTAAACTTATGTGCACGTCGTACATGATTTGAAATGCATGGCCATGTGGGCTTTCATGCACAACATATGTGTATATGTTTTCGGAAATGATTAAGCAAAGCTTTGGCCCAAATTCAAGATAGCCATGCGCTTGGCTAAGAACAAAGTTAACAAGCACTAAAGTCCTATGTGTTGGGAGCTCAACATAAGCTATAAAAAATGTTCTATTAATTAGCTTGTGGGCTATGACATGATCAAATATAAATGAGCATTCCACATCGATCACATTCACATAATCAAGTAGATAGACAACACTATATGTAGGATCGTTAGTATGTTTAGGTCGTCGACCATAAAGTGTATGCAACGAAAACTATAACAAAAAGACTTAGTTGACACAATTATTTCTTTATAGTGGAAACACTTGATCAACGGAATCCTTCATCAAGTGTTTCGGTTGCATTATTACATTCTGAAGGTTTTGATTTTAGCAGGAAGGATGGAAGTATATCTGTTTTTAAGAACGATATTTTCTATGCTTGTGCCCTAATGAGTAATGGACTTTTTGTATTGGATCTTAAATCAGAATCATATAACATAAACACAAAAAGGAAAAAGTCAAATAGTTTTAGTGAAGCCTACCTATGACATTGTCGCTTGGGTCACATTAGTTCCATTGTGACATGTGAGTCATGTTTGATGGGCAAGATGACAAGGTTACCTTTCAAAGGTACAAATGAAAGGGTTACTAAGCTATTGGGTATTATACATACTAATGGGTGTGGGCCAATGAGCACAGAAGCTAGAGGTGGTTATAGATACTTCATCACATTTACTAATGAGATAAGTAGATATGAATATGTTTACCTTATGTCACATAAATCAGAGTCCTTTGAAAAGTTCAAGGAATTTTAAAATGAGGCAGAGACTCATAGTGGCAAGAAAATAAAGGCACTTCGATCAAATTGTGGTGGTGAGCACTTGAGCCTCAAATTTGATAATCATTTGATGAAAAACTGTGGGACAATAACACAATTGTCTACTCTAAGAACACAACAACTGAATGGTGTGTTTGAAAGGAGAAACATGACCTTATTAGACATGGTTCGATCAATGATGAGTTTTGCTGATCTTCCGGTATCCTTCTAGGGATATGCCCTCACAACTGTCGTACTTACACTAAACAGGACTCCGTCTAGGACTGTGGACAAAACTCCATATGAGATATGGATTGGGAAGGTCCCAAAATTGTCTTTTCTAAAGATATGGGGATGTGAAGCTTATGTAAAGCGCTTACAGACTGAGAAGCTTGCCCTTAAATCAGATAAGTGCTATTTTATAGGGTATCCAAAAGGTAGTTTTGGATACTATTTCTACAATCTCATTGCACAAAAAGTGTTAATTTGTTGCACAAGATAGTGTCTTTTTGGAGAAAAAAAAAGTTTATTTCCAACAAGTCAAGTGGGAGAAATATTCATATTGAACTAGTTCAAGATAAAGTGCAACAAACTCAACAACAAGATGACATAGATGATGTTGAGGAAGAGTTGATAGTATTTGAACCAGAACAAGAGGATCCACAAACATTTATAGAAAATATTCCTGATCCAATTGTTGAACCAGTTGAACCCACTCATAGATCGGAAAGGCCAAGAGTACAACCAAGACATTATGATGACTTCATCTTGAATGTAAACCTTAATGTTCTTATGTTAAGCAAGCAGTGACGGATCCAGACTCAAAGAAATGGCTTGAGGCCATGAGGTACGAAATGGATTCGATTATTGAAATCAAGTATGGGACTTGATAGATTTGTCAGATGTGGTAAAACCCATAGGAAGCAAGTGGATTTTCAAACTCAAAACTAACAAGGATGGAAATGTATCTATTTAAAAGGCACGACCAGTTGCCAAAGGTTTTAGACAAATTCATGGTATAGACTATGACGAGACATTTTCACCAATTGCCATGATTAGATCCATTAGGATAATCATAGCTATTGCTGCATATTATGACTATGAAATATGGCAAATGGATGTCAAAATCGCTTTTCTAAATGTTTTAGAAGAGGATGTGTACATGATAAAAACCGAAGGTTTTGAAGATCCAAATGGTGTTGGATAGGTATGCAAGCTTAAGAGGTTCATTTATGAACTTAAGCAATCATCAAGGAGTTAGCGACCAAGTGGTCGCTAATTCTGGTCCTGAACTTAGCGACCAAGTGTGGTCGCTAAATTCTGCGACCAAGTGGTCGCCTCCATTTGACACGAAAATTGCTCGTGCAATATTAGCGACTAGATGGTCCTCGGTTGCTATTTTTTTATTTTTTATGTTCAAGTTAGCGACCATCTACACTTGTTTAAGGATTGGGAGATTGAAAGAGTTGTGTCCTATAATCTAATGTGCAATGACTAAACTTGGAATAAGACAGTTAATAAGAGATATTCAATTCAGTTATTTTAGGAATTGTAGTGTTTTGCTAGAAGCCAACTACGACTAATGGGTTTAAACGAGTTAAACTCATGGCTATTATAAACGGGTCATACGCGGTCAAACCCTTAGAGTTGACAGACTAGATCAAAACGAAAGATGGTTTTATTATTAATGTATATTGGATATATACTAATAATAATGAGATACGATTTGTTTTTAAAATAAATAAATAAATAAGTAGGTTATATAATGAATGAAAAGGAGTTTCATTTTGGATGAAGGTTACATATGAAAGGGTTTTAACTCTCCTCCAAAATTCATTATTCCTTAATTAAAATAGAGAGGTTAAAATTGGGGATGAGAGTTATATTTAAATGAGATCGACTCTCCTCATAAGGTTATGATTCCTTCTTGATGAAACCCGAAATAAACCAACACTAAAAGACAAGAACGAGATTGCTTTTATTCGACGAGGCAAACACTTGCTTTTATTTATATCTTTTCGAACAAGGTTACAATTAACGAGGTTATGCCCTAGACCTCTTTTTGGAGGATTCGAGGTCTCTATCTAACAAGGTTCGAGACCTCCTAGCACTATTGACGAGCTTTGCTCCTGTTGCAAACCTAGGCGCGATATCCTTTGGCGAGGTTGGACACTTGATTGTTTATGTGGGGATTATGGTTTGCGAAGTGATGTAACGAGATCTTTGATTGAGACGAGGTCTCTTTGGACGACTTGAAGTCTTTTTATGGACCTTCACTTGACTGTAGTGCGGTCTTTTACGATTGTGTTCAGCGATCCTTCACCTAGTGCCTCCGATACTTCTGTTACCTCGCGCTTTCCCCGAGTACACACGTCTTCCAGAGTTGAGATGGCCTCATCTTCGATCTCTGATGAAGAACTCGTTGGCTTTGATGTGAGGTTGTCCGATTCCAACGACCAGCCGAGCTTCTTCGCGCGACATATTACTGATTCGGTGTCATGCGTCTCTCTAGTCCTTGAGGAGCGGATACCGATGACCCCAAACCCCGCGATCAGGATCTTTCTGCCCGAGGGGGCCCGACAGTTCTCAAAAGGGAGGCCCTAGAAAAGATCGCAAAGGACTTTCCCTGGCCCGAGGGGGTTGAGCTGGCGCTCCCCGAGGGGGACGGCTACTCCTTGGCCTTGTATGAGCAATGAGCGGTTTCTCATCTGCACAGCCTCCAGGCCGGCTTCCAGCTGCCTCTCGCTTGGCATACAACCGACTTTTTGTGGTTAATAAATGTATGCCCCGCGCAACTGTTTCCCAACGCATGAAGGCACTTGTGCGCGTACACCCTCCGAAGCTATGAGTTCTGGGATGGGCCTGACTAGATGTCATGACAAGCTTGTTCCTAGCAAGACGAGAGCAAAAATCATGTCTCGTCAACCTAAGTTTGCCTGGACTCAAGATCACCACCACCCAGTCGAACGTCGGCCAGTGGAAGGACAAGTGGTTCTTGGTTCGGGATCGTTCCGGGAGGTACCTCAACTTCCCCTCGGCGCCGGACAATTTCCGTCGGCCCAAGGAGTCGTTAGATGTCGCCGAGATCAAGACTCGGTTCGCAACGCCGCGCCAGGCGCCTTACTGGGAATACTTGGCGCAGGATCGGCTCGAGCGGGCGGGTCTGAGTCTTACCTTCCCAAACCACGAGGGTAATTATCTCTATGTTTTTTCACCCTTGCATTTGTTTCTTGTTTTGCTTTGTGTTAGATTTGGACCATGTGCGGTAACCCCGAACCTCGCTCAGGTTGTGTACTTAAGATTTTGATTGCTTGCGATGATCACGACCCTCGCTCGGATCACGCATTCTAGGTTTTGATTGTTTGCGATGATCATGAACCTTGCTTGGATCACGCATTTTTAGATTTTGATTGTTTGCGATGATCACGAGCCTCGCTCGGATCACACATTCTTAGATTTTGATTGTTTGCGATGATCACGAGCCTCGCTCAGATCACACATTCTTAGCTTTTGATTGTTTGCGATGATCACAAGCCTTGCTCGGATCACGCATTCTTAGATTTTGATTGTTTGCGATGATCACGAGCCTCGCTCTGATCACGCATTCTTAGATTTTGATTGTTTGCGACCTTCTCCCCTTTCACTTTTATTAACTCGCTTTTTCCTTCGGCATGAATCTCTTGGATGCTTTGGCCTCGAGAGCAGAGAAGAAGAAGGCCGCGGTCTCCTCCGCGCAGACCTCTCGGGCCCTGACGGCCCCGACAACGAAGGCGCCTGCCCTTGCGAAAGCCGCAGGGGTGAAAATTATTGAGGGGGGACTATCCAAAGGAGACGCTACCAGAGCATCCTCCCAGGCACCCCCATGATCCGGCAACGGGGCCGGGTCCAAACGGAAGGAAGCGAAGGCATCGCCCCACAGGGAAAAAAGGAAGAAGCACAAGGGGGACGGTCAACGCAGCTCCTCGGGGAGGGAGATCGTCCCAGGCCCCAGCTTTGAGGGGCGGGCTCTTTCCTCCACCGGTCTTCCTGCCGCGAAGTTCCACTGCCTCGGGCCGTCCTGGGGCGTACTCAGGAACTGGAACAAGGATGATTGGAAGGAGGAGATCGCGTGGGCGAACAATCTCTCCAAGGACGCCCTCAACGACGAGGCCTTTCGCTACTCGGCGATGGTATGTTTTGTTTTCCTTTGTAAGCCTCGCTTGAAAGTTTCATGCTTGTTCTCCCCTAATATATTTTTGTTTTTCAATGCAACTTCTTCGAGAACTACAACTGTAGTCGCATCAATCTCCTCCATAAGAGAATGGATAAGATAGAGGCGGCGTTCAAGGCCAGCACAGAGTAGTGCGCAAAGAAGGAGAAGGCTCTCGCCGAAGCTGAGAGGCGGGTTCGGGTCGCGGAGGTCGCAGCAAAGGATGAGTCCAAGGAGGCAGCCAAGGTGAAGGAGGAGGAGGCGAAGGCGAAGGCCTTGGTTAGGGACCTACAGGCCTCAGTTGAGGATCTCCAAACCAAACTCTCCGAGGAACACAAATATTTCAAGGAGAAAGAGTCGGAGCTTCAGAAGGTTGAGGAGAAGAACAGCAGCCTTCACCACCGTGTTAAGGAGCTCAACGAGGAGGTGGAGGCTGCAGGGCCCAAATACATTAAGTCAGTCGAGTACCAGGAAGAGTTGTTGAGCAACATTGATGGGATGTACCGACAGTCCATTCGTGAAGGGTAAAACAGGCGGTGGCGAAGTATCAGCACATCGACCCCCGCATCATCTTCTTCATCCCCAACTATGGACTGACCTTGGGGGAGACCGGGGAGGAGCCCGAGAAAGAATGTGAATTCTTCCTCGACAACGAGAGCGGGGTTGCACTGAGCGAGAACATAGTTCCTGCCGCAAACCTCTCGGCCCAGGAATGTTTGAACCCCGCCGTAGGTGATCCCAACCCCGCACAGGACGAGTCCACCTCCGAGCTTGAGGTTATTGTTGTAACACCCCCTTTCCACCCTGGAGGTATTACCGCCAATAACCCCGATTAAGACTAAACCGAAGCTACCCAAGGCTTTAAACTGACTGAAGAAACTAAAACAAACATTACAACGGAATAAATACAATTGGTCTTATACAATTCTTTTCCCAAAAAGAATAAATAAATAGAACAACCTTCTAGTTGAACAAAATCTTCATCCAGTCTTCCTTAAGCTCTTATTTCTGAAACTCAGCTTCACTTTGAAGTAGTTCAACCATGATCTTCACTCAAGTATAACCATTGAAAACCTTTCTTCAACTTCTGGAGATTCAAATATCTGAATCCGCCTCTTGAATCAACTTCCAAGAAGAACCTGATGTATCGTATACAACGGTGGACACCAGCTAACCAAATAAAATAAAAGAAGATGGACGGGTTAGTCTAATGAAAGACTAGCAAGCGGAGAATCTAACTTGGTTCTTATGGTTGTAACTAAACATATTGGCATCCAAAATCCGAATAGACTCGGATTATGATCCAACAGTTAGCAGTCTTATAGAGAATAAGAAGGAGACTTGCATAATCCATGAGAGAGAACACCACCGCTTGTGGTTTCTTTAAGAAGCATAAACAATTGTTGGGAATTCATATTAATCACATAACATCTTGAAAAGTCTCCATCGACTAATCAGATTGACTTAATCAAAGTTTGATTAAGAATCATTCATAACCGGGAGTAAGAATGGTTATTGAATAGACTAACCATTCGGGTACATTAATGTGCCTAACGCACTTATCTTTATTACTTTCAGAACTTTTCACAAACATGTTGATAACTTTTAAGCGGCTAAAACCGCAGAGAATCCACCTGTACATGGAGACGTCAAGATGAGAAGGATGAAATCCATGATCATTGACGAACACCTAGTACCAATTTGCACTTAGCTAGAGTGCATAAACACCTCTTCCAGCATTGAGTGAGGTATGAGTCATGACCCGAATGTTGGGATATGATAGTAACGAGCTAAACCTCCCAACATAGACTGTGTTATAAAGAGGTCATCGGAGACTCGGCTCCTACCCTTGAAAAACTAACTTACTTCACAATAATGTCTCAACATGAGACAACATACAAGGCCACACATAACGGACCTAAATCCAGTTCTAATGCGAAACTGAATAAACAACATGGTCATTATTTCTAACAAATATAACGACCTATCATATTTTATTAATCATACAAGTTATTCCCAACGCAAAAATTAAATGGGATCCAATTCCTCATTTAATAACAATAACGCAAGAGAGAATCGTCCACTTGCCTTATAAGGCGTGCTCGACGTCTTTAGCAATTCCAACAGAAATCTTTATCATCCTTCTGACAAATATAACAAAAGGATTTCTCAGCAACGAGCTCACAGAAACACTTCTTAGTTGTGTTCTCAACTCCTACAACTTCCTAATCGATAAACGATTTAATTTCCGAATATCGATATATAATAAATCCTTAGTTATCATGCTTCAAGGAGCCATCTTGGCGGAATTATAACTAATTATCCGCTTCACTTTTGAAACAATTTTCTAAATAAAAATTGTTCATTAGCAACAGTTCTTAAAGATTTCCAAATCTCGGATCAAACGGATTAACAACGAATCCCGAGTAATTATCTGAAGTCCTTTACCTGACAATCGGTATCCGAAACTTGTATTCACTATAACTGAAGATCCTGACGTCCGTTTCACGAGCGGTTCGAACCTGTAGAACCGTATCAACGTCAAGATTATAAAAATCATAAATTTAATTAGCAAAGCGGAACCGAAAGGCCCTTACGGCGGCTCCGCAATCAACCCGCTAATTAATTTTGATCGTATATACCTTCACTCGAGCCCATGGCTCGTTTGGCTTGATCATGGCTCGATCCCCGAGCCCGAGGGTGGCTGGGCGTTGCCCGACAGCGGCCCTTGCTATGGTTGGTGGTCGGAGGAGCTGCCGATCGCCGGCGACGTCGCGCGGCGTGGCAATAAGTTGACCGGCGATGAAGAATTCGAATTCATTTCCCTCCCCCGGTCTGCTATTCCAAGCTGCTCTTCTCCCTCTCGAACTCGGCAGCGAAATCTGCTGGGGTGCTGCCTGGTGGTTGCAGCTCAAGGTGGCCAAGGAGGAAGCCGGCGGTGCCACCCCAAAACTGAGACGAGGCAGAGGAGATGAGCGCCGGCGGTGAATACCGAATTCTTTCTCCCTGGTGCGTCGTTCCGACCTGATTCAGCTCTCTGGCTGGTTCCGTTCCAACAGCCACAAGCTCCCCAAACAAAAGAGGAAGAAGATGGAGGTGGGCGGGGCAGAAAAGGCGGAGAAGAAGACCGGCGATGGAGGATTCAGCTCCCCCGAGTCCGTCGTCGTTATCCTGTATCTCTCCCTCGGTTCCTACTTTTTGGAACGAATTTGTAGACTTTTACGAGGCACACATGTGCAGTGGATAAACTCATCACAATTGCTTCCCAACTAAGCTAGAAAGAGGCGGTTTGTAACCCAAACCCGTCTCGGAACGGGACTCGCGTTAAGGCGGTAAAATTATGTACCTCGGGTGGAAAAACGTCCCGTAAATTATGTAGACCAATAAAATCAATTTTTCATGATTTTATCTTGCTACCTTCAATTTTTAAGGCTTTCGTTTCGTATTTTAAATCCCTTCCGGTACATAATTAAAAAGACGGCTTATCCAATAAATATTCTTTTTCCACCGAAAAATCCTAGAATCCACACCGATCCATAAAATCATTTCTTTGTGATTTTAGGATATCACCAAGAATTTTCTAGGATTTAATCTCCAACAAAAATATTGGATTAAGCGTTAAAACGAACTAAGAGGTTAAAAGGATATCCGAGAAAATTCAAAAATATCCGCAAACACCGTAGTTATTACATTAGTACCCCCTTAAAAATGGTTTCGTCCTCGAAACCAAGGAGAACTCAGATCACAAAGAAGGATAGCACAAACGCATACACACAACCACTACAAACCTATACAAAAGTTTGTAGTACCCCCTTAAAAATATATTGTTACTTCTGCACCAAGCACAATCAACCATTGCTTAGTTACCAAACTCCTTCTTTACAACGTTCACTGACTTTGGAAAATGACTCAGCATTTCCTGTCTAGTCTTAAATCTTTTCTTCACCTCCATTTTTAGGCCAAGGTAACCTAATCAAAGGAAAACATTACGGATAGAATGCACTAAAGGTGGCAATGCCAACTGATAAACAAGATTACCAGTTCTTTCCAGTATCTCGAAAGATCCAACATAGCGAGCATTTACGTTGTCTCGCATTTTCCAGCGGAATATGCCTTTCAAGGCGGATATCGGAACAAAAACGTTGTTCTTTACAATGACTTGACATGCTCTCGCTTTAGCACAACACACAACTGTTGTCGCTTTTGAGCAGTTAGCACCCTTGAACGTGTTTAGTGCAATATCATTGTTGTTCTCTTGGCCAAGTCTGGCCCATGAAAAACCTTGTCAGTGTTGTCATTCCAACAAATTGACAATCAACACTCCCGGACTTACAAACCTCAAAAAGAGTCATTTTCTTTATCGTGTAATCAAAATTCTTGTATGTGAATTCACTGAAACTCAAACTACCATTCCAACTTGTGTGGAATACAGAATACATGTCCTCGGGGGTTTGAATTTGTTTCTTTTCATCGTTCATCAGTTTGATGAGGGAGGTCATTGCTAAAATTCAATTCACTCTACAAAGCTTGATGTTACTCCTTTCAAAACTTAGGCATGAACCATTCATCTCAATCAGAGATAATAGTCTTTGTAGTTTTATGAAGATCAAAAACTTCATGCATGAACACCTCAGCTAACTTCTGTATTTTCTAAGTCAGCTTAAATGCATTAAAAAGAACACTCTATGTGAGTTTCTTAACAACCTCCATATTGAATCCTTCTTACATCCTTCTTCCATTAAGTCTTCAATGACTAATGACAAAAATCTATTGTAACATCTGCTCACTTCTATTCTGAAACATGAAGAGACTATAATATTTCATCTGGTCTTCTATGCTCAATCAGGACTTCCAGACAAACCAAACACATCAAAACGAACTTTGTGACATTTCGCTTCATGTCAGACCATCATTATCTCAAATCCTTATATGTTTACTTGTTCCAGGATAAACTAATTAAGCAAATAACTATGCTTCCTTTGAAAATAAGCTTTCAAAGCTCATCAACAACAGATACACATGAACAGTTTCAAAACTAAGCAATCCATAATCTTGAATAACAAATCCCAGTGTCTTACCTTCTTGATCTTCTCCATTGATCTTAAACAATATTACTTTTCCATACTACTTTTCCTTGATCTGGTCAACAAATTCTGAATAGAATCCTAGGGTATTCACACAACCTTGTTGTCATCCAAACTAAACCTTTAGTCCTTCTCAAATTAGTTTCTTTACAAGGATTACTTAAAATCCTTACTCAATTTCCTTATTGAGATAAAATCTCAGTATTACTTTAACCAAGAATAGGAGATTTATCCAACACATGACAAGATAATAACCTATCTTGTCAATCCTTTACATCCTTTTCTCAACCAAAACTCAGCTTGGGCATACTGACATTCAAAAGTAGTTATCTCTCTCAACTACTTCAAACTACACTCTTACGCATTACTATACCAACATACTGGACAATAATACCTTTAGTCCAATAATTTCCAACAAAATTGTCTCCATTGACAATTTTCAGTCTTTTTCACCGAAGAATTGTTTAGACTTCACTTGACATTCTGACTTGTTGAGCAACCTAACTCTTAGGATTCAAAACATATCATCACGTGTCCATTCTCTATATCCAACAACTTATCAGGCTGAAATTGAATATCAATACAAATTTACATATCCAAACTCCAGACCCATTAGAGTTCTGCTTAAAGTCCTCACTTGACTATCTTATCTCAAAGAGATTTAAGTTTTCAAGACAACCTGAAAACAAATAACAACTAATGGAGAAATTACTAGTACATCCTTTACTCCAAAGAAAGGATTACTACAATATCATTCCTTAGAAAGGGTTCCATCCCAAGAGTCCATATCAACTTACTTTCAAGGACAATTCCGCTAAAAAGGCAATGACTTTCTTAGGTCATGACGTCAACCAAGATGAACTACTAGCAAACTGCTTAGAGAATTCCAATAATCGTTGACTGAAAACAATCCCAAACTTTTAGAGAAGTACGGAGTTACTCCATGCTCTTCAGAGACCAACACAGATTTGTAAAGAATCTTACCAAATTTCTTTACTTATAATCGAACAGTTTTGGGAAGTTTGACCATACTCCTTAAATGGTATAGGATACCAAGGATATACTAACTCAAAGGATTTTTTTACAAAGTAGCTGATATAGCAATTGCTATACAAGAAAACTCTCATCTTTGAATCTCAATAACTTCACTTGAGAGAAACCTATATGATTACCAACTCATACTAAAAACTATTCTTTAAAACCCAAGGAATTATGTGATCTTATTCCACCATGTGATCAGGATGGGGAGATAAAATAAACATAATCCTTTACTGCATTCTCATAGGAATAAGACATGTAATCTTGCCTTACCATATGATCAAGATGGAAGACAAATCACATTCTTACTCACCACCATGAAAACCGTAAAAACATTTACTCTCTATTCGTTTTAACTACTAACATTGCCTTAAAATTTCATACTGAAATTTTCTCAGAATCAAAGATGAGTCTCAAAGGAGCAAAGACAACTAATCCGTTTCTAGACATATCATTTCCCTTTTGAAGTATAACACTTCTTTTCTTCTTCAAGGTAGTTCCTGGAAACGTACCTTGACCTTTTTCTTACTTAGAACATACTGTCAGACTTTTCTATATTTCATAATATTGAGTAATCTCTGCCTGATTTAACTCAATCCTAGCCCAACTTAACTTCACAAGTTCAATAAAAGAGTTGATCACTCCAATCCACTTACTTGCAAACCTTAGGGAAAAAAATGATTCTGACATCTTCGTACTCATAGCGAAGATTCTTCTTCGATCATTCTCAACTTGTATGCCTTCTTGACATACTATTTTAAAGTTATGCAAACATGATCCATTGACAAAAATCTAATACTTGAGTTCACCCATTCACAAACCAACAAGCCTTCTGCAAGTTAATAGTCACTTAAATCCCGATGTCCAAAAGTGAACTATTAAACTCTTTTGACGATTTTAAGGACTTTCAATCCTTTTACAACTTAATCTTCTCGATACAAATAAAAGTGCACTGTCAAACTCTACATCTAGTTCAAGACATTCAATCCTTATATCTCTCTACATATAAGGAAATTCCTTTAATTTCCAATCTCTTTTAGCAGAAGAATGCACATGACCAAACAAGGTATTCTTAAACCTTTCTCAATTCAACATTGGTGAACAAACTAAAATTCTCCATCATTCCCTTGTCTTCTCACTTAACCATAAGGAGATGACATGTACCTTTTCATTAATTTAACTTCAAACCACATTACAAAGGAAGAACTTGTGGTTAGGAGACTTGCCGACAACTTAACAGTCTCACCAGTACCACTTTAGGCTTTGGATTGACTGATATAAAATCTTCAAAATCCTACACAACTGAAATTATCCTTTCAGCGATAGAGTCTAAGCCTTATTGACGATAGATGATTGCTATTTTTATCCCAACTGTTTAAAATATCACAAACGAACATACCAAAATCATTCCTTGAATGATCTTCTCAAAACTGAACTTTATCATTTCCATCCTTGAAGAAACATAAGCCAATACCATTGGCAATTTAGAACATCTTACTACTGATTCCATTACTAGTCAATTATAGACCTCAAGTCTCTTCTCATTATCCCGAGTTGGGTATCATACAACGAAACTCCAATAACGTTGTCACATAGATTAGTCATCTAGATATCCACAACTCATGTAATCAATTAACACTTGTGCTAAGTGGTTAATTGAGCATAAACACATTACTGATGAACTCTTACCCGTTCAATCCATTTTGACCAATCAACCTTATTCACAACAACCTTGATGATTAACCACTTGATCACAACTTAAACTGAACCAACATTCTTCCTTTCTTTCTTACTATAATCATAAGAAATTCCTATTCCATTTAGGATTCTCAATCCTCTTAACTCAAAGGATAACAACATATATGAACATCTGAATTCGAATACTCTCAGATTCAAAATTGAACTACATCTTCCCATAGTTTAACAATTCAATTGATCCAACACTTGAGCACTTCAAAGCTCTTTAACTTCCATCTGAGCAAAGAAAAGTACAGAATATCCTTGATTCTATACTATATATTCACAAACACAGTTGTTGTAGAAAGTTTCCAAAGACAATCCTTTTCTATTCAGGATTCTTTTACATCACTTCATGATCCATACTGATCTTTTTAGAATCACTCAAGACTCATAAGATTTTCCAAATCTCAACATTGAGAAGTAGAGGTTTCAACTCCAAACTTCTATTGGTACTCGAATTTCAACAAAATTCAGAAATTCCTATAAAAATATTCTCATGAAAACTCTTAATCTTATGACTTCAAGACAACACTTGAACTTTCACATATCAAGAAAAGAAATTATCAATTTCTTTCACATAGCTTTGAATCATGAACTTTCTAACAAAAATTCTTAACTTGAAATCTCCCATCATACAATCTTAAAATAGGAAACCTTCAAACTAGAAAGTCTTTATGAAGTACAATACTTAACTTCCAAATCTCACAAGAAGTTTCCTAATATGGAAGAAACGACTAGGGTACACCCAATTCAGACTCTCAAGAGAGAATAGGAATTCATTGAGAACTTGATCTAGAACCGGGTCAACTTTAGGAATCTTCACCTAATCTTACTTTGGATCCTTCTCGGAATCCATTCCCAAATCCAGGGAATCAAATGTCCACTATAGGAGCTTTTTCCACATAAACCATTACAAACTTGTTACCTCATGCTCTCCAATTCCTTTCCTCTTTGTATCTCTTCACGAGTCTGATCTTCAATCTTAACCACTTTCCGTAAATGGTTCAAAGATAACGCCAATATAGAATTATCCATAACTCTATATGGAAGATGAAAGTCTTAAGAAAGACTTAGGAACTTTTAGCTCTGATACCACTTCTGTAACACCCCCTTTCCACCCTGGAGGTATTACCGCCAGTAACCCCGATTAAGACTAAACCGAAGCTACCCAAGGATTTAAACTGACTGAACAAACTAAAACAAACATTACAGCGGAATAAATACAATTGGTCTTATACAATTCTTATCCCAAAAAGAATAAATAAATAGAACAACCTTCTAGTTGAACAAAATCTTCATCCAGTCTTCCTTAAGCTCTTATTTCTGAAACTCAGCTTCACTTTGAAGTAGTTCAACCATGATCTTCACTCAAGTATAACCATTGAAAACCTTTCTTCAACTTCTAGAGCTTCAAATATCTGAATCCGCCTCTTGAATCAACTTCCAAGAAGAACCTGATGTATCGTATACAACGGTGGACACCAGCTAACCAAAGAAAAGAAAAGAAGATGGACGGGTTAGTCTAATGAAAGACTAGCAAGTGGAGAATCTAACTTGGTTCTTATGGTTGTAACTAAACATATTGGCATCCAAAATCCGAATAGACTCGGATTATGATCCAACAGTTAGCAGTCTTATAGAGAATAAGAAGGAGACTTGCATAATCCATGAGAGAGAACACCACCGCTTGTGGTTTCTTTAAGAAGCATAAACAATTGTTGGGAATTCATATTAATCACATAACATCTTGAAAAGTCTCCATCGACTAATCAGATTGACTTAATCAAAGTTTGATTAAGAATCATTCATAACCGGGAGTAAGAATGGTTATTGAATAGACTAACCATTCGGGTACATTAATGTGCCTAACGCACTTATCTTTATTACTTTCAGAACTTTTCACAAACATGTTGGTAACTTTTAAGCGGCTAAAACCGCAGAGAATCCACCTGTACATGGAGACGTCAAGATGAGAAGGATGAAATCCATGATCATTGACGAACACCTAGTACCAATTTGCACTTAGCTAGAGTGCATAAACACCTCTTCCAGCATTGAGTGAGGTATGAGTCATGACCCGAATGTTGGGATATGATAGTAACGAGCTAAACCTCCCAACATAGACTGTGTTATAAAGAAGTCATCGGAGACTCGGCTCCTACCCTTGAAAAACTAACTTACTTCACAATAATGTCTCAACATGAGACAACATACAAGGCCACACATAACGGACCTAAATCCAGTTCTAATGCGAAACTGAATAAACAACATGGTCATTATTTCTAACAAATATAACGACCTATCATATTTTATTAATCATACAAGTTATTCCCAACGCAAAAATTAAATGGGATCCAACTCCTCATTTAATAACAATAACGCAAGAGAGAATCGTCCACTTGCCTTATAAGGCGTGCTCGACGTCTTTAGCAATTCCAACAGAAATCTTTATCATCCTTCTGACAAATATAACAAAAGGATTTCTCAGCAACGAGCTCACAGAAACACTTCTTAGTTGTGTTCTCAACTCCTACAACTTCCTAATCGATAAACGATTTAATTTCCGAATATCGATATATAATAAATCCTTAGTTATCATGCTTCAAGGAGCCATCTTGGCAGAATTATAACTAATTATCCGCTTCACTTTTGAAATAATTTTCTAAATAAAAATTGTTCATTAGCAACAGTTCTTAAAGATTTCCAAATCTCGGATCAAACGGATTAACAACGAATCCCGAGTAATTATCTGAAGTCCTTTACCTGACAATCGGTATCCGAAACTTGTATTCACTATAACTGAAGATCCTGACGTCCGTTTCACGAGCGGTTCGAACCTGTAGAACCGTATCAACGTCAAGATTATAAAAACCATAAATTTAATTAGCAAAGCAGAACCGAAAGGCCCTTACGGCGGCTCCGCAATCAACCCGCTAATTAATTTTGATCGTATATACCTTCACTCGAGCCCATGGCTCGTTTGGCTTGATCATGGCTCGATCCCCGAGCCCGAGGGTGGCTGGGCGTTGCCCGACAACGGCCCTTGCTATGGTTGGTGGTCGGAGGAGCTACCGATCGCCGACGACGTCGCGGGGCGTGGCAATAAGTTCACCGGCGATGAAGAATTCGAATTCATTTCCCTCCCCCGGTCTGCTACTCCAAGCTGCTCTTCTCCCTCTCGAACTCGGCAGCGGAATCTGCTGGGGTGCTGCCTGGTGGTTGCAGCTCAAGGTGGCCAAGGAGGAAGCCGGCGGTGCCACCCCAAAACAGAGACGAGGCAGAGGAGAAGAGCGTCGGCGGTGAATACCGAATTCTTTCTCCTTGGTGCGTCGTTCCGACCTGATTCAGCTCTCTGGCTGGTTCCGTTCCAACAGCCACAAGCTCCCCAAACAAAAGAGGAAGAAGATGGAGGTGGGCGGGGCAGAAAAGGCGGAGAAGAAGACCGGCGATGGAGGATTCAGCTCCCCCGAGTATGTCGTCGTTATCCTGTATCTCTTCCTCGGTTCCTACTTTTTGGAACGAATTTGTAGACTTTTATGAGGCACACATGTGCAGTGGATAAACTCATCACAATTCCTTCCCAACTAAGCTAGAAAGAGGCGGTTTGTAACCCAAACCCGTCTCGGAACGGGACTCGCGTTAAGGGGGTAAAATTATGTACCTCGGGTGGAAAAACTAACTAAACGAAAAACGTCCCGTAAATTATGTAGACCAATAAAATCAATTTTCCATGATTTTATCTTGCTATCTTCAATTTTTAAGGCTTCCGTTTCGTATTTTAAATCCCTTCCGGTACATAATTAAAAAGACGGCTTATCCAATAAATATTCTTTTTCCACCGAAAAATCCTAGAATCCACACCGATCCATAAAATCATTTCTTTGTGATTTTAGGATATCACCAAGAATTTTCTAGGATTTAATCTCCAACAAAAATATTGGATTAAGTGTTAAAACGAACTAAGAGGTTAAAAGGATATCCGAGAAAATTCAAAAATATCCGCAAAAACTGCAGTTATTACAATTGTTGCCTCACCCCTTCGCCAAATCTCCATGGGCCCTCTTGCTGACAGGCCGAGCGAATGAAAGGCGCTCTTGTGTAATTTTTTGTTTTTTTGTTTCAAACATTTGGTAGCCCCGCTAGGGTTTGTAATTATGACATTTTGGCCATCGCGGCCTTAATCTATGCATTTTTCTTTCTATCTTTGCTTGTGGTTACATCGAGTGCCTTTCGAGGGTTCCGAAGGCCCATTCCATCCCGATCCAACCCCGTGGCCCGATTGCTGCAAGACTTGTAGCCTGATCGAGCCATATCAGGTCATTTTTTTATTTTTCAACTGTGCAGCGATCCCGAGCCTTGCTCGGATCGCGCACGTCACACAGACCATATGCAGCGATCCCGAGCCTCGCTCGGATCGCGCATGTTAGATTATATGCAGCGATCACGAGCCTTGCTCGGATCGCGCATGCCACAGATTATATATGGCGATCCCGATCCTTGCTCGGACCGCGCATGTTGGATTATATGTAGCGATCACGAGCCTCGCTCGGATCGTGCATGCCACACAGATTATATGCGGCGATCCCGAGCCTTGCTCGGACTGCGCATGTTAGATTATATGCAGCAATCACAAGCCTCGTTTGGATCGCGCATGCCACAGATTATATGCGGCGATCCCGAGCATTGCTCGGATCACGTATGTTAACTTGGGATTTCTCCCAATGATCACGACCTCGCTTGATTGTCTCCAACCCCAAGTGGGAAGCTTGGGGTGGATTCGCGCACTTAGAACCGAGAATTTCCAACCCTAAGCGGGAAGCGAGGGGTGGATTCGCGCACTTAGAACCGAGAATCTCCAACCCCAAGCGGGAAGCGAGGGGTGGAGTCGCGCACTTAGAACCGAGAATCTCCAACCCCAAGCGGGAAGCGAGGGGTGGATTCGTGCACTTAGAACCGAGAATCTCCAACCCCAAGTGGGAAGTGAGGGGTGGGGTCGCGCACTTAGAACCGAGAATCTCCAACCCCAAGCGGGAAGCGAGGGGTGGATTCGTGCACTTAGAACCGAGAATCTCAAAACCCAAGCAGGAATCGAGGGGTGGATTCGCGCACTTAGAACCGAGAATCTCCAACCCCAAGCGGGAAGCGAGGGGTGGAGTCACGCACTTAGAACCGAGAATTTCCAACCCCAAGTGATCACGACCTCGCTTGATTGTCTCCAACCCCAAGTGGGAAGCTTGGGGTGGATTCGCGCACTTAGAACCGAGAATTTCCAACCCTAAGCGGGAAGCGAGGGGTGGATTCGCGCACTTAGAACCGAGAATCTCCAACCCCAAGCGGGAAGCGAGGGGTGGAGTCGCGCACTTAGAACCGAGAATCTCCAACCCCAAGCGGGAAGCGAGGGGTGGATTCGTGCACTTAGAACCGAGAATCTCCAACCCCAAGTGGGAAGTGAGGGGTGGGGTCGCGCACTTAGAACCGAGAATCTCCAACCCCAAGCGGGAAGCGAGGGGTGGATTCGTGCACTTAGAACCGAGAATCTCAAAACCCAAGCAGGAATCGAGGGGTGGATTCGCGCACTTAGAACCGAGAATCTCCAACCCCAAGCGGGAAGCGAGGGGTGGAGTCACGCACTTAGAACCGAGAATCTCCAACCCCAAGTGGGAAGCGAGGGGTAGATTCGCGCACTTAGAACCGAGAATCTCCAACCCCAAGCGGGAAGCGAGGGGTGGGGTCATGCACTTAGAACCGAGAATCTCCAAACTAGGTCAATATCGTAAAATAACTCGTCACCCAATATACAGAAAATTTAGTGACGACGAGAATCCAGAAATTTTACATATAATATCTTTTGAGTCGAGTGACATTCCACGTCTTGCTTAGAGTGCGCCCCTCGCTATCTTTTAGTTTAAAAGCCTCGGGCGCGACTTCTTCCCCGAGGATGTACGCCCCCTCCCAGTTTGGATCCAGCTTGCCGCCCTCTGTTCGTCTTAAAATGAGATTCCCTGAGACCAAAACCCGGGGTATAACCTTCTTGTCATGATACACCGCCACTCGTCGCTTGTATTCCATGGAGCATAGGGCTGCGACCTCGCGGAGTTCGTCCCTGAACTGCAATTCTACCTTGAGATTGGTCTCGTTTTCTTTTTCGTTGAAGTCGAAAACCCTTGTCGAAGGGACAAAGGTTTCTACCAGGACCAGCGCGTCCACCCCGTAGGTTAAAGCGAAAGGTATCTCTCCCGTGGCGCGACGCGCGGTCGTTCGATATGTCCACAGGACGAGCAGGAGAAACTCCGCCTAGCGGCCTTGTGCTACGCCCAGCCGCTTCTTCAGATCGGACAAGATACGAGCATTGACGTTCTCTACCTGGTCGTTTGATTAGGGATGGGCCACTGACGAAAACTTGAGGGTTATGCCAAGCTCGGAGCAAAAGGTCCAAGCTTCCTCGCAGTCGAACTGGGGACCATGATCGGTCATGATTGTCATTGGGACCCCAAAGCGACATACGAGGTTTTTCCATAGGAAATTACAGACCTTTGTACCTGTAATCTTTTCCATCGACTCTGCCTCAACCCACTTCGTGAAGTAGTCGACGATGACCAGGATGTACTGTACCTGCCCCACGGCCTTGGGGAAGGGTCCTAAAATGTCCATCCCCCACATCCCAAAGGGGTAGGGTGCATGGATCAAGCGCAAGCGCGAGGTCGGGGCATGCTGGACGTTGGTGTACTTCTTGCACTCGTCACACTTCTGAATGTAAGCCCTCGTGTCCTTCTTGAGAGTGGGCAAAAAATACCCCAAGTGGGCGATTTTGTGCAACAAGGCACACCAACCGGGGTGGTCGCCGCAGACCCCTTCATGCGCCTCGAACAGGATGTGCTCTACGGCCTCGGTTGGCACACATAGCAAGTTGGGCTCTGCGAAACCCCGACGATAGAGTCGCCCTCCAACGACACAGTAGCGAGCCACCTATATTTTGAGCTTTCTAGCCTCTGCGGGATCCTCAGGAAGGACGCCGCTTTCCACATATCGCGTGATGAGAATCCTCCAGTCCCCGAGTTTGACGAAGAGAACTTCGATGGTCACACTTCGTGAGAGCTTTCTCTCTACCATCACACGGTTGCCTACCTCTAAGGGAAGGGCAGACCCCAGCCCCGCGAGGGCATCTGCTTTTGTGTTCGCAGCGCATGGAATGAATTCTACTGCGAACGTTTCTAGGCAAGATACCAAGGCTTTGACTTTTTCTCAGTACGCGGGTAGGAACCCCGTTTTGGCATCATACTGTCCATTCAACTGTCGCGCCACCAATTCGGAATCGGTGTATACCCTGATCTTGCGAGCCCCACTGAGCAGTGCCATCTCTATCCCTGCGATCATGGCCTCATACTCGGCCTCGTTATTGGTGGCGTCGAAGGCGAAGTTAAGGGCATACTCCGGCTTGATTGAGGGACCAGCGAGAAATACACCAGCCCCACCCCCCGGCGTTGCACCGTGAGCCATCGACAAAGATCTTCCACTCTTCCGCGCTCTCGTTGGTCTCGGTGAAGGTTACTTCTACCATGAAGTCAGCGAGGGCCTGCCCCTTCATCGCAATCCTGGGGAGGTCGACCGCCCACTTCGTCATCCTCCCAGAGAGGGCGGGCTGGTGGAGGATATACCGAAGTGGGAGATCGGAGAGGACCTGGATAGGGTGTGCATGGAAGTAAGGGCGCAGGCACCTCGCGGCGGTCACCACAGCTAGGGCCATTTTTTCTGTCGGGGAGTACCTCTACTCCGCGGGTTGGAGCACACGGCTGATGAAATAGACAGGGTGCATCGCTTTTCTTGTTAGCACGGCGCTGACCGTCTCTGGGCTCACGGCCACGTACAGTTGCATGTCCTCACTCGCCTTCGGAGGCGACAATGTGGGGAGTTTCGACAAGAATGCTTTTAACCCAGAAAAAGTGAGCTCTAGCTCTTCGTCCCAAACACACTTGTCGTTTTTCTTTAGGGTCGCGAAGAAGGGTAGGGATCTGTCCACCAAATGGGAGCAGAACCTCCCCAGGTAGTTTACAGCGTCGTTGAGCCGTTGTACCTCGGTTTGGGATCGGGGCGACCTCATTGAAGGAATCGATTCTATCTTGGCGGGGTTCACATCTATCCCCCGTTCGCTGATCATGAACCCCAGGAACTTTCCTGATGACACGCCGAACACACATTTCTCAGGATTTAGGCTGAGCCGGTTGTGTGTGAGTGTTGCAAAAACTTCGGCGAGGTCGGCTAGATGTTCCTCTGGGGTTTTGCTTCGGATCACAATGTCGTCGACGTACGCCGACACGTTCCTCCTAGATGGTTCTTGAAGATTCGATCTACGAGTCGCTGGAAGGTTGCACCTGCGTTTTTCAAACCAAATGGCATGACCTTGTAACAGTAGGTCCCTCTATGTGTGATGAAGGATGTTTCTCCTCATCTCACGGGCTCATTAAAACCTTATTGTAACCTGAGTATGCATCGAGGAATCTCAAGACCTCGTGACTTGCCGTGGAATCGACTAGCTCGTCGATCGAGGGCAGGGGGTAATTGTCTATGGGGCAGGCCTTGTTTAGATCCTTGAAGTCCACACACATGCTCCACTTTCCGTTGGCCTTTTTTACCAGCACAACTTTAGACAACCATCTAGGGTACTGAACCTCGCGGATAAACCCTGCGGCCAACAGCTTTCCTACCTTTGCATTTGTGGCAGCGCCCTCTCCTCATTCATCTTTCGTCGGTGCTGCACCACGGGACGGGCGGTGACATCAACGTTTAAGGAATGTTGGGCCACAGTTTGCGGGATGCCGCGGAGGTCTTTTGCAGTCCACGCGAACGCGTCGTGGGAGCCAGCAAGCAAGGTCTCCAGCGACGATGTTGATTCCCCGGAGAGGCACTCGCCCAAGTAAATCTTTTCTGCCTCGCTACCGAAGGGCGTGACAACCCATCTTTCTGCCTCTGGGATGGGGACCGTAAAGTCCCGAACTTCGAGATCAGCCTCCCCGGTAGCCTCCACCATGAATACCGGACATTTTTATTTTGCTGAGGTCGCGTAGTAGATACGCCCCTCCTCTTGGTTGCCCTTGACCTCACCGGCCCCGCACTCGACGGGGAATTTCATCTTTAGGTGGTAGATGGACACCGTCGCTTAAAATTTCATCAAGGACACTCTCCCGATGATCGCGTTATACACCGAGGGCAAACACACCACGGTGAATTCCACCATCTTGGTTCGCCTCGTCGAACCAGCACCCAACGTCATCCAGAGGTCAATGAGGCCCGCGACATCGACCTCGTCGCCAGAGAAGGACGTTAGCTTCCCGGTGTAGGGCTTCAAGGACATCACGGAGAGGCCCAAGTGCTTGACGGCGCCGTAATACATGATGTCCACGGAAGATCCCGTGTCCACCAATACTCGTTTTACCATCTTCGAGCCTAGTTGAGCGTGCACCACTAAAGGGCCAGAGTGTGGCATGTGTAGGCCCTCAACGTCCTTGGAGGTGAAGGCTAGCCCTACGTGGGACCGCGAAGTTTGTGCGACACTGAATATTGAGGGCTCATGATGGCTTGGCCTCGCGTACCTTTTTCTCTCTGCTTGGCTTGAGTCAACCAACGAGGGGCCACCCGAGATGGTGTGAATATATCCATCGGGCATCGTCGTGTGCCCGGATCGTGCTTGCTTTGCGGGATCCTGCTGTTCGACGTTGTTGGCTCTTGCCTGGCTCGGGCCTTGTGGCACGTTTTTTGCTCCTGAGGTGGGGTTGACGCGCCCCTTTTCGTTTGGGTTATATAGAGGGCCGCCCTTTCCCCTGTAACCTCGTTGCGTCCCTCCAAAGTAGTTCCAACTTCCACCGCCAGTGTTCCTGTTGTTGTTGTTGTTACGGTTGTTGTTGTTATTGTTGTTGTTGTGGTGGTTGTTGTTGTTATTGACAGTGTTCTAGGCCTGCGTCACATACGCATCCTTGGTGGCTGGCACACCCACCTTTGCCTTTCCCTTAGCCTCGGCCATGATTTCCTTGGCGGTCCTCGGCCGAGAGCTCTGGTTGGCGGCGTCCTCGGCGTATACCTGAGCCGTAATCCGGGCGCACAGGCTATCATATGTCGCCGGACATTTCAAGAAAATGTAATTCTTGAAGGCCCCGTGACATAAATTGCCCATGAGGGTGTCTCGCACCGAAGCCTCGTCGATATGCGCAATCTCGGCAACCGCGGTTGTGAACCTTGTGAAAAAGGTGCCCAGTGACTCGCCCTCTCCCTGCTCGATGCCGCGGAGATCCCGCATATTTTTCTTGCGCTTCCTTGAGCCATTGAAGTGTGTGATGAAGGACTCGCACAGCTGAGCGAACGAGGCAACATACTCGATTTTAAGGCTTATAAACCACGTCATCGCGGCCTTCTCCAGGGTGGTCGGGAAAACGCGGCAGAAGATGGCATCGTTGTAAGAGTTGACGTTCATCTGAATAGAGAAATGCTTCACATGCTCCTCCGGATCTGTCGCGCCGTCGTAGAGTCCCATTTGCGGTCTATGGAAGCCTTTGGGCATCGGCGCGCTTTGAATCTCATCCACGAAAGATGAGAGGCTCCCAACCTCAACGTGGCGACGTCGCGAGCGTGACTTCAGGGTATGCATCACGCTCCCCGCTATTTCGGACAGTTTCGGATCTTGCATCCGGGAGCATCACGAGCGAGACCTCGAAATCTGCATGGGGTCCCGGGGCAGTCTCTCCGTTGACGAGTTGTTAGTTGATGCCTCATGCCCAGGGACGTACGCGGGTACGTATTCAGAATGGGGCTGACCAAGCCCGAGAACGGGGACGTATGCGGACATCGGAGGTGCCTGGACGTGGACGAGCGAAGGGGCGAATCCATGTTGGTAATTCCCATAGCCCGGGTAGGGATATGGGTTCGGGGGAATGCCGCCCGGTTTGTACCCCTGGAATGGGTAAGGATTTTGTGGGACGTTATATGCCCACCCCGGAGGGACCCTGAACGGACAACCTGGCGGAGGTCCCATGTTCGTCCATTGCGAGGTTTCGGGCATGTTATCGGGGTACTGAGGGAAGAAGTTGTTTGGACAGGCCATTTTGAGGGATTCAAAAGCCAAGGTTTGCGCAAGTCAGGAAACTGCTTAGGGTGAAGAAGTTCCCACAGACGGCGCCAGTGATGAAACCCGAAATAAACCAACGCTAAAAGACAAGAACAAGATTGCTTTTATTCGACGAGGCAAACACTTGCTTTTATTATATCTTTTCGAACGAGGTTATAATTAACAAGGTTATGCCCTAGACCTCTTTTTGGAGGATTCGAGGTCTCTATCTAACAAGGTTCGAGACCTCCTAGCTACTACTAGATTCTATCACTAACAGACTATTGACGAGCTCTACTTCTGTTGCAAACCTAGGCGCGATATCCTTTGGCGAGGTTGGACACTTGATTGTCTATGTGGGGATTGTGGTCTGCGAAGTGATGTAGCGAGATCTTTGATCGAGACAAGGTCTCTTTGGGCGACTTGAAGTATTTTTATGGACCATCACTTGACTGTAGCGCGGTCTTTTACGATGATTCAACACGTCGATCTTCAACAAACAAGATAGTTCTTGAGTTCAAGATGTTTTTTGACCCCTTGTTACCTTCGAGGTTCTCCTCTATTTAGAGGTTTGAGGAACAGGGTTTCACCGTTTGCTCGATGTGGGACGCTCCAGGTCAAGCCCCTTGATTGGTCGAGAGTGAGGCAGTCGATCATTGGTTGAGAGTATGGTGGCCGCTGAGTGGTTAAATGGGGCGGGTATGTCAGCTTTTGAACAACGAGGTTTGGGCCTCGTTATTTATTGGAGAGAGTTTGCTTAACCGTCCCATTTAATGAGTTCAACGAGGTCTGGATCTCATGATCGTGGATTTGATGCTTCGTTTGGGCAGGGATTTGCCTTTTTTGGATGGGCATGGCAAAAGCCCTCGAGTTTTAACCTCGGGAACCCCACCGGATCCGCTGTTTCTCGTACTCTAGTCCCACCGTTCATGCTCCGCCATTTTGCGCACCATCACTTCTTGCTTTTATCCTCTCCATTTTCGTGCTCTCCATTGTTCTTCGTCCTAACAGTCGAAGTCAAAGGCGATCTAGACCGGGCTCGTGTGGACCAAGTAGAGAAGTCGCATTTGAGGCTTTCCTTCTCTTTCGTTTCCTCCTTGATTTGTTCCCGTTCACGCATCAACATATATCTTCTATGAACAATAATTGATCTAATGACTATGCATTAAGATCTACGATTAGATGTTCAGAATTGTTCTGTTATTTCCGCTTTAAGCATCTAATTTTTTTTTAAGGCGGAGTCTCCTTGGCTCCACTCAGCCCACGCTTAGTCGCCCCGCCCTGCTAGTGGGGTCGGAGCGCGCAGACCTCCGAATTCCACTACGACGTGCCGCTCCTCCGACAACCAGCACCCCTTACCCCGCGTAGATCATCCATATTGATCAAAACCTTATTTACACAACTTTTATATTTAATTAGTTTGTAACTGTTAATTTGTATATAAACCAAAGATAATGTGAGCATCAAATATAAATTGGAATTCCAACCCAAAATCTAGGTGAAATATGTTAACCTTATATACTTTTGACTTTTAGTTCGTAATGTTTTTTTAATGTGAGATTTTATATTTCAAGAGGCAGTGTGAATTGGGGGCGCCGGCCCTAGGCCTCCTCCGCCCCTCCTCTTTCATGGATGCCTCTCCCTTCCCCCTAGCCGCAGCCTTCCCCCTCCAATTCCTCAGCCCCTCCCTTCGTTCTCGTCTCGATACCTCGCGGACATCCTTGCATGTGTTTCTAGCGGCAAATATACCCCTTTCCCCCTCACCGGTGTCTTCACTGGCTGTGAACCACTCCACTGTGTACCACCCTCTTTTGCGGAGGTGGTGTCTGGTTTTGTCGTCCGTCATAAAACAAATCTGTCCATCCATTTTGTTGAAGGTATTGTTGTTGGAATCAGTCCCTTTTTCCCCTTATTCGACTTCTCAATTGAAATTTTAGAGTTCGGGTTTCTTGTTGGTCCATTTTGGTGTGGATCTGATCTTGCTCGTTGCTCTTTTGACCCTTTTCGGATTGATTTCTGGATTGACTTCTATGGCCAAGCTTTGTGCTGCTCTTGAGCTTTTGTAGAAGGAGGAGATTTTTCTTGCCCTTTTTCTTGCTTTTGGATATCGGCATCTACAAATTTGAAGATTGAAGATCTAAAGTTTTGAAGATTTGAAGACTTAAATTTTGTTTTGCCTAGATTTAGTTTGTTGTTGTTGTCTCAAGATCACCATCTACTAGATGGTGATTTAGGCTAGCCTTTACTAGTAGCCTAGTTTTTTCCAATGGTTGTTGTTGTTACAATAACTTATTTAAAAAAAAAAAAAAAGAGGCAGTGTGAATTGAACAAAGATATTCGTCAACTAAACTGGCAAATTGGACGTTGCACGATCGAAATAGGAGAATATATGCGGATGGCGCTTATCATTAATTCTTTGTAGTTACTTCAACTATGACAACTGTACAACTGAGGGGGCGTTCAAGAATAGTGTCAGCCACGGCCGAAAGTTATTAAAAAAGCTGATGCTTTCATTTATTCTTGGAGAATTCCGCTGGATGTCCTCCAAATTAAGGTAATTTTGTGTGGTGTTCAAACTTTTTAAATTTTGCATGGGTACCCTTACACCTTGCTGTATACATTCCTTTCCGTGCCCTTATTTATTAGAGCTATTCACAACCCAAAAGCCGACTTTTTTTCACTCTTTTACATCGTATATCCTTAAAACTCACAATTCATTTGAAAACCCCATCTTTATTTCAAGTTAAAAATAATAAGATTTTTTCTCCCAAAGTTAGGGGCGATTTTTTTTCTGTTTTTGTTCCAACTGCAAGGGAAATTTTGAAAGAATATTATTGATGGGTGGTATTTTGGTAACAAACCTAGTTTTAGGATGGTTGTATGCGGTTATATTTTTTGTGGGTGCTTTGTTTGAAAATGAGGTAAATTAAAGGCGTGTGATGGAATTGATGACGTGGTTCGGGGGTGTGTAGAAAGTTCGGGGGGCGTTTAAGAGGAGCGTCATCTAGAAGCTTTGGTTGCCTTGCGCTGCCGCCACCGCTTTCCCAAATTCCCAATTCCTTTCTTCGATAGAGAGCAATTTCCATCTTCTCTCTCTCTATAAATATAAATACGCTCGCTCTGGCTCTCGCTCTCTCCTTGCGGGTTAACTCTGTAGGTGGAGGAGGAATCAAATCAATACAGTAGTTAATAATTCTTAATTAATATGAACGACCCCAAGTACGCATACCCTTATCCTCCTCCTGCTCAAGGTAAATTAGTTGGATTTTGGTTTGATTTCATTTCATTTACTGATCGAGTAATAGATAACACTAATGTAAAGATGGATGATTTGTATAGGGTACTATCAGGGGCCCCCGGTGATGGCACCGCCCCAGTACGCAGCTCCGGCGCCGCAGAGGCAAACGGGATTCCTGGAGGGGTGCCTGGCGGCGCTCTGTTGCTGCTGTCTCTTGGACGAGTGTTGCTGTGACCCCTCCGTTATTTTCGTCACCTGATTACTTTGCATGCTTCTCAGATCAACTCCATCCATCGTCCATCATCCATCCATATATTATATATTATATATATGATGTTAATTAAATAATTAATGACCTCCGCATGTCGCCGTTGTACTGCTAGTTGTAACCGGATCGAGTTAATGTCAATTATTAATGGATTTGCTGCCTCAATTACTTATCTCCATCGTTACTGTAGCGTTAGATGAAGAAATAATTCCAATTCGCTCGCTGCTTCCAAAAATGCATGGTTGATAAGTACGTTATATGCGGGACATGGACGCAACTTCATAGTTCTTCACCATATTATTTACAATATTACGACCATTTTTTTCAAAAATATGCATATAAATCACCAAAAATTCGACTGTGGTGTATTTTTTCCCCCTTTCTAAGTAAAACAACAAGCGACAACACTTCTTGTTCTTTCTTATTTCTTACATAAACACTCATTCTCACTTGATCCGAACCCCGAACCCTTTGTTTTAGGTAGAGGTCTTAAATTTGATCAACTCTCTAACTACAGGATGAATTGATAACTTCTAGATATGTGACATTTAAACATCTCCATCGAAGAGGTTTGAATCATACAAAGTACAACATGTGCTCAAATTCTACTCTCAACCCTTGAGTTGCATAGACAAGTCAGACGATCATATAGCAAACACAAGTAAAAAAAACAGAATTCAAACAAGAAACCAGTTAATCAAAGCTCATATTTGGCAAAAGAAAACAAGGATGTCTGGGTTATATGGTAAGAGTTTGTCTGATCAATCAATGCTAGCAGTACTAACACCAATCTAAGATGCAAAAGAAACCATGTCAAACCTTCACATCTCTGAATTGGCCAGCCAAAAAGTATAATCCAAGTAGAAATAGCCTAAACAATAAGCAAATGCAAGACAAGCAGGCAACATAGAATGTTGAGCATTGAAATAGGCTCAACTTCCCAAATTCACAAAGCTTGACATCTAACTTATATAGCTCACACTGAAAAAGTTTAGGTACAAAAATAGAGTGCAAGGCCAACATAACAACAGTGTGCTACAATATGAAGCAGTCGGCAATAACAAGTAGTAAATAACCAAAGGGAAGGGGAAAAAATCAAAAAAATCCATTTGTGTGGAAGGAAAAATTCACAGAAGAAAAGATGCCACAAATAAAAGTAAGCAAATTGTTGCCATAATCAACCACAATAACCAGTTTAAGAATCCAAAACACACATTTGCACAAGAAATTCTAACATCACGATCATTATACATTCATGCATTATTGACTCATTACAGCTTCCCTCGTGCATTGTTGACTCATTTCAGCTTTCCTCGTTCTATCAAACTATCACTAAGAATACTATAGAAGTACAGAAATAGGCCACAACAATGTAATTCTCAGAAGAGTGCCACAGTAAAATGTATATCACATAAAGAAATCAGTATGAAAAAAAGTGGAGCATGTCTTAGAAAAAGGGTGCTCCATTGCAAGACAACTAAATAAGCTCAATCCTAACAAAAGAAAGCAGGCTAAGAAGATTGAGAAGCATAGTAGGGGTAGAATAACGAGTGGAAATCAAAAGCTTGCCATTGCTTGAATAAAACAAAATTCAGAACAACAAATATCGAAGAAATCAAATCTCATGGGTTCAATCCCTTGTCATTACTCAGATATACTACAACTGTAGTCAAGGGCTTTGAAACTAATATGAAGCTAATTCGAAAAGATTGTTTCTTGGAAGCTGGCGATGCACCTCAGAATCCAAGCTTAGTACGGCGCCAGTGCCTGCGCTTTGCGTTGTATCTGAACCACGAACGAAAGTATAATGAAAAAAAACCAGATTTCAGTCCCGGATTCTAAAACCGAACTTCTAACGTTTACAGCCATCAAAATGGGGAAAAAAAATCAAAATCGAATCCAGAAATAAGACGTACCTGATGGTATTATCGGTACGCATGCGAATCCAGTAGGGGATGGGGCGGTTCTGGCGCATCTTCTTCCCCAACTTCTTCTTGATCATGAATGTCTTGTGGGAAGGCTGCCATTAGAGGAAACAAATTCAGAAGATCTAACATAAAGACGCGCAAAGCACCAGAGAAACGAGCATAGACTGCGATTTTACCATTTTCGACCTCTGAAGAGCTGCTAGGGTTTACGGCGAGAGAGGAAGATTCCAATAGACTCCAGGACCAAACCCTAGAAAGTACACAAGAGCGCAGGCCTTTATAATTTATATTGAGAAGAAGATGCGGAATGTGCTACCAAATTGAAAATGTAGGACCTTCATTTCTGTACGTGGATCACAAATTACGGCCCAATCTCTGATATTCGTATGTTCGATTGGTTGGCTATTTATAGATAGTCTAGACAATTTGGAACCAAAAATTGCACAAGAGAATATAGGACCCCCCATACCAAATACCACCACTCGTCCTTTGGATAAACTAGTAGTGATGCCCGTACATACGTATAGGGCTAAGTAATCGGTCCTTAAACACACTCATGGTTATTATTTTGGTGTATTGACCAACAAATATAGTGATTCAAACCAATTATGGTCATCAATACCTTTTCGAAATAGTATAAAAAAGAGGTTGGAAGTTGTAGAAGATACTAACCTTGTTTGAGCTTTGGGTCGTTCGTCTTGTGTACCTCAAATTGTGTTACTCAGAGTTTTTTCTTTGTCCTTATAAGGATCGTCCGAGATCTCTTTTTAATTAACACTATAAAAAAGAAGGTTTGAGGGGAAATGAATTGAAAATAATTATAAGATTTTAAAATAGGCATTAGTTTGGAGCGTATGTGATGCACGAAATTTGAAGATGTAGAGTTAATTTCATATTTCATAATTAAATTGCATTTATATTCTTAATTAATTTATTTGAAAGAGATGTAAAAGTGGGAATGTGAGGGGATAACACAAATTAATGAAAATTAACATTTACGAAGTATGAATCATTGATAAATAATGGTCATCAATTTTGAGAGGTCGTTTGAGCCATTTTTTCCAGTGTGCTTTTAGCGTTTTTATTTTGGATTTTGGTGTTTGGTATTTATATAAAATTCAAAACAATAGTTTCAATCAAGCGAAGAGTAAAAAAAGTTCATAAGCATGATGATTCATAATAGTTGATTAAGCATATTAAAGTTATTTTAAGATTTCAACCATCGAGAAAAAATAACCCTTTTGTTCATATATTATTTAATTTTATTTAAAATTGTAATGATTATATTATATATATTAATATAATCATAAATTTTCATGATTAATGTAATTTTTTTCATTTTTAAGGTTCATATCGCATATAATATATAATTCAATAGATTTACTTCGCAAATGAGAAAACAATTTTTTATTTAAAATTATGTTTGCGATGTTTATATGAAAAATCAATAAAAATATACCATATTGATTTGAATATTAACCTTTTAGTTTATACACAATCTCCATTACTATTGAATAAAAAATATCTTTAATTTATTATGAAATGAACACAAAATATACACAAAAAAATATTTCTAAATTTTGACGGCTTTTTACATTTTAAGCTTAATTCCTATCTCCTATAATACTACAGATATCACTTTACAAATGGAAAAAGTACATTTTTATTTTAAATTATAGATGCAAATGTTTATATGAAAAAATAGTTGACAAATGATACCATATGTATTTAAATATTAAACTTTTAGTTTATACAAAATCACCATAACCATTGAGTTAAATAAATATATTTAATTTCATATAAATTGAAAACAAAATACACATAAAACATATTCCTCAATTGTCATGGGTTTTTGTTCATTTTTTAAGCTTCTTATATCATATACTAAAATGAATTTACTTTGCAAATGGAAAAATTATACTATAATTTAAAATTATGGTTGTAGATAATTTTATGTGAAAAAAATATGTATAAAATGATACCATATGAATTTGAATCATAACTTTTCGTTTATACACAATTACCATAACCATTGAGTTGAAAAAATACATTTGATTTATTATAAAATGAAAATAAAATTTACACAAATTATTTATTAATTATGATGGGCTTTGATTGCCAAAAAAATTTTATGATGTAAGTTAAAATAGAATATAAGTGGTGAGATAATCTAAGAAATAGGAAAATTAATGAATAGATAAATTGAACAAAAATAGTGCATCAAGGAGATTTGAACTAATAACCTATGAGTTTATAGAACATCACTCTCACCACCAAGCTACATATAACTTTTTAACTTATTTTTACCAATGATAATTATATAGGGATTATTGTTAGCATATTTAATGAGAGCAATAAATTGTGGCAAAACTCAATCTTATATGTATATAAGATAAGATAAGATGCTCCATCCAACTTGTTCATAACCCATGAAAGTTATTATTCGTCACCCGTCCGTCCGTCCGTCCATCCATCCATCCATCCATTATCCGTCGCGAGATTGGAAATTAATCAGATTTAGTTGTAGATTAATCTAGAACTCTTATTAGTTAGTTAATCTAACAAATTGGATGTACGCAACATTCCTCTTTTGCTCCCTGGGCAACATATTGCTTATCACATAGTTGAACCAAACCTTCTTCTCAATGCGCATCTTGTTGACCAGATAAGGATTTGAGGGAGGATCACCATTGTCAGTGACTGACTTGATGATCTCTGAGTCATCGACTCCCTCAAGCCATGATCCCTTCTAGTACTAAGCAAATCCTTCATGAGGAATTTTCAAGATGTCCCTCACATCTTTGCTCGTGAAGGAGTACTTCTTCTTCTCAACAATGTACATCCATATTGTCATGTTTCTTGTATCCTCAATTACCAATGACTCATAGAACATCTTGATCATACGAGGGTTGTAGTAACTTTCTCCTTGCATTAGATTATCTCATTGTTGTTCCTTCAACCAGTCATTCGCTTTAGTTAACTTGTACTTAACAAGGAAATTCTCATCCCAAAGCAATTCCTTTGTAAACTCCTTGGAGGACATATCAACCACAGACACACCCTTTTTCTTTTTACTTGCTCCTGCACTTGCACTAGCCTTAGTTGGTGACCTTCCTCTTTTCCTCTTGGTAACCTTCTCAGACACAAAAGAGCCATCGCCTTCAGACCCAACATCAAAGGTTGCTAACCCTTTAGCCTTCTTGGCCTTTAGAGCCATAGTCGTAGCTCTAGCAAGGGCCGATCTAGTCTTAGGACGACAAGAGGAGGAAGGCACCACAAACTCATCCTCTTTTAGCAAATCAGACTCATTTCCAAACAACTCTTTTTGCAAATTCCTTTTAACAGATTCTACTTTCCTAGACACTTCATAATGAACCCTAGGATCAGAATGAGTACCTTCTTTAGAAATTTCCATTTGTTTCTTCGAAGGGGTCTCCTTTTCAAAGGTCTTGTCGGCGACAATTGAGGTAATCACCTTGTCAGTGACTATTTGCAAGTCACTAACCTTTTTAGTCTAGTTTCCTTGAGATAGTAGTTGGTCATCTTCTTCCTTGTCTTGGCTTTGCATACCCTCAAGAACAGCGTCTGAATCCTTTTCTCCTTCCTTTTCCTCGAAAGAGCTCACCACTGTTTTGGTTTCATCCAATTCCATCGACTCCAGATTTGAATTTTTCGCTAACTCCTCTTCTTTCTCAACTCTCTTGGGATTGGGAGTGGAAGCTTGGAACATCCACCAGTAGCGCCGTTTGGCGCGAAGTTCCAATTTCCCCCGAGAGGGTTAGGGTTTCGATTTCTTTTGGTGGAGATTGGGAATTTGAGGGTTTTTCAGTGGGAATAGGAGAGTTTTTGTCTGTGGGGGTTGATTTTGGAGGAGTTGGGGCTTTTGAGGGGGTTTCCATGGCGGTTTGAAGAGCGATTTGGGGTGACGGTTGTTCATCCATAAAGGATCGGAGAACATCATCTCCAAAGAGGAGAGCAATCTTCCACCTATTCAATTCGGGGCTTTTATTGGGACAAGGAGGGGAGAGAGAGCGGTTGGAGGTGTTGGAAGGGGACACCATTGAAGAAGGATGGAAGTTTTGAGGGTTTTTGGTTTGTGTGGTAGAAGGCAAGGAGCAAGAGAGAGAGTTCGAAAAAACTCCCTTTTCTTCAAGGAGCAAGAGAGAGGGTTTTTGGTTTGAAGTTTTGAGTGTACCTTTTTGCTTATGATGGTTGAATTATTAAAGGAAGTGGAATTCAATCTCAAAGGAAAGTGTCAAATCACTTAAATCTCCCTTTTCTTCCCTTTTGAAAAAACTTTCCAATTTCAAAAGATCCTCTTAAGCGATCTCATTCACACGCCTTTTTTCACAATCACTGACCCTGCACATGTCGGCGACATACTAACTCAAAACATGTTTTCTCATCTTCACATATCTGTTCGTGACTTTTGTAAAATCCATGACTTTCTCTTTAAGGAACTTATTTGGCATTGGATTGCACAGGGAGTGCCAAGGCAAACCAAGTACGAAACATAATGTGTGAGGATTTGTCGATCATGGTGATAAGTCTCTGTTTCATAGGGAGATTAAAAGCGGCTCATAGAGACTCTCAAAACATGATAGGTCGGGGACAAGCATTAGAATCAACCATCATTTGGGATTATAATGAGGGTTAGGATCATCATGTAATTCTTTTGGGCTAAAACAGAGAGCTCAAAAGGATGTAACACACATCGAATGTTGCAGAAGTAATCGACAAGTCAAATGCATGGGGTTTTCTAAACATGATGTCTATCAAGAATCCTAAGATTTATACCATAAAAATCATGACTCCAAAACATATGAAAAGAAATCAATTTCAACTAATCATAGAGGGAATACATGTAGGGAAATAGATCATTCAAGAGAGACCATACCTAGTTCCATGCGGAGTTGTTCAAGGGGTTCACGATTTAAGGCCTTTGTGATGATGTCTTCTCTTTGATCACTTGTTCTACAAAATTCCATGGTGACCATGCCTTTCTCCACACAATCTCGAAGAAAGTGGTGCCTTATCTCGATATGTTTTGTGTTTGAATGTTGCACTAGGTTCTTTGATATGTTGATTGCACTTGTATTGTCACATAGTACGGGCACTGACCTCCACACTTCTCACCATAGTCATAGAGTTGTTGCTTGATCCATAAGAGTTGAGAACAACACGCTGCAGCCGCAATATACTCAGCCTCTACCGTTGAAAGAGCAACATAATTTTGCTTCCTAGACCCCCATGAAATAAGGCAAGATCCAAGAAACTGAACCATCCCGGACGTACTCTTTCTATCAACTCGATTTTCAGCGAAATCTACATCCGTGTAGCCGACAAGATCAAAGTCGAAATTGGATACCATAAGCACATATTGTTAGTCCCTTTAAGGTATCGAATTATCCTTTTCACAACCTTCAAGTGAGTTTCTCTTGGATCACCCTGAAATCTAGCACACAAGCATACTCCAAACACTATATCAAGTCTACTCGCTGTAAGATAGAGCAAGGATCCAATCATACCCATATACATTGTTGCATTGACTTCGGGATCTTTATCATTTTTTCCAAGTAAAGTAGTCGGCAACATGGGAGTGTCGAAAGGTCGAGAGTTCTCAAGACCAAACTTCTTGACACATCACCTAAGTATTTCTATTGATGAACTCTTGTCTCGTCTTCAACTTGAACTACTTGAAGTCCTAAAAAGAACTTGAGCTCACCGACCATACTCATTTCAAACTCACTTGACATGAGGTCGATGAACTTTTTCACCAGCTTATCATTTGTTGAGTCAAATATGATGTCGTCGACATAGACCTGAACGACAAGTGTATGGCCTCCTTCCTATAGCAAAAACAGAGTCTTGTCTACTTCTCCTCGAACATAACCATGTTGAATCAAGAACTGAGACAATCGATCATACCAAGCACACGGTGCATGTTTCAATCCATAAAGAGCTTTATCTAGTTTGTAGACATGATCCGGGTGGGCAACATATTTAAAATTCGGAGTCTGTTCAACATACACTTCTTCCTTCAAGAACCCATTCAAGAGTGCAGTCTTGACATCCATTTGCTGACATTTGAAACCATGATGAGAAGAGTAGGCAATTAGCAATCGAATAGTCTCGAGACGAGCCACTGGGACAAAAGTCTCATCATAATCAATGCCCTCTTGCTGATTGTAACCTTTAACTACCAGCCTTGCTTTGTTTATGACAACCTTTCCTTCATCATCCAGCTTATTCTTGAACACCTAACGTGTTCCAATCACAGTTTTTCCCTTCGGCCTAGGAACCAAGTGTCAAACCTTATTCCTTTTCGAATTGATGAAGTTCTTCTTGCATTGCACTGACCCAGTGGTAGGTTATAATATTAGACATTTTGAGAAAACCCAAAGGAAACATGCAGAGAAGAAAGGGAGATAAATTAGAATAGCTAAGAGAACATGAATAGCATTCGGGAAATTCTTCCTTAAATAGACAAGAAGAATATTTAGAATACAAAGGAGAGATAAGAAAGTAGAGTTCACAATTAATGATTTACTGATAGAAGATCACAATAGTATTATGTTGAATTAAAAAATGATGAACAATAACCATGCAAAGAGAATAAGATAGGAATAAGCACACAAGAAGACTGCAACAACAATAAATGAGCACCAAAGTAAACTTTGAACAGTAGTTTGCATAAATAAAAGCACCCATAACATTTAATTTAGTAGAAGTTAGAGAAAATATTATGAAATCCACTACAAGATTCACTTTAGACAGTAGAAAATTGGCAATCTTAATACTGTGCTTGACACAAATAATTGTACAAAGAAAGTAATATTGGAAAAAAGAAACATAGACCAGAAGAATTAATAAAACCTTATAAATTGGAATTTTAAGGTTCATAGAGAAACCATTATTAATGACATAAGAGATAAGGAATAGAAAAATTCTTTTTGATGCCCTCGAGATTTTAACTTTTCCTCTTGGTGTCCAAAAAAATTTCTTATTCCTTTCGGTGCCCTTCTATTTGTAAAGTTTTCCTTTCCGTAGCCTAAATGCACTCAAATGTCAATTTCCGTCCATAAAATAAAAATTCTGTTAAATTTTTATAAAAAGCCCCTGCATTTTTTTGTCCTCTACTGCGTGTTATTATTGTCCTCCAGCGGAAACAAAGCCGCCACCTCTGTTCGTCATAGCCGGTAGGAACTCCTTGTCGTCACTATCTCCGAATCGACCATCCTTATACCGTTTTCAATCTCCTGTTGTCGAAGAGGTTCTCCGGCGAGTACGTTTCCGCTTAACCTATTGTTTTCTTGCTCTCTCCTACTAGCCATCGTAGCTACTGGTTAGTAAAACCTCGCCTACCTCTGTTATGGCTTGTGCTTGTCTTTAGTTGGGGGCATGAGATCGGTTTTTGGGTCAAATTGGAACCGAGGTGTGTTTTCAATCATGTTAGTTAAGAATTAGGTTTGGATTTCAGTTTTGCTGAGTTCTTTTTGCAGAATGTTAGCCTTAAAAGGTGTTGTTATTAGGAGTTTTTGAATTTGGGGGAAAAAGAAGGATTTTTTATGTGGGAATTTTGTTGAAGGCATTCAATCAATGGGGTTTGTTATTTACTTATTCAAATTAATTTGTTTTTAGGATGTTTAGTTACTACAATTGTTGAGGCTAGTTAGTGTGTTTTGTTGTTCAAATCAAATGTTTAGTGTTAGGGTGTTCTTGGTGGGTTCTTTTGCAAAGGGTCGAATTGAGTGACGTCTAGTTTAGTGTTAGGATGTTCAAATCAAATTTTTAGGATGTTCTTTAATTCTTTAACGGAAAATTTCATTTTATGGATGGAATTTGATATTTGAGTATGTTTAGGCTATTGAAAGTTAAATTTTAAAAGCACGAGGGCACCAAAAGGAATAAGAACTTTTTTGGTCACCAAGAGGAAAAGTCGAAACCTCGAGGGCACTAAAAGGAATTTCCCTAAGGAATAATAAGCAAAGAACTTGGGACCTGATGAAACCCGAAATAAACCAGCGCTAGAAGACAAGAAATGAGATTACTTTTATTCGACTGTGCAAACACTTGCTTTTTATTTATATCTTTAGCACGAGATTACAGATTGCAAGGTTACAAATAACGAGATTACAATCAGTGAGATTACACCCTAGATCTCTCATAGTATTCGATATCTCGATTTAACAAGGTTCGAGATCTCCTAGTTACAACGAGGTTCTATCACCAACAGGCTATGTAGCGAGCTCTAGTAGCGAGGTCGAGGAGCTGATTTAGCGCGCAGTGATTGTGGCATGCGAGGTGATATAGCGAGGTCTTTGACCGAGGCGGGGATTCTTTGGGTGACTTGATGTCTTTTTGTAGACCTTCACTTGGCTGTAGCGTGGTCTTTAACGATGTTTCAACACGTCGATCTTTAACAAGCAAGATAGTTCTGAGTTCAATATGTTTTTCGACCCCTTGCTACCTACGAGGTTCTCCTCTATTTATAGAGGTTTGAGGAATCGGGTTTTGATGTTTGCTCGATGTGGGACGCCCGAGATCAAGCTCTTTGATTGGTCAAGAGTGAGGCAGTTGATTATTGGTCGGTAGAGCGGCGGTTGTTGAGTGGTTAGATGGGGCGGGGGTGTCGGCTTTTGAGCAACGAGGTATTAGACCTCGTTGCCGAGATCTTGAGGCCTCACAAAGGTATGGATTTGTCGTTTTTTGAGATGGGTACGACAATGGGCAATGGGCTTAACCTCGGGAACCTCGTCGAGCCCCGTTATTCCTCATACCCCGGTCCCACTTCCTATTCCGCTATTTGGCGCACCATCACAACCCCATGGCCTGGGGGTCTCGTCCTGAGGACCACAGGTCATATATGCGCGACATCCGGTTTCCTGCACCCATGGTGCGAGGTCTTAGTTTCAGGGTTACGGGTGGCGAGGTTAGAGGTTTGGTGATTTCTTTTGCGGGGTTCTCTTTTGCGCGTTTATCTTTTGCGAGGATCCTTTTTTGCGAGGCTGAACACTTGGTTTTTTCTCCTGTTATGCGTTTTGACGATTACTGGGCCTGCTCTCTTATTTCAGTAATGGGCTTCCTGAAAGATATTAGGCCCATTAAGCTTTTTCCGATTCGGGTAAGGCCCAGGTTCGCGCTTTATAAAGCGTCCTTTCACGTTCCTTCCCTCTTCATTTCTCATCTTCTTCTCCGAGCGTTTTTCATTCTCTCTCTCTTTCGTTCTTGCGATTTTCGGCGAGCAGACGAAGCGTCTTCAACGGTTTTCAAACCCGCAACCGCCTACTTTACTCCGACTTCCGACAAGTAAGTGCTCGATTCTCTCTTTTGTGTGTTTTCGGCGTTTTTTCTTTCTTTCATCGTTCCGTGCCCTAGTGGACAACGGTGGTTCTCTGGCGTTTCGTGTCGATGTCACGGAGGTGAAATGGAGGGGGCGCGGGTGGCGTTGGTGGTTCGGCGATGTTCTCGAGTCTTTCGGCGCGTCAGCCGCCGGTTGAGTTCCTTCGCCGCCCTCATTTTTGAATTTCTGGGAAAGTCAAACGTCTCGTCGTTTGATTGATGGGACGTCTGGCCTTCCAACCGCTATCTTCCACTCTTCGTATTCTACTTTTGGCGCTTCACATTCCCCTTAGGCTGTCCCATCTGTCAGAGTAACCCTAGGACGCTAAGCATCGTCCCCCTGTATTATCACCTCGCGCTTTCTTTCTTTTGTGGCTTTTTTCGACGTCTCAAAAATCTCTTCTTTTCGAGATGTTCACCTTTCGTGACCTGGACGTCGCTCTTTCATGCCTAGAGGGACTTCTCCGGGCCCCCCACCAGGCTTCGTTTTCAAGTTTCAGGAGAGGTTTTACGAAGAATCTTCTGGGACCGTAGGAAGTGTCGAGACCAGTGATTCTTAGAACCCGAGGTCCCCCTCGCTTGTCTTTAGCGACCCTTCTTCCAGTGACTCCGATATCTCTGTTAGTTCGTGCTTCCCCCGACTGCGCACGTCTTCTGGGGTTGAAATGGCTTCGTCTACGATTTCTGATGAGGAGGTTGCTGGATCTGCTGCGAGGTCGTCTGACTCCAACGACCAGGCGAGCTTTTTCGCGGAGCACATTATTGATTCCGTGTCAAGTATCCCCCTAATTCTCGAGGAGCGGATACCCATGACCCCGAACCCCTCGATAGGGCTTTTTTGCCCGAGGGGGCTCCGACAGTCCTGAAGCAGGAGCACCTCGAGAAGATTGCGAAGGATTTCCCATGGCCGGAGGGGGTTGAGTTGGCACTTCCTGAAGGAGATGGCTGCTCCTTGGTGTTGTACGAGAGGTGCGTGGTTGTACACCTGCCCAACCTCCATGTCGGCTTCAGGTTGCCGCTAGCCCGACACATAGTTGATTTCTTGTGAGCGATGCACATCTGCCGTGCGCAACTGTTCCCCAATGCATGGAGGCTTCTATGTGTTTACACCATCCCAAGCCACGAGCTCGGGGAGGGACCGAACCTGCACGTCATGTCGAGTTTGTTCATGGTAAGGCGAGAACATGAATCCTGTCTCGTCAACCTAAGTTTGCCCGGGTTAAAGATCACCACTACCCCGTCAAACGTCGGCCAGTGCAAAGACAAATGGTTCTTGTTCCGGGACCCCACTGGGAGGTATCTCAACTTCCCCTTGGCCCCAGACAACTTTGTTTGTCCCAAGGGGACGCAAAATGTCGCCGAGCTCAAGGGTCGGTTCACACCGGTGCGCCAGGCATTGTACTGGGAGTACCTGGCTCAAGACAGGCTTGAGCGGGCCGGTTTGAGTCTCACCCCTCCACCCCGCGAGGGCGAAGAGGGTACTTATCTTTTCCCTTACTCTTGCACTGCTTATTATTCTGTTTCTGACTTGGGCTATGCATAGCAGCCCCAAACCTCGCTTAGGTAGTGATGATCACGAGCCTCGCTCGGATCACACAACTTTGATTGTTTTGCGATGATCACGAGCCTTGCTCGGATCATGCACTCTTTGATTGTTTGCGATGATCACGAGCCTCGCTCGGATCACGCACTCTCTGATTGTTTGCGATGATCTCCCTTCTATTCTTTTTATCTAACTTGCTTTTTATTTTCTTGTAGTGGATCTCTTCAACGCTCTGGCCTCGGGGGCGTAGGGAAAGAAACCCGTGGCCCCCACCACGCAGACCTCTCGGGCCCCGAAGGGCCCTGTGGTAAAGGTGCCGACCTCTTCTTCCTCGCTTTCGAAGGTGACGGCCCCTGCGAAGGTCGTAGGGGTTAAGATTGTTGGGGGGGGCAGCCAAGGGAGATGCTACCAAAGCGTCCTCCCATGCTCCCCGAGGATCCGGCGACGGGGTCGGGTCCAAACGAAAGGATGCGGAGGCGTCGCCCCGCAAATAAAAGAGGAAGAAGCACAAGGGGGACGGCCAACGCGGTTCCTCGGGGAAGGAGACCGTCCCGATCCCCAACCTCGCTAGTCGGGCTCTTTCCTCCACCGGTCCTCGTGCCGAGAAGTTCCACTGTCCCGGGCCGTCTCGGGGCGCACTCAGGAACTGGAACAAGGACGATTGGAAAGAGGAGATCGCGTGGGCGAACAACCTCTCCGAGGCAGCCCTCAATGACGAGGCCCTCCGCTACTCCGCGATGGTAGGTCTTGCTTCTTTTTTGCAAGCTTTTCTCGCTAGTTTCATGCTTGTTCCCCTTGATATATTTTGATTTTTCAGCACAACTTCTTCGAGAACTACAACTGTAGTCGCATCAACCTCCTCCGTAAGAATATGGATAAGATGGAGGCGGAGCTTAAGGCTCGCACAAAGGAGTGTTTGAAGAAGGAGAAGGAGCTTGCAGAGGCCGTGAGGCGGTCTCGGGCCGCGGAGATCGCGGTGGCAGATGAGGTCAAGGCAGCAGCCAAGGCCAAGGATGGGGAGGCAAAGGCCAAGGACGGGGAGGTAAAGACAAAGGAGGGGGAGGCGAAGGCCAAGGAGGAGGAGGTGAAGGCAAAGGCCCTGATTGGGGACCTTGAGGCCGAGATCAAGGAGCTCCGGACCAAACTTTCTACGGAGCACAACTTTTTTAGGGAGAAGGAGTCGGAGCTCCGGAAAGTCGAGGAGGAGAACAGCAGCCTCCACCACCGCATCAAAGAGCTTAACGAAGAGGTGGAGGCTGTGGGGCCCAAGTATGTGAACTCCGCCGAGTACAAGGAACAGCTGTTGGGCAGTGTTGACGGGATGTACCGGCGGGCCATTCGCGTGGGGGTAAAGCAAGCAGTGGTGAAATACGGGCACATCGACCCTCGCATCGCCTTCTTTATCCCCAACTACGGGCTGACCATGGGGGAAGAAACCGGGGAAGAGCCCGAGGGAGAATGAGATTTCTTCCTCGACAACAAGGGCGGGGACGCGCCAAGTGAAAGCACCAAGGCGCCCGCTGCAGGCCCCGTAGTCCAGGGAGATTTGGGCCTCGCCCTTTGTGATCCCAACCCTGCGCAGAATGCACCGACCTCCGACCTCGAAGTGATCATCGCCTCGCCCATTCGCCAAGTCTCCAAACGCAGAAGGAGTGAATGAAGGTTGCTCGTCCTTGTAATTTTTGTTTTTTGTTTTAAGTACTTGGTGGACCCGCTAGGGTCTATAATTATGATAATTTGGCCTTCGTGGCCTTATTTTATGCAATTTTCTTTCCTTTTGCATGTGGTTGTGTTGCGTGCTTTCCAAGGGCTCACCATATCCCGATCCAACCCCATGGCTCGAGCGCCGCAAGACTTGCGGACTGCTCGGGCCACATTTGGACAATTATTGTGTAACTGTGTTGCGATCCCAAGCCTCGCTCGGATCACGCATGATGGAGTCTATGCAGTGATCCCGAGCCTCGCTCGGATCACGCATGATGGATTCTATGCAGTGATCCCAGCCTCGCTCGGATCACGCATGATGGATTCTATGCAGTGATCCCGAGCCTCGCCCAGATCACGCATGATGGATTCGATTATCTCCGACCCCAAGCGGGAAGCGAGGGGTGGAGTTGAACACTTAAAATAGAGAATCTCCAACCCCAAGAGGGAAGCGAGGGGTGGAATTGTTCATACAATCGAGAATCTCCAACCCTAAGTGGGAAGCGATGGGTGGAATTGTTCATACAATTTGGAATCTCCAACTCCAAGCGGGAAGCGAGGGGTGGAATTGAACACTTAAAATCGAGAATCTCCAACCCCAAGCAGGAAGCGAGGGGTGGAATTGTTCACTTAAAATCGAGAATCTCCAACCCCAAGCGGGAAGCGAGGGGTGGAATTGTTCACTTAAAATCGAGAATCTCCAACCCCAAGCGGGAAGCGAGGGTGGAATTGTTCATAAAATCGAGAATCTCCAACCCCAATTAGGCGGGAAACGAGGGGTGGAATTGTTCACTTAAAATCGAGAATCTCCAACCCCAAGCGGGAAGCGAGGGGTGGAATTGTTCATAAAATCGAGAATCTCCAACCCAAAGCGGGAAGCGAGGGGTGGAATTGAACACTTAAAATCGAGAATCTCCAACCCCATGCGGGAAGCAAGGGGTGGAATTGTTCACTTAAAATCGAGAATCTCCAACCCCAAGCGGGAAGCGAGGGGTGGAATTTTGTAGACTGCGCCTTTGCAACAAGGTTTTCACATTTGAGACAATATTTGGAAATCATTGTGTAACCTTTTATTCACATAATTTTGGAAATGGCGAGAGTTCAGAGATTTTACATGTAATATCTTTTGAACCGAGCGATATTCCATGTTTTGCTTAGAGTGCACCCCTCGCTATCTTTGAGTTTGAAAGCCCCAGACGCGACTTCTTCTCCTAGGAGGTATGGACCCTCCCAATTCGGATCCAGTTTGCCACCCTCGGTCCGCCTTAAAACGAAACAACCCGTGACCAAAACCCGGGGCCTAACCTTCTTGTCATGATACATTGCCACTCGCCGTTTGTATTCTTTGGAGCCTAGGGCTGCAATCTTGCGAAGCTTGTCTCGGAACAGTAATTATACCTTGATATTGGCCTCGTTCTCTTTCTCGTTGAAGTCGAAGACCCTCGCCGAAGGGACTAAGGTTTCTACAAGAACCAGCGCGTCTGCCTCGTAGGTTAGAGCGAGAGGTGTTTCCCTTGTAGTGCGATGTGCCGTTGTTCGGTATGTCCATAGGACGAGCGGGAGAAGTTCCGCCCAGAGACCTTGTGCTATGCCCAGACGCTTCTTAAGATCGTACAGGATACGGGCGTTGACATTTTCTACCTAGCCGTTAGACTGGGGGTTGGCCACCGAGGAGAATTTGAGGGTTATACCAAGCTTGGAGCAAAAGGTCCGAGTCTCCTCGCAGTCGAATTGGGGGCCATGGTCAGTCATGATGGTCATAGGGACCCCAAAGCGACACATGAGGTTTTTCTATAAGAAGTTACAAACCTTTGTCCTTGTGATCTTTGCCATTGCCTCTGCCTCGACCCACTTCGTGAAGTAGTCGACGATGACCAGTATGTACTACACCTGGCCAACGGCCTTGGGGAACGGTCCCAAGATGTCCATCCCCCACATCGCAAAGGAGCAGGGTGCGTGGATCGAGCGCAGGCGTTTCGTCGGGGTGTGCTGGATGTTACCGTGCTTTTGACACCCGTCACACTTTTGGATGTAGGCCCTCGCGTCCTGCCTGAGGGTGGGCCAAAAATACCCCAAATGGGCGATCTTATGTGACAAGGCGCGCCACCCGAGGTGGCCACCACAAACCCCCTCATGTGCCTCAAACAAGAAGTGATATGTGGCCTCGATTGGCACATATAGCAAGTTGGGTTCTGCGAACCCTCGACGATAAAGCCGGCCTCCGACGACGCAGTAGCGGGCTGCCTGCATTTTGAGCTTTCTAGCCTCTGCAGGATCCTTAAAGAGGATGCCGCTTTCCACATATCGCGTGATGGGAACCCTCCAGTCCCTGAGTGTGACGGAGAGAACCTCGCTCGTTACACTCCGCGAGAGCTTTCGTTCCACCATCACGCGATTTCCTACTTCCAAGGGGAGATCCGACCCCAACCTCGCGAGCGCATCTGCTTTGGTGTTCGCAGCGCGTGGGACGGACTCTACCGCGAAGGTTTCTAGGCAAGACACCAAGGCTTTAACCTTCTCTCGGTACGCGGGCAGGAACCCCGTTCTGATGTCGTATTGTCCGTTCAATTGCCTCGCCACCAATTCGGAATCGGTGTACACCCTGATCTTGCGAGCCCAACTGAGGAGCGCCATCTCTATCCTAGCGATCATGGCCTCACACTCGGCCTCGTTATTGGTGGCGTCGAAGGCGAAGTTAAGGGCATACTTTGTCTCGATTGAGGGACTGACGAGAAATACGCCAGCCCTACCTCCGGCGTCACACCGCGAGCCATCAACAAAGACCTTCCATTCCTCCGAGCTCGCATCAGTTTCGGGGAAGGTAACTTTCACCATGAAGTCGGCGAGGGCTTGTCCCTTCATTGCAGTCCTGGGTAGGTAGCTGATGTCGAACTCAAAGAGCTCGACCGCCCACTTCGTCGTCCGCCCGGAGAGGGCGGGCTGATGGAGGATTTTCCGAAGTGGGAGGTCTAAGAGGACCTGAATAGGGTGCGCGTGGAAGTAAGGGCGCAGGCGCCTTGCGGCGGTCACTACGGCCAAGGCCATTTTTTCAGCCGGGGAGTATCGTTGCTCCGCAGGTTGGAGCACGCGGCTTATAAAATAGACAGGGTGCATGGCTTTTCTTGTTAACACCGCGCTGACTATCTCTGGGCTTACAACCACGTACCGCTGCAAGTCCTTGCCCGCCATTGGAGGTGACAACGTGGGGAGTTTTGATAAGAATGCCTTCAATCCAGAGAAGGCGAGCTCTAGCTCCTCGTCCCAAACAAACTTGTCGTTTTTCTATAGGGATGCGAAGAAGGGTAAAGACTTGTCCGCCAAACGGGAGAAGAACCTCCCCAGGTAGTTTACGGCGTCGTTGAGCCGTTGTAACTCAGTTCGAGATCGCGGCGAAATCATCAAAAGAATTGATTCAATATTGGCGGGGTTCACATCGATCCCGCACTCGCTGATCATGAATCCCAGGAACTTTCCCGATGATACGCCGAATACACACTTCTCGGGGTTCAGGATGAGCCGGTTGTGCCTGAGTGTTGCAAAGACCTCAGCGAGGTCGACCAGATGCTCCTCGGGGGTATTGCTTCGGACCACAATGTCGTCGACGTAGGCCGACACGTTCCTCCCAAGATGATTTTTAAAGATTCGATCTGTGAGGCGTTGGAAGGTTGCCCCCACGTTCTTCAGACCAAACGGCATGACCTTGTAGCAGTAAGTCCCTCGCTGCGTGATGAAGGATGTCTCCTCCTCATCGCGCGGGCTCATCAAAACCTGATTATATCCTGAGTATGCGCGGAGGAAGCTCAAAACCCCGTTACCCACGGTTGAATCGACCAGCTCGTCGATCGAGGGCAGGGGGTAGCTGTCTTTGGGGCAGGCCTTGTTGAGATCCTTGAAGTCCACGCACATTCGCCATTTTCCGATGGCCTTTTTGACTAGCACAACGTTGGATAACCATCTAGGGTACTGGACCTCGCGGATAAACCCCGCGACCAACATCTTTCCCACCTCGGCATTTGCGGCGTTTGCCCTCTCCTCATTCATCTTCCTTTGTCGCTGTACCACGAGACGGGTGGTAATATCAATGTTCAAGGAATGCTGGGCCACGGTTCGCGGGATGCCGCGGAGGTCCTTCACGGTCCATGCGAACACGTCGCGGGATCTAGTGAGTAAGGCCTCCAGCGATGTTGCTGATTTCCCGGAGAGACACTCTCCGAGGTAGATTTTCTCGGCTTCATTTTCGAAGGGGGTAACAACCCTTTTCTCTGTCTCTGGGATGGGGACCGTGAAGTCCAGGACTTCGAGATCGGCCTCGCTGGGAGACTCCACCATGAACACCAGGCACTTTTGTTTTGCAGAGGTCGCGTAGCAGAGGCGACCCTCCTCTTAATTGCCCTTCCCCGACCCCGTCGTCGACGGGGAACTTCATCTTTAGGTGGTAGATAGACACCACCGCCTGAAACTTCATCAAGGATACTTTCCCGATGATTGCATTATACATCGAGGGCAGGTGAACCACGGTGAATTCCACCATCTCGATTCGCCTCGTCGAACCGGTGCCCAGTGTCATCCAGAGGTCTATCAGACCCGTAACGTCGACCTCGTCCCCTGAGAAGGAAGTGAGTTTCCCAGCGTAGGGCTTCAGGGACGTCTCGGAGATGCCTAACTGCTCGAAGGCGCCATAGTACATGATGTCCATGGAGGACCCCGTGTCCACCAGCACCCGTTTCACCATCTTCAAGTCCATCTGAGCATGCACCACCAAAGGGTCAGAGTGTGGCATGTGCAGACCCTCGGCATCTTCAGAGGTGAAGGCCAGCCCTACGTGGGACCTCGAGGTTTGTGCGACGCTGAATACCGAGGGCTCATGATGGCTTGCCCTCTCATACCTCTTCCTCTATGCTTGGCTTGATCCAGCCAACGAAGGTCCATCCGAGATGGTATAAATATACCCGTCGGGCGTCGTAGTCTGTCCGGACCGCGCCTGCTTTGCGGAGGCCTGCTATTTGACGTTGTTGGCCCTGGCCTGGTTCGGGCCTTGTGGCACGATGTTTTCTCCCGAGGCGGGGTTGGCACGCCCCTTCTCGTTTGGGTTATACAAAGGGCCACCCTTTCCTCTATAACCTCGTTGCTTCCCGCCGAAGCAGTTCCAACTCCACCGCCGTTACCTCGGTTGTTATTGTGGTTGTTGTTGTTGTTGTTGTTGTTTCTGTTGTTGTTGTTATTATTCCTGTTGTTGTTGTTATTGCTGTTGTTATTGTTGTTGACGGGGTTTTGGGCCTGCATTACATACGCATCCCTTGCAGCCGGCGCGCCCACCTTTGCGTTTCCCTTAGCCTCGGCCGCGATTTCCTTGTCGGTCTCGGTCGAGAGCTTTGGTTGGCAGCATCCTCGGCATATACCTGGGCCGTGATCCGAGCACATAGGCTGTTGTACGTTGCCGGGCTTTTCAGGAAAAATGTAATTCTTGAAAGCCCCTTGGCATAGGTTGCCCATGAGGGTGTCGCGCACCGATGATTCGTCGATATGCGCAATCTGTGCCACCGCGGTTGTGAACCTCGTGAAAAAGGTGCCCAGCGACTCGCCCTCTCCCTGCTCGATACCACGGAGATACCACATGTTCTTCTTGTGCTTCCTCGAACCACTAAAGTGTGCGATAAAGGACTCGCACAATTGAGCAAACGAGGCCACATACCCGATCTTGAGACTTATAAACCATGTCATCGCGACCCTCTCTAGGGTGGTTGGAAGACGCGGTAGAAGATGGCGTCGTTGTAGGAGTTGACGTTCATCTGGACGGCGAAATGCTTCACATGCTCCTTCGGGTCTGCCGTGTCGTCGTAGAGCCCCATCTGCGGCCTATGGAAGCCCTTGGGCATCGGCGCGCTTTGAATCTCGTCCACGAAAGGCGAGTGGATCCTAGCCTCAACATGGCGACGTTGGGAGCGGGACTTCAGGGTATGCCCCACGCTCCCCTCCGTTTCAGACAGCTCTGGGTCTTGCATCCTCGAGCGCTGCGAGCAAGACTTTGAGATCTGCATGGGGTCCTTGGGAGGCCGCTTTGTTGACGAGCCGTTGGTTGACGCCTCCTGCCCAGGAACATGCCCGGGGATGTACGCGGGTACGTATTCGGAGTGGGGTTGTCCAGGGGCGGGAACTGGGACGTATGAAGGGTCGAAGCCCTGTTGGTATTGCCCATAGCCCGGGTAGGGATATGGGTTCGGGGGAGCACCGCCCGGTTCGTAACCTTGGAATGGGTAAGGGTTTTGTGGCGCGTTGTACGCCCATCCCGGAGGGACCCCGAATGGGTAACCCGGTGGTGGTCCCTCGTTCATCCATTGTGAAGTTTCGGGCATCTTATCGGGGTGTTGGGGGAAGAAGTTGTTTGGACAGGCCATTTTGAGGGGTTCAAAAGCCAAGGTTTGCGCGAGTCGGGAAACTGCTTAGGGTGAAGAGGTTCCCACAGACGGCGCCAGTGATGAAACCTGAAATAAACTAGCGCTAGAAGACACGAAATGAGATTACTTTTATTCGACTGTGCAAACACTTGCTTTTTATTTATATCTTTAGCACGAGATTACAGATTGCGAGGTTACAAATAACGAGATTACAATCAATGAGATTACGCCCTAGATCTCTCAAAGTATTCGAGATCTCGATTTAACAAGGTTCGAGATCTCCTAGTTACAACGAGGTTCTATCACCAACAGGCTATGTAGCGAGCTCTAGTAGCGAGGTCGAGGAGCTGATTTAGCGCGCAGTGATTGTGGCCTGCGAGGTGATATAGCGAGGTCTTTGACTGAGGCGGGGATTCTTTGGGTGACTTGAAGTCTTTTTGTAGACCTTCACTTGGCTGTAGCGCGGTCTTTAACGATGTTTCAACACGTCGATCTTTAACAAGCAAGATAGTTCTTGAGTTCAAGATGTTTTTCGACCCCTTGCTACCTACGAGGTTCTCCTCTATTTATAGAGGTTTGAGGAATCGGTTTTTGATGTTTGCTCGATGTGGGATGCCCGAGATCAAGCTCTTTGATTGGTCAAGAGTGAGGCAGTTGATTATTGGTCGGTAAAGCGGCGGTCGCTGAGTGGTTAGATGGGGCGGGGGTGTCAGCTTTTGAGCAACGAGGTTTTAGACCTCGTTGCCGAGATCTTGAGGCCTCACAGAGGTATGGATTTGTCATTTTTTGAGATGGGTACGACAATGGTCCATGGGCTTAACCTGGGGAACCTCGCCGAGCCCCGTTATTCCTCGTACCCCGGTCCCACTTCCTATTCCGCTATTTTGCGCACCATCAGGACCAAGAAAAGCTTACCATATTGAATTTGTAAATAAATCACATTAAGCCAGAAAGATCTCAAGAGATGTCATTTTTGAAATTGCAACATCATAATTTCATCATAGACTTTCTTCTTGTTCAAACCTAAGACATGGGGTCGGGCTACAACTATGTAAAGAAAACACAAGAGCCAAAGCCAACCATAACAAGGGAAGAACCAAGAATAACAAAGATTACCTTTTTTCAAAGATATGAACTTTAAGGGTCAATTGCCTATGAATAAACTTAAGCAAGAACATTCTTGGGAGAAACCAATAAAAGGAATTAGTAATCTCATTATCTTCATTGAATTTAAGTTTATTCACTGTCATGAAATGAGGCCAAGCTACAACCATGCCACAGGAGCATAGGAGCCAAAGCCAACATGAACATGACAAGAGGCAAAGAAGGTCCAACTGAGGATTAGCATATGATAGTTCCCTCCAATAAGCAGTAGGTAGCAAAACCTCAACCCATAAGAAAAAGTGATCAATCACAATCCTGGGGAGCACATGCTGCCAATACTGCTTATGGAGAAGAGAAAAGTAGTTATCATAATAGTAGCATTGGGGAGAAACCATTAGTAACATCTGTTTAAGAAAAGACGGAACAACAACAAGCCACAAGAGAAAATTATTAAAGATATATAGAAGTATAAAGATGAAGTTCATATAGGAAGGAAATCTCAGTTCTAGGAGTGTAATTAACAAGGCTGCACTCAAAGAGAAAACCTTGTTTGACATTGCAATAACCAATAGAAACCAGGATAGAGGAACAATGATCTTGATATACAACTTGATAAAAAAGACTTAAAGGATATTGATTGTAAATATAATAATGTAATTGAGAAGTCAATAAAAGGGGGCAAGAAGTGTTCATAAAAGTTTCAGTATGTGAAGTTTCATTCTCCTAACCCTTTGATGTATATAGGGAATCGACCTTATAAAAGATACAAAGGATTGACTGTAGACACACAAAGAAGAGGAAGAAAAGTTTGAAGCAAATAAATAAATAGAAGAAGACGACGAGATTAAAGGAAGACGAAACACCTTGCCAAGATAATAGCCAAGAGACTACAAACTAGAAGAAGAGACAAAGAACAAAGGACACACACCCAAAATGTAGGATCGTTAGTACTTAAATGAGTCGGCGACTCTTGCGAAGTTGTCAACTTTGAGTAATAAAGCAGCGGAATAATCAAACAAGAAAAACAAGCGTTACCAACAGTCAATGACAAGCGATGTATAGTGGAAACTCCTTGTAAACCAACTAGTTTACTTGGAGAAAAACCACTCCCTTCCAAGTTTCTCACTTGGTCGGATTTCAAACGTTCTTAGACTCGCTCTATTGATTTTTTGAGTGTTTTACAAAGCTCTCCCGTGTACAAGAATGAATCCCACACCCTTGAACCATGCTCTACCTTTGCACTTACACTCTCAATCTCACTCTATGCCTAAGAACACTCGACGCACCATTTGTACGAATCTCACACACAAGTTCACTCTTTCTTTCTTACACAAAAATGTAAATTAACGCTCAAGAGTCTTACCATTATCCTAACCACAAGAGTATTTAAGCTAAGGCAAGAGAGATCTCGTGTGTATCAAATCTCATTCAATTAGGGAAGTGACACACACTCAATCTTTACATATCTTTCCAAATATACATTAACGCATACAATGAAAATATTCTAGGAGAATCAAATCGTCTTCCTCTTGATTTTAGCACTCTTTTATGATGATCTTCTCCTAAAATAGAACGGCCCAGCTGTCTCCAAGTGCACGCACACACGTTGTGCGTTCCTTCCTTAAATAGATCGCTTGCCAGCTGGCCATGTCAGTGACTTTGCCAAGTCGTCGACTCGACTTGCAAACTCAGAGTCACTGACTCTAGAACCATCAAAACTCTATCTTCTAACAAATTCCCCCTTTTTGATGGTGACAAACAACCTGTTCTGATAGAGACTTTGCAGCATACAAACACAATCACAGTAAAAAGAACAAAGCACAAAAATCATAAACAGTTCCCCCTAAGCTTAGTAACCACATGATTTTAGTATTTTGATCCCCCTAATAAATCTATCCCCCGGTTAATTTCCCCTTTTGGCATCATAAAAAAGATTGCTAAAACAAGAAAGGAAGTCAGAGGCAAATATAGAAGCTTAAAGCATAATATCAAAACAATCATAAAAAGTCATCCACCATGGCAAGAGAAAAAGTACGATGCAAAAACAAACAGTTCAGAAATGCATTACAGCCATATTGAACTAAAAGAAACTTTAAACTAGAGGGATAATGTGGTAAGGGTAGAAAGGAGGAGTAGAGAAAGTCATGAGTGTGCGACAGTCACTGACATCAGGCTCCAAATTCATTGAGTCGGTCCTCTATTGCACTGATCTTTGTAAGCACATTGCCACACATGTTCTGAAGCTTCTCAATCATCCCCTTGAGAATCATATACTGCTCCTTGAGATCTTTCAGTTCATCGGCCACTTGAGCAGATTGCACCCCCTCTTCCTGGTTATCCCTGTCACTGACTTCAGAAACCTTTGACACCCATTGTCCATCGACCCAGTTCCAGCCAAACTTCCTGATCATTTCCTTGTTCAGGACCCTGGTGTTAAGGACATCACCACCATCCACATAGACCTTGTGCTCAGTCATCAGCAAAGCAATCAACATGCCATAAGGGAGCGCATGTTTAGCAGTTTCAAGCACATGCTTCATATGAAGCATCATCAATCGAGGCATGTTCACCTTCTTTCCCTTGATGATCTTGTCCATAACCAACAGATCTTGAATGGAGGCAACATTTCTCTTGAGTTCTCTCGAAAGCAAGTTGTTGATAAGGTAATTGAACATCACCTTTTTCTCAATACCCATTTTGTTGACCAGGTAGGGACTGGTGAAATTTTCATCACTGTCAGTGACAATTATGATGATCTCACGATCATTGACCCCTTCTGATCAAACTCCTTTGTAGTAATCAGCAAATCCTTCATGGGGTATCTCCAGAATTGCACTAACATCCTTACTAGTGAAGGAGTACGTTTTCTTTTCAACAGTATATCGTCATATGGTCATGTTCCTAGTGTATTCGATCTCTAAGGATTCATGGAACATTTTGACCATTTGAGGATTGTACTCGTGCTCTCCTTGAATCAAGTGACCCCATTTTTGTTTCTTTAGCCAGTCAATGACCTTCATTAGTTTGAACTCTTCCAAAAAGTCTTCCTTCCACAACAAATCCTTAGTAAACTCCCTAGAAGACATATCAACAACAATGCCAGTCTTGTTCTTCTTGCTAGAACCAGCAACAAACTTTGGTGACCTCCCTCTTTTTCTCCTTGTGACCTTCTCAGAGAAAGAAGAGTCACCACCCTCTGAGGGAGCTTTAGGGGTTTCCAACCCCTTGCCCTTTTTAGCTTTAAGAGCCACAACCGTGGCTCTAGCACTTGCAGATCTAGTTTTATGGCGAAAAGGAGGAGGCATCTCAATTTTATCATCCTTGAGCAACTCAGAGTCATCACCAAACAAATCCTTTTTTAAGTTTCTCTTAACAGAATCATCATACTTAGATTTCCTAGAGACCAAGATTAGATCAAAACGAGTACCTTCTTCAGAAGTTTCAGCTGGTTCCTTCTGAGAGACTTCCTTGTCAGAAACCTTGTCATCCACCTTCACAATAGCGTCTGTGTCAGTGAATTTGAGTGAGTCACTAACAACCTTTGTATGATCTGTAGGAGATAGCCATTGGTTCTCCTCTGTTCCAGTCTGCACATGAGTGCCTTCCATTCCAACCTCCGAGGCTTTCTCTTCTTCCTTTTCCTCAAACGACCCGACAATCGTTTCCGTTTCCTCAAACTCCATTGATTCCAAATTGAGAGTTTTTACACTCTCTTCCTCAACATTCTCTCTCTCTCTGAGGGTTTGGGTGTAGATGAGTCGCCGATTTCTTGAATAACTACCGGTTGCGCCGTTTGGCGCGGTATTCCAGACTCCGGTGAGAGGGTTAGGGTTTCGGTTTCGTTTTGTAGGGATGGAGGATTTTGGGATTTTTCAGTGGGAATGGGAGATGGGGAATTTGTTTTCTGAAGGGAAGGGTTTGGGTTTTGGTCTAGCGGAGAAGATGGGTTCAGAGATGGTGTTTCAATGGCGGTTGGAGGGGCGATTGATGAAGACGATTGTCCAGACATAAGGGTGGGAAGAAAATCATCACCAAAGAGGGCAGCGATCTTCCTTTTTGCCGATTTAGGACTCTCGACTTGGTTTTTGGTTGAGGCAGGGTAGTTAGAGGTGTTGGAGGGAGACGCCATTGAAGGGTTTGAAGGTTTGAGGGTTTGAGTTCGAGAGAGAGAGAGAGAGAGCAGAGAACAAGTGAGAGAGAAGATTGTGAGAGAGAAAGTACCTTTTTCTTTTGACGGTTGGGCATAATAAAGAAGTTCCATCATTATGGAAGTTGTCAAATCACCAAATCTTCTCTTTCCTCCTTTTTGAAAAAAAACTTTCCAAGTTCAAAAGATATTGTTAAGCCATGATCTTTTTCTCGCGCCAAACACAATGTCACTGACCCTGATCAAGTCGGCGACCTCTATCACAGAAACTGCTCTTCTCATATGTCCATGACTTTAGCACAATTCATGACTTTATCTTGGAGAACTTACTTGGGTTTGGGGTTGCATAGGGAGTGCCAAAGCAAACCAAGTATGAAGCAATATATATGAGCATTTTTCGATCATGATGATAAGTCTCCGATTTAAAGAAGGATCAAATAAGGCTCATAGAGACTCTCAAACATGATTGGTCAGGGACAAGCATTAGAATCAACCATCATTTGGGTTTGTAATGAGGGTTAGGATCATTAGGTTGATTCTTTTGGGCTAAAACAAAGAGCTCAAAAAGGTTGTACACACACCGAATGTAGTAAAATTCATCGACTGGTCAAATGCATGGGGTTTCCTAAATATGATGTCTATCAAGAATGCTAAGAATTATACCATAAAAACATGACTTCAAAACATATGCAAAGCAATCAATTCTACCCTATCATCGAGGGAATTCATGTAGGAAAATAGATCATTGAAGAGAGACCGTACCTAGTTCCATACGGAGTTGTTCAAAGGGTTCACGATTTAAGGCTTTTGTGAAGATGTCTGCTCTTTGATCACTTGTTCTACAGAATTCCATAGTGACCATGCCTTTTTCCACACAATCTCGAAGAAAGTGGTGCCTTATCTCAATATGTTTTGTCTTTGAATGTTGCACCAGATTCTTTGAGATGTTGATTGCGCTAGTGTTGTCACATAGTATGGGTACTGACCCACACTTCACACCATAGTCACTGACTTGTTGCTTGATCCATAGGAGTTGAGAGCAACATGCTGCAGTCGCAATGTACTATGCTTCCGCTGTTGATAGAGCCACACAATTTATTTTTTTAGATCCCCATGACACAAGGCAAGGCCGAAGAAATTGAGCCATCCCTGAAGTGCTTTTTCTATTAACACGATTTCCAACAAAATAAGCATCAGTGTAGCCGATAAGTTCAAAGTCAAATCCTCTTGGATACCATAAATATAGATTGCCAGTCCCCTTAAGATACCAAATGATTCTTTTAACAGCTTTTAAGTGGAACTCTCTTGGATCGGCTTGAAATCTAGCACATAGACATACTCCAAAACCAATATCAGGTTTGCTGGCAGTGAGATAGAGCAATGATCCAATCATACCCCTGTACATAGTAGCATTGACTTCTGGATCCTTGTCATCTTTTCCAAGTGAGGTAGTCGGCGACATGGGAGTATCAAAAGGTTTAGCATTTTCAAGACCAAACTTTTTAATACATTATCTGAGATACTTTTGTTGATGAACTCGTGTCCCATCCTCACCTTGCACAACTTGAAGTCCTAAAAAGAACTTGAGCTCACCGACCATGCTCATTTCAAACTCACTAGACATGAGGTCAGCGAACTTCTTTACTAACTTATCATCTGTTGAACCAAAGATGATGTCATCGACGTAGACCTAAACAACCAGTGTGTTACTTCCTTCTTTCAACAAGAACAGAGTCTTGTCAACCTCTCCTCGAACATATCCATGTTGAATCAGGAACTGAGACAAACGATCGTACCAAGCACGCGGGGCTTGCTTTAATCCATAAAGAGCTTTGTCCAATTTGTAGACATGATTCGGGTTGGCGACAATCCTCAAAACTCGGAGTCTGTTCAACATGCACCTCTTCTTTTAGATATCCATTCAAGAATGCAGTCTTGACATCCATTTGTTGTAGCTTGAATCCATGATGAGCAGAATAGGCAATGAGCAATCGGATAGCCTCAAGACGAGCCACTGGAGCAAACGTCTCATCATAGTCAATGCCCTCCTGCTGATTATATCCCTTAACTACTAGCCTTGCTTTGTTTCTGACCACATTTCCTTCATCATCCAACTTATTTCTAAACACCCAACGTGTTCCAATGACAGATCTTTCCATTGGCCTCGGAACCAGGTGCCAAACCTTATTTCTTTCAAACTGATGAAGCTCTTCTTGCATGGCACTGACCCGGTCCGAATCCTTCAATGCTTGATCAACATTCTTCGGCTCCAACATTGAGATGAAAGCATTAAAAGGAAAGAAATTGTTCAGAGACGATCTAGTTTGCACACTCTTTGAAAAATCAATGAGGATGTTGGTGACAGGATGATCACTTTTCTGTTGATAATTCATGATCTATAATTCTATCAAGTCGCCGACTTGAGTCAGTGGCGTTCTTCCTGACTCTTCATCAGAATCTTCCGGACTTGAGCTTTTATCAGGCGTTTTCTCATTTTCTGACTCATTGACACCTGAACTTTGACCTTGATTACTCCCCCCTGAACTGTCTGAGTCGGCGACACCAGCATTGTCACTGACTACTGATTCTTTTTCTGTTGTTTCAGTTGGAAGTAAATCCTCTTGAACCAGATAGTATCCTTGATCACCATTATCAAGATCCTCAATCATCGAGCCTCCCATCGTGTTCTCATCAAACACCACATGCACACTTTCCTCAATTTTTCTCGTCCTTTTGTTGAACACTTTGTAGGCTTTACTATGAGGGGAATAACCTACAAAAGTGCCAACATCACTCCTTAGATCGAACTTTCCCAAATTGTCCTTGTCGTTATTATGAATGTAGCACTTGCATCCAAAGGTGCGTAGGTGGGTGACACTGGGCGTGACTCCTTTAAACATTTCATAAGGAGTTTTTCCAAGAAGTGGACGAAGCATGGCTCGATTCATTACATAGCAAGACGCATTTATGGTTTCACCCCAGAAATTCCTTTGAAGACCACTAAAGATAAGCACAGTTCGTGACATGTTCTCCAAGGCACGATTCTTCCTTTCCACCACGACATTTTGTTGAGGAGTTCTTGGCGCTGAGAAGTTATGACTTATGCCATTTTTCTTGCAGAAAACCAGAAACTCAGAGTTGTCAAATTTTGTCCCATGATTTGACCTTATAGATACAAGAACAACTCCAAGCTTTTTCTCAACAGCTTTTACCCATGCTTCAAATTCTTCAAAGACATGATCTTTAGAAGACAGAAAAATTATCCAAGTATACCATGAAAAGTCATCAACAATAACAAATATATAGCTATTTCTTCCACGACTTTGGATTCTCATGGGACCACACAAATCTATATGAATCAGCTCTAAGGGTTTAGTGGTACTTACCTCCTTCTTTGATTGGAAGGATGACTTCACTTGCTTACCTCTTACACATGTTTCACAAACTTCATGCTTACTTGAATCTATCTTGGGTAGTCCTCTAACCAGTTCTTGTCTATGAAGTTTGTCAAGGAGTTGAAAGCTTGCATGACCAAACCTTTTGTGCTAGAGGTGTAATATCTGCTAAATTCTAATAAAATAAAATGGGTAATTATCCAAATAATTTTTTTCTCTAAAGTAGAGAATTTAATAATCTTTAAAATCTCATATTATATTATAAAAGATTATAAAAGTTTACTACAATGGAAATTAAGAATTTGATAAATTTTAAGCAAGTCAGACAATTATTTAAATATTTTTCTCTTAAAAAGAGAGTTTAAATATTTTTTTATAATTTCTTAATAAATTATAAAAAGTTTATAAAAGGTTATCAAATTGACAAATAAAATTTAAGCAAATATAATTAATAATAAATTCAATTTTAATTTGGTATTACATTACAAAGCTAGTAAAAATAAGAAGGTTGGGACAAAAATAAAAACGCAAAAGGTGGTACTTGAACCCGCAACCTCTTGCATTTCCCAAACAAACACACACTCTTTTCCGCTATGCTATAGTGATTTTTCTATCAACTTAGTATTTTAAATTCTCTTATTCTTTTCTTTCCCCCTTCTTGTTAGAAAGACTAACATGGTGGGATTTTGATTTGACGTAAGTCCAATGGTGGCATCCTCCACCTCTCTTCTTCCCCAATTACTCCTCCTCTCCACCTCCCCTCTCCTCCAATCCAATCCTCCCACCCATTGCAAACAAACACACCTTCCACCATTCATGAGAGATCCTCTTCTCCATGATGGGTCCTTAGGCATGGTGGTGGATTGAAGACTTAAATCCTTCCACTATAAATAGGGGTAAGTGTAACACCCCAATTTTACATCGATAGGTGTTACCGCCAGTGACCTCGGATTTTACCATCCAAAGTCACCCAAGGCTTTATAAGGTATTAAGTTAAATAGAAATGCGGAATTATAAAGTTATTACAATCAGAAGATTTGCTCATATACGAGACTTTAGAAATACTTATTACATACCATGGTTTAGTTTAGCGAAGTCTAAAACCTTAAGTATTGTTGAGCAGCGGAAATTAAAATAACATTGTTTTTGCTTAAGCGTAGAATGACCCGAAAGTGAGCAAAATATCATATTTGATTTAAAACCGATTTCCTTCCTTCTCTTGATTGATCTTCTTCCTTCACGCCTTTGATGGAGATTTCCTGGATTCTGGCATTTGGCGCGAAAGGCGGAAAATGCCAGGCAGAATTGCGGAAGAACAGAATTAGTCTAAAGAGACTAAGCAAGCGAGAACGGACAATCTTAAGGTAGTTAGGTAAAGTATCGAACTTACTACGAGGTATTCGAGATGTGCTTAAGTTTAAGTGGAGTTATTAAGAACGGAAAGAGTAAGTCTCGAGATGAGATAACTCGTAAACCGAAAAAGAGCGAACTACGAGATTGTAGAACGTCTTAGAATCGAATGGATGTTGGGAACGGTAATTACACATAAGTTTTTAGAAAACCTCTCGCGCCCCTTTCGGACCGAGAGCCGGATCGATCATTTGAGACCGGTCCGGTTTTGGTTTCTTTTAATGTGCTTTAGCACTTACTTTCTTTCGTGATCAAAACTTTCATCATATTTAACGATTTTTAAGAGTGGGGGGCCATGAATGGGCCGACGTACCACTTACGGGAACTGAGTTCCGGCACCTAGCTAGGGTGCACACGTCCCTCCTTCGGGTAGGAGCAGACATAGATCATGATCCGTACAATCGAGGGAAGAGAGGGCATGGTGCCATACCACTCGACATATTATATAGAGATGTTCGGGCCGAGCCCGCATCCCTTATTAATCTAACTACGAATTTCATAACGACTCTCGAAAAGAGATTTTAATCAAGCAACCACACCACAAGTCTAGCAATAATTCCTATTAACGATAGTAATAGTAATAATGCTAACAATGGTCATTATTTCTAACAATCAGTATTTCCTAGGTTTATTTTTATCTAGCAAGCAAAGTGTTCCCAACATAGAACAAGTTAATGGAAATTGAATTATCGAAAGGTTCAAGTAGAAAGTCCACTTGCCTTGGATTTCTTTCGAAACTAATTGTAACTCGGAAATATAGCTCCTAGAGACGTCGAGCACTTCGACCTATTTGATCGAAAGGAAAAACGAACGGAAACTTAGTAAAATCTTTATTTTAATATTAAAAAAAAACGCTTTTCTCTTATTTTTCTCTTCTAAGAGAAAGAACACTAAATCTAAATTATTCTAGTTAACAATTTAGATATGGAAAAGAAAGTAATCATCCTTATTATTATTTTCAAGACAATGCTTTTTATGATTTTTAAAATATTTATTTTAAAGACACATGTACAATGTTATTTAAATATAACGGAAAATCCTTTTAAACCATATGCAATAATTAAAACCTACTTAGAATATGGTTTTCATGTATGTTATTAATTTGCACGTCGAACTTTATTTTATTCCCAAAAGTTTATTTGACAAAGCTAATTTTGACATGCAAACATATTTTATTTATGAATAAACCCTTTTTACAACTATCAAAATTTTATACAAACTACTTAGTAAAAATTATTATTATGATCAACATTAATATTAAATATCATGAATGATATAATAAAGTCTCTAATTGACATGCGTGTATATATTACCTTATAAAAATACTTTATTTCCCACATGCAAGATAATATACTAAATAAATAGGGTATGATTATGAAAATTCCTTTTTCTTTTATTAAGAGGAGTATATACATATTTATTTTTTTCCTAGTGAATATAACTAGGTTGCATGCAATAAAGATTTTTCCAAATATTTTTATAAAAATCCATGCACAATTATTTAATTTTTCTTAAGTGGATAAAAACCTTATAAGTTCATTTTTAACTCTATATGGTTCAAAATATTTTATCAATATTCATTTTAGCTAAAAATGACATGCAAAAGAGTTTTAAGCTATAAAAACTCTTTTAAAAATACATGCAAGAGAATTTAATTATGAAAATTCCTTTAAAAGTACATGCAAAGGCACTTTCAATTTAAAAGGTTCAATTTGTCTTTACTAGACTTATTAAATTTAAAATTCATATAAAAACAATTTAAATACTTATGAAGGACATGCATGAAGATTGCATGCATGAAAACCTTACATTATAAAATTACAAGTCACACTCTTGTAATCAAAGAATTTTTATGTATACAAGAGAAAGAGGTCTAGACCTTTAAATAATTAAAAATCAGAATTTTCTCAACTTAAAAATCACTTATAAATCTAGAATTTATTAGAATTTATTTCACAACTTGTAAAAATAATTTCCCTTTAAAATTCATTGTATGCAAGCTATTTCTTTATAAAAACATGTACTAAGAGATTATAACTTGATATGAATCTGATTTTAAAGCTTTTAGATTCATGGAATGGGCCTAATATAAAATCACAATAATTAAAATTAGCCCAAAAAGAATAGCATAAAAGGCCCAAAAATTTTACCCTTCTCCTCCCCTTTGTCTGATAACACGCACAGGAAGGAACCAGTACAGGACGGACGACGACTCAGGGAGAACGCAGGGCAAGGGAGAGGCGGCTCCGACTGGTGGCTCTTGGTGGCGCCTGTGGCCGGCGAGTGGGCGGCGCAGGTAGGTGGGGCCGGCCAGCAGTGGTCGGTGGTGAGGCTGCCCCAAAAAAATCAAAACCCAATTTGTTTTGATTTTTGGAAAAAAATTCAGCTTGAGTTTAAATTGTTCTTGGAGAGAGTTTGGAAGTGTTTGGGTGTAGTAGATGGTTTTTCTGATGTTGAAGAAGCCTTTAAATAGGCAAAGAGGTGGGGAATTGAGAGAGGAAGAGAATCAACCTCATAATTGCTCCAAATCTCATCAATGGTGAGTGGGTAATAAGATAAAAAAAAAATATAGAGGGAGAGGAATATTGTCTGAGTACAAATCTTCTCCAAATCTCCCATTTGAATACCCGAAATTGTGCTTCAACCGGATCGAAAATCGGTTTTGGTAAAATTTCTACTGTAAAGAATGGGTTTATATACTACTGATTGTGTTATAATATCAGAAAAACAAACTAGCTTAATGGTAGAGGAGTGGGAGAGTGAGTAGGAGGTCAAGGGTTCAAATCCCACCCATATCTCTAATTTTTTTTTATAAAAACCCTTTTGATGTTATATGGGCTTTTTAACTGGGCCGGGCTAAGGCCCATGTCTTTTCTTTTTAAGAAAAGAAAGGTTGGGAAATTAAGAGAAACGGAATTTCCGTTTGGATATGAATTTATTAAATTCCGTCTTTAATAAATTTATTTATTCAAATAAAAAAAAATAATAATTTTTTTATGAGATTATTTACTTAATAAAATAATCAAATATTAAGAAATAAAATTTATTTTCTTACTGAAAATTGCGGATATTACAGTAAGTTCCAGAGAGAAAAACACATCAATTCACTCTGCTTTCTCTCCCTATTACACTCAAAGATCAAATAAATTTTTAGATTTACAATTGGCCCTAAATTCTGATTTTTTTTCCAAAACAAAATCCACAAAAATCCTCTTCTCCTTCCTTTGACCACCGGAGCACCACCGCCCCTCAGCCAGTCGCCGGCCACCTCGCGCACGCGCGCCCGCAGCTCGGAGCTCGGCCGTCGTCTGCCCTCCACCGCCGGTCCATGCCTCGTCCGTCGTGCCCTCCTGGTGCTCTCCTAGTGACGTTAAAACAAGAAGAAAGAAAGAAGAAACGTAAAAAGTGGGCTCCTTTGAGTTATGTTTTTGGGCTGAAGTTAGGCCCATAAGCATTTTAATTAACCCATCAGAAATTTTAAAAGGGGAAAAGAGAAGGAGAGGCCCAAAAATCCGCCTACCTTGAAATACGTGCCCATTCCGCTCCCGTTATCGCTCGGTATAATTTCCCAACTCAAAATTATAATTAATATCTTTTTATAAAATAATTTCTATATATATAATTTATTTAAATTAATTGAACAAATATTATAAGTGGGTTATTAAAGAGGAAATTATGTAACTAAATTAATTTGCATGCCCATATCTAAGAGAAATATAATTTTCAATAAATCATATGTGAATTCCTAGAATATTAATATTCATAACAATGATATTTTAAGCATATTAAGTTATTGATAATTTGAAAGGAATAATAACATGCATGTGGTTTTTATATAAAGAAATAAAGTAAGTGAGACATGGAAAGTTATAAATAAATTTATGGGATCAAGAGTATATTATTGTATATACATGAAAAATATCACATAAATAATATGTATACCTTATTTGGAGTTTAGTGTATAAAAAAAGATCTAGAACAAGTTGTTGGAAAAATATTATCTTAAGACTTTATATTTTGAAAAAGGGGGTTGCCTGTCATTTAAAGAGCATACAATAAACTTAAATATTTTTTGATAAGATATTTATATGGAGAGTATGATATAATTATTGTCTAAAAATAATATTTGGAAACTTACCATGTAAGTAAAGTGATAGAATAAGCATATTATAATATAGAATCTTAATATCTCTACATCATAAAAAGGTTGCATGTCTTTAAAAGGAGTTATGATAAGAGGAAAATATAATAATAATATATTCTAGTTTTAGAAAGATATTCTATGATTAAGTTGGATAAAAGATAATCATAAGGGAAAATAAAGAATATATGAGGAGTTGGATAAATAAATATTATGACAAAGGGCATTTTAAACGTTTCACAATCTAAGAAGAGTTTTACAAACAATATTTCATATAAATAAGGAAACTATATCTTGATGAAGTATATGAAGTTACTTCCTTGCTTGGTTATAATAAAAGATTAATAAGTTAAATTAAAAGAAATGTTTTAATAATATAATTAATGCCATGACTTGACTTTCATAAATGATAATGGATAAAATTAAAATAAGGATTTTATAAAGGATAAAAGGATATTACAAATATAAAATAATAATAGGAAATATTATTATTTTATTCATCTCCACCTAAATTATTATTACAATAATTTAGAAATTATTTCTCTTATAATAAAGGATATAAGAGATTTCCAAACTTTAAAAGAATTTAAAGAAAATTCTTATTAAAGCTCGTTCGTATATTCCGTGTCGATAGGTCGAGCTCTCGTTTCGTTTAAGGACAACGTTTTCCGTTCACTCGTTAGTACACAATCATACAAAGCTAAGGCAAGTGGAATTTCTCCTTGTAGCCTCGATAATTCATTCCGTGAAATTTCTCGATGTTGGGAACAACTTGTTTGCTAATAATAAACGAATCTAGGAATATCGATTGTTAGAAATAATGACCCCACTGTTATCGTTATTCCGCTATTTAAGTATTCAATAGGACTATTATGCTAGTCTTGTTTGTGACCTTGATTGTTTACGATCTCTTTTCGAGATCGGTTTGGATGAAATAGTGAGGGGTGCGGGACTAACCCGACACCTCTATATAACCAACTAAGTCGTATTGCCACCATGCCTAAATTACGACTTGTCGATCATGATCCATGTCCGCTCCTACCCAACGGAGGGATGCATGCACTCTAGCTAAGTGCCGGAACTTTGTTCCTGTCGTGGTCCGGGCCTATGCAAGGCCCTCCACACTCTTAAAACAAGTTAACGTAAGTGAAAGTTTTATCACAATATAAGATAAGTGCCAAAGCACAATTAAAAGAAACCAAAACCGAGTCGGAGTAGTACAACGTGGAAAGACCGCCCGACTCCTGGTTCTTGAAAAGATCGTCTTTCCAATCTGAATGCTTATTCGCGCTTGTCTAAGGTGGGCGGGTACTTAAGCGCCTTCGGGCCTCCCCTATTTGGAGCACCGAATAAGATGAGGTTGGTTGAGGTCCGACAAGGGAGCGGGAGGTTTTCAAAACTTGTATGAATTAATAAACGTTCCCAACATACTTTCTATTCTAAGAAGTCTACAATCTCGTAGTTCTTCTCTCGATTAACGAGTTATCTCCTCTCGAGATACACTATTCTCCGTCCTGATAAACCCCACATAAAAAGCTTTACCTTAAAACACATCTCGATAATATTTCACGAATATTATAAAATTACCATAATACCCTTTAGAATTTCCATTCTCACTTGCTTAGTCTCCTTAGACTAATTCCCCTATTCCGCATTTTTGCCTGGTATTTCTCGCCCTTCGCGACAAATGCCAGACTGTAGGAATGTACACCGAAGTGTTGAAGACGAAGCCTAGAAGGTTCAAGAAGCGTTAGGCGAGAATCAAAGGTCAAGGCAAGACGACGTTGAAGGAAGGAATTCTCATAAGAACGAGGCATTCCGAAGATAGTGCACCAACTCTTCCCTTTTTAAAACCAAGCAAATAATCATCACATGAGTTGTCTTGGGAAAATATACTTGTATTCTTAATTACGTCTTTTCAACCCTTTCTAAATGGGCTTTACTTTCCGCTTCTACATCATTTGTAAATACGACTCTCAATGTAATGAACGAAAGTTCTTATCAATAAATAAAATTCCGCTCTTAGTCATTTTCATCTCCAATTAAAGAACCAAGTCTCATTCATGAGCATCTGTTTATTTATGTAACGTTTATGTAAATTTCCGTATTTCTATAAGTTTTAATATCATTATAAAGCCTAGGGTGACTTTGGACGGTAAAATCCGAGGTCACTGGCGGTAATACCCAATGTTGCAAAATAGGGGTGTTACAAGAGGTCGACGACGTCAGCAACTGTTCTAAGACATAGTTTTTCTTCAGGTTCGAAACAGGGGTCCACCTTGTAAAGATTGTTTTCACACACCCCTTTCAGAAGAATCTTCCCTGAGTCAATTTCTTGTACATGACAACCCTTCTTATAAAAAACAACTTGATATTTTCCATCAGCACGGATTTGGGAAACACTTAAAAGCTTAAAACTGAGATTGTCTACTAAATTCACATTATCTATGGTCAACTTATCTGAAAATCTTACCGTACCAATACCAGAGTTACCACCTTTACTGTTGTTGCCGAAGGTAATCTTACCTCCCTTGTATTCTCGAAGTGAGACGAAATCCATGGGGTTTCCCGACATATGAGTTGAGCACGCACTATTAATAAACCAGGGCTCCTAGTCACCCACTTAAAGCTGCATTAAAAGAATTAGTTCTTACGAACCCAGAGTTGTCTAAATCCTCTGGGTTTGGCAACATAGTAGTTTCTAGGGCAACACTTGTCACAATTAGCACACACAGATCCTAGAGGACAGTCAATGACAATGGGTCTGCCAGAAATGTCATTCAGAGTCTGTGACCTTACATTTTCATCATCTCTTGCCTTTTTGTGACAATCATGTTGGTAGTGACCAGGCTTGCCACAATACTAACATGTCTTGTGAGACTTTAGGGCAACATACTTGCTGTAGCCGGGATAGATGGGTTTGTTGTTGATGCGTGATTGAAAGTCAATTTGTGAGGGAGCTGAGTTATGGGTTTGTTTCTGCCATATTTTGTGCACCTTTGGATCAAGATACCACTGTTGCTTCCCTTTGTCTTGATTTGGCACCACATGAGTAGAACAACTTGCGTTGTTACTACCCATAGGGGCTTTTCCTTTTGACAAAAAGGTAGCATGTTTGGTACCCTGAGTATTGGGTGCACAAGCATATCCAATACCAGACCTATCAATCTCCTTCACAAATTTCTTTTTATAGTCATTTTTGACCTCTTGAGCCTTTTCAGCAACAAACTCATCTAGCCATCTTTTTCTTTTAGTCTCATCATCAACTTTTTGATCTTCAAGTTCTTTGGATAGCTTAGCATGACCGATCCTAAGCATAAGCCTTTCACCTTCTAGGTCAGTGACTTGTTTTTCCAAGTCATCAACTTGTTTTTGCAAGTCGACGACTTTGTTCTTTGAGTCTGAGCAAGACTCACAAGTCATTGACTTAGGAGACGAAATCTTTTCTAATTCAATAGCCTTAGATGACCAGAGTTTGTTATCATCGAAAAGATTGGAGATTGTTTCTTCATTATCTTCCACTTTTTCTCTTAACTTAATGACTTGAGTTCCAAGCTTTTCGATGATAACAACCAAATGTTCTCTAGATTTTCTAGCCAAAAGAGAAGAGAGTTCAGAGTTATTTACCTCTTGGGACGATTTGTCTTCAATGGCCATGCAACAATTTCCTCTTGCAGGCGCCACTTCATCATCATCATCAGACATATCCCAAGTTGCCATCATTCCTTTACCAGCCTCTCCACTTTTTCTTTTTGGACATTTCTTGGCAAAGTGTCCTCTAGCCTGACATTGATAACATATGACATCCTTCATATCCTTTCCTTCTTTGTTTGACTCTGGAGTCTTGATAAGAGCTTTGTTGCGATTCCACAATCTCTTCATACCCTTTGAGATGAGAGCAACATCCTCTTCTATTCCTTCAGTGTCGTCATCTCCCTGAGCCAAGTCAAAAGCTCTTTCAACCTTAAGAGCAATGTTCTTGACTTTCTCTGAGTCAAGTCTTTCAACTCTTCTCTGCTAAATGCCTCCATGCATGGTAAGTTGTCCAACAAGATCTTCCAAGGTCAGCGACTTGGTTTCCTTTTGAGTGAGTAGAGACGAAGCGATATTGTCCCAACTCTTGTTCAATCCTGAGATCAACTTGTTGGTTTGTTTTCATTGAGGAATTTCCTCACCAAGAAACTCCAATTGGTTCATGAGTGTTTGAAACCTGGAGTGATAATCACGAAGAGATTCTCCTTTTCCTTGAAAGATTTTGTCATATTTTGCTTCGAGACTTATGATCCTGTCCTTCTTTACATCATAATTGTCTTGATGAAGTCTTTTAAGAGCATCCCAGATGTCTTCGAATCTCACGCACAAGTTCACTCTTCCTTTCTTACACAAAAATGTAAATTAACGCTCAAGAGTCTTACCATTATCCTAAACACAAGAGTATTTAAGCTAAGGCAAGAGAGATCTCGTGTGTATCAAATCCCAATCGATTAGAAAAGTGACACACACTCAATCTTTACATATCTTTCCAAATATACATTAACGCATACAATGAAAATATTCTAGGGGAATGAAATCGTCTTCATCTTGATTTTAGCACTCTTTATGATGTTCTTCTCCTAAAATAGAACGGCCTAGCTGTCTCCAAGTGCACGCACACACGCTGTGCGTTCCTTCCTCAAATAGATCTCTCGCCAGCTGGCCATGTCAGTGACTTTGCTAAGTTGTCGACTTGACTTGAAAACTGAGAGTCACTGACTCTGGAACCATCAAAACTCTATCTTTTAACACAAAATTCAGAAGAAAGCACAAGAAAAGTAGTAAAAACTGCTTACTATTAGAGAATAATTGTTATGCAAAGAAAATGACAGAAATCAGAAGTGGTAAAATCGAAAACGATAGAACAAAGGTTAGAAAAAGAAGTAAAAGTGAAAAGTAGACACAAGCAAAACATTAAGAAGAAGAAATGTCGGTAAACTATAATAGCATAAATAAGACATAAAAAGAGACAAATAATCATAATTTGATAGATAGTTGTCCTATAAGATTCAATAAAGGAAATTTTAGTCTTCGAACTGCCTAAAAAGCACAAGAACTCATTCTTACAAACCATAGAAGGAAGAGAAATGAACTAGAAAGGATAGTTGGAAGAAAAGTTTGAGTAAATTAAGGAGAAAACATGGCCAAGGGAAAAGAGAGGGAGAGATAATATAACCTGGAGAATGCACATTGGTTATCACACTGGAAGAGGGAAAACAAAACATCCCCAACAATCAATACTCGAGCACAAGCACATCCAGAAAACAAAAAGGGAAAGAGCCTTGAGTAAGCAAAACAAGCCCATAACTCATAAGTACAACAAGGACCAATCAAGAATTGGCAAAAACTAAAAGGACAACAAGCACAAAAGCCACACCACAAGGATCAATAAAATCCACAAAAAAGAAGGAAAGAGGAAAGCAAAGAAAAAGCTTCCAAAGGATACAAAACAGAGAGCGGAGAAAAGCAACACTCCAACATAACAAAGAGCAAGCAATAGACACTAGCAAAGCAGGAATCAAAGAGCGACAAGCATGATAGGACAAAAGGAAGATCCTAAAAACCAGACAAGTAAATCGAACAAAGAAGAAGAAATAATAAAAGATCCGAAAAACAAGAAGAGCAATAACTAATCAAAACATTCCAAGAGCACCCACACACAACGAAACAAGCACACAAGAGGCAAACCAAATTTAAGGACCAAAAGAGCAAAAAGAAGAAAGAAGAGGGACAGGAAAACATAACCTTTATCCAATGAAGGAGAATCAAGATGTCCACCACCAAAAGGAGACGAACAAACCCAATCGAAAAACCCCAGATCCAAGGCCACCAGAACAAGCACCAAAGCAAGACGAGCATATAATACAAGGAAAGATAATGCAAAAGGTCAAATCGGCTTAGGGACCGACTAGGGATACAAGAGTTAGAAGCAAAATCAGATCCAAGAACCAGATTGACTTCGCCTACCAACCCTAAAATTTCATTGAGAAGGTTAAGAAAAATTTGAGGAGCTAAAACGATCGAAATGAGAGAAGACCAACAACGATCTAATAGCAAAGAGAAAGAAGTAGATTTATATGAGGAATGCAAAGAGAATTTGGGAAGAATCGGACTAGAATAAGCGAAGCAAGCTCCAATGAAGGAGCATTAGGATCGGCACAAGAAAAGGGGAAAGGGAAAGGGTTCACTCGTGGAGGCGCTCTCTCTTTATGAATTTGCTTCTTATATAAGTTGACAACTCGTTTTTTGAATGTAAATATTTAAACCCAATGCTCTAGACACTTGAAATGGCTATTTTTCTCCTACCAATAGGCCATTCATTTCATGTGAAATAATTACCAAACATATACCTCGAGAATGCAATTCTGTGGCAGATTTGATTGCAAAGCTACACCATGATTGTAGTATCAATCAGATTATAAACCATGGAGGGAACCCAGACCCTCATCCGTAAGGATGCCCTCAGTCGGCCTAATTTTCACCTATTAAAAAAAAATTCATGTGAAACAATTTACCCTTGTTTTATTTACTAGTAAAAATAATAAAAAATAAGAAATGACGGTGAATTAGATTTTTCTTAGAAAGCCTGAATTTCCCATTTTACTGGGTGCGGTTTTACACTACGCGGAAACGGTGCGTTTTGGGTGTACCCTGGTTCTCCTCGAATTTGCTCTTTGGAGTTTCGCAGTCGCTGAAACCGGCGACTAGAAGGCGAAGAGCGGAGCCCAGAGCCTTGGACGAAGCACTCAACAGAAAGAGAGTGAGATTGAGGAGTCCAAAAATGCTGAGCTACAGACAATTTTCACGGGCAAGACAATGGCTTCACACAGTTGGGATTAACTCACATCGGAGAGGAAGAAGCTTTTCTGCTCTTCCGCAAGCCGCCCAAAACGACGATGTTGAAGACCAGGTCTTTTCTCTCTCTAGTTCCCCATTTGGTTTTCGAATACGTTTTGTGTTGTTTATTTGTGTTTGTGTTGAATCTTCAGGTCTACGTTGAAGGAAGAGCTATTTCAAGGGCTGCCATTCTCAATAGACCTTCCTCTCTCAATGCTCTAGACACTTCTACGGTTTGTTGTTGTACCTAATGTGTTGCTTAAACTTGGATTGATGTATTTTGGTTTGTAATGTTGCCTCTATTTCATTTGTGCTGTAATTTTGTAGGTTGCTAGGCTTAGGAGGCTATATGAATCATGGGAAGAGAATTCAGATGTTGGGTTTGTAGTGATGAAGGTGCTAGCATTTTTGTTTCCGTTACCCCTTGTCTATTTTAGGTTTACAGTATTTGAATTGAAGCTAAGTTGTGTATTCTCATTGTTTGAAGGGAAGTGACAAGGCTTTTAGTTCTGGTGCTGATGTTGTAAGCCTGTATCATTTAATGAATGATGGTGAGTTTCTGGTCTCATCTATTTCTAGCCCTTTCCCTGCTTAGATGGGTTGCTAATTTTATGCAAAATATCTTCTTGATGGCAGGCAACGTTGAGGATTGCAAGGCTTTCTTTGACACTCTTTATAGATTTGTGTATCTTATGGGAACATATTTGAAACCACATGTAAGTGATTGGTCAGTTTTTGTCTATTGCGGAAACATTGCAAAATTTTCTCTTGTATGCTTACTTAAGGATTGGTGGCATCGGCCTTTATTGAATAGTTTTGTCTTTTGGACCCTGGTATACATCTGCAGTCAATGCAAATAATTGAATTCTTCTCTTCTTGGTGTGAACGGTGTACACTGACCAAATATTTTGAAAATTTTCAAGTATGATTTATTTTGGAACCTCATTGGATTGATATGGTTCTTGTTTTGAAACTTGCAGCTTTTTGTATGCTTAAGGGTAGCAAGATCTGAACTTTATTTAGTAATTTTGTCTTTGTACCTTAGAATACATCAGAAATAACTGAATTCTTCTCTTCTTGTGGCAAACAGAGTAAACTACCCAAAGCTGTTGGAAATTTTAATTATGATTTATTATGAAATTTTGTTAAATTCATGGACACTTGTGTTTTCATACATCTATAAAATAACTCCGGGCAAAACTTGTAAAATCTATGTACAGGGTAGTTTATTTTGGTAAGCAAGGTCATATACTTGAGTTTAAGTCAATTTCTTTTTTCCAATATTTAGGTGGCTATTTTGGATGGAATGACCATGGGGGCTGGAGCTGGAATTTCTCTGCCTGGAATGTTCCGTGTGGTGACTGAAAGAACAGTATGTTGATAATGCTCTTTTCTGAACACGTTGATACTGCTGTTTTCTAGTGAAAACTGTGTACAAAACCAATATGTTTAAAGCATGTTCAGTATGGTGTTGAGTTTTTATTTTTCAAAGAAAAAAATCTGTATATTGTAAACAATTTATTATCTTGTTTCAGTTGGTAGTTTTGTAAATTAGTCAATGTAGGAGCTATCTACTCCATAATTATGAGGAAATTTCACATTTAAAAACAAAAATAGAAGAAACCAATGCTAATTCTTACATTTCAGTAATTAGTATAACCGTTCTTTATCTTTTCCTCCTAGTATGATGTGGAATTAACCATGCTATGCTGTAATAAGCACTTGCTAAGATGCAAAAAAAGCAATTTCTGAGATGTAATAAGCAATTGCTAAGATGTGAGACTGGCTGATGCTAATCCTCTTATAATACTTCGAATCCAAAGCAGGTTCAATAATGGGATATATCAGTGGGTGTGTTTGGATCTCAAGTTTATAAACTCATTTTGCATTATAGTTTATTTTATTTTATGATGTGTTTGGATGGATTTTAATTTGAATTTTTTTTATATTTTATATTTGATGTGATGTTTGATGTGATATTTATGTTGTTGTGGGAGGGAGAAAAAAGTAACTAGAAACTTCTTTATTTAAAATAAATGCTTTTTACATGTTCAAAATTGAAGTAATCCAAACAAATCTTATAATTTTAAATTATTAAATTAAGTTAAACTAAGTAGAATGCATTATAATGCATAAACTAATGTAATCCAAACGGACCCAGTGTGTATTAGTAAGTTGCCCTTTGAAAATTTATTGCTAATTTAAACGAGTAGTAAAAAATAACTTATTCATTTCAGCAAACCCTGTTTACTTTTGTTTTTATTTTTAGCATGTTTGCACTTTAATATCGATGGAAGTTGTCAATATGTGAAAAAAATATTTATTTATCATTTTTTGAAAAAATAATGTAGATATTTTAAGAAGCTTATTTCATTTTGTAGTTTGATAAAATTGGCTGCAAGTTAAAAATTAAATTAAATTTGCAGGTATTTTGTCATCCAGAGACTCAAATAGGTTTCCATCCAGATGCAGGAGCCTCTTTTTATCTCTCCCGTCTGCCTGGTTATTTAGGTAACTTTTCTTTGGGTGTATGGATGATCATGCACGTGAAGACTTTGATTCAGTAGTTATCTGAATTATCTGATAAGTGACAGTAAAAGCCAAGATATGTATCATTTGGATCTGAGTATTAGCTAGTGCTATCAGTTTCATGTACAGTTAAGACTTTATTGTACATAGCTACATATCTGAAAGAGCATCTTGGCTTGTGATGTGAAAGTGGGGTTTGAATTTATATTGTTGGCTATGAAAAGTTACACAAACAAAAGCCAAAATGCCAAGTTCTTAGCTTACACAATGCCATTACAGGCTTGTATCTTATGTGGAATTCTACTAGTGAAATAGAGGGAGATTAATCCTGTATGCCAGATACCTTGAATTTTGCTGTGGGTTTGAATCTTATTTTGTTTTCCTGAAGGGCCGTGTTAGAACCTTATGCATGAATGGCAGTTGGCTAAAGTCATTGTGTCCAATGTCTGATCAGAAGCAATGCTTATTTTGTAAACTCGAGGGCATTCTGTCATATCATATGCTGACTGGATTTAATGATAGCAACATAAAATTGTCTATTTCAAGTTTTATCAGCAAACACATGTTAAAGAGGTCAACTTCATACTCTTAATTGTAGCCATTTTGTTTGCGGGAGAGCTTTATATAATTGATGTATACCTTTCCTTGGTTCTAAGACAACCTCATGTACTGTAAGAATTTTAATGAAGCTATTTATATGTTTGTTGTCAATGAATTATTTAACCTCAACCACTATAGTTGGAACCAAGTAATGGCTTGAGTTTTGAGTTTTGTTTCTTCCATGCAGGGGAATACTTGGCATTGACAGGAGATAAGCTTAATGGTGTAGAAATGATTGCATGTGGCCTCGCAACCCACTATGCACTGAATGCGGTCTGTTATCTGTATGCCTTAATAATTTCATGTCATATGCTAGAAAATATTGCTCCTAACTAATAGGCTTTGCAGAGACTCCCTATGGTTGAAGAGCGCCTCGGTAAATTGATGACAGATGACTCTACTGTCATAGAAAATTCTCTTGCGCAATATGGCGACCTTGTCTACCCTGATAAAAGCAGCCTCCTTCACAAGTAATATTCACGCGCCACTTGTTTTATTTGAAAAGCGCTCTTTCTTTTTGAGCCAAAATCATGGTCATGCTTCATAACTAGGCTTTTATAAACTTGTGACATTTACTTGTTTTTCAAGTTATGTAGGACAGTATTTTATTAATATAGAGATTTCTGGAAGTGTTTTTGATGCATGTAGGCAGTGCTCTAAAAATCCCGCCTATTCACCGTCTGGGCCTCGCCTAGGCGCTGGAAGGCCCCAGCCCATCTAGCCTTTCAGCCCGCCTAGGTGCTCATCTATCTAGGCTACCTAAGCAGCCGTTTAGATCACCTAGGCGCCACTCATCCACCGTGATAGATTTATATCCTAAGAAAAGTGAAATATATATAATAATAAATGCAGCTCTTATTATGATTTATCTTCGTATGCTGCTAAATTGGGTACTTTAACATAATATATAGCTCAATAGTTCTGAGATGTTTTCTTTTTTAACTTATAATAGTGATATGCTGAGTGCTGACGTACTTTTTTGTCTGTTGCAGAATAGAGACAATCGATAAATGTTTCGTCCATGACACAGTTGAAGAAATCGTTGATGCTTTGGTAAGCATGAGTTCATTTCTGTTTACCATCCATGCTTGGAAAGAAATCTAGTTATGAAGATATAATTTAAAGTATTGAAGGCGGAGGAAATTAACTATAGCACTTCCAAGGGGTGAAAATTGATAATATAATTGCAATTATTGGAGTTCTATAGCAATAAAAAAAGATATATCTGATCAAGAAAAAAAGGGCCCCCAAATCATGCTTACAAAACCTTTTTTGCTTCCTTCGTTGTTTTGATCAGGAAAAGGAAGCAGCCGAATCAAAAGATGAATGGTGCTCTTCTTCCCTTAAGAAGCTTAAAGAAGCCTCTCCATTGAGCTTGAAAGTCTCACTAGAATCCGTATGTTACTACTGTTTCCTTCGCTTTCTTCCAATTCTTGTCAATTATCCTGAAACCTCATACAAAAATTTTTTGTACAGATTCGAGGTGGCAGATACCATCCTCTTGATAAATGTCTCTCTAGGGAGTACAGAATATCACATAATTGGATCTCCAAGACAGTTTCTAATGACTTCTCTGAGGTATCTCAACTTCTTTTCTCTACTGAGAATTTTGTTGAACAATGTGTAGTTTTAGTTTTGAAACAAGATTACCCTGTTTCGTCAACAGGGCATTCGGGCAAGATTGGTGGACAAGGACTTTGCTCCAAAGGTAAAACCCTAAATGCTGAATTCTAAACCTTCGATTGATATATGTTTTGATTAACTAGAGCGAGTCTTTATTGGTATTCTGCAATCTTTATGATGCAGTGGGATCCTCCTAGCCTTGAAGATGTAACAAAGGACATGGTGGATCATTACTTTTCCCCACTGAGTGAAGCTGAGCCCGAGCTAGAGCTACCTGTGGCATTAAGAGAGCCCTATATGTAATCTCTTGCGAGATGGAAATTGTTGCTGGCAATTTTGGAATCACCCTAACTTTCTATGTTTAGATTAATGTATGAGATATATAGCTTTTGCTTGTGTATTTTAACAAGGATTTATTTTCATGTATTATTGAATTGTTGTAAAAGCATATATGGTAGGTGTCTCTGGCCATAACTCAATAATTTTTCCCAAGGAGCAAAGGAATTCTAGATTTAGCGTAATATGTTGACACATCTTTTTTTTTGGGATAAGGCAAGTCGCTGGCAATAGGTCAAACCCATCTTGGACGTGCGAAATGAACAACTGACGTTCTTCTCATCGAGATAAAGGATCTTCCAAAGCATCGAAGCACCAAACGACCTGACCTAATATGTTGACATGTCTTTGTCATTGATGAAACCCGAAATGACACGTTCGCTAAAAGACAAGGCACGAGATTATTATATTCGACTGTACGAAACCTTGCTTCTTTATTTATGATTTTCTTTACAACGAGGTTACGGTAACACGAGGTTACAAACACTTGGAAGTTTACACCCTAGATCTCCTACGATTATCCGAGATCTCGACCTAACAATGTTCGAGATCTCCTACTAGCTAGACAATTCTAAGTATTGCTTGCTTGATCTCTTGAGCGAGGTTGATCTAGCGGGACGGTGTTGACGACTTGCGAGATCGGGCAGCGAAGTCTTTGATATGAATGAGAGCGAGGTGTAGGCGGCGTGTGAGATGGTGTAGCGAGATCTTTGGTGTGAGTAGGAACTTTGTGAGACTTGAAGTCTTTTTGTGGACTTCACTTGTCTATAGCGAGGCCTTTTGACGATGTTTCGATCACGTCGATCTTCAACGAGCAAGATAATTCTTGAGTTCAAGATGTTTTTCGACTCTTTCTCCATACGAGGTAACCCTCTATTTATAGAGAATTGGAGAGTTGGGTTTTGGTCATTGTCCGATGTGGGACGCCCGAGATTAAGGGCTCTGATTGGCCTAGAGGCGAGGCAGTCGGTGATTGGCCCGAGGAGCGGCGTTCGCTGAGTGGTCATGGTGGGCGGGCGTTTGTAGAGTCGGTTACGAGGTCGAGACCTCGCTCCGAGGTCTCGGGGGACCTCGTGGTGGCAGGAATTTCGCTAAAAATAGGGATTGGTTGCGGTCGTGGGCCCTGAGATCCACCTTGGGGGTCCCTTTGATCTTGTTTGACCCTCATACTCCGGGCCCACCTCTCGCTTTGCTATTTTGAGCATCATCACAACCCCATGGCCTGGGGACCTCGTCCCGAGGGCCGCAAGGCTGCCAGGGCATAAGTTCTCAAAGATCGCGGGGTGCGAGGCTCTGAGAGGTGGGTAGGCATTTTGCGAGGCTTCAAGGGTTTCCGAGGTTCATGGGGGGCATCTTGCGAAGCCCTCTTTTTGCGAGGTTCTACACTTAGCTTTTCTTTGGTTGGCAAGGGTAAAGCTTTTCTGGGCTTGCTCTTCGTATTTTGCTTAATGGGCCGCTCAGGAGGGACAGGCCCAATAAGCCTACCTGGGCAGGGGAGGCCCAAGCCTGCTCTTTATAGGTGCGCACTTCACACGCCTCCCCATTTATCTCTTCTTCCAACATTTTCGCCTTCTCTCTTTTTGTCTCTTCGGCTTCCTGCGAGCGGTTTCTCCAGACGGTTTCCGGCGAGCCTCAGCCACCTTCCAGTTGCACCACCGCTTCCTCCTTGTCGATTTTGAACAAGTAAGTCTTCGACTTTTCTTCTCCCGTCTATTGTTCGCTTTCGATTTTTCCCTGCTTGCTTTTTGTTTTGTGGTTTTGGGGAGGCGATAGTGGGTCGCCTGGTGTTTCGCGCCGGCGTCTCGGTGGCGAAACGGCGGTGGTGAGGTCGGCGTGAGCTTCCGCATGCTTTTCCTCGCCGTTTTTTTTCTTTTTGCCCTTTTCTCTTTCTTTTCTTTTCGTTCGGCCTTGCGCCCTAGCGGGCAGTGGTTGCCTCTTGGTGTTTTGCACCGGTGCCATGGTGGCGGGATGGTGGGGTCAGGGTGGCGAACGCCATGCACTTGAACCTCTCGCCCTCCAACCGACGACCGTCTCTTTTTCTTTTTCGGCGGTTTTGAATTTTGAAGTTCTTGGAAACCCAAACGCCCTGACGGTTGATTGATGGGACGTTAGAGTCTCCACCGCCGCTTTCCACCGCTGGCTTCCATTTCACCTTCTCTTTCCTCTTTCTGGCGCTTCGATTTCTCCCTTTTTGGCGCTTCGTCTTCTCCCTCGCCGTCCTATCTTGTCAGAGTAGCCCCTAGGGCGCCACATGGCTCCTCGCCTCTTATGACCCAGAATTTCTCTTTCTTACGAGGTTATGATCTCGTTCTTTTTCTTCCGAGGTTATGACCTCGCATTGTTTTTCCTTGGTTATAGTGCTCGACGTCTCAACGCTTCTTTCTTTTCCAAGTGCTAGCCTTCCGCGGCCTGGACATCGTTCTTTTCATGCCTAGGAGAGCCTCTGCGAGCCCTCCGCCCGGCTTCGCTTTCAGAGTCCAAGAGGGTTTTTATGAGGAGGTTTCGGAGTCCGCGGGAAGCGTAGAACTCAGCGACTCTCAGAATCCGAGGTCCCCTTCGCTGGTTTTCAGGGAGCCTTCCTCAAGCGACTCCGAGGTTTCTATCAATTCGCGCTTCTCCCATCTTCGAACGTCGTCGGGCGTTGAAATGGCTTCGTCTTCCACCCCAGATGAGGTTGTTACTGAGGTTGAGGTGCGGCCGGACGTGGGAACGACCTCGGCGCCGCCTCCCTACGTGCCTCCGAGCTTCCCTGCGGCGTATATTACTAACGCCGTGTCTCGCGTTCCGTCTGTCCTCGAAGAGCGGATTCTCATGACCCCGGGCACCCCTGAGGAGTATCTGTCCGAGGGAATGGCCACCGAACTCAAGCGTGATGATCTCGTGAAGATTGCCAAAGACTTCGCCTGGCCCGAGGGGATTGAGCTGGCACTTCCCGAAGAGGGGGGCCGACCCTTGGCGTCCTACGAGAGGTGTGTGGTCGTGCACCTCTTCAGCCTTCAAGCGGGCTTCAGGTTACCCTTGGCCCCGCACATTGTTGATTATCTGTGGGCCATGAAGATCTGCCCCGCACAGTTGTTTCCGAATGCTTGGCGGTTGCTGTGTGCCTACACGATTCGCAGTCGCGAACTTGGGGACGGACCGAGACTCGATTTCCTATCGGCTTTATTCCTAGCGAGGAGAGACACTTGGTCCCCAAGCCTCATCAATCTTAGCACGCCGAACATCAAGATCACCACGGCCCCTTCGAACGTCGGGTCGTGGAAGCCGAATTGGTTCTTGGTTCGCGACTCCACCGGGAGATATCTCAATTTTCCGGTGGCGCCGGGAAAATTCGTTCGGTGCGTAACCCCGCTGACGGTTGATGAGCTTAAGGCGCTCAGGGTCCGATACGCCACATCGAGTCAGGCACCGCACCAGGTGTATCTTTCTCAGGACCAGCTTGAGCGGGCTGGTCTTAGTCTCAGCCTCCCTCCTAGCGAGGGTAAAGAGGGTATTCAATCTCTTTCCTGATTTTTCTTTTTGTTGTTTTAGTAGCGAGGTTTATAACCTCGCCGGCCTATTTTGTCTCATTACTGTCATTGAGCTGCGAGGGTTTAAACCTTGCTAACTTGTTTTTTGCTTTTCTTATCTAACTTTCATACTCCTTCTCTGTTTTGACAGTGGACCTACTTGGCGCTCTTACCTCGAAGTCGCAGGGCAAAAGGCCTGTGACTTCTTCTTCTACGGCCCCCGTTCCCAGAGGACATAAGGGGGTCGCTATTAATGAACCGACATCGCAAGCGAGGTCTCCCGCCCCGCAAAGTAAGACGACAGCCCCGAAGTCAAAGGCGCCGGAGGTGAAGACGAGCGGGGGGGTGTTGTCCAACGGGGACGCTGCGAGGACGTCCTCCCAAATCCCCCGAGGATCCGGGGATAAGGCCGGGTCCAAAAGGAAGGAAGAGGGGTCTCCCCGGGGGGAGAAAAGGAAGAAACGAAAAGGGGATGGGAAGGGAGAAACCCCGGGGGGCGAGAAAATCGAGCGCCCTGGTGCACTGAGCCGAGTCATCTCGGCCTCCGGGCCTCCTGCCGAAAAGTTCCATTGCCCTGGTCCTTCCCGGGGCGTGTCCGAAGACTGGGACAGGTCAACTTGGACCGACGAGGTTGCATGGGCCAACAACCTCTCGGAGGCAGCCCTCAACGACGAGATCCTCCCCTACTCCGCGATGGTATGTCTTGCTCTTTCGTGTTCTTTTTTTTCTTGATTGGCTTTATTATTTGTGTTCTTGTTTTAACGTGCTCTTCTATTGCTTCAGAATACCTTCTTCGCGAACTATAACTGCGGTCGCGTCGTCCTCCTCCATAGGAACATGGACAGGATGGAGGCGAGGCTCCAAGAGCGGGACGTCGAGATTGAGAAGAGGGGAAAAAGCCTCGCAGAGGCCGAGAGACGCGTTCGCGCCGCGGAGACCGCGGCGGCGGACGAGGCCAAGGGGGAGCTAGGGAAGGTGAAAGAGGAGGCTAAGAATTTGAAGGAAGAAAACAGGGACTTCAGGGGCGAAGTCGCAAAGCTCAAGGGGCAGCTATCCGCGGAGCACCAATTCTTCAGAGAAAAGGAGGCGGAGCTCCAGAAAGCTGAGGAGGAAATTACCAGGCTCCAACGGCGTGTTGTTGAGCTTAGCGAGGAGGTGGAAGCCGAGGGGCCCAGGTATGTGAAGTCCGAGGCCTTTCAGGCTGAGATGGTGGAAAGCGTGAGGAAGATGTTCCACCAGTCCGTCCGGATGAGGGTTAAACAAGCGGTCGCGAAGTACGGGAACATTGACCCCCGCATTAAGTTCTTCATTCCCAACTACGAGGAGACCATGGGGGAACTTGACGGGGAAGAGCCCGAGGGAGAATGTGAATTCTTTCTTAACGAGGACGGTACTGTTGCCAGCGAGGCGCCCACCTCGGCAGCCATCGCTCGGGAAGATGCACCGAGCTCCCAGCCTTCTGCCATCTCCGCCCCTGCCCTTGAGATTCCCCAAGACCCTACTGCTCAAGCCTCTGAAGATCCTGCAAAGATCTCCGACCCTACCGCCGAAGCCTCGAAGATCTAAAGGATGTCGTCTTTTTTTTTTGTTTTGTTGTTTTGCTGGTGGCCCTGCGGGGCTTGTAATTTAAACATCTGGGCACACGTGCCCCCACTATTTATGTTATTTTCTTTACCTCATGATTGCTTGTTTGTTCTAGTTTTCTTGTATATGCTCGCACATATCTACCCAACTCCATGGTCCGAGTGTCACAACTACTGTGGGACTCGGGCCACATTGGGCGCTTCTAATCTTGCATCGGGATTACGAGCTTTGCTCGGACTTCGCACAATGATTTTCCCGAGGCCATGAGCCCTGCTCGAACCTTGCATATTTTGTTCGAGTTTCTCCAACCCCGAGCTGGACGCGAGGGGTGGATCTAACGAGATTTTCCAACACCAAGCGGGAAGCGAGGTTTGGACTTAACGAGATTCTCCAACCCCAAGCGGGAAGCGAGGGATGGACTTAACGAGATTCTCCAACACCAAGCGGAAAACGAGGTTTGGACTTAACGAGATTCTCCAATACCAAGCGGGAAGCGAGGTTTGGACTTAACGAGATTCTCCAATACCAAGCGGGAAGCGAGGTTTGGACTTAACGAGATTCTCCAACCCCAAGCGGGAAGCGAGGGATGGACTTAACGAGATTCTCCAACACCAAGCGGAAATCGAGGTTTGGACTTAACGAAAATCTCCAACCCCAAGCGGGAAGCGAGGGATGGACTTAACGAGATTCTCCAATACCACGCGGGAAGCGAGGTTTGGACTTAACGAAAATCTCCAACCCCAAGCGGGAAGCGAGGGATGGACTTAACGAGATTCTCCAACACCAAGCGGAAAGCGAGGTTTGGACTTAACGAGATTCTCCAATACCAAGCGGGAAGCGAGGTTTGGACTTAACGAGATTCTCCAACCCCAAGCGGGAAGCGAGGGATGGACTTAACGAGATTCTCCAACACCAAGCGGAAATCGAGGTTTGGACTTAACGAGATTCTCCAATACCACGCGGGAAGCGGGGTTTGGACTTAACGAAAATCTCCAACCCCAAGCGGGAAGCGAGGGATGGACTTAACGAGATTCTCCAACCCCAAGCGGGAAGCGAGGGATGGACTTAACGAGATTCTCCAACACCAAGCAGAAAGCGAGGTTTGGACTTAACGAGATTCTCCAATACCACGCGGGAAGCGAGGGATGGATCTGAAGCCCGAAGTTTCTATTTTTGAGAGAGATTTTGAAAGTCCAACCACCCTTTATTCATAAAAAGAGGTAACGGAGTTCAGAGAGTTTACACAAAATATTTCTTTAATCGGTCGACGTTCCACGTCTTACTGAGGGTACGCCCCTCGTTGTCTTTGAGCTTAAAGGCTCCGGGAGCCACCTCCTCGCCGAGGATGTATGGCCCCTCCCAGTTGGGGTCTAGTTTGCCACCTTCGGTTCTTCTCAAGACGAGATTACCTGTGGCCAGGAACCGAGGTCTCACCTTCTTGTTGTGGTAGACGGCCACGCGGCGCTTGTATTCCCTGGAGCGAAGGTCTGCTACTTCGCGCAGCTCGTCACGGAAGAGCAACTCGACCCTGAGATTGGCCTCATTCTCCTTTTCATCGAAATCGAACACCCTTGCCGATGGGACCAGGGTTTCTACCGAGACTAGGGCCTCTGCCCCGTAGGTTAGGGCGAATGGCGTTTCTCCGGTCGCGCGGCGCGCGGTGGTGCGGTACGTCCATAGGACGAGTGGGAGAAGCTCTGCCCAACGACCTTGTGCCATGCCCAGCCGCTTCTTTAGATCGGACAGGATGCGGGCGTTGACGTTCTCCACCTGGCCGTTGGACTGAGGATGGGCCACGGAGGAGAACTTGAGGGTTATGCCCAGTTCTGAGCAGAATGTCCGAGTCTCTTCACAATCAAATTGGGGGCCATGGTCGGTCATGATGGTCATGGGAACGCCGAAGCGGCAGACAAGGTTCTTCCACAGAAAGTCGCAGACCTTAGTCCCCGTGATCTTCGCCATTGCTTGTGCCTCGATCCACTTTGTGAAGTAGTCGACGATGACCAGGATATATCGCACCTGATCGGGGGCCTTGGGGAAGGGGCCAAGAATGTCCATCCCCCACATCGCGAAGGGGCACGACGCATGGATGGAGCGACGCTGCGAGGTCGGGGCGTGCAAGAGGTTACCGTGCTTCTGGCATCCATCACATCGCTGGACATAGTCCCTCGCGTCTTGCCGGAGGGTGGGCCAGAAGTACCCCAAGTGGGCGATCTTATGCGAAAGGGTTCGCCATCCTGGGTGGCCGCCACAGACCCCTTCATGGGCCTCATAAAGGATGTGCTCCGTAGACTCGGTCGGGACGCACAATAGATTGGGCTCGGCGTAGCCTCGGCGATAAAGGCAGCCACCTATGACGCAATATCGCGCCGCCTGCATTTTCAGCTTCCTGGCCTGTGCGGGGTCCTCTGGGAGGACTCCGCTTTCCACATACCGTGTTATCGGGATCCTCTAATCCCCCGCGGTGACAGATAGAACCTCGCTGTTCACACTCCGCGAGAGTTTTCGTTCTACCATTACGCGGTTCCCCACTTCAAGGGGGAGGGCGGATCCTAACCTCGCAAGCACATCTGCTTTGATGTTCGAGGTTCGCGGGATGGAATCCACCGCGAAGGTTTCCAGGCACGATACCAAGGCTTTGACCTTTTCTCGGTACGCGGGCAGGAACCCCGTTCTGGTGTCGTACTGACCGTTGAGTTGGCGCGCCACCAGCTCGGAGTCGGTGTAGACCCTGATTTTCCGGGCACCACTGAGGAGTGCCATCTCGATTCCAGCGATCATGGCTTCATATTCGGCCTCGTTATTGGTGGCGTCGAAGGGGAAGTTAAGTGAGTACTCCGTCTCGATCGAGGGCCCAACGAGGAATACGCCAGCCCCACCTCCGGCGTCACATCGCGAGCCGTCAACGAACACTTTCCACTCCTCCGAGCTTGTTTCTGTCTCAGGGAAGGTGACCTCCACCATGAAGTCAGCGAGGGCCTTCCCCTTCATGGCGGTTCTTGGGAGGTAGCTGATGTCGAACTCGGAGAGCTCGACCGCCCACTTCGTCATTCGCCCGGAGAGGGCGGGCTGGTGGAGGATTTGTCGAAGTGGGAGGTCAGACAAGACCTGAATGGGGTGCGCATGGAAGTAAGGGCGCAGACGTCTTGCGGCGGTCACAACTGCCAGCGCCATCTTCTCTGCTGGGGAATATCGCTGCTCCGCGGGCTGAAGCACACGACTCACGAAATAGACCGGGTGCGTGGCCTTTCTGGTGAGCACCGCGCTGACCGTCTCGGGGCTGACGGCCACATAAAGTTGCAAGTCTTCACCCGCCAGCGGGGGCGACAGTGTGGGGAGCATTGTCAGGAAGGCCTTCAGCTCAGAGAAAGCGAGATCCAGATTCTCATCCCACACGAACTTGTCATTCTGCTTGAGAGCCGCGAAAAAGGGCAGGGACCTTTCCGCCAAGCGGGAGCAGAATCTCCCAAGGTAGTTGACGGCACCGTTGAGCCGTTGCACCTAGGTGCGAGACCGTGGTGACCTCATAGAGAGGATCGACTCGACCTTGGCAGGGTTTACGTCGATGCCCCGTTCGCTAATCATAAAGCCTAAGAATTTTCCCGATGACACGCCGAAGACGCATTTCTCGGGGTTCAGGCTGAGACGGTTGTGCCTGAGAGTTGCGAAGACCTCAGCGAGGTCGACTAGATGGTCCTCAGGGGTCTTGCTCCGGACAACAATGTCGTCGACATAAGCCGACACGTTCCGACCGAGATGGTTCTTGAAAACGCGATCGACGAGGCGCTGAAAGGTGGCCCCCGCGTTCTTCGGCCCAAACGGCATGACTTTTTAGCAATAAGTGCCTCGTTGGGTGATGAAGGATGTTTCCTCTTCTTCTCGCGGGTTCATCAAAACCTGATTGTACTCCGAGTACGCGTCGAGGAAGCTTAAAACCCCTTGACCTGCGGTTGAGTCAACGAGCTCGTCGATCAAGGGCAAGGGGTAACTGTCTTTGGGATAGGCTTTGTTGAGGTCCTTGAAATCGATGCACATTCTCCACTTCCCGCTGGCTTTTTTGACAAGAACGACGTTGGACAACCACCGGGGGTATTGAACCTCGCGTATAAATCCCGCATCCAGCAATTTTGCCACCTCGTCATTTGCGGCGCTCGCCCTTTCTTCGTTCATTTTCCTTTGTCGCTGCACCACGGGGCGAGTGGTAACATCGACGTTCAAAGAGTGCTGGTCCACGGTCCGCGCGACACCTCGGAGGTCCTTTGCAGTCCAAGCGAACACGTCGCGGGACCCAGCGAGCAAGGCTTCTAGCGACGTCGCCGACACCCCTGAGAGGCATTCCCCGAGGTAGATCTTTTCAGACTCGCTCTCGAAAGGGGATATCACCCTTCTCTCTAGCTCTGGAGTGGGGACCATGAAATCCCGGACTTCGAGGTCGGCCTCGCCGGGAGATTCCACCACGAACACCGGACACTTCTGTTTTGCAGAGGTCGCGTAGCAAACGCGACCCTCCTCCTGATTGCCTTTGACCTCTCCCACTCCACCATCGACGGGGAACTTCATTTTCAGGTGATAGATAGAGACTACCGCCTGGAACTTCATCACGGAGGCCCTCCCGATGATTGCATTCCACACCGAAGGCAGGCGTACCACGGTGAATTCTACCATCTCGGTCCTCCTAGTGGAGCCGGTGTCGAGCGTCATCCAGAGGTCGATGAGTCCGGCCACGTCGACTTCGTCTCCCAAGAAGGAGGTGAGTTTCCCAGCGTAGGGCTTCAAGGAGGTCTCGGAGATGCCCAATTGCTCGAACGCGCCATAGTACATGATGTCCACGGAGGATCCCGTGTCCACCAGCACTCGCTTAACCATTTTCGAGCCCATCTGAGCGTGGACCACCAAGGGGTCGGAGTGTGGCATGTGGAGCCCCTCGGCATCTTCGGACGAGAAGGACAAACCTTCGTGGGCGCGCGAGGTTTGTGCGACGCTGAATACCGAGGGCTCATGATGGCTTTCCCTCGCGTATCTCTTCCGCTCTTCCTGGCTTGACCCAGCTGGTGATGGTCCGCCCGAGATGGTATGGATGTACCCATCGAGCGCCGTCGCTTGTCCAGACCGGGCCTGCTTCGCGGCCGCCTGCTGCTCGACGTTGTTGTTGTTGTTAGCCTGGGTCCGACTTGGGCCTTGCGGCTCGAGGTTGGCTCCTGACGCGGGGTTGGCGCGGCCCTTTTCATTTGGGTCGTGCCCGGGACCTCCCTTGCCTCGGTAACCCCGCGGTCTCCCGCCAAAGCCGTTCCAACCTCCGCCACCGCCTCCGCGGTTGTTGTTCCGGTTATTGTTGTTGTTGTTGTTCCGATTATTGTTGTTGTTTCTGTTGTTGTTGTTGTTTCTGTTGTTGTTGTTGTTGTTGTTGTTGTTGTTGTTGTTGTTGTTGTTGTTGTTGTTGTTGTTGTTGTTGTTGTTGTTGTTGTTGTTGTTGTTGCTGTTGGGGTTATGTGCCTGCGTTACATACGCATCGCGCGCAGCCGGCGCGGCCACCTTTGCCTTTCCCTTGGCCTCGGCGACGATCTCTTTGTCAGTTCGTGGTCGCGAGCTCTGGTTGGCGGCATCCTCGGCGTATACTTGGGCCGTGATCCAGGCACACAGGCTTTCGTACGTCTCCGGATTCTTCAAGAAAATGCGGTTTTTGAAATCCCCGATGCGCAGGTTGCCCATGAGGGTGTCGCGCACCGACGACTCATCGACGTGCGCGATCTCCGCCACCGCGGTCGTGAACCTTGTGAAGAAGCCTAAGGATTCGCTCTCCCCCTGCTCGATCCCGCGGAGATCCCGCATGTTCTTCTTGCGCTTCCTGGAGCCGCTGAAGTGCGTGACAAAGGAATCACACAGCTGGGCGAACGAGGTCACGGAGCCGACCTTCTTACTTGAGAACCACGTCAACGCGGCCTTTTCCAGGGTGGTTGGGAAAACCCGGTAGAATATGGCGTCATTGTAGGCATTGACGTTCATCTGGACCGCGAAGTGTTTTACGTGCTCCTCGGGGTCCGCTGAGCCGTCATAAAGTCCCATTTGTGGCCTTAAGAAGCCCTTGGGCATGGGCGCGTTCCGGATCGCGTCCATGAATGGGGAGGTGATCTTGGCCTCCTCCTGATTTTGGGGCTGCGGCCTCGAATTGTGCGATCGAGACCTCGGGTAATGCATCGCGCTCCCCGCTGTTTCGGACAACTCTGGCCCCTGCAGCCTCGATCGTCGCGATCGAGACCGCGAGATCTGCATGGGATCTCGGGGAGGCCTCTCTATTGATGAGTCGTTGGTGGAGGACTCGGGCTCCGGCGCACGCCTAGGGACGTACGCGGGGACGTACTCGGAGTGCGGCTCACCCGGGGGGGTGGGGGTGGATAGGGGACGTACGAAGGGGCGAAGCCCTGCTGGTATTGCCCATAAGCCGGGTAGGGATATGGGTTCGGGGGCGCGCCGCCCTGTTCGAAGCCTTGGAATGGGAATGGATTTTGCGGGGCGGCGTACATCCATCCCGGAGGGACCACGAACGGGCAGCCCGGAGGCCCCGCGGCTGTCCATTGCGTAGTTTCTGGCATGTTGTCGGGGTGCTGAGGGAAGAAATTGTTTGGGCAAGCCATTTTGAGGGAATCAAAGCTAAGGTTTGCACGAATCGAGGAACTACTTAGGATGAAGAAGTTCCCACAGACGGCGCCAATGATGAAATCCGAAATGACACGTTCGCTAAAAGACAAGGCACGAGATTATTATATTCGACTGTACGAAACCTTGCTTCTTTTGTAATAACTGCGGTTTTTGAGGATATTTTTTTTGAAATTTTCTCGGATATCCTTTTAACCTCCTTGGTCCGTTTTAACGCTTAATCCAATATTTTTGTTGGAGATTAAATCCTAGAAAATTCTTGGTGATATCCTAAAATCACAAAGAAATGATTTTATGGATCGGTGTGAATTCTAGGATTTTTCAGTGGAAAAAGAATATTTATTGGATAAGCCGTCTTTTTAATTATGTACCGTAAATGATTTAAAATACGAAACGGAAGCCTTAAAAATTGAAGGTAGCAAGATAAAATCATGGAAATTTGGTTTTATTAGTCTACATAATTTACGGGACGTTTTGTATTTAGTAAGTTTTTCCATCCGAGGTACATAATTTTACCGCTTTAACGCGAGTCCCGTTCCGAGACAGGTTTTGGTTTCAAAACCAATGACTTTTCTACCTCGTTAAGTAAAGTGAATCAAACAAAAAGGGGGGATGAGGATGAATTTGAGGCTGGAGCACCTTCTACCACGGCATATCTTGTTGCCTCGTCAAAGTCTATCAAACGAAAGAGCGAGACCGAGGACGACGGACATGAGAGCTCCTTCACCGCCGGTTATCTTCTCCGCCCCGCCACCGCCTCATCTCCTTCTTCATCACCTTCTTCTTCTTCATCTTTGGGCTGCTGCCTTGTTCATGGAAGGAGAGGAATCAGGTCGGAACAGTGTACTCGGGAAGAATTCAGCCTTCACCGCCGGCACATATCTTCTCTGCTTTCGTCCGCCTGGGCATCACCGATGACTACCTGTAGCAGCCACCAAGAAGCCAACCAGCTTAGGCACGCGGGCTGAACCACCCATGGGCCCCGAGTCTCCTCGACTCTCTTGTTGTGCGCAACGGCGGTTCGGGTCACCGTTGGACCACTATCGGACCAATACCAAGGACTTGACCGTCACCCGCCACCCTAGCTCACCCCGCTAGCTCATGGTCGAGCCGTTAGCGGGCCTAGCTAGCCGTTTAATTTGATTAAGGTAATAGTCGAATTAATTAATTAGCGGTTTGGTTGCGGAGCCACCGTAAGGACCTTTCGGTTCCGCTTTGCTAATTAAATTTATGGTTTTTATAATCTTGACGTTGATACGGTCCCACAGGTTCAAACCGCTCGGGAAACGGATGCCCGGATCTTCCGTCTTAGCAAATACAAGGTTTGGTTACCGATTGGCAGGTAAAGGACTTCGGGTAATTACTCAGGATTCGTTGTTAATCCGTTTGATCCAAGATTTGGAAATATTTAAGAACTGTTGCTAATGAACAATTTTTATTTAGAAAATTGTTTCAAAAGTGAAGCGGATAATTAGTTATAATTCCGCCAAGATGGCTCCTTGAAGCATGATAACTAAGGATTTATTATATATCGATATTCGGAAATTAAATCGTTTATCGATTAGGAAGTTGTAGGAGTTGAGAATACAACTAAGAGGTATTTCTGTGAGCTCGTTGCTGAGAAATCCTTTTGTTATATTTGTCAGAGGGATGATACAGATTACTGTTGGAATTGCTAAGGACGTCGAGCACGCCTTATGAGGCAAGTGGACGATTCTCTCTTGCGTTATTGTTATTAAATGAGGAATTGAATCTCATTTAATATTTGCGTTGGGAACAACTTGTATGATTAATAAAATATGATAGGTTGTTGTTTTGTTAGAAATAATGACCATATTGTTATTCGTTCAGTTTCGCGCTAGAACTGGATTTAGGTCCGTTGTATGTGACCTCGTAAGTTTAGTTGTCTCATGCTGAGACATTGATATGGATTAACTTAGTTCAGGGATGTGAGCTTAGTCTCGGAAGCATCTCTTTAAAACTCGTATTAGGCAGTATCAATATTGATCCCCTAATACTTAGGTCATGACCATTGGCCCTCTCTACGCTTGAGGGGTGACTATTCAATATGTGCTGGTAGTGGATTATGGATGAAACATGCCCTCTAATCTCTCCATCATTGGGACCCGTACTATTCGTTGTTCAAGGATGAAACATGCCCTCTGACCTCGATAGTATTGTGTTCTATTCAATATGTGTTGGTAGTGGATTATGGATGAAACAGGCCCTCTAATCTCTCCATCATTGGGACTCGAGCTATTCGTTGTTCAAGGATGAAACAGGCCCTCTGACCTCGATAGTATTGTGTTCCACCAGCAGTAGTTCGAGCCGATTAAAAGTTACCAACTTGTTTGTGAAAAGTTTTGAAAGTAATACAAGATAAGTGCGTTAGGCACATTAATGTACTCGAATGGTTAGTCTATTCGATAACCATTCTTGCTCTCGGTTACGAATAATTCTTAATCAAACTTTGATTAAGTCAATCTGATTAGTCGACGGAGGCTTTTCAAAATGTGATGAGATTAATATGAGTTCCCAACAATTGTTTATGTTTCGTGAAGGAAACCACAAGCGGTGGTGTTCTCTCTCTTGTTTATGCAAGTCTCCTTCTTATTCTCTATAAGACTGCTAACTGTTGGATCATAATCCGAGTCTATTCGGATTTGGATGCCAACATGTTAAGTTACAACCATAAGAACCAAGTTAGATTCTCCGCTTGCTAGTCTATCATTAGACTAACCCGTCCATTTTCTTTTCTTTTATATGGTTGGCTGGTGTCCACCTTTGCATACGATACATCAGGTTCTTCTTAGAAGTTGATTCAAGAGGCAGATTCAGATGTTTGAAGCTCCAGAAGTTGAAGAAAGGTTTCCAATGGCTATACTTGAGTGAAGATCATGGTTGAATTACTTCAAAGTGAAGCTGAGTTTCAGAAATAAGAACTGAAGGAAGACTTGATGAAGGCTTTGTTTAAATAGAAGGTTGTTCTATTTATTTACTAATTCTTTTTAAGTTAAGGCTTGTATAAGACCTTTTATTTGTTTTTCCGTTGTAATATTTTACTCAATTTTGTTGGGTTTTAAATGATTTCATTTACCTTGTTTTAGTTTGTTCAGTCAGTTTAAAGCCTTGGGTAGCTTCGGTTTAGTCTTAATCGGGGTTACTGGCAGTAATACCTCCAGGGTAGGAAGGGGGTGTTACAGAAGTGGTATCAGAGCTAAAGGTTCCTAAGTCTTGCTTAAGGCTTTCATCTTCCATATAGAATTATGGAGAATTCTATATTGGTGTTGTCTTAGAACCATTTACGTAAAGTGGTTAAGATTGAAGGTCAGACTCGTGAAAGAGATAGAAGGAAAAAAAAAGAATTGGAGAACATGAGGTAATAAGTTTGTCCTATGGTGGACATTTGATTCCCTAGAGATGGGAATGGATTCCGAGAAGGATCCAGAGTATGATTAGGTGAAGATTCCTAGAGTTGAACCGGTTCATGACCAAGTTCTCAATAAATTCTTATTCTCTCTTGAGAGTCTGAATTGGTTGTACCCTCGTCGTTTCTTCCATATTAGGAAACTTCTTGTGAGATTTTGAAGTTAGGTATTGTACTTCATAAAGACTTTCTAGTTTGAAGATTTCCTATTTTAAGCTCGTATGATGGAAGATTTCAAGTTAAGAATTTTTGTTAAAAAGTTCATGATTGAATGTTATGTGAAAGTCCAAGTGTTGTCTTTAAAAAGGAAATTTTTAAGGTGACTTTCTTGGAAGGGTAAGAGTTTTCCCGAGAATATTTTCTTAGGAATTTCTGAATTTGGTTGAAATTTGATTATCAATAGAAGTTTGTAGTTGGAACCTCTACTTCTCAATGGTAAGATTTGGAGAATCCTATGAGCCTTGAGTGATTCTAAAAGATCGTTATGGATCATGAAGTGATGTAAAAGAATCCTGAATAGAAAGGGATTACCTTTGGAAACTTTCTTCAACAACTATGTTTGTGACTCTATGGTATCGAATCATGGATATTCTGTACTTTTCTTTGCCCAGTGGGAAGTTAAAAAGCTTTTAAGTGCTCAAGTGTGGGATCAACTGAATTGTTAAACTATTGGAAGATGTAGTTCAGTTTGAATCTGAGAGTATTCGAACTCAGATTTTCATATATGTTGTTATCCTTTGAGTTAAGAGGATTGATAATCCTAAATGGAATGGGAATTCCTTATGATTATAGTAAGAAAGAATGGAAGAATGTTGGTTCAGTTTAAGTTGTGAACAAGTGGTTAATCATCAAGGTTGTTGTGAATAAGGTTGATTGGTCGAAATGGATTGAACAGGTAAAAGTTCATCAATAATGTGTTTATGTTCAATTAACTACTTAGTACAAGTGTTAATTGATTACATGAGTGGTTGATATCCAAATGATTAACCTGTGTGACAACGTAATGGGAATTTTGTTGTATGATACCCAACTCGGGATAATGAGAAGAGACTTGAGGTCTATGATTGGCTAGTAATGGAAACAGTAGTAAGATGTTCTAAATTGCCAATGGTATTGGCTTATGTTTCTTCAAGGATGGAAATGATAAAGTTCAGTTTTGAGAAGATCAATCAAGGAATGATCTTAGGATATTTGTCTTTGATATTTTAAACAGTTGGGAGAAAAGTATCAATCATTCAATATTGTGGTCAATAAGGCTTAGACCTTATCACTGAAAAATAATTTCAATTGTGTTTGAGTTTTGAAGATTTTATAACAGTCAAACCTAATGTCTAAGGTGGTACTGGTAAAACTATTAAGTTGTCGGCAAGTCTCCTAACCACAAGTTTTTCCTTTGCTATGTGGTTTGAAGTTAAGTTAATGAAAAGGTATATGCAATCTCCTTATGGTTAGGTAAGAAGACAAGGGAATGATGGAGAAGTTTAGTTGTTTACCAATGTTGAATTGGGATAGGTTCAAGAATATTTCTTTTGGCCATGTGCATTCATTCTTCTGTTAAAAGAAATTGGAAATTTAAAGGACTCTCAATATATATAGAGAGGTATATGGAGTGAATGTTTTGAACTAAATGCAAAGTTTGAAAGTTCACTTTTTATATTGAGAAGATTAAGTTGTAAAAGGATTGAAAGTCCTTAAAACCGTCAAAAGAGTTTGATAGTCACTCTTGGATATCGGAATTTAAATGACTATTAACTTGCAGAAGGCTTGTTGTTTTGTGAATGGATGAACTTAAGTAGTAAATTTTTGTCAATGGATCATGTTTGCATGACTTTAAAGTAATATGTCAAGATGGTACACAAGTTGAGAGCGACCTTGGAAGAAGTTGTCATGAGTAAGAAGATGTCAGAATCACATTTTCCCCTAAGGTTTGCAAGTAAGTGGATAGGAGTGATCAACTCTTTTATTGAACATGTGAAGTTAAGTTGGGCTAGGATTGAGTTAAATCAGACAGAGATTACTCAATACTATGGATTATAGAAAAGTCTAGCAGTATATCCAATTAAGAAAAGTCAAGGTATGTCATCAGGTTCTACCTTGAGAAGGGAATGAAGTGTCACATTCGAAGGGAAACGTGGGGCTCAGAAGTGAATTGGAGTATCTTAGCTCCTTTGCGACTCAGTTTTGATTTGAAACTTTGGTCAAGTTGGTAAGGCCAGCTAATGTGCAAATGTCAGCACAGAACTAGGGCAAAGCGTCAGTAGCATCATGAAAATAAGGTCAGCAATTTTATTTGATGCATTAGTTTGACGCATCCAATTCTTCAAGAAAGTAGCTAATCTTTGTTTCAGCGACATTCAAAGTCAAAGCCAGTATGCTTGTAGACTATGTCGAGTTCCTGTCAAGTTGTTATGATTTAAGGAATAGTTGAAATTGTTTTGTGATTTTCTCTTTTGAGAAAAATCTTAGGACTTTGTAGAATTCAAGTATGAATTTCTAAAAGTAATAATAGTTTGTTATAAAGGATTTATGAATAAATTTTTTTACGGTTTTCATGGTGGTGAGTAAGAATGTGATTTGTCTTCCATCTTGATCACATGGTAAGGCAAGATTACATGTCTTATTCCTATGAGAATGAAGTAAAGGATTATGTTTATTTTATCTCCCCATCCTGATCACATGGTGGAATAAGATCACATAATTCCTTGGGTTTTAAAGAATAGTTTCTAGTATGATTTGGTAATCATATAAGTTTTGCAATTATATGAGTTTCGCAAGGGTAGTTAGTTGAGATGAAAAGATGCAAGCTTTCTTTTTCATTATACCATTTAAGGAGTATGGTCAAACTTTCCAAAACAGCTCGATTATAAGTAAAGAAATTTGGTAAGATTCTTTACAAATCTATGTTGGTCTCTGAAGAGCATGGAGTAACTCCGTACTTCTCTAAAAGCAAGCCAGTATTGCTTGCTTGATCTCTTGAGCGAGGTTGATCTAGCGGGACGGTGTTGACGACTTGCGAGATCGGGCAGCGAAGTCTTTGATATGAATGAGAGCGAGGTGTAGGCGGCGTGCGAGATGGTGTAGCGAGATCTTTGGTGTGAGTAGGAACTTTGTGAGACTTGAAGTCTTTTTGTGGACTTCACTTGTCTATAGCGAGGCCTTTTGACGATGTTTCGATCACGTCGATCTTCAACGAGCAAGATAATTCTTGAGTTCAAGATGTTTTTCGACCCTTTCTCCATACGAGGTAACCCTCTATTTATAGAGAATTGGAGAGTTGGGTTTTGGTCATTGTCCGATGTGGGACGCCCGACATCAAGGGCTCTGATTGGCCTAGAGGCGAGGCAGTCGGTGATTGGCCCGAGGAGCGGCGTTCGCTGAGTGGTCATGGTGGGCGGGCGTTTGTAGAGTCGGTTACGAGGTCAAGACCTCGCTCCGAGGTCTCGGGGGACCTCGTGGTGGCAGGAATTTCGCTAAAAATAGGGATTGGTTGCGGTCGTGGGCCCCGAGATCCACCTTGGGGGTCCCTTTGATCTTGTTTGACCCTCATACTCCGGGCCCACCTCTGGCTTTGCTATTTTGAGCATCATCAGTCATCTTCTTGCATTTGCAGTAGACATGATCTAGTCCAGTTTAAAATGGAGATATGTTAGTTTGGGTTGCGTCATTTTTGTTAGTTTGGGTTTTTTGGGTTTCATCTATTTTTGTTATATCAAATACAGTTGGTGAAAAAAAAAATAGAACTTCACAAAAGGGATTGGTGTCAATTTTTTTGAATAAAAAAGGTGATTTTTTTTATATAAGAAATACTAGTTACAAACAAATCTAGAAAAACCTAGATGTTGCTTGAGTCTCCTAGGCCTATCTTAGACAACCATCTTCTCACTCCTCTATTATAATTCTTCTATTTAGCTTTAGTGCTATTTTTCATATGATTAATCACTAGTCTAGCACATTCTTCAACATTACATTCCCTCATGCTGATTTTTTTTTTATTTCTAGTTCTCCATTTGAAGCTATTATATTGCTACATGCAGTCCATACATTAAACATGAAACTTTTCTTTCTTCTCAATGCATCTCGTTGCCTCCATCCAATCTTCTAAGTTGTAGTACCTTCTGCCAAGCTTAACCCATGATAACACTTTGCTGAGCACATCCTTGGAGAACTTGCAGTTGAACCACAAGTGACTCCATGTTTCTTGCTCTCTGCCTCCACATAGTTCACAATGATCATCATCCAAGATGCTCATGGTCTTCAACGTCTTTAGTATGGACTCCTTTGCTAATTATCATCCAATTGGAGAATGAAATCCTAAGGGTATTAATCCTGCCTCTGTCCACCTATTCCTTCCACTCAAATACATTGCCTTTCTTTCGCAAACTGTAACATAGATTTCTCCAATCAAACTTACCACCTCTTGACATGACAAAAGCTTGTCTGTCATCATGTTCTAATGTCCCCTTGATTTCCGCTCTTACCCTTATCACATTCCTCTATATAGCACTTGAAGTAGTTTTACACTCTATCTTCTAGAAATTACCTCATTTGAGCAAAATAGAATTGACTCACACATGCCAAATTGAATTTGATTCTACTAAGATGTCATATATCAATTGTGTGAAGCTAGCTTTGTTCCATGAGAGAATTTTTTAGGCCAAGTCTTTCACACTTCGGCCTACAAACATTCTTCCAAGAGATAGGTGCCAATTTCTTAAGCAAGAAGCGGACATTTTTACAAATGAGTTTTTTGGGTAAGCAGCCTTCTTACGTAATAGTAAGGAGTTTTTTCAACCTATATATTTTAATATCAATGAATATGATTTTTTTAGAATTTTAATTTAATAAAAAAAATTAATGTATCTTTTCGTATCTGATTAACTTTCACTTTTTTTTACTATCCATCGCGTATATATTATCGTTGATTTTTCCTCTAATACACATTAGAAAATCCATTATTATATTATAAATGAATAATTGATGCATCGATTATGAACAAGTATAATAATATTGATGATCAAATAATTTACTTAAGTTGTATAGTATTTACAACTCTCTGCAACCAAACAACTACCTACTCAGAAATGAACAATTAATTCCTCGTAACCATTTATAAATAACAATGAACAACTAATAGCCGACAATGAAAGATTAAATATTTAATATGATAGTTTTTTTTGTTAGAAAAAATAGCCAAATTAACGGCATAAAACATGTACCGCTCCCTGAACTTGTGTCAATTTGTCATATAGACACCCCACCTTTGGTTTGGACCTATTGAACACTTGAACTCATGATTTTGGACCTATTGAACGCCTTTTGTCTAATGTGGCGTTGGGCGTGAAATTAACGCTTTCATAAGCGAGTGATTCTTTTGCAACATTCAAATGATAAGATGACATGGAAATAAAAAAAAATAGCCATCTGTAGACACCTTCCCTCCCATTAATCCCCCATTCTTCTCATTCTTCTTGCCATTCTTTCCCACTCCATTCTTCTCCCCATTAATCCTCCATTCTTCTCCATTCTTTATCTCAATTTCGCCTATTTTGGTGCTAGACAAGACAATATGATATCTTCATCCATTTTGAGTGGCTATTCACGAACAAGCTAGGGGACGACCAGATTTCGTATTTCCGACATGCATGTGCGAGGATGCAGCAGTGGTGAGGCATTCAGGAACATAGATGAATCATGGGAGGCGGTTTTTTGGCTGTCCTAACTATGGAGTAAGTCAATTGTTTGAATTTAGCAAGAACCCTAAAATTTGGGGCTTTGGTACATTTGGTTGAAAATCCTAAAATTTGGGATTTTTGTGAAATCACCATTATTTGTGTAATGCCTTGTTGAATTCCTTTTAATAAATCAAAATTTTAGGTTTATCATTTTTATTTTGAGTGCTTATGTGGTCTATTACGTGGACTTTTTTTTTTATTACGTGGCCCATTTGTATATATTATGTGGATATATCATTAAGTGCGTGAAATGCACATTACATATACGAGGGTTAATAGGTCCAAAATCATAAGTTCAAGTATTCAATAGGTTCAAACCAAATGATGCGACCCTGCCTAGGCTCGGACCCAACTTCGACGGACCCGAGACGGCCTAGACCTTGGAGACCCTCTTGGATTAGGACTTAGTCTCATTTATGTATTTATTATATTTATTATTTCTATTTCCGTCATTTACATTCCGTCTTTACTATTTTGGGCGTGTGTTCTCTTATGCTTAAGGGACCGGTCCATTAGGTAGAATAAGGCCCATTAGGGTTTGTTGCACCTTTCCATTTCTAGCATTTACTATTCTTAGTATTATGGGCTTAGACGTTGGGCCTAGCATGTTGCTAACCCTAGTTCGCCACCCATTTTAGATCTAGGGTTTCATGAGCCTTCTTCTATATAAGAGGCATGACTCCCATTATATTCTTCACGTCAAAATGAATAGCAAGTTTAAGTAGAGTTGAGATTCCTCCTTATTTGGCCCGACGTCACCAAACCTTCCAAACCCCTTTCCGTCTCGTCGGTCCTCCCTTGGGCCGACATCTCTTATTTCTGCCTCACCCCGCCCTCGTCCTGACGCGCACTAGAGGCCCGCGAGTCCACTTTGTGGTCTCGTACTTATCCCGATTACTATTGTCGGAGAAGATCCAGTCGTTTCGAGCTTAGATCCGCCCTTCGTGGACCGAAGCCGAGTAGGTTCGCATCAATTGGTATTAGAGCCCAGGCGGCTCGACGAAGGCGTCATTCTCCGGCACCACCGTTCCGCACCCGCGTTTCGGTTCCCGCCACCTTGCTCAGCCACACTAACCTAGTAAGTTCGGAAATTTAAAAAAAAAGAAAAAAAGAAATCCGATTCTGCCAAAAAAATCACGAGATCATTGCCTTTGTTTTATTTCAAGTGTGATATCTTGCCTAAATAATTCTAATTGCACTTATCTCTGCACGTAATCTTCAATTGAAATCCGTTTCTTTTGGTTGAGATTACGATTAGCCTTAATTAGTTTATTTGTGAGATCTTTTACCATAAAAAAAGAGAGAGATTCGGCAATAAAAAAACAAGAAAGAAATCCGAGGAATCTAAAAAAAGAGAGAATAATTCGGCATTAAAAAAAAGAAGCAGCTGATCGTTTTTATTTTATTTTTTTCATTTATTTGTTATATTTTTGTAAAGATCTTACCTATATAAAAGATCTCGTTATTATTTATTTCTAGGATAGTTTATATACTTTCCTTTGTAAGAGATTCTTTCGGTTTGTGAAAGATCTCATAGTAGAAAAAAAAAACCAAAAAAAAACCCCGAGGGGCCGAGCCATGTCTTAGACCTGCTCGAAAATATGGGACGATTCGGACTCTTGGGATCGGCCACATCGACGAGTCAACACTCGTCCCTATAAGCCGCTTCCAAGAGACCACCCGGATTGGATCCCACCATACCAGCTTCCAGAGAATCGAGCTCGCTACTATGGAGAAACTCCTAGATCCCGGCATCGTTCTTACAACGAGCGGGATTGGAGTCCGCCTCCTCGGCGCGCACGCGAAACTCCTCGACCCCGACATCGTTCCAACGACGAGCGGGAGTGGAGTCTGCCTCCTCGACGCCCACACACTCGAGTCCACAATGAGGGCTCGCGCGCCAAGTATTCAGCCTCGGCGCACCATGTGCCAAGACCGGCCCCTTCGGTTGAGCCCTCGCCCTCTCCCGTGGCCGAGAGTCCTAGCCTTGAGGACAGGTTTGCGGCCTTAGAGCGCCAGATGGCCGAATACATGGCATGTTTTCATCCCACACTCGTCCCGATACTCGTTTCGACGCCCCAGCCACCACTGGTGTCGGTGCCGAGCGAGCCCATCATCGAGACCGTCTTGGCGCCTCAACCACAATCGGCACCCGTTCCGAGTAACGTGTCGAGCGACGTGCCACGCGAGCTAGTCCTCACCGAGGATACCACACCAGTGGCGCCAATGCCAATCGTCGAGGTACCGCCTCAACTAGACGTCGAGCCCTCACCTACGACGGCGCCTTATTTGATTGAGCTTACGACGTCGGACAAGCCAATCACCATGACCTTGTCTTTGCTATCCGACGCTGAACCCGAGCCCATACTCAAGCCTGCCCCTGTGTCGACACCGTATATTTTACTCTTCAAGATTACCCACGTCGATGGAAAGGCTTTGATAACCGACATCGTCTTCCCTAGCCCACACAACGTTGAAGTGAGGACGCTTCGAATCTAAGGGAGGGAGGATGATGCGACCCTGCCTAGGCTCGGACCCAGCTCCGACGGACCCGAGACAGCCTAGACTTTGGAGACCCCCTTGGATTAGGACTTAGTCTCATTTATTTATTTATTATATTTATTATTTCTATTTTCGTCATTTACATTCCGTCTTTACTATTTTGGGCGTGTGTTCTCTTATGCTTAAGGGACCGGTCCATTAGGTAGAATAAATCCCATTAGGGTTTGTTGCACCTTTCCATTTCTAGCATTTACTATTTTTAGTATTATGGGCTTAGACGTTGAGCCTAGCATGTTGCTAACCCTAGTCCTCCACCCATATTAGATCTAGGGTTTCATTAGCCTTCTTGTATATAAGAGGCATGACTCCCATTGTATTCTTCACGTCAAAATGTGTCGCCGGTCCTCCCTTGGGCCGACATCTCTATTTCTGCCTCGCCCCGCCCTTGTTCCGACGAGCACTAGAGGCCCGCGAGTCCACTTTGTGGTTTCGTACTTATCCCGGTTACTATTGTCGGAGAAGATCCAGTCGTTTCGAGCCTAGATCTGCCCTTCGTGGACCGAAGCCGAGTAGGTTCACATCACCAAAGGTGGGGCGTCTATATGACAAATTGGTGCAAATTCAAGGGGCTGTATATGTTTTAAATATGAACATGTGAAAAACTAATTGTCAAATCAACACATATTAATATAATCACATAAACAACTGCTAATGTGAACAACCATTTAACTACCCTAAATCCTAAACTACAAACTCTAAACTTTAAGCCCCTAAAACCTAAAACCCTAAAACCTAAACACTAATTACACCTAACACAACTTTCTAATTACATCTAAGTATAGTGTTTTAATTACCCCAAACCCTAAATTCATAAGCCTTAAGCCCTATATTTATAAATCCTAAAACCTAACCACAAACCTAAACCCTAATCTCCTAAACCTTAAGCCCTAAATTTATAAACTCAAAGCCAGTTTAGGTTCATTACAAAGTTAGGGTTAGATGTAATTAGAAATTTATGGTTTAGGTTTTAGGGTTTTAGGTTTAGGTTAATTAAAACGCTATGGTTAGGTGCAATTAGAAAGTTGTAGTTAGGTGTAACTAAAAAGTTTTGGATGTGTACACAAAACCACTTGCGAATTATGGATTTGTGCAAAAAACCATCGATAAAAATTGAAATTTCAGCAAACCACCTGTAAAAATATTTTGTTTACAAAAGGCTACCCAAATCTACAATCTCGTTAAATCTCCCGTTAGAAAAGAACAATTTATCCTCTCGTCGTCAGAAACCATCGTTGATATATTCTCTGTCATCATCACCCCCCTCTCCTCCACCTCTACCACTGACAAGCCTTTAATTTGCGCAGCCTCTCTCCGCCTCCTCTCCTCTATCTCCTCCATGAACCGAAGCAACCTCTCCCAAAGCTTGAACCTGCCACCATGCAATGCCATTGAGATCCCGACTCCTCCGCCTGTGCCGCCTTTGCCTCCGATGTGGCCATCATTGTCTTCCTTCTCCGCTTCCAAAACACCAATTTCTCTCATTATTTTAACTACCAAAACACCAAATTCTACTATTTAAACGCAAAAACCCAAACCCTAGATTTTGAATTTGTGAATGTTTTCTTACATGAATTTGAAGAACGAGATACAAACACCGCCGATACTTTCAACCAAAACCCGAACACGAAATACCAATTCATATCCTTAGAGAAATCAGATCAATCTTATTGTTCATTCATCCACCTTGTTCTTTTTTCACGCGGAAAATGGAATTTAGTTTTTTTTTTGTTTTTTACGGTATTAATTAGACAAAGGCATCTTTATAACTTTCTTAGTAGTTAACGGGAAATTTAACAGAATTGTGGACATGGGTGATCTTTTGCAAACAGAATATATTGCGGGTGATTTGTTGAAATTTTGATTTTTATGGGTGGTTTTGTGCACAAATCCATAATTGGCCGGTGGTTTATTGAATATTTAATAGTTTATTGTTGGTTATTAGATGTTCATTGTTGTTTATTAATGGTCACGAGGCTAAAGTGTGGATACTTCGAGGCTAAAGTGCACAACGACTCTTACAGGATATTTTATGAAATTCACAAAAGTTAAAGTAGAGTGCGCAACAACATAATAAATTTAAATTTTTTTGAGCAATTTTGCCTAATAATTTCTAACAACGCACTGTATTTTACAAAGCAAAATCCCTAATAAAAATCACCTCCATGGCTTCATGGGCAGCTAACCAGCAAGAGATTCTGTAATAACATTCATTGTTAGCAGCTAACAAGCCAGAGCTTCTAAAAACGTTCTAAACAGGTTGTCTTAATGCCGAAAGAATAAGGGTTAGATTGAAATTTGAACATAAATTAAATGTAGGTGACACACAATACAAGTCATAAAACATGGTCTACCTTTACATAATTATTTAGAATAAGGGTTAAATTGAATGATGATGCATACATATTTGTAAGGTGGTTCCTGACATTATACAAACAGAAATAAGTTTATATGCCAAAGAGAACGGCGTTTACTTACAATAAGCAACGACAGGTGATAAATATATGTTTGCAGGTGATAAATATATGCCAAAGAGAACTGCTAAGCAATGGCTGTTAATCCCTGTAGTAGATGAAGACAAATGTGTTCTGGTGAATCTGTAGCGTCTGAATCATTAATAAAAATTACTATATATATGGGCTACACAGCATCAGCAAGACTTGAGCTCTATGCCGATGCTGAGAAGGGTGCGAGCAGATTCAATCATCTTATCGCTGCCCTTAGCAGCATCTGCAGTTTTCTCTGAAGGCGTTGCATTGACAGAAGAACACTGAGGTGTGCTGCTGGTGGAAGAATAGTGCTTCTTTGGAACGGGTTTGTCATGGTCATGTTTGCCCTCATATGTATGTATTGTAGCTGTTGAGTTATCTGTGGCCTTCTCCACATGCTTACGAGCAGGGCATCCAGCACAAGTGCATCTGTAATAGCTCCTTTGGATGGAAGGATGGGAAATAAGTTTAGGATAGATGAATAAAAAATAAAGAATGCACATTAAATGACAATCAAGTTCGATTTCAATGGCTTCACTTACTTAAGGTAATGAAAATTCTAATGGAAAATATTCCTTGAAACTAATAAAAGAAGAAGAAAAACATTCTCCCAGCTTTCAAGCAGTAAAACAAGATGTATGAACAATTTCAAAATTGAGAAGCTAAATAAAGGAGGTTAATGGTAATTGGTCTTTCTATCCTAGACCCAAGAGCATAGGTTAAGAATCCAGATCGGCAAGCTATTGCCCTAAATTAGAAAAGATTCCAAAAATCCTGAATCAATAAAATCTAGAGAAACTTTTCTAGATTTGGATTTTTATTCTATACCCTAACCAAAAGATGAGATCTGAACAAAGGAAAACTGTATTGCACCTGGGATTGGTGTTCCCCTTCACCATCTTTTGCCCATATTTGCGCCATCTATACCCATCAGCTGAGATACCAACATCCCCAGTTGTATGTACAACTACTTTTGTCTCCTTAGGAGTTTTCTGAAGGTGCAAAGAATGTGCCCTTGCCCGATCTTTCATCCTACACTAATATAGATCTTTAGGACATGGAAAAATCCAAATATTGCAGCAAAGTTTACTATTATGTAAACAAACCTTCGTTTCTGCCCACATGGGGCAATGATTCCCTTCGTCACATCTGTCATAGTATTTTCATTCGCATCAATTAATCTATTAGGTTCTTCAGGAAGTGGCATTGGCTGTTGGACTATAGCGCTGTTCAAATAAAAGTTGCACATAACAAAGTCAGCTAAAACCCACAAGAAACCCGAAAGATCACCTAGATACTACTTACCATTGTACTAAACTTGTTTTCTTGTCATGTTGCTCCTCCACATCCATATCAGTAGTAGCATGACAATTACTTGATTTCTCTGGTTCATATCTATCATCCACTGACATGACTTGATCATTTACACCACTAGCAGATATACTTGAATCAGCAAGCTTCTTATTTGCAGAACGTGTATCAGTATCAATCTTGAAAATAGGCAAAGCATCTGTTGTATGTGTCTTGAGACTCCTTTCTCTAACCTTTATTGAGGGATCATGGTTATGTTGACCCTTATAGTCAACCCCAATGATGCAATGAAATTTATCAGCGTGCTGAACTTTCTTCTTAGCGTGACAGCCAGCATGTGTACACCTATAGTAACTCCTAAAACTATCAGAGCTCTTCACTTGCTTTTGACCGTATTTTCTCCAGCTATACCCATCTGAATTTGGAGTCTTGGCAATATCATTGACAGGCTTATTGATTTGTTTGGATGAATTTCTCTTATCCCCTTCCTCGTCATCTTTTTTCTCAGGTAACACAGGAGCTGAAAACATGGGTTTATTATTTGGTGATGCAGCCAGTTGAGAGTTTGCAAACTCAACAGGATGTTGCATCTGAGCAGCTTTGGCTGTAACACTTGCCAAGGCTTCTTGATGAGACATTCCAAATTGCCCCTGATCAACAACCAAAACATTACTGGAGAAAAGAGCAATATAAATAAACAGCAAAAAACTATAGCAATCAATTAATGTGAAGGACTAGTTGAATTGTTGAAAAGATAATGCAAAAGTTAGGTCAGATGAAAGAAGATATCTTTTCAAAACTTCCCAACTGATGGATTATATGTTGGTATAGAATCACAAACTACCCTCATATATGGGAATATAAGATTAAAAAAATTTGAAGAATCAATTACTCAAGTCTGAAGCCTAGATGGAGCATTTTGGCCTTCCCCTTGCATATTAATGATTACTCTAGTTAAAAAGTATACTGGCAATCATCCACAATCATGCTTCACAGACGAATGTCAGTCTTATTCAGAAAATGAGGCCAGAAGATAAGGAATTTATGCACACTACAATAAACAAGACACATAGCACCGTGATGAATACAAAGGCCACTGGTGTGACAAGCACTGAATTAGTCTAGCTTTGTGGTGTGGACATCATAATATCCACGAGTGAGAAGTGACAAGATTTCAGCAAATTGGATATGGAAAGCTACACGGTTGATTGGACTCTTTTGATTAGAGAGGTTGGTTGAGAAATGGGATACAATGTAGAAAACTCCATTTTCTACCTCCAAAAGCAACACAGTATGGAAACAAAACAAGCGTATTGGTAAAGGGTAATAGACTCTAATTGGGTGACAAGCAACCCCAAGAGCATGATCAGAATCTCAAACAAACAAACCCCACCATTGACAGCCTAGAATTTCAAGATTACAAAACAGGACACTGAACAAACACCTTTGCACACCTGTTGCAACTTTAGCAGCTGTCATCTTTTCCACCCAACTCAAAGAAAACCCCAAAAAGAGGCACGGGTGACTAACAATTCACTGGAAACATTTAAATTATAGCAGGAAACAATTGAAAACGAAAGAGGAGAGGAGGAAAATTGACAAATACCATGAAAGTGACATTTTGGAGTAAAGGGTTTGGTGGGTGGAGTGAAGAAGAAGCAGCGGAATTCGCAGCCTTGACGACGCCCTCCAAGAGAGCAGAGAAGGAAGGGTAATTGAATTGCCGAGTAGCAATTGGCGTTGGATTGAGCGGAGATTCTTTGGGGGTTTTGTGGTCTTCTTGTGTTGGCGAAGCCATGGAAGTAACTATGGAAGGGGGAGAGAGAGAGAAGTGACAGACGGTTAAATCTCGGGAAGGGGGCTTTCGTGCATGGAATTATAGAAACTGTTATGTTTTGGGTTGAGAGAAGAGAGAAGGTAGGGAGAGATGGCGAAGGGAGAAGGAATTGAGGAGACGGAGTGGGTTTACTCTTTGACTGCAGTTGACCTGGCGGTTGCTTTTTAGAGTCTCCAAGACTCCATCCTTATCAAAGACGGAATTTTACTGAATACACAATGAATATAATAATATTATTCGAAGAGAGAATAGAAAAAGTAGGTGGGATTTTCGGTTTTTGTATTTTTTTATTTCAGCTAAGGGTACATAAAATCCAGATTTGTATCAAATATGGGCTATTTTGATGGTCTTTAAGTTATTGGGCTTATGTAAAATCAAATAGGCTTATATTATGAATAAAAAAATGGTCCTAATCAATAATAGTATATGAGCTTATATTTTACTATCAAAAATAGTATAGGTCCAAATTCATTAACCTAATATAACATATAATCAAATATTCAGATCTGTAGTACAATATATCAAATACTAAACTCGATGAAGAAAATCCAGATATGAGAAATGGTGGAACACTCGGGTAAGCGGTTGTCGTCACCGGCTACGATGGACGAGGGGTCGATTCATGCTCTTATCCTCAAGCTAGTCGTCATCTTCGATCTCGTCGCTCACTCTGCTATGAAGATATGGGGAAGAGGGGCTGGGAGAAAGGACGCAAATCTGGGGTATATGTAATCGGTGAAATCCCGGTATCATCCCCTTCATTCTCATATGATAAATTTGGTAGTGATTGATTTATTTTTTCTGTGATTGAACAGTATTGGTATATTTGAATTCAATTGAACATCATATGAACGCGATTTTGAAATTATAATTCTCTGATAGTTTTTCTAGATTGACTGTGTACTTATACAAGATAAAATAAAAAAGAAAGGAAACAAAATTGCAAGTTTTCTGGTTTTTCTGGTACTTATACAAGATAAAATACAAAAGAAAGGAAACGAGAGAGAAAATCAGATGGATGAGGCTCAAATGATGAATCATGATTTGGAATTGGATGTTTAAGTTGGTGGACTTGATAATTTGAGTGAAAACAGTTTGCAATGTTTATGTTTTGTGCTTGATCACATCTTTTTTGCCTTGTTGAAACATGATGAGGGAAAAATTCAATAGGAGAGTTATTAGTTGTAGTTTTGATGATTTTGTGTGCAATTGATGAGTAGCTTTTGTACCTCAAGTTTTAGGAAATATGCAATCAAGTTTCCTGGTTTTCTTAAGGCTGGGAAACTTTGGGTAGATTCATTTGTTAAAGCATTCCCATATGACCCTTCTTCTAGGCGTAGAGCTCATGGAATGATATTAGTTTGACACTAACACATAATGGTCAACAAGAACTAATTTCCTTTTAATTGTTATTTGCTTGAGAATCATCTCAAATAATTCAATTTGAATCACCTCAAACCCCACAATTTAGGTTGTCATTGCCAAATCAAGTAAAGGATCGTAAGGTGTTGTTTGTGTTTGTCAAACACATGAAATCAAAAGAAAATGCAGCACAACATAACAAATTATAATCACAAGCAATATCCATAGCCAAAACAAAATAAAATATAACGATAAAAGGGCTGTTACTGCCCATATAGTATCACAAAAAACCTTCCAACTGTCTTCCTCCCAACCACCATTGTTCCATCCAAACAAGTTCCTCCTAGCAAAACCATCAAAAAAAAACAAGTCTTCCATCCATACAAACCACCATCAAAGTCTTAAAATCAACCTTCAAACATATTAACAAAAAAACTTAAAACCGACAGATCCAACACCTTACCATTTCTTCTTCGACATCTTCTTCTTGTTTATGGCATCACCTCGTCCTTCATGTAGGCCCGGATGTACTTCTCCAAGGCACGGTGCACAACCTTCCTTTTCTCCGTTATCTTCCTTCCAGTGTGCTTGGAGATTTGGTAAGCGTGTTGAAGGAGCTTGCGGACATTGCGGACGTTGAGGATCTATCTACCAAAAACAAACCTTAGTTTAGTATTCCAAATATGTTAATTTATGCAATTTTAGGGTAATTTTAAGCACTTTAAGGAGGTCCCACTATCATCTGATACCATATCTCTAATTCGAAACAAAGGAACTAAAGTAAATATACGAGTATTGTACCAAAAAAAGATAGGAATTAATGGGAAACTTTCAATTCATTAAAAAAAAAGAAAGACAAAAAGCGATAAAAAGAAAAGACAAAAATATGCACTCGAGGAGTGCATTTAGGGAATGAAAAAAAAACACAACAACAACAAGACAACATAGAAGTGCATGTTTCCTCTAGCCTAGAATCCTAATCGAGATCGATCTTCAGTATTCCATCGTCATCAGTTGGGATGCTCTTCTTCCTTGCGGACCTACGAGCCGCTTTGGACCCGCTCGAAGGTGTAGAGGCATCTAGTGGCATCAGTCGTTTTGGTGTCACATGGCCTCCGGTCCAGACTTGATGCTCTTGTTCGAAGAGCATCAGGAGATCCACTAAAGGTGGATCCTCCGCTAAGACCTTCCTCGTGTCTGCCCCAAGCCCCTTGCGTAGAAGTCGACCATAGTAGATCCTGGTTTGGATGGACAGGTTGTTGGTTGTTGATTGCACCTTCTCGTACATGGACAAGAGGCCAGTTTTAGAGATTGGAGTGGCGGGCACTTCTTCAAGAAACTAGGTGGCGGGAAGTGGGGTTCTTGGGCTCTATTATGAGGTGTATGGAGCAATATTATGAGGTGTATTTATAATAGAGTGTTAAGTAGCTCGACCAAACGTGGAATGTTAATGATGTCGACATTAAAAAAAAGGAACGTTTTAATGAACAAATAGGTTTAGGGTTTTGTGGGAAATTAAAATCGAAAATACCAAATCATGTGGTTCTGAGGCATTGATTGCATTGTTTTACGAAAAAAACAGGATATTTAATTAAAAAAAGCATACTACAAAGGTGGATGTCAAAGGTTTTGACGATTTGGTTTATAAGGCAAAAATCTAATCGGGATTTTATCAATTCGAAATTAAGATATGTTATCTAGGGGATATTTATGTAACATTCCAAAGCCTAAACCCTATGTATCGTTCAAATTTTGTTATTAGTCGAATGTAACGTTCAAATTTAATTATCGGAACATATTTATCAATTCCAAACCCTAAACCATATATAAGGAAGCTTACCATAAAATGTCACCCTAATTGATCAATTGTTATTATAATGAGTTGTATAGAACATATAAAATTAAGTTAATTTACATGTTGTTATATTTTTGTCATAGAAGACTTTATGATTTATATAAAGTTTTTTTTTGGAGTAAACAATAAACAATTATTTGTTTTTTCTATTAAATGTTATAAAAATTATTATTTAAGGCCGATTATGGCCTTTTAGAGAACATTCAAATAAGTAAAATATATGCATTCAAAATAATGTAAGACTACTAGTAAGTATATAAAAAAACATGTATGTATTTCGACAAAAAAAATAGGAGTATAAGATACTTAAAATAGGAGGTGAATGTAAAGTATGGGTAGGTTGATTTGATTATAATGATATATAATAGTATTTTATGTAATATCTTGATTTGATTATAATGATATATAATAGGATCGTCAAATCGGATAATTCAATGAAAAGATTATACATTATAAACGCTTTCTTATAGGAATAATCGATTCGAAAGGAAAAAAACGCTTTCTTATTGGAATGATTGATTCTTAAAGGAATATAGCGCTTTCTTATAAGAATGATCAATTCTAAATGAATGTAACACTTTGTTATAAGAATGATCGATTCTAAATTAATGTAACACTTTGTTATAAGAATGATCGAATCGAAAGGAATATAACGCTTTCGTATGGAATGATCGATAGTAAATGAATCTAACATTTTCTTATAGAATGATTGATTCTTAAAGGAATATAGCGCTTTCTTATAAGAATGATCGATTCTAAATGAATGTAACACTTTGTTATAAGAATGATCGATTCTAAATGAATGTAACAATTTGTTATAAGAATGAACGAATCGAAAGGAATATAACGCTTTCGTATGGAATGATCGATACTAAATGAATATATCGCTTTCTTATAAGAATGCCCAATTCTAAATGAATGTAGCGCTTTCTTATAAGAATGATCAATAATGTAACACTTTGTTATAAGAATGATCAATTCTAAATGAATGTAACACTTTGTTATAAGAATGATCGAATCGAAAGGAATATAACACTTTCTTATGGAATGATCGAATTGAAATGAATCTAACGCTTTCTTATAGAATGATAGATTCTTAAAGGAATATAACGCTTTCTTATAAGAATGATCGATTCTAAATGAATGTAACACTTTGTTATGAGAATGATCGAATCAAAAGGAATATAATGCTTTCTTATAGAATCATCGATTCTATAAGAAAAATAACACTTTCTTATAATAATGAATTAATGATCGAATCGAAAGGAATGTATCGCTTTCTTATAAGAATGACCAATTCTAAATGAATATATCACTTTCTCATAAGAATGACCGATTAAAGAATAAATGTATCGCTTTCTTATAAGAATGTGGCGCTTTATTATGAGAAGGACCGATTCTAAATGAATATATCACTTTCTTATAAGAATGAACGACTCTAAATGAATGTAACGCGACTTCTTATTAGAATGATCGAATTGGAAGGAATATAGTGCGATTTCATATAAGAATGATCGATTCTAGAGTGTAACGATTTCACATAAGATTATAGAATGTCCCCCTAATTCATCAATTGTTATTATAATGAATTGTATGGAACATATAAATTAATCTTGATATATTTATTCAATTAAATCCAACGCTTCGACTTTAATATAAAAGAATAATTGTTCCTATAATAATCGATTGCCAATGCGGCGCAATTGGTCCAGGTACGCGCATATGCTAGTGAGGTCAAGGGTTCGAAATGGGGCGAGCGAAAGCCACCTGTTTTTTGTTTTTTTTCCCCTCTCTTGATACCTTATATTTTTCAATCATCAATGAGATCGACCAAATCCAAAGAGCGTTAATTGCAATTGTGACTACACAGATCTGAGAAATTTAAATCAAATTTAATAGTAATTAATTACAATTGGGCAATCAATTAACGAGGCAATTATTGCACTGTTTTAATGCACAGTTGTGGTTGATGACGTTTATGTTGGTAAGGCAAAACGTTTTTTTTAGCGAGTAAGGCAAAACTTTAATCAATCTTATGGTAAACAAAATGTAACACTAGTTCACTACTACTAAATTTTAATGAATTTTTGAGCGAGTGAATGTAAACTTTAGAGATATATATCATTCATCATTAATTAGGTAAATAGAATACTATGATAAAAAAAAATTATTTTATTCAAGTTAATAATAATGCAATACTATGTATTCGTGCAATATCTTTCAAATGATGAATACTAGTATGATATATAAAAATAATATTATTGAAAGATTTTATATAACACTTTCTTATAGAAATATCGATTGTAAATGAATATAACGCTTTCTTATGAGAATGATCGATTCTAAATGAATATATCGCTTTCTTATAAGAATGAACGAATCTAAATGAAATTAACGGGATGATATATAAGAATGATCGAATCGAAAGGAATATGACGCTTTCTTATATGAATGATCGATTCTAAAGGAATGTAGCGATATATTATAAGAATAACCGATTTTAAAGGAATGTAACGATTTCACATAAGAATTATCGATTCTAAATGAATATAACACTTTATTATGAGAATGATCGAATCGAAAGGAATATAACGATTTCTTATAAGAATGATCGAATCGAAATGAATATAACACTTTCTTATATAAATATCGATTGTAAATGAATATAACACTTTGTTATAGAATGATCAATTCTAAAGGAATATATCGCTTTCTTATAAGAATGACCGATTCTAAAGGAATGTAACGATTTGACATAAGGATGATCGATTCTAAATGAATATAACGCTTTCGTATAGAATGATCGCTTCTAAAGGAATATATCGCTTTCTTATAAGAATGACCGATTCTAAAGGAATGTAACGATTTGACATAAGGATGATCGATTCTAAATGAATATAACACTTTCTTATAGAATGATCGCTACTAAATGAATATATCGCTTTCTTATAAGAATGAACGAATCTAAATGAATTTAACGGGATGATATATAAGTGATACGCTATATTTTAGTATAGGTTAACTCTTGTATTTTAGGTATGATTTGAGTGTGTTTAGGTTAGTTTTGAGCATAATTGTCATATGAAGACCGAAGACACGATTTGAAGAATTGCAAGAGTTTTGAAGACAAGTGTTGATTTGGAGTTGTTTTGACGCCACTTTCTTGTAACGCTTATTCCGGGAGCTACGGTAATCGGATGAAGCTGAATTTGGTATCATTGGAAAGCTAACTCGAAGAGCTACAATTTATCTTTTTATGGAGAGTTCAAATTCCAACTCTAAGTGGGTCAAAACCACCTCCGAAGTTGACACTAGAATGTTGTCAGAGGATCCGCGCCCGCGGATCTAAACCGCGCTCGCGGTTTGAGGAGCATCCGTGGCCGAGGGTTCAAGTGGATCCGCGGACGCGGAAATATTCCGCGCTCGCAGATCGAGGGTTTCAGCACCGCCACCTTTGTCTCGTTTTATTTTATCTTTTATTATTATTATATCTTTAGATCTCGGACTTACTTTCTACTATTTAAGCTTTGTTTCGAGTTTCACTTTAGGGAGACAATTCTAGCACACTTTTATTTTATTCTAGTTTTATTTTCTATTATGGAGAACTAATTTCCCTTTGGAGTTTGTTTAATCAAGGAAGCCTTTTTATGTATTTCGTGAGATTCTGGTAACTTTTCTATCCCTTGGTTAATATCAAAACTCTTGCGCTTAATTTCATGATTATCAATTGATTTCTCTTGGTGCGCAACTTGTTGAATTTGATTGATATTCTACTGTTTGGATTTGTTTGATTGTTGTCTGTGCAATCTTATTTATCCTTGAAACACCTCTTTTCTAGGACCGTGGACTAGAATCGAGAAAGAGAGTTTGATTGTTATTTTATGCATGAGACTCGTAGCTTGATTGCATAATTTGATATCCTTCTATCCTTAATACTTTGCATGATTTGAATTAAGCGTTCTTGTTCATATCATAATTTCGCTTGGACCGTGGACAAACGGAAATCTTTTATAAGGATTGGAATTAACTAGGGAATTAATAGAAAAGTGGATGAATCAATGATCGAATGATTAAAAAGGTGGAATTGATTGAATAAACTCTGCTTTCTTCGAATTGATTAAATCCCCAATAATATATGTTTGTTTGCCTGAACTCCTAAAACTCCTATCTTTGCTCTTTGCTGATTAGTCAGAAATCCGATTCTCTTGGGTTCGACCCCTTACTTGCTTACTATACTAGTTAGTAATTTAGGGTTATTTATTTTTGATCTTGGCAACAACGATTTTATCCGAGTCAAATTTTGGCGCCGTTGCCGGGGAATCGGTTTTTAATTTTCTGTTTAATCGGCGTTTCTGACGAAACCGCGCCCTCGGAATTTTTCCGCCCCCGCGGTAGATCCGTGCCCTCAGAATTTTTCCACGCCCGCGGATCGGTTCGTCCAGATACCCCGAATTGGTAAGAACCTATCTTATGGTGCTTACCCATTCTACTGATAATTCTCCTGTTGTTCCGTTTGATTCAGAAATTAACAGGACTCTTAGACAGTTGAGACGTCAAGTTCAGGCTCAAGTGCTAGGCATACAGTTTGATCCGGTTTTCTTCTTCTTCTTCTTCATTTGATTCAAAGGTTGAAGAGCAGCTAGTAACCATGGCAGATTGCACTATTAGGCAACTGACTGCGCCTAATTTAGAGCAGCAACAACTTGGTCTTCAGTTTCCCGCCCTAGGGGAAGGAGTGAAATTTGAGCTTAAATCTGGTCTTCTCCATTATTTGCCTAAATTCCATGGACTAAGTGGGGGGATCCGAATAAAAACCTTGTAGAGTTCCATTTTGTCTGCTTGGGAATGAAGCCAGCTGATGTGACTGAAGATCAGCTTATGTTGAGGGCTTTTCAATTTTCTTTGGCTGATGCAGCTAAGGAATGGTATCTTTACATAAAACCTGAGACGATCACTACTTGGGCTCAGATGAAAGGTGTTTTTCTGGAGAAATATTGTCCTGCTGCCAAGCAAACATCTATAAAAAAAGCAGCTGAGTAGTTTGGAGCAGGGAGATGATAAGAACTTGTATGAGTACTATGAGCGTTACAGGAGACTCATAGCCAGTTGTCCCTACCATGGCTATTCTTATAAAGACCTGATTTGCTATATTATTGAGGGTCTTTGTGATGCTGATAGGCGCTTGATGAATGCGTCTTGTGGAGGTTCTTATGAGAATCTCACTCCTAGGCAGGCGTTTGAGAAGTTGGAGACTCTAGCAGAGCAATGCAGAAATCAGAGAAAGAGATCCAATAGTAGGTCTGTCCATTCTATCAATGACTCCCTGAATGCTGAAGTAAGGGAGTTGAAAGCTATGATGAAGCAACTGTTGGCGGGCAATGGAGCTTCAAGTTCAAGGGCTTGTGGAATCTGTGGTGAATCTAGCCAACCTTCTGATGCATGCCCTATCATGCAAGAGCCAACAACTGATGTGAATGCTATAGGGAACTATGAACAGAGGCCCCAGAATGACCCATATTCAAATACCTTTAATCTGGGGTGGGCAAACCATCCTAACTTTAGGTGGAATCAACAACCTCAACAACCTTTTCCACCACAGGAGGTCAGCCCAACTATGTTCCCAGGCCTAATTATGTGCCAAGGCCCCATGCTCCTCAGGAAAATCCAGCCATCATCAATCAGCTTATGAAGGAAAATCAAGAGACTAAGGCCGCGATGAAGAGTTTGGAAATTCAGTTAAGTCAGATTGCAACCACTCTGAACCGTCTAGAAGCTAAGGACTCGGGAAAACTGCCATCTCAGCCCATTAACCCGAGATAGAATGTGAGTGCAATGACATTAAGGAGTGGGAAAGAGCTGGATGTTGAAATTTCAGCCAGCGGAAACCAGCCGAGTTCACCGGAGGACAGTTCTGATCGCGGCGCAGAAATCGATGAAGACACAGAATCCGCGCCCGCGGACCAAAACCGCGCCCGCGGATCTGCCGCGCCCTCGGAAAAATTCTGCGCCCGTGGATCTGCCGCGCCCTCGGACCAAAACCGCGCCCGCAGATCATCCACGCCCGCGGATCGCCTCTCTGACAGATTCTGACGGTTACATAAGGCCTTCGTTTCACCCCATGGCTTCACAAAAGCCCGCTCCACCATTTCTTGAGGCACTGAAGGACACCTGGAGGCCAACCAATGACAAGGAAATTTTTGAAACCTTCTCCAAGTGTGAGGTAAATGTTCCTTTGCTTAAACTTGTTCAAAGTATTCCTCGTTTTGCTAAATTTCTGAAAGAATTATGTACTATCAAGAGGAAGCAAAAAGAAAAGGGGCAGGTTAAGAAAATTAATCTTGTGGAAACTACTGAAAATGTATCTTCTATGCTTCAAAGGCAATTGCCTAAGAAGTATGGAGATCCAGGGAGGTTTACTGTTCCCGTTACAATTGGTGAGGCCAAAATTGAGCATTCTATGCTTGATCTAGGTGCATCCATTAATGTCATGCCACTTAGAATCTATGAGAGATTAGGTCTAGGGCCATTACAGGATTCTAATATTACTATTGAAATGGCTGACCACTCTAAAGCGCATCCGAAAGGATTTTTGGAAGATGTCTTAGTGCAGGTGGATGGCTTAATTTTTCAGACGGACTTTTATGTCCTAGAGATCGGTAAGGGGAGATACGACCCAGTTTTGCTGTTGGGTCGTCCATTTATGAAAACGGCGAGCGCCGTAATTGATGTTTCAAAGGGCCTATTATCTATGGCACATGAAGGGAAAAAGGTCCAGTTTCAGATAGATGATGATCCATTCTGAGCATAAAGGACGTCGAGCCAAACGACGTTAAACAAAGGCGCTGCTCGGGAGGCAACCCGAGGTAAGTTTTTCTTTTCTCTTATTTTTATCTTTTTAGTTTAGTTTTAGTTTAGATTCCGTTTTGGTTTTTGTCGGGCTAACTTGCAGGTACAAATTTTTCCATAAAAAAGAAGCGAGCCTGCGGATCGGCCTGACAGAATTAATTTTCGTTTTCTTCAGAAAAAAAAAACAAAATCATATAAAAATAAAAGGTTTTCAGGTGAAACCCCTGAAATAAAAGGTTTTCGGGTGAAACCCCCGAGATAAGTTTGGAAAAAAAAAGAAGAGAGAAAAAAAAAGAAAAAAAGAAGAAGAGTGTTCTTCCATATTCTATCATCACCCACCAATCCACTTTTTTAATTCTTTCCATGTCTAGTTCCTTGGAATTCCTCAAGTATGGGGGAATATTCCTCTTCAAGGCTCGTACTACATTAATGCTTAAGGCGAGATTCAGAGTTCGTTTGTGAGTTCATGTTCAGTTTTTTTTGATCGTGTTCTCTAACCATTTTTTTTCACGATCGGAGCACCACCCGCGCCCGCGGCCTGGCCACCGCCCCCGCGGTTTTTCCTGACGACGGATCATCTGGAGATTTCCGAGCTATTCATCGAAGCCTTTGCAGAGTTCTTCCATCTCTTCTTTCGTATGTGAGTCTTCTGATTTTCCTCTTCTATGCTTAATTCCTTTCTCTTTACTTCATTGAGGACAATGAAGGATTTAAGTATGGGGGAGGAAGTACTCACTACACTTATCTTAGATAGTTGCTTTTCAGTTTATTTTTCGTTATTTTTATGGGATTTTTGTTCCATGTTTTGTATAGAGAAAATTTAAAAAAAAAAAATGAAAAAGCCATAAAAAAGAGAAAAAAGGCATAAAAATCCTAGGATGAGCTGAAAACCCGAAAGGGCGGCTCAGGTAATAAGCAGGTAACCCGGACCAGCATTAGGCTGGAGTAATAAGAGGTTTATGAGAGATGTGAGTATTCGTGAGCACACCTAAAGAAAAATAAAAAGAGTGATTAGGTGAAAACCCGAAAGGGCGCCTAAGTAGAATGAGTGGTAAAATCAGAGTGTTTAGGATCATATTCTACTTTGGGGTTTGGGGATTACATTTTAGATGTTGAGTAGATCCTAGGTTGCTCTACACTTTTTAGAGCTTGAGGGTTGATATCTATTTGTATTTCTATGAGGTGTGTGCTTGAGCTATCATGTTGTTGCTCATTATTTCTATATTTTGGGTTCGGGTTGGTGAGATGAGTGATTTTTGTCTTCCCTTGTACTATGTTGTAAACCTTGATAGGATTGATTGTTAGATTTATTTTGAGCTTACTCGAGGACGAGCAAGGTTTAAGTATGGGGGAATTTAATACGCTATATTTTAGTATAGGTTAACTCTTGTATTTTAGGTATGATTTGAGGGTGTTTAGGTTAGTTTTGAGCATAATTGTCATATGAAGACCGAAGACACGATTTGAAGAATTGCAAGAGTTTTGAAGACAAGTGTTGATTTGGAGTTGTTTTGACGCCACTTTCTTGTAACGCTTATTCCGGGAGCTACGGTGATCGGATGAAGCTGAATTTGGTATCATTGGAAAGCTAACTCGAAGAGATACAATTCATCTTTTTATGGCGAGTTCAAATTTCAACTCTAAGTGGGTCAAAACCACCTCCCAAGTTGACACCAGAATGGTGTCAGAGGATCCGCGCCCGCGGATCTAAACCGCACTCGCGGTTTGAGGAGCATCCGCGGCCGCGGGTTCAAGTGGATCCGCGGACGCGGAAATATTCCGCGCTCGTGGATCGAGGGTTTCAGCACCACCGCCTTTGTCTTGTTTTATTTTATCTTTTATTATTTATTATATCTTTAGATCTCGGACTTACTTTCTACTATTTAAGCTTTGTTTCGAGTTTCACTTTAGGGAGACAATTCTAGCACACTTTTATTTTATTCTAGTTTTATTTTCTATTATGGAGAACTAATTTCCCTTTGGAGTTTGTTTAATCAAGGAAGCCTTTTTATGTATTTCGTGAGATTCTGGTAACTTTTCTATCTCTTGGTTAATATCAAAACTCTTGTGCTTAATTTCATGATTATCAACTGATTTCTCTTGGTGCGCAACTTGTTGAATTTGATTGATATTCTACTGTTTGGATTTGTTTGATTGTTGTCTGTGCAATCTTATTTATCCTTGAAACACCTCTTTTCTAGGACCGTGGACTAGAATTGAGAAAGAGTGTTTGATTGTTATTTTATGCATGAGACTCGTAGCTTGATTGCATAATTTGATATCCTTCTATCCTTAATACTTTGCATGATTTGAATTAAGCGTTCTTGTTCATATCATAATTTCGCTTGGATCGTGGACAAGCGGAAATCTTTTATAAGGATTGGAATTAACTAGGGAATTAATAGAAAAGTGGATGAATCAATGATCGAATGATTAAAAAGGTGGAATTGATTGAATAAACTCTGCTTTCTTCCAATTGATTAAATCCCCAATAATATTTGTTTGTTTGTTTGTTTGCCTGAATAAACTCTGCTTTCTTCCAATTTGTCCAGGTACGCGCATATGTTAGTGAGGTCTGGGGTTCGAAATGGGGCGAGCGAAAGCCACCCATTTTTTTTTGTTTTTTTTCCCTCTCTTGAAGCCTTATTTTATACAATGAGAAAAAAAATTAGCTCGACCAAATCCAAAGAGCGTTAGTTGGCAATTGGAATTTCTCGGATCTGGGAAATTTAAATCAAATTTAAATACTAATTAATTATAATTGTGCATTCATTTAACGAGGCAATGATTGCACTATTTTAAAATATAAAAAAGCATAATACAAGGATCGATGTTGATTTGTTATATAAGGAAAAACAATCTCCATTTTTTTTCTTTCAAAATCTGAAGAAATCTCGTTATTTAGGTTAAAGGCCAGGAGTGCCCTTTTTGACATTTTTCCCATATAAGATCCAAATTATTATCAAATCAATTATATATATAAGATGATGAAAAAAATGTGTATGAATAACATAATAAATTCTTATCCATGTTTTTAGAATATAGGATAGAAAATCCCATTATTAAACAATCTTTTATTTTTGGATATGATAGATAAGAAGATCATTAAGATTTTTTTATGCTATCATACTAATTCTAGAAAAAATATTTTTGCATATGTCAATTTTTAAATAATTATTTTGAAATAAACACTAAAATTATTTTATAAAATTCTGTAACCTAAACCCTAAACCATACACCATAAACCCTTGATTATAATTAGGGAACATAGTTATAACATATGATTTTATGATGTGATCTGATTGATCAATTGATCTTAGTATGCATTTTCATAAGATGTTAGTATTTGACCCTAATTGATCAATTGATTAATATTAGTATCTGAATTTAAAGATCTTAGTATGTGATGTATCAAAGTTAATATATAATTAACCATAAGATTGTATGTAACACTAATTGATCCTAGTTATACCATTATAAATCCTAAACCCTAAACCCTAATTGATCACTTGATCTTATTATGCGACTCTAAATATCTTAGCATGTGACTTTAATGTATGAAAGTTCATTATATAATCAACCATAAGATAGTATGTGACACTAATTGATCAATTCTTATTATTAATTAGGAGACAATTGATATGATTATAGTTTTTCTACATCTTTCCTTATTTTATGATCTCTTGAGCATCAAGTATGTTTGTATAGATAAACCCTTTGGTGCATCGATCAATAGAATCACAACAGTTTTTTAAGGAAAGATATATAAAAATATTATACATAATATCAATTATATCCTAATAGTTATTTACATTATATCCTAAATGTTTGTATAGTTATTTATTTTCTCATAAAACCCTATAGTATTATTTACATATAATATAAATTTTGTATCTCTTTTTTTTTTAATTTTCAAATAGATATTGTAAAGTGATTGCGACACATCATTTCGATCAGTATATATAACTCATTGTGAAATCCAACTCCCTATATATAGTAAAAAAAAACTTTAGGAAATAATGTAATATGAAAGCAAATTGGTTATCTTATTCTTAATCGTCTCGTGCAATTCTCCAACACGCTCCATGGGTCTAGCGTTTCTCTTAAACCATGCTGCAAAAAGCAAACGGTGGAACGACGCCCTTTGATTGGGTTTGCAATTCTCAAGGCGTTCTAAAAAAAAGCATTGATGGGGTTGGTGGATTCAAGACGCGTGCTAACCCTAGGTAATTATGGGAGTTTTCTTTTGAAAATTGTGGTGGGGTGGGTTTATGTTTTGGTGGATGCAGTAACAATAGGGTGTTTCTTCTCCGACTACCCTTCTCCGATTACCCTTCTCCGACTACAGGTAAGTTATTTGAGTGATATCAGAGCAACCCTAAAACTTGTTTGTACTCGCATTATTTCAATTGACTAAAAATCCCTTTCATTCCCCCTAAACCCTAACCCTAAATAAAAAAAAGCTTTTTTTAAAATTGTTGTCTGTTCGTGCTTGGAATGTTGATTGCATGTGGTTATTTCTTGATTGTATTTAGTGTTATTGTTTTAATCACTTTATCTGATGATTGAGAATGAACTCGAGCATGTAACTTTTTTTTTTGATTTATGCGTTCTTCGTGTTTGTTCATGTTTGTAGTTGCTCCATTTTGTTGCATGAACTTAGATTCAGTCCGTTGAGCATCCCATCAGATCTATAGATTTTTTTGTATCTTTTGAGCATTTTGTATCTTGTGGTGCAATAATTTTTTTTTACTTGGTTGATTTTGATTTCAGTAAAAGACATGGATCTTCATGGTTCCTCATCAAGTACAAGATCTCCCCTAAGAGAAACACATGTGTACTGTAGATGTCATCCACCATCAATTGCTTCGCTTAGGGTTTCAGGGTCATCAAGAAACCCTAACAGATTGTTCTATAAATGTAACCACTGCAATTTTTTCCGATGGTATGACGAGTCAAATGGGGTACGCGACGGTCAAGTTTCACGTACCTCTCAAACCCAAATTGCTTCGAGAGATGATATAGAAGAATTGAAGAATGTTGCTAAAGAGATCATCTCATTTTTTCATTGTCTCGCCAAAGTTGCGGTTGTAATGTACTTCATACTAGTGGTCATTGTGTTGCACTAATAAGTACTATGAATTGTTGTATGAATGTTGGTCATTTTTATGTACTGCAAACAAATTCTCTAAACGTTTGTTCTTAGTCTCGTTCATTATGATATCGTTTCTTTTGACGTAAACGTTTTTTTCTTGGTCATTTTTGTCAATGAAATTGATCATATGAAAGTATATTGGGCTTTTGCGATTCAAAAGCTTTCATAACATAAATGAACTGGTATCTTGTTAGGCTATAAAACAACCACACCATCCCATATTCAACAACTGCTTCATATCAAACAAAACAGAAATACTATAGTTGTAGATGGCTGATGCCAAATGCAACATGTCAATGTTAATCCAAAATGTGATAATCCAAATGAAACACATGGTTGACTTAGTGTTTGCAGCAACAACATATATCCCAAGAGCTAGACCCTAAACCAAAATATCAAATCGACTAAGATAAAACTTGGAAACCCTAAACATGAAACCATCTCTACTGATGCTGGCCATATGTATAATAAAATGCACCGGGAGCAAGATTGGAGCCTTGATGGATAATTTGAAATGGTGGTAAGTGTGGTGTTGGAACCTACCATGAGAATAAGACAAATATTAGAAGTGAATTATAAGTATGATATGTTGGTAGTTGTAAGTAGACAAATATGGAGCAAATTATAAGTAAACCAGCCCTTACTAATAGTGGTTGGATGGGTTGGCCTTGTTGTTGTTGAGTTCCATTGCCACGTCTCCAATATTTAGGTGTGTCATTTCCAAACCCCTTTCGCCTAGATGCCAATCTACCCTTTCCCCTTCTATCAATAGGATCACGCACATCCTCCTCCACATTGGCTGAGCTGCTAGCCTCAATCACAATATGATCATCGATAGCAGGACGTTTACCGTACGTTCCCCCAATGTTGCCAAGGGGCTCATAAGGTAGCCCCAAACGGTTACAAGCACAATGAACTTGTAACACCCCTATTTTGCAACACTGGGTATTACCGCCAGTGACTTCGGACTTTATCGTCCAAAGTCACCCAAGGCTTTATAATGATATTAAAACTTATAGAAATGTGGAAATTTACATAAACGTTACATAAATAAACGGATGCTCACGAATGAGACTTGGTTCTTCAATTGAAGATGAAATTAACTAAAAGCGGAATTTTATTTATTGATAAGAACTTTCGTTCATTACATTGAAAGTCATTTTACAAATGATGTAGCATCGGAAAGTAAAGCCCATTTAGAAAGGATTGAAAAGACGTACGTAAAAATACATGTATGTTTTTCCAAGACAAATCATATGATGAGGATTTGCTTGGTTAAAATAGAAGAGCGGGTGCACTATCTTCTGAATGCTTTGCTCTTTGAAAATTCCTTTCTTCCTTCATCGTCGTCTTGCCTTGACCTTCTATCCTTGTATACTGCTTCTCGAACCTTCTAGACTTCGTCTTCAACACTTCGGTGTACATTCCTACAGTCTGACATTTGTCGCGAAGGGCGAGAAATACCAAGAAAAAATGCGGAAGTAGGGGAATTAGTCTAAGGAGATTAAGCAAGTGAGAAACGGAACTTCTCAAGGGTATTTCGGTAATTTATAATATTCGAGAGATATTAACGGGATGTGTTTTAAGGTATAGGTGTTTATGTGGGGCTTATCGGGACAAATAAGAGTATATCTCGAGATGAGATAACTCGTTAGTCGAGAGAAGAACTACGAGATTGTAGACTTCTTAGAATAGAAAGTATGTTGGGAACGTTATTAATTCATACAAGATTTTGAAAATCTCTCGCGCCCTTGCGGACCGAGAGCCGAATTGATCATTTGAGACCGGTCCGGTTTTGGATGTCTTTTATATGTGCATGGGCACTTATCTTATTTTGTTTAATGCCCGAAAATCCTAAGAATCGAATATTAATCCCGTTTCAATTACTGATTTTGCTTCACTCTCCGATTAGGCGTAAAACCCATTTTTTATAGTTGTTTTTGGGCGGCCCAACTCGCTTAGCCCTCTTGAGACCCAAAACGTAGCCCATTATATTTTCAAGAAAAGCCCAAGTGCTTGTTCTTTTATGTTCTTCAGCTGAGTACTCAACCCCTTTCTTAATTAAAAAGCCCTCATTCCCCTTTTCTTTTTACCGTAATTTTTCTAGTGCCGCTAAAAGCCAGAGAAGAAGACAACGCGCCACCAAGTCCCAAGCCGCCGTTCCTGTTCACCGGGGAGAGCTCCGCCTCCCCGTCCTCCTCTCCTTCTCGTTTCTGTTGGAGGAGAGCACCGCATATTTCCTTGTTCTTTGTTTGGAAGGGCCGGTAACATCGCACGATCTATTTCTCGTGGCTACGTAGTTCGTCGGGCATCTCGCTGCCGTCATAGTGTGCCTAAAGAATCCAGTCGAAGCGAGGTCACGTTCGCCGGTCAACCCACATCGCTGACGGCATCAACCTTCTCCGTGTGTTAAGCCGCCGATCGGTATCAACAAAGTTCGGTAAGTCCCTGTTTTCATTCTTCTCGAGCTTTCCGTCTAGGTGGGCGTTGGGCTAGGGTTTTCGCGGGGTGTGGGAACCATCGCGTAGGCCTGGTGACGCGTAGGTGAGTGACCGGAGGCTTGAACGTTGTTGAGGCTGGGAATCGGTTTCGGGGGTGATGGTTGCCGAAAGGATAGAGCAGACAGAGGAGGTCGATGAGTTGCCCACCTATATGTTTAAGTATTACCCGGTTATGAATGTGGTGTCTGAAGGGTGTTTGGCTGGTTATGGTTAACTAAGAATTTAATTAATGTTGATGGCTTTGCTGTACTGGTTCGGTCGGTGCTTAACGATCAAGGCTTCAATGTTATTTTTTGTGGCAACAGAAAATTCTTTTAGGAAGGTGTACTTTGTTTGTTAGTGGATAGATTAATTAGTAAAGTTAAAGTTAATTAATTAGTGGGTATGTTGGTTGTTGGACTCATTATCTGGTTAAATAGGTTTGGTAATTTAGAATAGTAAATTAATGAAAAAGAAAGGGTGGCTAAGTAGTTTTGAAAGTGGTGGGTTCGGTTTTAATAAGATGTTTAATTAAAGTTGGTAAGTTCAGGTTTTATTTAAGAATTAGTTGACTACATAATTTGGTATTTTGTTTAGTACTCGAGTTAGGTTATATCTCATCGTTTTGTTTTTAGTAGACACTAGTTTTGTTCAAAGAACCGTGGATTCGTATAATTATTTATCCTCATTAAAATATTCAGGAAATCACTTCTGTTCGGGTCTTTAAAGTTTTCTGGGTTGTTAGAGATTCTTCATCTGAGGTAAGTCGTTCTGCGACTTACTCGGTTTAATTCAATTCTTGTTAGATTGGGTGCCATGTGTGTAGAATTGGTTTTGAGAATTTGCCTCTTTTTGCATAATGTTTTTTAATTGAATTTTTTCTCTATATTTGCCAGAATTGTAATTGCATTTGTTGTTGCGATTGTGACTGTGTTTGCATTTTTAAATGTAATTGTGATTGTAATTGCTTTGGTATTTGTGATTGTATTTGTAGTTGTAATTGTAAGTGTGACTTTAATAGTAATTGTGATGATAACTTGTACTTGTGATTGCGAGTGTGACTGTGTGTGCGTTTGTGATTGTGATTGTGATTGTGACTGTGATTCTGCTTGTGATCGTGATTGTGATTGTGACTGAATGGGCGATGATGGTTGTTGAATATGGGCGATGATGTGATTGAATATGGGCGTTGATGGTGATAGTGGAGTTGGTGGAGGTGAAGGTTGTCATTATGAGTGTGTGTGGGCGTGTGTGATTATTTAACGATTGAGTGTTGATTTGATATGAATTGAAAGTTGTTGATTTATATGTGAATGTGTTTGCTGTTTCCTAGAATTCTATGTTATTTTTTGTTAAAACGTTCTATATGCATCTCGCTCTTTCTAGCTTGGATTAGAATTGTAACTGACTTTTCGGGGACTTACTTTTTCAGTTTCAGGTATGACGAGATAGGACCCGTGATGGATCCTTAGCCGAGTGATAGAGTGGATGTTGGCACACGTGTCACTAGGTCTTGGTCGTTGGGGTTCAGTGATATATTTTACTACTATTATTGTTTGTTGAATGATTTATGTTGCTAGTTTGGATAGAATTGTGTTAGGATGGTTTGAAATTACAGAATAGTCCAAGTGTTACTTTCGTTTATTAATTCGGGCATACTAGTATGTATTATGCATTCAGTTTTTAAATAAAGGTTGGATGTTTTAATTGTTTCTCGTCGTGCCCGCGTTGCAAGATCCTAGTGAATTTGTTTGTCATACCAATCTGAGTAGTATCCGGACGGGGTCTACCACCGAGTAGCGCCCTGACGATTGTCAGGGTGTTACATTTTGTGACGAAAAATGTCGATTACGTTAATGATTTTTAAAGAGTGTGGGGGGCTTGCATGGCTCGGACCACTTAAGGGAACCCAGTTCCGACACTTAGCTACGGTGCCACTCATCCCTCCTTGCAATCGGAGCGGACATGGATCATGATCCTGAAAGTTGTACTTTAAGCGCAGAGGCATACGACTTAGTAGTTTATATAGAGGCATCGGGTTAGTCCCGTACCCCTCACTAATTCATTCGAACCGATCTCTTAACGAGATCGTAAACAATCAAGATCACAAACAAGACTAGCATAATAATCCTATCCAATATTAAATAGCGGAATAACGATAACTGAGGGGTCATTATTTCTAACAATCGATATTCCTAGGTTCGTTTATTAATAGCAAACAAGTTGTTCCTAACATCGAGAAATTTCACGAAACGAATTATTAAGGCTACAAGGAGAAATTCCACTTGCCTTATCTTGTACGATTGCGTATTAACGAATGAACGGAAACGTTGTCTTTAAAATGAAACGGGAGCTCGACCTATCGACACGGAATATACGAATGAGCTTTTATAAGAATTATTTTTAAATTCTTTTAAAGTTTTGGAAATCTCTTATATCCTTATTATAAGAGAATAAATTTCTAAATTATTGTAATAATAATTTAGGTGGAGATGAATAGAATAATAATATTTCCTATTATTATTTTATATTTGTAATATCCTTTTATTCTTTATAAAATTCTTATTTTAATTTCATTCACTATTATTTTGAAACCAAGTCATACTTTAATTATTTTTCTCAAAATATTCCTTTAACTCATTATTTACTTATTATAACCAAGCAATGATAATATCTTTATATAATCATTAGAGTCCAGTTCACGTGCGAATGGGCGCCCAGGTGCGAAATAAGAAAGAACAGGAGCCGTTGGATCAAGAAAAATCAAAGGCGTTGATCATTTCACTTAAAAAGGGGGAAAAAACGGCACGGGCGAATTATTGGCGAATTATTCGCGTATTTTTGAAAAAAACGGAAATAGGACACGCGCCCAAATTGTTCATCAGTATTGTGGATTTGTTCATCAATAATGTGGATTTGTTCATCAAAACTGTGATTTTATGCATAAATAAACTATTGCTTGTGCATCAAAAATCTATTGTTTGTACATAAAAAATGAACAAATGTGTATCAAAATTACATGCAATATGTTCATCAACATTGTGATTTTGTTCATAAAAAAAACGAAAATATTTGTTCATCGGTTTGTGCATATTTGTTCATCAGTAATATCATTTGTTCACTGGTTTATGCATATTTGTTCATTGCCTTTTTCATATAATTGTTCATTACTAGATGCATATTTGTTCACTAGTAACCTCAATTTGTTCATTACTATATGCATATTTGTTCATTAATAACACCAATTTGTTCATAGCTAAATAAGGCACAAGCACACCTCTTCGATTTGTTGCTATCTCGTTCTCTTAGCATGCACCATATTATTGCAAAGTCAAATTCTTTATCTCTATTATCTTTTTCATTCAAGTTTCTACATCAAACTTATCTTATTTTGGTACTATATTGAGCACTTCATTCGTATTGACAAGTTAGCCTTAAAGCACTTCATTCGTATTATACTTTGAATTCAAGATAGCCTTAAAGCACAAAATAAATGCAAAAAATGCACAAATAGATAGTCCTAAATGTACAAGTTGATGGTATTAATAGTCCTAAATGTACAAGTTGATAGCATTGACACATAAAACATAAGTTTATTTCAATTCACAAATAAGGGTATAATAATGAACAAATAAGGTTATATCAATGAACAAATAAGGGTATATCCATGAACAAATAGGGTATATCAATGAACAAATAATGGTATACCAATGAACAAAAAAGAAGTATACTAATGAACAAATAATAGTATACTAATGAACAAATAATGGTATATCAATGAACAAATAGGGGTATATCAATGAACAAATACGACTATATCAATGAACAAATATGGGTATATCAAAACTAATTATATGTGCATAAAAAACTACATAATATTGTATTCCTACACATAAATAAGGTTAAAAAATAAAATTAAAAAAGTTCGAAATCGATGAACAATGTTATAAAAAACTCAATGCACAATTAGTTAGTATTGATGAACAATTGGTGAATATTGATGAACAAATCGCTATTTCTGATGAACAAACTGGGCGCGTCTCATGAAAACGTATTTTTCGAAAAATTCGTGAATAATTCGGGAAAAATTCGTCCGTGTCATATTTTATTAAAAAATACGCGAATAATACGGGAAAAATTCGCCCGTGCCGTATTTTATTTTTTTTAATGAATGTTAATCAGGGACGTTGATTTTTTGGAATGAACGATCGAGATTTATTCTTATTTCTCACCCAGGCGGCCATTCGCACGTGACTCTTTTTCTAATCATTAAGATATAGTTTTCATATTTATATGAAACATTGTTTTTATAAAACTCATCTTAGGGTGTGAAAAGTCTAAAATACCCTTGTAGTTGAATATCTTTTATTTCTTTTATATTTATTTTAATATCCACCTTATCATAAGATCTTTTGAAATCTTTATAATATTTTCTCATTATTACAACCTTCTCTTTTTATTCTTTTCATAAAAGAAATACCATATTATATAAATATACTTGTAAGGTAATAAGGCTTTTTCTAGAACTTTCCATAAGTAGCAATCTCTACAATACTTATGTGGTAAAATCCAAGTATAAGATTTAATAATATCATCTTAAAAATAGTTTACCCATATATCTTTAGTTTATGAGATAGAGACATGCCTTATAACATTATCTTATAACTAGGAGTATATAATTTATTTATTTATATCTAAGATCATAATAATATCTTTTCTTATCTTTTATATCTTTTTAAGACATGAAACCACCTTATGATATAAAAGGTATTAATATATCATATTATATTATACTTATTCTACACGTTACTTAAAGATCATAATAAACTCCTATTATCTTATTTAAATGGTTCCACATGTCTAGAATATTATTTTATAAAAATAGGAGCATGCAACTATTTATTTATATCTATCTATAATTATTAATAATATCTTTAGCATATCTTTTCTAACAACTTAGACCTTTATATTTATATAATAACTTATAAATAGGGTAATCATATTATTTATATTATACTTATCATTTATATAAATTTCATAATTTAATCCTATGATTTTATTATAATGTTTTTCTCTATATAAAAGTAAATGCAAATTATTTAATATGTCTTTTTTGTCTTCTACTTAATCATATACAATTATCTTTTGATAAGAATATCTTATCCATATTATTTCTAAGTTTATAATAGTATTAAAAGACATGCAAGTCTATTTTTCTTTTTAATAGAATCTTCTTTTAATAAATATCCTTATCTTACATTATTTCTTTTATAATAAAGGGAGACATGCCTAAGTTAATACTTTCCACTATTTATTCAAATGTGCTTAAAATATCATTCTTATGAATATTAAAGTTCTAGGAATTGATATATTCTTATTAAAATTATATTGCTCCTAGATGGGCATGCAATTTAATTTAGGTACATAATTTCCTCTTTAATAACCCACTTATAATATTTGTTTAATAATTTAAATAAATTTATATATATGTAGAAATTATTTTATAAAAAGATATTAATTATAATTTGAGTTGGGAAATTATACCGAGCGATAAAGAGAGCGGAATGGGCTCGGAAATCGAGATGGGCGGATTTTTGGGCTTCTTCTTCCTCTTTTTCCCCTTAATAAAATTCTGATGGGCTAATTTTTGACTTTTGGGCCTAAAATCAGCCCAAAATTACCCAAAAGAAGCCCAACCTTTCTCTTCCTTCTCCTTCTTCCTCTTCTCACGTGAATCAGAGGAACCGGCAGGACAAACGACGATGGACTGCGGGAGCACAAGTGGACGGGGCGATGCTCCTCCTGAGCGGCGGTGGCACGCGCGGTGGTGGCCGTCGGTCCGGCGAGGGAGGACGATGGTCCGGCGAGCAAGGCCACACAAAATAGGGTATTTGGGATTTTTTTGTGGAAAAAAACAGATTTGGGGAAAAAATTATTTTGGGGTTTCTAGGCTTAAATTTTGTGTTTGTTTGAAAGCAAAAGTGCTAGAAGAGGAGAGGAGATTATTGTGTGAGATCTAGCATGAGATTTCAGCCTTTAAATAGCCAATTTTGGAGCTCCCCTTGATCCATCATTGATGAATTTGGCCAATGTAGGAGAAGGAGAAAGATGGGGATTGGGGAGTGGTGTGTTTCTTTGTTGATGACACAAGATGATGATAGTTTGAGTGGTCTTTGAAGCAATCTTGTGAATTGAGATCAAGCTTTGGCATGCACTGGTTTAACGTCTTATCAATCAGACAAAGTTTTGACTCTTTGAAGAAGGAGAAGGAATATGTGGGTTTAGAATTAAAAGAGTTGTGATATGGTTAGTGAAGTTACATTAGTATAGCGGTTTGAGGAGTGTGTATTTGTGTGAGAGGAGCGAGAGGTCTCGGGTTCGAGTCCCACCTTTCGCGTTTTTATTTTTGTCCTTTCCCCTTATTTTTATTTGTATTATAAATTTAATTAAATTAAATTTCGAAATTTTTAATTACTCTCAACTAATTAAAATGTATTTGTCATTTTGTTAATCCTTTGTAAACTTTTTTATAATTTATTAAAAAAATTATAAAATAATTTAAGCTCTCTTTTTAAGAGAAAAATATTTAAAAGAATACCCGACTTGCTTAATGTATTTAATTAAATACTTAATTTCCATTGTAGAAAACATTTATAACCTTTTATAATATAATATGAGATTATAAAGATTATTAAGTTCTCTATTTTAGAGAAAAAATTATTGGGATAATTATCCATTTTATTTTATTTAGAATTTAGCGGATATTATAGAACTTTGCCTTTCAAATCTGCTAGAGCTCCCGTTACCATAGAACACAGCTCATCATTTGTCATTGAGAGAGTGGCAATGGCCTCGTAATCAGACTTCATGGACTCATACCTTGCCATCTCTTCCAGCTTCATCGAGTCCAAAGAATAGTAGGGAACCGGTATGTTCAAGTGCTCTCTTGGCAAGTCCTTCCTCCACCAATCGATTACATACTTTTCAGGAACAAACCTTACTTCCTCTACTATGTAGACAACAAGCGTGTGGCAACACATAATTCCCGTGAACTCAAACTTTTTGCAATCACACTTAACGTCACGTGTGTAGGGATCATAAGACACCTTAAATGTCCTACGTTTGGGAACATTACCTGCCCACCATCGGACCATAATGTCATACACTTTGATTTTACCAACCTTTTTCAAGCCCTCCTTCGTTGCATGTGTAATATTTCTCACTTCGTCTTTAAATTCTTGTAACTTCTTCGTGGTATACACCTTTTGGAAGACACTCTCAAACTCATGCTTACTACAACAATGGAGTGGCTTGTGTATGGAATCAAAGGATACCTTATCCTCAGCCATGGCACGCTTGCCCATTGCCATTCCATATTGCTTCATAAACTCTTGTAGGGATGTGTTACCATTAACAAACCCTTTGAAAAAATAATTCATTCCCTCACTCCTTTGGGTAGTCGACGTTCCAGCCCAAAAATCATTTTTGAAGTAAATTGGAACCCACTTTTTCCTATTATCGAACATGATCTTGCACCAATTACTCCTTTTGAGTCTACATTTAGAAACCCATTCCACCCATTTTTCCTCAAATTCGGCCACATTGTATGAGAAATGCAATACCTTATGCAATCCACTTGCAATGTAATTCCATCCGCCGACATCTTTTATTTTCTCCAAGTGCTTCTTAGCATTCCTCATGACATGCCACAAGCACCATCTATGTTTTGTATTGGGAAACACCTCAACAATGGCATTTTTTGCAAGAAAAACAAAAGGAAAAAATAGTTAGTTTGAATGATCAGATTGTTGCAATCTACATAAAATAAAGAAATCTCATCACCATTATGCAAAAAACAAAACTGTCAAAGGTAATTATAGGATTCTTACCCATAGCTTTGCATTGATCGGTTTTTATGCCCTTTGGTGGTTTGTTATTCATGCTTTTGAGCCAAGTTTTAAACAACCAAATGTAATTCTCAACATCTTCACTTCCCAACAATGCAACCCCTAGCACAATTGATTGGCCATGGTGATTAACTCCTATGAACGAAGCAAACAACATTTTGTATCTATTTTTGACATATGTGGCGTCGAAGGATATGACGTCCCCAAAGTCTTTATAAGCTGTCCTAGCACGTCCATCAACCCAAAAAACATTCTTCAGTACACCATTATCCGTTGTATCGAAGCTGTAGAAGAAGTTTAAGGAGTTTGTCATCATGGTTTCAAAGTAATCTCTTATTGTAGCAAAATCTCCCTTCGCAAGTTTCAATCTTCTTTCCGAAGTGATTACATTCCTACAATCTCTCTCAGAAAAGGGGACTTTGTTATGACCCCCATATCTGGCCACAAAGGAGTTGTAGTTCTTTGCTAACGGAACACCAACCCTATCATTATTCAGCAATATAATCCTATTCCCTCCACTTATGTGCCTATACCTAGGCATGAAAACTGAGTTTTTTTGGTTTTATAGTCATGGTTGTGCTAAAGTTTTAGGGAGCTAATTCTCCACAAGGTTCTATCACCACACACTTGCATTAACCGTAAATGGGCAACCACATCGAGTGCTACCTACAGCCTTTGCAGGATTTTTAGTTGTCGTTTGACACTCACCTTCTTTAGAACATACTATCCTCAACCGTATATATTTAGCATACTGATCTGTGATACTCTCCATCTCGACTTCATCTTCTTCATTGTTAACTCCTATTTTCCTCAAAGTAGAATTCCTAATCCGTATAGCGAATCCCATCGACTTGCCATAGTCATGCAAAAATCGCATTAGCATTTCACAAGAGTCGAAAGTCATCTCTTCACAAGGCTCAGTGACATTCTCGGGTTCAACATCTTGTTCTCCAACCACGTTTTCAAGAGCTCCACCCACAACAGCATCACTATTCTCAATTCCTCCATCCACAACATCATCATTGATTCTTTCATCTACATCTTCCACATCCTCTGCACTTGAATCATCACTGTCGTCTAATACCATCAATGGAAAATCATCTTCATTGTAACCCTCCACAAAATCAGTATTCAAATCAAATAACCTTCTCTTTGCATCCATTAAATCCTGCATATTTCATATCATTACCATAGAAATCAATCAATTTTGTGGAGTGCAATAAAACAATAGAGCAATAAAACAGTAAATTTGCACGACACATTAGATCAGCACCACAAGAATTTAAAGATCGATGTTCTCAAGCCTTAAAATTTACAAGAGACATTAAATTAGCAACACACACGAATTCGAATTACCAACCTCAATGCTTTCTTCAAGTTCTTCAAGTGAAACGTCAATGGAAGATGAACAGTCACGTACGTATTTGAGCAGAAACTGTTCAAATATCTCTAATGTATAATGAGATCGGATAAAAATATGCCAACTTGAAGTTATATTATATTGGGCTTTATTTTAGATAGTAAGTTAATCTTGATTCATGAGAATTGGGATAAAAATGTAGTATAATTTTTAGGCCCACTTTAACAAACCTGAAATGTGGGTCCATCCAAGCCTACAAGTTCGGATACAAATCTGAATTAAAAAAAATTAAACTTAATTAATCGAATTAAATGCGGGCCCATATTTGTCTAGCTTTATTATTAAAATAATGTGTGTGTCATGACACTTATGTCATGCAATCATGCTCCATCAAAGACCAACATAGATGTAGGAATTAGGGATGATAATAGGGGGAATTTTCATCGTGGGTATGAGAATGAAATTTTTTAATGGGGATCGAGATGGGTATGGGGAGGGGAGAGTAATTCCTGTTAGCTGTTATGGGGACGGGGACGGAGACGGTGACGAGTATCCTCGCTCTAACCTGAATCCGACTCAGTTGGAGAACCTTGCGGGGAATCCCCGCCGGGGATTTTGAGGGAGATCTGTATTAAAAGCTCTTGTTAAAGTCTTGTTAATTATATACGTTTGATCAATGAATTTTGTAAATAATATATTGAAAGAATTTTAGAAGAAATTGTACATGAAATTAAAATGGAAAATCAAACAAGGAACACGTGGATTATAAATGGGGAAAAATTAAATGGGGAATCCCCAACCGAGATTATAAATGGAAAAAAATCAAAGGAAGAATGAGGAATCCACAATGGGGGTTATAAATGGTGAAAATCAAACGGAGATGGGGAATCCCCGACGGCGACAGGAATTCAACGAAGATGAAGACGGTGACAAATTTTATAATCTGACGGGGAATGGGATGGGTACGGGGAACATATATCTACACGTGGATGGTGACGAGGAGGGTATTCCCTACCATGAATCCGCCCTATTGCCATCCCTAGTAGGGATGTCATTCTACCAAAACAAAAGAAGATGTAGATGTTGCTAAATATATTTGAAGAAGATTTAAGGTATTATCATGCTTAAAATTACATTGTGTATTATTTTTAGAAGAAATTGCATATAACAACCCTTTATTTCACCATTTTTGCAATTAATTACCCTTTATTTTTTACTATGATTAATTACCCTTATTGGCAATTTAGTCCATTTAACTCGTTACTCTTCCCCGTTAAATAAAGTGTGTCTTTTTTGCCCTAGTTCTTTAATTTAAATTAAGAAAAAGCAAGAAGAATGAAATAAAAAACATGAAGAACTAGACATATAAATATAGAAAAGAAGGAAGAGTAGAGGGAAAAGAATAAGATATTATTATTGGACTTTCTAGGCGCTCAATTAGTACAGGAGAAGGAAAATTCACAAGGTTAGTGGTTTGTATTTTGTAAATTAATTTGGGGTTAAGTGATGAATTAGTGTTTAGGGTTAAGTAATTCTGGGGTAATTTGGGTTTTGGGATAACAATAGAAGGCGCGCTGGTTGAGTTGATTTTCGATGTGGAACAACCTAAGTGAACCGAAATATTTTTCATGGCATCCTATCTTGAGTGAAATTGAGTGTTGAAAACTATCTCTCAGTTACATAAATTGTTAGATTGAAGGTTAGTTGAAACGGTTATGGGAACTATATCGAACAGTTCCCACACGCAGCGGAATAAACAAATGAGCAAGTAAATAAATCAGAATGAGACAGTTCCTTATAGAGGAGCCCCACAACGATCAACTAATCGCGTGAGTAAACCTCTACCTCTGCTTGGAGGATTTTGAATGAGTTTCCTTTTCTTTTATTGCTTAGTTCCCTTCAGGTTACAAGGCCGAATACAAACTTTTTTGTTCATTCAAGGACTCTCTCCCTAGGCAACACTATTGTATTCTCTCAACCATAACACTAGTGAACGCTCACAATCAAAAGCAAAAGAAAACTCAAACCTTACAAACTCTGTCTCTGCAACTGAGTTCCCCTAGACCTGAGAACTTCTTCTTTCTTCTTTCACCGTCTTCGAGATTAGCTCGCCGCCGGGGACTTTTCATCAAAGCAACAGTCTTCTCCGATTTGCTCTCTAGCTCTTTCTCTTAGTGTTTGACAATTTGTGAGTTGTGAAAAGTGTCGATCAAGGTCACTGTTGAAGGGTTTAAATAGGCATGATATGCAACCCTTATCCATTTGAGGCATTTGTCCTAAATGCCTTTTTTTCCTTGCTCTACAAGCTTGATCTTAAGGTTGACATGTGACTATGATTTGAATTTGAACCTTGCCAACTCTTGGATCACATCGGACCGTTGGATGGTCATCTTCAACCTGCTGCATAGTCTGAAGCTGTATGGAGTCTGAGAAGCTCTTTTGTCCGATAAGACATGATCCCTTGATTTGCGAGATGTCGCTTTCACGCATGCTGTTCTCTCGTCTTCTCGATTCCCTTAATTTGGGAACTCTCATGGCTTGAGGGAATGTTGTTCTTCTTATGTAGTTCCCATGTTCATGGGAACTCTGGTTTATTGAGTTCCCTACTCCTTGGGAACTCTGGCTCACTTTTTAGGTTGGTCGCATCTTGATCGAGTTCCCATTGTCATGGGAACTTTCGTTGCCTCAGTTCCCATGCATTGGGAACTTGTTTTCTCCGTGTCTTTGCTCAACAACACGCAACCTGTAAGCTAAGAAATACTTGGAAAAGGGCGTTATTTCCTATGGTGTTTATCATTATCAAAACTGAGGACGTTGTTACAGTGTTAATAAACGTCAATTCCTAACACCAACTCAACAATTTCCCCCTTTTTAATGATGACAAACCCATAATAAAAGGTCGATTCCTTATGCACAGGAAAAAAACGCCCCGCTCACACGAGATTCATACGCTTCATGAAGCGTACGCTTCATGAAGCGTATGACCCAAAGGGTGCCCTCCGCCGGGGTCATACCCGGGGCATGCGCTTCACGAAGCATCACTCTTCATAAAGAGTGACGCTTCATGAAGCGTAAGGGTTTGGGTAGTTTTTCCCCGCGCGCTACGCCACCGCCATGGAATTAGGTGTGTTTATGTAAATTTGGAAAAAAAAATTATATTCATACTCTTATTTATATCTTTATGTCATAAGATAGATTACATATCAAACATTGAAGCCCTATATATATATTCATAGATCACAAAGTTTATGAGTAAAAAACCAGAACTTTCACAAAATACAATGACATCCAATAGATCATATGAAGAAAATTCATCAACGAAATCGCCCTTTTCAGATGAACCTTATGAACCGGAATCATCATCATCTTATGAAGAGTTGTCATCATCTTTTGAAGAAGAAGGAGGAGGAGAAATAGACGTTGACGAAGAAGAAAACGACATAGTCGAGGTCAGTTTTTTGTTAAAAAATCATATATTTAAATTGCAGTTTATAGTTTTATATTCAGAAATTTGAAGGTATCGTTATTTGTATTTGTATATTAAAAAAATTAAATTATTAATCTTATACATTTGTATTGATTATATCCGTTTATAAAAAATACTATTGTTATTTAATAGTGTAGAGTTGAATGGAAAATAATAGTAAAAAATATGTTATTGTTAAAAACATAGTGTGTGTATTTGCAGTTTAATTGAAAGTAATTTTAATTTATAAATAGGTAAATGGGAGAGATTTTTCTGCTGACTTTCATCGCGATGGGGTGTGGGATAGTCGAGATGAAATGATAGCATGGGCTAGGCAAGTTGGGCGTGAAAGAAATATGGCGTTGCTTATAAAAACGTCAAATGCAAATTTGGTCAGGCTAGCATGTCATAGGCATGGTATGTATAGACTTGGGAAGAAGAGTGATTTCATCCCTACTATCACACCGCCTCAGGTGCGAACCCTGTACACAAAGTGCAAATGCAAATTCGAGTTGCTTGGTGTTAGAAGTAAATCGACCGGGAAGTGGGCACTAACGGTTGTGTGCGGAGTCCACAACTACGACCTTTCCACTAGTCTGCTTGGCAATTCATTTTCAAGCCGAATGATGAAAGCACAAAAACTGATTGTGAAGGAATTGAGCTATATAAATGTGCCACCTGCTCGTATAGTGGAGCGGTTGAGAAATATTTACCCTGGAAATGTGACATTAAGGAAGCAAGTTTCAAATTTGAGGGCATGGTATTTGAAAGAGGATAGTGCAAATCTGACAACCACCCATTATGCACTGCATTTTCTACAAAGAAACGATTACAGAGTATTTTCAAATAGGATAGGTGGTTCAGATTATATTGATATCCTCTTCTTTGTGCACCCCACCTCGCTGCATCTACTGAAGTTGTTTCCGTATGCCGCCATTATGGACAACACATATAAGACCAACAAGTACAATCTTTTAAGTTTTTAATTATATACTGAGGCAATTATTGTTTTTGTAAAGTTGTATAATTGTTTCATGTATTGACAGGTACGACATGGCTTTGCTGCAGATGGTTGGGTTTACATGCACTAACAGATCATTCAACATAGGTTTTGCATTTCTCTCAAGAGAAGACACCGCTAGTTATTCATGGGTGTTGGCGCGTTTGAGGCGTTTGTTTCAGGAAGTGAGAGCAATGCCAAATGCGATTGTCACAGATCGAGAGAGGGCAATCACTAACGCAAAAGACGCTGTGTTTGGAGAGGATGTCAAACATCTTCTATCTTGGGTGCATGTTAAGGGGAACAAATTAGCATACGATGTAGGTATCCTAAAGGACCAGGATAAGGCGAAAAGGTTTTCTAATAGATGTTGGGGCATATTCATGTCAACAACAGAGGCAAAATACGAGGATAGGCTTACAAGAGTCAAAGAGCATTGGCCAGGGCTGATGAAGTATGTTGAGAGGTCGTGGCTCGGGCCTTACAAGAAGTCGATAGTTAGAGCATGGACCGATCACTGTACCCACTTCGAAACGAGAACAACAAACATGTACACATGTTTTAATGGTTTATATATTTTTGGTTGTTAAAATTATGTGATTTACACATTTGTAATGTACATTATTTATAATACTAATATGTATGACACAGGGCGGAGGGCATGCACAACGTGCTTAAAAAAATACTTGACAATTCTCGAGGAGGCTTCAACACAGTGATCGGAAGGATCCACAATCACATTCAGTCCCAAGTTAATGATATAAGGGGGGATCTGGAGATGTCACGTAGCAAGATTCCAACTGAGTTGAATAGTGTCCCTAGTCGAGTTAGGATGATATTTATGCGCCTATTTTACAAAGTCTCAACATTGTGCATTCTGAAGTTGTGTACAACGACCTGAACAGGGACGCCGCAGAAGGAAAATTAGAGAAAGAGTGTGTTGATTTTTGGGTACGGGAGTGCGTGGGTCTTCCTTACCGTCATAGGATTGCCCAAGCCATTCTCACCAAGTGGTCGATCCCGCCAGGTGACATATACCCATTTTGGCATCAGGTGGTATGGGAGGGAGTTGATCCGAAGCGCATGCCCATAGAAGACAAAGAGTCAAAAGAACTTACCGAGATCAAATGGGAAGATATGGTGGAGAGGAAGCGTCGGGGTGAATTGACATATGACCATGTGTACTCGATCACAGAGTCGTTTGTAGAAAATGTGCTGGGAAAAGAGTCGTCTTTGATTGAGCAGATAGATGCTATGAAGAGGGGACGACCAAAGGGGTCCACTAAGTGGTCGACAAAGAGGAATAATACTTTGCTTGAGCATCGGATGGAGGCATATGAAAAGGAGAAGCAACTGAAGGAAAAGGAGAGCCAAGTAAAAACCTCATTGCCCGGCAAAAAGCGTGGAAGGCCAAAGGGCTCAACCAATAAGGCCCCGAAAAAAGTTGCTACGGGGATAAGTACACAGGAAGCGAGGGGGGCAACATGATGTGGCTGGATTTCAACTTTGGAGTTGACAATGTTAACAACTTCATGTTTCCTTACATTGATCAATTGCAGGATGTAACACCAGATGGGCATTGCGGTTATCGATCACTCACCGTGTTGTTGGGACAAGTACAGAGCAAGTACCGCAGAGTTCGGTTGGAGTTGACAGCCGAATTGAGGCGTATATGAGCCTATTTGGAACAAACCTCCTATTGATGAGATGTTGGATACTATGCCCTATGTGGATTCCCCTTGCGCTCGAAGATATTGGATGGAGATGCCCATAGCCGGTTTGATCTTTTCCACACTACATCAGGTTGCAGTTGTTTTGTTGTCGTGGGATGGATCGCACACATGCTTGCCGATGCAGGCGAGAGGGGACAACCGGGACCCTCCGACCAAGATATATGCCATAGCGCTCGTGGGAAACAAAGATCACTTCATACTTGTGAGTCATATAGTATTATCATGAAGTACATTAGAGCTTATACCTTTTTACTCAATAATATATTATATGTTTAATTTGCAGGTCTGGTTGAGCGATGACTCCCCACTTCCTCCACAGTCGATGGATTGGACAAGAAGCCATCACCCTAGCGTCAAAGGGTGGGATGAACCGTTTAGACAGAGAATGGCAATATGGCGCGAGAAGCGAATTAGCCATAATCTCGATCCAAATGTTGCTGTTTGAAGTTGATGAGATATGTAATTAGTTAGAACCTTATTAATTTTATTTATGACATTTGTAATGCATTTTTGGCGTATTGTTTGCTTGTTATGCTAAATATGATAAAATACTATATGAAAAGCTATCGAATGAACATGGTGATATGGAATTGATGAGATCGTGTACTTCGTTTCCGTTGGATCAAGGGTCGTGCTTGATAAATTTCTTGCTCACGGCCATTCTCCCCTTCCCGGGCTGAGGGCCCCCATCAAAAAATGGGTTCTAAGAAGGAGGTGAATGATCTCTAAGAAGAAAATGAAAAATGAACAAGCTGCTCATTGCTTGATTGTGTGGAATATGCCTTGCGCTTCATGATGCGCAAGGCACCTCCCTAGACTAGGGTGAACGAAAGCATAACTTGGATGCTGATGCGAGTGTAACACTTGCGCTTCATCAAGCTATACGCTTTATGAAGCGCAAGGCACCTATCCAGACAAGGGTTCGAAACCTGGTCGAACGAACTATGCTAACAGTTGCGCTTCATAAAGCTTTATGCTCTATGAAGCGCAAGGCTTATACGCCAAAACATATACGCACCTGCAACCATTGTGCAGCAAGCAAGGCAATAGTAGGTAATCTGCAACAGTCTCAACAACCAAGCTAATACAGAAATTCTGCACCTTACACACCCTTAAAGCTAATACAGAAATTCTGCAAACAGAACCATTGCCACATTATTTCCTGAACACATCCAACTCTCCATAGACAGTGATGAAGGATCCATGAATCCTTCACCTGAAAGGCCTTTGAATTGACAAGTTTATCACTTTAGATGTGCATAATCATGACCCAACCATCTTGTGTAAGTCAATGATCTAAGTGGGTTGACTAGCAAGAGGTCCATCAAACAAGGCCGACTAGCAAGAGTGCATCACTGCAGTGGCCCTCTCGAAAAACTAGTAACCAAAAAATGTCATATGGCTCCTAGAATTCTTGAAAACAAAATGGAATGTACAAAGTACTGCAAAGCATGCAAATGAGTGAGCCAAAAAAAAGAATTTAGTCACAACAGGTTTTTGCTTGAGCATATGACATATTTGCAAGCCAACATCTGGATGTGATGCAATATGCCTTCCAACAAGTTCCAAAGCAGCTACTCTAACAAATTTAACAAAGTTAGAACCAACCTTCAAATGCTAACTTGACCTGTTTAAAATAATATCTGGATTACCTTCAACAATCAAACTAATCTGGGATGGCCACCAACAAGAGAGAGAGTATTCTACTAATAGTAAATGCAACAATTGAGGGCATGATCATCATTGCCCAATATAGTCCCACAAGCAATTGAGGGCATGATGAAACAAAAAATACATACATCACGCAATGCCTTAGCCCTCACTACAGGTAAGTACCCCTTCAAACAAGCATGAAATTTTTTTTGTAGGATTAACTAAGATCCTAAATATAAAAAAATCAGGGGAAAGAATATTCAGAAAGTACCAAACAGTAAGTTGCAAAGTATTCTATCAAATCCTCTGAAGAAAAGAACTGTTATGTCCCAAGAATCTAGATGTCATGTGATAGCTTTCATTTAGGTAGTGTTTAAAATGCATATTTATGTTTATATTGCATGGTTTTAGCTTAGTTTAGTCTAATTCTTAGGTTTTTAGGTTTTCTAGGAAATTCGGGTTTTGCGCTTGTTTTGTTCGGTTTTGCAGATCTTTAGGTAAACAAGCGTGGATGGGATGGATCTTAGTGGACTATGGAGGATTTTGATGAAGCTTATAGTGATACAAGTGAAGATTAGAAGAGTTAAGGACCAAGAAGTTGTGGGAAAAGAACGCTTACACCCGGACTATGCATTGAAGACTTGTTTCGACACCTATATCTTGCAATGCTTGTTTTGGGAGCTATAGTGCTCGGATGGAGCTGAATGTGTTATCACTGGAAAGCTAGTTCAAAGTTCTACAATTCATATTTTTACTTCAAGTCCAAATTCCAACTCGAAGGGGGTCAAAACAGCATCTGAAGTGTCGCTTGAATGCTGAACCGAGGCTAATTGCGCGGGATGGTATAATTGCGCGGCCGCGCATTGTGCAAGACCGAGCAATCGGTGTTTTCTACGCGGGGAAGTTTTGGGCTTGACTTTTGGGCCTAGGGTTATATCATATCCGAGTATAGCTTAAAGATAGATCTTTTGAGGATTATTTGGAAGACATATATAAACCTTATGTTAGTTTATTTTAAAAAACTTTTAATTAATCTTGGAGGCTAGGGTTTTCTCTCTTGAGGAAGACTTTGAAACCTTTGTAAGTTTGATTTTAATTTCAATTATGCATTGCTAATTTCTTTGTGTTTGGCTAGTTATTGAAATCATAGATTGCATAATATTGTGAGGTTTGATTGATTCTCAACAACTTGAATATGTTTTATTCCCTGTGCTTAATTGAATCAGAATTATTCTAGGGTTTTGTTAGATTGATCACCTAATAGAATTTCTAGGTTAATTTACAACTAATCTGATTGATGCCCGTTTGGGGTTGATTAGATAAAGTAGCATCTATAATTGTTTAGACCCGTTCGGGCTATTCAGTTGTAAAAGGGAATAAATCCACAAATTACTTAGATGTCTGTTTGCTCTAAGTGTTTGTTTCTATTGATAACTTGATTCGTAAAGCTGTCGTTTAATTGAATCTAGACGTTGTTTTAGGTTGTTAAATGATTAGGGTTGTTTAGACTGTTAGTTCTTTCAACTATTTATGAAGTTTGGATCATAATCCTTAGTAGGAGTATAATTCACAATAGATTATTCAAGGGAATTGAGAATCGAAAGAATCAATGATCAATAAGCATGTCTATGATGGATTTAACTAGTTGAACATATTTCTCTCTCATATATTTACAATCAATATTTGCATTCATACTTAGGTTTATTTTGCATATTAGATTAGTTAGTTACTCAATCATCCATAAAACCCCCTTATTTAGTTACTTGGCACTTAAGTAATAACATTAATACACGAGTCTCTGTGGGATCGACCCTTGCTTACCATTCTACTTAGATTGGTTAAGTTAGGATTCTTTGATAGGTAAACGACTGAAAAATACCTCATCAAATTTGGCGCCGTTGCCGGGGACTCGTCGCTATTTGTGTTTTTACTTTTGTGCTATTCTTGGTGTTGTGAACCTATCTTACGGTTCATAACACCCGTGCTACTAACCTATGGCTTTGTTCGATTGTAGATAGCTATAGGATGAACACTTCCATCATTATTTTTCTAGATTTCAAGACCATGTGTTTGAACTTGGTGCTTGGGGATTACGATACAGTGATAGAGAGGTGAACATGGGAGTTATCCATGGTATGAATTTTGAGACAAGGGGATTGGCAGATTACATGAGCAATGAGAGGCTTTTGTTTATGGGACCTGAGAAATGCTGGGATTTCTTATGTTTCATGAGCCATCAGAGCTTTTTGGTCGAATCATCTTCCCAACTACCCCAGCCGATTGATACGTCTCTTGAGGATATAATCAAGGATCTCTCCAAAGGGGCGGATGCTATAATCAATGAGCACTGTGAGTCTTGTTCTTCATATTTCCATTCTACAATCTCATGTCCTTTTGAGTTGTGTGAAAGGAGTGGTGGAATCACATTGGAGTCAAACGATCAAGAGTCAGACACCCAGATTCAAGTTGAGGAGCAATCTAATACACTTGATGAGGGTTATGATGATGAATTTGATGCTCAATATGAATTTGCACCTGTAAAGCAAGTTGAGCAGATCATCACAGAGCCAAAGGAAGTCTGTGCAGGCATAGAGATTCTTACAGAGCCTAGGGAGCCTGAGTCATCTTCACCCATGTGGAGTAAATTGCTTGAGGGTTTTGTGGTTTTGGAAGAAGACTATTTTGTCGATCATGATGACTTCTTTGCTGATGAAGTAGACAGCCATGAGGGAGAAAATCAACATGATGCATCTATTAAGTCTCCTGTTGTCATGGTGTGCCCTATGTTAGGCCTTGACATCCCATGCTTCAATTTCCCAACCTTCTCACATCAGGAGCTTATGGAGTTACAAGATGAGAAGCCAAGTCTACAACACAAGGTGGATGATGAGAAATCTATGGAGTTCATCTTGGATAAAAGTGGTATTGCTGACAAGTGCTTTGATTCATACTGTAAGTATTTTCTAAAGCCACCACTTGTGCTGAATTTCTTTGAACAAATACCACCTCATGAAAATTGGGCACACATGTTTGATAAATTAAAACGGTCTTTGAATGTTATATTATGCTTAATAGATTTATCAATGTGTTACTTATGCTTTTCTGAGATGTGTGCACAGGGCTTTGACAGGTTATTAAGGGCATTGACAATGTCTAATCTTGTCAACCCATTCTAAGGGTCAAGCTAATGACGTTAAACAAGCGCTTCTTGGGGGGCAACCCAAGGCTTAGAGTAGTTTTGTCTTTCAGTCATAATCTTTTGCTTTTTAGGTAGTTTTGTTTGTGTGTTAGATATCTCAGGTCCAAAGATTGATAACCCGAAGAAGCCTTCACCACCATCGTTGGATTACCATCATTACCCGGATCACTAGAGTTTTGTGAGTATTTCTTTTTCCTTTACTTTTTACTACACTTTGGGGACAAAGTATGTTTTAAGCATGGGGGAAGAAAATTATTTGTTTTTTGCATTGCATATAGTTGCATTAGATTAGGTAATATTTAAAATTTTTGCATGCATTGATTAAAATCTTGAAAAATGAAAAAAATCAGAAAAATTTGAAAAAAAAATACAAAAATATTGCGTTTAGGTTCTTATTTCCCCATTGTTTGATACCTCTTGTGTTTCTATGCTAAGTATAAGTCCTAACCCATGATTTGCATGATTTGCTGAAGTTGATATGATATGAGCATGATCATTGATTGATTACCTTGATTATAGGATGGAGCATGTATTTAGCTTGAGTATTTGATTCATTCTGAAGTTCTAGACAACAAATTAGCCTTGTGAGAAATTTTTGGCCTTTCATGATTATATTTGTTCTCTAACATTCTTGAGTGTATCACCATGATTATCTAGCTCTAGAACTTGCGTTAATACTCTTTGTCAAGGTTGCTTTATATGATTGAATGCATATCATTAAAATGATTGAGACAATGTTTCTATTAGCCTATTATTTCCCTTCCTACCCTACAAGGTCCATGTTTTTGACACCCCACTTATTTGAGCCTTAAGCCTATTTTTATTAGCTCCACAAAAATGATTCCTAGCCTAATAAGCTTGACCCATAATCCGGGATTTAGGACTTTAGGTTGATTATGTTTTGTGTGAGTTTGATGTAAGTATGGGGGAGTTGGGGAAAAAGGTGGAAAAAGAGGAAATAAAACTCTTGTGTGTAAAGTGAGAAAAAAATGAAGATAAAAAGTTTATGTAAAGAAAAAAAATTGAGCTTAATTTGTTAGTAGTCTTCATTAAAATGCAAGAAAAGAGTTGAAAAAGAGGCAAAGAAAAGGAAAAAAAAAGAAAGAAGCAAAGTGCTTCATTGTAAATGTATGGAGTTGAGAAAGGAAGTTGGGAAGTGAAGTATGAAGAAAAAAGTGTTGAGTTGGGTTTAGGATTAGTTCTTTATCCCGGATTTAGCACCACAGGCCAAATGTTATCCTTTCCAAATCTCTCTTTACCTTGGCCCCGTTACAAGCCTTAAAAAGACCTCATGATTTTTGTTATGTGTTTGATCCCCAGCGGTGGAGATTTAGAACTCTGATGCAAGCATATGGTAGTCTAGTTTTCATGGTTGATTTTGAGTGAAACACATACCCTTAAACACTTGAGAGTTTGAGTGCAAACACATTTACCTTGGTGAGGTCTAGAATGAATGAATGATCTTTGCTTTTTGCTTGTATAATGCATGTTAGGAAGTCTTGGTCGGGTTTTTGATTATATGTGAAATGCTTGTTTGAATTGATATGGATGTATGATTGCATTTCTATGGAGTGATTTGGATTTATGTCTTGCTTGAGGACAAGCAAGGGTTACCATGTTGATAGAACTCCAGACCAGTAATGTAGATGCAGCTTCAGGATCACAAAATCTTCAACCACGCCAACATTTGACTTGCCATCACCATCTGTTATGATTACAACATTGGAAACAGTTTCAGAAAATGAAAATTGTACAAGACTAAAGGTGGTTAGGCTAATGCATTTGAATCTTCAACCACTCCAACATTGGAAACAACTTCAGGATCATAAAATCTTCAACCACGCCAACATTTGAATTCTAGTTTTCAATTTTTTCTCTATCAGGCCAATGCATGTACAGTTCCTAAGGTGGTTAGGATAGTGCACAGTTTGGGTCCTTGAGGAAAAGAATCTCTGATATGTCTGTCAAAATCAATACTTCCTTTAATGTCATGAAACAGATCATATTCTCAGCCAACTAGCAACTAGGATAAAACAAAGAGTCATCAAAGGTTTTACAAATGGAGAATTTGTTTATAATGCAACAGAAATCTAGTTTAACATTTGCTCTAAGCAAGAAATAGATGTAGATAGCCACCCTAATGCACAACAATAGACTGAATCCAGATTCCAGAGGAAACCAAGAAATGGGAGAATCAGAGGCATGTAAAAATTTCAGACTGATATTTGCCACAGATCCAGAATTGTTTTATAGTGAGTAGTTTTTTGCATTGTTGTAGCACAAGTCTGGATCACAACTTCACCAGTAGTTGGGGCTTTTCCACATTTAACATTGGGGCAACAACACCAGTACAAACACCAAAAGAAACATGCTGAATTTTTTGCATCTGGTTTTGGTGGTGTGCAGCAGCCCCTAAAGCTGAGTTCTTGTGCACAACAATACCCTTAGTTGAGACGTCCTCCCATTCTCTAGCAAAACTGTCATCTTTAAAGTTTTGTGAAGAGGCATCAATAGTTGAAAAATCAGCATTTAAACCTTCAACATCATGGCTTATCTCTTTACCAAATGTATTGAACAAAATGTCACATTCAAAGCATTCTTCCAATACCCAAATATTAACATTAATGCTCCAATAAACTACAAAGACAACTTCATATATAAGAACAACCAACAAATACATCTCCTTATAATACAAAATTCAACAGTTAAATGCACAAAAGCTAGAATCCCTAAATGGCAAATAACTGATGTCACTGTGCGGCACCTCCAGACCCACTCCCCTCACCGGGATCATATCGAGAATCCCGAAACGGCCTGCTCAAAGGAGGTGGCATTGGCGGACGATCATCCCCTAATATGCTCAGCATGTCCTACAAGTACGGCCTAGTTGGATGATCAGCGGGCATCGCTGCCAAAGCGTCATGCGCATATCCAACGAGCTGCTGTTGTCGCTGCATAATTTAAGACACATTTTAGCTAAACCCTTAAATATAAAAACGATTATTGATTGAATGAACTTATTGAATAAAATTTAACTTACAATGGTAGCATCAACTATAGCTGATGGGTGGGTGTGTGGCTCGCGCGGACGGTCCTAACACTCTGACCTCGAATCCCCCAATTCCATCAAATTTAATACTCAACCTAATCTAAAATTGTTATTTACCTGGTGAATGGCCGTCTCTCTCACTATCAGCCTCCACACCAGCACCTTGCACATCGACGCCGGCGTCTTGCTCCGTCAAATCACGACCTCTGCCACCACCAACGATACACCCACGAACAACACGCACCATTTGCAATTGATTAGGAAGCAAATGTGTTCCAAGAATGAATAATCGATGAATTTCGCCTCTGATTTCTCACCCGGGAGGGAGAAGATAGAGAGGAAGAAGATGATGAACGCCTTTAAAAGCGTTCAATTTAACTCGACCGTCACGCTTCAAGAAGCGCTATGCTTCGTGAAGCGCATGCCCCCAGGTATGACCCCGAGGGAGGGCACCCTTTAGGTCATACGCTTCATGACGTGTATAATCCCGTGTGCGCCGAGCTTTTTTTCGTGTGCATAAAGATTTTTCGTAATAAAATGACAAGTATTTTAACAATGCAATGCATGCTAGTTCCCCCTAAGTGTGACAACATTTTGCAGGGAGTTCCACTATATGGTTATGTACTTCCTACTTAGTAGATTTTTGTGAGATAGTCCCCCCTTAGCAAAGACCTTTGTATGATAACTTATAAATAACGCATCTCACACATTTTATCCTTCCCCCTTTTGGCATCATCGAAAAGGTTAAGCATGAAACAAGAAACAAAGTGTAAGAACACACATTCAAACTCGTGTAGGTTTGGCTCCTGCATTCTGGGCAGTTTGAGGACCCTGAAGTTCACCAAATCATCAAAGTAGTTATTCAATACAACTAAATTATTAATTGTAAGACTAATGTACAATAGGGAAGATAATACCTTTCTAATGTACTTTCTTTTCTAGGATCTTATAGGCAAAGTGTTAGGATTTTTTGGTCTTCCTCCAAAATTAACTGGCTTAGGTTGAGCAGGTCCCTTGGGTGGACTTTTGCAACTACGTGTTTGTAATGACCACTTTGACCATAGTGGGAGCAAGACTTCGACCAAGAAACGTACTCTGATTTTTTTATTCTTGCTAGGTGGCTCTTCTCCAATCCCTCTTTTCTACATTTTCTAGGTCTTCTAGGATGGAAAACATGTTAATTCTAAAACAAAACAGAACCGTCTAGAGATAAGTTAGAGAATCAGGAATTGCTTAGGAGAATAAACTGTGTACTGCATACAAAGTACTTTCTTGTATGTTATAGTTGTCAAGGAGACGACATACCACTTCTCCTATACATAGACACACACACACACACACACATATATATATATATATACTGATTCCAAAGGGTAATTGTCAACATAACAAACTCAATTGACAATTAACATAACTACGAAATGGCGCCAGTTTTCCCAACTGACTTGAAATACAAACCTTCAACGATTTAAACTAACTTTTGTCTTTTCATATCTTTGACAGATTGAACTAACTAACAAAATAACTGACTTTGAAACCACACGGCACACACCTAACATATACATGCTACACAGTATTAACATAATCAATATAACAGAAATGACTAACTAATTATAAACCATGCTTAATTCCTTCATTCACCCCATTAAGCTTGGTTTATATGCTTGCAAGAAAACATAGTCCTTCTTCTTCTTCTTCAATTTCTTGAGTCTCATCGTTTAGTAGATCACTTTGTAGTAAGGTTTCATGACCCTCTGTCTCAAGCATAGGCAACACATGTTCATCTTTATCATCATACTTCATGATTAGATTAGCCTTCTCTTCCTCTTCTTTGGAATTACATTCAGAAGCAAAGTGTCCTAACCACCGACATGAGTAACATTTGATTTTACTTTTATCAAATATTCTCTTGGGTTTCTTCTCTTCTTCTGATTCGTCACTTGATTCTTCATCAACCTAGATTTACTTTGATCACTTCCACTTCCCTCAGACTTGTGTGAGTATCCTTTGTCTTTCATGGAGTTTTCTTTGGACTTCTTCTTCTCTTTTGCTTTCCATTCACCCCGGGTCAATAAAGCTGTTTCCCGATCCTTTTCACCAAACTCTTGAATCCTTTCTTCATGTGACTTTAAAGATCCAATAATCTCATCAATGGATTTTGTTTTCAGGTCACATAATTCTTCAACAGTTAATGGTGGAACTAATCTGAATGAACTTGGATGATGTGGATCTCAAGAATTTCTTCACAATTATGTTCATCTTGCTTGAAAAATCATCTATGGCTTCAAATTCCTTCATCTCGAGTCCTTCAAACTCTCTCATCAAGGTCTGGATTCGAACTTCTTTAATCCTGTCAGCCCCTTGATTCATCATCTTTATCATGCTCCATACTTCTTTTGAAGATTTATTTGCACCCAATTGCAACGTGTCTTCATTGATTGCTTGATAAATCGCAACCAATGCCTATTTATATTTCTTGCTATCAATCAGCCCTTCTCCTTCAACTGCTTCAAACACCCCTTGTGCCGACATGAAAACCCGCATTAATTGCCCACGCTGCATAGTTTGTCTTTGTCAACATGGGATATTGGAACGTGATAACTCTGTCTCCTTGAATCCTTGAATCATTAATGTGACCCCCCGTATTCCTAGATGTGTTTTCAATCATTCTGATCTTTCCCAAATGCTCTGATACCAAATGATAATTCTAAAACAAAAGAGAACCCTCTAGAGGTAAGTAAGAGAATCAGGAATTGCTTGGGAGAACAAACTGTGTACTGCATACAAAGTACTTTTCTTGTATGTTACAGTTGTCAAGGAGACGACAAACCTCTTCTTCTCCTATACATAGACACACATATATATATACTGATTACAAAGGGTAATTGTCAACATAACTAACTCAGTTGACAGTTAACATAAGTACCAAATGGTGCCAGTTTTCTCAACTTACTTGAAATACAAACCTTCAACTATTTAAACTAACTTCTGTCTTTCCATACCTTTGACAGATTGAACTAACTAACAAAATCACAGACTTTGAAACCACACGGCACACACCTAACATATACATGTTGCACAGTATTAACATAATCAATATAACAAAAATAACTAACTAATTATAAACCATGTTTAATTCCTTCAAAACATACGCAGGAGGATCAGGAGCAACTTTGTATGCCTTCTCCCATTGACTTTGGCCAGGCATTGGACTGATAATTATGCCATAAGCTCTCAAATAAGTCTCCTTGGTACAACATGGATGGACACAAGCCTCGAAGTTTCTCCTTTCCTTCATTAAGAAGCTCATGGAAAGACAACAAGGGATTCTAGTGACATCCTATTTGTAGCATCCACAACTCTTTTGACCTAAGTCTGCCACAAATTTCCTTCCTTGATGATCAACCTCAAATCTTTCTCCTCCACCCTAAAATGGTGTATATGCCCTCAATCCTTCTTTCCTTGCAACATCTATTTTTATAGCACTTGGCTAAACGACCCGTTAAAGATTCAAATTTCTTATTTCCTGTTTCACGTATAAAGAACAATTTTATTTGTGTGAAAATAACTTATTTTTACAAGTTTATGATTCTTTAAAATAAAAAATTATAACGCTAAAATATATCTTAATTCCTTATGAAGACTTAATAACATCGAATTAAGGTTGTTCAAAATTCCCGGATATTACACCATGTAAGACACCTCATAATTCATCCATCAACACTATACAAGTACCATTACATACAAAACCAATGATATCAATTGACCATTTCTATCTTATAAAATGCTAGCAACCGAAGTCGTCATAAAATCTTGGACCAAACAATCAATATTTGCTTTGATCCACCTATAACGTGGTCAAATCCAAGAAATGCACCACGTACTCTACATTTTCTGGTGGTTTTTCCATATTACTACGCTTTTTCCAAGATGCCAAATATTCAATAGCTCGCCTCTTGACAAATTCACCTCTAAAAAAGTGTCTTGATTAAAAACCTAGCTTTACACAATTTTCACAACCAAAAGAGAGAAATTGTGAAAACTACTAGCCATCTGACATCACGACCAAAACATTGATTTGCTATCATGTTTGGGCAAAACCAAAAAAATGTCATAAAAACCAACAAAATTTGACGACAATGTCAATTAGACTAGAATTCTTGAGCAAATGTGCAATCACGAAATTAGTGCATGATTGTAGTAAGTCGTACTTGATGGGGAGCTAGAAAGGTCAATTGCTAAGGAGAGAATGTAGACTAGGAAGGATCAATGACCGATACCATTAAGAAGTGTCGAACTTTCAAGTTTAGAATGGTTTTGAAGAATCTCTACTTTCATCAACTCTTATCTAGTCACCATTGGATGATGAAGGGCGCTTGCATGCGTTGAGTTTTCTTACATGCAAGGGGTTGTTGCATGCCTATCCTTAATATTTTTCTTTTATATTTCTCATACATGATATTTGCTATTTTTAGGTTCTTTCCATATATATATATATATATGGGCCATTTTTATTGGGGGCATATATGTGGGCTAGCTTGCTTTTGTTACTTAGAGGCTATGCTAGTAATCTAAGAGTTTATATTTTTTGATATGTTTTTATATTTTAGGATATATATTTTGATAGATAGATATTTTATATTTTAGGATAGAAATCTTCTAGATAGGCATTTCTTATGTCTTAAAATACTCTCTTGTAATCACTTTTATTATCATGGTGGATTTTACATTGAGATGAGAGACTTGAAAGTGAGAAAGATAAAAGATAAAAGAAAGATGAAAATCTAATTTGTTTGAGTTTGGAAGGTGAGAAAAAAAAAGATAAAAGATAGGGTTTGGGTAAGAAAACCTTGGAACATGAAAACTTATTTCAAGTTTTTCATGTTCCAAGGTTTTCTTACCCAAGCTTCACCGCGTACATTCGGAAACCCGAGCACCACATCCATTGCCTCCACCGTCGACTTGCTCTGTTGTCGTTGCCCTGCAGTCGTCGACCTGCTCCATGAAATTTTCAAATCTCTCCGGCACCGCATCCGAAGGGTTACAACCATGCTTCAGACCACGTGTATTGGGCCTATTGGCCATATTTATGAGATTAATGGACGAAAAGGGAGATTGAATGGCTAGGGTATCCAGAAAGAGGGAAGGGAGGTGAAAGACACGTCACTTCTTATTATGATAGGTCTCGCATCACGAAGCGACACACTTTGTGATGCGAGATGCTTCTTATTACATGACGTGGGAAATTTCCTATGTGCGGGGGAATTTTTTTTATGCATAAAGATTTTTCTGCTTAGATGTCCTTGATTCATTTTCATCAACTTCCGGGAGTTATTCCTATTTATTCCAATTTTTAGGCATATTTTCCCAAAACACAAGTTTTTTTTTTGCATGAACTACATACAATATCACGCTTTTTTTTTGTTGATATGATACAAACCAAAATGGGAAAAAAGAAACACATGAACAACACCAACCTGCCAAGAGAAAAAGGAAAATTGAAAACTGTATTTTTTCGAGAGCAAAATTGTAAACTGTATCTACAACATTTCACTCACTATTTGTATTGAAAACTTGTTTTAGTTTACGGGCGCGAAATCATTAACGTTCAAATCAATTGTTTAATTAATGCCGGACGACCAACTTGTTCGCAAAACCTAATAAACTCCACCGGATCGCCGATGGAGTTGGTGAACTCCACAACGGCAACCTCTGGCGTGACTATGAATACCTCCACCGTAACAGACAGCAACCCCTTCCCACCGGTCGCCAACATCTCCACCTTATAGTTCTCGTCTACTCTACGAACCCTGTATTTCATCCTTTTCCCCAAACTCTCGATCTCCGCCATTAGCGCTGGCGGATCCGAAGTGCGGCAAGCCAACACCACCGGCTTTATTATCGGGTAATCTCCGTCGAAGAAGTTGGACAGGTCGAGCCCCGACGCCATGGACGAGATCAGCTCGAATGCGTTGAAGAATGGCGAAGAGGAAGGATAGGCAGGCAAGGCGACGATGTCGTTTTTTGCCAATGGTGTGTGAACACGTGGCGAGGGAGACTTTTTGAACCAAGGGGACCGTTTGATTTCTTGGATAGTTATCCTCTTCTCCGGATCAACCACTAGCATCTGAGATACCAATTTCCGGGCATCCGATGGCAATCCGGGCGTAAAATTGAACCTTCCCGACAAGATCTTGCCGCACATCTTCATCATGTTGTCGTCCTGAACGAGTGAAAAAAACAGTTATTCCATTTCTGTACGTACGTTTCTGTTAAATTAAAGACGAGTGAGTTACGTACCTGGAATGGTAGGTGGCCAACGAGGAGCGCAAAGAGGATGACTCCGCAAGACCAGATGTCAGCCTTGAAGCCGTCGTAGCCCTGTCTTTTAAGGACTTGGGGTGCAACGTAAGCAGGCGCCCCACATATGGTGTAGAGGAGGTGGTTAGGGCGGGTGACGGCGGAGAGGCCGAAGTATACCACCTTGAGATTCTGGCCGACATCGTCCAACAGTAGATTCTCCAGCTTCAGATCACGGTGGCTGACGCCTCTGCTGTGGACGAATTCCACCGCATCCATCAGCTGTTCAAAGTACTTCCTTGCCACGTCCTCCGACAACTTCTTCCCCTTGCCCACTTTTGCTACCAGCTCCCCTGAAATTCGCAAAGATTTATATTTTTAAAATTAATGACTTCACATTTCTCAAGGTCAAACCTTAAACAAATGAAATATTTTTAAAAAATGAGCAGACATATATATTAATTGGTTAATAATTAACGCTCGGGATTTTTGCACACTATTTTTGAGCTTATTGCACCACGGCACAATGTGCCGTAACGATTTCACGCTATACCATGCCGTAACATTAAAAAGTATTAAAATATTGAATTTCAAGACATTTTTTCGGGGTTGTTCGAAAAATTGCGTGATATCACGCTATCTAGTGCCGTGATATAACTGCAGAACAAAGCGTGGACTTTTATACACACCTGGGCCAGATTTGGGCTGGCCAGATTGGGCCCGGCCCAGTGCAGATCTCACGGCACCAGGTTGCGTGAGATCACGGCACCAGGTTGCGTGAGATCTGGACTGGGCTGGGCCCAATCTGGCCAGCCCAAATTTGTTAGAATCGTTCATTTTTATAAGAAATCGTTATATTCATTTAGAATCGTTCATTTTTATAAGAAAACGTTATATTCGTTTAGAATTGTTCATTTTTATAAGAAATCGTTTTATTCCTTTAAAATTTTCCATTCTTATAAGAAATCGGTGTATTCCTTTAGAATCGTTCATTTTTATAAGAAAAAAGAAAAATTTATTTAGAATCGTATATTCTTATATGAAATCGTTATATTCATTTAGAATCGTTCATTCTTATATGAAATCGTTATATTCCTTAAGAAACGTTCATTCTTATAATCAATCGTTATATTCGTTTCAAAATCGTTTATTCTTATAACAAATCAATATATTCCTCTAGAATCGTTCATTCTTATACGAAATCGTTACATTCCTTTAGAAATCGTTCATTCTTATAAGAAATCAATATATTCCTTTAGAATCCTTCATTCTTATAAGATATCGTTCTATTCATTTAAAATCGTTCATTCTTATAAGAAAATGTTATATTCATTTAGATTCGTTCATTCTTATACGAAATCGTTATATTCATTTAGAATCGTTCATTCTTATAAGAAAACGTTATATTCGTTTAGAAATCGTTCATTCTTATAAGAAATAAATATATTCCTTTGGAATCGTTCATTCTTATAAGAAATCGTTATACTCCTTTAGAAACGTTCATTCATATAAGAAATCGATATATTCATTTAGAATCGTTCATTCTTATAAGAAAACGTTATATTCGTTTAGAATTGTTCATTTTTATAAGAAATCAATATGTTCCTTTAGAATCGTTCATTCTTATAAGATATCGTTCTATTCATTTATCGTTCATTCTTATAAGAAAACGTTATATTCGTTTAGAATCGTTCATTCTTATAAGAAATCGTTATATTCATTTACATCGTTCATTCTTATATGAAATCGTTATATTCATTTATAATCGTTCATTCTTATATGAAATCGTTATATTCATTTAGAATCGTTCATTCTTATATGAAATCATTATATTCCTTTAGAAATCGTTCATTCTTATAAGAAATCAATATATTCCTTTAGAATCCTTCATTCTTATAAGATATCGTTCTATTCATTTAGAATCGTTCATTCTTATAAGAAAACATTATATTCATTTAGATTCGTTCATTCTTATAAGAAATCGTTATATTCATTTAGAATCGTTCATTCTTATAAGAAAACGTTATATTCGTTTAGAATTGTTCATTTTTATAAGAAATCAATATGTTCCTTTAGAATCCTTCATTCTTATAAGATATCGTTCTATTCATTTATCGTTCATTCTTATAAGAAAACGTTATATTCGTTTAGAATCGTTCATTCTTATAAGAAATCGTTATATTCATTTACAATCGTTCATTCTTATATGAAATCGTTATATTCATTTATAATCGTTCATTCTTATATGAAATCGTTATATTCATTTAGAATCGTTCATTCTTATATGAAATCGTTATATTCCTTTAGAAATCGTTCATTCTTATAAGAAATCAATATATTCCTTTAGAATCCTTCATTCTCATAAGATATCGTTCTATTCATTTAGAATCGTTCATTCTTATAAGAAAACGTTATATTCATTTAGATTCGTTCATTCTTATAAGAAATCGTTATATTCATTTAGAATCGTTCATTCTTATAAGAAAACGTTATATTCGTTTAGAAATCGTTCATTCTTATAAGAAATAAATATATTCCTTTAGAATCGTTCATTCTTATAAGAAATCGTTATACTCCTTTAGAAGCGTTCATTCATATAAGAAATCGATATATTCATTTAGAATCGTTCATTCTTATAAGAAAACGTTATATTCGTTTAGAATTGTTCATTTTTATAAGAAATCGTTTTATTCCTTTAAAATCGTTCATTCTTATAAGAAATCGTTGTACTCCTTTAAAATCGTTCATTTTTATAAGAAAAAAGAAAAATTTATTTAGAATCGTATAATCTTAAATGAAATCGTTATATTCATTTAGAATCATTCATTCATATAAGAAATCGTTATATTCATTTAGAATCGTTCATTCTTATAAGAAAACGTTATATTCGTTTAGAATTGTTCATTTTTATAAGAAATCGTTTTATTCCTTTAAAATCGTTCATTCTTATAAGAAATCGTTGTATTCCTTTAGAATCGTTCATTTTTATAAGAAAAAAGAAAAATTTATTTAGAATCGTATATTCTTATATGAAATCGTTATATTCATTTAGAATCGTTCATTCTTATATGAAATCGTTATATTCCTTAAGAAATGTTCATTCTTATAATCAATCGTTATATTCGTTTCAAAATCGTTTATTCTTATAAGATATCAATATATTCCTCTAGAATCGTTCATTCTTATAAGAAATCGTTATATTCCTTTAGAAATCGTTCATTCTTATAAGAAATCAATATATTTCTTTAGAATCTTTCATTCTTATAAGAAATCGTTATATTCATTTATAATCGTTCATTCTTATAAGAAAACGTTATATTCGTTTAGAAATCGTTCGTTCTTATAGGAAATCAATATATTCCCTTAGAATCGTTCATTCTTATAAGAAATCGTTATATTCCTTTAGAAATCGTTCATTCTTATAAGAAATCAATATATTCCTTTAGAATCTTTCATTCTTATAAGAAATCGTTATATTCATTTAGAATCGTTCATTCTTATAAGAAAACGTTATATTCGTTAAGAAATCGTTCATTCTTATAAGAAATCAATATATTCCCTTAGAATCGTTCATTCTTATAGGAAATCGTTATATTCCTTTAGAAATCATTCATTCTTATAAGAAATCATTATATTCATTTAGATTCCTTCATTCTTATAAGAAAACATTATATTCATTTACAATCGTTCATTCTTATATGAAATCGTTATATTCCTTAAGAAACGTTCATTCTTATAATCAATCGTTATATTCGTTTCAAAATCGTTTATTCTTATAACAAATCAATATATTCCTCTAGAATCGTTCATTCTTATACGAAATCGTTATATTCCTTTAGAAATCGATCATTCTTATAAGAAATCAATATATTCCTTTAGAATCCTTCATTCTTATAAGATATCGTTCTATTCATTTAGAATCGTTCATTCTTATAAGAAAACATTATATTCATTTAGATTCGTTCATTCTGATACGAAATCGTTATATTCATTTAGAATCGTTCATTCTTATAAGAAAACGTTATATTCGTTTAGAAATCGTTCATTCTTATAAGAAATAAATATATTCCTTTGGAATCGTTCATTCTTATAAGAAATCGTTATACTCCTTTAGAAACGTTCATTCATATAAGAAATCGATATATTCATTTAGAATCGTTCATTCTTATAAGAAAACGATATATTCGTTTAGAATTGTTCATTTTTATAAGAAATCAATATGTTCCTTTAGAATCGTTCATTCTTATAAGATATCGTTCTATTCATTTATCGTTCATTCTTATAAGAAAACGTTATATTCGTTTAGAATCGTTCATTCTTATAAGAAATCGTTATATTCATTTACAATCGTTCATTCTTATATGAAATCGTTATATTCATTTATAATCGTTCATTCTTATATGAAATCGTTATATTCATTTAGAATCGTTCATTCTTATATGAAATCGTTATATTCCTTTAGAAATCGTTCATTCTTATAAGAAATCAATATATTCCTTTAGAATCCTTCATTCTTATAAGATATCGTTCTATTCATTTAGAATCGTTCATTCTTATAAGAAAACGTTATATTCATTTAGATTCGTTCATTCTTATAAGAAATCGTTATATTCATTTAGAATCGTTCATTCTTATAAGAAAACGTTATATTCGTTTAGAAATCGTTCATTCTTATAAGAAATAAATATATTCCTTTAGAATCGTTCAATCTTATAAGAAATCGTTATACTCCTTTAGAAGCGTTCATTCATATAAGAAATCGATATATTCATTTAGAATCGTTCATTCTTATAAGAAAACGTTATATTCGTTTAGAATTGTTCATTTTTATAAGAAATCGTTTTATTCCTTTAAAATCGTTCATTCTTATAAGAAATCGTTGTATTCCTTTAAAATCGTTCATTTTTATAAGAAAAAAGAAAAATTTATTTAGAATCGTATAATCATAAATGAAATCGTTATATTCATTTAGAATCATTCATTCATATAAGAAATCGTTATATTCATTTAGAATCGTTCATTCTTATAAGAAATCGTTATATTCGTTTAGAATTGTTCATTTTTATAAGAAATCGTTTTATTCCTTTAAAATCGTTCATTCTTATAAGAAATCGTTGTATTCCTTTAGAATCGTTCATTTTTATAAGAAAAAAGAAAAATTTATTTAGAATCGTATATTCTTATATGAAATCGTTATATTCATTTAGAATCGTTCATTCTTATATGAAATCGTTATATTCCTTAAGAAATGTTCATTCTTATAATCAATCGTTATATTCGTTTCAAAATCGTTTATTCTTATAAGATATCAATATATTCCTCTAGAATCGTTCATTCTTATAAGAAATCGTTATATTCCTTTAGAAATCGTTCATTCTTATAAGAAATCAATATATTTCTTTAGAATCTTTCATTCTTATAAGAAATCGTTATATTCATTTATAATCGTTCATTCTTATAAGAAAACGTTATATTCGTTTAGAAATCGTTCGTTCTTATAGGAAATCAATATATTCCCTTAGAATCGTTCATTCTTATAAGAAATCGTTATATTCCTTTAGAAATCGTTCATTCTTATAAGAAATCAATATATTCCTTTAGAATCTTTCATTCTTATAAGAAATCGTTATATTCATTTAGAATCGTTCATTCTTATAAGAAAACGTTATATTCGTTAAGAAATCGTTCATTCTTATAAGAAATCAATATATTCCCTTAGAATCGTTCATTCTTATAGGAAATCGTTATATTCCTTTAGAAATCATTCATTCTTATAAGAAATCATTATATTCATTTAGATTCCTTCATTCTTATAAGAAAACATTATATTCATTTACAATCGTTCATTCTTATATGAAATCGTTATATTCCTTAAGAAACGTTCATTCTTATAATCAATCGTTATATTCGTTTCAAAATCGTTTATTCTTATAACAAATCAATATATTCCTCTAGAATCGTTCATTCTTATACGAAATCGTTATATTCCTTTAGAAATCGATCATTCTTATAAGAAATCAATATATTCCTTTAGAATCCTTCATTCTTATAAGATATCGTTCTATTCATTTAGAATCGTTCATTCTTATAAGAAAACATTATATTCATTTAGATTCGTTCATTCTGATACGAAATCGTTATATTCATTTAGAATCGTTCATTCTTATAAGAAAACGTTATATTCGTTTAGAAATCGTTCATTCTTATAAGAAATAAATATATTCCTTTGGAATCGTTCATTCTTATAAGAAATCGTTATACTCCTTTAGAAACGTTCATTCATATAAGAAATCGATATATTCATTTAGAATCGTTCATTCTTATAAGAAAACGATATATTCGTTTAGAATTGTTCATTTTTATAAGAAATCAATATGTTCCTTTAGAATCGTTCATTCTTATAAGATATCGTTCTATTCATTTATCGTTCATTCTTATAAGAAAACGTTATATTCGTTTAGAATCGTTCATTCTTATAAGAAATCGTTATATTCATTTACAATCGTTCATTCTTATATGAAATCGTTATATTCATTTATAATCGTTCATTCTTATATGAAATCGTTATATTCATTTAGAATCGTTCATTCTTATATGAAATCGTTATATTCCTTTAGAAATCGTTCATTCTTATAAGAAATCAATATATTCCTTTAGAATCCTTCATTCTTATAAGATATCGTTCTATTCATTTAGAATCGTTCATTCTTATAAGAAAACGTTATATTCATTTAGATTCGTTCATTCTTATAAGAAATCGTTATATTCATTTAGAATCGTTCATTCTTATAAGAAAACGTTATATTCGTTTAGAAATCGTTCATTCTTATAAGAAATAAATATATTCCTTTAGAATCGTTCAATCTTATAAGAAATCGTTATACTCCTTTAGAAGCGTTCATTCATATAAGAAATCGATATATTCATTTAGAATCGTTCATTCTTATAAGAAAACGTTATATTCGTTTAGAATTGTTCATTTTTATAAGAAATCGTTTTATTCCTTTAAAATCGTTCATTCTTATAAGAAATCGTTGTCTCCTTTAAAATCGTTCATTTTTATAAGAAAAAAGAAAAATTTATTTAGAATCGTATAATCTTAAATGAAATCGTTATATTCATTTAGAATCATTCATTCATATAAGAAATCGTTATATTCATTTAGAATCGTTCATTCTTATAAGAAATCGTTATATTCGTTTAGAATTGTTCATTTTTATAAGAAATCGTTTTATTCCTTTAAAATCGTTCATTCTTATAAGAAATCGTTGTATTCCTTTAGAATCGTTCATTTTTATAAGAAAAAAGAAAAATTTATTTAGAATCGTATATTCTTATATGAAATCGTTATATTCATTTAGAATCGTTCATTCTTATATGAAATCGTTATATTCCTTAAGAAATGTTCATTCTTATAATCAATCGTTATATTCGTTTCAAAATCGTTTATTCTTATAAGATATCAATATATTCCTCTAGAATCGTTCATTCTTATAAGAAATCGTTATATTCCTTTAGAAATCGTTCATTCTTATAAGAAATCAATATATTCCTTTAGAATCTTTCATTCTTATAAGAAATCGTTATATTCATTTAGAATCGTTCATTCTTATAAGAAAACGTTATATTCGTTTAGAAATCGTTCGTTCTTATAGGAAATCAATATATTCCCTTAGAATCGTTCATTCTTATAAGAAATCGTTATATTCCTTTAGAAATCGTTCATTCTTATAAGAAATCAATATATTCCTTTAGAATCTTCCATTCTTATAAGAAATCGTTATATTCATTTAGAATCGTTCATTCTTATAAGAAAACGTTATATTCGTTAAGAAATCGTTCATTCTTATAAGAAATCAATATATTCCCTTAGAATCGTTCATTCTTATAGGAAATCGTTATATTCCTTTAGAAATCATTCATTCTTATAAGAAATCATTATATTCATTTAGATTCTTTCATTCTTATAAGAAAACGTTATATTCATTTACAATCGTTCATTCTTATATGAAATCGTTATATTCCTTAAGAAACGTTCATTCTTATAATCAATCGTTATATTCGTTTAGAATCGTTCATTCTTATAAGAAATCATTATATTCATTTAGATTCCTTCATTCTTATAAGAAAACGTTATATTCATTTACAATCGTTCATTCTTATATGAAATCGTTATATTCATTTATCATCGTTCATTCTTATATGAAATCGTTATATTCGTTTAGAATCGTTCATTCTTATATGAAATCGTTATATTCCTTTAGAAATCGTTCATTCTTATAAGAAATCAATATATTCCTTTAGAATCGTTCATTCTTATAAGATATCGTTGTATTCATTTAGAATCGTTCATTCTTATAAGAAATCATTATATTCATTTACAATCGTTCATTCTTATATGAAATCGTTATATTCATTTAGAATCGTTCATTCTTATATGAAATCGTTATATTCCTTTATAAATCGTTCATTCTTATAAGAAATCAATATATTCCTTTAGAATCGTTCATTCTTATAAGAAATCGTTATATTACTTTAGAATCGTTCATTCTTATAAGAAAACATTATATTCGTTTAGAAATCGTTCATTCTTATAAGAAATCAATATATTCCTTTAGAATCGTTCATTCTTATAAGAAATCGTTATACTCCCATCGTTGATTCATATAAGAAATCGATATATTCATTAAGAATCGTTCATTTTTAATAGAAATCGTTATATTTCTTTAGAAATCGATCATTCTTATAAGAAATCGTTTTATACCTTTAGAATCGTTCATTATTATAAGAAATCGTTATATTCCTTTAGAATCGTTCATTCATAAGAAATCAATATATTCCTTTAGAATCGTTTAATCTTATAAGAAATCATTATATATCTTTAGAAATCGTTCATTCTTATAAGAAATCGTTTTATTCCTTTAGAATCGTTCATTCTTTTATGAAATCGATATATTCATTAAGAATCGGTCATTCTTATAAGAAATCGTTATATTCATTTAGAATCATTCATTCTTATAAGAAAACATTATATTCATTTAGAATCGTTCATTCTTAGGTAGAGTATATAAAATTTATTATGATCATAACTATAAATGATTTCGAATTATAAACAATTACATAAAATAATTAATATCAATCCATATAATAATTCTAAGAAATTATAAAAAATTCCAATTGAAAATATTAACCACTAAAACATAAAATAATCAATTAATAATATCAAATTAATTAATAAAATAGAAAAACATACTGATGGGTCGGCCCAATTTCAAACGCGATAAAACTCTTGGGTGTCTAATCTCACTGCACGTGGTGTAGTGATCTCACTGCACATTTTGTAGTGATCTCACTGCATGTGGTGCCGTGATATCTGATGGGCCGGCCCAATGCCAATTTTCAGTCCGGTCCATTTTGTTGTAGAGAATTTACATTTCACGCTTCTTTGTGATGTAATATTACGCTTCTTTGTGCCGTAGTATTTAAACGTTACACAAGAAATTTTAAAACGAGATTAGAATATCTTATTTTAATATATTTTATTGTTACGGCATAATATAGCAAGAAATCGTTACGGCACAATGTGCAGTGGTGCAAAAAGCTCAAAAATAGTGTGCAAAAAGGCGTAGCCATAATTAATTACCTCCTTTGACGTACTCCATGACAATATAAATCTTGGTCTTGGAGGCCATGACTTCCTTGATCTCAACTATGTTAGGGTGCTTCTAATTAACCATCCTCATAACCAAAATCTCCCTCTTGATCTGCTCCGCCATACCTTGCTCTCTCGCCTTTTCTTTGCTGATGATTTTTATTGCAACGCTCTCTCCCGTCTCTACGTGCCTTCCAAGACACACCTTCCCAAAGTTGCCCACACCTAACACCCTCCCCATCTCATACCTCTCAAAGAGCAGCTTCGGATCCCCCATGGGTCAATCGATCGGATTAATGAGTCAAATTTTCTTTAATTATATTGCAATTAAGATGTTTGGGTTAGTATAAAAGGCCACAATATGATGATTTGAAGGATGGATGCCATGAAAGGAGTTGGATCGATGAAGCTTTTTATAATAGGTTGGTATGAAGAGTAGATAGGGTGTGCTTTAATTTGGGTGATGTGAAGTTAAGGTATATTATATTATTGGAGGGTATTATGGATTGTAATGGATGAGTTTGGGCGAGTTGGATATGGGGGAGAGTGACACATGACCAATCCAATGTGTCCGTCTGTTATTTTTATTGTTTAGCTATTTGTGCTATAAACAGAGGGGTTGATCATTCATTCGTCAAAGCGGTCAAATTCAAACAGAACCAGTGGTCAGTGGAAATGATATCTATTGTCAAGTTTTTTGCCTTTTCTTGTCCAAGAATAATAGTATATAGTAATTGTTTATTTATTTCCATTACAAATTTGGTAAGAGATTAAAACAAAATCCATCATCCATGCTGGTCGATGAGTGCAATTTCTAGCATCTAGTTCAAATATTAGATGATGAGCGGTTCATTAATTATAAATGTTAGGCAAATGCTTTTATATGCTAGCAACTCGGGTATGTCGTTTGCGTTGGTGATTATTCATTCCTGTTGGAGTGGCGTCGCTGGATGATTCATTTGCATTGGTTGCTAGGTGTAGAGCTATATAACATGTGTAATTGGATAAGTTTGGTTTGTATTAGAGTCTTTGGGCCGTTGTAAAGCTATAGAATTTGTGAGAAGATGATGATCTGCATTTCTCATTGACGTGGTATAAATACAAGTACAGTAACAAGTTCAGTCCTAAAGATCAGGAACTAAAATATCTTATCTAACAACTACGATACAATCTCAACAAGAGATATGATAGGATAAATACAAGTATTATAAACATAATTAATAATATATCTTAACAGGCCCCCGCAAGGTCAAAGTCGGGGACGAACTTGAAGCTTGGCACTTAAGGTCTTAAACTGACGTGTACCTGTAAAATGTCAGCTATCTGATCAAGAGACCGAACATGGCGAACAATAGGATCACCATCAAAAACCTATTCGCGAACGAAATGATAATCAATCTTGATGTGTTTAGACCGCTGATGAAATACCAGATTAGCTGATAGAAACGTGGCACTAAGATTGTCACAAAGCAAAATCGGTGCTTTCGTGACTCTAACAGCCATCTCCTGGAGAAGCTGTTGTAACCAAATCAATTCTGCAGCTGTAAAGGCAATGGCATGGTATTCGGCTTCAGTACTAGACTGAGCAACAACTTTCTGTTTCTTGGAAGACCAACTGATAAGATTGCCACCAAAGTAAATAGCAAAACCATGCTGAGAGTGGCAGTCATCAAGATTAGAAGCCCAACCAGCATCCGAGAAAGCAACTAGGCGCCTATCAGAAAGTGGTCGAATGTGAAGGCCAGCCGAAATGCTACCCTTAAGATAGTGCAGAATCCGTTTTACTGCAACCCAATGTAAATATGTGGGATTGTGCATGAACTGACAGACCCTATTAACAGAATATGAGATCTCAGGACGAGTGATGGTGACATACTGTATGGCACCTACAATGTTGCGGTGCAAATGAGGATCAGGCAAAGGATCACCAAACGAGATCCAGGCTCAGCTGGAGATGCAATGGTTTCGCACCACTCATGGTACTACGATCCAGAATATCACCTATGTGCTCCCGTTGACTCAAGTGAAGAGAAGAGTCAGTTCGAACAACCTCAACACCCAAAAAATAATGCAGAGGGCCTAGGTCCTTGAGAGAGAGAATGAGCGATTAAGGCTAGAAACAAACTCATCAATAAATGGAGAATGAGAGCCCTTAATGATGAGATCATCGACATATATGAGACCATAAACAATATGACTGCCATCCGTCTTAATAAACAGAGAAGAATCAGATACATAGCCCTTGAACCCTTGACGAAACAGAGCATCTTTGAGTTTTTGAAACCGTGCACTAGGTGCCTGTTTTAGGCCATAAAGAGCCTTGCGAAGTCTGCAAACATGAGTAGGCCTATCAGAAGCCTGAAAACCCTGTGGTTGTGCCATGAAGACTGTAACACCCCGACTTCCGACGGGGCGCTACTAAGAAATAGACCTTACTAGGTACTATTTAAATAGGTTGACAACTACACTTTAGGATCTTGCAACGCGGGCACGACGAGAAAACAAAATAAAACATCCAACCTTTTATTTAGTAAAACTTAGAAAACGTAGAAATGCATGAATTCCCAAAAAAAATATAAACATCCAAATACGACACAACGCTTACTAATACTGAACTAATCAATCAAAATAATAAATGAAACATAATACAGACTTCATCTAATCAATAATAAAATCAACAACCAAACTATCATAAATGAACTAGCGTAAAACCCATCCAACTATGACACGCGCTCTTTACCGCTCCGGCCCGCCATCTGGCCGCGGTTCCTGCACGGCTCCCTGGTTCATACCTGGAACTAAAAAAAATATTCCCCGAAGGGTCAGCGTCTAATCTACCAAGCTAGAGAGAATACGGAAATTGTAGAACGTTTCGAAAATATTTCTAAAGTCAGCATACAAATCCACAATCGCAATCATAACTCTAAAGGCCAATACCTATATTAGTTATAATCAGTCACACACAGCCACATACACATTTACAATCACAACCTCATAACAAAGCTACTCCTCCTTTTCCACAATCCGACGTCCAAGGCGCTCATCACCGCGCCGAGTGCAGAGGCAGGCCCTCCCACTCCACTTCACAATCTCCCTTCTAAACCCCCGGCTAAGCCTCCACTGGAGCACTTGCCAAAAACACACAGATAATAATTTTTCGTTTTGAAGGGGCACGGTTTCCTAGTCACACCGGTCAACGTAGCCAACTCTTCCTCCACGCCAGCTACGATGGGCCGTGTCGGAAACGGTACCAACACAGAGAAAACGTTCCAAAAGTATCCTTCCGATAAAACACATTCAAAACCATTTTACACACACAAAAACACGAGACGTTCAAAACAGTTTATAAAGGCATTCGGGACTAGTTCCCAAAACCCGCCCTACAATATCGATACGCAATCTAACAAGGTAGAGAAGAACCGAGCAAGTCGAAAAACGACTTACCTCAAATGAAAAATCTCGGAGGCATGAATAGCCAAAAATCCAAGCTAAGGGTGTCCTAATATGAAAACGAGGGCAATTTATTATTCGAATAACTAAGTAGTAGATGTTCCATAAGTAGTAACAAAGAATGGAAATATTTTTTTTTTTTATCCTAGCTAACCCAACTCAGTGAACTACGAACCCATACCACAACGTTAATTAATTTCTCATCTAACAAAAATAGATTAAAGACTCCCTCACTTAAAGATATCATAACTAATATTAATAATCATGATCACAAGTAAAAGCCAAAATCACACTCTTATATCTGCAGGATGGCCCGAGCTAAACCACGTAAAACCAAATTAAGCATAAACTTAACCACACACTATATATCCCATTTAATTACCCTTAATTAATTAAGTTCTCGAACAAGATTACCACACTAGACAAAACCAAGAAACGCAGAAGCAAAATTGAATCTAACAACTGCCTAAATACTTTGAACAACCCATTCACGTTTGCATTCGATCATGCCCATATATATAATAATCACGAACCTATATACAAACATATAAATACTAGCCCATTACCCTTGAAATAATCCTAACTAATTTAATACAATACTAATTAACCTACTGATTATAAAGAGCAAGACTTGTAGTTTTCATTCCCACTGAAACTTGTACCCGTTGACTCCCTTAATTAATAAATCTCAATTTGGACTAAAAATTAATCTCCGATTTTCCCACCCTTAAACCAGAAGAGAACGCGACTCACCTCAGAAAGAAAGGACGACGTCGGCGACAACCTGCCGAGGCCGACAAGGGCAACACTACCAGAGGGATGGAAATTTACAACGGTGGCGAGAGTAAGGCGTGATATCTCCGTCTCCTCCCGCGAAGAACGAAAGGCTCGACTATACGGTTTAGGGTTCTCACGAATGAAGATCAGAACATCAAGAAGAATCGTCGGTTTATATGTAGGAGGTTGTGCTTAAAGATAGGATTTTTGGTTAAAGTAACCTAAAGTATATATATATGAAAAAATGGGGTTTAGATAGAATTTTACTTAACTAGGTAAAATCTAGTTAATTTTGGTTCATAGACGTTTGTTAACATACGGATAAATTAACAATTAGATATTGTTTCCAAACGGATTGTCAAAACGGATTACAAACAATATATATTTCTTAAAATAAGGTTTCTTGAAACGGATTACCAACAATATATATTTCTTAAAATAAGGTTACTTGCGGATGAAGAAACTTAAATGCTTGTAAGCAAAGGAAACCTGTTTTCCGACTTACGAGACCTAAAACGACTACAGATATTACAAAGACAATCTCAACAAGATCGCCATTCAAAAAGGCATTATTAATATCAACATGTCTCGGCAGCCACTTAAGAGTAACAACTAAACTCAAAATAAGACGGATAGTAGTAGGCTTAATAACTGGGCTAAAGGTATCAAAATAGTCCACCCCAACTTCCTGATTAAAACCTTTTGCAACCAAACACGCCTTGTAACGATCAATAGATCCATCAGGTTTCCGCTTTATCATGTAAACCAACTTGCAATCAACAACATTAGCACCGGGTGGCCGAGGAACTAAGTCACAGGTCCCATTTTGCATTAAAGCATCATATTCTAGCTGCATTGCATTTTGCCAATTTGGATTTTTTGTGGCTTGATGGAAAATTTTGGGTTCAGGAGAGGTTGTCAAGACAATTGGGAGTGGATATTTTGTGGCTGAAAAGGCTTTTGGTTTTACGGATTTTGTGGTAGACCTGGTAGTCATAGAGTGGGTTGAATTGTCAGAGGGTCGAAACCAGGAAGGGGCATTTGGGTAAGTGGGGGCACCAGTTGAATCTGCCGAAATTGAACTCGAATGAGCATGGACTGACATTTGCGAATCAGAGACCGCCGAGTTTGAGGCCGGAGAGGAAGAAGACTAGGAAGAAGACGACTCGAAGTTAGAGGCCCGGGACGTGACCGGCGACAGAGATGCCAAGTCTGATAAACCAGAGGAGACCGACGAATGTGAGACCGGTATGGATTGACGCGAGGAAACCGGCAACTAAGATGTCGAGTCCGACGAACCAGAGGAAACCGGCGAGTGTGTAGTCGGTTCAGTTTGACACGAGGAAACCTGCGAGTGAGTAGCCGAGTATGTCGGGGAAGTTTGAGACGAAGAAGAAGGCTGAGAAGAGACAACCGACGAATGAGATGCCGACGAGTGATGAACCAAAGGTGGGGATTCTGGTGGGTTGGATGAGGAAGCCAATGGAATAGGTAAAGGACATGTTGGAGGTTGAAGGTTAGAGGAGGCATCTCGTAATAGAGAGACCGGGAGAATTGTGGACAAAGGGGAGTTGACCGACGACAGTGACAAAGAAAAGGCCGGGTACACTGTTTCGTCAAAAACAACGTAACGGGAGGTGTAAATCCGACGTGTTTGACTGTCAAAACACATATACCCTTTATTTTTAGGACTATATCCCAAAAAGATACATGGCAAGGATCTAAATTCCAATTTGGAGTGATTGTATGGACGAAGAAAAGGATAGCATAAACACCCAAACGATTTTAGAAAGCCATAATCAGTTATTTTTCCATATGATTTATGAAAGGGAGATTTATATTGGAGATTTGGAGTTATTGTTCTGTTTGACAAGTAGACAGAGGTATGAAAGCATGTTCCAGAATTCTTTTGACAAATTGGCATGAGCTATAAGAGCAAGACCTTTTTCAACAGTAATTCGATTTTGTCTTTCAGCAGAACCATTTCGCTCGGGAGTGTAAGGACAAGAGACACGATGAATAATCCCGAAAGATTCAAGATATTTAGAAACATTTCGATATTCACCGCCCCAATCAGTTTAGAATGTTTTAATAAGGGTTGAGAATTATGTTTTGATTAATTGAAGAAATAATTGAAATACAGAATAAACTTGAGATTTATTGGAAATAAAATAGACCCAAACAAACTTAGTACAGTCATCAACAAAGCTAACGCAGTATTTGTTGCCATTAAGAGAAGTAATTAGGGAAGGACCCCATACATCAGAATGCACCAAATCAATGCGCTTTGAAGTTGTGACCGGACGACTTGACAAAGGAAGATGATGGCTTTTTGCAAGCTGACATGAAGAACAAACAGACGCCAATTTATTTGATGAAACGGGAAGACGATAACTTGAAATCAAACGACGGAGAACAGACTCATTAGGGTGAACAAGTCGGCGATGCCAGCAATCAGCAGAAGCTCGCTCACCGAGATAGACGACAGAACGACTCAATTTTGTGGGAGGAACAGGCTGAGGAAGATGATAGAGGCCATTCTCAACGGTTCCTTTTAGCAATGTCTGACCGTGCAAATTCTTGATATAGCAACAATCGACATGAAATTCAAGAAAAATATTATTATGACGACATAATTTTGAAACGCTCAGAGGTTTTTGGCAATTTTGGGAACAAATAATATATTTGTGAGTTTCAAAGGTTTTGAGGCATTATGCATAGCATGTAAAATAGAATGCCTTAAATGAGTTATAGGGAGAGACATACCATTCTCGACCACCAGTTGATCGGTACCAGTGTAATTGGATTGAAGATTCATGTTGCCAAAGTCTGCCATAACATGCTGATTTGCTCCAGTATCCCCGACCCAAGGGTCTGAAATTTCCGATTGACAGCCTGCTGCATAAGCTTGTTTTCCCGAAGCAGAGGAGCGACTGAGTGCAGCATCGACATGGCTGTTGTTGGCTAGAAAATCCGTCATATTCAGCCGAATGAAGCAGTTGATGGGCTCATGGCCCGGCGTGCTACACAATTGACAAGTCGGGCGTGAGCGATCAGCCGAGGAACTCGCACCAGCCGCTGCACCATTGTTGCGATCAGTGGAGCGGTCAGAGTGAGAGCGACCGCGACCACAACCACGACGGCCCTAGGTGGAATAATTTGCAGTTGGTAGGAGAGATTCAGATTCAGCCGGAGAGTCTTCTTGTAGGCGATGTTCTTCTTGCAGAAGATGTCCCAAAAGTTCCTCAGAGGACACTGGTTCTTTGCTAATTGCTAATACAGTCCGAAACGAGGCAAACTGGGAGCCTAGACCAAACAAGATGTATGATACGAGATCTTCATCACTGATGACGCATAGGGATTCAGCAAGCTCGTCAACAATTGCTCGATTTTTCTCAACTTATTCAAGCACTGACGTGGACCCCTTTGAAAGAGTCTGAAGTTGATGTCGAAGGTGCTTTTGTCGAGCCCTAGTTTGGGCATGAAACATCCGTGCAAAAATTTCCCAAGCCTCTGCAGTCGTAGATGCACGAGCCACATGGCCAAGGAGAGGGGTAGTAAGTGTGGATCGGATCCAAAGTAGGACAAACCGATCCTTGCACACCCAATCCTGATACTCGGGATTTGGAATCCGAGGAGGAGCATGTGATTTCTCACCAGCAACAAAAGCTGCAAGGGCAACTTCTGCGTCAGAAAGGTGGGCGTGACAGATGAAGAAGGTGGAGCTTCAATGGTCGCTGGTGGTGGAGTCGTACAAGTAAGAAAGGGCTCAAGGTCGTAGGGCTCCACCGTAGAACGGATAGTTCTGCGCCACAGAAAATAGTTGGTGCGATCCAAACGAACCGCAAAGTTTGGAAGATGAAAGTGTGGAGAGTTGGCATTAGAGGAAGCGGAAAATAGAAGTTGGTGAGGAGAAGTAGGATTGGCCGCCATTTTGATCGAGAGGATCGAAAATCAAGCTGATACCATGTAAAGCTATAGAATTTGTGAGAAGATGATGATCTGCATTTCTCATTGACGTGGTATAAATACAACTTCAGTCCTAAAGATCAGGAACTGAAATATCTTATCTAACAACTACGATACAATCTCAGCAAGAGATATGATAGGATAAATACAAATATTATAAACATAATTAATAATATATGTAAAGCTATAGAATTTGTGAGAAGATGATGAACTGCATTTCTCATTGACGTGGTATAAATACAAGTACAATAACAAGTTCAGTCCTAAAGATCAGGAACTAAAATATCTTATCTAACAACTACGATACAATCCCAACAAGAGATATGATAGGATAAATACAAGTATTATAAACATAATTAATAATTATCTTAACAGCCGTTAACATGAGAGTGCACACGACTTTCCATGCGCATTTGCGTGTTGAGCCCATTAAATAAGTTTAAAGAGGTTTAATTCTAAAACCAATTGGCAATATGATAAGTAACTCGTGAACTTATATAATGGTCTTATTTAGTCTCAATTTCAGATGTAGAAATGAATATTCGCAACCGTTTGTAATTTGGATGAAATTATAATAGCTAGGTGTCTATTTTCATCACCTTCTCAGGTGCGGATCGCCATTTTGTCCAAATTAGCCCAAATCTGGCACACTCACCTTTGAGTCCATCTCTTTTGATGATATGTTTGTCTCTTAATCACCACAAAATGAATAATTTATTACATATTATTTCTAGTTCACCAATTTTATTTTATTTTTTTTGTTTTACCTGGTTCATACTTCCCCGACATTTTTGCCAAAAACGGTCAACTTCACCAATTTCTTTTCTTTTACCTATTTCATACTTCCCCATTTTGCCACTTCTGGAATAGAGTTAGATTCGAACCATTATTGAAATGTGGCCAACCAAATGTGCTACAAAAGGCCTAGTTTTCACTCTCAAAGAATTTTCAAACCATCATAAATCAATTACCCTCTCTATTTCTACTCGATCATTTTGGTATAATTTTATGATCGAGAATAACATAATCACCTCATCACAAGCAAACAAAAGCTCAAGAATACCTGACTTGGGACTATGGGAAATCAGCTGCGTCGTTGGCACAAATATCTTCAATTAGTTCTTCTTCTAGTCACTCTTTGAGTTTCACCTTCAACTAAATAGCGCAACACACACACGACTAAGTTGCACATTACTAGTCTTTTCCATTCCTTATTGGCCCTGTAGTTATATATTCAAAACATTTCTGGATTGACTTTCTCAGTAGAAAAAATCAGCAAATACAGAAATGGATATGGGAGGCTAAAGTTCCTATAGCTGCTATAGTACTTGTCATTTTTGTTTTATCACAGCTGTAGACATAACAGAAACTTCAATTAGCCTTTCTTACCAATTAAATTGACAGATGACGACTGTCTTACTAAAATATGAAACCTCAATCAATCCTTGATCCGTCCTTTAGCATCATCAAATGATAGTCACAGCCGTGATCTGATTACATCAACTGGCTCAAATCAAACAAACCAAAAAAGGTGAGAGCAAATTTTGTTTCTTACGTACCTAGTAATAAATCCAATATATATACGTACACCTGAATATTATGCAATGGGCCAAGGTACAAAAAGTTCTGGACAAAATGTCAAATATTTGCTACATCCTTCCTACACCAATATTTGTAAAGAATTAAAGCTAAAGAACATAAAATTAAAAGATCTGGTCAAATGAATCTGCAAGTATAGAGTGACAGCCTAACATAAGCCAAGATTCCCAAGGACATAGGGAGCAGACCTGAGTTTGTGAAATAAGAGGAGTATCTAATTTGGTGACAAAATAACGAATCAAAAGTAGTAAACTAGTTGGGCTTACTAAACTCATCAATAAACAGTAGAGAATAGAAAACTACAAACAAAAGGTACAGAAGATAACAAGGAATTAAGTAGCTGAAATTAACACTGTTGCTTAGTTATTGGAAGTGTAAACCAAGACGATGTAAGCCATATCATAGCAAGTAAAAAGCCAAAAACAAAAGAACACCGACAACTATTCATTTAAATAAAATGAGGTTTAGGATCATTGGATTGGAAAAGATTGAGTTGTAACCTAGGGATGGCTAGGATTCTTAACTTGAAGGAAACGAGACCCTGAGAAAGAATACAATTAAGCTAGCTAAATGATTATATTACATGTGATTGTATCGCAAATGGATGAAAGATTAACCACCCAATTCAAGAAGCAGAATTATTTCAAGAGAAGCAAGCACATTCTGTGTTAAAGTAGAAGCAAAATCATGATAAAGCACGAGCATATCTATGTTTGCAGTGGCCCAATAACAAGAGGGGACTTTCCTTGGCTAGAGTGTTCTTATATTTCTTAGTTATGTTCTATAATTTGGTAGGGGGACTGATTGAGAAGATCACGAAATTTTAATCCACTTGAGAAAGGCTAACAGCACAATTGGATTGAAGCATATACTATAAACTATTGGTTTGGCTTCCTCCAAAGTTTAGAGGTTGGATAGAGAATTGCATTTGGCCATCCTCCTCATTGAGTTCTTTAAGGCAAAAACAAAAGGAGTACTAGGCAAGCGATCCAATCGCTCCTGCCTCTTCACTCTTTTCATGGAAATGCTCATCATTTTGTTTTATCATCCAAAGAGTATTTACCTTATCCATCTTGTTTTCACTAATGACCTAGGGAACAAATTATGTATCTTGCAAGAGGCTGGGATTGAACTTTGAAGTGGGAACCTAGCCTTCTGATGATATACCTAAATCCCAGTCATATAATTTTTGACGTACATCTTTTAAGAAATGACGAATTTCTAGGTGGGACGACTAATGATTCTCCTACAAAGTGTGTTCTATCAAAGATTCAAACGGTGATGTGCATCTTTTGTGAACGGTTCATGGTGAGGTTTAGCTGCATGGAAAGAGGTTGCCAAACAATAAAAAAAAAACTTAAAGGAGGATTGTGTTTCAATGAATTACTTGCTAGGAATATGGCCACCATAATCACCATACTCTTGATCGAAGATAAGTCAAAGATTAAGTTATATCATAAAGATGCATGTAAGACTCCAAGCCTTAGAGCCACTAGGCACTAGTAACACCCCTTTCAAACCCAATGCTCACTTACACTCCAAATTGTTATAAGTGACCTCCCAATTCAACCACATTTCAGCTGTGGGGTTCACAAGTCACAACTCATGATATACTCGGGCCGTTACAATTTACAACCTCCCCATATAAACACTTGACCACCCTGCCAAGCACAAACATCATCCTCTAGACCATCAGACTTCCAACCTCAGGACTTTGATACCAGTCAAAAGCTCCTTAATTTGGGTTCTTTGTACGTACTTACTGGGAAAATTAAAAAAAGGAGAGTTCTTGTTGATCTAGAATAAATTTCTTTGTGATTAGAAATACACCTCTTTCCAAACTTGGGGTTTTGTCTACACTTTCTTCTATGTCTGGCAAATTTAGTTGTACTATCATTTAAGAGACTAAATTAATAACACAAATCCATTTCTCAAAATTTTTAAGTACCTAACCTGAGAACTACTCCAAGTGGATCCACAAATAAGCTACTTGGACACATAAGTCCAATGTAAAAGGGAGGGTAGGTCGACATTACACATAATTCTTGCCAATCTCCTAAGGATACTCCGTTAGAAAAAAGATCAGTTTACCCAATGTTCTAAAAAACGCTAGGCAGACCCTGGGCGGAGAGAGACCGCCTAGCATCTAGACGGCTTGAACGGTTCCCTAGGCGGTCCTAGGACCTTCCAACGCCTAGGAGGGGCCTAGCTAGAAGGGATTTTTAGAACAATGTCTAAGGGTACTCAAGGAGGGTAGATCGATCGTCATTACACATTATTCCCGTCTCTCTTCAACACGGTCTATAATTAGGCCGATATAATAAACAAAATGCTGAAACACTATTAGGTAGGCAAGCAAAATGTCATTTGTTTATCCGCAACAATGATAATCTAATATAAGAAGCGAATGAAGAAAAGTTGAATCATCAAAGGGAAAACAATGAAATTGATGTTGTTTAAACGCAAGAATTCCATGCTTGAAGTAGCGCTGATGTTTATACTTAACGGAGGAAAGTCTTTATGATGAACCAATTTTCCATAAACTAATACCAAATCATAGGACTATTAGGTAAAGAGTGTCTATCCAAGACAAAATTAAAGTCAACATCATTTACAATTAGTGCAAATTGAGAGTGCATTTGTTGAGAAGTAAATAAAATCCTCACCACAAACAAATAAGCTTGCGTTGTGAACCAAGATGACTTGCAAGATTATTGGTGCATTAGTCATTCTTGTATGGACCTAGATTATGCCTTAACAAGTCAGAGAAGCAGTTGAACATGGAAACAGCATGCATAAATTATTGACGTACAGGGACTTGAGATACCTATAAGAAACAAAATAACCCAGATGGAAAAATCATACCATCCAAAAACCCAGATGCCCCTTGGAAGATGATGGTTGCTCTCAAAAGATAAACCTCTCAATTGTCTGGGTAGCTAGAGAGAAAAAAAATATAAAAAATTTCAGAAGAAAAGATTGGAAAAAAGAAAACAGAGAGACACTTAGAATTTGTACAAATATTTTATCATAGCATGCGCAAGACGGGGGGGTTAGTAATATATTATATATAGGTAGGGATTAGTATGGTCCTGGTTTTGTGTATTAGCTAGTACAGTTTTCCGTTAATTAAGCACAGTGAATACCAGACAATAATTTCCTCAAAAGCCTCGATTAAGAGTGCTGGTTTATTTATTTTTTTTATATAATAATATTAAACGGATAAACAGTGAAACAATGATACCACTAAGTACATGGAAATCGAAACCAGAAACAAGAGAAAAATCAAAGCAAAAGAGAGGAGTACACATGCACTAACCTGGTTTGAATTGCTTCACACTCCTCTTCTGATCAAATGGAATCAAAGTCCAAAAACACATACAAACTTGGCAGGAAACAAAATTAAAGATCTCGTACACGAGAACAACATAGAGACCTGGCTGGTTTATAAAGAGTCGAAAGGCGTCACAGAAGCTGACAGAAAGAGCAGCGAGCACCCAAAAGGAAAGGGTATAACACAACATACACTTTCATGCCTTTGTGTGCTCACTCTCTTCTGTCAACTTCTTCAAGTCCGCCCTTAAACATCCTCCATAACAAAATCAAATCCAGAAAACGGATTCTTCAAAAAAAAAAAAAAAAGAAAGAGGAATCAGAAAATATTAGTAACGGTGCCCGGAATTATTTGATGTCAGATCTGCAAGCCCATTTCAGATCGAGCTCCGAAGGAGATATCAGAAAAATTCCATGTTTTTTAGGGTTTATTCATTAGAAGGGAAACGAAGAGGTAGAAAAGCCAGAAAATATAATCTTGACCAGAAATGGCAACAGGTTTGATTTTTCAATATCATGCAAGCAAGGGAGAAGAAAGATAGATAAGAGAGAGACATATGTCGGCTACATCGCACGTTGGTTTCTGGTTGGGATAGAACAGAAAAATAGAGAGGGGAGAAAGACGTGTCTAGATTTGAGGGGAAGAGAGAGAGGCTGATAAGACGGGACATTTTACCAAATAAGAAAGCGGAAACAATTAAGTCATTGCATTCTTATCAAACGCTCGCTGCGGGTTTTGGTTGGTGGGGGGAGAGTACTAAGAACTCTTTAGTTATGGATCAGGCCAAGTTGCTGCTACCCTGCTAGACAGTAGACAAAGCACATTTTTTTTTTTTGGGATTTTCCTTTTGATATCCTTCAAACTATCTTTTGTTCTTGATATAAAAAAAAATTATTCCTATTAATACGCTTATGCTTTTTATTATGTTCGTCCCTTAACCTAAAGTGGGTAAAAATCTAATTTACCATCCAAAAATTCAATAGTGAGTTAATATCTTAAAAAAATCCCAAAAATAAAAAAAAATCAATTTACTTACTCTCTTTTACTAAATCTCGTGATTGATATCTGAAATCTCTCTCCTCCTCTTATGCGTGAAATCTGGGGCCGGTGAGGCCGAAGCTCGCAGCGACAAGGAACAACATCGGGGTTGGCGGCAAGGCAGAACAACATTAGATGAGGAACAATGCCGGGGCTGGTGGCGAGGCGGAACAATACAGGGGTTGGCGGCGACGAGGAACGTCGCCGCTGCTGCGTCCGTCCGACGAGGAGAGAAGTACGAATCAAGCAAATCCTTCTCTATCTAGCTTCGATTAGTATGTTTTCGGTTCGATTTAGTATGTTAGGGTTTTAATTTGGAGAAATTCTGAATTTAGAGTTTAATTTGGGAAAAGTGTGAAATTAAGGTTTCATTTGAACGTGTTTGAATACTTTGAATGCTTGAAAGGTATTGTGCCGGTTGGGGTGTCTTTCTTGCTGGTGTTTTTCGAAATCTCTCCACATCAAACCGATTATGAAACAACTCGATCAACAACACCTCTTGCTCTCATTCATCTCTCGCATTTGAAAAAATTACCAAATCAGGAAACAAATATGACAGCCAGTTTGAACTCTTGAGGAAGCAACATTGATTAAAAATCTACTGATATTGAGAGGTGATTGATTCAACCCTGAAAGGTGTTCAAAGCCTAAGATCAATGTTTGGAACACAACTTTGCTGGTGTTTTTTTTTTGAAGACAAGGCCTGCTAATTTTTGTTTTTGGTCAATTAATGTTTCCTGGTGTGTATAAGAGAGTCGAGTAAATAAAGTGATTTTTTTTGGATCTTTTTTAAGGTATTAACGGACAATTGAACTTTTGGATGATAAATTAGATTTTTACCCACTCTAGGATACGGGACAAATATAATACAAAGTATAGAGATACCAACAGGAATATGTTTTTTTTTTGCACCAAGAGGAAAAGCCCAAATTTGGAGGGTACCAAAAGGAAAATCCCTTTTTTTATAGGATCTAGATTAGGGTCGTTATAATTATTATTTGGGCTCGCGTAGAGTATCCACTAGGGGTAAGAACTGGTTACTAATCAATTTTAAGGAGGAAAGGACAAATCGCTGCACGCGAGATTCGAAATTGTAACCTTGAGGTACTACCCCAAAGGCTTTACCACCGAACCAAATGCTCGAAGGCAGACAAGCACATGTTTATTTTCATTTTCATTTTCATTTTGGTTGAAATATGTTTTTTTTCATATTTGCCACGCCTTCGGACATTTGATATCTGTTTTGGGCAGATTTACCACACGAACGTGTTACCTGCTTATAATGAGGGAAACCTAACCAAAAAATACTCGTAACGCGTTATAGCTAATGAACAAGATGTAGACTTAGAGAAAAAGAAGTAGAAAGCAAACGAAAGTAGATAACGTGATTAATTTATGATCGTTCTGGTGGAAAATTCCTCTAAGGTTACAAGTAAACACTCAGACAGAATTTATGAACAAAAAGAGTGATTCAATTTGAGAGTTCTTCAAAATGCAATAGTAAGTGAGCCGATGAATATATGTGTCCTTGATCTCTTCTCTGATCCTCTTTATTAGTCTTCCGCTCTTTGTGACCGTTGCGAGCTCCTCTCCCTCCCGTAGATATCGCTTCTGTTATTTAATGGCATAGCCGTTTGCGTTTGGGAGATCTTTTCTAGCCGAGATTTCCGCCATCACTCTCTCGTTCATCAATCCCTGCAATTACCTCTTATATGATCACCAGCCGAAATGCCTCTTCGAAATGCTTCCACAACCGTAGCAGCATCGCATCCTTCTATTGTAAACAATTCTTCATTGTACCTGTTAAGAAAAGCTTTCAAGGTCTCGCCGGTCTTTTGGACCATGCGATACAAGTCACTCGAACGTTTTATAGCGTGTCGACTGCTTGCAAACCTTATCCTGAACTTGTCAATCAACTCAGCAAAAGATGAAATGCTCCCAAGAGGTAAATGAGAATGCCAATTAAGCGCGGGCCTAGATAACGTGTTTCCGAACCATCGGCACGTAACAATCTCCTTCATGTCAAAGTGAACTGTGCTGATATTCGTAGGTTGTTTAAATGCAGCTACGTGTTGGTCCGGATCCGTAATCTCTTTTTACTTAGGTACATCAGGGATGTGATATTTGCGAGAGATGTCTACCCTTGCAATAACAGGTACGAAGGGAGAATTTGTATAACCATCCCTCATTTCTACTGCTATTGGTTGGGGTGCTCCTGGGAGTTGGGTGATTCAGTCCTCTAGAGCTTTGATGCGTTCCTGTAATTGGGTAACCTCAACATCTTCTATAATGGCCCTCAAAGAATTACCATTTACCTGATAGCCCGTCACTGGCCTAATATCGTTTGGTGTTACAAGATTTGGGTCGTCCATGTCCAATCGCCGAGCGACGCCATCCGCTGCGTCCGTCATGCATTGACGGTTTGGTGTTGATTGTACCTAAGACCGAAGCAAATTACGTTCATTAGTTAAAGTTTCAATTTGTCTCTCGTATACCTCGGTGAACTAGGCATGAGCTTCCTTTTTATTTTTGAAATCTTTTTGAACAGCGATCATGGATGCACGGAGTTTAGTGATAATGTCGGAGTCAACCGCTCCTCCTCGTTCTGCTACTGTGGAAGTGGTAGGATTGTCATTCACATTTCCAGAATCTTGCTCGACTCCGTCAACGTTTCCAGTTTGCTGGTTATCTCCACCTTGGTTGATTTCATGGCTCTCAGGATCTTCCACATGACTGTAGGTAGCATGAATGCCTTCCATCTTGTGTAGGTAGAGCTTATACTTCTTGGCGACGCGAATTCCTTTTGGCTAGGGCCCCACGGTGGGCGCCAATTGTTTTGGGCAAATTTACAACACGAATGTGTTACCTGCTTATAATGAGGGAAACCTAACACAAAAAGTAGTCGTAACGCGTTATAGCTAATGAACAAGATGTAGACTTAGAGAAAAAGAAGTAGAAAGCAAATGAAAGTAGATAACGTGATTAATTTATGATCGTTCTGGTGGAAAATTCCTCCGATGTTACAAGTAAACACTCAGACAAAATTTATGAACAAAAAGAGTGATTCAATTTGAGAGTTCTTCAAAATGCAATAGTAAGTGAGTCGATGAATATATGTGTCCTTTATCTCTTCTCTGATCCTCTTTTATAGTCTTCAGCTCTTTGTGACCGTTGCGAGCTCCTCTCCCTCCCTTGGATATCGCTTATGTTATTTAATGGCACTGCCGTTTGCATTTGGGAGATCTTTTCTAGCCAAGATTTCCACCATCACTCTCTCGTTCATCACTCCCTGCAATTACCTCTTATCTGATTTAAACGCTTGATGGTTTGGGCCGAATGTGTTGGATTAACGCGATTTTTGGGCTACATTCGAGGAGGCCCAACAATATGGTTGTTAAGCCTTTGGGAAAAATACATGCAACATCATACTTTAAAAAATATATTACCCATTAAGGTTTGAGTGTTGAAAGTTATCTATGTATTCACAGTGGAATTTAGCAAATTTGTGTTCATCAATTGGGTCAACCGAAATTTCAACCAAAGACCACCTTGCAAACACTTCAATTAATTCCACAAATTGTCAACTTTATATTTAATTGATTGATACTTATACTGGTTCTACTTATGTTTGTTTTTTGATAAATAAACAAAAGTGTTCAACATACATTTATAATCAGCAAACATGAGCCCAAATTCTATCAAGTGATTAGATTCTTCCGCAAACTAGAAACGAAGGCAACTTGCGTTTTGATTCTATATTGATGCCTATTTGTTCATCATATTTCCATGGTTGTCTTTGATTTGTTATAGATTGACTTTCAACGTAGCCTTTGCTAGATTGTGCAAGTCTTCTTGGGGTTTGCCTTTGCATTCATTCACTATAAATAGAATACAAAGTCTTGTTTGGCAATTTAGGTCATACAAGAAATATATACAAATAATATATGCTAATACACCCCCATACAAGGTTATCAGGATCGGGATTCTAGGTTGGATCGTTAGGGGGTCTTTTGGATCGGATCGTAAGATCGGATCGCTGAATCATAAGATCCTACATTATAACTAAAAGTATGCAAGAATAATCTAATAGATTGTATATTTTGTTATATATGAAGTAAGAAAATGATAAACCTTATTAATTTGATTATTAAAAATGTTGTAGGATGAACTAGTCAACTATTTTAATGGAAATGATACGTTAATCATAAAATTATTAATAATATATAGTTAATTTTGTCATTTTATAGGATCGTTAGAATCGTTTGTAGGATCGTTAGAATCGTTTATATGATCGTTAAAATCGTATGTAAAATCGGGATCGGATAGAGATTGTATTCTAAAACATTTAAGATCCTACTCCAATAAGATCCTACTTTGGATCGTGGATCGTTTCGCATGTTATGGATCGTAGGATCGCTAGAATCGTAGAATCGGATCGGGATTCTGATAACACTGCCCCCATAGTCGAAACGGGAGGAGACCTAACAGTGAGACTGTCTTTAAAATCTAAGAACAGTTGTCCAGTAAAACCCTTGGTAAAAATATCAGCATATTGATAAGAGGACGGCGCATGAAGGACGCGAACATGTCTTAAGGCAACCTTATCTTGAACGAAATGAATGTCCACCTCAATATGCTCGGTACGTTGATGTGGTATCAGATTACTGGCCAGATATGTAGCAGAGACATTATCTATGTACACCAAAGTAGCACTCCTTAGCGGACATTGTAACTCGTGTAGAAGGTTTTAGAGCCAAGAACATTCAGCAACAACATTAGAAAAATCGCGATACTCAGCCTCAGCACTAGTCCGGGAGACAACAGACTTCTGTTTGGCAGACCAGGCAACGAGTGTGTCATTTAGAAACACACAATAACCAGAGGTACACCAGCGAGTATCGGGGCATCCAACCCAATCAGAATCAGTATAAGAAACGAGAGAGGGTCAGGGCGTAGAATTTATGGTGACACCAAAGGCAACGGTACCATCAACATAGCGAATAATATGCTTAAGGGTAGATAAGTGGGCCTCCCAAGGATCATGCATAAACACACAATCCTGCTGAACAACGTAAGAGATGTCTGGCCTGGTAAAAGTGAGATACTGAAGTGCAACAGGCAGACTACGATATAAGAATGGATCGGCCACTGGGGAACCCGACGACGCACTGAGCTTCGCACCAGAATCAATGGGTGTGACAGAAAGGTTTTAGGAAGACATGTTAGCCCGTTCAACAATCTCACCGGCGTATTTCAGCTAAGAGAGGAAGAGTCCTGAAGACATCGGGCGAGCAGAGATGCCGAGAAAATAAGATAGCGGGCCCATGTCAGATAAAGCAAATTCCTGACCCAATAAATAATTGATGTCCTTTCGTAAGGACTCAGAGGAGGTTGTCCAAATTAATGATGTCATCAACATAAACTAACAGAAATGTTGTATCGGTGTCGCGACGTAGAATAAACAGGGAAGAGTCGCACCTGTTTCCTGTAAATTCGAGTCTGAAGAGGTAAGTGGCTAGCCGCTGGTACCAAGCTCGGGGTGCCTATTTAAGTCCATAGAGTGACTTACGAAGCAGACACACAAGCTTAGGACGATTAGGGTCCACAAACCTGGGTGGCTAAAACATATAAATCGTCTCATTAAGATGACCATGTAGGAACGCATTCTTGACATCCAACTGATGTATGGGCCAAGAACGTGAAAGAGAAAGGAGAAGAACCGCTCGAATACCATATTAGCATAGTGAGGTTCCATCCTAAAACCAATTGGCAATAGGAGGAGTAATTCGTTGAGTTATATACTAGTCTAGTTAAGTCCCAACTTTCAGATGTGGGATGGACATTCTAACACGCCCCCGCAAGTGCAACTGGGGGAACTGACCCAGTTACCACTTGGACAACACAAAGGGGCATGCCCAGGATAGAGAGAAGTCGTTAGGAGAATGGCTCTGATACCATGTTAGATTGTGAAAGTCCCCTTGGGGTTCGCCTTTGCATTCATTCACTATAAATAGAGTACAAAGCCTTGTTTGGCAAGTTAGGTCATACAAGAAATATATACAAATAATATATGCTAATAGTCTTGAATTATAATTGACCAAAGTCCTTATTAAATGGCCGATTCAGAAGGATTTCTCAAACTTACATGAGACCAGCATGATACTCAATTACAAGAAAACAAAATTGTTATTAATGTTGAGGTGAGGTTGTTTTGTCTCATTCGTCTGCATTAGGGTAATTGGTAATTGATTACGATTCCATTATTTTTAGTTTTTATAATTTTTTGTTTTGCAAACTATTTTTTTACTATTGTTGCATAGTATGTCCCTTTTTGGATAAACATACCAAAAAACAACTAGAGAAATTTACAAATATTATGTTTGATATAATTTGAGAGAGTAAAGGAGAGTGAAGGAATATGGAATGATAACATTAAGTTTGATTTTATTTAGCTTCTAATTTAGTGAAAAAGAGGTACTCGAAGCTGTGGGTTGATTCCTTTCAACTCTCATTTTTTGTAAAGAGGAGGCCCACTCCAGCAAGAATGAGCAGGGCTATAATTTGAGAGAGGGGGTGAGGGGATATGGAATAGGAGTAAAGATTAGCATAAGTTTATTAGTTTATTTATATGATTTTTCTTATAGAGTAGATAGTATAAATTTTGGGGGAGAATATGGAAGAAGAGTATATATTAGCCTAAGTTTTATTAGGTTATTTAGGTTTTGATATGTTCATTCATATATAAATAATAACCGCATTTTTTGAATGTAAATCACTAACCGCATCGTAAAAAACTTTTCCTGAAAAATATCCATTGAGATAAAAACAAAAGTTAAGAGAAAAGGAGTCAAATTCTACTACTCCCCCTCCTTTTAACATATATGTTTTGATTTTCGCATACCCAAAATGTGTATGAGTTATTTGAATACTATGGTAGGTAAGGATCTAGTAAACACATACTATGGTAGGTAAGGATCTAGTAAACACATCCCAAAATGTGTATGAGTTATTTGAATACTGAATTTGTTGAAATCAATCTCGCATTTGACTTGAAGCTCGTGAGTAGAGAAAATGTTTTAGCGATGTGTGCATGAATCGATCTATTTTGATATATCTTTCCCTTACTTGGGCAATACAGATTGTGTTGTCTTCACATATCGCTGCTGAATTTTCAATATCTGATTTCAATCCACAAGATGTTTGGATGTGTTTACGGGTCTCATTGATAAAATCCTCTTTCATTCATACATATGCAACCATTCTACCTACTCTTGGAAATGCATTTGGGATGCTACATCTCTTCTCCTTTGAAGGTCTAGGATGGTGGGTCAGAGATTGGTTGAGCATCAATCCCAAGACTAAATATTGGCTTCTGAATAGGCACTCTTAATATAGACCCCAACCTCAAACTACCTCTAATTTGACCTTAGTTGTTGGAGATCTTATTTTTGAACAGACTATGAGATTAAGATTCTAAGTTGTTTATTTGAATATTGATTCAACAAATGCAATTAGAATCATAAACATCTCTTTGTGTTGCGTGAATTCACCTGATATGCACCTTTAGTGGCCAAACAAAAGAGGGGTATTCACTACGAAATTGATGTATTGGGTGGAGCATCAAGGCAACCTAGCTTCTCATTTGGCTCTTACTGGTAGTTTTTTGTCTATCGCGTCGGTTCTGCTCTAGTTCCTTAGGTGTTTTGGCTAATTTTCTGTCTAGAAGAACCGCAAATGAAACACTAGCTCATTTAACTACGTACACTCGGTTAATGTTAAATTTCAACAAATTTTATTCGATAACTCCTTCCCACAATGCAATCATCTCTAGGTTGTTGGTTTGACTTCCTGTATTCCCCCTTCTACTAGTTTTAATAAGCTCAATATGATCCAACCATTTTACATTCTCCAATGAGTTTAGGTATTGTATTTCGGGCCATTTCTACAAGATTAGCACTATAAAAAGGCAATAGTCACTACATCAAAAATATGGTCGCTAAAACAATTTAACAACCACATTATGGTCGCTAAAAGCTCGGTTGCTAATCGATTAACGACCACTTGGTTGTCGATATTAGCGACCATTAAATCTCGGCAACCAAGTTATGGCCAAATTGTGGCCCTGATTTGGTGACCACTGGCGAAAAGCGTAAACAAAGTGCTCGATCATGGCCTTTTATTGAGAAAAATGGCACGATCGTGCGCTAATAAGCGCACAAGATGTGTGAAATTAGCGACCAAGTGTTCGGCAAAATATATTTACTAATAAATAATTAATTAATTATGTACTAAAATATTTTATTTAAAAGAAATAATTAAAAAATAATGAAATAATTATTTATACTAATTAAAAAAATTAACAAAAATTAACAAAAATTAACAAAAATATATACAAATTAAAAATATTTATAAAATAAAACAAAAACGCTAAACAATTCGGTTTTGTTTGAGTCGGGCTGACGCGGCTCAGTCGGATTAGTTTCGTCGAAACCAAGGTGATGGGACCCAGACGCTTGCGGGTAGAAACGACTAATTTTCTCCATGAACTCCTCCATCCTAGCTTTTGTCGACCCCAATTCTTGCCGCAATTTTGAGATTTCAACACGAAGGATGACGTTGTCCTGCGACATCTCTGTCACCTGAGGAGGTTGTCTACGCGACATTGTCAATCATGAGCAATAGTACTCTGTTGAAGGGCGTTTTTAACTCGACAACAAATAAATTTGTAGTCAAGACCCCACTGAGTATAGGGAGGTCAGGATCGTTCACGGGAAGCATGGTTGTTTGTTTACCGAACTAAGAAAACAAGAAAACAAAGCAAAATAATGCAAAACAGCTATGACAGACCTCGGTACCGACCCTGTCAGGGTCGGTAACGATGCTGGGTTTCTACTAAAACAGAGCAAACACGACAATTCAACTGCAGGCTCGGTACTGACCTGTGATACCTTGGTAACGAGTTTCATCGAAGGTAAAAACAAAGGAAATTCAAATGAAGAAAAGTCTAGGGCAAGGGTTACCACGACATAATTATGCATACAAACTCATGTGAAAGATAAAGATCATGCCTTTAAAGATAAATCTATCAACTTCGTTGACTAAACAAGCAAATCAATCAATTCTCATAAATTAATTCACTTTCTACTTAGTTTGAATCCAAAGCTTAAGACTTTCGTTATCAAACAATATCAACATTCAAGTTCACAACTTTTCTCTTTCGATCAAGCGATAAACTCAAATTACTTCGACTCTAGTCTAAGTATAAGCACTAACAAGTAGATAAAACGATAATAGGCATTCAAAACATCAACACATTCATTCAACCATGCATAACTATATCGGGTTTCAACCCCGATCCTAGAGAAGTAAACTACTCACTCATAATTGAAACTAAACAAACGACTATATTGAAAGAAAACATTGAATAAAAACTTACTTGAAATTAAAGAAATCTCGTCTTACAATCAATCCACGATCAATCTTAAGAGCAACGAAGAATAAGGAAGGAATCGAACTCTCTCTCTCGATCGAGCTCTCCTCAGCGACTCGTCCTCCTAAACTCGTGAACTTCTAAAAAACAACTAACTCTAAAATCCCCCTTGAACTAGGCTAGGACAAGGGTATTTATACTAGAGGAAACTATCTAATAAAGATCTAAAAGATAAAAACTTTCTAAACTAAAAAGATTACAAGATAAAAGATATAATTTCCGAAAGTCGGCGCCTCTCTACCGACACAGGTCACCTCGGTAACGACCTGCACAAGGTCGGTAGATACTTGTTGAATTCCCTAAATAAAACTCATTGCACAGCTCGGTATCGACCTTCACAGGTCGGTAACGAGCTCTCTGTTTCGCCTTTTTGTACTCTTTCCATAGCTTCTCTTGGACTTCACCGGGATCTTTAAGATATATCTTTTCCTTTCTCTTCTTCTATGCACTCCACCATTCACCACTTGTCTTCAGCTTGCTTAAAAATGCTCCTTTCCACTTCAAAAACCTATAAAAAGACACCAAACGGAGTAGCTTCCTTACTTTTCACAAAATATGCAAACTTATCCAAAAACACGCAAAACTAACTCTAAAACTCACTAAAACTAAACTAAACAACCTAAGAAAGGCACTCAAAACTATACTAAAAACACGAACATCAAAATACCCCATACTTAGACTTGCTTGTCCTCAAGCAATCACTAAACAATAACCAAAACCAAACATCATGCTTATCAAGAAATAGCCTTCATATAAAAAGCAACATCACAACATAGAAAAAATAGAGAATGACTATTTACGTCATCACACATATATAAGCACCAATAGTCATAAGCAACTACAATCCAACCTCACCAAGGATAAAGTGTTTCACTCAACTCTCATGTGTTTGTGCTATAAATTCAATCTCTCAACTCAATCTTATATGAAAAAACTCATAGAAATTGGAACTTATATCACCAAACTCTCCACCAAAGATTTGTCAAAACAAGCAAAAATCATCAAGAGAACTTAGGCTCAATGAAAAACTTCATAGAAGCTTCCATTCGGCCGGATTGTAATGGGGCTTGGTAAAGACAATAAGGCATGGAAATATTTTGGTCATGTGGTGCTAATAATATGCGGGAATCATAGACTCCTAAAAACTCTCACATTCAAAAAGTCTCAATAATAACATATACCAAACTCTCTCACATTGAAGCACACTCTTCACTCACCAATTAATCCTAGAAAGCCTCATAAAAACTTTAAGAATCTCTAGTTTAAACTTTAAACATATTGCACATCTTCCTTATTCTTCCTCTTATATTCTTTCCTTTTTCTATATTTTTTCTTCTCCTGACTTTCCTCGGTACCTTCCTGAGAGGATCGGTATCGAGCTACACTTTTTCTTCCTTTCTCGTTTCGTTTTCTTTCTTAAACTATCGGTACCGAGCCCACGCAGGCTGGTACCGATCCATACATCCTTTTTCTTCCCTTTAACCAAGAAATCTTTTTACAAAATAAACAAGAGACTTCCAATCTACCCCACCAAAACCCTTATTTTTAACCAAAACATACTTTTGCACTCCACAAAAACATACCTCTCCAACTAAGTCCTAATCCCCGGATAGGGTCAAGCTAACATCGGCTAGGGAATATTTTGTGGAGAAACAAACAAAAGGCTAAAGCTCAAACTGGCTGTCAAAACAAGGATCATGTAAAGGGTGGATAGGGATTAATAAGGCTTATGAAAAATAAGGTCTCTATCATCTGACTTTCACAAGTAATGAACTAAAAAACTTATACAGGCCTTGAGAAATAGATAATCATCACAATTCCAAGAGATAATTTACATAAAGAGAGTAAATCATACAAGAAAAGTCAAGGCTAAAAATAAGAACTCACAAGATCATTTTTTTGTTGGGTTGCAACTACACATGCTAAAGTTATACATGCTCAATTTCATCAAATGCTATTCCTCTATAAAACAATTTCATAAGACTCAGGCTATACCATCAAAAACATGCTGAAAGGAAATTACATGGTAATGCAAGCAATTAACTATCATAGAACCAAAAGACATGGTACTCATATGTTCTAAAATCTTTTTGAATTTTTCAAGATTTCCAATTTTTTGTGATTTTTTTTCTTAACAAAGACAACTAAGACAAGAAACAAAACAAAGCAAACAAACAAACAAACAAAATAAAGAAGCAAGTTTTCTTTTCTCTCCCTACCCCATAATTAAAATTACAATGTCCCCACTGTAATAAAGCAAATCAAAAGAAAAGAATAGGGAAAAGAAAGAAACACACAAGATAATCAAAGAAGCGGAAGAAACATCCGGGAAAGCTGAATCATCACTGTGGTGGTGGAAACTGGCGCTCATAGTTACCCATGAACTCATACATCGTCCTCCAGCGCTCCTCATCAACCGTCACACGTTGCTCCATCGTCCTCCAACGAGCGTCATCTTGTTGATGCCTCGCATCCTCAAGAGCCATGCGGGCGGAATACACACCCTCCCAACGATCCATCCGTTGAGTGAGTTGTGTCTGCTGCAGGTTCAGCTGCTGCATTTGGAAAGACAAATCTTCGGCCCAAAGAGGTGGAACACTTGAGTTGGTGTAGCTTGGTTCGGGCGGTGGTTGATAGTGATCATGAGGCTGGAAGTGGTCTTGATAAATCATCGGGTTGTAGGGCACCATGCCATACGATTGTGGCTCGGTAGGTGAAGGAACAGGCTCGTTACCGTAGTTGTATGCCTTGGTATTGACCTCAAAATACTCATTATCGAGCCCAGGTTGCTCGTTACCGAGGTCATCATCCTCGCTAAGTACCTCGGTACCGAGGTCATCATCCTCGATATCGAGCTCCTCCGTAGCGGCCTCATCTTCATACATGGCAACGCCTTCTCTATCGAATCTTATCTCACATTCCCTTAATGATGGCTCATCTTGAGGCTTATTTTTCAACGGAAACGGATGAGACATCCAGACTTCGTACCAGTTTGGCACATAGAGCAACTCCAGCTTTGCCTGAGTGATCGACACCACTTGTCCAAGCACCTTGGTGGCGAATCTACCTGGGATCCTCAGAAAGATGCTGGAAGAGAACCAGTATTTCGAGTCCAACTTCTGAGGGATGTGTGGAGTGTAACACGAGAAGTCAACATTAAGCTCCGTCGCCAAAAGACTCACCAAGTTACCACACCAAACTTCTTTTGATTTGGCCTCGTACCTCTCTACATACTTCAGCCATTCGTACCCCAAATTCATGGGAGCGGGGTCCTCGAAAAGAATAGTACGGAGGCATCCTACCTCCGTTCTTGTTGGTCGTGAAAGCTCCTTCTTGGGCCACAAAGTGGCGCACAAGACTCGAAGAATAATCCAGAAGATGGGGTTGATGATGCTTGCCCCTAGGAGTGCCGGTGCGGAAGGATTGACTTCCCCAGAAATATAGCTCCATGTCTCGGTGACCTTGAAATCATAGGGAGCCGTGTAATCCCGAGAACGGTGAGGTAAGTCAAGTAGTCGGTTGAACTCGGCCATTGTGTACTCGTGGTTGGCATTGACAAGTTGGAACTTAATTTTCCCGACCGATGTCTTGGATTTAAAACTCATTTGGAGGGTGGCTATGAACTCGGCGGTGAGCGCTGGATAGTGCGGAGTTTTCTCCTTCTTGAGTAGATGCGGTATCCCGAGAATGGCAAAGGCGTGCTTGACATCCTCGTAGATGCCAATGGTCTTGGCACTTGACCTTGAGAACCACCTAGTGAAGTGGTCCTTCTGAAGGACGGAATCAAAGACCGCCCGTTGCTCCCGAGTTGTCAAAATGACTACGTCCATTTGTGGAGGAGACGGAGATCTTTGAGTCCTCCTTTGCTTTCCGGCTCTGGAGTTAGCTCGGCTTGTGCTTGCCATTTGTACCTGAAAACACCATAACAATCCAAGGTAAGATCCATTAAAACCAACAAGTAAAAACCCCATACTTTACACTTGGAAATGGTCTCGACTTACCTCGGTACCGACCCAATTAGGTCGGTAACGAGGTCTTTGGGTTTAGCACGAATCTTGAGTGAGAACAATATGCGAGCAATTCCGAGTCCCAAATCTTAATTTTTCGGCAATTCGGCACCACTTCAAGCACGAATCCACATAAACACACACAATCAAGAACATGCCACCCCAGACTTGCTTGAAACCCTATCTAATCATGCCAACAATTTCCAAAACTCATGGTGAAAAATCATGCAATTTCAAGAACAAGTTGCTTCATGCTTTGCTTTATCAAAATTCAATGCAAACTAAGCAAGAAGAACCGAAATT